>JAKCOX010000016.1:18857500-20095000 GCA_022605575.1 Laterallus jamaicensis coturniculus | reverse complement strand
TTACAGGAACTCCTCTTGGAGCTCCAGCTCCCAGAATCAGAAGATTACGTGAGGTTTGCTACACCTATTAAAAGCCCCCACACCTGGTGAGAGCCCCAACTCCCACAAGAATGGGAATAACAAGAACCACAGTATCGTAGGGGTTGGAAGAGACCTCAAGAGATCGTCAGGTCCAACCCCCCTGCCAACTGGGTACCGATTAGTCTGATGGCATCTCGTGCAGCATCTGCTGAGATGCGGTGGCACTGCTGATGCCTGCTACCAGACCCTGTCTGGGTTCTCTGTGTCCCCCCTCCGCCCCCAGAAACACCAGTTGGCACTAACGGGAGCGATCCCCCCTTCACCCCTCAGAAGAAGGGCAGCCATTGCTGTGAGGGCAAAGAAAATCATGATGATGTGGCCAAGCCCAAACGCTGCCCGAGTTGTAGGTGTCACAGCACCCCATGAGATGAGCTCTGTTACCCCACACTCTCCCCAGCAGCAGCACAAATGCTCCCTGTAACTGCAACACTGATTCCAGCCAGGGATCAGTGGTCCCTTTGCCATCCCTCTCTCCATCCCTCCTCACCGGTGTGGAGCCCTCCAGATAGAGCATCTCACTGTCAATCCGCCCCCCAACACACACACACTCCCTACAGCATCCTGCTGCTCTACCCATCCCTGAGCTTCACCCCCCAGCAAAGAAACACAGATGGCTTGTATTCATTTGAAAGGGAGAAGGCAGCAAAAGGCAACCCCTGAACACATCCCTCCAACCTGGGATTTTGAGCTTTTAATACCCTTTCGGGTCTGGGACTCTTCAAACCCAGCAGAGTGGGCTGGGGGCTGAGGGATGGGAACTCTCTAGCCAATTACAGAGCAATTAAAAGACCCGCAGAGAAAGCTTTGCATATGGACTTCAATCATGATTGCAGAGTCTTGCCAGAAGAACACAAAAGAGGATCTCAGGCAGCTCGCAGGATGCATATGGCTTGTGTAGGTGGAGAGAGCTAAGAGACTGTTACTTTGGGTAGGAAGTGGATTTTCTCTCTCCTATAATCTTGTTAAATTACCCTGTTTTTAAATCAGTGATTTATATCTCTGTCTTCAAATCCAGAGGGGGAAAAAAGAAAAGCCCATTTCCAAACAGCAAGTATGTGACAAGCCATACATTCTCACTTTCATTCATCCTCCCAGTGCAGAGCTCACCCAGCAAACCAGAAAGCGTAAAAGGGAAATACTGGGAAGGACTGGTTACAGAGAAAGCCTTGGCTGAGAGAAGATGGAAAACAGATTTCCCGGGTTAGGTAAGTACCAGAAAATAATACAGAATGTCAGACATCTGAAGAAAAAAAAGGAAGTAGGAAAATATTTAGGAATTTGCATAACCATTTGCAGCCTAAGAACAGCACAGAGAAACAGCTCCCTTAGGAGAGGACATCTCAAGTAGGTGGCTGTGCCGGGAGATGCTGGGCGATGGGATCCTCTCTGGGAGATGGCAACACCCCTGCACGGCTCTGCTCTTCATGCCAGTGCCCCTGTGTAACCAGCAGAGGATTCCCACTGGATTTTCATTTGCCATTTGAGTTTCCAGGAGTTTAGCCTCCCTTGGACACCGCTTTTGCATCTGTGTAGGTCTGGCAGCTCCCATGGGGAGCCATCCCTTAGCAACACCCACAGAAAGCCACAGCTCTGCACAGATGAGGCAGCGGCCACGCTGCAGCCCACCTGCACAGGGAGGGCTGGCACAGGAGAGTCTGCACTGGCAGCCACAGGCTTTTGGGTGGGGAAGAGGGGAAAAAATCCCAAACACCTAAAAATCTCCACACCATGGAGCTACACACACTCCAGCAGCAAACCACAGGGAAACACCTCGCTGGGTTGATGTACCTCAACGTGCTCCTACTGCACATCACCCCCTTCAGCTGTGAGCATCACCCCAAGAAGCAGGGTGAGGAGACCTGGGGAATGGGTCTCTTCCCCAGAGAGACCCTGGGCAGGCACGTAGCCCCATGGTAGCACCCACCCAAGGGCCCAGCACGCCCCATGCTCACCACAGCTTTGGGAAGCAGCACTGGGAGGAGTTCCCCAAGGAAGAGCAATGCCCCTGGGGGGAACCCAGCTTGGTGGCAAATGGTGCAGGTAGGCACGATGCATCAGAGCTGTGCAGACCAGGTTGCTCCAAGCAAAGCAGGCTCCCATGGGAAGAAGCTGCATCCAATAACCCTCACTGTGCCCACCCCAGCACCTGGCTGGCCCTTCAGCATCTTTCCACAGCACCTCCCTGCTGCCTCAGCCAGCACAAGACACAGCTTGGCCAGCATCATGGTGAGCAAACACCTCAATGCTGACGTGATGCCAGGCTCTATGCCTGAGCTCAAACACCACAAACATTTTGGAGGCAGACACACAGGTCCCAGCTGCCTCCCCCGTGCTGGCACACCGCTGCACCAGTTGCTCCAGGCAATGCTGAGAGAATTTCTTCTTGGGGGTGCAGGCAAGTGCAATCAGGGATGTCACCCTTGCTGCCACTCAGGCACATGGCCCCAGCCCCAGAACAGCCCCAAACACCACAGCCCCATCCCCACAGCTGAGGCTTTCTCCTCTCCCACTCCACACAAGCATCATCCAGTGTCCTATACCCATTAAGCTCGACATACCCAGAGCTGGAACAAGCCTGGATGATTTCAGAGGCGCTGAGGGTGGCATTTAGTGACAGTTTATACTTGCTGGGCTCTAAGGACAAAGTTTTGGTTGGTTTGCCCCATACAGAATCTTTATTCTCCCCCAGCAGCCTGTGCCTTGGGCAGCCAGCCCAGCTGAGGGGTACAAACCTGCTCCAGGCTGAGGGGTGGGGACCCTGGCACTGACCACAGCATGGCCACGTGATGTGCACAGCTCGACCTGGGCTGCTCCAGCTTCTTAAGCTCAGAGAATCACAGAATCACAGGGGTTGGACAGTGACCTCCAGAGATCATCAGGTCCACATCTCAGAGTCAAGGCATTCCCTTTCTCAACACGACTGTGTCCCTTACCACAGAGGGGACACAGGAAGTGTTTCGGATGTTGTTATCTTGCCTCTTCGAAACGGGGTTCAAACGGCTCTGAAGGGCCTGAACACAGCGAGTCCCTGTCCCCCCTCAACACTGCCAGACCCTGCAGACCATTACCCAGCCACTTGGTCTATCCAACTGGCACCATTCCACCTCCCCAATTCCAAAGGCCCCACCGTGCTGCCATCGAGCTAAGTCCATGTTACCCCCCTGAGAGCAAAGGGCTCCCTCCTACGACCCAAACACCCAGCGTAAGGTGTCACCTCGCAGGACAGCAGAGAGGAGCTGTCTGTCAGGGAGGAGGAAGCCCTGACATCACCAACAGACGTCTTTGGCTCTGCTGACTCACTGCTTCCCCCCCCAAGCAGGGAGAACACAGGGGAGCAGAGTGAGCCTTTCCCACCGCAGCCCACGTCAGCGCTGGAGACCCAGGGGACAAGGGAAGAGCCCCTTTCTATTTCTGGGCCCTGGGTGAGGTGGATAGAAGTCACAAGGCTTCTGGTTCCCGTGGGAAGCCCTTAATAACCTCCTAAACACTGTCACATCCTTTAACACCCATGCTATTACGGGATGCTGAGAGAGAAGCCGCTGGGTTGGTAAGCACATGGGGCTCCTTCCCCAGTGCTGCCCACCAGGCACTGCTGGGATGGTCCCACCGTGCCCCAGCCCTGGCACAGCACAAGAAGCCACTTTGTCCGTCTGTCCCCACTGCTGACAGCGTATTTGGAAAGGAAATCCTCCCACATGGCCCCAACAACTGTGAGGGAAATAAAGCCAATGGTTCATTGAGAGATGCCTGCTCCAAACCAATTAATATAAAGAGCTTACATCAAAGGGTTGCACTTAGATGCAAATCCCCTCTCATAAACAAACCTTACAGGTCTCAGCCCCGGTCTCTGGGGCAAGTTCCAATCTGATTAGTTCCTACACACCCCTTCAGCTCCCCCTTGGAGTTACCAATGGATAACACTATACCTTCACTCTTTTTGCTGTGATTTATTAAACACTCACTGAATTTCACCTCAAGCCACCCCTTTCAGTGATGTTCGGTGAGACTGGGACCTCTCCAGGTGAAAGACAAGTCACTCAACTCATTTCTTTGCAGGTTCTCCAGACCACCCCCCACACCCTGCACCCCAAGCCCCCACAGTGTACAGCACAGCCTGAATCTTCTCTCACACATACACACCCCTGCTACCCACACTGGGGAGCACAGTGCAGGGTGCATAGGTCAGTATATTAAACAACAAACCCCCCACAACAGGGGCATGAATTAGTGAGAAGGGTGTTCAGGGGCAGCTTTCTGACTGACTCTGAGCAGCGGCCCTGGAAATCATCTGTGGGAGAAGTGCTTCACTCAGGGGAGCATACCTGGGGGGGGACAAGGGCTGAGGATCAACACACACACCCCAGCGCTACAGAGGCTGGGAAAGCAGTCAGATGAGGGAACACCATCAGCCCTGCACAGGAAATGTGTTCACTGGCTGATGGTTTAAGTGAGGTTGGCAACAAAACAGATCCACAGGCTGCTCCTCCACAGCTCAAGGGCCCCCAGGGAAACTCTCCATGGTTCCTCTGAGCTCAAATCCCTCCACCAATACCCATCCTTCTCTCACTCAGTTAATTCAGTTTCCCAGCCCTTTGGAGCTTCAGCCCTGACCCGCTCCCTGCTCCCCACAGCAACAGAGTGGTTCCAGCTAACCTCAGTAGTACATGCTCATCAACGGACAGGGTTTGGCCCTGGATCAAAACCAGACAGGTTTCTTTCCCTTGCCTCATACATCACTTTTTTTCCTATATTTTTTTTAAAAATAGACACAACAAAGGAGGAAAATGATCAACCATGAGAACTAATTTAATGTTAAGAGTATGTATGTCATTATTTGGGCTCCCTGTCATCATCAGTACTGTTGTCATCAGTAATGAGAGCCCCTAGGTGATACCTGGGGCATTCATCAGAGCTGTGTGCTTTGCATCCCTTGCCTTGCTTAGGGTCAGACCCACAACCTTTGCTCAGGAGGAGAAGTCCCTTTCCAGTAGTGGAAGTCTCCCAAACATGGACTAAATAATGAGGCGCTGCAGGAGGAGACAGTAAGAGATGCATTTCTGGAAGAAAAAAAGAAAAATAAGCTTTTCCTTAAAGGTGAGCCCAGTTCCCTAGGGGGTTTCCACAGACGGCAATTCAAGTCCTTGTCCAGCAGCTGCCATTTGCCAGTGACAGGGAGAAGAAAAGAAGAAATCACCTCAAACCTGTTGAAAGAGCAGCAGACACAGGTCTGGCCATCAGGTCCCACTGCCGTGCTTCCCCAGGAGTGGAACAGCTCTTCCATCAGCCCAGGACTTCCCAGCAGCACAGAACAAGTGTCTCCCCCTTGGGCTGGAGGCAGCAGAATGGGAAGCTTTGGTCTCATGTGAAATTCATCACAGAAAGTAAGTGCACAGCAGAAGACACTGGAAGCAAATGAGGAGCCTGATGGGAAGAGAAGAGCCGGTGCTGGGAACACTTGTGATTTTGGCATTGGAAGTGTTACAGAGAACATGCCATAAAGCTCCTCTGCAGCTTTCATTGCCCTCCCTCCCCTCATCATCCTTTGATTTCCATCCCCTCCTTTCCCCCTGTCCTCTGAGCTCTCAGAAAGGCCCTTTGAAGACGTGTCATAAAGCGGCGGTTTATTCCCTCCTCTGATGCTCGTGCTGCTGTGCGTAGCCTCACGGAAAGGAAAGGAGGGAGAAGTGAAATCGTGGCTGTGGGCTTGGTCAGTAACTCACTGGGGATGCACAGGGGGACACAGGCAGCACCCTTGGTCTTGCTGGAAGCACTGACTTCTGGGCTACACAGACCTGGGTGTAATTATCCCCAGGCTGCTCCTCTGAGGGCACCGCACCAGGAAAGCTCAAGGGAGAAGCGATGGGGATGAAGGAGAGAGGCATCTGGCTGGGAAGTCCTTCATCCCAAGGGCCATCCCCTGCTCCCAAGACCTGAGATCTAGGAATAAAATGCCAGAAGAGGCAGCCTACCCTGGGAGAGAAAAAGGGGTGAGCAGCCCACACTCAGCTCCTGTCCCTGCTCCTGATGATCAGTCTCCAGCCCGGGGGGTTTCATTTGGCCTCTGCATCCAAAACCACAACACAGCTGATTTATTTGGGTTGGTCAAAGGCAACTGCCCGGCCCAAATCAGTCCTACTGCAAGGACCAGCCTTGGCAGACAGCACAAGCATCTCTGGCCACCCAACGCCCATGGATGAGCCTGTCAGCTCCAGGACTTGGTGGCCATGGGATCAGATCACCCCACATCCCTTCCCAACTCCAGCTGCTCCAGTCGTAAAAGACCCTGTTGTTGAGCATGCAAAACAGTATTAATGAAAACAGCCTTAACTAATGCTGCATGTACATACTACACATTGGCCAAAAATGGGTATTTGGCTTCCAAGCCCATCCCACAGGGTGCTGGAGCTGCCAGTGGCAGAAGGAAGCAGACGCAGAGCTCCCCACCAGCAGCAGCTCCTCAGACGCAGGAGGACAGCACAGCTCTGAGCACCCTTTCCAGATTGAAATACCTTCCCCTCCAACTAAAAACCTTGGAGCTGCAGCCCAGGCTGAGGCTGGTAGGTGACTTTATTCCCCCTCCTGACTTTCTTTCTCACTGAGAATCGGAGGCTTCTGCCGTGAAGCCGTTCCTGCAGCCTGGGCCTCCGTGGCACCGTGCCACCGGCCGGAGCCTCTCAACTTTATTTAACCTCTGTGGAGGGAATTGCATTAACTCATCTCTAGAGAACCTCTCAGCGAGGGAGAAACAGATGTTCAGCCATTAGATAAGCTACAAGCAAGTCCTTGGTGCTTATCAGCAGGGATGTGGGGCTGGGGCTGTTATTTTTAAGGGCTGACCAGTGGCAGGAATTATTTGGAAATAAGAGAAAATTATCCCAAAAACCCCTCGAGGGGCTCCTGAAAGAGCAGGGTTTTTCCCCCTCAGTTGCTCCTTTTTAC
Source organism: Laterallus jamaicensis coturniculus (assembly GCA_022605575.1). NCBI lineage: Eukaryota > Metazoa > Chordata > Aves > Gruiformes > Rallidae > Laterallus > Laterallus jamaicensis. The sequence continues at coordinate 20,087,980 of JAKCOX010000016.1, read as the reverse complement.
CTGCAATATCAGTTTCTGCCTTTTTTTCCTTTCTAAATCACAGCCAAGTACCTGCTCCTGAGGCTGAGTGCAGATGCAGCTGGAACTTGCTTCCAGCCTGGGAATTTTGCACTTTAAACTTGAGATAAGGAGAGAACATCGTTTTTAAAGGCACATGTCCCCTAAGAAAAGGCAAATACCCTTCCAGAGGGGCCACCCCACAGCGCTTCTGAACCATGGCTGCAGAAAACAGCAAAATCTGAAGAGCTACAATGATTCCAGCATGTGTTTATTAACTTATCCCCTTCACACTCTCCTCCCTGCTTGGTCTTTAAAAAAAAAACCAACCCAAACACTAAAATATCCACTCCAAAAGTATTTCTTTTTTCTTTTTGGTCTAAGCTGTCCAGCACCCATCAGTTATGCCAGGAGCTTGAACTCTGACTTAGGGCAAAGCAGGGCAAAGGTGGGGGGTTATTAAGACACCTTAGTGGGACCCTACAGAAACTGCTGTGTGCATTTGTGTCAGTGCCTGGCTGAGTTTTATGTAGGTAAAGGCTGAAGTATTCATCACACTGCATTCATGCCAGCCAGTGATGGGGGAGGTTTGGTGAATCCCCACACAGCCCCTGAGAAGTTACTGTCCCGACCCATGTTGCTGGGACCAACCTCTCAATCCCCAGAGGGAAAAAACTTGTCCAAAGCCCCAGAGACACAACTCTGCCAGTCTCAGAAGTCTTTTAGGTAAAGGAATTGTGTGACTCAACAACAGTTAAGTATCAGCTTGAGTACATAGATACATACATATATAGATGTCTGTATCACAGATTCACAGACTCACAGGGGTTGGAAGGGACCTCCAGAGACTATTGGTCCAACCCCCTGCCAAAGCAGGGTCCCTCCAACAGGAGGGGAATCAGCTTGTTCAAGGGCAGAGACTGGCAGGACAAGGGGGATGGAGTGAAGCTGGAGGAGGGAAGGGTTAGAGGAGATATCGGGGGGGGGGAGGGGGGGGGGGGGGGGGGGGAGTTCTTTGCAGAGAGAGTGGTGAGGGGCTGGAACAGGCTGCCCAGAGAGGGGGTGGGTGCCCTGTGTCTGGGGGTGTTCAAGGCCAGGTTGGACGGAGCCCTGGGCAACCTTGTGTAGCTCCAGACCTGTAGGTTGGTGTCCCTGTCTGTGGCAGGGGGGTTGGAGCTCTGGGACCCTTGGGGTCCTTTCCAACCCAGACCAGTCAGGGATTCTATGTTTCCCTGTGGGCTTTGGCCTCCCGAGGGCCTTCCAGAAGAGGTGGGCAAGGGAGGAGAGAGCTCAGCAGCCACCCTGCCACTGCCAAACCTGCTCTCCAGCAAACCAGGTCCAACTCAAATGCTTTGCTGTCCACTGAAGGTCACCACTGTCTCCCAGGCCTGCCCTGGGCAAGCACAAACGTGTTTACACTGAGAAGATGCAGAGAGGTTTTGGAGCTGGGAGTTGTTAGAGGAAAAACAGGCTGTAAGGGAGAGATGGGCATGAGCTTGCATCTGAAATGGTGAGTGCAGAGGGTGGGAAGCCTTGAGAAAACAAACCATCTACATTCCCCTCAAAGGGCAACAGGCTGGCCCTGCCTGCCCGGCTCAAGCGCTCGAAGGTGTTCCCAGTACAAACTACAGCATTGACTACTGGTAAAGGTCTTGGATAATGTTTGTGGAGCGGAAAGTCCAAATTCCCCTTTACAGAGGCAAAGCCTGACAAAAGCATAATGGAAACAGGCTTCCAACAGACACAGAAGTGACTCCCTGGCACACACACAAGCCCACGCAAACTTTCCAGCCCGCCCTCCAAGCGTGAGTGCTGGTGTTTCCATTAAGGGCCTGGAAGCTCAGAAAGCATCCGGAGAAAAAGTAAACTCATCATTACACTGAGCACGACTTCTTACCTCAATTTCTGCGGAATTATTGCAAGTAGCTTTGCAGCAGGAGCAAGGATGAGCCCTGTAAAGTTGACTGGCTCTTCGGGCTGCCGCACACGTAGCTGTCAGAGTACCTGTCTCGGATTATTGTTGGGAAGATCTGTCAGAGGGGACTTCATACAGGGGGAGTTTGGGAACAGCCCTGGATCTGGAGCCACACTGAACTTTGGAAAAGCCCAAATCTGGACCAGGCTGCCTCCTCTGCCCCCATCCCACCAGCATGCCCCCACCACCAAGGTGATCCCCAGGAAGGGGACACATCCTTACCTGGAAGTTGCATCACTGTGCAGGCTGTCTCTTCTCTATCCCAATGGTATGGCTGTGGAAGCTCCAGCATTGCCTGTGCAGGAGAGTTCTGTTAGAAGACTAATGAATGTGTTTTGGCAGCCTTCGAATGAAAGGCAGCAGCTGGAAGCAGGCACGGAGCCACGTGAGCACTCAGTTCCCCCTTGGACACACTGCAGGAGTCTCTTCCCTGAAGGATCCAGTTGTCCCATATGACTTTTTTGCCCCCCAAACTCCACTGATCGATGCCTGGCTGTTGGTTCCCATGGTAAGTGGAGAGAGGGGGAGAAACACACACAGAGAAGCTTCTGGACACCAACCACTGTTACACACAGGCCAGTGATACAGCTACACACCATGCTCCACTCCACCATCTATCTCTGTGCAAGTGGGGAGGTCATGAGTGGATGAGCCACAAAGAATGGTTCCAAGGAGTTTGGGGGATTCTTGACTTAAGCCCATCTCTCTTGTTTCCATGTAAAGGTCCACGAGTTTTAAAAGGCAGCATTCAGCCCGGGCCTTCCCCCTCAGACAAAATACAGCATCTGGCTATAGGGGGGTTATACCCCCACCTGGAAGAGGGGATGAGATGCTCAGGGTGTCAGAACTCCAAGAGGCAGGGGGAATCCATGGGATTCCACCATCCAACTGATGGCTTGCAAAGCTGGAACAGAAGTAAAACTGCCAAAGGCCCACAGTTCTCAGACCCTCTACGAGAGGTTGTGGGACCAGCAGGGGAAACACTTAAGACCCCCTTTACAATCAGTGATTTGGATAATTGGAGGGAAATAGCTAAAGGATATAGGGATGACCCCTCTAAGGTGGCAAAAAGATTTGAATTGGTTGTTAAGAATTTGGATCATGACTGGAAAGAAATTGATTTAAATGTGAAGTGAAATGACAGAGGCTGAGAAGCAGTTAATACTGCAAGCTGCCCGGGCTCATGTGCAGGCATAGGGAAATGGAAAATCTTTGGATGGGCATGTAGATGACTATATTCCCCTCACAAATACATACTGGGAGCCAAATACTAGTAGAGATTGGAAAAGACTAATCCAATATCGAGAATGGATAAGGCTGGACATAGAGACTGGCATCCCTAAGGCAGTGGATTGGTCTGCAATATATGCTGTAAAACAAGGGCAGACTGAGAATCCTACTGAATTTTTAGACAGATTAAGGGAAGCTATGAGAAAATATATTACTCTGGATCCTTCCTCTGAGGTGGGAAAGCAGCAGTTGGTCTCTTTGTTTTTGGGACAGTCAGCTTCAGATCTAAGGAGAAAATCCATCGGATTCCTCCTGCCTCTCAGAGTTCTCAGGTCCCTGTCACCTCCATGGGTGGCTGCAGCTGTTCACACAGGCACCAGGCAGAAATGCACACCCTAAACACACAGGAATATATACACAGGAATATATCCCACCTCTCACACATACATACACACACATACAGGTGTGTGTCCTATGGAACCAAAGACAGCAGCAATGTCAATAGGGTTTACACCTCATTGTGGAAAGTACTTTGGCAAGAGGCAGCCAGGGGCACAAAGAGCTACTATTGCTCTCCCTGAGGCCACAGCCCTGCTCAGGGGACAATCGACAATATTTAGACAGCAGGGGCTGGTTCCTTCCTTCACAAGGTAACTTCCTCTGCCTGGCACTGCTCCGGCCGGCTATAAAGTGACCTTATGTTTAAGGACGGCATCAAGTAAAACAAGCAGCCAAAGGAAAACCCTGCCTGCTCGCTCTCCCTGCACCTCCTTGTTCTATGGTTCTTCTGCTGCTTTATCTTCAGGGCACAGGCAGCTTCTCCAGTGCAGCTCCCGAAGCTGATGGCACACAGCGGCTGCACCGAGCAGGCTGGCACCCTGTGTTGGGAAGAAGAGTGAAGGGGATGGGGGGGGGAGACAGTATGCAAATTAAAACTTGCTTATTAATCTCAAAGGAATTTCAGTTTGGTTTCTGCCTCACCCATCCCTTCCCATCCCACTTCCAGTCTTCCTCATGGAAATGCTTGCCTAGGAGATGCCTGAATGTTTTCACAGAGTCACCAGGTTCAAAAAGCCCTTTAAGCTCATCAAGTCCAATTGTTCCTGTCCTGTGCTAAACCAGATCCCTGAGCACCTCATCTCCCCTCTGTTAAACACCCCCAGGGCTGGGGACTCAGCCCCCTCCCTGGGCAGCCTGTGCCACAGCCCCACAACTCTGCCAGGGAAGAACTTTGCCCTCCCATCTGAGCTGACCCTGCCCTGGGGCAGCTTGAGCCCATTGCCCCTTGTCCCATCTCCTGTCCCCTGGCTGAAGAGACCATCACCCACCTCTCTGCACCCTCCTGGCAGGGCAGTGGTTATGGGGATAAGATCTCCCCTCAGCCTCTTCTCCAGGCTGAACACCCTCAGCTGTAAGCTACTGCAGGAGAGCCTGGCTGCAGCCTGCAGTAGCTCTCTGACAAAACAGAGGGGTTTAAGTTCATTCCATCAGCACAAGGAAAGTTCTCCGGCAGCTCAGCAGGCGTTTGGCCGAGAAGGCTGGAGCATCCCGCCCCTCGCACACATCGGCCCCTCACAGCCATGCAGGGACAGCAGCACTAGGTGGCAAAAAAAGCCAGCAGGTCCTTATTGGCTCCACTCTGGAAATTCAAGGAGCTACACAATTTCAGGGAGTTTAATAACAACCACGACGCATTCAGCCCACATACCCACCGGAATGGTTTGCTGTCCCCAGTGGAAGAATGGAAGTGGGATGTTATCTCACAGTTAGGGAGAGAAAAGGGGGAGAAAGGGGTTAATCCCCAGATTATTACTGAATAAATGTTACTAAAAGGACAAGTAGCCTCTTGCTGGGTTTCTGTGTGGTTTCGTTCCTGGTAATAGCAGTGTAATAAAGCATCAAAATAAACAGCAATAAAAAAAAAATAAACCCAAACAACCAGCCAGAATTGATCTGTAACCCAGATGAGAAACATCTGCAGGGGTAGGTCAGAAGATCTTTCCACTTTTTCCTGGGCAATTAGTCAGACAACACGGCACTCTCACAGGTAAAATTATTCTCTCAGCCTGTTCCATCACTTCATAAATTAAAATTGGTATTTTTGGAAAGGAAGGGGGAGAAAAGAAAAATATCAATAAATAAAAACCTCTAGATAAGGGGTATCAATAAATACCAATAAATAATAATTTATTGGTATAATATCAATACATACCTCTAGATAATAAGAGCAAAAGCCTCCCTGAGTTCAGATCCTGCCTTCGTGACCATTTCCTGCACAGCCCTTCTCACCTCTAGCTGCATTCTGTCAAACGGATGGGGGGAAAAAACAACCCTCAAGTGCTTTAAAATGTAAAAAACTAGAGTATAATTTTTCCTACACCCAAAGGAACCCGGGCAAAGGGTGGGATCAGACCCATGGATTACCAGCCAGCAAACGAGGACAGGCTCTTTAATTTTGGAACTGCTACTGCCAATTATGAAAGCATTGTGTTTGCCATACACATTGATTAGAAAAGCTGTTTATTTGAACTAATAAAGCAGTAAATGAGCTGAAATTGTCTTTTCTTTATTTTTAATATGATAAATGGAATAAACTATGAGTACATCTGTTCCAAGCCTCTTTCCCACAGTATGTTATGTCTGAAAAGCCTGGAAAAAAATGTTCTTTGCTATTCCAACATTTCAAATTAATGATTTTCTGCAAAGCATCACCTACAAAAACATCCATCAGCGCTTACAAGGAGTTTAATCCTCATTCCACATTTAGCTCACGTTCTGAACTAAGCCCCATGATGGGGGGGGGGGAGAAAACAGGCATCAGCCTACAAAGAAATCATGGAAAGCACAGCCCACCGACCTCGCAAACATCCCTTGGCACGAGTTAGGTGCCACTCATCACACCAAGGCTGCGGGTGAGGCACCCTCCCGTGAGCCCTGGGATGGCCAGCCAGGTCCTCAGCCAGGCTGGCAACGGCCCACAGAGCGCAGACCAGAGCCTGAGCTCGCTCAGTCCCTCAGGGTGCAGCCCTGTGAGATGCCACAGAGCAGGAACATTCAGCCTTGCACCCCCTCCCCAGCATCTAGGGCCACCAGACACAGGGATCTGTTTCAAGCAGCTCGCTCTGGCCCGAGTCCTGGGAACCCATCACCACCAGCACACCCTTCCTCAGTCCACCCCACTTTCCCCCTGCAAACACCGAGCAAGAGGCTTCACAGCCAACTCCATCTACAGCCAAGGAGCGACAGGAAGAGCTCACCCACTGCCACAGCCACATAGCCCTCCCAGCCCAGGGGGCCCCCAAGCCCACATCCCTGCAGCACCTCAGCTCCAGATTTCCATCTCGACCAGTCCCAACCAATCTCTTTCAGAGAAGTCTCAAGGTGGTAACAGGGAGAAGCCAGAGGGCTGGGCACAGTGCTCCTCTTTAACCACAAAACCAAGCTTCATCTCCTAATGATTATTTTTAGGGTTTTTTTTTAAATTTTGCTGCTTAGGTCTCTGAGCATCCCCCTGGCAGGACAAGCCCCTGGTCACCCTGAGCAGGGATATACACACAAGCTGCTCTATTTTAAAAGCATCACCAGCAAAGGGGCAGGGAAAGTCCCCACACACATCCCCACAGCACCACAGCCATCCTTTTTACCAGTGAGACACCACACCACTGTACTTCCCAGTGGAGTAAATGCTGAACCTCGGGTTTTGCCCAGGAGCTGTGATGACAGAGCACTCCAGGGCAAATACACAGCCCAGTTTGGGGGGATCTCCTGGGATCAGTTCAGCTGGAGCTGGGAACACAGACCTGCTCCCTGCCCTGCCTCTGGAGGGGAGCTCAGCAGACAGAGAAAGGAAGTGTCAGCAGATAATGAACACCTTATTTCAGGCTGTGGTTGAGTAATTTGCTTTTCTGTGCAGCGATTTTCTTTTCTTTTTTTAATTGTATTTAGTGTTTTTTTAGGGCAGCCATGGCAGAGTCTCTACATAAAGGAAAAGCAAACAGCTGAAGAGTTTTCTGAGGGCTTTGATCCTCCCTGCAGAGAGTAAACCGTGAAGTGTTTGTTAAAATCCTAATCCGATTTAAAGCAGCTTTGGAAGGTGGGGAGGGAGGAAGTGCTGGCCCTGGCTGGCCCGGCCAGCCCAGGGTTTCAAAGCCCTGTTACTCTGCTTGTGAAACCCAGCATCACCCTCTGAGCAGCCGGTGCCTTGGCCAGAAACACCTGCCCAGAGGTACAGCTTACCTCAGCCAGCCAGCCAATGCATCTCTCCGGTGGGGTACCCTTTGGGTCCTGGGGGAAGCCTCGCAGGGCTCCCTGCAATCGCCGTTGGGCAGCACAGTCCCGGTGCTGCTAAGGAGCAGAATCCTCCTGTTGGCAGTACCAGGGGATCAGCTGTTTCTATGGATGGCCACCAGCTGCAGGAGCTCTGTCCAGCTCCCCCGGAATTAAGCTCTCAACTGCACAAAGCAGGGGGCACACAGGTTAAGGAAGAGCAAGAACCTGCTCAGCGCTGGCGGTGACAGGCACAGGGGGATGTAAGGCAGGTCGGGCATCACTTAACAGGCGGTAACTCCACCAACACGCGGTAAAGCTTTTCCCCAGTGAGGGTGAGGGAGCCCTGGGACATGCTGCCCAGGGGGTGTGGAGTCTCCTTCCCTGGAGAGATTCAAGACTCCTCTGGACTCCTGTCTGTGCAGTATGAGCTGGGGAGCTGCTTTGGCAGGGGGTTGGACCCCATGAGCTCTTGAGGTCCCTTCCAACCCCTACAGCTCTGTGATTCTGTGACACCCTGGGAAGCCCGAGCGGCACACGGACACCGGCACACGGACACCGGCACACGGACACCGGCACACGGACACCGGCACACGGACACCGGCACACGGACACCGGCACACGGACACACAGCTCAGGTCCCGGGATACAAACCCCAGCAGGAGCCAGACCCACATCCCCTGCTGCCACACAAACCAGCATTCGCCCCGGGCAGAGCCCCAGACCTCGCCTGGGCAGGCTGGGCTTTGCCACCCTGAACCCTGCTGAGGACACAACCCAGCTGAGAGCCATCCCAACAGCAACACCCTGCTCGTGCACTGACTCTGCCGAGGAGCAGTCTGGCGACGCTGGTGTGGAGGAGCATTTCTCTTTACATTCATTGAACTTAAAACTATTTCTACTTTTTTTTTCTTCTTCTTTTAAAAACCCCACTTTGAAGAGAATCAGCACTCAGGAACCTAAAAATGGCACAATGCTGCCTGGGTGCAGAGGGGGTGTACCTGCAGGTCTTGTGGCACGTTGGCAGAGGGGGGTATATGCCACCTATATTTTAATCCAATATTTTATTGTTCCCTGCCCCCCCATGTTTTGCTGTCAACAAAGAGCATCAGTCTTTGCTGAGGGATTATATGGAAGTGTAACTTGGAGTAAGGACACCTGGAGCCCGATGGCTCCATCATTCCAGAGCCGAGGAGGTGTAGGACCCTGCTACACCAGGAGCTGCACAGCCACAGCAAGAGCCCTGGCTTCCATAGTTTATGAAGGGGAAAAACAGGAACTTCAAAGATTTGGGATCCTCACATCTGGAGTCTGTCATTGCAGCAGGATAAAACAACACTGTGATCCAACCTTCTTTGGTCAAGCCTGGATTGGAAGATCTCAGCTTGGCATGGCATCATTCTCTGGATGAACAGCACACTGTGAGATTGTCAGGAGCAGGGATTTCAATGTGAAAACCAAGGCCCTGGGACACTGGGATCAGGAGTGTGCTGGGAGCTGGCAAAGTATCAGAACAGTTTCCTCGGCTGGAGCCAAAGAGCAGCGGTTCTGCCTTGGAACTGTTTATAAACCCCGGCTCCAGAAAAGCTTAAGAGACTCAACATGATCATTCAGAGCGTGGAACAAGCCCCTGAGTTCTCAGGACACAGGTGTCAGGTCCAGGGGGGATGGAATAGCATGGATCTTCAGTGGGAAACACTCCTCCATGTGCCAGCACACGCTCAGCCACGGCTGGAGCCCAGCTTGAACATGGCCTGAGAGCCACTTCACCCCAACAATTAATTGCTTCATGTTTTTCAGCAGACAGACAAAGACAGGGAGAGGGGAAGACAACACAAGTAACCTCCCCTCCCTTCCAAGAGCAACTTCTAAAGAGCAAAATGACCTTTACTTCAGGAGAATGTGCTTATGTAGCAAAAACGTTGTATTTTTTTTCAATGATCCCTTTCTAAATACTTAAGCCCCACACCCACAGCACATGGGAGGACGCCAGTCCAAAAAAATAAATAAATAAAGCTCTCTGCTTTACATCATGCCCAGCACTTTGAAATGACATCTCCTTTTTCCGGGGTGGAAAATCACAGTCAGCATTTGTATATAAATATTATTACACAGCTTGAATGTACAAGCCAGGAAACAGCCAGTGCTGCATGACAACGTGCTAAAAATTCCTCACTGAGAGGGTTTTTGTCTTCTTCTTTCTTCTCTTTTTTTTAATGTGAGGTTTGGGCAGTGACTCCATTGTCCCTCACAGCACCTGGCAGGTCACACCCCTACAGAACCAACAGTTCATCCTAAACCCAAAGTACAGCAGCACATAGGAAACAGGCTCCCCAGCCTGGGATGCTGATGCACTGTGCTCACAGACACCGGCTGCCCAGAGAGGGGGTGGGTGCCCCATCCCTGGGGATGTACAAAGCCAGGTTGGATGGGGCCCTGGGCAACCTTGTGTAGCTCCAGGCCTGGAGGTTGGTGGCCCTGCCTGTGGCAGGGGGTTGGAGCTCTGTGACCCTCGGGGTCCCTTCCAACCCAGACCAAACTGGGATTCTGTGATCAGATTAACAGAACCTGGGCATAGGCAAAGTCCCATGCCCACAAACAGGAGCGCTTCCCTTGGGAGGGTGAGCACGCCCTCCAAAGAGAAACAGATGAAAAGACCACCTTGGCCATGCATGCCCTTTAAAGCAATAATAAAGCAACACTATTAAGACAAGTATCACAGAGTTGCAGGGGTTGGAAGGGACCTCAGGAGATCATCGAGTCCAACCCCCAAATAACCACCCCCAAAGTAACACTATTTTAATAAGAAAAATGGGTTTTGTTAATCAGATTTTCGATCTCAACTATCCTCTTTCAAGGCCTACAAGCGACTAACAGGGCCAAAGACCAGGACTTGGCTTTGTTTTGGACTAAGATCAAGCTTAGGATCAGCTTACCACGCAACAGCCTGGGCCTGTCTGCTGAGTGGCATGAGATCCTAATTTCTCCTGGGAGATTTTAACTTGCTATTCCAGGGCTAGAGAAACAGTAGTTTAATAGTCCAAGGGCTTTTCCATCTCCAAGCAACAAATGACAAAACCTGAGACTGAAGTCTCTGGCCTCCAGTTCATCAAGTCCCAATCCCCCTCCCATCCAACAGAGAACTCTCTGCTGCTAAAAATACCCCCGACCGGCCCGCGCTGGCTGCCTGAGCATCCTTAAATAGTGGTTTGTTTTTTTGAAAGCCACACACTTCCATGTGTCCACAATGTGCTGCTCAACTTTGAAAACAAAAACACTTCCACTGGAGATACACGCTGTTCCATCAAAAAAAAAAAAAGCCTCTCCATCCCATCCCTCCAGCATGAAACCCTCAAACCAGGAGAGATCACAGCCAGAACTTGCCTGGTGCAACGTCCCACTGACAAAGCACCAAGCCTGGGATACAGGATCACAGACTCATAGGGGTTGGAAGAGGTTTCCAGAGCCCATGGGGTCCAACCCCCTGCCAAAGCAGGGTCCCTGGGACAGGGCACACAGGTCGGTGTCCAGATGGGGCTGGAATCTCTCCAGAGAAGGAGACTCCACACCCCCTGGGCAGCCTGTCCCAGGGCTCCCTCACCCTCACTGGGAAGAAGTTCTTCCCCAGATTGGGGGGGAACTCCCTGTGCTCCAACTTGAGGCCATGGCCCCTTGTCCTGTCCTCACAGACACTGAGAAGAGGCTGCCCACGTCCCACCCTTCAAATACTGATAACCATTGATCAGATCCCCTCTCAGGCTGCTTCCCTCCAGGCTGAACAGCCCCAGCTCACTCAGCCTTTCCTCACAGGGGAGATGCTCCAGGCCCTTCATCATCTCCTCAACCTCCTCTGGACTCTCTCCAGGAGATCCCTGGCTTTTTTATCCCAGGGATCCCAGCACTGGACACAACACTGCAGGTGGGGCCTGACCAGGGAATAGTAGAGGGGGAGGATCACCTCCTTAGACCTGCTCCTCTTGATGCCCCCAGGATCCCACTGTCCCTCAGCCCCCAGAGCAAGAATACAGTGGCATTCAGATCCAATAATTCCTGTGTGGGAGCACCAAGGTCACAGGATGGAGAATGGGAAAAGAAACCCCATGGCTACCACAGACATGCCATAGGACGGTGCAGAGCATGTGGGGTGCAGGACAGGCCCTGGTTAGGGCTGCCCTGAATTTTGTTAGGCTGCTGTTGGACAAAGCAAGAGTAACATTAGCATCTCTGCAGAGTCACTGCAGGCTTACAGAGAGGGTGTGGGACACTGAAAATAACCCAAGGGGTACGTGACGTCCCCCTGAAGTTTGGGGCTGGGGGAGGAAAGGATGTGGTGGAGTGGTGAGGGATGTGGAAACCAGGAGAAGGGGAAGGTCAGTGGTGGTTTCCTCTCAACTCTGGTTTCTCTACTCTACACATTTCACTACAAATTGCTGAAGAGCAAGAGCAAACCCTTCCCTGCAGCGCTGTGGAGCTTCCCAGGGCCCCTTGGCTGAGCCCACGGCAGCTGGAGGAGGGCTCCTGCCTAAAACACCCCAGGGATCTTATCAGTAGGACAAAGCCACATAACTGTATTAATCACTTCATTGAGTCTGCCTGGATATGACAAAGAATGAGGAGGTCTCCCTGCCTCTTCAGCTGCCAAGCTCCTGTCAGCAATACCAACTTCCAGAATTCAACACTCCTGCCTGTTCTTGAGGCCAAAATTTAATTTGATTGTGAAAACTCAGGGTCCTTTCCAGACTGTAACTGTTCCATTTCTAATAACTGTGATAAGTAAGGCAAGCTTTGAGGTCAGATCTCAAGCATCTTTCAACACGTACTTAACTGAACAAGAATTTACAAATCCAATCAATAAGCAGGTCAAAATCTCTACAAACAACTTTCCCTTATTACATGGATCCTTTCAAAGAGAATCAGACAGAGCTCCATACTCTTGGAAAGCATTAACATATGTTAGAGGGATGGGAGACTTGGCCTTGAAACTGAGGAAGCTGGGCTCTGGATTGGACTGAAATGCCAGTTCCACCATTCATAGAATCCCAGCCTGGTCTGGGTTGGAAGGGGCCCCAAGGGTCACAGAGCTCCAACCCCCTGCCACAGGCAGGGACACCAACCTCAGGCCTGGAGCTACACAAGGTTGCCCAGGGCCCCATCCAACCTGGCCTTGAACACCCCCAGGGATGGGGCACCCACCCCCTCTCCGGGCAGCCTGTTCCAGCCCCTCACCACTCTCTCTGGAAAGAGCTTCCCCTAATATCCAATTTAAACCTTCCCTCCTCCAGCTCCAATCCTTCTCCCTTGTCCTGCCACTGTCTACCCTTTTAACAAGTCCCTTTTAAAAGGCTCCATTCCTAAGGGCTGATCAGCCCTTACCTATCCTTATATCAAGTTCTCTCCTGTTTTCCACTTCCCAAACACATTCTGTTTGTGCCACAGATAAGAGCAGCTCCTACACCAACACATCACAAAGATGTGCACGAGGACTTCGGAGTATTTCCCCTCAGAGGAACCTGAACATCACACCCCACTGCATTTGTAATTCGGGCTATTTTTGCCCTCATGCATCATTCAGCACTTGTCCTCAGCAGCTCTCCCCTGCCAGGACCATGACTAACTTTCTCCCTTCGCTTCTTCCCTCCACCCCTGAGAACATCCACATCCATCTGGAATTCCTCACAACACAATATTTTTAAGCAAACCAAAACACCATAAACCAGCATCAGCCAACATCACCCGCTCTTCCCAGTGTCCCAGTGCAAGACAGCACTGGGCTGGACTGGGGAGGGGGTGGGAGGGACCCTGACCTGGGGCTGGTGCAGGGTCCCCTTGATGCCAACGCCAGGATGCCCTGGGCAAGAAGCCCTCCCTCTTTGAATCAGGGTCTGTACAAGCCTTTTCTTAATCAATTAGATCCTGTTTATTGCCTGCTGTTTCATTTAAGCCCCCATTTTAAAAGGAAGGAAAGAGAAGCTCCCCCTTTCCTCCCACTCCAAACTCCAGAGCCTCCTGTACCGCCCCATCCCAGCAGGAAAAGGATGCTCAGAGGGTGCTTTACCCAAACTCCCCATATTCTACCCAAAGAACAGAAAGCTAAGGAGGGACAGAAACAAAGGGATGCTATTAACTGACCAGGAAGTCATTCCACTCATTCCCAAGTGGGAACTGAACAAGATGCAGCAGCATTAAGCAGCAGCAGAGCACACAGGCTCTGAGGTGTGGGAAAGTCCTGATGAGCAGGATCAGTGTGGAAGTGTGACCAGGACCCACTACAGCCCTGTGTTTCCCCTTCCTGTGCATCCTGCTCGGAACCTTAAAGTCCATATTACATGCAAGTATTGAACAGTTTCCCTTGGCAAAGTGATACAGAGCTGACCACTTCCTAACCCCAGCAGGTACCAGCTTGCAGAGGAGCTTCATGTGTCCCCTCCTGCACTGTACACAGGGTTCCCCAAACACAGCCCAGGTCCTGAGCTGTGACCCTGTCCCAACCCAGGATGGTGCTTCCCCACTTCCCTCCCACAAGGTCAGAAAAACACCTCATGCAAAAGCAAACCCTTACTAATTCCCAGTGCAATCTGCTTCTGCTCATCAGTGGCCAAGCTAATTACAGCACTGAGGAAACACAGTGCCTGAAATTGGTTGCCCAGGATGTTCTCTGGGCTGTGAGTCTCTGACATCATCATCATCATCATCACTGGCTCGTGGGGAAAAGGGAAATCTCTGAAGAGAACCAGGGAAGAACAGGGAGGTGCCCAACAAACATCTCAGGAGAAACAAAGCAAGGGGAGGGAAAAAAAGGGGTTTTTTGAGATCCATTAAAGGCAAATCATTTAACATTTCCTTTCCTTTCTGCAGCTGTTTAAAGTTTCCACATTACTGCACCATAAATTAGGCCAAGCTACAAGAACCAATGGGTGTTTTGACAGAGGGAAGGCTGCTGGACCCGGCCCAACAGAGCTGTCATAACACTCTGACATACAACATTAGGGTGCTGTGGGGAGGTGGGTGGGTTTGCCTTGGCTTTTTGGGGGAAAAAAAAACAACCCCCCCCCAAAAAAACCCCACCCCAAACCCAACACACTAAACCCCAGTAACTCTGTGAAAGGTGATGGGTTAAGGGTGCAAGGAAAAGTGGGGTTTGGTACAAAAATGTGCTTTGAGATCATGTATTGGGCAGCCTGTAGCTTTGTAATGGATAGAATCTGGGTATTTTCAAAGCAGGGACAGGAGGAAATTAGTCAGGAAAATATTTAAGTGTTAGAATATGGTAATTATACACAAGTATGTGGCTCTGCAATGCCCAGCAGTACTTCAAAGGGGGAAGGGCTGGGTTAATTGTATTCTACTGCTGTACCCTGGGGGAGAGTACCCACATGTGGGACAGAGCAATAGTGGGGTTGGAGATGTTCCTGCTGGGAGAGACAGACACCCCCTCCCCCCCATCACCTATGTAGGTCAAGGGGTAAGACACAGCCCCCTACCCTGCAGCCCCCATCAGCACCAGCCCTTCAGCAGAAGGGAGCAGAACCACAGGGGTGAAAACAAAACACCTGGGATGCTCTATTTGGCTCTCTTGTTTGTTAATTAGTTCGTTCAATGAGAGAAATCAGGACCTGCCGACTCCTCTGCCTGCTGAGGGGCAGATCTGAGCTTGGGAAACGCTCCCAAGGACAGCAGTGAGCTGGGGGAGGGGGGGCTTCATTTTATACTGTGGGCTAAAGCAAGCTCGGCTGGGAGAGGGAAGGCCAAGCTTTAGACCAACAGATACAGCTGGCAGAGCTCTGGGGAGGGCAGTGCCTTCAGCAGGCCAGGGAGAAGCCAGCCAGGCACAGGCATCCCGCTCCAGCCGCTCCCGTGGGATGGAGAGGGAGGAGCAGGGTGTTCATCTGGCTCCTCTTTGGAAGGAGGTATTTTTTGTACGTGTTGTCCAAGGCTTTTCCTTCAGCAGGGTGCACCAGCACAGCCACCCACCACCCAGCCCAGGCGATCTGGAGGGGAACAAACACCCATCAGCCTGCTGGGAAGTCCCACTCAAGGTTAACTGGGAGCCAGCTCGCATGGGTTGCTCGAGCGATGGAAGGAGCTCGAGCTTGGAGGAGGAGTACTTTAGCTTGTTTCAGAAGTTATAAATCACTGATGAAACATTATGTTTCAGCCTGTGCTCTTGTAACGCGGGTTATATACACACATCACATCCACAGGGATGGAAACAGGAGCCACATCAAACCACACGAGCGTGACGGGGCACAAAGGAGCTATGGTAAAAAATGCAGTTAATCATCACCAATCCTGGGGAAACAGCAAAGAGCTTCCACACAGGACAGCACAACCCCCTCCCCAAATTGTTCTCCATCAGCACAGCCACTATCTCCAGCAAAGCTTCAGCAATTCCTACCTTAACCTCAGGAATAACTCAAAGCAGTTTCACAGAAAGGCCATTAGCTGCTGCAGGAGCTGAGGTGGAATTAAGTTCATGAAACTTGCAGCAAAAAGAACATATTTAAGCCCAGAAACACAACAGTCAAGAAACATTAGTGGTGCCTGAGCCACTGGCTGCAAGCACCAGTGACTGATACGTTCCCATTGCAGGATGTCAGGGCTCTGAAGAAACAGCCCCAACGATTCACCCAACAAATCGTCACCAATTGCCCACAAAAAGAACTTTTAAAAGCTGAAAACAGATGATTTAACTGAAGAGACCTGGGAAATCTCAGTTCTGCAGGGAGGGGGTGAGGGAAGCACACAACAACCAACAACAACCACGACGGATTTGGGTTTGTGCTCAGTTCATTCAGCATGGCTCTTAGCAGTAGGTATCCCCATCTATACCAGGCCTTACTCCTGCCAAAATGAGGATGGATTTGCTGTCTGCTTTTGATCACTTAATTGTAATATAGGCACAATTAAGAAAAGAGTTGGCATTTAAGTGTTTGCTTTGCTGTTCATTAATTACATCACATCCAAACGGATGCAGTGACAAGTTATGTGGCTTTTTAGGGAAGAGGGTTTTTATATTCAAGTCGTAGCTGGGTATTAGTGAGGGTTTCAGGGATGGATGCAGTGTTTTTTCAGGCTGCTGTCAGTAATTTGTAGCTCTCTTTACAGATTGGTGCTGGCAAAGAGAGAACAATCCCAACACTTGGATTTTTCAGGATCGAACTGGTCTGCTAGAGCAATACAAACACCAAAGGGCCCACCAAGCACTGCTTTAGAGTCTCTGTGACTTTTAATGGCAGTACTTTTCCACAATGTGGCTTTGTTTGCCAGGGAACACAATTTCTTCCATATGAAAATACATTTTCTTAGTCACAAGTAAACTGAGAGGGGCTCGAGACAGGAGTGCCAGCAGGTAACAGGCTGGTAGCATCACTTCTTCCCCTGCATTTAAAAAACACAGATACCAACTATCACAAGCCTATAAATCCATTCCAGTGTATTCAGAGGATACAAGCAGCTGTGCCATGTCAGGGACCATCGACCTTCATCAGAAGCACCCACCACATGTCGCAGCAGCTGGGCAGTGGCACCCAAAGGGGCAGTGGCACCCAAAGGGGCAGTGGCACCCAAAGGGGCAGTGGCACCCAAAGGGGCAGTGGCACCAGGGACAAACGTAAAGCCTTGGGCAGGCCTGAGGAGAGTTTACACGATTTGGAGTATTTGAGGATTAGATCTGACAAATCCTTCCAGGCTGAACACCAATTGTGACAGCCTGGCCCCCGTGGTCCCCTGCCTGCTGTGCTGCTGCATCCCCATGCAGCTGTGGGCACACAAAGGCCCACGTGGCCCATGGGGACATGGGACAGGGAAAGGATGACACTGGCATTATGAAGGCGCAGGATGGCAAACATTCCCATGCCTGCCTTATACAGACCAGCCATTCAGTTGCAGACCCCCCCAGACACAGGATGCTCCACAGAAGAGACCCCCTCCTCATGGCATTTCAGGAGAGCTGGGGCCAGGGCTCCCAGGCACTCGCTGAGAATGCAAATAACACTTCCACTGCCCTGAAAATATGTTTGCATTTGTTCACTTAGTTGCTAAAAATGCCTGAGTCACATGGGAATGCCTGGGAAGGCAGCCCAGGAATCCCGTTTGTAAGCAGAATTGTGTTGCTGGATATTACTGACCTGAACCATAAATAAGCAGTCAGGAAAAAATAAAAACATTCACAATTTATGGTCCTTGAGATGATCTACTCCATCAGAAATATCTCCTGGAGGGCCCTCAGCGATGTACAACCAAGCGTCTGAGTGCTGCAGATCGGTGAATAACCCACAGCCCTCCCACAGCCCCACCTCCAGACCCAGAGCCTACGCTGGGAAAATCCAGATCCCAGATTTAGGGAGTCTCTGCCTGATAACAAACGCTGTTACTCTGCCAGCTGGAGAGCAGGAAGGATCACAGCAGCTTCAGAATCCTGCTTAGCCCTTACAACCAAGCTGTACCTGCTCTCTACCCCGGGGATTTCTACCTGTGCAAACTGCAGGCAGGCAGAGCATCAGCCTGACATCTGTATCCTAAACAGGCACCCACTGCAGTTTGCATTGAGCACAATGGGAGCTTTTATCACAGCAAGGGGCAAAATCCCTCTGATACGCCAATTTCAGATTAAGACTAAGAGATGGCCAGCACACAGCAAGCATGAGTCATAGAATCATAGAATCCCAGCCTGGTCTGGGTTGGAAGGGACCCCTGGGAGCACAGAGCTCCAACCCCCTGCCACAGGCAGGGACACCAACCTCAGGACTGGAGCTACACAAGGTTGCCCAGGGCCCCAGCCAACCTGGCCTCGAACACCCTCAGGGATGGGGCACCCACCCCCTCTCTGGGCAGCCTGTTACAGGCTGTTTTCTGAGTCAGAAAACTTCTTCAAACAGCCAAACTTTGCAAAGCAGGGGCAGAAGATGGTACACGCAGGTGGAATTAAAGTGGCCAAATAAAGAAGTATAATACCCAATCCTACAAAAAAAACCCCATCCCATCACCAAAACCCTGCACCTATATACAAACCAACACCCCAATAATCCCAGTACTTCCCAACGAGGCACTTTACTGCCTCAGTGCCAGTTAACTATGAGTGTGCAGAGGTTTAAATGTGCCATCAGCACCCTGTCACTGTAGTGCTGAGAGATTCTTTGGGATTACAGGTAAAATGAAGTGGCTGTGCTCAGTTCCCTGGCAGGCACCTGATGGATCATGGGGAAGTTTAAGGTCACTGTTACAGACACAGATTTAAGTGCATGAGAAAACCCTGTGAAATAATTTTTGCCACTGAGTGGTGATACCCATCAAGCCCCACCAGAGCTCACGACAGTCCCTTCGCAAGGGAAGCTGTTTGGCTACAGCTTGTCATAAAGGTCGGTTCTCATGCTGAGTTTTGACTCAATAGCTACAAGAATTAAATTTTATTTCCTCCTTTGACCAAATCTGAATGAAAGCAAAGGAAGAACCAGGCCAGTGAGAGGCAAAGGGCAGAGAGCTCCTGTTGGCATCCTCAGGAGAGAGGGCGAAGCACAAGCAATTTGACGGGAAGCAGAAGGACAGGCACGGGTTCTACCGTGGATGCTCATGGCTCATCCATGATCTCTTCCTCACTGGAGGAATCCCCTTTTCCTACCTTCCTCACACAGCCCATCTTTCCAAACCCCACACTACCTCTCACTCCAGGCACGTTTTTGGCAGGCAGTTCCCCTTGGTACCACTCTGACCCACCTCAGAGTGTGTTGCATGGCTCCATCACCAGGGGCTCACCCAGCTCAGTCCTCTGAGGCAAAGCTGCAGGGGATGGGGGGACTTGCTGTTTTCTGAGCACAGTTTTCCAATCCCTGTGCAGACTCTCCTTTAGGTTTGCTTCATTTTTCTTTGTTAAAACCACTCCTAAGAAACCAGTACAAAATCTCCCACCACAGATGCCACACCAGTTCAAGGCTAAAGGGCATCCCTTATACCAGACTAAAATATCCTCATCTTTCATGAACTGATGCCCCCAAAGCTGAGGCTGATTTCCATTCCTTGTGTTAATACCCAAGAAGTAACGCTGCTTCCAGAGCCAGGTAAGGCCAAAACTGCAAAGGAAGGAAGGAAATGAAGCCCAGTCAGTGCTAATTATGCAAACCAAGATGTGACTTAAAGGATGTGAGTAATGTCTGGATACAGGCAACAGGTGCCTGATAAGAGGAGGAAGCCCAGACCTTTCATCCACGCCGCAGCAGCGGACAACTGCGATAGCTTCATTGAGGACAGAGATAACACTGCAGGGCTTAGGAAGTCATTTCACAAGAAGAGGGGATGAGCTGCCCCCGTGTCAGGGAGAGGCCCCCCTACGTGCTGGGTCCTTTCGAGGCAGAGAGATAACGCTCAGGAACACTTTCATGGTCTATCACTGCATGGATGGGCCCAGCAGTCACAGCATCACAGGATGATGGGGGTCGGCAGGCACCTCTGGAGGTCACCCAGTCCCACCCCTCCCAGAGCAGGGTGCCCTCGAGCAGGCTGCACAGGAATTCCATGGCTAGAAGCATCACAAGCATCAAACCCATCAGAAACACAAGCTGGACACCGACCTATGTGACCTGTCCTAGGGACCCCATGGACTCTGGAGGTCCCTTCCCACCCCTACAGCTCTGTGATTCTGTAAAACATATGATGCTGCTCTAGATGGATTTTGCAGCAATGTATTCCCTTGCAAGGGGCATATCATCTCAGAGGATTAAAGGACAACGATCCAGCTATCTGGGTTTTATGAACTATTTTTAAGTTAGATGATAAAAGACTGAAATTCCCTTTTCTCATTTTTAATAGGAAAGGATAATCTATGGTTTCCATCCTTGTAATACACAGAAATGGTCAAGCAAATAATGAGAAGGAAAATTTTTCCTCTTTATATCACCAGCACATGGCAAACCCACCCATAAGGGCATCCTGTGGTTGCCAGAGGCAGGGCCAACCTTAAAACCCACCCTAGATAACTTGAACCCACTGCAAGCCAGTAAGAAAACTCCACATGCAATACCAGTTTAGGGGGGGGAAATCAGCTCCTTCTTCAGGCAGGAGCACTGCTCACACACTGACTTACCATAAGCCCACAAACACCAGCCAGAAAGGCTTTGGAGCTCAAGGAAAACCTCAGCAGATAAAGGCTACACGTGTGCTCTTGATCCAGCTCAAAGGCAGCGGAACGCCAAGGAACCCACCGGAGGTTGGAGGCAGAACACAGCCACACACTGGAAACCTCTGGGAAGCACAAGCTCAGCATTCCCCAGGGGGCTGCACTTTCACTTCACCAAATTGCCTGCATATTTGCTTTTTTCTGATGAGAGATTAGGAACCCTGCATTTCCCTAAACCATCAGCTTTTGGCCCAGACACACATGCCCTTCCTGGAGCCCTGCCAGCCCACGCTCGCAGGAGAGGCAGGTCTGGAGCCCCACGTTGCACCCAGAGCTGCTCCAAGGCGAGCCCAGGAGCCGGCTGCCTGCGGCTGCCAGGCACTCCCCACAGACCCAGCTCCCTTGCCAGGCAGGGAAAGGAGCGCAGGGAAAAGGAAGGAAGCTTGGCTGAGAGGCCTGAACCCTCCGACATGGCCCAGGGCTCAGCCTGTGGCAGCTTGTTAAATCCTTGTACAGTGATTTCATGACTGGGAGAAGCACAGGTTTGGAAGCCCTGAGGAAGACGCTCATGTTCCCTGCAATGTGCCTGACTTCAGGGGAGCCTTTTTTTTCCAAGGTAGGGGAAAAGACTGTAGCTTTAAAACCATGGATGACAACCCCCCATTCCCCTTCAGCACAGGCAGCTTCTGAGCCTTGAAACCCCTGTGTGCTTTCAGAGGCAGGTTACAGGCATGCCACACAGAGCAGGCTATAAACCCTTAATGCAAAACCCCTCAAATATATTCAGTGATCTGTCTGGTGCTCACTTACACACCTGGCTTCTTCACACAGCATCATCTCCCACTGCAGAGAGTTGGAAAGAAAACTGTGCTCCAGCCGTCCCTGGGTGTGAGATGCTGCCAGACCCCAGCCAAAAACAAAAGCCTATTTCAGATGTAGTAGTCAGGTCATAGGATCATAGCTCTGCTACTAATAGTAGGACATAAAAAAGCTGACTGCAAAGTGTTTAGATGACGAGGACGAGCATTTTCTGTCCCCATTAGGAACAAAAACCCCACAGACAGATATTGGAGGTTCCAGGAACAGGCAGCATTAGCTGGACAATTATGCTGCTGTTCCATACAGTTTCAGTAAAACAAATAATATGACCTGAACCTGACAGACAAAGGAACACAAAGCCCCACACAAGATAAGGATGTAGCCTCTATCACAAAGCACAAGGGACCTCTCAGCTTTTCCAAGGATCCATAAGAAGAAAACCCAAGTATTTCCTTTCCAGGCAATGCAGTTGTGGCAGCACCACGATTCATCCCAGAGAAGAAATCACATTCAAAAAAATCTTCAGCCTTTCCAGGGTTTAAATGTGTGTGAAATGAACAAGCAATTAATTTCCTGCACAAGAAAGGGCTGCTGAGCTCTGTATCACTGGTACACTGGTATCACCACAGATAAACACATTACCCATCTCAGGTAAGTGGTGTTTCTCTGAACACAGCAGCTCCCAGATCACACAACAATAACCCAGTGCTCCTCCCCAGCACTTTTTATCACCCCCACAGAGCCCTCACCTCAAGGACAGTCTTGTGCTCATCAGCAGTGGCACAATCATCTTTTACAGAAGAACAAGGAGATCCGATGAGCAGAGCTGAGCCTGAGGTGGGCGGCAGAGACACCAGCCCTCCCACACACATCCCACCCCATCCACGTGCACATTTTCAGCTCCTCCTGCTCCCAAAGAGAAGCCGAACAAACTGGGAGGTCCTGGAGCACAGGTGACCCATATGCCACCCTCGTGCTGGGGTTTTGCTCCAGACCCACAGCTCAGCTTCCCAATCTGGACCCAAACCAGGGTCTGCTGAACCAAACAGGAAGAGCAGATTCTGTAGCTCCAGGCCTGAGGTTGGTGCCCCTGCCTGTGGCAGGGGGTTGGAGCTCTGTGATCCTTGGGGTCCCTTCCAACCCATGCCATGCTATGAACTATGAGCAGCTTGGAGGAGTCCAAGGTGGCCCTACATGCTGGAGCATAGCAAACAGGATAAGCCTTAGCAAGAATCACCCGTGCCCATAGGGAAGAATGTCAAATATGGTTTAATTACGTGTTAGAGGCAGAAGGAAGGAGATGGGTTACCTCAAGGCTTTGTCACCTCAGAACCCCAGGCTTGAAAACCTTTCATACAACTTGCAGAAATACTGGCAGTGTCCCATGATCTCCCACTCCAAGATTTCTCCCCCTGGCCAGACTCCATTTCCTCCTCACCCCTCCCTGCACACACAAATAATCATTTCTATTTCCTCCTTTCAGTTTTATTGCTGGGATTTTGTTCAGCGTGCTGTCTAGCCGGGCTTCACTGTTAATTACAGCATCAGCCTCCTCTGCTCCTCCACAGCAGTCTGCAGTTCCACACGGGCACCCCAGGTCTCCAGGGGAGCTGCTTACAAAGGGCTTCCCCTGCACGCAGCGTACACATGGCCCTGCAACACAGAACTCAGCTCTGGGGTGTGAAGCCTTTAATTCCAAGGTGCTTGACTCGCACCCCACTGTGGGGATACAGCACTCCTGCAAACATCAAACCAAGGTGCAGAATTCATGGTTCACATGCTGGTGTTGAAAAGTGAGGGGAACAGAGCAGGTATTTTTTTCCCCAGGCATTTGAGCACCTCAGCTCTGAGCTGGTTTCCACCACTAAATGCAGGGAGATTTTTTTTTTCCCCCTCAACACAAGCTTTTTTTAAATTGCATTTTCTTCCATTATCCAGTTATTTGCCAATCTTCAGAAATCACAGGCACAGTATTTCTACACTCCTCTGTCCTTCAGGCAGTATTAGCTACAAAGAATATGACCCATAACCAAGCAGCAGTTTTAACAGCCACATTCTATTTATTCTGAAAAAGCAAGCATCCACCTTGCATATTTGAAGCCCAGAGATATTCCACGTTCCACTCAGATAAGCTGCTCTTGAGTCTCCTTCTTCTGTCCTTTCCTTGTGAAATTGCATTTGCCCACGACCCGTGAATGCTGCTCCCACTTCGAAAGGTCTCTGTCCTCAGAGACAAACATGTACAGAGCTAAACAATCAGTCCCAGAGCACACACTCCTGGAGACAAATCCTTGCTGTAGGGTGTATCTGCAGTAACACACAGTGTTCTGCCACTAAATGTGTTTTGATTGCGTGTTAGGGACAGAGGCAGAAGGAAGGAGATGGGTTAACTCAAGGATTTACCACCTCAGAACCCCAGGCTTAAAAACCTTACATACAATTTGCAGAGATACTGGCCATGTCAGCATATAATATATAGTATATAATATATCATAACAGTCTCACCCCCCCGCCCAGTGCTGTGTATGCTTTTAAGTAGACATGCCATAAAATACAGCAGGAATCGAGGCAGGGGCCTGGTTTATACTCTGAAGAGGAGTCTTCACATATATTAAAAATACATCATCATGCTTATTGCCTTTCCAGCGTGAAGCAACCTGCCCCCAGGGACCCCAGCACACCGTGTGCTGAGCCCCAGCCACGCAGCTGCTCCCATGCCAGCTGCAAAGGGCCATTCCCCATTTGCTGAATGGCAACTCAGGCAGGGGAAGGACATGTCAGAGCTCTCAGCACGCAGTCAGGGGGTTTCGGGGTGGGGGTGCTCAGCAGCGAGCTGCAGAACCGCAGTTGTTTGCTGAGGACCATTGGAAACTCTGGCTCTGGGGGCCTGCCTGGCCTTGCCAGCACAGAGCTCAGGGTGAGGTCCAACCCGACTTAGCAAAAGCTAAACATGGAAAAAGCTGTGAGGCTAAGAATAGCGCGTGAATGGCCTCACTTCCACGAGGCAGGAGCATCTTCTGGTTCTGGCTGGGTTTGTGTAGCCGGCACAGCTCCGTCCTGCCCCCCTGAGAGGCGAGGGCCATAGAACACAGCTACATGTTGCACACACAACACACGAGCCCAGCCGCGGGGTTTGCCTGCCTTTCCATACAGATATTTCCAGCAAATCGCATCCGCCGCCGCGCGCAGCGGAGGGATGGGGGTGCGGGGCGGGTGGGGTGAGGGGGGTGGTGGTGACGATACTGCAGTGAAAAACGCACCGCAGGTCTAAGCGCAGGAAAACGAAGCCGAACACTAAAGGAAAACCAGGAGTATCCGCTCGCTTCACAGCCGCGCATCCCAGAAACGGGATCGTTAAATCCAGCTGCCTGAGGCGGCCCCGGTGCCCCCACCCCCCACCCCCGCACGAAGCCGGGCCCGGACAGAGGCTGCGAGGCACCCCTGGCTCCCGGGGAGATGCTCCTGGGGAGATGCTCTGCCCGAGCTGTCGCCCTCGCCCCGCTCCACCGGGGCGCGGAGCGGGGATGGGAGTCTGGGCGGTGAGGGGGAGAGAACGGGGGGACACCGGGGGGAACACCGGCTTTACCGAGCGAGGCACCCTCACAGCTGCTCTCCGCGGGGGTGAGGCGGGGTGGGGGGGGTGAGGCCAGAGAGGAGCAGCCAGGGCAAGGCGAGCCCGCAGGGGAGCGGAAGGCTGCGCGGTCCCCCCCTCCCCTATCCCCACCCCCGGCAGCGCAGCTCCCCCCGCCCCCGCTTCCCCCGCGGCGGCGGCCGCCGTTACCTCCAGCCCCGGGCGGGGGGCGCGGTGCATGCGCAGCTGCCGCCTGCCCTCCATTCATAAAAAAAAAAAAAAAGCGCGAGCCGTTCCCATCCTCCGCAGCCCGGCGCGAGCCGCTCTCCAGCCCCCCATTCATAAAAGGCAGCCGGGCATGCGCGGTGGCGCCCCGGTGCCCACCCATTCATAGAGTCGGGAGTCCGCGCATGCGCAGGAGGAGCGGCTGCCCTCCCATTCATAAAATAGCCATTTTCCCAGGCAGCGGCGGTTGCAGCATCGCGGCCGGCGCTGACAGCGCCGCGCTCGCAGGTCCCTTCCCCGCAGCTCCAGACAGGATTTTCCCAGGACCGGCCCCTCTCGCCCGGCTTGGATTTAGGATTAACTCGCCTATGGAGAGATGGTTTTAGCTGAGTTACCTGAAGTAAGTACGAGATCCGCGTTTGCCAGCCGGTGGTAAAGGGTTTTTAAGTAGGGGAAAAGAAATATAAAATATAACCTGATCCCCGAGGGCAAACCCTGTGCTCTGTCGGGATGGGTTTGGCTGGTCCCTTAAGGATCGTGGATCACGGGTATATTTCTGCCTATGACTTTTCTAACAGCAGTTATCTGTAATTATATATAGTGGATAGCTGCCGGGTGCTTCAAAACCCGAAGGAGACGTTGTGTTCTGAGGAAATACCCTGTTCCTTGCAGAATTGGTGTTTTGGTGTTTCTTGTTTCTACCTCTTTTCTGTGCCCTTTCATCCACATCTGCATCTGGGGTACGTATATGGCAGGCAGGTTTCACCAGACTTGCGTCGGGTTTATTTGCAGAGCTTTTATAAGCAGAATAAGGCTCCTCTTTCAGTTGACGGGATGTCTTCTCCTCCATCCATTCTTCCTTCCCTGAAAAGAGAGTATAAATACCTGTTCACCTGGGCTGACAAATAAGAATTTGATATTTCTTGCTTTGGAAAACCGATGATACGCATTTCCTCTCTTCTCCCAAGCCTGATGTCTTGTTAGTGTCAAGTAGTTCCGAGCTGTCTCCATAATAGGACACTTCAGAGATCAGCCACTGGTGTGTCAGATCTTTCCTGCATGACCTTTGCTCTTTAGCATTTTATTTTATACAGCTGTCATTTTTTTTTGGCTTTTTTGTGGGGTTTTTTTGGCCTTGGTGCCTTACACCATCCCTGTTCTGTTCCTTGTCTTGCTGGTTGCTTCAGTGTTAAATCTGGATAGATTACATCTTTTAGAGGCTAGATAAGTAATAAAAAATGTGTACCTAGAATAATTTTATAAGGGTATATAAAATATGTTTTACATGGAGGGAAAAACCTGTCTTGGCTGCTCCTCTCTACCAACTGCGTAGCAAAGATAAGCCTGGATTTTATTTTCTGGTACCAGTCCTGGCGTCACAGGAGAAAGACAAGCCTAGAGACGACATGTTCTGAAAATTCATTATCAGAGGGGGAATGGGGAAAGCAGAAAGGGGCATATAAAAGGCACAAAGGTCTTAGAGGAAAGCAGGGCTGGAAACGCAGACCTTGGAAATGGCAGTGCAAATGAATATCAGCATTGATCGCAGGAGGAAAAGGCTTCGCTCTTTTTCTTCAAGTGGCCAAGGGCCTGATTTCTTGATTTAAAGCTTGTATAGCCCCAAGTTTTGACTTGAAGGGTGAAGGAGAGAAAGAAAGAGGAAAAGGAAAAGCATCCCCCAATTATCCAGAGTAGAAAAGGCACATTCTACAGTCTTTAAAACTTCTTCAGCTGCTACCTTTCTTCCACACCATGCCAAGGATACAGTCCCTCAGAAACCAGCTCGGGAATTGCTGTTTAATTAGGTAAAGAGAAACCGAGTTTTCCCAATATTGAGGCTTCCTCCCTTCCCCCCTTTATTTTGGGTTAAAGAATAAAGCTACAATTTGTGCACTGAATCACAATGATCCTGATGACTAGCTTCCCCCTTCTCCATATAAAAATGAATGATAGCAGGAGGGGAGGGGTTGTTCTCAGTTATTGGAACCCCGCTGGGGATGTCTCATTGATAAATGTGCCATTTTCCATGGGCTACTGTGTTTTCTGCTGCTAGAAGGGGACTCTGTGTTGGTATTATAAAATTAAAAGGACTATTTCTGAACGCTGCAGTCCTTTTGAAATTCTCTGTGAGGTATGTGCAGGGGAGAAATTATTTGTTCTCCTCCTGAAACAGCAAAACAGAAGCTGTTTTCATGGAATCGTGACTAATTCCCAAATCATACTGGGAAATGCAGCATCTCAAACAGCAATACCCACCCCCCCCCCCACAAAAAAAAAAAAAATCCTGTTACCAGACTTCACTGAAACAAAATTCCCAACCTTTGCAGCACTACAGCAGTACGTAATTCCCTGGTCTGATGGTTTTCCAAATATTAACTGTAAGAGGGGGGAAAACATTAAATTAATTAAACATATTGCTATAGAATTTTCCAAATTCAGCCCAGTACTTAAAACTGCCTTTTTATAGGCAAACAGTTGCAGGATCCTTGCTTGGCTGGGCAGTTTATTCCTTTTAAATCCAATACAACGCGTTTCCTTCGGAAAACAGAAAATCCTCCTAATAGGGTTATCATTTAGCACCATTAGCCTAATAGATCATAGCTGCGTGTAGTTTTCTGGCCTTAAAATTAGTGTTCTTGCCCAGGAAAAAGCCTTGACTAAGGAATCTGGGTCCCCAGAGATCTGAAGGTTCGTGGGCCAAGACGCGCTTCATTCACTCGCGCCGCAGGAGCAGCCTTTAGCTGGACAGAGACAGCTTCTTGGAAGTCCCCAGGTCTCATTTCTCAGCTTCTGAATTTCCACGTTCTGGCCAAAATTTCGTGTCTCATTTTAAAAATGGCAGGTTTCCCCCTAATAAGCTTTCTAAATTTATTTTTTTTCCCCCCTTATTACTCCCAGAGAAAATTCCAGCTGTCCTCAGGTAGGTGAGGCTGCTCAGGAGGGGAACAGAAGGAACGAGTATGGATGTTTTGTTGCTAGATGCTTTGTGGAAAAGAGATTTTGGGGGGGAGGGGGTTGCCTTTTTAAAACATTTTCAGCTTGACTCAAGATTCAGACAGCCTAACTCATTCTTAATGAACTCCAATGTTTGATATTATTCTTAATCACACGTTAAAGACACGTGCTTACTGAAAGGTCTCCTCTAGCTTCGAGTGGAGCCGTCCCTCATTAAAAGCTTTAATTGAGCCTTTCGCCTTCCCTCAGCAGCAATGTGTCCCTGGCTGCTGCTGGGAGGTCTGGGCAAGAGGATGTCCTTCATTCCAAACAAAGGCAACAGCAGAATTTGTTCCCTTATCAGCTCCTCCTCTGCTGGAAGCGAGTCCTTCATTGATCCCTCTCCTGTGCCCTGGTGGAAGCGAGCGCTGCCCAGCACCATCCTGCCTGCTCCCACATCCCTGCTCTGTGGTGGCTGCCTCCCCCTTGGCACACACACTCTAGGAAGCCCTACAGATCTTCCCATTGCAAGTGCTTTATGATAGCCAGGTCAGATCCCAGGTACCCTGGCTTCATTTTCCATGTGTGTCCTGGGTATCTCCCTCTCTTCCAAAGAGCTGTATGTTGCTGGTGAGGCCAGGACTTGTGTGTGTCCCCCAGCATGGGATGCAGCTATGATCAGCACTCTCTACATAAGGTCTTCCAGACCGTTCAACCACACCACCAGAGGAGAGAGAAGAGCCACAGTTTCTCTAAAAGCAGTGAGAAATCAGGAGTCTTGCACTGGTTACCATCACTCCTGAGTGGTGGGACTCACACAGGCCTTGGAATATCGGGCTCCCTTGATGTGATGCTCCTTCAAAGCACAGTGCTTTCCACTGTGATCATCTCTTTGCATTCAGATGTATCAGTAAAGTTCTACTGCTCTCTTTGCTTTCTTCCTGTTGCCCAATTGGTTCAGAAATTCCATGTCCCATTAAGCAGAGAAAACAGGCAGCTTTCTGCAGGACACTCACTGCCACCATTGCTGACTGTATGGGACCCTCAATGAGGCACTTATCACATCTCCTCCAGAGACTAATTCAGCTCACACGTGGGTAACAACAGGTCTGGTATTGTAGTAACCAAGAGGTGTGACCTGGCTGGTAGTTGACAAGATTGGGATGTCTCTGGTCTATCCCCTGGCCATCACTAACCCACAGAAGAATTTGAGGCAAGTTCAGGCCGTCAGGCAGCCCCAGTGCACAGCTCCCACTGGCATCAGCCAGGGCTTGGCCTTTCATCTGTCTCTAGTCCCATCTCCACAAAAGCTTGTGATGCTTCAAGACTTGGAAAAATCCTGGAAACCTGTGATCAAGATTTCTTACTGAAAAGTCAGGTTTGGGTTTTCTCTGCTAGAAATCACAGAATCACAGGGTTGGAAGGGAGCTTGAGAGACCATCAGGTCCAACCCCCTGCCAAAGCAGGTTCCAAATGCTCCTCTAGCTTACAGTGAGAAGGCAGAAGGTGGCTCTTTCTGTGCCATTGCTCTCCATCCCTCCCACCATTATAACCGTTACAGCCACCACCACCCCAGCAATAGGCAGCACGAGGTGTTCAGCAGCTCCCCAACACCTCAGAGCACAGGTCCAGGCTCAAGAGAGGAGCCACCACAACATCCCAGAACACACACAGGGACAACCCAGCATCAGCAATCCCAGGAAAAGGCTTGGTTTGCCCAGGCTAAAGCTCTTCCCTGACCTTCAGGGTGCTTGTGAGGTGTAACTAAGGTGCAGCTCATTGGAAGGAGGTAAGGTGCCCCTGATCGGGTACCTGCAGCTGACAAAGGACAGAAGGAGTTGTTGGTGGCCACATTTCTTCTCTGATCATACTGGTGGTCCTTCTGATAGCAGACATGCTCCAGGCACCATGTTTGGGGCTCTTGTTACCAACATTTAAGACTGAGTCTAGATGTTGGCACATTGGCATCTCACGTGGATATGTTCTGCATCCCTCAGAAATGGGTTGGGCAGAGCTGTGACACCTGGTACCTGGAGCAGGGTGGGCGGGAGGTGGGAGCATGTTTCCCATATTCCTGTTGACTTTACCAGGCCTGTGGCACTGGGGATGTGTCAGCATCACACCAGGGGCAGGATTTGCAGGATTTCCTCCATGTAGGACACGATTCTGGACTCTGGAGTCCCTATTCTCATTATTCTTCTGTTCCCACTTACATCTGGAATGTTGTTAAACATGTGAGAAAGAACTTCTTAAAATTATTAACTATTAAGTAGCTGAGACAGCTATAAACATTTTATATGTCTGCATTCACTAGGTGTTTAAGTCAGGATCCATTTAGTTTTTCAGTAACAGGAAGACAAGTTGCCCAGCCCCACTCTGGAACTAAAGATACTGGAACCTTGTTGCTTCAAGTAGTGTTCTGAACATGTTAATGAGATGGAGTTTCCTGGGGGTTTACGTGACTTTCTTATGGAATTGCCTGCAAGGATATGGCTTTTTATGAAATTATGTAGTCCAAAATCCTCTTAAAACATGAGATTACTTTTGTTTCATGTGACTAAAGAATCTTACAAAACTTTCAAGCCTGAAATAATCCTGAAACGCTTTGAAATAACAGTTGGTTTCCTACAACTTTGGGACTGGTAATTATCTAGTACAATAGTAATTTGAAGCTGGCAATACCTTGATGAGGAGATGAAACAAGCACTGCAGCACACTTAGGAACTTGCCTTTGGAATCCCATTCTACTCCCTTGGAGAGAAGTGTATTTTGACTTGCAAATTGTACGTGGTGAGCAGCCCTACCGTCCCTGGATGGCAGGGGGGAAGAGATGTTTTCCCTACATGGGAGTTTGTTGACGTTTCTGCTGTGAAAAGAACTCTGCTGCTTCACCTGCCTGGAAGGAATGAATAAATCCTGGTGGAAGAACATACTCAGGAATTTTTCTTCCTATTTGCTTTCAGAAAATAACCTGCACAATTGCACCCAGTGACTTTGTGCCCACCTCAGTCACTGCATAAACATCTGTAGCTTTTGCAAAGTTACAGTGCTTAAGCACCTTAAATTTTCTATTCTACTTTATTATCATCATCTCTTAAAATGTTTTTACTCCACAATTTTCTCCAAATGACACATCTTGCTACATGAAATGTGTTCAGTCTGGGCAGTTCTGTGTCTGCCAGCAGCCCCCAGCTGCCAGTGCCAGAAGGAGAAGGTCTGTTCCCAGCCCAGCATCACAAACTTCAGCCCTTTCTAACTGCAGTGGATGAGCCCTGTAGCAGGAAAGTTCTTCCTTAGGGGTTTGGTGCTCAGCCCTAGTAACCATCCCCTTCTTGGTCAGCCAGCGTGGCTGCCCAGGCAGCTTCAGGCACTCTGATTACAGGGGGAGATGGACAACTCAGCCTGTTCTTTCTTGCCTTCCTTGCCCAGCAAAGCCACCCAGATTTGTCACCACTCCCACCCAGGGCTGCTTCAGATGCACAGCAGCCAGGTGCATGTGCTACACACTGGGTTAGGTGACTCCATCACCTGAGCCAACACCAGTAACTGCAAGATGCAGGTGGCCTCTCTGCCCCCTCCTTGCTGACCTGCACAGGGCTTCAAAGCCAACTCAAGAGTCCCAAGGTTAAACACTTCAGCTCTGGTCCCCTTGCAAGGTCTCAAGCTCTGCCAGGTCACCCCAAACACTGACTTTGAGGTGTTGCATTTTCTAAGGGACCGATGGTGCTGCCAAACACCCCTTGTGCATAACAGGTTCCTGGTGAGGAGGAGAGATGGAGAGCACTGTGTCCTCCTGCTGCAGTGGGGATGAGCTTTCCTGCTGCTGAAGGGACAGGCATCTTAACCTCCTGATTGTTTGCAGGAGTGTCTGGTGTCCTCACATCTGCCTGCAAACTGACTGTGTGTCAAAGGATGACTCGCTTGCATTGTTCCCCTCATCCTGGACCAGTTTCAGACTGGCTGCAGCTGCAGATCTTCCTCTGGGGAACACCAAAAAAGGCCAAGTCCTGATGCCTTTGGGGAACATCCAGGGAAGTCACCAGGGTCCATCCACGTACCCAGCCAGGAAGACTTGCTGGGACCAGTCTGGCTTCTTGACTTGCTTCTGATCCGGCACCACCTGAAAACTTGCCTGGATTCCTCTTCTTTGCCATGGGAGATGGGGTGCTGTGCATGTACAGAGCTACCCAGGGCTTTTGGCTGAAGTCCTTCTCATTTTGGCTGAAGTCATTCTCCTCAATCTGGATTTCTCCACATGTGCCAGTGGAAGCACACAGACACCATAACACAGCAACCACACCATGAAATATTGTCATTGTTGTCACTGGGGCAGATCCCAGAGCAGGAGAACCTCCTGGCAGAGCAAGTGCCACCCAGCTCACGCTCCAGTTCAGTATTTGAGGTGTTTGACCTGGATCTGTCTCCAGCAATCTTATTTCACTGCTGAAACATCTGGTTGACAAGGCCATCAGCAGCAATGCAGTCATGGTCCTTGGGAAAGTCCCTAAATACCAGAAGTCTCTAGCTTAAGTGAGAGCAGTTGATTGTGAAAACCTTCTGCTCTGGAGTGAGAAGGCAGGGCAAAAGTCGAAGGAGCATGTGTAGCACTGACACCCAAATCTGGTGGGGGGGGGGTGGTGTATCTGTGGTGTGTTAAAGCTGGTCTGCAGCAGGAGCAATGTTCTGTCCAGAGCAGGGCTCTGGGAATTACCAGAGCTGGGTCTTGCCTGGCTGTCTTGTCTGGCTGTCTTCATTCCAGAGGTTTTATCCAGGTAGATCCTGTGCCCAAATACCTGCAGGGTCTTGGAGTTCAACACCTCAGGGCTCCCAGTCCCCTTGCTCTGCAGAAAGAGGTGCCCTTAGGAAGGCAGCTTGGAACAGTGTTACAATGGAGAAGGCTGATGAATGATTTTCAGCAGGAACCATCCCAGAGCGTGGTGCTTAGTCCAGGGTTCATCTCCTTGCTGTGACAGTTAACTCTGATGTGGGTTAAAGCATCTTTAATGCCTGCCTGGCATGACTGTGGCTGCGTGCCAGGGGTTGGGTGGTTTAAGGGTGCCTATGGCTATACTCCTTCCCCAAATCAGACTGACCATGTAGCTCCTGCGTGGTGCCATCTCTAGTTCTGGACCGTCGTGGACGGTGCAACTACAGAGTTAGTACAGTGCCTACATGCCAACTCTGGGGTGCAGCTCCCGTCTCTGAGGTGCTGCCCCCCTGTGCCAGGGCGAGGGACTCCCTGTGCAGTGCTGTGAGGGTGCAGAACGCCCTCAGGGTGCCACCCAGGCTGCCACACCGGGGAAAATCAGCATCCGAGCAGCCTTGCTGCATTGAGGGGGGCGGCAGATGCTGCCTGAGGGCGAAACATCTCTCCTCATCTCTGCTAGTGTGCCCCAAAATAACCAGTGACCCCCAGGCCCCGTCTAAGCCTGCTGTGAGCAGTGCAGGCTGCAGGGCCTTGGTGAGGAGCGGGACTGAGTGCAGGGCAGAACACGGAGCCCCGTGCTGGGGATTCTTTAAAGACGAGGGAGAGGCGGTGGCGGCAGCGCTGCCGGTGACATGAGGGACCCGGCCTGTAGCATCCTTCAGTGCCACCATTTCCTCCAGCTACCGAGTATCAGCTCTGCTGCACTTACTCCTGGCAGCCCAGGCAGCTGCATCTCCCTCCTCATGAAGAACACCCAACAAACAGCCAGCCAGAGCCGCGTCCTCCCGCACGCACCCCGCACCCAGCCGCTGCTCTGCTCCACTCTGCCTCCAGGCAGTGACTTTCATGTCATCACACTGGATTCTGATGGACAAAAGAAAATTGAATTTGCACCCCTCTGCATGCCTGAAATTGCCAGAATCACTGCTTTAAAAAAAAAAAAACCCAATAAAAAGGAATCGCTACTTTAAAACCTCCTTGTTTTTCGAGGTAGGATGTCAACGAGCTATGAATAATGAGGGGGGGGGGGGGGGGAAAGCATTTACATGAGTGGCTGAGCCTCAGCAGATGATTTTAACTGGTGCCGAGGAGCAGCGGCAGGGCTGCATGACAACAGTCATCATTACTGCTGGATCAAGCACTTCTTCCTGCTCGTCTTGCGCCGCGGACAAAGGAGCCCGGCAGGCAGGACGCGGGGCCAGCGCGACGAGGCGGCGTGTGCCTCCCCACAGCTCCCCACACCAGCCCTGGCTCCTGCCCACCTCAGGGGAACGGGCAGATGTGGTTTCAGCCCCTTCAGATGCCGAGTGACCTATCCAAGCAAACGACTTGCAAACCCCGTAGTGGACCCCGGTAGCATTTTTTTCCAGGGGGTAATAACCCACTTCCCTGTCTCCTTCCTGAAGTGCCTGATTAATTAGTTCATGGTCCAATTTTTGTAGCGATGTGTTCAGTTTGGAGAGGGAGTATGCTCTTGCAGGGGGAGTGCATGCAGTCACTCAGAGTCATAGGGCTGGAAAAGCTCATCGAGTCCAACCATCCCTGTCCTGTGCTGACCCAGATCCCTGAGCACCTCATCTCCCCTCTGTTAAACACCCCCAGGGGTGGGGACTCAGCCCCCTCCCTGGGCAGCCCCACAACTCTTTCAGTGGAACATCTACCTTCTTGGGTGCAGATTTTTCTTGACCTGGTTGCAGTTGGATGCAGTTTTTCCCCCTGACTTTTCTTCCCAGGCCGGCTGTAACATTAAACTCTCTCATGCTGTTGGAAAAGGTTAATTTGTTTTCTGCACACAAACAACTGGCAGTGCCTTGAGCTGTTCACCATTTCCTTTTTCTTGATACCAGAAGCTTCCCCCCCCCCATCCCCAGCCTGCCCCACGACTGGCTCTGAAGCCTCACTGCTGCTTTAAACCGATCCCCGACATTATATTATTTATGAA
Source organism: Laterallus jamaicensis coturniculus (assembly GCA_022605575.1). Classification (NCBI taxonomy): domain Eukaryota; kingdom Metazoa; phylum Chordata; class Aves; order Gruiformes; family Rallidae; genus Laterallus; species Laterallus jamaicensis. The sequence goes on along the minus strand of JAKCOX010000016.1, from coordinate 20,052,986 downwards.
TAAAGGTCACCCAGTGAGGAAATGGCACATCTACTAGAAAACAATGTGCACTTTCTAAATTTGAACCAAGCTGTTTCCGTTCTTTGATTTAAGTTTAGTTACTTCCTGTGGTTTCTTGTCCTGCCGAATCTCTGGATGGCCTCCAGCAGAAATTGCACTCCTTCCATGAAATTAGAGACTGCGGCAAGGGGCGGCTTAGCCAGTACAGCCAGTAAACAGCACTTGGGCTGAATGTTGGGCTGCTTAAGTGTTTTGATGAAGAGTGACTAGTTACCTGCACGAGGTGACAGAGCAGGTCTGGCCCCTGTGCATCCCCGTGAGCTACACCCATCCACTCCCACCCACCCCCAGTTTGCAACCAGGCTGTGGAGCAAGAACTCCCACCTCCCATGGGAGGGTTGAACGCAGCCTTTGAAACCAGCAGCAGCTCCCAATGGACACAGGACACTTCCTTGCTGATGCTGAGCCACTCTCCTGTAGGCAGAGTCTGGGTTAGCCCAGCCCCCTGCTCTGGAGCATCTTTGTGCCAGCCCAACACCCCCACGAGCTACTATTTTGTGTCAGGGGTTTTTTTAGGGACCAGGGTCAATTGAGGAAACCCCCCCACTCCTTAAATAAGCCATTTCAGGCAGTCTGCTGACAAACCCCCTTTGAATATACACCGGGAACCCTAAGATGGGCTTTCCCTCAGTAAAAATGAGCAGGCAGGTCGGGAGCCCACAGAAACCATTGCTGCTGTACAGGGCCAAGGTTGGGGAGCAGAACACAGTAGCAAAGGAGGAGCAAGGGCTCTGACTCCCTTGGGCACAAGTTGACCTTGTGAGACCTTCTGCATAATAACCAGCCTCAGCAAAGAGTCCCGTTTGGGTTGGGGTTGCAGGGTAACTCAATAACCATGTGACCTTTCTGTTCCCCACCCCTTTTCTTTCTCCTTTCCTCCCTCCAGGATTCTTCAGAGCAGGTTTTTCACCAGTGATCAGACTGCTTTATCAATGGAGCCCCGGGTTCCCCACAACATCACCGTTGTCCCCAACTCTGTGATGGTCCAGCCCTTGCTGGACAGTCGGATCCCCTATGGGCGGCTGCAGCATCCGCTCACCATCTTGCCAATCGACCAAATGAAGACCACCCACATAGAAAACGACTACACTGACAACCCCACCGCTTCCCAGCTGGCAGCCCAGAAGCGCCCTCGAGCCCCCCATGAACTGGTCTTGACCAACCAGCACCTGCAGCGCTGCGAGCAGGATGTCACCCACCCCTGGATTTCGTTCAGCGGGCGCCCCAGCTCCATCAGCAGCAGCAGCAGCACATCTTCAGACCAAAGGCTCTTGGACCACATGGCCCCGGCCCCCGTGGCTGAGCAGTCCTCCCCTAGAGCGGTTCGCATCCAGCCCAAGGTGATTAACTGCAAGCCCCTGGACCTGAAGGGACCCGTCTCTCAGGAACTGGACAAGCACTTTCTGCTGTGCGAAGCCTGTGGGAAATGCAAGTGCAAGGAGTGTGCGCTGCCCCGGACTCTGCCCTCGTGCTGGGTGTGCAACCAAGAGTGCCTCTGCTCGGCACAGAACCTGGTCAACTACTCCACCTGCATGTGTCTCGTCAAGGGCGTCTTCTACCACTGCACCAACGAGGACGACGAGGGGACGTGTGCCGACCACCCCTGCTCCTGCTCCCACTCAAACTGCTGTGCCCGCTGGTCCTTCATGAGTGCCCTCTCCCTGGTGCTCCCGTGCTTGCTCTGCTACCTGCCAGCCACCGGCTGCGTCAAGCTGTCCCAGAGATGCTACGACCAAGTGAGCCGGCCCGGGTGCAGGTGCAAAAACACAAACAGTGTCATCTGCAAGGCGCTGCCAGAGGGCAAAGGAAGCAGGGCAGAGAAGCCCTTTTGATGGTTGGGGTGGCTCTTTTTCACAACCTGTGTTCTGAGGATAACGTTAGCCTTTTGCCTTCGGAGAAAGCAGAAGCGACTGTTCCCACAAACTGAAGCACTTTGGGTTATTCAGGGTTTTGGATGGAACTGGTCAGAATTGAAACAGAAAGGGGCCAAAGGAAGAATCTTAATGATGCAGAGTGAAGGCTGAAAAACCTACGTATATCATGAAGTACAGCTGCTTACAAACTCCAGGTGTAGCCAGATGGCTGTCCCCGTCCCCCCCCATGCCTGCGCACCACAGGACTCACTAACTGCTCGCTTGGCAGGCACGGCCGCACAAGCAATACCCACTCCCAGCTGCAGAAACCTTCCTTGGAGTCGCATTCGGGGTGGGCTTCTTGGTTTCGCTTTCCTTCCAAACTGCTTTGCTGCCATCAGCCCGTGGAAGGGGATGGGTCAGCTCCCTCCTTCCCCACCTGCACGCCAGCAGAAGGGCTGGTCACTTCCCATGTCCCTCAGAGATTGTGAGCCAGGAGTAAAGATCCAGTTTGGTTGTTTAAGGGTCTCTCTAACATTTAGGCATATTGCTTTCTTTGGGCCCAGCTGGCCACGTTTGTTTGGACCCTGTTTTTAATAGCTAGGTGGTGGCAGGGATGCTCTCTCCCTGGGGAAAGCAGCAGCAGGATGCATTCAGGTTGTTGCACACACACTGCCCTGCTCTGCCCTAAGCTGATCTGTAGGAATATTAGTTCTACACCAACAGTACGACCCTGCTCCATCCCAGAAGGATGTTGGCTGAGCCCTGCTTCCCTGCTGCGCGTGCTCCCACGCTCCCCAGGGGGGAGCCAAGGGGGTCTTAGCTCACCCCCTCAGTGAAGGAACTCAGCGTTTGTTCCTCTAAACCTCTCACACTCAGTTCAGGAGTCACAGAAACTTAAGCATAGGGTACACACAGGTGTATTTTTATAGGGATATCGATTCAGTACCTCTCCTCCTGGAACAAGCTCTTCTTTGCTCATCAAATATTACGATTTAAAATTTTTTTTTGGTCTTGGGGAAGAATGGCTTTTGCTGAAGTACAGCCCATTCCCCCATCTCTATTGCTGCTGGTCTGCCTCCTCTGTACAAAAGTGTGTCCTTCTGAATGTTGAGAATGCTTTCAGTGTTTAGTTTAGTGTTAACAGATGCTGGGGAAAGCCAGGAGAGGGAAGAGAGTGTATTTAAGGAACGTGCCCACGGCTCTCAGTGAGTACCGTTGGCCTTGTCCACATGCTCAGCCAAGGGCCAGCTCTGCATCCCCTGAAGATGCAGGAACCCCTTTTGCTTGGCAACTACAAGGTGCTAAATAAGAAAAACCCTTTGTCCAAACATGCAACACCGTAATAAGGAGGTAGGTACTTGTTGCATGCAGAAAACTCATTAGTCTCTCTCTTTTTTTTTTTAAGTGGAGGAAGTTTCCTCAGTCAATGCACAGCAGTGACAGTGAAATGTCATCTCTTGTTAAAGAAGCAATAGGCAGAGCTCATGTAGCATTTCCAGGAACCCCACTGGCTTGCTTGCAGTACAGTTGCTGCAAAGGGTTGGCAGGAGCATGCTGATGGGAGCACTGGTGTCTTTGGTTTTAAGAATTCCTTAAACCTGGATGACTTGGAGTTAAACTTAATTGTAGATATTTATTGAATGGGGAATTTAAAAAAAAAAAGAAAAAACACAACAAACTATATTTATAACATTTGCTAGCTTGTATTTGATAAATCATAGGAAAAGGGATGCTATGTCTGTCACCAGACACCAGTTCCTATGGTTTATCCTTGTGTTGGCTATATGGGGACACCAGAAAGAAGGAAGCAGGTGGGAATCCAGAGCTGTATATATTGTCTTGCACAAATGAGACAGGAAAGGGTAAAAGGAAAACCAACCCCAAACTAGCTGAGCTGTTGGTTGAATGTATAAGGTGTTGTGTTTAATAGGAGAAGTGATTTTCCTAAGATGCAAACAGGCTGGAAAGCGCAGCAGGAGGGGTCTGTACCTGCTGCCCTCCTCTGCTGGGACCCCACGTATCCAAACAGCCTCCACTTGCGGTTGTTTTGCCTTTGTGACCCTCTGTCCTTGGCTGCTCCTGGGGGATCTGTGCTAAAAACCTGCACTAGCAAAGCCTGTGGCTTGAGACGCATGGTCCTCGCAAGCAAACCCAGCGCTGGAGTGGTCACCACCGTGCCAATCTACACTCATGTATATACACCCAGCCAGCCCCTATGGATTCCCTCCCACTGTACATAGTTGTAAACTATTTCTCTGTTGGTTTCTTTTAATATATAAGTCCTGCTATGGTGTAAGCCTCTCCCCCAAGCTGGGAGGCTGTAAAGCGTTAGTGGATGTGTTAGAGCAGTGGTAAATGTAGCAGAGCATCCCTCCCTGCAGCCCCCAGCGCAGTGGGCAGGCTGTGCTCCATCAGCTCCCAGCCCCAGGCACAGCAGGGAGGCTGCTGGGCTCTTTGGGGGTGCCTGGAAGGGCTCAGTGTCAGCCGAAGCGGGGGCTCTGCCACGGAGGGTACGGCTCCGGTCAATAATGTCTTGATTCCTCTCTCTTCCCCCATCCCGACGCCTCTGTTCCCCCAACCCCTTTTAAGGTACTTGGGTCTCCTGCCACCCCTCAGATGTACCACAGGCACAGGCATGGTGCCCTGTAACCTCGGCCCCAGCGTGGGCACGGAAGTGGCAGCTCTGGCCACCCCCTTGCAGGTCCTGTCCCCCTTGTAAACTGATGAACAGCTGCTAATTAGCACAAACCTGGGGTGTGACATGTGCTCTCCAGCACGATGGGACCACAAAGGCAAGAGGGGAGGGGAGGGCAGGTTCCTCTGGGACAGGCTCTGGAGGAGGATGGCAGGGCACTTCAGCTTTCCCACCCTGAACTCCTAACCGCTGCAGCAGGGTCATTGCTGGGCTTTGTCCTCTGCCCACACCAGAAGCAAAGCCCTGGAGAGCAGGAATGGGTGACTTCACAGGGCACTGGTGATGCCACGTCCCTGGCTGGAGCTCACCAGCAGCAGGGTGGCTTCATCAGCTGAGTAAACCCTTATGGCACCATCAGTTCCAGAGCCCGATGGGTGCCAGGAGTGGCTACTAAATTCACATCATCGCTCCCAGGCACCAGCTTTCCCCCCAGCTCAGCCCAGCCCAGCCCTTGCCCTTTGGCAGCACTGGGTATTCCTCCTCTCCTCCCACTCTCAGACACGCTGACAAAGGTTTCCCCTCTCTCCTGTTACCACCCCACCACATACACACCCTGAAAAGTCGCCACAGAAGGTTTTCTTTGTATAGAATATTTATTTTGAAGCTCTATTTTAATAGTATTTATTTTAGAAAGTCTACTATTGTAAGAGTTCTTCTGTTTGTGAAGAAAAACAAGTACTGATGAATGTACTGATCTAGAAATTATATATATATATAAATATATATTGTTAAATATACAAACTGCTCTTGTGGTTATTTAAAAGAAAAAAAAAGTCCCAAAGAATGTTTATAGCAATTATTCTAACAATGCAAGCAGGAAGCAGCCCCAAATCAGCTGTCTGATGCTACGCACACCAGGGGAGATCAAGGGAGTCCCAGGAGGGATACAGGCAGCACACCAGCCCTGGGGACACTGGCACATGGGTGCAGACACCCCTCACCCAAATGGGACTCACAGACCCCGAATACACCCCACTGATGGTGGGATACACACTGTGTGGCTGCTACCACACTGCCAGCTCCATGGGGAAAGACAAGGCAGAGCCCCCCCAGGGAAAGGGGCATCCTGAACCCCTGGCACGGTGGGGAGCTCCCACACTGACAGAGCCAGGATGAGGGGAGCCTGGCTGCCACCAGAGCCCTGAAGGCATGTGGCCCTCAATGGGATACTCTCTGTCCCCCTTTTATTCCAGTGGAGGACCCCAGGGTGATGCTGGGGCTGTTGAGCCCTACAGCCTGGCTGTTGGGGTCCACATCCCATAAATATCCTGCAATTCACCTGCAGTGGGAAGAGCTAGCTCCTCCACCAGCCTGTCCCAACTGTACACTTGCAGGAGCAATTATCTCCTTCCCTCCCCTCTAAAACATGCCAGAGAGACTTCCACTGCTCAGCAGCCACAACCACACCGATGGGATGCGGCACAGTCAGACCAGGCATCCCAGGGGTGGCTGCTGGAGAGGGCCAGGAGGGCTCTCCCTCCCACCACCTCCTCCTGTGCTCATCCAGATGCTCCTGACACAATGAGCACGCGGCCCCAGGCAGGTGTCATTTTCATAATGTATGAGTCTCTGGGAGAGGAGGGGAGCTCCAGGCTTCTCTGTGCTTGCACACATTTCGGCTGCCTGCATCCCCCCATCGCCCACCCACGCCTGCCACCCAGGATTAGGGGCACAGCTGTATGCAGGGAGTGGGAGGAGGCTGAAGACCCCCTCCTCACTTCCCCAAGTCTTTAGAAACTCTCCCCACATTGCCACCAACACCAGCTCCCCACAGCTACAGCCGTACCCAAACCTCTCCTGGGGGTGGGTACCGCGAGGCAGGACACAGACCCCAGCCAAGCACAGGGCCAAGGACAGCACCAGGTCTCTCCCATGCAAACACAGGCGGCTGCTCACACACAGGCACTTCACTGAAGAGTCAGGCACCCTTTCCCTCACAGTGAGTCACCCTTAGAGAGAAAACCCCAGCTGCTCCTACAGCCCGACACCGGCAACAGGCACCGCAGGGCCCTGGGTGGATTCAGAGCACCCACACTCCCATCCACCAGCACACACCGTCCTGCCTTCCCCCCCAGCTTCGGCTGCTGCCTCGTGTGTCACCAGCACCACAGTAAATGGCTAAAAATAGATTATCCAGGTTATTTTCCCCATCCCTGTTATTTACTCGCACGCGCTACGGAGCGGTGACTCATTAGAAGACACGGTGTGTTTGTGTCACCTGCAGAGGCAACCTGACTGCTTCACCTGGCCTGGAACAATCTTACTGAAACAGTGATGCTGATCAGTCACCAGATGGGATAAAGGGACAATAACACACTGTACGGATCACAGCATCTGGTGACAGAAAACTTGCAATGAGAAGATGCTGCATTGGTTATGCTGCTGGTGGTGAATTGGTTATGCTGGTGGTGGCTGGGGTTGGGCTTTTTTGAACAGGCTGAGCCAGGATGTATAAATTTCAATTAGAGTTTGGCAACACTGCCTGATGTCTTGCACATAAAGCTTTGGAAACACCAGCTCGCTGCCTGCGTGTCTCTGTGGGAACCAAGCCAGAGAGCTCTCCTGTTGGCTTGACTAATGGATGCTCAAGTAATATTTCCTCAATCAGAATTATCACCCAAAAGGTGGTTTTTTTACACCATTTTCAGTAAGTGACCACTGAAGGAAAACAATTCCAGCACCACAAGCCCCTGCTACAAGATGTCAGAGAGAGATAGAAGGGTGCCAGACTCCCCAGTTCACTGTGGGGTCTGGAGCAGCCCCAGCTCTGGGAGGTCAGACTGGGAAAAGGGAATTTCTAGTGAATCGAGGCCCCAAGGTTCCACCAGGCAAAGCAGCAATTCTCAGCGAGTCATAACTTACAGAAAGGAGGTGAAAAGCTCGTTTTGACACTTCCTTTAAAACTATTTTGCTAAAATATGCATTTAATGAACACACTGAGCTGAGGGGTTAAACACACACCCCCACCCCACCCCCCATGAGATGTGAGACTCATCAGCCTTGCTGGCAGCCAGGGAAAGGGACAGGGGAAAAGCTGCATCCAACTTTGCAGCCAAACATGGAATCACACAGCTTCACACCACAAACTAAAGCCCTGGAGATGGGGCTTTTTATCCCCTGGCAGCTCCGAGGGGGCTGCTCTGCCTGGGCAGCAGGATGCATTCTTCCATGGTGAGAGAGCCCTGGGAACAATAGGCACAGGGGGATCCAGGAAAAGGCAGGGACTGCAGCAGGCATCGCGTGCCCTGTTCGAAAGCTGGGCCTTGGGCTGTGCAGGGCCCGCTCAGCACCCTCCCAGCAGGATCCAACCCTTCCCAGCCATGTGCACAGCACCGCTCGCTCTCAGCCCTGGGACCAAGGCAGGACCCATCCCCTACGTGCGGCTCATCAGGGACCACAGCACCAGCCTGCCCAAGCTTCTCCAGGCAGGGAGCTCACTCGTTCTTTTCAGTCATACACGTGTCCCACCACGTGTCCACACACCAGCACAGACACACACACACCTGCACAGAGCAAGAGGGGAATTACTGGGTGCTGTTGCCCCAGTGAGCACCTCACATGGACACTAGGTGAGGGATTCAAGGTCTGGGCTGTCCTTAAATTAAAAAACAAACCAAAAAAAAAAAGGTGAATGAGAGGCAGCAGATCCCCCTCCACGATCAAGGCACTGATACGGGAACTTTCTCAGCTTGCCAGGTGTGATGCTGGGGGAAGCATGGCTGGCACGAGCCCCGCCGCAGCACGGGAGGGCTGCGCTGCTCCCACGCTCAGACCACCTCCCCCAGCAATAAATAATTTCTATCCCTGGGCTGAGATGCCAGCAGTGTGTGAACAAGCCTGACAGCAGCTCTGCCCAGGGGGATAGAGCCCCGTGCCCCGGAGCTGGCTCCTCACAGGGGTCCAGACCAGCACATGTCACCTAGGGATGGATGACGTTTGGCCTTTTGTGAGTGGCAGACAAATGGTCGGGGGGGGGTGGGGGGGGGAAGATAAATTGCCTTCACATTGTGTTTTACTTCCTCAGGACAATAACCTCCTGTGTGAGGCAGGAATCACCGGGCTGCCTGCTCCGACCCCCACCGAGCGCTGTAAAACTGTAGGGATCTCCTCAAAGAGCCCAGAGAGACTGCGACCCTTCAGAGGGCACCCGCGCTCCCACCCGAGGAGGGTGCTTCCTTTTCGGGGCAATAAGGTGGATAGAAAGGACAAGGCAGTGCCTTTCAGCTGGGAGATGTGGGTCTCACTGCTCCTCTCACCCTCCACCAAGCTCAGGACTCAGCCCCAATGCAGAGGGGCACTCATGCCCTCAACAGAGACCCCAAGTTAGACACCAGGTTTTGAGGCAGAGGTGAAGGGGTCCACAGAAGCTGCTGGTCATGCCTAGGCCCCTAGAGCCCATCGTGGTCTCAGGAAAAGCAGCCCTGAGCACACCAAGGCTTCCAGGGGTTGAAAAAACCCCAAGCAGCAAGCTGAGAAACAGCAGTCAGAGGCATGAGTCCGGGAGCTATTCTTCATGAGGCTTTTTAAAATAAAAACTCAAACCATAATCTTTGGGTGTCCCTGATGTCAAGACAGATGCCTCTATATCACCCGGGCTTGGGCTGAACGACAGCTGGGACTCAGAGCCCACCCCTCCACAGCAACCCCCCACCCCAGAAAACAGCAAAGGGCACAGCATGGGGGCTCTGAACTGAGCAGCCAGGGTTCCCAGTCTCTAAGGTTTCTGTCTGCTTCTTGCCAGGCCATCACCCCACCAACCTGCATCAGGCAGGGCAAGCATCCCCCCATTATCTCCCTCTCCCATCCCACCTGGGTTTGTGCTCCCAAGCACAAAGAGCCAGGAATTTCTCAACAGAACGTAAGGAATAGTTTATTTTGCTGTTTACCTCGAGGGAGGGGAGGTGGGGATGTGTGCTACCCACTGCACTGCAGCTTTCCCTGATGTTTCTCTCCCCTTAAAACAGGGAGTAAATAGGAATTTCTGCATGAAGAAATCCATATGAATAAACCATAAAGCCACGTCCAGCACCGCACCAGGTGTGTCTGTGATTATCTGACGTGGTTATGTAACTGGGTTTTCCTAATCAGAAACGTGATATTCTCAGAGCAGGAAACTGGGACATTCTGCCCCACATCCCTTCACTCCAGTTACCTGACTGGAGCATCCAACCGCATCATGGAGCAGCAAAATCCTCTACTAACAATTGTCCTGCCTACAACTACCTGAAAGGAGGTTGTAGAGAGGTGGGGGATGGCCTCTTCAGCCAGGGGACAGGGGCAATGGGCTCAAGCTGCCCCAGGGCAGGGTCAGCTCAGATGGGAGGGCAAAGTTCTTCCCAGGCAGAGTTGTGGGGCTGTGGCACAGGCTGCCCAGGGAGGGGGCTGAGTCCCCACCCCTGGGGGTGTTTAACAGAGGGGAGATGAGGTGCTCAGGGATCTGGGTCAGCACAGGACAGGGACAATTTGACTCAATGAGCTTAAAGGTCTTTTCCAACCCTGTGACTCTGTGACTCTGAGCTGGGAAGGACACTGTTCACGTTGGCTGTTCAGCAGAGCCATCTTGCCCAAAGACATGACAATGGGAACACACACTTGTCACAAAGCCAGCGAGCTGTCAGCACACACTCTCCTCTTTAGACCCTACTATGGCCCAAAGTCCCTTGGGCCCCACCAACCCCACACTTCCATCATCTCTCCCTTTGGAGGACGTGGAGTCACGGTTCTGCTTCTCCAGCTGCCCCATCCCTCTACAGCCACCTCATCACTGCTGTGCTATTGCAAACAGCTCCAAGGCTCTCCTGATATCCCTGCAAGTAATCCTTACAGGCAGAACTATCAAATTCAGCTTTTCCCTTTACGTGGGTGCCTGTATCTGCTGCTAAGTGAAGCCCAAACACGTTTCAGTGGGGGGCTCGTGCCTACCCAAGTGGGATTCAGCTGCTCTGAATAACAGATGGGAGAAATCCCAGCTCACCAGTGCAGAGGTGAGGATGTGAAATAAAGCCAGAGAGTGCTTCAATGCTGCTGGAGATGGTAACATGGTTTGGAAAGACCCCATGCTGCTGGGAAGCCATGGGCTTTTCTGCCAGTCCCAAAGAAAGGAGTGGAAACAGGAGTTAGGGCTCCAGTGAGGCAGCAGTACACCTTAAGGATCCCTTAGCCAGCTCCTTTCCAGGCTCAGCCTGGCCCAACGCTGCGATCTGCAGAGGAAACACCGAGCAGCAAACAATTGTAGGAACCTGGAAAACCAAGTTCCCCTGGATTTCATGGGAAGTGCAGTTTTAAATGCCCCGACCTGTCTGTCTGAGGGGAAGTGGGCAATAAATAGCAGCCTGGTTGTTATCGGGAGGATGTGAGCTATTTATAAAAAATTCTTGGGCTTTTTGAACTCTGTTTAAAGAGGCAATATCCTTCTCTTGGGTAATTGGGGGACTGAAATGCTAAGGCAAACAAGATTACTCAGCCACCTTGGGAAAGTTTAGTGCTTACTTGTGCGTTTCTGGAGCTTGGAGTGTATTTAAACAGCTGTGCTGTTATTGTCCTGAAATCCAGAGGAGAGCGTGAAGAGGCCTCTCAGACCAATGCCTGTGTGGGGACACACTGACAACCATGAGCTGCTCCCAACAGACAGGGATTTCACCCTGTATCCAACTGCTGTGTTGCTTGATTAAATAGTATCTTGTATCAATGAAATGCTCCATCTGCAAAGGGGCTTCTACATGCCCTGTGATGTGCTGGCTTCCCAGCAGGATTAAACCCTCTCCAGCTCTGAGATGAAGCGTGGGTATCAGCTCTCCTACCTCACAGTAGCAGGAGAGGGAGAGGTTTTGGTGGGAGGGCAAGGGGAAGAAGAAACAGGTACCGGTGTCAGGTGGGATGCTTCAACACCACACACGTCCTCACAAAGCACTAAGGACCCGTGAGCTAAGGGAGCCTCATCCCATCCTTCTGACAAAGGCTTAGGAGTATTTTAAAATTAATTCTGAACCTCTGCCACCTTGGCTGGGACCATCACCTCCCCACCAAGCCTTGTTCAGCACAGAGCTGCACCAACCTTCAGGTGCTTTCAGGGAAGCTGAGGATGAGTGCCCACGGTGCAGTGCCCAGAGCCATGGTAGGCACAGCTGCCATGGGAGGGATGGTTAAACACCCTCATGGTGCCCTTTACCCTCCCAGCACCATGAGACCGACCAAGGAGTGATGGATTTAGGGTTCTTCAACTGGGGAGCTCTGTGTGCAAGCCTTTGTGAGGTCTGGACCTCCATGGTGCAAAGCATTGGCTGACACATGCTGGGGAAACATCCCTCCTGCCCCTTCTCACTGCCCCACTGTCTCCCACGTCAGGATGTGGTACTGAAGGGAGCCCTCAGGGCTTTCCACTGGGTGCTTTTTTTAATTCTCTGAGGGCAGACAGCACCACTGCTGTGTGGGAAGCACACACACAATGTCCTGACAGAAGGATGGCATCGCCTAAAATACACAAACAGGCTCAAAAGAAGGAAAAACCATGAAAATTAAGGATAACAAACAACAAAGAGAAACTCATACACAGAATCTGTTAGTGTTTATGAGTCACCACGGCCTTCCTGTCTCCTCTTATAAACTGTGGGAATCCGCTGTGGTCCATCCTATCCTCTCAAGCCACCGAGGTGCTATTTTCCTCACAGCCCCAGAGCCTGGGGGAGGGGGGAAGATGCTGCACAAATGAAAGATTTTTTTTTTAAATTCTTCTCTTTTCCTTTTCTTTTCTTTTTTTTTCCCCACTCCCCTTCAAAGTCAGAAGCCAAATCTGAGGAGCAAAGGCTGTGAGGGGTGTAAACAGAGGCGACTGCAGAAGCCTTGGCGATGAGATCACCCAGCGCCTCGGCCGGGTGCTGCTTTCCAAGGGCTTAACAATGGAATGGATGGGGAATGCCAGGAAAAGTTAAAGAGCTTTGGACATGAGGTCTTTGTCAAAGCTCACTCTTTATTATTAACAAACAACTTCTCCCCATCCTCCTTCCTTACTCCCTTCAGCAAAGGAGGATTTTCTTTCTTAAACTTAATTCATTATGAATCTCAGCATCCCAGCACACCCATTATTCTGCTCCATCCAGAGCACCCCACCATGCTGGGATGCTGGGGCACTGACACATCATGCCACCATGCGCCTCCAGTGACACCCCACACCATGCTCCAACTCCAGAGCCAAGGTTTTCCCACCCAGGTCACTGGTGGGTTTGGGGGATGGCACAAAGCCCATCACCCCCTGGTCAGGGCTGTGGAAATGCTGCCTCTAACCACAGGGAAGGGTGCTCAGCCACCATCTCCTGGTTAAAACCAGGATGCACAAACTAGAATGAGGAGCAGCAAGCTTCTGTGGATATTTAGGTGACAGCCTCACACAACAGCTTCAGGTGGCTTCAAGCAGAGCCACCCACACAATGGCCAGCCTTGAACAACTCGTCTGGGCTGCGAGTAAAACACCAGCTAAACACATATACCTATTTAGGGACTTCCAGTACCTTCTTGGCACGTGGAGATAGAAGTGCCATCATCAGATGCTCTGTAATGGCACTTGAGAGCAGAAGGCAACCCCCAGGCTTCAGGAGCACATAGCCCTGCTCAGCACCATGACACAACACAGCCTAGAAAGCCCAAGAGAGACACAGTCTGGTGGGTTTACTGCCAAAATTCCCTCCTTTGCCTCTTTCCTGGGGAAGCACCACTGGCCAATGAGCCCTTCCGTGGTTTCTAGAGCTTCAGTGGAAGGACAGATGGGAACAGGAGCCTGGAGCAGGTCCTGTGAGTGGGGGCTCTCACAGCACACCTCCACTGGAAGTTCTGCTCCTGGCAGATCATGAAACAGCTTTCCCCTTCCCTCTGGACTTCTTGGTTTCCACACCACAAGCACTGGAAATAAGATTATTGTAATAATGATTATGCTTCAACAAAAGTGCTACCCCTAAAATTACACCCTTTGGAAGAAACAAGGGAGCTAAACCCCCTGAAATGTCAACCAGGAGTGTTATAATTTTGTGTTTGCACTAATGAGGAACATGCTTCAGTAGCCCCTTTCATTGCCTATAGCATCTCCCTTGCATCCCTGCCAGAGGAGCCCTTCACCCAGGAGGGGGGAGAGACAGGGACCCTGCTGCTAATGAGGAAGGAGCACCAACAAAAGGAGGATTTCAGCATGAATGGTGTGGGATATGGAGTGGAACCCAACCAGGATTTTCACAGCTATTTTTGTAGTGCTGCAAACATCTGCAGAAGGAGCAGAGCATCTCATGGGTACCAAACCCTGCTGCACCCAAAGCAGGTCCCGTGCCTCCATGAGATGGGTGCCTGGAGCTGAATTTTTCATCCACACTGAATCATACAGAAGGTTGTGTCAAGAAAGCCTCCTTCACCCCTGTGCACAGTGTCAAATCCTCTATGGTGGCTCCCAGCTCCTTGGTGGGGCTGGCTGGAGCATCCAGCCTGGTGCCCAGCGACACCCAGTGCTGTGGGTACGGGTGTGTGTTTGGGGAACGGCTGGCAGCACCACTTGAAACCTCCCTACAGACTGTCAGTCCTTTGGAGATATTACAGAAACCTCTCCATTCCCTCAGGAGAATTTCAAATAAAACCAAACCCAGGTAAACACCTGCAGCATCCTCACAGGTCACAGTTTCCAGGGGGCTGGGATGGGGAAGCTCATTCACTGCTGGTTGTTTCAGTAGGCAATCACTGGCACAGCAACTGAGAACAGAGCCTGGGAGCCCCACACCGTAACCCTGCCCACAACCCCATCATCATCCACGTCTGTGGGGAGCTGCCATGGTCACAAGCCTTGTCCCTAGCAGCAGATGTGTGCACAGACACCCCTGGCACTGAGCATTGGCCTCGCTGGTGGTTCCCACCACCTCCACCTCCCTATAAGCTGTGAAAACTCAATCATTCCCCCTTCTGCCTGGGCCAGGAGCACTGCTTGCACACAAACCCACCCTCCTCCTCCTAGTGTTCATTTGCTTCTTTCCCCTGCTCCATACAGAACTGGTCACCTGTTAACCCCATGGCAAGAGTGCTGGGAAACTCACCCACCCACCCACCAACACATCTCCTGCTTCCTCAGGAGGCAAGAGTTTGGCACCACCATCATCACATGGGCACGTGGGTGGCATTGCCAGAGACCCTCACTGGAGGCATCCAGCTTGTGCCACTTGCCTGGCTGCTGGGCCAGCCTGCAATCAAAGCCATGCCCACAATCCCAGATTCATACATGGAATAAAAGCCTGGCGTGGGTCCCCAGGCACCAAAGCCCCCATCACACCACACCAGGCACACCCCAGGCTCAGTGCCTCGGTGAGGCAGCGCATGTGGTGGGCGCTGGGACAGGCAGAGCTGACAGAGAGCATGAACAAAACAATAGGTACCACTCATCACCCCCAGGGCTTCCTCATACCGGCACTGCATTCCCCTGGAAAACAAAGAACAACCCCCTGCATCGGGTGGGGGTTAGCCCTGGGTTTGGTCCCCAGTACAAACACCCCCACACACAGCTTTCCCTGTTACATTTCTGCATGCTGCCATCCATGACAAGCCTCACGAAAGCCTCAACAACCCAAAACCACACCAAAATGTCACCCTGTTTCCCATTACCATCCAGAGCACTTCCCTGGCCCTTGGAAGAAGCAGCATTGAAACACCAGAACAACCAAAAAAACCCAACCCTGTATGGGAATAAAGTTATATCTATGTGCAAACCCACCCAGCTCTGAACCATCCCCTGTGAGGGAATCGGCAAGGAGCAAGAGCATCATGGTGGGAAGAGCTGCTCTGGGGCACTTTGTGTGGGGATGGCTTTGGTCTGGAAAGAGCTGCAATGCTGCTGCCCTCCAGCAAAGCCCACGGGCATGAGATGGTTAGGGAAAAAAGAACAACCACCCCGAAATCCCACTTGCTCATCCCTCAAGAGCCCTGGCTGGGGCAGAGTGCCCTGGGATGCTTCTGCTTCGCTCGGCTGGGATGGGCTGCAGAGCCAGAGCAGGTCCAGGGTGGGAGATGCTCTGGGGAGCACAGGGGGACAGAGGAACCCTGGTGGGATGTGGCACAGCTGTGCTGACACCCTGCCTGGTCTGGGGAAAGCCCCCCAAGAACCTGGGCAGGGGTTGGGTGGGCAACACACTCAGCCCCAGTGCAGGACACTGTGTCTGCGTGCAGGGAAGGGCAACGTGGTGCTGGATGGGGCATCTCTGTGCAGGCAGCTGCCAGGGGGGCTCAGAGACCTGTCCCTGCCTCTGAACCCCCAGGGCATCACCCCAATTGCTAGCAGGGAGGGCTGACAGCTATAAAGCATCCAGACACCAGAGCAGCAGCCTGGCCATGGGGGAAGGGGCCATCCCCATCCTCGATCCAGAACAGCCCTCACAGGCCAGTAACACCCTGGGAGAGAGCGGGGCTGCAATGGAGTGAAAATCCTCCACCCTCAGCAGAGCAGGAGGACATCCTGGAGAGGTTTTTCTTGGCAGGAGCCAGTGGGGCTCTCGCTTCCTGCGGGGACAGCGCATCCCATCCCATTCCCTACCTCCCTGCCTCGCTCAACTCCAGTCTGACCAGTGAAGAACAGGCTCTACTCTCCAGCCACATGGGCATGCTGTCCAAAACAACCCTCCAAACCCTACCAAAAACCACCAACAAAACATCCACGCTGCCACAGGAAGAACAAGGAACACATGTGGTTTAAACCAGGATCTCTCTTCGCTTCCCTCACCCTTCCCAATGTATTTAGAAACTGCCTGGGGGGCTTATAGGGGGTTTTGTCATCCAGTGACCCCAGCAGCTTTGGGAAACTGGCAGTAAGCATTTCAAAGTGTGACCTATACCTACAGCCTCCTGTAGAAATGGGACAAGCTCTTGGAGAAGCTGATAGTGGACTGAAAAGAACCTTTTCCAACTCAGATCGTGCCAAGCAGCTGCAAGAAAGAAATACCAGCAGGAATGGAAAAATGTTTCCACTTATTTTCCTAGGCCACCTGCCATCACAGAGCCCCTGGAGCAGGGCAGGGGGCACAGCAAGACCCACCACCCCCACCCCCCAGTCTCCAGGTGCTTGCCCCATAGCCTTGGTTGGGAGGTGGATGTCCATGGCATCGCTCTGCAAAGCATCAGGCAGCCTCACCAGCCAAACCAGGGGCAACCTGAGTTGGGTAAGGGGAAACCGGCCCCTGCTTTGCAATGCAAAACCCAGTAGCTAAACTTTAAACCACTTCCTCTACCTCCTAACAATGCACAGAGGAATTTCCACAAATCCCAAGGCTGCCCCGACTTCCATTTCTAAACTTGGAAAAAGAAACACCAGGACATTCCTTTGTTGTTCCAGCTCGCTCCCTGTTTGATCTGGGGTTTTTCTCCAGCTGAGCCAATTAAAGAATCACCATTTCCCCTGGAAAGAAGCGTAAACTGGGAACAAACAATGTCCTTGCTGCTTTGATTGTTAACTGATTGTTTTCGGGTTGGACCAAGACCTGCTCCCTCACTCTGGTCAGGGTGGTTTGGTGCTTAAACAGCGGTTTGGCTGGAGAGGAGAGAGTGACAGAGGCATTTATAACCTCATTCCTGCCCTCTGCAAGGAAACAGTCTGGTGCTGCTCCCCTGAACAGCAGCTCTTTGGAGCACAGAGATGTATCCCACTCCCAGACCACAGGCAGCCCTGGCCAGTGCCCAGCATGGCCCTGCCATGGTTGCTGAGGCAGAAACACCTTGACCCTGACACACATCCTCAGGGGAACATTTCCATCCCTTGCTTTGATTTTCAGGGGGTTTGTCCACTTGTCTCCCTTTCCCACCAGTCGTGCTGCCTTCCCAGCTCCCTGTCACCCATTGCTGCCCACCAAGACCCCCATCTCCCTGCCTGCTGCTGGACTCATGCTCCTATATCCCCAGGTACATACTCTGCCTGTTCATCCCCCAGTATGATGCCCTTCTCCAGGGTCCAACCACCCACATGCAGCATCCTGGCCAGCCCCAGCACAGGGGCAGCCTCTCCACTGGTGCCTGCAACTGCCATGGAAGCACTGGGCCCGCACAGAAAGAGCTGGGTATGAAAGCAGCAAGGCAGCAGCCCCAGTGTTTGTGTCCTCCCCTGTCCCTGCGGCATTGGGGTGGGAAAATGCTGCTTCCTTGAACCTAGACAGAGCCCAGGGGAACAGATCACTGCGCTGAGAAACACGGGCCAGGCCCAGATGGGGAGCGCTGCCCTTTGGTGTGCTTCAGGAGGACTTAGCAACCACTAGAGGAAGGTGGGGAGCACCAAGGAGCAGATCTGGGCGCCCAGGCTGAGCAGAGATGAGCACCTGGGCTTGCAGGGAGGGAAGCTGCTCATCAGCAACTCTACAGTCGAAACCACCCCAAAGCAGCCACCTCAGCCCAGGCGAAGAGCGGAGCTGAGGGGGTGACTCCTGCCTGGAGCACAAGGAAGCGGCTATTCTTCTGCCAGGAAGAGAGAGAGACACGAACCTTGAACTTGAGGAGGAAGGACCGGGTTCCTGTTGTTCAGCTCGAGTAATTAATTGCATATGTAAGGAGAGAGGCCAAGAGGGGAAACACGTGCTGCCTGCGGAAAGCCAGCGTGGAGCCCGCGCCGCTGGCGGGGCGGCCTCGGGGATGGACACCAGCTCTGCTCCACCTCTGCTGTGAGGCACTGGGACACCAGCTCTGCTGCGAGGCACCGGGGGCTGAAGGGCATCACCATGGCCAGGGTCCAGCCACGGACCCTCTGGGGCTGGCACGAGCCCCGCGACACTGGCAGCATGTCCTCAGCAGGCTGGAGCCTGAGTAGACCGCAGGAGGGAGGTGCTGCATCCCAGCATCCTTGTGTGCCACCAGTGACATTTTCTTCCTGGGATAGGACAGAGCTGAAGCTCAGACCTCTGTCTTTCAGGGTGTTTTGGGGTTGTTTTTTTTTTCCTTTTTGGTGGTATCTTATCATCCAAGAGCTCATTAGCCAGGAATTCCTCATGCTGTTTATTTTCCATCTGTCCATATGTTCCCCACAAACTCAGCCTCGTCTCTGTTTCAAGTTTATACTTAGAAGCAGTAATTGGAAGGGATGAACAAAGGCACGAAGGCAGGCAACACAAGCACAAACAAACTCACCAGATGGTTTGGATTCCTGCATTTCCCCAAGAAGCAGGATCCTTAATGGTTTGATCATGTCATCACAGCACAGAGCAGTTGCAGCCCAGAACACAACCGGCTCCTCTCCTCTGACTACTGGCCACAGCGACAGGAATTCAAGTCTCCATGAGCAGCCCAGACCTGCTCTTAGCCAAAGCTCCAGCTGTGCCTATTCAGCATCAACAGCTACAGTGGGATTGACCTGGGGATGGGTTTGGATTCAGATTCAAGGCTGCAGGACGAAGCCAAACTCCTCAGTTGGTACAACCAGGATGTAAGGGAGACCAAGGGCTCACCTGGCCCCACAAAGCCAGCACCAGCTGCAGAGCCCAGCCCAGCCACCCTCCACCCCTCTTGTAAACTCTCCTGCCCACTGAGGAATGCGAATGCCCCAGGAAGGACTGTTTGCAGGACAGACAGCTGACCACCCACTGGTTACAGGACCGACACAGGCAGCCATGCCTGCATCTCCTGAGGCTCTGGAGGGGCTGTCACATACACCATTCCCCCCTGGGACCGTTAGTCCAACTGATGCCACCAACAGCCACAGGTCCTGCTTGTGCCATCCTGGGGAGTGATGCCAGGGAGTGCCTGGGGCTCTGGCAGGCTCCACAGCAGCTCTGGCTGAGCTCTCCTGGGGCACAGGCACGACCCAAGCCACCCTCCTCACATTTACCATGCTTAAAGTACACTTTATTATCGGTTTGTGTGCTGCTAGGGCAAAGCCCTGCAGCCACTCTGACCTCTCTGTCCCACCACCCAGGCCAGAGCCACCATGTCCCACTCACTTCATCCCACTGCTGCCCGGGAGACAGTTCTCCCAGCCAAGGGGCAGGTTTGCATCCCCAGGGATGGGCATGGCTGTGTCTTCCAAAGCAAAAGCAGCTGGTGCAGCCATGTAGGTGTGAAGTCATTTGTGTCTTCCCTTAGTTCAGTTTGAGAGTGCTTTAAGGTTTATACCAACCCAAAATCGGCCTAAACATCACCAAAATAAACCAGTATTAACCTGAAACCAGGCTCTCTGCAAGTGAAATTAAAGAGGTGGATGTTTGCTTGTAGATAAGGCTTCATTTTTCAGCACAGCTGTTGCTAAAGATACCTGTGATTGCCCACAGCCCAAGGGGCAGGAGAGGGGAGCAGCTGGATCCAGGAGATGCAGTTACCTTATGGCTCAGAACACAGCAGTGAGAACAGCCCCAGGATGGATGAGAGGAAAAAACTGTGACCATGGCACATAGGATGGCTCATGCCCACCTGATAGTCTTAATTTCTAATCTGGAATGGTAATTTCCTGATGGACTGGATTAGAGTTGTTTCTCTTGCTGCTGAGCCTGTAAGGGTCCAGCTGCTGCTCCTGGTTAGTGGCTGAACGAAGCCAGCCCTGAAACCACCCGAGCTCTACCTCAGTGACACACTGGGGAATGCAGGCTGGGCACAGGGAAAGAGAAATGCAAGGCAAAGCCAAACCCCCCCCATCCCCTCCAGCCTGCTGCGGGGCATCCGGGGAGCAGCTGAGCCCTTCAGACCCCACACTGCAGGAACTGGCTGGGTACAGCAAGTTAATTAAAGGGAGAGCTCTAAAAGCAGGCTAAGTAATGGAAATCATGTACTAAAGCACAGCTCGCATCATGATCGGAAGGGGAACTTCCCAATTTGATTGCAGAAAGCAATTTACTCCAATTAGCAGGGGTATAAACAGAGTGCTTGCTTAATAGGAGCACTGCAACTCCAAAAAAGTCAAGTGGTCTCCTGATTGCATCCCCCCCCAGCACTCACTGGGCTCCCCAAGCCCCTTTTAGGGGAGGAGGGTTGGAATAACCCTTTGGCTGTCGGTCAGTCAGCCCTGCCTGCTGCCCACACCTCCAGCTGGGAGGCACATTCCTACTGGGAGAGTCCCAGTAAGGAGGGCACATGTCATGACAAAGAGAGCACCAAGGGGAAAGGCAGCAGGCAGAGCCTTCCTCTAGCATCACCTCCTCCTCCTCCTCCCAGCAGAGCCCTGCTCACGCTGCTCTCACCACTGCCAGCCTGCTCGGGCTCTGCTGTACGCGTGGATGAGGCTATTCCCAGAGGCTCTGAGAAGTTTGGGCTCTGAAAGTGCTTCTGCATCCCTGTTTGCAGCTGGGGAGCTGGGGTGACGGATCTGGCCTGCCTGACCAGAGCCCTTCTGGGAAAGCAGCAGCGGGGCAGGACCGGAGGCACACACAGTACCCAGCACATATCCCACCCTGAGCCCAGCACCGGATTGATCCCCAGTGCTTTGGGGCTGCTTTACAGTCAAACCCCTCCAAAAGCTTTACTGTTGCTCCAAGCTAAAGCCAGCCAGAGATGAGGATACCGACACGATCACCCATGCAAACTGCAGGAGCCAGAGGCTCCCGCAGCAGCCCAGGTACAGGGCTCAGGAGCCCACACCATAGGAAAACTATTCCTTGGGAATCATTTCAAACCACAGGTCCCACCATGCCAAGGGGTAGCCCCTGCCACTCACTGCCCACCTGCCAAACCACCCTAGCACCGGGGAACAGCACTGAGACCACAGCTTTGCAACCAGGATGCTCTGCGGAGCTGAGGAAGCAGCAGCTGCTCAAGGACAGGGACTGCCCCGGCCTGGCTGTGCTGGCACCCTGGGGAGCAGGGGTGAGACAGTTCACCTGACTGTGATTCCCAGTCCCCCAGTAAAAGCACCCTGCTACAACAGACAGAATCTCTTCACCAACTCAGGAGCATTTGCAGGGCTGAACTCGAGTTACCCAGCCAGGGTGGGGTGATGGGCCCAGGGGCAGCTCAGAGCTGCAGACACCAGGTCACAAACCCCAACTAGAAATCCCAGCTCGGTGCCTGCACCCGGCTCTCACTCACCTGGGGCTGGCAGAGCGCTGCTTTGAGGTCCCCATGCATCCATGCTGTGCTTGTCTCCACCAGCTCAGCAGGCCTTGGCAGAGCCAGGCAGGTCTGTAGCCTCTGCTGGGATGCAGCCCATCAGCTCACGCTGGGATGCAGAGATCCCTGGAAGTGAAGAATTAGTGAAATCACCGATGGCATCCTGCAGTGATGGAGGAGGGAAGAGCAGTAGGAAGCTGCCAGAAGCCCCAGCTCCACACTGGTAGCCCAAAACAAGCACCAAGGGAAGCCCAGCCCTGCTGCAGGCTGTCCTGTGCCTTGCTTTTTAACCTCCAGCTGTTCTGGGGGGTTGAATCTACTTTTTTTGGGGTCATTTTAAAGCATCACCCAGCCAAAGCCGAGCTCTGCGTTACTCATTACTGATCTCACCTGCCAAGCTTTAGATGTGCTGGGCATCGCTGGAGCAGGGGCTCAGTTTTGAAGAGTTTTTGCAAAACCAGGGCCAAGGCTTTGGTGAGAGTGAAGTTAAGGTGGCTTTGCTGCCCACTCCTGGGGCACAGGGTGCTGCCACCAGTCCCCTGTCCCACCACCCCATCACAGCCCCATCAAGAGCTTCACCCCAGAGCAGCTCCCAGGCAGAGGGGCAAATCCTAACCTCAAGCACAGGCTCATCCAAACACAGAGCACACCTCATAGCAAGGTGAGGTGCTGTTGCAGATTAGTGTCGGTTTGGGAGCCCCAGAGCTGGGGTGAGAGGCTTGGGGAGCTGCCTTTCCCCAGACAGGGCTTCCCATTACCTGCTGAGGCACAGAGGCTCCAAAGCAAAGGATCCCTGAGCACAGCTGGGGCTTTTGAGCCATCCTGGGGCATTTGAGCAGTCCCAGGGCTTTGGGGCAGTCCCGCCCTGGTCTCAGCTGAAGGGAGTCAGCAGCAATTGCAGCTGTGTTCCAGCCGGGACCCCGGTGGCTCCAGCCAGAGCTGCTGCCCAGGGAGCGCTGTGGGGGTGGCCAGGGAGGCTGCAGCCCCTGTGAATCCCTGTGACCCCTGGAATCCCCACAACCCCTGGGACCCCTGCAGCCACTGCAGCTTTCCAGCCCCAGCCCTAGTCCTGCCGCACGCCATGCTCATGGCAGTGGGAGGGCAGCCTCAGCTTCTCCATCCTGACCCCCCAGAGTGGGACCGGACGGTTTTGGGGCCGGCATCGGGGAGCCATGTCCCACCATGCTGACAGAGCAGCCAGGGCCTCACCCCAGCCCAGCACCTTGTGTTTCCATCCCAGGCAGGAGCGTGTCTGGTGAGGGTCGGGGGCAGCCCCGGCATGGCACAGCAAGTCACCCCCCCATGGGACCCAGGTTGGGAGCTCACCACTGCATCCCCCTCACCACACGTGTGTGCACGGGGCTGGCAGAGCACAGGGTAATCTGTGGGCAGAAGGTACTGGGAGCATCCCAGGGAGCACGGGCAGAGCTGCAGCAGGGAGGGGCCGGTGCTTAAACCACTGCACATCTGCAACCCCTTTTCTCTTCTTTCTGTTCCACTCCCCCCGCCTCCCCAAGATCCCTTTAGAGGTCCAGATTAGGGCATAATTAGAAAAGCAATTAAAGTGGGGACCTGGCGAGGGCAGTGACCTTTGGCAGGGGCAGGAAGCGGCAGCGGTGGGTGGGCTGGGGGTGCAGCCCCGCGCTCGCTCTGCGCCCGATGCCCAACAGGAGTTAGTGCTCAGCTGGGAATGCTCCTTCTCCAACCCCCATCACAGCTCCAGTGCCGCCTTCTGCTCCAAGAGAACGTGTGAAACAGCCACACTGAGCAGTGCCAAGCGCCCACCCCATCCCCATCCCACCTGCTGCCCTGGCATTGCTGTGCACAAGATACCCTGTCCTCTCTCCATCCCTCGGCTGGGCAGCACCGGGTCCGACCCACCACAGGGTCTGCCTGGCCATCACTCGCCCCAGGGGCACTGACACGTGGCTGTTGAGCTGTTCCCATTGCCCCGGGCAGGGGCTGGGCACTGTGCCCCTCGCACAGGGCACAGTGTGTGTCCCCAAGCAGGGATGGCTGTGGCTGCTGCGCCCTTATCGCCGCCAGGACCTTTGCTGGTCGCAGATTAGTGGCTGGAGCCAGTTGGATTGTTTGATTTCTGTTGGTGGTTATTAGGCAGAGGAAGTGCCAGGAGGGATTTTGACCTCGCGTTTAAACCTAGTCCAATTAGAGCTACTGAGCCTTTAATTACCACGCTCCAGACACTTCTGTTAAGGCAACAACAAAAACAAACACAAAATCTGGTCAAAAATGGGATTTTCTTCTCATTGGCCCTTCAATCCTCTGCCTGCTTTGTGGGTGTGCTGCTGTGTGGCTGGGCACGGGGTGCCACAGCCTGCCCACACAGCCCCTTGTGCTGCAGGTGACAGCGCTCCGGGGTGATGCCCATGGGTGGGGGGCATGCTGCTCTTACCCCACCGCCCCACACACCACCCACCACTGCCTGAAGGATGCTCCCTGGACCATCTCCGGTGCCCAGATGGCTCCAGGCCAGCAACCCCCCCAAGGTTACAGGTCAAGGGCCCATTAAAGCTCCCGGGGTGGTGGTGGGTGTTCTGGAAACATGCATTTCTTACTCAGCATCACTTCTGTTGAGTAATTGGGTTTCCAAATAAAGCAGCACAGAGCACTCATGTGCTTTGCTCCCCTTGGCCCTGGGACGCAGATGGTGTTTTCCTGGCCCCTGGGACTACAGCCCCTTTTGGCTCCCAGCCCGGCCCCTCTCTGGCACCCCAGACCCCAGGCAGAGACCCCAGCCTTTTGCTTTATTTCTTACATCCACTCCTGTTAGGTTTTACTGACACAGTTTAGGTTAGCAGAGTAGTGCTGGTGCCTGTGGAAGTCCTGTGCTATAAAAGCAGTTCCACAGATACATCCTGTGATGGATTTCCATGTGTTGAACAGTGACTGAACCCTTGCTCTCCAACACTCCCTGTCCCAGACTGGCTTTTGTCCAGCTCTTGGTGCAACCCCACGGTCAGCCCGGCGGAGCGCAGGGGCCCGTGGGTCCCGTGGGGATGCTCTCCTGCCCATGTCTCCCAGGGTCAGGTCATCCCAGAGCCCCACAGAACCCCACTCCAGCAGCATGCTGATTGCCAAGGTGTTTCACCCCAGCATCTCCCTTTCCTGGGGATGCCCAAAGAGCTCAACCAGACCCCCTGCAGCCCTTCTCTGTTCCCTGGGAGTGCCAGTTCCACATGGTGGGGGAAATCCCAAAGCACAGACACACACACAGGCTGGGCACAGCTCCCTCCCCACGGCCCAAATCCCCATCACCAGCAGACTGGGTCATTGAGCTGCTTGAGGGTGAAGTCTGTGTTTTGGCACCTCATTTCCCTCCCCAGCTGCAGGACCTTCATGGCAGAGGGGGAGCAGGGCAGGGCTGTCCCATCACAGGAGAGGCTCCGTGCTCCACGGGCTGTCACCGGAGCGCAGGCTGGGGCAGGGTGGCTGCAGCCACAGCCACGCTGTGCAGTGCTCTCACGAGCCCTTCACGTTCCTGTAAACCCAGCGTTGGGATCACCTGGATTGTCCCTGCTGCCTCTGGGGTCAGCGATGGGAACACTGTCACATGGGGAGTGATCACTCCCCACGTCCCTTCTCCATTACCCATTGCTGTAAACATAATCCCATGTCTGGAGCTGCCACGTCACAGCTGATGGTCTCCAGTGTGTTGGGCAGAGCCCAGGTGCAGATGGACAGTGGGACATGGATCACACACTCATGGGC
This sequence comes from Laterallus jamaicensis coturniculus, assembly GCA_022605575.1. Classification (NCBI taxonomy): domain Eukaryota; kingdom Metazoa; phylum Chordata; class Aves; order Gruiformes; family Rallidae; genus Laterallus; species Laterallus jamaicensis. The sequence goes on along the minus strand of JAKCOX010000016.1, from coordinate 20,027,624 downwards.
ACGACCCTGTGAAGAGACCGAGGCATCATGGGGGGAAGCTGCATCAGCCCTGCGCTGCTCCTCCTGGGGACACAGGGACCACCTGGGAGTCACTCTGCCTTCCCCATGGGACACAGACAGACATCCATGCTGGAGCTCAGCTCAGGAAGCCCAGCACCTCACGTGAATGGGAACTTGCTGCAGACACCTGTGGCCTTTCCTGTTAATTCCTCTTGTGTTTTCATACGCTGATGAGACTCATGAGGATAAAACAAGCCCAGGGCGTTATTCTGAGGGTGTTTCTTCACAGAGGACACAGACCAGAGGATGCTCAGGCCCAAGGCTGACACACTGGCACACAGGCAGTGTGCTCTGTCATGGGCACTAAGCTGATGCTCCTGCTCCAGACGAGCTCTGCTGCTCAAACTCGAGCAGGTAAACTGCAGAAATAACACACCCAGCTGATGCTTGGAGTGAGGGTCGTGTTGGTTTGGAATTTAAAAATCAACCCAGACCACACCAAAGAGTGTGTTGGTGTTTACACACAAGGGGCTTTGTACTGTGAGGGAACCAGCTCAGAACTACTTGCAGGAGCAAACTCGTTGTCCAAGGTCCCTGTAACTCTCACCACAGTGTTTCCTCAGCGATACGTGTGGTAAGGGTGACCCAGAACACAACCCTTTGGGCAACAGGGACACCTGAAATGAAAATACATCCAACTTTACTGACCCATCTGAGAGACAGATGCTGAATCGATGTGAATTTACCAATTGGAGCAGCGAAGGGACTCTGGTGTTAGCAGGGCCGGGCTGGGTGAGCGTAAGGACCCTGCCAGCACTCACACTGTGCAGGGGTTTTATGTGATGAGTAGTAAATATCACCACTGAAACGGCCTCGTAAACCTTCTGCATCCGAGGAGATTTTATAAGGTTCATTAATCCAGCTGCTCCCAGCTCTGGCTTATCACACACATCCTGCAGCGTGTTTCTCTTCCCTCTCAGTTAAAGCTCTGCCATCCTTTCAACACGGGGCAATGGAAACAACAGCAGGTCCCAGGAAAACTTCCTTCACATGTAAGAAGGCAGCAGCAGGTCCCACAGCCACTCCAGGCACAGTCTGGGCACGTCGAGGCCCCACAGCCTTGTGCTGGCTGGGGCTGTGCTCCAGCTTTTGGCTGAATGATGCTCTCTGGCTCTTTCAGGTGCTTCAGGGTCTCCAGGCTGTCCCCTCTGCTGTCACAGAGTGTCTGGAGAGAGGAAAGCACACAAGGCCAGGGAAGAGGTCCTGGTAATCCAGGCTGTGAATCACTCCCATTGACGAAGCCACCAAGAATGAGTCAGTCCTTGGCTTTGTGTGGGCAAAACCCAGGGCGATGGGTTCACTGTGGAGCTCTGCTCCTGAGGAAGGGCTGCAGAGCTGAGGGGTGTAGAGAAATCATTAGCAGCCCCAGCAATGGGGAATATCATTGTGTGGGGGGCAGAGCAAGAGGAGAGGGGGGAAAAGTCCCTTCCAGCAAGTGGGAGGTCTCCCATTTAGCTGTGGTGCTCCTCAGCTTAATCCCCCATTTCCCAGGGATGCCACGGACAATTAGCACCGGTCTTTTCACTGGAGGCTGAGCTCCTGCTGGAGGGGCGGAAGAGCAGGGACAATGGGCAGATCCCATTCGCTTCCTACCCTCTCTGTGGGCAGATTTGATTTCCTCCAGCAGTTGCTGTTCCTCCTTTATCTGATCCTTCTCCCCTCAGGTTGCTTTTCCCTCTTTGCATGGGAACTGGAAACAAGATCTCAAGATGCTCTTGCTGCAATACCTGTAGAAATAACCTTCCAGCAGCTTTCAAACGATTGCAAAATGTTCTTAAAAAATCAGTTGTACCAACAATTCCAGAATTTGGACCAAAAAACCCAGCAACTCCTCTGTCAGACAGCTGGGATTTCCATGCAGGGCTGTTACTAACACCACACAGTTGAACCATTTTGAGCCTTCCTGTGGAATGACCTGTGCCAGCTGCCAGGGCATCCCCCCCACAGCTCCCCTTCCTCACACACACTGACCTCCACCTTTACCAGAAGGCATGTCTGCAGAGGTGCCTGCTAATGCTGGTGCCCAATACAAGGCTGGCTGCAGACCCTCTGCCAGGCTACAGGGAGTCCTAGAGAGCCTGATGCTCCTTGTGTGGAAAGGGTTATTTAATTCAGAGTGATTTGCTACAGAATCCCTGTTCAGGTTGTGTTCCCCCCTCCGAGGGCTGTGGCAGAGGTGCCATGTCTTGTGGCACCTCCCAGCATCTCAGTGGGATCATCATCACCACAGCCCGACCCCAGCACGGCTCCCACACACAGTCCCAGTGCAGGAAATCCCGGGGGTATCAATGTGGAAGTGAATCTGAATCGGGGGGGTGAGGGAGGGGCAGTGCTGGGGTGCAGGGGTGCTGAGGGTTCAGAGATGCTGGAGCAAAAAGTGTGATGCAAACCCCAACCCCAAGCCAAGGAGAATCATGTTGCTGGGTACCCTGCAAAGGTGACTGAGAGAGGCAGCGTGTCCTAAACCACACTGGAAGTCACACGTGGTGGCCGTGGCGGGGGCTGAGCTAACACAGCCCTGTCCCCTCTGAGGAGGAGGATGGATGGAGCATCCTGGTTTCCACCACCAAGAGATCAAATCCCTGTCTGAACCTGCTCAGAGGTTTATGATGCTGGAAGGCAGAACCCATCTTGCTGATGGAATGCAGGCAGGAAGGCCAAAGGTTTTCATTTGGTCACTGCAGCTCACCCTGGACCTGCTGGGTGATCTGCAGTGACCTGTGGCTGAGCTGTCACCAACCCCAAACAATTATCTGAGCTGGGGGTCGGTGTCACCCACCCGCTGCCTGTGAGGAACCACCAGCAGTAGGTGCCGGCAGCTTCAGGCCACCCCAGGAAGAGAAGCAGGAATGCCAAGGATTCCAGTTCTCCCAGTGAACAAGACCAAATAAGGCCCAGATGCCTGGAGCAAACACCAGGCTCATCCACCAAGTTTGGGCAAATGCAGCTCCAAATTCCCCAGCGCTGCAGATTTTTTGCCTTGTGGGATAGAGTCTGTGATTCTCACTGAGTGCACTCACTCCTGTGCAAAAGGAAGGAAGTCTCTAAGCCCCACTTAGTGAGGACTGTACCCTGGAGAAGCTCAGCCATGAACCAAACCCACCAGCAAACCCCTCTGGGATGTGGATAAGTTAAGGGACGTGAGGCCAGGAAAATCCCAGCAACACCCCAAATCACAGGGGATGGCTGTTCCCCAGGCTGGCACTGGGGTCTGCCTCAGGGTTTGAAAACCTGGTTAGGAAGAGGCAGACAGACCCACTGGTGATCTGTGTCACAGCTCCTGTGGAAAGTCAGGGGGGAGCCCCACGGATCCTCTGCATCTGCAACCGGGGGGGAAAGGGATGGAAGCTGCAACAAAGCGTCCCACAGCCACACGTACTACAGAAGTGACATTTATTGATGCTCTGCTCTATGTACAGTGGGGCACAGCGAGACCCCAGGCGAGTGACAGGAAGCAGGGGAGTGCACAGTCCAGCTACGTTTACACCGCTCCGGAGGCTCGGCTAACACAGGCTGCAAAGCAGGGAGTTACAGGTGGATGTGAGGAGCTGTCCCACAAGCCCCAAGGGAAGCAAAAGGCCTTTTGTTTCTGCAAGGGGAGTGTTTGTACAAAGTCGCAGGGTGATCTCGTTTTTACACTACTGTGGAAATCCCTACGTAGTCCCAAAGTGGGCAGGAGGCGAGGGGGGTACGGTACAACACTGAGGATACAGGCTAGTGACAACCCCGAACACTGGTGCCGCCGCCACGGCGATGCTCTCTCCTGCTCACCCCTCCAGAACCCACCCCTCTGGGCAGCCCCCCGGCAGCTGCGGGGTCCGAGCAGCAGCAGCAGCAGCGTTACACAGCACTGGCGTCACCGCGGGGCTGGAGACACCGCAGCTCTCCGAGGGGGCTCCTGGGGCAGGCAGCTGTCTGCGGGCTGTGAGGACAGAGCGGAGCCCAAACCCATCCCGGGAGGGAGGAGGGAGGAAATAAAGCAAGCCTGTCCCCTGCTGGCCCCGGGGCAGGGCTCATGCTACCGAAACCACTAGAGGAACTATGGATATAAGGCTTTATTAGCACGTCACAGACTCGACTGCAATAGCTTTTTCAAACATTAGCCACTAATGATTCGATGGTTACAGAGTTCTGCATTAATTATTAAAATTTTACACCTAGAAACAAATAGAAAGAAATGCTTCTCCTTTTTCTTTTTTTGATTATTTCCAACAGTACTTTTATTTCTTTATTTTAAAGCAGGTGATTCTTTTTTCTTCTACTCCAGAGTCTTGATTCACTTCCTGCAGGTGTCCTGCTGCTTCTTGAGGGAGAATTCACTAATGCAGGAAGACATTTGCCAGAAAACATCTGCTGGAGAAGGATATTGAATATTGAAACTATAGTTAGACTGCTATTTTGGCCAACAGAAGGATGTAGCTCACAAAGAGTGCAGGATGTCTACAGGCTTGTGTGTGTGTTATGGGGCTGAAGGGTTTCAATTCCTTGGGGGAAACCAGACACTGAGTCAGGCAGCGCTGGCAGAAACATGTATGGGTGTGAAATCACAGCATCACAGGGCTGTAGGGGTTGGAAGGGACCTCCAGAGCCCATGGGGTCCAACCCCCTGCCAAAGCAGGGTCCCTAGGACAGGGCACACAGGTCGGTGTCCAGACGGGGCTGGAATCTCTCCAGAGAAGGAGACTCCACACCCCCTGGGCAGCCTGTCCCAGGGCTCCCTCACCCTCACTGGGAAGAAGTTCTTCCCCAGATTGGAGGGGAACTCCCTGTGCTCCAATTTGAGGCCATGGCCCCTTGTCCTGTCCCCACACTGCCTCTGCACTGAGAGAACACAGTGTGAACTGGTCTTTAGCTGCTGTGCTCACCCAGGATGACTCTGAGTTTCAGCTCTCTCCAGCTGCCTGTTCTGGCTGCGCTGGACAGGGCTGTTCACACTTGTCCTGCCCTTTCCCACTGTGCCCATGGATGTGCCCTGCCTCGGATAAACCCCTCCACTAACACACACACACTGAATACTAAACACTGACGTGTCAATTAGATTAATTTTCACCAGCAATTATTACCTGATCTGCACTAATTATTCCACTCTTCTTCCCCTCCTCATTTCCTAGAAGTTCTCCCTGCTCTAACAGGACACCCATCACTCCCCATGCCCTTTTCATTAGTGGAAATCTCATCTTAAAAACAACCAGAGAGGGAACACCCAAGTCTTTTGTGGTTTCCCTGCTTGTAATTTAGGATTAAAGATTTATTTTCAGGGGAAGTGTCAAAGCTGGAATATTCAGAAATTATTATCTCAAGATACCTAAAAGAGATACAGCTTTTTGAAAGGGCTGAAATGACCAGAAAATAAACAAATAAATAAATACTGAAGAAACCCACACCTCCATCCTCACAAGCAAGGAGCCACAAAAGGTCTCAAACATCACAGAATCCCAGACTGATCTGGGTTGGGAGGGACCCCAAGGATCACAGAGCTCCAACCCCCCTTGAAAAATCCCAATTTCAAACACAGGAAAAGCCTGTGCAAGAAGAAACAGAACAGTTCCTTTGGTAAATGAAAAGCTACACTGCAGGAAAGAAGCAAAACTAAAATAATGTTCAGTGAGAACAAAGGACAGATGATGAAGGTGATGGCTACACACTCACACTCTGTGACCATAAAGGCAGGGAAATAACCCCTGGGGTGACTCAGCAGGAATCCCAGAGGATATTACAGATCCTGGAGGGGCTCATAAACCCTAAATTCATTAAACAGAACCGAAACGCTTCAACAAACTGACTGAACTATTTTTACCCAGTAACACCAGTGGAAAAGGCGAGCTGGGAAGCACTGCACAATGGCTGGTCTGGGCAGCCCGTTCTCACTGCAGAGGAGAAGCAAAGAGTCTGGTGCGATTTGTAGTTCCCAATAAAAGAAGAGCATGTTTGGAAAAATCAAGCCTCTGTTTTAAAACCAGCCCAGTTTAATGACCCCTCAATTTAAAGCTGGGGCTTGCTGGGCTTCTTCATACCACTGTCCCAGATGCAATTCTGTCTTGGGGAAATGTAGGGTGTTGTGCTGTTTCTAAAGGGAGCATGGTGTTGCAGGGCCATAGAATGAATCATAGAATGGTCTGGGTTGGAAGGGACCCCAAGGATCATAGACTTCCAACCCCCCTGCCATCTGGGAAGCAGCCTGTCACAGGATTTCCTTCCCCTGCAAGGCCATTATCTGCCTGAGCAGGAAACGGGCCAGAAGGCTTCAACGACTTAAGCCTCCTTCTTCAAAGCCCCATTAAGAAGGGTTCAGCCTCCAAGGGAAGGACGTGTAGGCATTAAGATTTTGGAAAGATGGTCAGGCAGGACAGTATGTTGGAGCCCACGGAGTGGCTTTCACAGAGCAGAGGTGTGCAAGGTTTAATTCCTGGAGGAACGCGGCAGGAAATTCCAACAGCAAGAGAAATTCAGGCAAATTGTTCTCTCTGGGACATCAGCCAAAGGCATCAGCATCTTCTAATGACACTTGGTGACCTTTACTCATGTTTGGGACATCCCACGTGTTTCAGGCACGTGATTTATCCTGACACTTGCCAAGCACAGGGCAGTACCAAAGGGCAGAGACTCTGTTCTCAGGATTCAATCATGGATATTCATTAGATTCCAATTCCTCAAGGCAAAAAACTCAGGAAGAAATGACAAGTATTCCTCTGCTCCCCAAGTCAGTGGAGACTCTGAAGAACAGGAGCTGTCTATGGGATGCCAAAACACAACTGTTTCCTGCTGCCTTGTATTCCAAAAAGCACAGAAAGAGGCACTAGATAGTTAAAACCAAAACAGAACAAATTTGGGGAAGCCAAAAGCTTACCTTAGTAAATAAAGAGAACTCTGGTTCTGGGGAGAGTGGAAAAAGTATCTGGCATCTTCCTAACCTTTGCATAATTAATAAATCCTCTGAGAAACAGCAGAAAACCTAGAGGGAAGAAACAGTTTTGCAGTTAACTCATGTGCTGCTTCTCCAATCAGAGAGGGAGCTGTTCAACTCACCCTGGCTTGTGTGGAGTCACTGGGATGCACAACAGCAGCTTAAATGCAAGATTATTGTATTTTTAATTACTCTTCATTTTTATTTGTATTTAATTTTTAATTTTAAATTTTTATTCTATTTTTAATTAATCTTTCCATTTCAGGCAGTCTCAAAGGAAACTTGCCTTAGGCAATCCCAATGCTGTTGACTCCAAATGAGATGAGACACTTCCAGAGGAGGAAAAAGAAAAGATAAAAGACAGACAGACAGACTGCCACCTGCTCTTCCACTTAAGATAAAAATACAGATTCAACATCAGTTGCTTGGAAGACAAGCACTGATCTTCTCTGCCTCTTCTGGATGATCAACAGGATGCTGCCACCAAGGAATGACAACAGGGACGGTGTTTATGCCTACCTTTAGAAGGTGTATGGTATCCAGGAAGAGGAGGGTACTATGGGGGTCACAGTTTTACATCTGTACACACATATTTTAATAGCCAGTAGAGCTGTGCTCACAGAAGCCCTAACTGCACTTTAAGCATGCAGTCAAACACTCACCGAGTACAAGGAAGACCCACCAAAGCCAGTACTGGCCATCAAAGTACCCAGGGAAATAGGTGGAGAACTAAAAAAGGAGAAAAAAAAGGAAAAATAAGTTAGAGCAGATGGCAGTTTCTGATCCCAAATCTCACCACGTTCAGCAGTAACATGATCAGGCCCACTGCACACAGGAGACCTCACAGAACACCACGTTTCCTCAGCTGCACAGGCTGCAGGGAACAAGCTACTGCCACAAACTGTCATTTAAGGTTTTCCTTAAGTGACATCCCCAACACTAACACTTTCTACTTCTACTTACACAGAACTAATGAGGTTTTTTTCCTGAAATTCAGACTTTGGCCTGAGGTGTCTGCAGGCCCTTTTCAGACACCCTCTTCTCAGAGGCTCCAGATAAAGCTTTCTGGTATTCCAGATATCTGATATTTTCTCACAATCCCTCCAAAAACCACTTTGACTTTTCACCCTCCCATTCCTTCCAGCATCAACACATCTCTTTTGGTGGTGGTGTTCTCCAGAAAGGTTTCTCTTTCCTTTCCTCCACGTTTTAAGAATACTACATCAGCCTTCCTTGCTGCTACAGGCAGAGCTTTGCACCCAGGCTCCCGTAATACCAGTCAGCCCCTTCCTCTCCCCGTGGTGGAGGGGAGCACAGTGGATGTTTCAGCAGCCTGGATGTGCCCGGAGTTTACATGGAACTAAAGGGAAAGCGTGTTTCCTCTGCTCCCCTCCTGCCTGTGCCGCAGGCGTGTCGCACCAGAGGGCACCAGCGGGCTGATCCCATCCGTGGGATGAAGCCGCGGCTGCCTCTTCCTCCTCCAAAGAAAAGCAAACCCCACACCTCCCGAGTTTCGTGTCCCTGCTTCCCTCTCCTCATCAGTCACCCCACATTTGAGAGAATTGAATTTCTCTTCCCAGAGGAGCGGCACCACAGGCACATTATACCCAACAGAAATGCTGTTTAAAAAAGCTTCATTTATAGCCAACTACAGCATGAGCTAGATCAAACCAGGCAGGGAAAAGGAGCCCCAGGGGCTATGTATGTGGTTTTGCACTGCACAACTTACCCTGACAATAAGGATCCACTTAATAAGAGACAGACCAAAGCCAGAAATGGCCCCGTATCGTCCTGCAGCCGAAGTAGTCAGGCAGAAAGACAGGAAGAATCCAATCCAGTTGAAGAGGAATGCCACTGAGAGCAAGAGAAAAGCAGCAGGTCAAGATCATAGAATCATAGAATCCCAGACTGGTCTGAGTTGGAAGGGACCCCAAGGATCACAGAGCTCCAAGCCCCTGCCACAGGCAGGGCCACCAACCTCAGGCCTGGAGCTACACAAGGTTGCCCAGGGCCCAATCCAACCTGGCCTTGAACATCCCCAGGGATGGGGCACCCACCCCCTCTCTGGGCAGCCTGTTCCAGCTCCTCACCACTCTGTCTGTAACAAACTTCCCCCTAATATCCAATCTAAACCTTCCTTCCTTTAGCTTTAATCCATCCCCCTTGTCCTGCCATTGTCTACCCTTTTAACAAGTTGAATCCCCTCCTGGTTATATGCTCCCTTCGATCTCTCTGTATTCCAAGTCAAAGCTTGGCACACAGGTCTTTTCCTGGTGCTACATGAACATCGGTGTGAACACACCTCCAGCTATCCTGGGTCCCTGCCTGGCACAAAGTAGGTTCCACAATGCACTTACTGAAGAAGGTCAGCATGAAAATGCCATCGTTTCCTATCCTCAGCTGGTCGGTGTCATCAAAGTCATCCCGTGTCACAAAGTCCTCATCCTGCAAACCCAAGGGAGACAAGACAGGGCTGGGTTTCAGTCAGTCCAGTTGGTGCAGCAGCCCCAGTTCTGTGTGTGGCTCTTGACGAGCGAGCCAGCAAGGTGTACAGCCCTCAAAAAGCAGAGTACAGTGGAAGGATACAAAATGCTTCGCTTACATGTAAGGAAAGCCCTTTGCTGGGGGATCCTAAATCTCAAAAGGCTACAAATGCAAGCAGGAAAAATCCCTGCTTCTCACCCTGAGATGATGCAGAGCATGGAATATTAAGTCACTGGTGGTATTTTTATTGTTTGAAAGACAGTCCAGATCCAGCATGATGTTCTTCTCGCTGGAAAGAATTCCCCTACTCACAAAAACACCCCAAAACACCTCATCTCAGCAAGGAATTTGGGTTCTGTGGGAGAGTATAATAAGCAGCAGACATCTAATGTTAACAGAGGTGGGGGAAGAGGCTGGACAAGAGATAATGCTGGGAGAAACAAAGAAATAAAAAATGAAAAAACAGTTATTCTGACAGAATGGGTTTAGCATCCTTTTATCAGCTACACTGACCTCTGGAAAAATCAACCAAGCAAGCAGCAGGACTATCAAGGGTAGATATGCTACCTGGCTGAACAATTCATCCTCAGTCTTTTTTAAAAAAATCCAGCAACAGTGCACACAGATACAGCACGGTGCTTCTGTCAGCTGGCCAAAGGGATGTGGAGAGCACACCCTGGCATTACTGAGATGCCTTACATCATCACAGCTGCCCAGAGGAAAATGAAAAAAACCCAACAAAATGAGCCACTGAACCCTGGGGAGCATGTGCCGTCACCATGCAAGAAAGCTTTCAGCAAATCAATCAATAATTGACACTTGATCAGCAGGAGTTCAAGCAGAAACACGATGGGTGTGCAGCCAGCCCAGCTCCTCACCCTTCCAGGAACCAGAGGAATCGTGGCTTCAGCCTTGGTTCTCTCCGCCTCATCGTAACTCGGCAGTGTCGTGGCCACGTTGTAAGATGGAGGCTTAGGAAAGCCTGACTCATCCTTGTAGTCAAAATAAGCTGGGGAAAAAAGAAAAGGAATACAGAAGGTAAGTCATCAGTTCCTTAAGAACACCGTGTTGGGAATGAGAAGTGTCTCAGGTGACTTCAAAAACCCCAGCATGCCAGTCCGCTGAAGCCTCCTCTCCTGCCCCCTCCCCTCCCTTCCAGCCTCTCACCATCCCAGAAGGCAAAAAACCCACCAGAACAGAAGGAAAAACCTTATCTACCATAAAGCAGTATGCAGAGTGCTGCTTTAACAGGCCTGGCTAGGTTTATTTTTAAAACAATCCATGCTGTGACTCTCCTGGCTTCAATAAACAGCAGCAGTTGTAGTTCCAAATTCAAGTGGTTTGAGTGAGTCAGAGAAGGATCACTACAGGCCTTCAGCCCCCATTGACCAATTTGTCCAAAGAGAGACTCCAAATTGTTCTCTGAAGGTGAGGAGAGGGATTGGAACACAAATCAGACAGAGCATTTCTGAGCTCCAGTCGCTGAGGCACAGCAAGGCCCCAGAACTAACAGGTCAGTGTGCCAAGGCAGGATATGTGATGGGCAGCTTGAGAAACAGGATATTCCAACTCCTGCCCCAAGCTGGCTGTGAGACTGACAGTTTGTCACATTTGATTCACACTCTTATTTAAACAACTGACTGTAAGAGTTCTGGAGGGAAAAATATGAGATTTATCTAAGCCAAAAGGCTCCAACACACAACCAAGAGAAGCAAGCTGTACTGCTAAAAGCTATTAGCAACACGACAGTCTGATAAATCACAAGTATAATCCCTATGACCAAGTCCTTAGTTATTGACAGCTGCAGGAAGAGTGGATTCTTTAGTCCCTTTTAAGTAACAAGCCCTTTTTGGAAGGAGCACAGCATCACCTGAACACCAAGTAATGAGGGGGGGAACCACAAATCCTCATAGCACTTTGATTTTAACTGCCTTCAATCTATTAAGAACACTGTGAAATGTAACTGGAACACCACTTGATGGGATGACATCAGATGAACGTAGCCAAAATGCATCTTCTAAACCACAAGTAACAATAGTGTCTCTGGATTGATTCTGATCCTTCGCAGCCTTAGCAGGGATGCTGCAACACCATCAGTCAATAAGGAGAACACTTAAGGAGGTAAGAAAGATCAAGAGAGCAAACCTAGCTGTTGCTTTCAGTTAAATTTACCTGTGTTCTCTGCAGAAATGCTGCTGTAAGGTGGAGGGGCATCGCTCACCACTGGCACAGTCTCACCTGGCTCCTCTTCATTCTGCAGCTGAACAGACCCAAACATGAGAGGCGTTAAGGGGGTTTCTCAACTCCTGTGAAATTCATAGAATCATAGACTGGTCTGGGTTGGAAGGGACCCCAAGGGTCACAGAGCTCCAACCCCCTGCCACAGGCAGGGACACCAACCTCAGGCCTGGAGCTACACAAGGTTGCCCAGGGCCCCATCCAACCTGGCCTTGAACACCCCCAGGGATGGGGCACCCACCCCCTCTCTGGGCAGCCCCTTCCAGCCCCTCACCTCTCTCTCTGAGAGAAATTACCCCTGTAGTTTTAACTGCAGCTGGCAGACTCTTCAGGAAGACAACTGCTCCGTGGCATCATGTGAGCCAGCTACTCAGCTTCACTCCCAATCCCTCCCACTCGCAGTGATCAACAGCCCACCTCAGCTTCAATGTGTTTTTTCATCAGATCCTCACACACCTGACTTCAACAAAGCCCAGCAGGTATCTCTTCAGTACCTTTCCACTGCCCTGGCACCCCCTCAGACTCCCCAGCCCACACCATTTAGGAGCTGCAGTGTCATGTTTTGCTCAAAGGAATAACCATGAGCCACCCGGCAAAAGACCCCGGTGCTGCCCGAGGCTTTTTCCATGGACACATTACATAATGATACATGTACGTATGGATCCTGCCCTCCCCCTTCACCCTCTCTCACTGCATGACTGAGGAGAGGGTTTATTCTGTGCACCGTGCTTCCCACAGAGGCTGTATAAATAACCACACCACGTATGGAGTGCGGGGCGTCGCTGGCAGGAGGCAGGTACACACACACACACAGGCTTTGAGCAGAGATGCTGACGATCCCAACCCAGGAGGGTACAAAGCAAAACACACCAGAAAGGAGTTTACCCATCAGCTGCCATCTCAGGCTTTTCTCCTTCCCATTTCTCCACACCTCACTGACAAAGGTGCTGAGGTTTCATGCAGAAAGGCAACTCCTTGCAAAAAAGCACGGTGGGCCTGAGCCTGCAGAGAGAGGCAGCACCCTCCTTTAAATCACCATGGGGCAGCAGCAACCCTGCAGCTTCTTCCCTAACATCCTGAGCAGTCCCTCCTGCATGCCCACCCTCTTGAAGCCATCCCTAATATTGTGCTGGCTTCTTGGTTTTGGAGAGAAATGTTGCCATTCTAATGCTGTCCAAGCACTCAGCACAGGGGGTGGGGATATTTCCTATTTTACTTGTATGTCTTGACAGGAAAAAAACCCCAAACCAAACCAATCAGCTCACACTTGTAAATGAATCACAGGATCACAGAATCTTAGGGGTTGGAAGGGACCTCAAGAGATCATCAGGTCCAACCCCCCTGCCAAAGCAGCTCCCTAGCTCATATTACATAGATAGGCGTCCCGACGAGACTTGAATCTCTCCAGAGAAGGAGACTCCACCACCTCCCTGGGCAGCCTATTCCACTGCTCCCTCACCCTCACTGGGAAAAAGTTCTTCCCCATGTTGGTGTGGAACTCCCTGTGCTCCAGCTTACAGCCATTGCCCCTTGTCCTGTCCCCACAGACACTGAAAAGGGGCTGGCCAATTCCCCCTGCACCCCATGTCTAAGATATTTGTAAACACTAATTAGGTCTCCCCTAAGTCTTCTTTTCTCCAGGCTGAACAGACCCAGCTCACTCAGCCTTTCCTCATAGGGGAGATGTTCCAGACCCCTAATCAACTTTGTCGCCCTTCTCTGGACTCTCTCCAGAAGGTCCCTGTCTTTTTTATCCCAGGGAGCCCAGAACTGGACACAGTATTCCAGATGGGGCCTGACCAACGCAGAGTAGAGGGGGAGGATCACCTCCTTCGACCTGCTGGACACACTCTTCCTGATGCCCCCAGGATCCCATTGGCTCTCTTGGCCACCAGGGCACACTGCTGGCTCACAGCCAACCTGTCATCAACCAGGACCCCCAGGTCCTTCTCCACAGAAGGGCTTGTTTTATACAGAACCGTTCTGTGTCTTGGGCTTTTCTTGCCTTTGCTGCCTCAGATCACACCACTTCCATGTCCTCTTGAAAGCCCAAACTTTTTCAGATGTTTTCAGTGCAATTCATGGGATGTTTGCATCCAAACCCCATGCTCACGTCTGACCCGTGAGACAGGTGAGTCCTACCAGCTTGCCAAGAGAAGTGTGGATTGTTTCATTTTCTCTGCCATTAACTGGAGAGCTGCTCACCTCCATCCCATCCACAACCACCAGTGTGCATGGGATGAGTAACCAGTCAGCTGCTCCCTGCAGGGTGGCCAGGCACAATGTCCCCACTGGCTTTCCACCTCCTCGGCGCGCATGCTGCCGGCACAGTCGGTGTGTCACAGGTCCCTACACCAGTCATGTCACAACCACTTTAAACACACCTGCTGTTAAAGGTGTCTGACTGGCTTGGGTCACAGGCGACGACACAAGGGCAGGTCCAGGGGTTGGCCAGAGGGGCAAAGGGAAAGGAACAATACCAGGACACAGAGGTAAACGTCAGCAGCACTGGCACTGTCGAGCTGTACCGAAACAACAACCCCTCACAGAAACGGGACTCGATCATCTAGCTACTCTCACAGTGAGCCTCCATCCACTCCCTGCTCACATTTTCTAGAGAGGAAAGGTGGGAAAAAAAGAGGGAGCTGGTCAGCCCCAAACTTTCTGGGTAAGAACTGCCCCTGTGGCACAGAGGCAAACTGCTTCCTTGAGGAATGAGGATTTAATTAAGTACCTGATGAACGTTTAACCTCCTGGCCCAGATGCCAGTGCTGTCAGCAGCACTGGAGCCAATCCCTCACTGCACCCCAGGAGCAAGGACATGGGGTAGTAGGGCAGAGGTGGCAGGTATCTGCCTCTGCAGCTTTAATTAGCCTCAGGGTGCCAAGCAATTAACAGGAGAAGCTGCAGCAGCTCCTCCAAGGGCAAGGCATCTTTTTCAAACCAGCTAACTCAGCACGAGTCCTCACCAAGAAACAAAACTGCCTTATTTCACAAGCCCCGCGGAGTTCAGTCATTAGAAGAAAATGCTAACTAACTTAGGAAGTAATTGCCTATTAAAATAAGCTTAAAAAAATGTTAAAGAAGAGAGAGCACTGCTGTGGAAACTGAAGGGCAGCCTCCACACAGCATGAGAGGAGCAAACTAAGGGGGAATCCAGTAAAATCCAGAGTCAGACTAGTTGATTCAGTTTCTCCCACTGCTTTATATCTATGAATTCTCAGAAAAAGCTCCACCATGGGTGGAGTCTTTCCATGGAAATTCAGTACTTCTTCCCTTTTCTGCCTATGCAGGGTGCAGTCTGTCAGCTGGGGAAGAAAGCCTCTGACACCCTGGGACCCTCCCTGGATACCACACACCCTACATTACCTGCTCTCCCAGCGAGGAGGGGGGGGTGGGGAAGAAATGAACCCCTGATGTTCCTAAGAAGACACATCTAACCCAAAAGTGCAACCTCCAAGGAGGGGAAAGGAAAGCAGTGGGCATGACAATGCTGATGAAATAAAAGAGGACACGGAGAGTTGGGTGAATTCCTACCACTGGAATGCTTACCATGTTCTTCTTTCAACAGCAGAAATACATACATGTATTCTTACAAGGGCATCCTGTGGGAGACAGCAAGGTGAACACACTGCTAGCTACACACACCTGCGATTCAGGTACCGACAGGAAAAGCTGGGCTGCTTTTCACAGCAGAGCCAGGGGCTGTGGGAGGTGCACCGTTACACTGAACAGATTTCTCTTCCAAGGGACGAGGCACACAAATGCCTTCCAGCCTTTTTAGTGATTCCAGGCATCTACAATTCACCTAAGTGCTTATTAGCAAAGCAGCGAGGGTTCATGTGACAGGAAGCCTGAGTCATCAGGCCTGGCTGGGCCCAGCACCACTGTGCGGTCCAGCTGCCCTGCGCAGCGCCGGGTACAGGATGAGGAAGGGTGGGACATGGCAGGGGGAAGGCTGTGCTCCTGGGGTTTGCAGGAAATTCCCCTTTGGGCCACTGCTGAGGGTCTTCAGCACCTGGAGAACCCAATTAAAGGCATGCTTGACTGACTGACACCTGCTTTGCTGAGGCTGTGGGGTACTCTTTCTTTGATTCTGGGATTTTAATGCGTGGCATTAAAAAACAAGCCACTCCTCACAGCACTGCCTGCAGGTATTCAACCTAAACTTTGGCTGTCGGGTTTTTTTGTCCCCACCAGACTGCTAAACCAACAGAAAGTCACCTGGCAGAATGGATACGGCCCAGGGATGTTTATTTTCCAAAAAACACCCATGAGAAACTCAGCCCCAAGCAAGACATCCCCTCTGCCTGCCACTTCCCCTGCCTGAGACACATCACGTGTAAGTACAGCCCAGTGGCACGGGGCTCACAGCTTATAAAATGCTCTGAAAGATTTCCACATCGACTTTGAGTAAGTATTTCCACTGAATATACTTAATAATTCTTCCAAATTTTCTAAACTTAGCATAGGTTTGGATCTTCTTTTAACCTCCCTGTGCCCCGAGTCCTTAGGCCACACTCAAATATTCCTTATCCTAACTCAGGATTACTGTAAACCTCACCTTAGCAAGACATCACCAGTGATACATTAACCCAGCCGTGTATCACCACTGCGTACTGAGCTTCAGCTCCTATCGTATGCTCTGGCACAGGAGGTAGAACTGCACAGAAACCCCACAGGAGCCCTGAAATGAAGACAGCCCTCATCACATCTTGGGTTTGCTGTTGCTGTGCTTTCTGGGAGTTCTCCTTGCTTCTCTCTTTCACATCTCTGGCTTTTCAGAAGCAAACCAAAGTTTCCACCAGCTCCAGAGTGGAAGAGAGTAATTTTTATAGCCTTGTGCTTCACTTTAAACATACCCTGGTCTGAAATCCTGACTCCTGCCCAATGCAGAATATCAACTTATTAATCAGCAGGAATAATGATAAGCTATTAAACAAGTCAACCCACGTGCACCAGCCCTCTCCTTGATGAGCAAATAACTGTTTTCTCCTGTAGGCACTTCCAGCTCATTTGACTGGAGGCCTGAAGAGCGTGTCTGCCCCTAGTACCTGCGCTCTGGCACGGCACAGAGCGAGCTGTGCAGCTCTGAGGTGACACACTTGGCAGTCACGCTGCCTAAGCAAACCCTCCCCGGCTTGTCCCTGCTCCTGCCCAAGCCTTGTGCTGGGGACGGATTCTCCCCAGGGCCCTAAGCACAGCCCAGCTCTGGGGAGAGACCTGCTGAGGTCTCTGCTGACCTGAGCTATTCCTTCAGTGTAGTAAGAGACTGGAAACCATGCCTCCACTCCCCTCCTCCAAAAACGCCTTCTTTTTCCTCTCCCAGCTGGACCTGCCTGCAGCAAGCACACAGCAGGATCCACGCAGCAAGGACTGTGCAGGAGCATCCACCCTTTGGGCACATTTGCAACAACCCTCCCAGCTACCAAGGTAAAACCACAAACCAGAACAGCTTCATGTCCATCAAAATGCAACCCGTGCTCACAAGGATGCTGCTCTTCACTGACTCGCTGCAGCTAACGGCCTGGCAACAGGGGAATACACCTCACACTGACCTGATTCAAGTGGGGAATTATACTGCTCTAGCTGGACTAAACAAGTGCTGGGCCCAGCACAAGCCTGTCCTGCAGACTGCCCTCAGGTCAGAGTGTTCAAGGCCTCAATGCAGAAGAGGCAGGTTATCAATAAAGCGATAGGTGCTTTATATAGAAAAATATAAATATATAATTTATTTTTAAAACATAATAGTTGTGTATAAATATATAAAACATTAACATATAATATATATTAATACTTTTTTATATATATAAAGCTGTAATTAAATTTCAAACACTTAACAAAGCATGAGGCCTGACTGTGATGTTTAGGATCACATTAACCTTCCTTCTGGGCATCCAGACATGACAGAAAGAATTCCAGATCTTATAAAATCTTTACAATACCACATTTTTTTAATTGTCATGTGAGGAATGTGATGTATCTTCAATGACAGAAGAATCTCACAGAGCTGCCATGTATCAGGTTTGGGTATTTCACAAGGAGAGGCAGAAGCAGAACGAATGCATGTATCTTACATCAAGTATTTCTTATTACTCACAACAATGAAGGATCAGACACAAACCTCCTGCTACCTGCTTTCAGTATGGCTCCTTTTAAACCCTGATGCCAAGCTCACCTGAGCGGTACCACAGCTGTGAGCCACTTCCCCAAAGCAAAGGGACCATCCCCAGATCTGCTTCCCAGACCAGGATAGAGTCACACTGAACTGTCCTGTCCCAAGCCACCAAAGCAGCCCCAGGAAGAGCCTGATGCCTGAACAATTTGTTTTTCAAGTTTGTATGTGAAGCTATTTCCTGCTGTTACCCAAGCTATATATGTGATGATCCTGGACCACTACTGCTCCACTGCCTTTCCCAAGTCCTTTGAGTTAAAGAGATAGAACATGGTTTAACTCTGTAATTTTTCACAGGGACTTCCAAAAGCCTTGGAAACTCACCTGACAGGTGAGAACACCACAGGGAGACATCAGCCACCCAAACCTGGGCTGGGGCAGCTTCAGACACAGTGCGTGGCCCCACCAGCTGCAGCAAAACCTGGCAGTGCCTGTGCAAGAGACCTGACTCTGCACCCCAACTCTGTTCTAAATATTTGCTGGGTTTATGTCAATGCCCCCCTCCCAGCCTACTTCTCTGAATACTAAAACCACACCAAAAAATACAGTGAAAACCACCTACCCTGGCGATTTCCTTCCCATTCCTATCAGCTGCCTGTATCTCTGGCAAGCTCATCTCCTGCACACTGCCAGTACCTCACCAAGGAAACGAAGAGCCGCTGGCATCACTAATTCTAACTGCTGACATTAAAAAAATATGGCATATTCTCCTCTCTTAGCATCAATCTGCGTGCCCATTTCAGCTGAAAAACTAAACACAAGCTTAAGGGAAGCACAAGGTGGCAACTGATGGCCCCTATTTCACTCCAGCCTTCCCAGATATTAAATAAGGATCATGGTCCTTCATGGATTCAAACCACATTCCCATCACATCTTCAGCAATACATTTCTTCTCCAGACAAAACAAGTGGAAAATATCTTTCTTCCTTATGCTTCTCATAGACACCTCCCCTTAAGGAATGATTCATGATCCATGTAAGCCTTCGACAATGGGAGCAGGAAGAAGTATCACTTAGAAAGGACTGTGTCTTCAGTCTCACTCACCATTCTCTAGGTGGGTTTACATTACTCGTACACACCACATATATTTTCAAATGCCTCAAGTAAAATGCACACTTCAGTTAAAGTGTAAATAAACCTATTAAAACCCTGGGTATTTTTCCAGAATGAAGACTAGTTTCCATTCTGAGGATGAAACACAGTTCTGCCTCTGATCTCACAATCCAGGAAGGAACTGAAATGCCTTTGAGCCACCTAATCCTGACAGCATCCCTGTAGAACTTACCCAGTGGCAGGTCCAAAGGAGAACAGCCTCCCAGTACCCTGTTTTGGACACAGCACTGCCCAGAGTAAGGGCACCAAGGTGTGCTGCAGCCTTCCTCCTCCCAGACATCTCCATTTCCACCTCCAAGCACAGCCCGAGCATGGCGCCGGCAAAGGAAGGAGGAACTAAACCCAGGGGGCACCAAACCCAGGGGGCTGCCCCAGTCCCACACCCTGCCCAGCCCTCAGAAAGGGGCCAGGGGAAGCTAAGATCCTTTCTCTGGGCTTTTGGCTTTACTCTTCATCAAGCTGCACTTCCTTGGTGTATCAGAGCAGACTGCCACAGCATCCACAGGCGTCATCACTGCCTATTTTTTATCAGATTATCTAATGCCTGAACAAAGCACATGGGCTTGAAAGTTGGCTTTAGAAAATAAACCATATGCCACTGTACGTCTCTTTCACACCACACCTATCACTGAACCAACACAGGCTGCAAGCTTGCAGCAAGGAGGCAGGGGATGCACGGCCCAGCATAGCCCCCAGCTGTGGGCAGCACAGCCGAGGAACAGGGTGGAAGAAGAAACACTCAGGTTTCACACTGTGTTACCAATTCCTCTTGTCCTTCCATCACCCTTATTAATCACAACCCTGAAAATACACACACTCTGGGAACCCTACAAGTATTTTACACGCTAACTAGTGCACACCCCTCAGCAGTGCTGCTCTGACACATAGGCTGACAGGCCAATACGCATCCCAGAGCGGGGGTCACACGAGCACGGCCAGCTTGCACACTCTATCACATTTAGCTGCAGAAGAACTGCTCTGCTGTGTAACAAACTCCACCAGTGCACTGCCCCCCTCGGAAACCATCAACTTTTAAAATTCTTCTTTCCCCTCTACTGCCTCATAATCCAGTAATTTAAAAGATGAAATGAGCTGCTTCTGAATTTCTACAGGTCACCTCTGCTTGCTGGCTCCTGTATTCAGCTCTAGCCCCTATGGTTACCAACTCCCTGCAAGTCTTTCTTCCTCAGCACGTGGTACATTCGTTAACTGTACATTCGTACACACAGTATGGAAAAAAACCTGACACACTCAGTGCTAGAGAGCCTCTCCCACCCTCTCATCTCCTCTTCATCTGAACACCAACTCTGCATCTTCAGTTCCACAGCTTGCAGGGTTTCTGGAGCAACACGAGCGTCAAGAGCCAGCTCAGCAGTAACACACTTTACAACAGCACAAATACCAGGGTTCTGGCAGAGGGCAAGGAGAAAAAAAGCCATTTCTGAGCAGCTACACAAGAGCAGATATATTTATACACGAGTTTCTGACTCTGTGCTCCAGCTACACCAGTCTTTTCAGGGAGCCTCCATTATCTGTTTGTCTTTAGCAACACAAATCCTTTGGGGCGAGCCTGCCTCCCTAATCTCTGCGGTACCACGCGGAGTTATGCTCTACAGCAATAGCAGTGTCTGCTACTCATCTGTCAGATGTGTTAGCAGGAGGCTGGCGAAACGACAGCTTTACACATTCTTCTTTAAGGAGACCAGGATGGTGCTTAACAGCCAGGTAAGGAGTCACTGAAGAGCACCTTAATAGTGCCCTTCAGCACAGTTTTGTCACCTCTCTCCAGGGGCTCATGGTGATGGGGACCGAAGCTAGGTCTCTTTGTAACAGACATTTCTTGTGGCCAACACTGAGGGCAGGACTCTGTTGGGAAAGGCGATTAGTGAAGAGACCTGCTTATCTGTGCCTACTGTTTCCGAGAACAACACTAAAGAGATTTGTCTTCGTAAGTGAACACATCTGTTTTGCAGAGAATGAAACAAAAAAAACCAACCCCAAAACCCCAAAAGCCTAAGTTTTACTTAACTTTTACCTTCCTAGTATGTCAAAGCCAGACATCTCCAGCTGTCATGACGAGACTAATATCCTGTCCCGATGGGGAGGTGCATTTCATTTCCTGAAGAGAAAGCTACCCACGCTGGAAATGCTACCAAGGCAGAGTCATAACACAGGGATTCCTTGTGAGAGCCTCGCTACGCAGGAGGGCATTGGGTGCTGTCTCCAGGGGTTTCTCCCCCTCGCTCTAAGTAACGGAGCCTCGGGTCTGCGGGTCAGGAACAGACGCCAGCTGGAGCCTGTCACAGCGTCACCCCCAACCCTCCTGACAAACCCCCTGCCCACCTTCAGGGGTAGGGCGGCGGGCACAGCCCCAACGCTGCAGAGGGAGCTCTGTGAGGGCGGTCTCTGCCCCGCGGGGATCCGAGCATGGGCCCGAGGGGAGCGCACGCAGAAGAGGACATAAAATCACCGGGAATTCGCAGACAAAGCAGAACAAGTTCGCTGCCCCGTCCGCTGGAACCGAGAGGCGACGGGGCGTCTCGGCAGCATCGCAGAGGGCCAGCGAGGGACACGACCGGCGGGGACAAGGTCGCTCCTCCGGCCCCTCCGCCGCGCTCTGCGCCGAGGCCGTCCCCGGGAGCGGGCAGACACCCGGAGCCGGCGGGGAGCCCACCGCGCCTCGGCGAGCAGCTGAGGCCTCCACCCCGGGCGCCGCTGCCGCCAGAGGCCGCGGGCCCGGTCACCGCCCCGCTCTCCCTCTTCCCCGCAGGCCCGGCCCAGGCCCGCCCGCCGCCCTGGGCGACGCCGGGCCTCGGGCCGTGACCGAGGCACCGCCCGGCTCCCCGGGACCTGGGGCACGGCCGCGGGGAAAGGCGGCGGCGCCGCCCCCGGCCCCACGGAGCGGGGGCGACGGGTCCCCGCCCAGCCCCGAGCTTCGTCCTCCCCGGCGCGGCCTAGGGCGCCGCGGCGCTCTCGTACCCGCCGCCCCCCCTCACCTGCTGGTACCGGCCGCTGCTGGGCTCGGCGGCCGCGGCCGCCATGGCGCTCGGCGGGGCGAAGGGCGAGCGGGCGCGGGGAGGGGGAGGTGGGCTCGGCGGCGGCTCTGCCCGGCCGCCTCCCGACGGGCGCTGCGGAGGCGGAGGCGGCGGCAGCCGGGTCGCTCCTCGCTGCGGGCTCCGCTCCCGCCCTCCGCCCGTCACGCTCGGTCGCACCCGCCTCCCGCTCCGCCCGCCCGCGGGGACGGGCCAGGGCCCGAGTCCTGCCGCCGGAGAGAGCCGCCCCGGCGCGGAGGGCAGTGCGCCGCGGTGGGGTGGTGCCGGGCCGCCTCCCCCGGTGCCCGGAGGGCGACGAAGGCCAGGCCGGGGCCAGGCGTGTGTGCCTTGCTCCGGACCGAGAGGAGGCCCCGCCGGAGGGGGGGGGAACCCGGTGGGCCCTGCCCGCGGGGACGCTGTGGGCCGGCAGCAGGTTCCCTGGCAGGCTGTGGGAGCTGCTGGAGTAACCCTACAAGCTGTGTGCCCTGCACAGGGGTGATGGAGCTTCATGTATAATTAATCAGAGTGAAAGCTTCCATAGGAAGTGTTAAAGAAACTGCAGGGAGTCAGAAAACTGATGTAAACCCATGTTGGAAACCAATGCCGCCTCAGCAGTGACCCTCTGGGGCCAGCACCTGGAGCAACGGGCACCGTCCTGGGCCGCGTTAACCTCGCCTTGGTCAGACACCCATCGCCCTCCCCAAGGCGGCATCATGGTGCCGGCGCGGTGCCGGCGCGGGCAGGGAAGAGGCCTGCGACGTGCTGCACTGCAGCTGAAGCAAACATGAGATGTTGGCCAACTCCTCCGAAAGGCCCGTCAGATCCTTCATATCCACACAAAGCAGATGGCATCACAGATCTGAAATCTCCTTCCAAGAGAAGCACGTGTAGGAAACAGCACAGAGATTCATTTATTCAGAGCAGTTTTGCATTGAGTGTTACAGTGGTAGGAGACTTTCCAGCTTGTGTAACCTTTATTTTCTACGTGTGCAGTTCAGCTATAGTCAGGCTTGGACAAAACTACCCACAGCAATCCCTAAGGTTGAAGAGACTTACATGTATCAGCTTTGGGATGAGAAAAGCTGAATCAGCACCACTGGGATCCCAAGCTGCAAATTCAGAGAGTTGCAGACATTTAAAGCTGAGGATGTGGGTTTGAACTGCATACTCAGTCATAAATACATGCCTCAGTGCTCACTGTTCAGTGCTGTTACTGGGTTGGACCTTTTTTACTGTATTTTGTCTTTGCAGGAGTAGACAGTTTGCTGGTGTCTCAGTGAATTAATAGCTCAGTTCTCATGCTGAAGGAGAAGCAGGAAATGTAAAGCATTTAAGCCAGGAATAACCTCAAGGCGTGACTCCTGAGAAATGCAGGAGACAGGAGGAGAATGCTGGTTTCTGGCAATGCAGATACCTTTGAGGGAGCTGGCATGAGGGCTCTGGGCTCTGACAGTCTGATTTCACCTTTCCAAGAGATTCACAATTTGCACAGAGAATCTCTCCGCAGACAGAAGCTGTCCTGATGACAAGCAGGGATTTACTTGCTGCTGAGGTGGGATTATATCCCTAAATAAGGCTGTAGCCACAGCGGTAATTAGCTGTACGCTGATTGACTTGGACATCGTAGAGACTAAAATAAGAAGCAACCTGTACATGCCTGCAGAAAAGATGCTGGGATGTATCCTGAAGACACGGTGAAACAGTCAAATCACTGCCTAGTTAGGCCATCTAGTCCAAGCAAGGCTAATTCAGGAGGGGTTATGGCAGTTTCTTCCAGCTGCTCTCTGTGCAGGGAACCTGTGTAGAAAGACAATGCTGTGGTTACCGTGCATGACTGATTCTGCTTTCATTACCCACATGGTTTTAGGCAAATCGCTTCATACCCCTGTGTTTTGTGATTTTTTTCTTCCAGTGCAGAATGTCTTTCCTCCCAAGAGACGTTCTGAAGCTTGAGGTCATTGCTCTTGAGTGATTTCCTCATGGGATGTGCTGTGAAAGTATTGGGAAGTAATCAAGTGTATTACCAAGGCTTCTGAAACCCTAGTGCTGCACAAGTGTTCCTTTAATTAGTGTCTGTGACTGAGCAGTGAAGGGAACAATTTTCATCTACTCTTTGTCATAAATATTGAACTCTAAAAGCTAAACAATAAACCTCAAAGGTTTTAAAGCTAGACTAGTAAGAAATAAGCAGGGCATTCAAACTACTTCTTCTAATTTTCTAGTGACAAATGACCCAATTAAGAAAAAAGCAAAGACAAAATGTCAGAAGCTGATGGGTCAAATTGGACCTCAAAAGGTCCCCAGTTTAATGGCTTAAATGTAGGCAAGCAATCGGCAGGTCAGGAAAAAGTAGAAGTGACATTGTTCACTGCAAGGCTGGATTGTCCCCCCACACCCAATGCTGGGCTCAGGGAAGACAGAAATGTCATGACAAGCCTGACCCAAGGACCACTGGCATCAACAGAGACTTCGCTGTGCTGCCACGAAACCTCGGCCAGGTGCTGGGAGCCTGGCTGGGAGCTGAGCTGCGGCTCTCTGCTTGGTTCCTTCAGTCCCAGCAGCTGTTTGTGGTGTCCTCTGGCTGAGGAAAGGGAAGGGGGAGAGCAGCAGCACTGAGATGGAAGACTTTCCCAACAGGACTTCGGAAATTCAGCAGCAGAACTGAGGTTCAGATATTGTGTGATGAGGCCAAGTTTGTGCTGGCATGTCAGACTGTGGAGGGGGTGAGGCAGGCATCCAAGCTCCAAACTGCCTTCCTCTAGCATAGCCCACTCTGTCCAAGCCTGATTTTCGGAGCCCTAACTCACCAATTTCACCAGTTCTTTCAGTTCCACCAATTTCTTTGTTTGTTGTTCCATTATTTCTTCATCCTACCAGAAGAATCACAATTAACTGATGGTTAATTTAATTCTGCTATCCAGATTCAATCCCTTACTGCAGAGACTAGCAGTTTTTAACCCATGGGAGCCTCATCTGCAAAAACAGGCAGGGGCTGGCACGTGTGCTCTGTGGAGCTGCCTGCTTGTGCACACCAGCTTTCTGACCCCCCAGCAAACTCCTCATGGGGATGTGGGTGCTGCTGGGAGAAGCTATGCAGGGAGCAGGGCATGCAGGGAAGAGCAGCTCCCCTCCAGATCTCACCAATGTAGGATTTTGTTTCTCCTTTTCTTGTAACTAGGGGTGAGGAGGTAAGTGGGACATGCTGGAGCCGGAAGAGGTGACAGATGGTGGATGTTAAATAATTACTTTAATCACAGGAATTGGAGAGAGGGTCCTTTATGCAGACAAATCTTTAATTGTTACTTTTTAAGGAAAAAAAAATCCCAGTGCTCCCAAGCAGTTCCCAGTAGTGAAAGCTCTGGTCTCCAAGTGCTGCTGATTCCAATCACTTCACCACAGAGAGAAAGAAAATGCTGTGCTTGTTAGAACCCCTTGGTTTAACTTCAACTTCTTCTGCAGAGGAAGAAGCGTTTGTTTCCTTCCATCTGCTGCCTTTGCAAGGGAGGAAAATCAGCCTGTTCGGATACCAGGAAGTTCTTCAACATTTGAACAGCTAGCTGTAAACACAGAAACAATAACATGCATTAATTATCATACCTAAAAATACCCTGCATGCTAGTCACACATAGAACCCAGCCCCAGAGCAATTCCTAAGTAACCTAAGACTGAGCAAAGCACGCAGAAACACAGGATGTGGGCAGGACAGGGCAGCTGTGGCAGCAGATGCACGTGCCTGGCTCTCTTGCACCACTGTAGGGTTTTTTTTTTTTCCTTATCAAAACATGTTCTGCTCTTACTGGGAGCTGCTGGCTGCCTCCTACGTCTTTGAGCGCTGCATCTGCCAAAGCCACTTGCACAGGAGATTAAAGCAAGAGCCAGACCCCTTGCAATCCACGGAGACCCCGAGTGTCTGAGTTCAGACCAAAGCCAGTCCTGATGCTGGGGCTGTCTCAGCAGCGTGGCAGGATGCTGTGAGGCTGATCCTTGGACACAGCTGCTCACCATACCATGGAGGGGGGCACAGTGAAGGGAAGAGCACATGGTGGGCAGCCAGGGATGGGCTCATGACTGTCTGCAGGCTGCTCTGCTGGCAGACAAACCTGGCAGCCTGCAAGTCAGCCCAGGGAGCGACACGGTTGTTGCCCTACAGCTCACTGGCGTGGGGAGCCCACGGTGTCTCCTGCAATCGATTCCTATGCAGTCTGTGCCTCCAGCGTTGGCTTCTCAGAAATCTCCAAGCCCTCACCGCGTTTCCGTGGTAACGCTGAGCCATCCAGTGTGGGTTATTTGTGGAACGGAGGTGACCCTGCACTCTCCTTCCCCAGCCCTGCAGCAGTTGGCTTTGCACACCAGAGGTGTGTTGTGGTAACTGGGATGTTTGCTTCGTGGCCATTCCCACCTCGGCGTGCGGGTCAGGAGGGGTGCTCACTGGGTTCTGTGTCTGTGGTACCAGGCAAATGGACTGAACCAGCCCCTGGGTGGGAAGTGTTCAGACCCGCAGGTCCCCACTGCCCCTCCATCCCAGCTCATCCTTTGCCCCATGCCCATGAACCCACTGATGCTCTAATTCCTGCCAGTGTCCACAGGACCCAGGGATCCAGCACACCAGTATGACTTCAATGGGAAAAGTGGAAACACTGTTTTAGGCAGAGCCCAAGCCAAGGCTGTCTGCAGTGCAGGAGAGCAGAGGATGCTGCTGGATCCAGCCCTAGAGCCACCAAAGTACTTCCCTGCCTGCTGCTGAGCTGCTACTGATGCAAACACATGGCACTATCAATTCACTTAGTTTCTGTGGCATAAAACTCTTCCTCTGTCCAACCACAGCTGCCTGGCTAAGGCCTGACACCCCTCACTCCCCATCGAAACAAACCAAGCCAGGATTTCTCAGCATCCAGGATGAGAAAATACCAGGAGCACTCAGCCTGGCCAGATCGTTTAAATTACTAAGAAGAAGAAGGAATTGCACGGGCTGGGTGCTAGCAAAGCAATTTATGTTATTCTTTCTTCTAATGTAAGAGAAAAGCTGTCTAACTTCGAAGTAGGAGCTTTGCATCTGGGGGTTGGACTCGATGATCTCTTGAGGTCCCTTCCGACCCCTACAGTTCTGGGACTCTGTGATCTCAGTAGTGGACCGAGGGTTCGCAAGGAGAGGTCGGGCCTGTTTCCATCACAGCCTGGAGGCTGCAGCAGCAGAGACAGGGATATCGGTGCTATCGGGGGCAGCACGAACCCCCACTGGTGAGGGGTGCCCACCGTCCCCACAGCCAGAGCCCTGCAGCCGGTCCCTACAGAAGCGGCACAGCTGCTTGTTCCTGCCCGGGAAGCAGCTCAGGGCTTCGCTGTGGGGCTCAGGGGGGGCTGCCTGGCTGCAGGGCCGGACCCCTGCCATGGCGGGACACCCCAGCAGGCACATGGAGGAACGAGGACAGTTAACGACTCTCTCTGGGGCCGAGGCCGGTTCCCAAAAGCCGTTTCCAGTGTGGATAACTGGACTCCCCTGCACAGGTCGCTGGCAGCCCGGGCGCGGAGCCGCAGCTCTGCCTCCTAACCCGAAATTCCCAGTCCCCACCCCGCGGGGCCGGGCACGGCGGGGCCGGCTCCTCCCGCCCTCGGGGCTCCAGCGCTGAGGGGCCGGTCCGGGCCCGGCGCTCACCGCCCAGCGGCGGGGCGGCCCGGAGGGTGCCGCTGCCCCCGCCCCGCCCGCTGCGGGGATCC
Organism: Laterallus jamaicensis coturniculus; assembly: GCA_022605575.1. Lineage (NCBI taxonomy): Eukaryota > Metazoa > Chordata > Aves > Gruiformes > Rallidae > Laterallus > Laterallus jamaicensis. The sequence continues at coordinate 19,999,903 of JAKCOX010000016.1, read as the reverse complement.
CGGGCGGCGGCGGGGAGCGGAGCGGCGGCGGGCAGACTCAGAGGGAGGTCGGTAAGCAGGCAGGCAGGTAGGTAAGCGGGCGGCGGCAAGATGGCGGCGTAGCGCCTCGCCTCAGCTCGGTTCCCGCCCTGCCCAGGCGGCTCCCGGCCCCGCCATGAAGCTCGTTATCCTGGAGACGTACGCGCAGGCCAGCGAGTGGGCCGCCAAGTACATCCGCAACCGCATCGTCCACTTCGGGCCCGGCCCCGGGCGCTTCTTCACGCTGGGGCTGCCCACAGGTGGGTAGCGGGGCCGGGAGCGGGGCTTCGGGGCCGCCCCCGGCCGGGCCCCGGGGCTGAGCGGCCGCCTCCCCGTCCCGCAGGCAGCACGCCGCTGGGCTGCTACAGGAAGCTGGTGGAGTACTGCCGGAACGGGGACCTCTCCTTCAAGTACGTGAAGACCTTCAACATGGACGAGTACGTGGGTGAGTGCCCGCCGGCGGGACCGGGGCCCCGAGCGAGAAGCGGGGCCCTGCCCGGCCCCACGCACGCTGCCAGCCCGGGGCCTGGCCTGGCCCTGCGAGCCGCGGTGGCGGGGGGCAGCGCCTGCCACCTTTGCTCCGGGGCTGGAAGGGCGCTGCCGGCCCGGCCCAGCCGAGCTCTGCCCCGCCGAGACAGCAGGGGGCTGTTGGGTTTATGAGGTGATGAAACAGCCCCTTCAGAGGAAAGGGCACGGCGAGATTAGTGCCCGAGCCTGCCGCTCCAAAGGTGGGAAAGGCACAGGATAAATACTTGCTGACGCTGCTTTGACTCTGGTCAGGATGTGGCTGGGATTAGTCCCAGTCGAGCAGCAGTAGGGAGCAGGCAGTCCAGTGCGGGCTTGTGGTGTTCAAGGGAGGGGAACGCATGGGGCAGGCTGTTCCCCAGGCTTCTGCACCGCTGGGCTTTCGGAGGGTAGGAGTTGGAAAGGACCTCGAAAGATCATCTAGTGTAATCCCCTGCCAGAGCAGGATCACCCAGACTAAATCCCACAGGAACACATCCAGGTGGGTTTGGATGTCTGCAGAGGAGACTCCACAGCCTCTCTGGGCAGCCTGTCCCAGGGCTCCGGCACCCTCACAGGGAGAAAGTTCCTGACATTCCCATGGAGCTTCTTCTGCTCCAGCTTGCACCCACTGCCACTTGTCCTGTCGCTGCCATCCCTGAGCAGAGCCTGGCTCCATCCTGCTGACTCTCTCCCTTCACACATTTATAAACATTAATAAGGTCACCCACCCCTCAGTCTTCCCTTCTCCAAGCTGAAGAGCCCCAGCTCCCTCACCCTGTCCTCATAAGGAAGGTGTTCCACTCCATCATCTTGGTGGCCCTGCACTGAACTCTTTAAAGGAGCTCTATGCCATTTTAATTATCTTTGCTAATACAAACTGCTAATACTAATAGAAGTAAGTAGCAGATGATGCACAGTGCGTGCCTGCTTTTCTGGAACATCCACCGCGTGTTAATATGAGCACGTTGTCTTACAGGAGCTATTGTGATTGATTTTAGGTTTTGCTATTTAGGGAAATAAAACCAACTCATGGCATTGAGGGAGTGGCAAGGGACAGTGCTCTGTTACCACAGCCACTGCACGGGGGTGTATGTTGGGTGTGGGATTCTTTCAGTTTGCCTTAGTCCCATGTGTGCTCTGTCACCAGGGCTCCCCAGGGATCACCCAGAAAGTTACCATTCCTTCATGTGGAATAACTTCTTCAAGCACATCGACATCTCGGCAGAAAACGTGCACATTCTGGATGGAAACGCCCCTGACCTGCAGGCAGAGTGTGACGCCTTTGAAGCCAAAATCAAAGCAGCTGGAGGGATTGAGCTCTTTGTTGGAGGTGAGAACCCTAGCAGTCCCTAGGCACTGGCAGGGGGGCACTGCCGTTCCTCCAGGAGCCATCTCGTTATCAGGAGAGTTAACTTGCAGTGCAGTTGGGTGGATTTGCAGTGGAAGCCAGCCCTTGCACCATTGCCCTGGGTGCTTGTGTGCTTGTCTGCCAACGTACCGTTCCCTCAGTTGTATTTATCTCAGTCCAGTGAGTGAATTGTTCAGGAAACACTGAGCAGGAGAAGCAGGCAGGGCTGGAATCGTCCTGAATACAAAACATACAACTGCCAGTGCTAACAGGAAACTGTTGGCATCCTCTGAGCTGAGAGGAGCTTAACACAAGCTTTTCCCATCAGTTTTCCTTAAGATTCTGCTATCTACTCACTGGGAAGAGTCTCTGAAGTGGGTTTCTGAGGGGGCTTTTGCTCTTGTTCCTACAAGAAGCAAATTTGAGCTTGATCAGACAGAAGGCTCAGATCTGTACCTGGTGTGGAAGCACTGAAAGTCCTGCTGATGCAAGCACTGCTTCCTGCAGCCAGTGCTGCACCACTGACCTCCCTCTCTGCCCCTCTCTGCCCCAGGGATTGGCCCAGACGGTCACATCGCCTTCAACGAGCCTGGATCCAGTCTGGTATCCAGGACACGAGTGAAGACCTTGGCCATGGACACCATCCTGGCCAACGCCAGGTTCTTCGACGGCGACCTCTCCAAAGTGCCCACCATGGCCTTGACAGTGGGAGTAGGCACTGTCATGGATGCCAGAGAGGTTAGGAGGGAAGTGGTGACATCACAGGGCAGCTCTTGCACAGGGCTTACCAGAGCAGCTCGAGGCCATCGCATCCTGGAGCAGCTCTGCACCCTGCACCAGTGCCAGCTCACACTTCTTCTGCCATGGGCTGCCCAATACCTGGTCCTGCTGTGCCATGAAAAGGCTCCTGCTCCACCTCTGGTTTATGTTTGGGTTACCCTGCAGTACAGTTGTGATCTGCATGGAGCTAGAAGGGTTTGGGAGGATGTCTTTGGGGAAGAAGCTCATCTGAGGAGGTAACTGAAAGAATCACTGGCTGGCTTGATAGAGCAGCAGATTGTGAAAGCAGTATGGGCTGGCTTGTAATTGAGTGGCTAATCTTGGTGTCTGGGTGCTTAACAGGAGAGCTCAGAGGACCCAAATCATTCCAGGGACCACCAGGCTGTGGTTGAATTGACAAATAAAAGGCAGCCAGGGCGAGCAGAGCTGTGGTACAGTGCAGTGCTGCTGGGGGTGATGATGGAGATGTACCCTGCGAAGGACGGGGCTGCATGCTCAGTCTGTAGGGTGTGGGTGTGCTCTGACCACATCTTGCAGACCCTGACTGCCACCCTCTGTGTCTGGAGTGCAGGTGATGATCCTTATCACAGGAGCCCACAAAGCCTTCGCGCTGTACAAAGCCATCGAGGAGGGTGTCAACCACATGTGGACAGTCTCTGCCTTCCAGCAGCACCCCAACACCGTGTTTGTGTGTGATGAGGATGCCACGCTGGAACTCAAAGTGAAGACAGTGAAATACTTTAAAGGTGAGTGTTTGCCCAGACCAGGCAGCTGCTGTGTTCAGTGTTTAAGTGGCACAAGAGCTTTGCATCAGATGTGTCTGTGTAATCAACTCCTAAAGAAGTTTCTTAAATGAGGCAGCTGAGCTGTACAGTGATAATAAAGGCACGAAGGGAATAGTTAAGTGTGGGCATGGGAGCAAAGGAACAAGGACTCCAGTAATGCCTAATTTCATTAGCATCCAGGGAACAGGAGTTTTGCTTCATTGTGTCTACTTATGCCATCTTTTCACTTGCTACAACAGGTTTAATGCTGGTTCACAACAAGCTTGTGGAACCCTTGTACAGCATGAAGGAGGCAGGAGCAGAAAAGAGCCAGTCCAAGAAGCCATACAGTGATTAACCTCATCACTGTTCAGAGCTCTTCTGGTGAAACCCAGCTGTGAAGAAAGGGAATTGCTGCAGAAACTCTTCTAATTTTTATTCTTAAATGAGAAAAATGATGATGTGCTTGGTTCTTTATTATAAAGATGCCACACCTGCCTTAATTAACCAAATGAGGATGGGATCCAATTTACTGCGTTCCAGAAACTTCCACCACTCGCTTATTCTGTGAGTGTAAAGTCAGGGGAGAGTGAGTTGTTTACAAAGCAACTTTAATGATGAGGACTGGAGGCTCCAAACATCAGTGTGAAGCAAGGTGAAAGTACAGCTGCAGAAAGGGAACAGGTAATCACTGGGATTATTCCTTGCAAGCACAACAAGTACCTTTTCCTGTTGCTCTCCCTCCACAATACACTCCAACAGTAACAACACTTGAAATGGGAACTGAGCTTGTTCTGCCTGGAGAAGGGAGAGCTTCACACCTCTGAGGAGGTCCTGAGGAAGAGGAAGCCAGGCTCTCCTGAGCACTGCACGGGGGGAAGCTGAGAAGAGACCTCAGAGCCTGAGCTGTGACAAGATGCTCCAACTGGATATAAGGAAACCAAGCCCTGGGGCCACTCAAGCCATGGGGCAGAGTGCCCAGAGGGGCTGTGTGGCCTCTGTCCTCAAGAGGTTGCCAGAGTAAAGCCCTGGTTGAACCCTGCTTTGAGCCAGATGTCAAACATGAACCACCTCAGCAAAAGAGGTGACAGGCAGCACTCCCCAGCACTGTGTCCGTAACAGCCTGTCACCGGTGGGACTGTACCTGTTGTCACTCAAGAAGCCTCACACATTCACTTCTAGGGTGTAACTTTCCATGTCCTGGTGCTTTGTGCTGTGCTACAGAGGGTGGATTCAGCTTAAGCACCAACAGCTTCTCCCAGTGCTGCTCAGTGTGCCAGGGGAGCCTGAAGCAGTAACTCCTCTCCCCCTTCCGGTGCTGGACCAGGCAATGCCAGGTCCAGCTGGAGGCAGAGCTGGTTCCCTCTGCGGTTCCTTCCGAGGTGGCCAGGAGCCGGGGTGACCCCAGCCCCTCTGAGCCTGGATTCCTGTGTTTCCTGCTGTCACAGGAGGGGCAAGGCCAACCTGGGAGCGGTTTATTTTCATTATGCAGAAATTCTGTCACGTTGATCTGTACTGTAACTTTCTACAGTAAATGTCTTTTTCTAGACAGTCACAGTGGCTGTGCCTGTCCCTCAGTCACACTGAGCACGAGATGGGGACTGGGACCTGTGTCACCCTCTGTCAACAGCAACACCACCCCCTTTGGAGCCCAAAAAAGACCCCCTGCTTTGCACTGGGTTTCCCCATCACCTAACCCCAGAGCTGGAGTGAAAGCTGCTGCTGCTGCTCCCTCCAGGAGCTCCCTGCTGTGGTCGCTGGCAGGTTCTCATCAGCCACCCACTATGGTCCTGTCCTGCCAGGGAGCAGCCAGCTCATCTGGGAAAAGTGGCATCTTGAAAGGAGGGAGGTCACAGCTTTACCCAGGGCCACAGCAGATAACCCTGTGCTCCTTTGGGGAACAGGCAGACATAGATACAGGGGTGGGGGGAGAGGAGGAACCTGTGCCAGGGTGGAGGTGCCTGGCTGCTCTCTGTATATGAGGACAGGGTCTAGTTTTGGCTGTCCCACCTTTGCAACAGCAGCTGCTTGTCCCATGCATGTGGTCATCTGCCAGTCCCCCCCAGAGGCTCTGTGTGTCCCCCCAGAGGCTGCCCCAGCCTGCACACTGGTACACAGCTGCAGCCCAGCCCAGAGCTCAGACCTGTCCCCACTCATGGAAGTGTCAGGGATCCACTGCAACACCCCCACACACTCAGCCCCTACTGACAGCCATCCCCAGCCTTTCATCCTGATGTGTCCTGAGCCCAGCCCACCCCTGTCCCAGCCTCCAGCAGGTCTGAGCACAGCAGGACAGATCCTGTGCCAACCTCCTCACCAGCTCTGCGCTCTGCCAGAGCTGAGTGCCTGCTGCAGCCACAGCCCAGCAGCTCTCAAGGCCAAGGCTGCCCAGACACAGAGCCCCGTCCCCCACGCCGCCTCCACATGCCACAAGGAAGAGAACCAGGGAGACAACTACATTTGCTGTCTTAAAGTGAATTTAGTGCAAGTGAAAGGTGCAGGAAATACAATTTAAACCATACACAATGGACCCTTTCCCTACACACTGCCCTACAGCCTAAACCAGGGGAGAGCTACTCTCACTCTCTTTTCTGGTTTTCATCCCTGCCAAGTCTAATAGCTCAGACTTTCATCCTCTGTGAAAGGAACTAAATAAGCACTCGTTTTGGCCAGGTATCAGAGTAGAAATTTATTTACTAACAGTCAAAACTGAGTGAGAGGTGTTCACCTTGAAGCTTCCTGAAGTCTTCCAGCTCCTGAGCTCCCCCCTGGCCCTGCTCATTGTTCTGAGCACAGCATGTGCAGTTGGAATTTCAATATAAATTTTTAGACCATTCTGCAACTGGAAAAAAAACTTCTAAAAAAAAATAATCAGTGGTTCTCTCCAGTAATTCCCTCCCTGCTCACTTACTGACCTTTTAGGGGAAACAATGTGAGGTTTGCAAGCATCTGAAGTCCAAGCACAGTGGAAATAAAGCAGAACTATCAACTAATCAATTTTCTCATATGAGGAGTTAGTAAGAAATAACTTCATCATCTGAGAAGGCAACTTTGTGTCTTGAAGAATTCAGTCTCGATTATGTAACCAAAAAAAAAGTGTTTCAGCACCTGACTGATCCTTTTCACCCTCTCACCAGCCACGTGCTCCATTCACTGTGGCCTTACCCTGCTCATCACCACCACAACAAGGAGCAGCAGTGTCAATTAACACAGGGGTAATGCTGAGATGAGCCAACAAACTGATTCCATTCCCCAGAAAGGGCTGTTGGTCATTTTCTGCCAGCACCTTCAGTAACACACAAACCCAACAAGAAGGGGGGTGAGGAAGAATCAACTCTACCATCATTAGAAAGTATCAGTGATGGAGCAAGGAGCTGCTTTTCAGAGACACAGATCAGGAAGTGCTGTGGAAGCAACAGGCTGTTGCTGAAAAACAAGGAATTCTCTGTATCAGTGAACTTGCCCTGTGCAAGCAGCACCACTGACCAGCTCTCACTGCAGTGAGAGAACTGCCCAAAACCCATGATGGGTATGAGCCAAGATCCCTGCAAGGTCAGTCTCCCCAAAGGATCACACCCCCCTCCCCCCAAATACTTCTGTGATTCAGGGCTTTGCTTTTGTTTGCTTTTGAAAAGGGGGCACCTCTCCAGTATTCCTTTGCCCAGGAATTTTCCAGCTTCAGCTGGCAGAGTGTGTCTTCAACAATCGATATGATTATCAGGGCCTTCAGTGGTCACCCCAACTACAGGATGGGTAACATGGTCTCCTTTGGTTTTGGCAAGAGCCTCTCAAGTGTGAGCATCCTGCAGTGCAAGGTAGTTCTCCTCCTCCTACCATGTAACGGAAGCAAAAAGCAAACAAACATGACACAAACATGGAAAGCATCCATCTCTGAGCTGTTCAGCTGCAGAAACCTACTGCTCTTCATCTTCAACCTCCCAGAACTCCCCATCAACGTGCATGGCTTGGAACAACCTGCAGGACCAAGAGTTTCCATCAGTGTGGAACAACAAAGAAAGGAAAACATGCACAGAAATTTAGGTGTGGTAAAAAAGACAAGAGCAGCAAGTCCCACTGCTGTCTCCAGCCTCATGCCCCTCTCACACTGCCGTCCCCCAAGGCCATGAAAATAAGCTCCTCTGCACTTGGGCAGCACGTTACCCCAGAGGGTGTCACAGTCCCAAAGATCCCTGAGAACGTTACCCACCCAAAGCACATTATCAGTTCCCTAACGAGCTGCCAGGCCAGGCTGGTGCCCAGGCAGTGCCCAGGCAGCAGCCAAACCTGCCTGCTCCCAACAGCTCACCATCTAACGGGACAGCACAGCGCTGGGCACGGAACCAGAACACAGAAGCAAGTGGGGAACAAGAGGGAGGGAAGTGTTTGTACTCAGATGAGCTTAGTCAGGGTAGGCAGAGGTTACACTGAACTAACAAAGAACAGGAGGCACCAGAAGAAGAAAAACAGGAAAGATGTAGAAAATAGGAAGTGAAAATGTTGCTGTTGGGAGAAAAGGGAGCGATGAAAAAGAAGGGCTGTGAACCAGGAGGAGAAGCTCCTGATCCTGTCAGCCAGGAGTATGGCAGCAGAACAGAGAGCACAGCATTGAGTACAGCTCTGGTGTTTTGGCTCTTGTGTCCAGGCATGACACACCACAGCTGAGCACAAATCCCACTGGAACACACAGAGGAACAGAGGGTGCTGCTGTCCCACCTCCCTGACATGTCAGCCCTTCCACCTGTCCAGACAGCAGCAGCACCCTCTGTCTCTCAATTTAACTCTGACAGTGATGACACAACCCAGGTTTGCAGGTTTTTAGGAGGTTTCTTGCCCCAAGCCTTGTGTTGCACTGTCCCCTACCCAAGCTCTGCAAGGAAACTGCTCACTCCAGGCTGTCTCAGCCAGGGGCAGCAAGTAAAGCAGCAGGAACAGACCCAGACCTGTCCAGGACTCTGAAACCAAAGCTCTTACAAAGCAAACCCATGTCCCAAACCAGTCCTGGCTTCTCCTATTGGCAGTGCCAGGTTCTTGTGTAAATAGTTGGGAAAGGGCGTCTCAAACGGCATGGCTACAGATGCCAAGGTGGGAATAATCAGGGAGAGACTATGGAAAAACATGAGTCAGTGGCCTGGAGTAGAAGAAACACTCATCAACACTCATCAACACTCACCTATTGAAGCACGGGGAGGCTGGGTCATTGAAGTGCCGGTACGGGTTCATCCTGGAGAGGGAACCCATGCAAAGCCAGCAGAAGTACTGCATGCACCCAGTACATGTCATTTTGTTACAGCCATCTAGTTTCTGGAAAGAAGAAACAGTATAACATCCTGTCACAGCAGTCTGCAGGTGTCCCTGGGTGGCCACTGTCCCCAAAACCCCAGCAACTCCTGAACACCTTTTACCCCAAGGGGCATTTTCTCACCTCAGAACTGGGAACTGTGTGCTGGCTCTGACACTGACCACAGAGGAAACTGGTTGTACAGAGCGAGTTTTATTTACCAGCTGTAGTTCAGAACAGCAGCAGCTGGAAAAACACAGTGGGATCCATATGGATCCAGGTTCAACCTGGATCTCCTCAGCTCTGGGGGCTGAACAATGCTGTACTTACTCAAGTCCCCAAGGCAGAAACACCCCCTCCTCTTCCATACAGCACAGAGAAATGGAAAGATCTCTGTTTTCTTTGAAATTCCCCTTCCCTAGTCATCTTGGAGCCCACAAATAACCCCCTGTCCAGCCTGAATACCACAGTGACTTAATCTATGTGAGCTCCTGGCACGAGCTACACAGGCTCTTGAGCCTCTTCTCTCAATGCTCACCTCTATATGAGTACCACAGCAAGGACAAGACTTGGAGTTCTTCTCTAGCCACTCTTTGCTCTCCATCTCCTCAAGGGCTTTCTGAATCACTCTCTTCCCATAGCGTTGTTCCAAGAATCTTTTAGTTGCCTCATCTGCTTCTAAATATTTATTTCTCAAGTCCATTAATTTCTCTGGGAAACAGAACAAACAAGCCAGTTAGTCTAATACAGTACATAAAGAAGTCCAGCTAATAACAGCATAAAACATTCTGAGAGGAAACAAACATAATTAATTAAAAAGCAAGGAACACATTAGACTACCTTAGAAAAAGATGGGAATATTAAAACCCCTCTACCTCAAAATTCAAGTTTTACACTGTTTCATTATAAAAGAGATTGGTCAATGGAATCACAACAAACCTACAATGCAAAATAAACTGAAAAGCAAGTATTTTTGCTTGAACACACATTTAGTGAAACTTTGTCATGTAAGTTTGAGGCCAAACAAGACAGAAAAGCATCCACCTGATTCCCATTATCAACTCTGGAAACATGAAGTACCAGATTCATGGGAAAGGGTCAAAAAAAGGCACCAGAAAATGATCCTTCCCCTGTTAACAGCCCCTCAGAATTTGGCACTCAGCAATTTAGGGACTTGTCCGGCTGTGGAGTGTCATCAAAGGAATAGCCTGTTGCTGGCAATTACAGACTGACTCCAAATGAGTCTGTCTCAGCTTTAGAGAACTCAGGTGGTGATGAGCTTCCTTCCTTCCTCAGCCCCTGAGCTCCAGCCTCTCCCACAGCTCAGCTCTCACCTGCAGTGACCTTGCAGGGGGACACCCCGTGGTAGGTCATCTTACAGAGGGTGCAGAAGGCGTAGTTGCAGCAGGAGCAGATGCCCATGGTGCAGCCAGGTTCCTGCATGACCGGAGTCTGGCAGCCGGGCCGGGGGCAATACACCACGTCTGCCATCAGGTCCAGGCTGGACTGCAGCAGGAGCCGGTCGTACCGTGCAAACAGCTGCTCCCCAACCAGCTCTTTCACCTGGGCAGAGATGGAAGAAAGATGACATGCATCTGAGATTCTGGGCACACCACCCTCTGCAAAAAGCAGGGAGTCAGTGAAGAAGTACCTACAGCTGGGGTGAATCCACTGCACGTTCTCCAGTGGGTCAGGGAATTACTCCTGGGATGCTACTCTAGTCATAGCTACACGCACAGCACGCTGAGTCAAAGGTGATGGGATGTTAATTCAGGCCTCTGACCCATGCCAGGACTAACACGGTGGGGAAACACCTGCCATGCTTTAACTGGGATGCCTCCAGGTGGCTCTGAGCATGGAAAAGCCCATCCTCAGGCACGGTCACGATGCTCACCATGAAAAGCTGCACCTCATCTTCTGCAATTACTGGTAAGTTAGCAGAACTCTACCATCAGTGCCTGCACACTCCATTACCTGGCCAGGGGTAGCAACAGAAGAACACTTCGGCTCCGGACAGTTGAGGCAGTGGACCTGCCCATCCCTGATCAGGATTTCAAAGTAGTCCTTCAGGCATGCCCTGCAGTACACGTGGCTGCACTCTGAGAAGTACATACAGTCACTGCCCAGCTTCTCACAGAAGCAGATATTGCACAAGTACATCTTACTGTTAAAGCACTTTCTCCTCTGAGCCTGGTCAAAGTCCAAGATTTCCCTAATCAGACTGGATAACGATTCCACATCCTGCACAGCTCTTGCATCGATGATTTCTTCTCCAGCTGCTGCACCACCACAATCCTTCTCAGCATCCAGAGGGGCCAAAGGTGTCCTGCTCTGCCCGCTCCCCTGATGGCACATTTTGAGCTCGTATGGGGAGGAAATATTCAGGTAACTCAGTGTTTCCTCCTTCAGAAACTGCATCCAGGCAAACAGGACCACGCAGCCTCGATTCTCTTCCCACACGTTGTCCAAGTGCTTGCAGAGAGCACTGAGCTAGAGAAGAAAGAAACGATTCCAGAGGTGAGTTCTGACCACACTGCTTTCCTCTCCCATGGTCCCACTTAGCACAGGCAGGTGTCAGATTCTGGAGGTTTAATATGTAAAATACATATCAAAATAGCACAAGCTCTCACTCCTCAGATGGTGACCAAGTGAAAACAAGTAGGAAACCCAAGAACCACCAACTGGAAGAGCAACATAATTGTTTATGCTTTAATTTTACTTCTAATACTCCACTGACATCCCCCAGAGCACTGTTTCTTAGGAACTTGCTCAGGAGCACAAGAGCTCTGTTAAAATGCTTTGCAAACCTGGGCTTGGGAGAGCCATTTCCCACTGAGGGTAAACGCTGGTGGGGAGGCTGATGGGTAGTCTGGTGGGAGTTCAAAGTTCAGCACCAGGGGAGGCAGGAAGCAAACTGTGTATTCGAACCCATTGTTCTGCAGGCTTTCTGTGGAACCAGAAAGATGTGAGACAGTTCAAAAGGCAACAGGAAAATTAAAACTCATGAACTGCAACTGCTCTGCCAGCCCTCAATACAGCTCTCTTCATCTGACACCCTTCTGAGTTTAAAATGATTTATTCACCCCCAAATAACACAGCTTCTCTCAGTGCAGTAACACCTCACAGTGCTGTGTATGGTTAAACCAGCAAACACTAGCACTGGGAAATACCAGTTCCTGCACAAACCAGGAACCTGGGAAGATTTATCCCTCAAGAGAAAGAAAAAAAACACCTAAGTGAGCTGAATTATTCCAAAGTGACACTGTTACTCATCTCTAGTTTTACAGTTGTGTGTATGAGGATGAAGATAAACCCCAGGAGACCACAAGCACAGCGTGGGGTCGGTCACAGCATCATTCCCACAGGCTGCCAGGGCAGGAACCATCCAAGTATGTACCAAAAAAATCAGCCTGGGAAACCCAGCCCTGGGAGAGCACAGAGCATCTCAACTCACCACTCACAACGATTTTGAAGTTTTCGGGCAACTCCAGACAAATTCTTGTTTCTCCTCCTTGGGCAGACTCAGCTCTCTTGAACTCATCTTCATCGTAAATGCTGGCCAAAGCCAGCAGCTCATCCTCCTGAGCTTCCTTGTCTTCTGAAGACATTTACACTAAAAAAAAAAAAAAGTTAAACGGAGTTAAACCATTCTACAAGATCAACTGAGTTACCACCACCTATCCAGGTTAACGACCCAGGGCAGCCTTCTGGTACTGCAGTAAGAGTTAGAGCCCCAAGCAGCTGATATAAGCCAAGGTAAGATATAATTAAGGTGTTTTCACAGGTTGAAAAAATACTGGCGGCTTTATAATATGGAGATGCCCCCTGAGCAGAACGCCAGGAGCTGGAAAACAAACTGTGTCAGTGGCTAAAGGCAGCTGCAAGGGGGCAACACCAGCTGAACACACCGACAGGGGTGTTTCCCTGCTTGAAAGGGAACACAGACCCCCAAGGACCCAGGAAAAAGGAATTAGCAACTGTATCTCCCCCGCAGTGACCTAAAACAAACAAGCAACAGCCCCAGCCACGGCCCAAGTTACCGAAGGCAGCGGTGAGAAGCCTCAGGTGCCGCCCAGGCACGGCGGGGATGCGCTCCCGAACCGGTCCGGCTCTGGGCCGGGGGCTGAAGCCGTCTGCCCGCGGTTACCTCCTACCCGCAGCTGCGCGGGGGCGATAGCAGGGCCAGGGCCGAGCCCGGCGCGTCCCCCGGCAGAGCCGCGGGTCCCTCGCTCTCCTCAGGCCGCGTCTGGAAGGGCGCCGGCACCTCGGGCCGCCTGCAGCCAAACACACGCCCGGGGGGCTGGAGCCGCCCGGCGTGCCCGCTGCGAACGCTGTGCTGGGCCTTCCGCGGCCGCGGGGACGCAGCTCGCCTCGCCACGCCGCCTCGCAGGCCGGCACCAAGGCGGGAGCCCGGTACGAGCCCCCCCGAGCCGAGACGGGTCCTGCCCCGCCGCTTCCCCCCGCCAGCCGGGGAGGCCGCTGGCAGCCGCGGCCCTTCCGAACCAGCGGCGCGGGGGAACCGGCCGCGGCTCTGCCAGGCGGCCCCGCGAGAGAACGCGCCGTGCGCCCGGGGCGGCGGGTTCCCCGGCTCCCGCTGGGGAGAGCGGCAGGGCCCGGCCCGCCCGCCCGGCGCTCCGCAGCCCAGAGGCCCAGCGCTGCCCACCGCCACCCGCGGCCCAGCCCGCCGCCACCCCGCCCGGCCCAGCTCACCGGCTGCTTCAGCGCGGCCCGTGGGACGGCGGGGCGCGGCCGGGCCCAGCCCAGCCCCTCACGGCGCGGCCGGGCAGACGCGGGGGAGGAGCGGATCGGTTACCGGGGCGAGGGGCCGGCCCGGCCCCGCTCCGCTCTCGCCGGCACAGGCCGTCCCGCTCCGCCACAGCGCCCCCAGCGCACGGGAGGGACAGCAGCGCCTGGCCGAGCGCCCAGAGCCGCGGCCCAGCCCGGGGAGCGCGGAGCGGGTTCCCCCGGAGGCCGAGGAGCTGCCCCGGAGCCGGGCAGCGCTCAGGCAGGGGCAGACACCCCTCCCCAGCACCACTTAGCGCTACTGATTAAGGCGGGGCGGGCCTGGCGGCCCAGCTTGGCCCCAAGGCCGCGGCGGGGCCGGGCTGGCAGCGCGGCGGGCGGCCCCGGCAATCAACATCGGGAGCAGGCGGTGCGGGAGAAGCCAGTGTGTTTATTTCTTGCAATATCGGCACGGGGAGGGGGTCTCAGCTTTGGGTTTTAACACAGACAGATTGACGCTTGCGAGTTTGATGACCATCAGTACTAAAAGCAAGTCACTGGAGAAAGCTCAGAGGGGAAATAAACCTGCCCAGCCTCTCTTCTCCCCAAAGGAAAACCAACACCAAAGCCCAAGCATTCCCAAATGAAGGCCTCAGGGAAACAAGCACAACCCCTGCACACTCAGGAACGAGTCAGAATCAACTAGCAGGGCAGGCAGCTGAATGCCAGTATTCATTCTTTCTACAATCAGCTAATTTAACCAGAGGGAGAGGAAAAAGGGTCCATGGCCTAATTCGCTGGGGAGTTTGCCAGGAATACATTGCCACAGGGGATGCACAGGGGCTGCTTTCTGAGCTGGCCTCGAGGAGGGCACCACCTAAGGAATAAATGCCAGCCCCACCTCACCAACCCTGTGGAACTCAGAGCTATTCAAGCACAGATCAAAACAAAGGTAAGGTAGTGTGTTAATGCTAAAAGAAGGGTGAGATCAGGGTGATGAGTGAAAGACTCAGCTCAAGGTGCTTGGCAGAAAAGCCCCTGCCCTTTTTTCACCCCCCTGGCACAAGGCTGCTGTAACCCCCAGGGGCAGTGCCAAGCAAGGCTTCAGGTGACTGCATTAAGATCAACTCACACAAGAGGTTAAGGGCAGAGAGTCAGCTTAAGGCTGATGCTAAATTTTAATAAGAATACCACAACTTCTAACTACACTCCTAAAGGCAAGCAGCACTGCTTATTTGACTGAGGAGTTAGCTACCTCTGTGTTCTGACTCAGTGCATTGAACAAACCTCTCCAGGCATTCCTCAGCATGTGGTAGTATCCATTTTGCTTCAATTTGTATTCAGAACATACAAAATTGACAACTTAAAGCTTTATTGTAGTTTGCCAAGATATAAACAAGTGCTGGAATTCAGTCAATGTCCATTTCAGGAAGCTTCTTCTCAGGGGCAGGAGCAGCAGGGCCCTGGTCAGGGGCCTGAGCCCCACCGCTGGCTTCACCCTCCCCTTCCACAGGTCCGTTTGGCTCAGGGGGTTTCTGCTCCTCCTTGGGGAGTTCAACTTTGGGTTTTGGTTTTGTGACTATAGGATTACAGATACTTGTCAATTCCTAGAGAGTACAGAAATAAAACACTGTTAGAAACTGTTTTAACAACCAAGAGCTGTGCTTCAACCCGCTGCTCAAATTATCTTCTGAGCACCCCATACATAGTTGGGGGCTGAGAGCTGCTACCACAACTCACACCCAATCACTGCCCTGCTATCACACATTTCTCACCTGAGTTTTCTTATGAGCACAATTAGCAAAGAAGTTCTCAGAACAATTCTGCACAACTTGCCATATTTCAACAAGACTTATCATAGAATGGCATGGGTTGGAAGGGACCCCAAGGATCATAGAGCTCCAAACCCCCAAGACTTACTTTAGTCTTGGCTTGTATCTCTTTAGCTTTTATAACTGGGTCCAGAGTAAGACTTCTCTTGTTTTGAAGGTTAAGTTTATTGTTCATCCACTCCATGGCTTCATTTGCACTCTTCTCCACTTTTGCTACGTCTGCTTCGTCTAGGTGGTCATATTGTTCATCCTGGAACAGCCAGAGGGGTAGTTGTGGGAAGAGTTAACATCTAAAATCACATGCTTATTTCTTCAAGTGACTGGCTTCAAAATACTAAGAAAGTCCATTGAGCCAGAAGGCTCTTCAAATTACCAGAGCAGTGAAGGTGATCACACACAGCTCTAACCAGAGAACTTAAGTTCTACCACTGATGGTATTTTACTGTTCAGGTAGACAAGCTCAGAAACTATGCAGAAATTGCACCAGCTTTTTGTTTAGAGGAGCTTACTTAACATTCAGAAGAGATTTGAACCATTTCCTTACATTTGCCTGAAGTTAAGAATGGCAATACCTTTGCTTTGAATGCATGAACAGTTTTCATGTACTGTTGAATTTGCTTCCCCAAGTCCTCAAATGCTTTTGGTCTTTCTTCTGATTCTTGAAATCGCGCCTGAATGGGCTGACCCAGAGTCTGAAACAAAGTAGAACAGCCATCAAGAAACAGGCAGCCTCACAGTAACATCCTGCAAGCCTTGACAGGGTACAGCAACATTTCCAACCTCAGACACTTAAATTGCTTTTAAGTGGTTCATTACCAGTGCTAATCGCAGAAGCGGCAGACCCAAGACAGCTCCCTGCTTGAGCAGAACTCTCTAGATGCAGTAAATGCCAGTGGGGATGTAGGAGGCACTTACCTTCAACTCTGTCAGCTTGTCAATGTAGATTTGTTTGGGTTGGTCTTCCCCATCCTCATAAAGCCAGTTCTCTGTGTCTTCCAGCTTCAGCGTGAAGCTATTGCGATCCTGAAGTGATCCACACAGAACAGGTAGGTAAGAGGTCAGTTAGGTGGCATTAGACAATACCTGGAACTGTTCTGAAAGGGGTACAGTTTTAGGAAGAACTCTGCCTGAAACTCTGATGGCACAGCTCCCATCATAACCAGTGGGGATCTAATCAGTTTGGTGCGACTCATTGAATGCAGTCATCTAATTTAGTTATATTAATTACACACCAAAGTTCCTTTAGTACAACAGGGAAAGCTAATTAATAATACCAGTACCAAGAGATTTTTAGGCAGCCTGTTCAGATACAGGTGCCCACATTCAGTCAGACTAACACCACCTGTCATGTTCCTAGGTAGTGTTATTGATTTTTTTTAACTACTCTTAACTCCTGACAGAGCCAAAATAGAACAGGTTGCCTGAACATGATTGTGTAAGTGTTCCTACTCTTTTCCAGTCTGAGCACTCATGCTCTAATACAATCTCAGTTGCTGCAACTGCTCTGGAGGAGAACACACAGCATATCCTGGGTACCATCTGCCTGCACCTGAAGGTGATCTTCAGTCAGAAAGAAGGTTACACAGCTATTTCTCCAAAAGGCTGCAAACACAGGCTAAGTAAACAAGGTATCTGATACAGGTCAAGTGTTACTAGAGTGCAGGTGTTTATTGTAATGAATCCCATGAAAGGGTAACCAAGCTAGAAATACTTACCTCTTCACTAACGAATTTCTCATAAATCCCACAGAGTTTGTCTCTCATATCATACACATATTCTTCCACAGCATTCTTGGCATCATTCCTCTCTTTCTCTAGCTTGTCCTGCATTATCATTTTACCCTGTGAACAAGTTGTCAAATTAGGTGGCTTAAAAACTAGTTATTCAACATTTATTGGCAAGATACCTTGTTAGCAAGGGTTTGACTAGAGATTTTGAAATGCTGTGTTTGCAGAACTGTTCTAAGCACATGAATAAAATCAAACTTCAGCTTTGGTGGGATATCTAGCACAAACAATCTTGCACCATCTGAGGCACCTCCAGCCTGATGGTAGCAGACATCAAGTACCTTGTAACCACCAGCAGTTTTGGAAACAGTCACTCTGTGAACTAAGTTTTCTGCAGAACACCTCTTCAGTGAGAGCTACAGCGTTCACTGCAGAGGAATCATGGCTTTGGCTCCATGGAGCTCTGTTCACCTCAGTTAAATCATGTTTTTTTTTCCTTTTCACCTTCCCTGATGACCATTAATCATGCTCAGCACAGCAAAACTTCCAGAGATTGTCTGGCAATTTTTTTTCTCTTGGGCAAGTCTAATTTACCTCATTCTCAATGAATAAGTTCAGCATGTCTTTCCCTATCTGCCACACCAGCTGGTTCTCAATGGGAAGGTCCACTGTAGTAGTCTTTACTTTTGCCTTCTTGGCTTGAGGTGGTTGATCCACTTTCTTGTCTTTTGAGTCACCCTGAGAGGTCTGCATGGAAAAAAGCATTCAAAGTAAAAACACTAGTCAGTTCAAGGTGATTATTCAAGTTTCACAATTTCAGAAATTGAGTTGGTGGCACCTCAGAGCTCCTTTCTGTCATTCTGACACTCAAGCTGCTATCTAGTCAGACAGATAAAGTCAGTCAGACAGACCTTCCCTGGGCACACTGACTACATCCACAGGGCAGTGGTGCTTGTAGCTAAACACTTTTCTGGCCTTTAAATTACTGACTCCTGAATGATTATTTCTGTCATGAACAGGATTCCACCCCTTTTCCCAGCATGAGGCCACCTGACAGGCCTGCAGTGATTCATGCCATTTATGTACTTTTAAAGCTCCCACTGCAATACAGGCTAGCAATACATTCAAATATGAAAGTTTGGCTTCCAGAGGTATGACAGAGGCCAGCAGTTACCCTCACACAGACTACATATTCTCCAGAATCTTCCAGGAACAGCCTGTAAGAAAATAAGAGTCTCGAGTGTTTGTGTTACCTCCATCTCCTCAGACTCAGCCTTATTTTCAGGTTGGGCCTGCTGCTGTTCTTCAGTCTTCTGCTGCTCTTCCTGGTCTACCTGCATTTTCTGGAACACAGAAATCCAGTTTGACACATGAAACAATGCATACATAAATCACTGCTTCAGTTCACTTACACATAGTATTCTTTACGCAAAAGAAACAAGAATGAAAACCAAAGTACAGTCTCAAGGCATAATTACAAGCCTCTGTTTAGGTCTTTGCTGAGGCAAACAACAGCTCCACAATTAAGAATTTCTCCTACACCTCACAGTCCTGATTTCAGGAGACCTGTCACTCCCACAACATACAATCATGATTAAGTACTAATCAGAGTATCTGAAGTCTATTACCTCTTCCTCTTTTGCATGCTGATCTGTTTCCATAGGCTCTTCATTCTCATCAGATTTATGAACCTCCACTAAAGATGCACTTGAAACACTGAAGATCCCGTGGATATTTACTCTAACTTTGACTTTCACTTTTGAACTGGATCCATCTGTTTGAGGAGTGACTTTCTGAACCAAGAAGTGAGCTGAACAACCCCAGAGAAAAAAAAATATACAGTTTGGTTAACTTAGCCATTGAGGGTAAAGTAATACCTGACTGATGCTGACAGATCACTGCAATACACTCAGAGGATATCAAATCCCACTCAAACCAAACAATTCACTTTTACTCAGCAACACTAGAAGCTCTCTACACTGTGCTGTAAAAGCTGCTGTCACTGGTATCACAGGAAGAGACAGCACAAGTCTTAGTATGCCCTTTTCAGGCTTGCTTTAACATCAGGATGCTCTTTGTCTACCCTCCTTGTTCACAAACTTTGTGTTACTGCATTCTTTTTGCTATTTACAGCATTTTTAGCAGCTTGAACTTTCCAGACTATAAAGCTTAAAACTACAGAAAGGTCTTAACCTATAGCAGGATCTGGATAAGGCAGCTCCTTGGGAGAGCTGTAGTACGCCTCAAGAGTAAAAGGTTCCTTTCTGTAGAATGTGAGGACCTTAGAAAACGGAGCAGCATGGTTCTTGGGAAAGACTTCACAGTCACTGTAAGAGAAAACAGAGCATTTGGTCAGTGTGGAACATAATGCATCTCAACAAAACTTTTCTAAATATTCTTCAAGCAGTAACAAGACAGCCCTGATCTTTTAGGTTAAAAAAAAAAAGGGCCAGCAGCCATATAGGAAGTACCAAACTGCCACCCATCCTTGCTTGTTTTCTACTATCCTTATCTTCAGAAGAGTTATCAAAACTTAAGTGGGCACTGTTCTAAGAAAGTGCCATCATTTAATTTAAAGCTGTATGTAAGCATGCAAGAAGACTGAATTTGTTTACCTTAACCCCTCCTCCGCTGGTGAATTCCATCTCAAAGAAATAGGATACAGTATCAAATCTGTGATAGAAAATTCTCTCACTTTGAAAGCCGGGGACAAAATAGCACACTGAAAGAGCACAACAGCCACATTACAGTCAGACTTCACACGAACACCAGTTTAACTCAGCAAGTAGCTATTTATGCTGCTTAGTAAGTAGATTTACTCTAGGTCAAGGAAGACTAATACTGATGGTCTTGGGACCTACATAATAAGCACTGGAAGCTTTGTGTACCCTTCCTTTTCAGGAAGCTGTCAGCTATTTCCACTCTGAGTGAGCAAGTTAAGTTTGAGACACATCAGGTTGTTCAGAGTATTTAGTACTGCTTAAGTCATTCAACAGTGGTTTCAGCCTGGGACACAGATTTCCATCAGCAAGAATCTTGAGCTTTCACTTCCATCCCTGTTATTACTGGTAAGTTTGTGACATGGCCATTGCTTAGTGCTGTAATAAGGTTTCCCCTGTTTATCCTAAGCCCCCAAAGGAGCTTGGAAGAGAAAGCAGCATATGAGCTTTACTAGGCTCCTAGTTGAGCCACAGCAAAACCAGAACACCTTTTATTTCTATGAGCTACACTGATCCACTCATTTGGCAGAGACACAATATAGAGGAACTGCTTAAAGCTCCTATTCTTATTCTTCCAGTCATGTTCTTGAAGCTTATTCAAAGCCATTCGCTGACACACATGAAGTATCTTTCAAGTGACTTCTGGACTCTGGCTCAAATACTCATGGGTTTCAATAAAAACACTCCCAGGTGAAACAAGCAGCCCTTGTTACCTGCAGTGCACAACCTCGTGCAACAGCCTCATCTGCATTCAAAGTTGTACTGACTTCTTTGCCAAAAAATTTACTGATCTTCTCTTTTACAGCAGGGATTCTTGTTGTACCACCAACTATCTCTACTGCGTAAATATCCTCCTTCTTTAACTCTAGAAAGGAATCCAATGTCAGTTTTTACAGATTAAACATTGCTGCTTCAGTTTACATGAACAGGCTGATGCTGTACAGCTTCACTAGACCAACCCTTTAGCTTGTTCTCCAGGTTCCTAAGTAGTAAGAAATTCAAAACTTCCTAGTGCAATAAAAAAAGGTTAAGCAGCTTGTGCCTGCTAGGCAAGGAATTGCTGGCTGCACCAAACCAACCTGCTGACACCCAAAGGAAGTACACATTATGGATGTCTCTCCTGGAGAGAGTCCAGGAGGGCTACGAAGATGATTAAAGGCCTGGAGCATCTCCCCTGTGAGGAAAGGCTGAAAGAACTGGGGCTGTTCAGCTTTGAGAAGAAAAGCGTGAGAGGGGATCTGATCAATGGTTATCAATATTTGAAGGGTGGGACACAGGGGACATGGGCAGCCTCTTCTCAGTGTCTGTGGGGACAGGACGAGGGGCCATGGCCTCAAGTTGGAGCACAGGGAGTTCCACCCCAATCTGGGGAAGAACTTCATCCCTGTGAGGGTGAGGGAGCCCTGGGACAGGCTGCCCAGGGGGTGTGGAGTCTCCTTCTCTGGAGAGATTCCAGCCCTGTCTGGACACCGACCTGTGTGCCCTGTCCTAGGGACCCTGCTTTGGCAAGGGGTTGGGCCCCATGGGCTCTGGAAGTCCCTCCCAAACCCTACAGCTCTGTGACTCTCCACACAGAACACAGACATACACACTTACTGGCTTGCTCCAGCACACTGCGAAGAGGCGGCTCTACTCTTGCAAGGAGCCCATCACACATCTCTAGAAATTTGCTTCTGTTGGAAGAAGCCATAAACAAAGCTGTAGCATAGCACAGGCAAGTTCATACTGCAACTACAACAGGATGCCAGAACTGGAGGAATGCTATTTTAAGTGTGTACTGCAGGGTTTTCTCCCCAGTCCTAGTGTTATACTCCTTTAGCACGTTCAAACTTAGTTCTACTACTCTGGCACTCTCAACACTGAGAGCCCCCACAAGCCAAGGCCACTGAGCAGCCTCTTAACATTACTCAGAGCAGCACCCCTGCACACAGTGTTCCTACATTTCCCACCCCCTTCCAGTCCCAAAAACTGGTACTTTAAACTAAGTTTCTTCCTTGACTAAAGCAACTTGACTGAAAGGCACTCTAAAGCTTACCTTTAAAAAGTATAAACATTACCTGTTCATTGTTCCAGAGACATCTATGTCATTCATGAAGCATTCTATGTTCAGTGGCAGATCAGAGGCGTTAGCACTCATCAGCTTTTTCAGTTTCTCACACTCCTGGTGTAGCCTCAACAAGGCTCGAATCTTTGACTTTATGTCTAGTTTATATTTCTTTCCAAATTCTTCACAAAAGTATTCAACTAACTTTTCATCAAACTTCCTGCCTCCAAGTGTGGTATCAAATGATGTAGCAAGAACCTTAAAAAAATTGAACTCTTCAGTAACAGTGCAACTTGTCATTGCTTCAGTGAAGCCACTAAGCAGTTAATGTTAAACCATTTCTTTGTTTCAAATACAAGCTGACTTTAAATCAAAGCAAGGAGCACAACATTACTACAAAGGAAGAACTATACTGGTACAGCCACCAGAAAAAAATCTGGAGTTATTTTTTATCCTGCCATCACCAGTAAGGAGTTTCTTTCAGTGAGCCTTGTCTCTAAGTCTAACCTCCCACCCCCCTCAAAGCTACATCTCAGACTCATCTTCCACATTTCACAGTCACTGCTGGCAAGAATTAAGCTATTCAGTTATACTTCAGAGCGATCCAAGTAGCAATTGCATCACTAACATCTGAGTTCATGTTGATGGTAGCTGCAGTGATAGTTGTCCCCATCCTATGAGATGCCTTCTCTTTTGTAAGGACTACCAATTCTAACCCATGGTTATCCTATGCCAATACTAGACACACTCCAAATGCTGTGGGAGAAAGAACCACCTTTACCACAGGCAAATGCTGGCAGCTACTCAAGTGTTAAGACCTCTTTGTGAATGGCAATTCTCTAACTGCAGCACATACACACAGCAGTTACAAGCTCAAGGAGAAAACACATCTGCCATCTCAAATGTCAGACAGCAGCCTTGGGCACCCAGCCATCCTGGAATGAGGTGATGGCTGTTAGAAGAACTTTGGGAAGACAGGGCAAGGCTTATCAACACAGTCTGTTCAGTAATTTGTGCTACAAGTAGACCATCAGTTTCCAAACTCTGCTTAGCCACTGTCAGTTTGAGTCATAACCCAGGTTAATATTGGCTGCCTCATAAGGGTGGCACATGCTTACACCAAGCTAAAAATAAAACACGAAGGGAAGACACACTGTTAACTCTTGAAAATAGGTGCTCATGTTTGATGAGGGAATTAGCTGCAAAGAACAGCTCTAGCTCATCCACCTCAGCCAATTTCACTGAGCATATTGTCTCAGTATTTTGTTTCAGGAATAGAAACCAGTCAAGCATCACATTGTTCTCATCACACCTCGGACTAGGTTTGGTCTCTACACTGTTTTAATTGCTTTGCTGTCCAGTGCTCTGTTCCATACTCAAACCACCCCTCCTGTACTTGTATAAGTTTGAGTTTAAAAGACAAATCTGAAAGGAACACAAGTAGGTTGTGTTTCCTCACAAGAGGAGACAAAACTAACATTCTCAGAATTCTTGCTTTCATTTCACTACCCCATGTCTTACAATTTGTGCTTCTCCAACAGATAAGGTTACTGGAGCTACAAAAATCCAGACTGCAATCTTAAGAGAGCCAACTAAGAAACATTATTATTTGATGGAAAATAGTAATCTTTGGCAACTTACTAATACTGTAATAGTAATCATAGTACTTTGTACACTTAGAAAGAAGTACACTGCAATTTGCCTACCTCCCATTCACAGCTTAGAATACTTTTATCACTCACTGTGGTGCTTGTGCAAAGAGTAAAAATATATTAAAAACACATTTATCACACCATCCTAGGAATTCCTTTCAAAAGCTCCATCTCATGGCTGAACTAGAGTCTTTTCTGAAAGCAGCAGCTACTCAGCGCTGTCATTTCTGAACAGAACATTTCCTCCAGGTTTTTATTCTTTGCCAAGGCCTGCTGATTAAGGCATGCTTGCTTCCTCAACCTACTGCTCAAAAGCTCTTTAGTTCCCTGCCCTACTTCTCACTCTAGACAAACTGCAATTTTAAGAGTAGGAATTGAGCTGTCTGGACGTGCTTATGTAAAGCCAGGCAAGCTTGCCTGTCACAGGCCATGTATGTACTGATGAATATTTCTACTGGTAATTAAAACAGATGCATAACAGACTGTTTACTTTCAGTTTTCCTTTGTTGAATGCACAAACAGAAACTTGATATGCAGAATGCCCCATATCCACAAAAACAACATTCCGTGGCTTCTCCTCCAAGGCAGGCAGGTCTTGCTTATAGATTCCATATGCAAGGGCAACTACACAGAAACAGAGCCAAGAGTATAGTTAGGACAGTCTTGTAATTCCTTAATAAATAGTACAAACAGCATTAGCATTTATCTTACTCTCCAAGCTACAGAAACTGATCTCCCTTCAAACAGAATTCCCAATGCTAAAGGAACATGGAAGAACATGAAGCAGTAGTAGCCCCACCTCATAGCTGCATGAAAACAGATAAAAAAGTATCTTTATGCCTCTAAAGAAAACACAGACCAGAGCTCAAGCTTTATGATCAACTAATCTACCTTAAGTTTACAGCCAGCAGTAATTCTAGAGGGCACTGATCAGTGACAGATTAAAAGCCCTTTTATCTAATAAAGCTACAAGACTGAAGTGGAAAAAGGAAACTATTACCTGCAGTTGTTTCATTTATTAGTCTCAGGCAGTTGAGACCAGCAATCTGTGTAGCATCCATCACAGATCTCCTTTCTGCATCTGTGTAGAAGGAGGGAACCTGCAAGAAGATGTAAATGTTACTATTAGCTATCTGTAAAGCTATCTTCAGCAGTCACAATATAGTCTGTACAGAGCACAGCTAAGTATCCTTTAAATTTAATTTGTGTTCCAGTAAGGAAAAGCAAAGGAAATGCAACATTAAGACAAAGTTACTTTTTGTGAGTCTTTTCCATTCTGTCTCCCAAGCCACTCACTTTTGGGGCAAATAACCAGAAACAGGTATCATGTTGCTAATCAGCAATTAAAGACCTTTTACCATTACTCAAGTCAATCTCTTACTGAGCCTTCTTTAAAGTTAGTAAGAAAGAATCAGCAAGATTCAGTTTTAAACAGAAGAGACAAATACCTGAGTATTCACACATTCCATGGCCAATTTAACACTGCTATCTTTTCAGTTTGATACCAACCAAATACTTCAGACATTCACTGTCACATACTTACAGAAACAACGCAGTCAACCACAGGCTTTTTAAGGGCATTCTCAGCAGTCTCTTTTAGTTTGGTAAGGAGCATTCCTGTCACCTGCTCAATAGTAAAGTTTCTTTCTTCTTCCATATACATAGCCTTCAAAAGAAATTGTGTACACATGTATTACACTACAGCAAAACACACATGACACTGCAAACATAAGGAATCACAGAATCCCAGCCTGGTCTGGGTTGGGAGGGACCCCAAGGATCACAGAGCTCCAACCACAGGCAGGGCCACCAACCTCCAGGCCTGGAGCTACACAAGGTTGCCCAGGGCCCCAGCCAACCTGGCCTTGAATATCCACCCCCTCTCTGAGCAGCCTGTTCCAGCCCCTCACCACTCTCTCTGGAAAGAACTTCCCCCTAATATCTCACTAAAACCCTCCCTCCTTCAGCTTCACTCCATCCCCCTTGTCCTGCCAGTCTCTGCCCTTTAACAAGCTGATTCCCCTCCTGTTTCTCTGCTCCCTTCAAGCGCTGGCAGGCTGCAATGAGGTCCCACCACAGCCTTCTCCAGGCTGAACAAGCCCAGCTCCCTCAGCCTCTCTTCATAGGGGAAGTGAACACACTGAAGAAAGTCTTCATTAAGAGCAAGCTTAAAGAGTAATGCAGCTCTGTGCATACTTCTCATAGCCAACTGCAAGAATAGAATTCACACACACAAAGCTGCTCTGGACACAGGTTTGCTTTAAATCCCAGTTGCAAGAAAGTGGCTGGATGCCTTCCTCCCTGTTTTGGAGCAAGTTGATTAATTGTTGCTAGAATCTAAATTGGAAGTTCAGCCACTGTTCTAAGAGAATTTACCATTTGGCCACAGAGTACTACATTGACTTCTCACAGCCTTGCAATCCCTGGACAGCAGCTAAGTAGGTACGCACCATGGAGTGAAGGGAAAGCAGCACTGCCAGAACAGCTTAGGGGAACTGGCTTTGAAAGGCACAGAACCATATAACTGTGCAAAAAATCAGTCTCACTTAACATGTGGAGAGACCATCTGCATTTCAATTAGTCTTTTATTACCCATTTAAGACTTTCCATTCACAAGCAAACAAGCTACAGCAAGCAGACCCCAAATAATGATAAAGGAGACTATCAGTTTCCTCTGCTGGCTCCCTCTCAAATATGCCAGGCTTACCTTGATGCCAGTTGAGCCTGTTGGCAGCTGGACAAGTTCATAGGCAAGGCTTGCTTTTTCAGCTTGAACAAAGGGATCTGAGAATGCACGACCATGAAATCTTTTAAAACTTTGTACTGTATTCTTTGCATTTGAAATAACCTAGAGGAAAAGAAATCTTTAATACAGTGTGTCAGAGGAACATCTGAATTTCAGACAGAAGACAAGAGTTTTGTTCTCATGCTTCCCTTGCCAGAAGGTTTTTCTCATTTCTATCAGGGCAGTTGCTAGAAAACAGCCTCCCTCCAATTGCTCAGGTAATTTGAGATTTAAAATAGAATATGCTAGAAAACTAATCCAGGGTTCTACAAAATAATCATTACAGTAGCACTCAGTTTTCATTGTGTACATATAGGACACTTAAGAGTTATCAAATTGTCTTTCCATTTACCTGTGTCCTACCACCCTACCACTCTACTGCACTGCAGCCAGCAATTCAGCCAAACAGAACAAGCAGATTGATGTAAACTCCAGTTCAGGTTCATCACATGCATGTGACCATCAACACACAGATATTCTCATAAAACATCAAGGACCTTGTCATGAAGTTCTAGAAAGTCAGGTGGGCCCCCAAGATGATGCTGTCAGCTTGATTTCACTGACAAAAGGTAGACTGCCTTTTATTAATAGCAGAGATCAGTGTAAATGTAGAAGTGACAAGTCATTCTGACTTGTTTTTATGTAGAAAGAATTAAACAAGTTTACTTGCATTTATATTAGAGTAAGACACATACTAAAAACCCCACAGTAACTGACAAAGCAGACAAGCACTGCACCATATAACATTTACCTGTGATTCAGGTTCAGTCAAGCATCTATTTCCTAAGTAACCTGGTTTTGATTTTCTGTAAGGACATACCTCATCTCTACTGGATCTCTGTACCAATGACTTTCTTTAAGCTAAGCAGACACTCAATTCCAGAAAAAACATCTGTATTTAGTTCTAGTACAGTTCTTCTGTTCTTGAATAACATGGTTGTGTCCAGTCATTTTTGTATTCTAGATAATGAATCTTCACACATCTCTAGGTATTTTAGGCTAAGAAAATACAAGTGTTTGCATAGTCACTTCCTGTAGAGGACTTCAAAAAAAATCATATTTTATAGGGGTTTCACAGCAACACAAGATACGTTACAGCAGGACCCAAACCAGCTTAACTTCTTCTCAGTTCTTACATCATGTTTACCTGCCTACACCAACAGAAACACAAGAAGCCCAAGAGGCTTTCTTGATTCTTTGTGGTTTAATTACAACCTGAATATCTGTACAGATATAGTCAAATATGTCCCCTTTCTGCCAAATTATGCACTCTAATGGAATTCAATAGAATGTAACCCATAATGAAACACTGTCATAATGCCCATGAATTGGAACAAGCTACAGGACAACACTCTACTGCTTCGTTTTAGAATTTACATTTTCAACCTAAAAAAAATAGTATTTATCAGAACTTAAGAGGCCAAGGGTTTGCTGTACATTTCATTACATTCAACTATTAACCCTCAGACTTCTCTCCAAGATGACAAAGCAGCATTACATGCTGAACAGCTGAGCTGGATTCAGCTGTTCGTTACAGCTATGGAGACACTAGGGAGCCAGCTCAGAGACATTTGTCATCTTCACTGATAAAAATGACACTGGGCTAGTCTGATTTTTGACTACTGGAGTTGCTTTTACCCAAGCTAGAGGCTCACCTGACTTTTAGCTGCAGCGCCAATAGAGCGATTCTTGGGTCCAAAGGCTATACATGATCTATAATGAGAATAAAGCGTTCCAGTTAGTGATTGGTGGAGCTGCAAGGCATTTCTTTGTGTTAAAAAGTGTCAGTAACATTAGACTGGAGATGTTTTAATCAGCATTTGGTCCATTAAGAAAGTTCTTCACTCGCTGCAATATAGACATGGAATATTTTGAGCAAGAGAAGCACTCCAAGTTAAAACAGCAATGCTCCTCACTGCAGGACAGGGCTAAAGCCAAGATTTACTGCTACTTCAAGTTTTACATCTAAGTAACAATTGGGTAGACATCCTTATCAAAATTACTTATCTAAGCCACTCAAAGATAAGGCATTAGCTAATAATACAAGAAACAAATATTCATCCATTCACTAGAAATACACGAGGTAAATCACAAAGAAAATCATTCCTACATGTCTGTACTGAATGCTAAGCTCTTCAGTGTTAAAGCAAGCCCTTCAGGAGCAGGCAGGCAAACCCTGCTGAGAAAGAGTGGGTTTATGGTTTTCCTCTGTACTCCCTGAAATAATGCAATTATGGAAAGTCATACTTCATTAGAAACTGCTTTGTGATAGCTTGCAGGTCAGAGAGATACAAAATCCTCCTTTTGGAGAAATACCTAGACCTATTAAGCCTCTCGATTTATATATTTAAACTGCAGAAGCCCTAACAAAATTAAATCCAACCCTCTAATCCATGTTCCTCATAGCACTGAGGTAAACTAAGCAGGGGGAGAAAATGCTATTAGCCAAGCGGATCTTTCCTATTCACACAGCACACCAAGAGTACAACTAAGCTGCTCACTATGGTCAAGAAGCTGCTCTACAGCAGGGTTATGCCATGGGGCTGCCACAAGAAACCAATTCCAACTCAGCCTGATCCTCAGAACTGATCCTAAAAGAAACTGTTAAAACCAGCATTGAAGACAAGAGCAACAACTGCATCTAGCCCATCCCTTCTTCCAATTATTAACACATTAACAAGTGAAACAAGGTCTACCCTAAAGCCTATCTTGCAACAGAATTAACAGTTATGAATGAATCTTACTGTTTGAAGCAACTTTTCAAGGGAACAGTTAAAAGTGAGAAAGCTCTGTGCTATGCAGACGTCAAAGCCCACACAAAGGAAACTGGAGCTGCTGAAAATACAGCTAAAAAGAACAAAAGTCTAACAAGCCCCAAGCAGGAAGACAGTTATTCATTTACTCTGGTCTCCAGAAAGGAATTAAGATAGGAACATGAATTGGTGCTTGCCTCCTGGACAAAGAAAAGATAATCCAGCTATTTCACTGCTGGATTCACAAACCATCAGCCCCCATTCAGAACTCTCCAAACCTGCCAGACTAAAATCTCAAGTCTCACTGGATGAATATGGCACAGTAATCAAAAAGACAGACTTCCTTGTTGTACACTCAGAATAGATCCTTGAAGTGCACATATTCTTCTTAAGCATGCTTGCCCCCTGCTTGGCTCTCTGACCAGCCACACTTCTCCAAGGGGCTGCCCAGAGGGGACAGTTCTACTCTGCTCCTTCCCTTTCTGCCTATCCCAACCCTTCTCTCCCGAGTTAACCCTGACTCCCAACTGAGCATTAGGGCCACACAAGGACCCAGTGGAAGGGCAAGTTAAACTGGCAAGAGGGAGAGAAGGAAGAATTTTCAGCCAGTCTCACTCCCCAAATCACCATGGGAACCAGGGTTAACACATTAAATGCAAATTATACTATCACACCGTGTACTGGAAGTTGAATCATGAACCATAGCATTTTAAGGAGAAACAATCACAGCAATGGTCAGCAGAGACCTAATGAAGCAACTTAAGCAGAGCTTTGAGCTTCCTTAGTACACCTGAGAACACTACTTCACCTTTGCCAAACCTTCCTCTCTCAATTCCTTGGAAGACATCCCTTGCCCCTGACTGCACATTTCTCTACAGAGAAAGAGAGCACTAGCTTAATAAGATCAGTTACAACTACTCCACTTAATCCAAATCCCTTTATCTTTATGGGGACAATAAAGCTATCTTGCATTTCCCCCGCCTCCTCTCATTTTATTAGCTTTCTTTCTACCACTTTGCCTTTTTAAGAATATCATATTAAGAGACCAACAGATTTTACACTCTTTTTGGAGATAAAAGTTCAAATTTTAGAAGATTCTGTCAGAATCCAAGTGCAGAGCTGAAAGCAGCATGCCACCTGTGCCACTGAACTAAGTACAATGTATTCAGTACAGTTTACTTCACCAATACAAATGATTACAGCAACACAAATCTACTAATCCTTCCCAGAACATGCTTGTCATCATAGAAAACACCCTGCTTCACCCTGACCATGAGCCAGAGCCTGAGGAAACCCAGCACAACACCTTGCATGACTCTCCCCAGACCTCACTGTAAAGAAATGCTCAGCGCTGGCTCTTTGAACCAGGCTGTTTCCAAGACAGACACTTAAAAATCATTAAGCATTTCTTTTAATAGCTGTGTTTGCTTACAGAGTGGGTTTCTGCATTGCCTCAGAACAGTACTTGGCGATTAAGTCCTGCTAAAATTTCATTATGTTAATTTTTTTTCCCAATTTCACTTCAGCCTTTTACAACAATTGTTTCCTGAAAGATGCATGGTGTCAGCTATTTTATATAGCTAATCTCCTCCACTCAGTGAAATTTGTGTTCATATCTCAAATAGATACGAGTTTAACTCCAACTCCCTGAGGGCTAGATACACAGAGCTATCAAAAGACTACTTTAAAATCCTTTAATTATTTTTGTGGCACATCTAGCCGTTAAACTTTCACTGATAATACTTGAAAGATTAGTCTTTACCCTAGCACGTGTGAACTAAAAGTTTCCTCTCCACTTATGCATTGCTTAGAGAAATCAGCAGGCAAACAGAATTGAGGCACTGTCTAATGAGCAGCAAGGTCATTTTATGCCTCTGGTCTTTTTAATCAGATGTGAGGAATCATAGAACACCCAAAACAACACTAAAACAACACACTTGTCTCATTAAGTGGGCTATATACTTCAGTATTTATTTAAAGCTATACTACAACATATAGTAGGCTGTAGAAATACTTTCAGGACAGCTCTCCAAACAGATCGGTTGCACTGGAAGTCCTTTTTCCACCTTTACCTTGCAATTCAGCCTCAGGAGTTTTATCCCAGCTATCCCTACCTTCCTTAGGCAGTTCCTTACTAGAAGCAGGCAGTACACACTCTTCCTCAGGAATGTGCTGGGGGGGGCTCTTTGTAGAAGCTGTGTGAGCATAAACACACTATACGGACTGCAAAGAGTAACACACCTCCAGACCAAGTTCACCAGCAGACTGCACCGATCAGCCAGCCCCCTTCCAGGGAAGCAGAGGGCTGATGCTGCAGTGTCTGTGCACATCCCGCTGCCCCATCCCTTGCCAGCCTGGGGGCCCACACTCGAAACAAGCCCGGGCCCAGGCCGAGGGAGGCAATGCCCAGGCTGACGGAAGGGCTGCTAAGCGGCTTCCCTCCGCTTCCACCCAGCCCAGGCCAAGGCGCTCGCACAGAGCCAAGCGGCAGCCGCTGCGTTCGGGCCCGGCCGCGCCGGGGGAGCGGGGCGCAGGAGGACGCACAGGGGTGCCGCTACACGGAGAGGACACCGAGCTGCGCGGCTGCCCGCAGCGCGGGGCACGGCCGCCTTTTCTCTCACCCCAGGGCCTCACCCGCCACACTACGAGCGGCGCCCCGCAGGGGGGAGCGCCAAGTGCCCGCGCCGTGCGCCTCGCGCGCGACACCCCCCTGCCCGCCGCGCCGGGCCCGCTCTTCCCCTACCCCCGGGCCTGCTGCTCCCGACCCGCTGCGGGGGGAGCGCCCAGCGCATCCCCCCGGCCCCAACCAGCGCCCTGCGACCCCCCCCCCCACCGCACAGGGGCGGAACCAGCCCGGCGGGCGCCTTCCCTTCGCCTGGCGGCCGCCGCCCCGGCCCCGCTCCGCGGCCCGGCGGGAGCGCGGCCCGAGCCCCACTCACGGCGTGCTGCGGTCGCTGTACTCATTGGCGATGGTCTCGATGCCGCCGGCGCGGGCCACGGCCACATAGCAGCTCTGGAAACCCAAATCGATGCCCACCACCGACATCGCTGCGGCGGAAGAGAGGGACTGAGGCGCCTGAGGCCCAGCGGCTCGGCCCGTTTAAATGCGCGGCGGCGGCGGCGGGCGCTGCCTCCTCGGGGCGGGGGGACTTCTCGAAAGATCCCGTCGGGCCGCCGCCGAGCGCAGCGCTGAGAGGAGGAGGGGGGGGGAGCCTCTCGCGAGACTGCGGCCGGGCATTACCGCGCAGGCGCGGGAGCGCGCTCTGGGCGGGCCCGGTGGGGGCCGCGCCTGCGGGGCACCGCCCCGTGTCCTTCGCCTCAGCGGGGCGCCGCGCGGGAATGGCGGCGCCTCAGCAGCGGGCTGCCTCTCACGGGTTCCTCTCGGGCTTGAGGCCGCCGTGGGGTGCCCGTGGCTTTCAGAAAAATAAAGGCCTTTTTGATTTGTTTCTCCCCCCGCTGTAGTCACAGCAGCGTGCCAGGGCATCTACAAAAACAACGGGCCCGGGGCTGGTGGAGAAGCAGGCCTTGCAGACAAGGGCCTGGGCGCCTCCTCAGCCGTTGGATGCCTTCTGCTGTTAGGGTACCGTCGTTTCAGGGCCTGCCAGTTCGAGGCCCGCACCACTGACTTCTCCCCCAAGCTACAACAAAATCTCTTGAGTCTTTCTCTTATTTTAACACCCTTGGGTACTAAAAAAATTGATGGAAGCCTCCCCGATGACGTTCGGGAGGTAGGAACAGGCATGATGGTGGCATCTGGGTGCCACTTGCCTGTGCATCCGCCGACTTCCAGAGCAGCCAGGGGCCGATGGCCGTTTCCTTTTACCTAGAGCCCCTCGGCAGCACTGAGCAAGCCCTGCAGGGATAAAACCCCTCATCTAAAATGAGTGTGTGCACGCAGAAGCATTCAACTGGTCTTGAACGTTTCTGCAGCGCAGGGGAGACCTCCAGGCCTCAGGATGACCAGGCCAGGATGCCCAACCCGACCTGTGACAGCATCTGGCTCCCTGAACAAAAACATCCACTGGATCCTTAAGTTCACAGTTTTAAAATGTGCTTAAAAGACAGTTTGGTTCCACCTTTGCTACCCATAAAGTGTAGCCTAGGATTGCTTTATATCCAGCACAGCCACTCTCTAATTAACACATAAAATTTTAATATGAGTGTGTCTGTCTTCAGGGCTTAGGCCACTGCCACTCCTGCTGTATCTGTATCACTACATTGTGTTTTCCAGGGCAGCCTTTTGCCACCAAGTGCCTTGTGAGCTTTCTGGAGAAAAGTCCTAACAGGGATCAGGAATCTCTAAAAAGCTCAATAATATTAATTAAAAATTAAAATAAATCCCCGAAAGCGCCAAGCTGCTCCATTGTCCCTGAGGGTGGGAATGGATTGAGGGTGGATGGGGCGCTGGACAGACTGCTCTGCTGGGAGGTGTGGGAGGGTTCTGCTGAGTAGACATTTTGGGAAGAAAGCAGAAGGGATTGGGATTCATCCTAACACAAACCTAATCCTGGTACTTTACCTTACCTTCATGACTGGCGTGAAACAATGTTTGGGAATGGTTTTAATTCTGAGATAAAAGGTGCCTATAATACAGCAATGCCATGTGTTATAAATAGAGCATTTCCAAATTCCCAGCCCTATATTTACATCGCTGCTCTTTGTTTTAATGATGCAGAAAACACATGGCAGAGAAATCCAATATTTCAGGCAGGAAGGACTCTTGCCCCAAAGGCTGTTGAGCAGCCTCAGCCCCGCGTGTTTGCGATTCCTGGCAGCGTGCTGAGCGACGCTGCACTGGCAGCTGCTGGTGGGCTGGGAATTGCATCATGGTGCTAATGACAGAATAATAATGAAGCGTTTAACCTCGGATGTCCTTGAGCGTAGAGCGAGGTGCCAAGGAACGAAACCAGCCTGCTGCTCTGCGTGGAGAGTATTGTACAACACAAACCCGCCGCACAATGGACAGTGAGAAAGAACATCACCTGGTTCCTGTTTCCTCTTTTTCACTTTCATGTTCCGAAGTAGAGTCCCTGTCAGAGGAGGGGAGCCTGGGATCTGTCTCCAAATGTCCAGAGCCCCTCCAGGCACCCACCAGCCACTGGCCATGTGTGATGGCTCTTCCTGCACTAGGACATGGTTCTGGGACCTCCCCAGAGCTGCTGCTCGTGGGGATGGAAAGCAAGTGGGAGAGGGACCCCTCCAAGCCAAACTGGCCTGATCCGCACATGCAGCCTCCCCTGGCTGGAGGAAAAATAGATAAATCAACTCAAAACCTCAGGTGTCGTGATGTAGCCATCTCAAACAGAGCCAATGCCATGATTCTCCCCCCACCCCATCTTCTGAATGTTTTTCCTTTTAAAAGTGAGACTTCTAATGCATGAAAGATGAGGAGACTGTGAGAAATATTTCCACTAGGAATTAGGATTTGATGACAGCTGAAAGACACATAGCTTATCCTGAACTCTTATAATATATATACTTGAATGAGTCCTTATTATCATTTCTTCCCCTGTGAAGACTGATTAGCAGTACAGAGAGTGACTGTAAAATGAAACAGCAAAGTACCAGTGGAAGTAACACAACTTTCTGGATTTTACCTGTGAGTTTGACAGTGCTTGACTTTTGAAGGCACAGTAAGTACCTGGTTCTATATATTCTTTCTTTTTATTCTGTGGATGCTTTTTGATATTCCATCCCTCCCCTTCTATAACTTCTGATTAATCCTGTTTGACTTCAGAATGGCTGTTCCACAGATCTTTCACTGTGTTTGACAGGTTTGCATTTGGAAAGGAACTGGAATAACAGAAGCATCTTTGTCTTATCTAAATCCGATTTCCAATATAGATAGGCCAATATAGATATCTATATTTCCAGTATAGATAAGACCTTGGTGGTGCACTGATCTTTCTGGGTGGGAGTTCAGAACAGACCAGTGTCTCTTGTCTTCTAAATTTGTAACAGCCTGAGATAATTGCTATTAGAGAGTGATGATTACACTCAGAGGAGTGATGTAAAACCAAATGATAGCCAAAAACTGAGTCTAAATTTCTTTATTGCTTATGATAGCATGGAAAGGAAACTGGGAAATGAAGTCTGCCTGTGCAGATGTGGTGGGTAAGATGCAGAGAGAAGTGAAAAGAGAGCAAAAAAATGGTGGGAAGAAAAAATGTCTGGAATAATGGCCAGCCTGCTCCTCAAGTGCATTCTTCAGCTGTGTTTCCATCCATTCCCCAGTACAACAGCAAGGTGCTGAAGAAAGAAGAGACCCAAGTTTAGGTACCTTTTATAGCCCCTGTGCTATGGCTTGGTCGGAGGTGTGTTTGACCTGATTCTGACCGCACGGATGTGGGTCCCTACCTGGCTGCAGCCCAGCCAAATGCCCCAGCGATGCTGCCCCACATCCCCTCTCCTGGCAAACACACACAAACGTAGATCCAATACAGAGGCAGCAAACTTTGCTGCGGTCCCCTGAGGATGTTTAAGGAGCATCCCCAGAGCACATGAATTTGTTTCAAATGCCTTCCAAGCTGGGATTTGTTCTGCAGTGCCCCACAGATATATCCTCTGCTCGGGTGTACACTGAAGTTGTTATATTGTTTAAGCCTTTCTGTGTTTGTGAGCTTCTGCAATTGAGCTACTGCTGGTTTGGAATTGCCCAGAACTCATGACACTGACGTTCAGTGGTTTTCAGCTTTTAATCCATAGCAGCATTTATTACATTATCATTTTAAAACTCTGTCACGGGACCTAATGATTCCAGAAGCCCTGAACCATGAAAACCAAAAATAAATAAACCTGACATGCTGGAAATTATGGGGAGGAATCTGCATGTTTAGCATGGCTTTCATAAGCTTTCTCACACTTTTTCAAAATGGGTTTGCAGCCCCAATCCATTTGTTTTTAACGGAGACGTATGGCCAGAAGAAATGTCTCAGTACATTAAGAAATGTCAAAGCAAAACTCAGCTATGAGGTAGCACAGCACCTTCCCACATTAATTTAAGGAAGGAATTTAATTTCTTATATCAAGGTAGACTTTGTCTTCTTCCAAGCAAGTAACTTGCCAGTTTCTTGTGCACTTAAATACATTATCAGTGAATCCCCATCAGACTAAATATTCCTTATTTATGCATATGAATGGTGTGCATGTTGCTACTTAGCTGCCTATCAGTAAAGTGACAAATAAGTTTAATACTTTTTGTTATCACAACAATCAGCAATTTTATTTTAAATTACGGAGAAAAATCCAGAAAAAGGTTAATCAAAAAGGGGCTGTCAAAGATGCAGCAGGAACAAAATGTCTCAGAAGTTCTTAGACTTTTGAAGGCAGTGTAAACAAAACAGCAAAAGCATTAAAGTTTCATAATCACATCAAGACTGTCAGAATTCAGTTATATATTCGATTGACGACTGCTGTATATAAGAAAACACAAGTCAGAGAGTATATCCAACATGACATTATGTGGCCTAAAACTCCTGGCTATTTTTTAAAGAAGGAATAATTTGCTGTTGATGTACTTGATACCATTTCACTGCTCTGAGCTGCAAACGGGTCTTCTGTAGTGTGGCAGGTATCACAAGTATGTAATCCTCAAAAACCATGGGTAGAAAAAAGAAAACGGGGAAAAAAGACTGATACATTGCTGTTCATTCATATGCTACAGGTGATTTTACAGGTTCTTCAGTGTGTCCTCATCGTGCTTTCCCTCAGCGCCTTACTCGATCCGTGCCTTGGTCCTCATCTGTCTGCAGCCTTGAGCCTTGCCCCAGACATGCTCCTCTGGGGAACTTCGCTGATAAATCCTTCCCTGGCAGCTTAAGCATCCTCCTTTCTCTGGTATCTGTACGTGAAATAGGTGTGTGATTTAAGGGGCAGCGCTCACATACTGCACATCTGCCTCCATCGTGTCTCTCAGTGTCTTCAGGCTGAGTGTACAGTGACATGTCTTGCAATTCATTAATGCCAGGCAAACACGAAAACGAATATGGGCTTAAAATAAGCCCGAGCTGCCCTCTGTCCCAGGCTATTCTTTGGGCTGCTGTAAATAGTCCCAGCGTGTCATCTACCGGGTGGTTCATCATGCTATTCTGGGGTATTCAAATAGAAACGGGCTTTGCAACCTCCTCAGCTGAGGGTATCTGGAGTATCGTGTTGCCCCGCACTCTGATATGGATCATACCTCATATAACGTGGTTCTCAGAAAATCCTGCCTCTGTGTGCTGCAGAAGGTTACTGGGACCCCTTCCTGACAGTGCAGTTATCTCCAGAATTTGCAGTGACATAAATGTCAAAATGATAAATCTGCTTCTTATTGTGGTTTCCATAGTTTTCCATCAACCTTGAAAGATAATTAGATCTCACGTGTTTACAAATTAAGTCATCACAGCTACTGAAGTATCAGAGCTGGGTAACTGTCCACTGAACAAAACCCAAAATGACCAACTGAAAATTAAAAAAAAAACATTAAAAAAAGCAAATAGAAAAACAGATACAAGAAAACCAACATTGGAAAGTGACTGGCACTACAGCAACAGGCGTGTAAGTCTGAAGAGTGTATAAATATGTCCTGAAACAACTGTTTGCTCCTGGATGTTGTGTTTTACACATACATCATAACTATATAATTAAGGCTTGTTCATAGTTTTGCATATACTTACTAACAGAGAAATTAGAGCCCTGGGGCAGCCTGCCTGCATTAATGGGTTTTGAACAGGTAAAAGAGTTTCTCAGCATGTTGGTTCATGAAATGTGGCAGCAAACTGTGAGTGGCTTTGTTGGGACAGGTTGTGGTTACAGTGTCAGCCTCCCCACTGAATCCTGAACTGAGCTGGAAGTCCAGCAGAAAGAATTTTTAACATATTGATAAAGTAATAAGGATGGTGTCACATCATTTCAACATATGGAACAGTGGCTATGTTAAGGAGAAAAATAAATCAATGCTGCATGCAAGTGTGCTTCCCTTCACAGAATGCAACATGTTAGGACAGAAATGTTAAAACTGTGACTGAGCTTTTTGATGTCACATAAAGGTAGGAGGCATTATTGATGGGAAACCGTGATCCCAATGACTCGAGCAGTAAGAAATTGAACAAAATTCAGTGGTAGGAAGGTTAAGGTCATGCACAGGTGAACTAATAGCAAAAAAAAAAGATCCAATAGAAACTGGAAGCTCATCAGTAAGAAATAATGGCAGAGGAGATCATCTTGCCTGGGACCTGGCTGAGCAGAGGACGGCTGTGAGTGGAAAGGGTTGAGCAAACATGAAGAAAAAAGTATCTTAAGATGCAGGAGGTGTCACCAGCTGAGACAGGAAAGCATTGGTGCCATCTGTAAGTGGAATAATACTAGGTTTATTTCTTGTCACACAAAAGCATTGAGCAGAGCCCAGGAGAACACTGTGATGGGCAAGGGAACTGTCTGTGCTATGGAAGGAGGTCACCCTCCTATGAGTGAATGGATACAGGAGGGGAGACAGTCACCATGGGGGTGGGAATAAAACTTCAACTAAAGACCAGCTGACAAGAACAGATGAGATAGACTGATCACTAATAATTTAATTCTGAAATCAGGGGGATTCCAAGGTAATCAAGCTTTGGAAAGGCCAGGAGAGCATGGAGGAAGAAAACAACTTTAGAGATGAATCAGGGTAGTTATATAGATGGGATTCAGTGAACTGCTCCCTCAACAACTGAAGTGGCAGCGGTGCCCAGTGGGTAATGTTGAACTCTCTAATCCTAAACTCCCAGAAGGCTGAGGGCAGAGGCTACTGTCCCTCCTTGTCATGCCCTTCCCTGTAGTGTCTGAACTCATGCTGTTGACAGATCCTAGAGTTTGACCCCGTGAGCCCATCTCAGATGGGCAGAGGACTGTGGCTGGGCACTGACAGGAGCTCAGCCCCTATTTCCTCCATCCAGACAGTCCACAAACCTCCTCAAACACGTCTGGTTTGGGTGACAGCCTTCCTGTCTCATCCCATTCGGGTTCAGCCTGCCAGTCAGGCAGCACGGCTGCGCCAGCCCCAGCCTCTCCGCCTGCCGATGAGGCTCCCTTGTACGCTGTGGTCTGCTGGCTGGCTGCCCAGGAAAGAAAAACATCTGAATTTGTCCTAAATCGATGTAATACATTCCAGTGACATGTTTAATGATGTAAGCTTCCACAAACTGCACACACAGATGACGTCCCTGCTACGTTGACGTGCTTTACACTCCTGCGGGAGACGTTGGCGATGTGTTGACACACAGAGATACTTGGCGTTCGCTGAAATGTGAGCTGAGGATCTAAAAATAGGGCAGTTTTGTAGGCTGGAGCAGGGAACAGTGACCCAGCAGGCACTCATCGAGGCTACAGTCTGAATAACAACACCACAGCCCATAGCAACGCTGTACCAGTGCTCCCCCCTTAGAAAAGGGGTGTTCATCTCAAGTTCACAGATCATAAATTAAATTAATTTAAATGCATTTTAATAACAAAGCCTATTTTCTACTTTTTATTTCAGTGGTAACTGTGGTTGGGCTTCCATGTACAGAGTTTTGGTGTGCGTTGCTCCTTTCAGTGTACCTAATGAGGACTAATGAGGCTCAGAAAGCTTCCTTCCAGTGATCACTAACTAGCGTGTCCGTCATTTTCCTTTCAGCTTTGTGCACGCTCCTCTAATCGCCTGTTTCTATGGTGGATACCAAAGGACACTGATATTATGCAAGTCTGAAATTTTAATACATAGAGCCAACATCTGCTCTTAGTTACCAACATAAATATTGAGTATCTGCATCAACAGACCTACATCCACACTGACACTCATTTTATAGATATCACAGGGACTTTTCTTTTGTCAGGTCTCGCACTAGCTGTTAAGAAGTTGAAAGAAACTCTTTTTGTGACTCTGCTTGAAGAGGAGACCCTTTTCACCAGGCAGATGTCATGTCATAATACATTGTGCAATTCCTACTGCAAGGAAAACACAGAAGAGGGAACAAGGGAACCCGCCTTCCTTGGGAAGTTACGAGAGAGAAACACTGGAAGATTTGGAGCTGGTGATGCTTTATGTCCAGGAAGGGATTCCTGTATTTCTGCTTCTCACAAGCAAGTCCTTGGAAAGATCATGACAGATGGGATCTGACCTGGAGCTCCCCACCCTGATGTGCTGAGGCTGCTTTGCCGAAATCCACCCGTCGGCACAAGGCGAGAAGGCCACGGGCCGTGCAGGGTACAGGCTGTGCTGGGTGGGAATGGGTGCTTCACTTATCATACCCCTTGCAGGAGCCCAGCAGGGTGGGGCGTCTGTGCTCACAGTTCACTCAGTGAGCGTTCGTTTCACTCTGCTGTTCTGGTTGTGCTGTGATGAAGAGAAACATTGGGATTTTACTCATTTTGGGCTGGCTGGTTTTTTAAGGAAGTCTCTGTGGGTAGAAGGAGTATTAGGCCAACCAGTGTCTGGAAAAGGTAGAAACCACTCCTTTGCATATTTAAAATGTTTGGTTCAGTAACCCCTGATGGATTCAGACCCATCTGAAATGCACAGCAGCCCAGTGCCAGCCCAGACTTCCCCTTAAACCCCTTTCTGTCAGGCCCTGACGTAAAGCTCCACCACGCAGACACCCTGCCCTGCTCTTGGATTTCAGTCTGCAGCTTTACTACAGGTGTGGCATTGTTTCCTGTGAAGAAGTAGGTTGTTATCTGGAAATTCAAACCCCAGGTGCCCTGGCAAAACATCAGGAAAAGCTTTAACATGAGAAATAAACCCTGTTCTGGCAAGATGGCTTTGTTTCTTTCAGATGTTATTCCACAGGCAGCGTCATAGTTTTTAATTTTTGTCCTGAATCCAGAAACCCTGAAAGCAGAACACAAAGGACCTCCCAGTGTCATCAGTTGTGTCTACACTACAGCTGCAGTGCTATTCAGAAATACCTGAGCCAAATGTAAAAGAACTGGTTTCTGTACCCCAAAGTTGTAACACACAGTTTCACGTGAGCTTGGTTCCTCTGCAGAGAGGCAAAGCAACCTGGCCAACTCTAATGTGCTACCTGAATGTACCACGGTGTGTGAACCTGTAGGTGCTGCAGGTGCAGCTGAGAGGAGGCAGGAAATCCTAGACAGGGAGCGGTTCAGCTCTGTTGACTAGATTCCTTTATCATGGAGATTTTTTTCCAGCCTCCAGTTCTGCCTGATTAAGGATCTTCTGTGTTTCTGCCTCTCACTATTAGTTTTCCTTGATGCTGAAGATGCCAACAGCTCTACATACAGGAAGTCAGTAGGCAGCACAGGTTGTTTGTTTTGGTCAGGGATTTTTTTTTTTATTATTATTTCTCAGTCCAGTTCAAATTGTGTTTTAATTTTCATTTTGGAAGGCTCGTCAGAATTTCGTGTAACCAGCACTAGTGGCCAGCAGTCTCAGCAATGAAGTTGGTGGGCTCAGTCCTTCCCAAGCCGTGGAAAGCAAGCTGTGAGAACATTTCACATACAGACCCTTGACAAACAGTCTGACACCTTGGTCTGGTGTGCGATGTGCTTCCAGGGAAAAGTGCTGAGGG
The DNA here is from genome assembly GCA_022605575.1 of Laterallus jamaicensis coturniculus. Taxonomy (NCBI): domain Eukaryota; kingdom Metazoa; phylum Chordata; class Aves; order Gruiformes; family Rallidae; genus Laterallus; species Laterallus jamaicensis. The sequence continues at coordinate 19,958,446 of JAKCOX010000016.1, read as the reverse complement.
TGGAAGTGTAGCCAGAAGGGTCTGAGAAGCTGACAGGAGACAGCTCGGTGTTGGTGCCTCTGACCCTTCAGCACTTCCCTGTATTTTCCCCTGTGATGCCTGCATACCTCCTCCCTTTCCTGCCTAGAGAGGCACACATTTTGGAAAGTAATGTCCCTGCCCAGCACATTCAGAAGCAGGTTAATGACACTGCAACTTGAAATAGCAACAGAATGTGCAGGGCAGGATTTATGGGCACGGACAGTTCATTGAGCAGCAGCAGCAGCTCCCTGGAAGCCTCTCCTGAGAGCGAAGCCAGCGCTGGGCAATGACGCTGCACATTAATCCGGAGGGTCTCGGAGTCACGTCCTCCTCTGGGCTCATCAGCCCCGTGGGGAATTGTCTCTGCATGAGAGAACGGCTGTGAAACAGATTTCAGGCTGTAGGAACCTGCTGGCTTTGAACTCACATGAACACTTGCAACTCCTCAGGTAGAAGGATTGTAAGCAGATTGTTCTAATAAAAGGTACATCCCTGACACCTCTGTGTCAGGAGAAGCCCACAGGCTCCCTGGAGGGATCTGGCATGTATCAGAAATCTTGCTCTACCAGCCAATTTAGGAAACGGTGGCTCTGCTGCATCATCATTAGGAGTGTTGCACAGGTGCTGGAAGCACCAAATGTGAAGTAGAGTGTGGATACTGCTACCAGTGAGTAATTTTCACCAAGACTCTAAGTGATACTGATGTAAAAAGAAGGGATCAGCAGCCAGGAATTTATTATAAACCATGGATTATTATAAATAGCAGTTCTCAGCTATTTGGGTTTTTTAAGGAAATTTCTTAGTCAATCTTAAAATAGCAAATTCTTCTGTCTGACTTTCTCCATTAGAAGTGAGCTGCCAGACATCACAACACAAATACTGAGGCCAAACTCTGCTGTGTTTATAACCCAGCAGCATTGCCCATCAGAATGTAGCTGAGGTGCCAGATAGGATTCATCATGGAGCATCACCAAAACAGGACGCTGACGAGATACCACAGGGAGTGCCAGGCACAGAAGAAAACATGGCCCACACAGGAACAGCCACTAGCTGAGACATTACAGAGTTTGGAGACAGGAACTACTAGAATATTCAACAGTTAGTCACGTGGCAATTAATCCTGATGAGGTGGGGTTGTCTATCAGAATCCCTCAGTATCTTACCTTACCTGTATGATAAGTAACTGGTGCCATTGCAGGTGCTGTTACCATCCCTGTCAGTATAAATGTGATGTGACACACCTCAGGAAGGTCTGGCTCGAGGGTCTCCTGGCTGTGGCTTGGTCGAGAGCCACCAGAGGCGAAACACTCCCATGCCACACACTTGCTAATTCAAGACCTGGGATACTCAGCACCTGAAAGCATCAGATTTTTACTGCTGTATTATACATGACATATATTGTATTTTTATACGACTGTGAATTGCTTAAAATAGAAACTTGTATAGCCATCTGTTCTCACTACCCCCACGAGTTCTGTTGTACCACGTTCCCGTCTTGTATCTTCCCTTGAGGCACGTGTGAGCTTGTCTCAGCAAGGGCTGCCTCCTACACCCTTTCTGCAGTTCCTCACACAGCAACGATCCCACGGGTACAGGTGGATTCTACTGAACTTAAGAAACCACTGTATCTATTTTTATTTTTTGTAATAATCAAATACCACCAACTCACAAGGAGCAAGTTTTAAAGAGCTACATAGCTGATCCTAAACTGCTACAGATCGGTAACTGTTCATGTTTCACTAAATGTAAATGCCCAGTGGAATGCCCATTTATTGCCTATCAGTTGTCATACGATAAGGTAGCTCTGAATCAATACTGAAAATGGTTGGGTAGAAAGTACTTCCAGGATAGTAATAGCAGGAGTAATCACAATTCAGCATTTAAAAATGTGTTTTTCTTGAGGATTTTTGTCACAAAATTCAAGATATTGTTTTAAAACCGATGCAATGAGAGAACAATGAGTTTTGATAAGGCTGATCCATGACGCCCGATTCCTTGCTTCCCTGAATGCAGGATATTGGCTGCTGTACTTGTGCCAGCTGGCAAAAGTTCCCAAGGGGCTGCCTGCCAGGTATGTGCCATCAGAAAGCTCCGGACACAGCTACTCTTCTTTTTTTCTCTCCCATGCCAGAGACTGTAAGGAGATGATATAGGAGCCAAAAATATGAGCTGCTGTTGGCATAGCTGGGAGACTACAGTCTCTTGGGCTGAATGGAGTGGGAGAATCTGCCTTACGATTCCTAGATACATCTGTATTTCCTTACAAGCAGTTACAGAATGCGTTGGGTCGACATGAACAGCACTCATCAGTATCCTCAGGCCCTTAGATTTGTGCTGGCTGAGCCACAGTTATGTACTGTCCCTGCAGCAGAATTAATCTTAATTAATTGGAATGAATCAGAATTAATCTGTTATACTAAGATTTCCTTTTCTGCCCTTGTGGGGTATGAAAACCTGACCTGACAGAAATTAGTATGGTAGTAAGTGCTTGCAACTTTTTTAGGAGTGATGAGGAGTTAAATTATTCCTTCTTGAAATCTAGCTAACATTTTTTGGAGCCTTCCTGTTATTACAACTAGAATGCTATTATCCTCCCCGTAGGAAGCAGAGCACAGCTGGAAGCTCCTGAGAAGCTGCAGCAGGCCACCCTCAACTATGCTGAGTTATTGATGGGGACTAATGAAGGAGAAGCTGTCCCCAGACACCCAGCGGTCTGTCCTGCTGCGGGCCAGACCAACTGGAGGTGGTGGGATGCTCAGCTCCAGGAGTCCTCTCCTCCTCAGCTCAGCTCCCTTCTTCAGCCCATATTGGCCATCCCATGTCAGCGCTTGGCTCCCCAGCCACACGTGCAGCCAGAGCAGGGCTGTCAGGGTTACAGAGTCACAGAGTCACCAGGTTGGAAAAGACCTTTAAGATCATCCAGTCCAACCGTCCCTGTCCTGTGCTAAACCATATCTCTGAGCGCCTCATCTCCCCTCTGTTAAACACCCCAGGGGTGGGGACTCAGCCCCCTCCCTGGGCAGCCTGTGCCACAGCCCCACAACTCTGCCAGGGAAGAACTTTGCCCTCCCAGCTGAGCTGACCCTGCCCTGGCACAGCTTGAGCCCATTGCCCCTTGTCCCATCTCCTGTCCCCTGGCTGAAGAGACCATCACCCACCTCTCTGCACCCTCCTGTCAGCTCACAGTCCGTTCTGCTGCGCTTCGGGCATTTAAACCGCATCCCTCGTGAGGGAAATTACAGGACTTGGAGTGTGAGGCAGGCTCGCCTAACGCTCGGCCTGGAGGGAGGGGGAAGCAGCAGCCAGGCCCTGTCAGGGCGGGACGGCCGGAGGGCTGCGTGAGGCCGCGCCGCCGAGCTCCCCGAGGAGACACCGCGCCTTGGCGGGGCTAGCGGAGGGGTAGCGGAGGGGACAGCGGGGACCCGGCTGGGCGAGGCGTCGAAGCGCGGTGATGCTGCGGCGGGGACGGGCCGGCCGCAACCTCCCTCCCCAGCGGTGCCATGGCAACGCAGGAGGAGGCGAGGCGAGGCGAGGCGAGGCGGAAAGCGCGACCCTCCCAGCGCCATCCCCTGCGGCCTGGGGAGGATTTCCTCTCTGTGGCGGCCGCTCCGTTTCCCCCAATGGGAGAAGGAGGCGGAGGGCAGGGCCCGGCATGCAGCGCGGCCCGCGCCTCACTTCCCGGTCTGGCCGCTAAGATGGCGACTCCCATGCATCGCCTCATCGCTCGGAGACAGGCGTGAGTGAGGCGGCGGTCGCGGCAGCAGGCGGGTTGTGGGGGAGCGGGAGAGCCCGTCGGGTAGCGCTCTGAGGCAGCCGTGAGCCTACAGGCTCCTCCGGGGACCCTCAGCCTCCCCTCGTAGCCCCTCTCCCCGCCAGCGAGGCCGTGGGGCCGCAGCTCTCCTCATAGGTGCTCTGATCCTGGAGTAGAGCCCTTGGAGATAAACCTCCCCAAAACACGGCTGGGGCCACCCCCGGTAGCAGCATCGTGGGGGTGATGCTCCTGGGAGGAAAGCAAGGTGGTGGGAAAGGAGAGGAGCCCCCCCCCCCAGGCTCTTGCTTTTTGGGGCTCACACCGGTGAGGAGGAGGCTGCTGAGCCGGTGTGGGTGTGCGGTGGGTTTGAGTGAGGGGAGGTCTTTGTTGCAGGCGGTTTCCAGTCTCTGTTGTGGGTTTTAAATGTTAAAAAAATAAGCTCTGGGTGCGTGCTGTGAGTTGTTTGGTGGGTCAGTTCTGGTTCTGTGCTGGTGAGAGGCTGGAACAGGGTGGGGAGATGCTGGCACGCTTTTCCCATGGAAGTGTTTCAGAGCATTTTTGGAATTTCCAAGCATTTCTGCAACAGTTGTTCTTTTAAGCTGCGGTTTCATTCAGAGGTGCTGTTTATCCCGAGTCAAGGAGTGATTCCTTCTGTTTCTTATTACATCACAATATGCATGGTGGGTATGTCTGCCAGCCTTTGCTGCCTGGCTCTGCTCACTGATCCCTGTTAGAAGTTCACTCCAGCCTTGTGCTTTGTGTTAGTGTCAAACCTGTTCGTGCCGATGTGGCATTTACAGCTCCACGGCTGCTGAGCTCACCCGAGCTCTTCCCCTGGTAATTATTACTTCTATTGCTTGATATCACCTTTGTAGCTAGGGTGAGGCTGTCTGCCCAGATCATGGGAATGGGAGTAGTACCAAAGCCCCGGGAATTCTGAGTTCTCTGACTGTTACTTTCAGATTCTTTTCAGGGTCTGAGCTAGTTCGGGATGCAAGCTCTGAACAGTGGATGTTTTTCTATACGGATGGGGAGGAGGGAGTATCATTATTGTACTTACTCTTGTGGCAGAGCCTGAAGTCCAAGGCAAAGCAAAGTGAACCACTCAAAGATGTTTTGTTTTCTTATGACTGTTAAGAGTCTGAGATAATTGTGCAGCACAGGTTGCAGTTTTAATTAGTTTTCTAGCGCTGATTTAGATGAGTGTTTCTAAGGACAGATTACGAAGCCAAATACTCTGCATTGACAGAGTGTTGGATGTTCAGAAGGAGATCCCATTCAGAATCCCGAAGGCCTGTCCCCGGAGGTGATGGCTGCAGTTGAAAGAGAAGCAATTCACACCTTGTCTTGAAAAGCAACTCTCCTCTGGAGAGAAAAGGGCTCACTGCTGGTCTGCCACTTTGTGCTCTCCAAATACTGAAGGAACAGCCTAGGAACTCCCCCCTAGGGAAGCCAGGGCAGATGATTTCAGGCAGTGTAGACGGGCTCACAGTGGAAAATTAGTGTCTTGGTGTTTGGAAAAAATGGTGGAAGGTGGCAATGAGTTACAGCAGTGGCAGTGACCTGTGCAGGAGCTAGAGTCGTGATTCCAGTCCTGGCTCTGAAAGTAATTTGTGATTCTGACCTTGAGTGAGTCACTTGGCCGCTCTCTGAGTTTCCGTATTTGTCAAGGAGGAGGGTGCCTGTGGGATGATAGCAAACCAGCTTTTGTAAAGCTTCAGAAGAGTGGACTAAGAGCTACCATGCAAAAATAGGAGTTTTCTGACTTAAGTGGCATCTAAAGGTGATCGAAGGATTTTTACCACAGTGTGAAAACTGAAGTGTGGCTGTGAAGTGCTCACCAGACTCTCCAGGTGTGGATGGCACTGAGCAGACAGTGAAGCCTCGCTTGATTTCAGTGCACAGAGTGAGCAGGAGCCTGACTTTTCTTACAATAAACCTGCCAGCCTTTAATGAATCTCGGTAAATCCAGACAAGCCACAACTAAGATCATCTGCTTTACCTGCTCAGAATCCCAGCTGGCTGTGAGGATTTGCCAGTTTGGTCTGTGTGCTGAATTCCAGGGTTTGGAAATGAAGCTGCCTGCTCTTTGCCAGCAGCCTTCCAACACACTCTGAACAAGCTGGAGCCACAGGCAGCTACTGGGCTGTAACAAACCATCCAAGCACAATCATTCCCAACAGCCCTGGTACAATTCCACCCTGGGATGCTAAAAGCTGATCCAAACGTGGTTCTGGGGATAGGATTAACCTTTGTTCACAGACATGAATGGTCCTAGCAGTGTTTTCCAAAATGCTCAAGTTGTTCATGATGTTTGAAGGGGGTGGGAAATTATGGGGTTTTAAGAGTGAAGGTAGACTGCAAGGTGGGCTGACCAGCAGCTGGGGTAAAAGCCAAAGGGAAGGCCCAGTGTGGTTGATGAGTGTGATGATGGTTGATATCAGCAGTTCAGCATTTGCTGCTTGAAGAAGACTTGAGCTGAAGCTCTGGAAGAGAAGAAAAGTGTCTCTTTGTTCTCTTTCATAAATAGCTGATGTGAGAATGCTTTAAGGAGAATGGAAATGCACTTGCCTAAATTCTGTTGCATCTTAAATCAGGGCAAGAACAGTGTAATAGCTGAAGCACCCAGCAATGTCTGGTTTAATTCTAACTACATGTGCTGCTAAGAGTCTGTATTGTGGGAAAAACTGAGGTATTTTTTCAGTAGGTAGAGCTCCTTGGAATCAGTCACTTAAGCAGTTCTGCACTTTTACAGGGAGGCAAACAAGCAGCATGTAAGATGTCAGAAGTGTTTAGAGTTCGGACACTGGACGTACGAGTGTACAGGGAAGAGGAAATACCTGCACCGACCTTCGAGGACGGCTCAGTTAGCCAAAATCCTGAAAGAGAAGGAGAAGCGGCTCTTACTGCAGCAAAGGTAAGGCTGGCAGCATGAAATGATTCTGATTTATGATTTATTAATGGAAAGGCAACTTTTGAGTGGGAAAGGTGGGGTCCTAGACAGTTTTTGTCATCTTCTGGGCTGTGTGATGCTTGCTTAGTAGTAGATAGAGCTGGTTTGTATCTTGGCTGGAGTTTGAACGCTCAGGTCCCACGAAATTAAGATGTTGTTCATTAACACCTGCTTGTCTAAAATGTGCTAAAAGCTTTATTGGCATGTCTGGGACAAAATGTGTGCTAAGCCAAGTGGGGACAGTTGGAGCCTTTTTCTGTAATGCAGCACTGCTTCCCAAATTCCTTGGCTACGTGACTTCATTGGTTTATGTGCTTGTACAAGGTTGGTGTGAAGACTGTAAATGCATTTAAAACAAAGCTCTGATTCTTTCACTTCTGTTTAGGTTTGTTGGTAGAATGTGCAATTAAAACTCATGTCTTCTGGGTATGAGCTGAGGGTGGGTCTGTGCCAGAGCAGCTCCTGTGAGCACTCAGTGTGAGCTGTAATGGATAAACAAGTGGATGGACTGCTGGGTGGTTCTGACTCTGAAGCACAAGTTAAAAACAGCTCGCTGAATTATCTCCCTTTCTGACACCTGAGGAAGTGAGAGATCCCTGCTGCTAGACAGAAAAATCTGAGCAGGGCTCTGTGTGTGTAATGTGATTCCCTTTCTATGTTGCTCCCAGTGGACTTTAATGCTTCCCTCAAGTTTAATAACTGTTCTAACAAGGAACTCCAGGTGACAAAGTGAAAACTAACGTAGCACACGAGTTTTCCATGATATTCCTAAGTAGGAAGGTGTCTGTTCTGCCACCACAACTCATATAGTTACCATAGGTAGCTGGAGAGTTGTTGCCTCAGCCCCACCGAGGGACAGGAACACTTGGAGCTGTCACAGCTGGAGCTGCAAACGTGCTCTGTCACCGCCACTTGCAGCCTGGTGTGTTGGCTGTAGGTCCTTTCTGCTGCCAGGGACTGAGTTATGGGAGAATGTTCACACCTTGTGCTCTCTTATCTTAACAGGGAGAGAAAATAGGTGGGACCCTCTGGCAGGGAGGTCTGCTTCCACTTTGTCAGCTGTGTCAGCTGAGGTAGCAGGGTGCATTGGAGTGCTGAAACACTGGCTTCAGTGGAAACCCATTGTAAGAGTGACATATGATGTTTGTTTTTTAAATTAATTTTGATCCAGTGAGTAATTCAGAAGCAATTGTAATCCCTTAGTGTTTGAGGCAGGAAAGTGGGAGGGCTTAAGCTCTAGAACTTGCTCTGTTTGGAGACAGGGTTTGGAAGAGTTCTGCAAGATTTTTAAGGCAAAGATTGAGTTTAAGACTTTTCCATGTTCCTTTTCTGCCCAATTGCTGTGGGATTCTGCAGGTCATCCGTGGAGGATAGTGAATTGAGGGTGCCATTGTTCCTTGGCTGTTGTGCTTGGGTCTGTGTATGGGATAACTTTAGGTCTCTTATGGAGCTTTTGGAGTGTGTAGCAGTCCATGGTGTGCAGTCAGCTCGTGAAAGAAAGACTAAGCGATCCTGAGATGGGAAGAGTTTTTAATCCTGGTTAAACTGGGCGAGGTTCATGCTGGTTATATCATCATAAGCTCCCTGAAGCTCCTTAACTGTACCGGGAGGCGTCCAGTTCCTTAGATGCCAAGGTCATACTTTTACTTTTTGCACATCTTGTTTTGGAAGGTTCTATCTTGTCTGCAGTGAAGTTGGTCTCCTACACATCTTCTGAGTATTTGTATCATCATCTTTAAAGGTCTAGCAATGAATCATTAACCAGAAGGCAAACATAGTCTAATAAGGTTAATATTTACATTTTGGCAGCCGCTTACAAGATTTTTCAGTGCCAACTCCTTTCAGCAGGATCTGTCTGTTTGCCACAGCTCTGATGGACATTACAGAGGTTTTCCTTCCTTACTGGTGCGCCAGTAAAGCCCACCCACGGCTTGTCCATCCCAGAGCAGGAGTTGGGAGGGGAGGAGCGGTGAGGAAATGCTTATTCCTTCCTGATGTTGCTGCATGGAACCAAACCCAGGAAGCCTGAGCCTGAAGACAGTGCAGGAGGGAAAAAGCCTCCAAGTGTCTTGAGAAAGATTTGTGTGACCTGGGGGACTGACCCCTCGAGTTGTGGAGCTCCGGAGAGGAGGGAACTCCTGTACTTATCCATACAGTAAACACTAGAGGGAGGCCTAGACCTGTGCCCGGGTTACTCAAGGCTGCGTTAGGTCCCTTCTGAAAGGTGCTTTGGGAGCTAATTGTGTTTGCTCAGTGACTTCTCCTACCTGTGAGACTCCTGGATACCTGGGGCAAGGGCAGGAGGCCTCACCAATGTCAGTGTTAATGACACTCAGCACTGTGGGAGGGGTTGTAATTTGGTTTGAAATCTGAAGATCAGCCAATCTTCCTCGTGCCCCCAGGAGATCCAGGGGACTGTGGAAAACTCTTCTCTGTGCAACTCTATTATTTTCATACCATATGCAAGAAAACAATAAATTGAAAATCCATTTTTTTCTGGCCTTGAGTAGTTTTACTGCAATCAGTATAGTTTACACCTGAGGCTTTTTTCTTCCTACCCTTTTCTGGAGTCTTTATCAACACATACAGCTCTCTGACTTCCTAGTGAAATATATTTGCAGGTTTTGCTTTAATTTCCATGTATTTAAGATGGTTTCAAATAATACAGTTCAGCTGAAGGGACAAAGCATCCTGATTTGTGAAACAACACACAACTCCCTCCTAGAGCAGTGGCACATTAAGCATGTTGTAAGCGTGTGGTGAGGGACTGCTTTAATCACATGTGTATGTTCCAGGCTGGATGATGAGCTATATATCTGCAGTGCAGATATAAGAACAGGTGAATTGGAACATTTCATTGAAAACAATTTATTTGCTTTTTAAAATAATAAATAAATAAAAATCCAGAGGGGAAAACTGGTTAAAAAACCCCAGTTTTGTTAAAAGTAACTTTCTTCTGTGTCATTTACCACTAGAACTGCCTGTGAGTGGATGAACACGTGGGAAGCTGAAAGACAAATAGAAGCATCAGTTATAAATTGATTGTTCTGTGTCGTCTTGTACTTGGAAAAAATAGGTGGGGAAAGCTATGGACTAATTCAGGTTTTACCCTTTGTTTCAATCAATCCAGTTATTGCTAAATATAGGCACACAGGCCTATTTTGGTATCCTTATCTCCTCTGCTTTTCCCATCCCAAAATGTAGTTTTCCATATAATATGAAGACCAGAGCACACTTCTCACAGAAAATCAGAGGTGATTTGATGCCTTTACAAAAAATGTGTTTTCCTGATCTGTAGCTATTGTTTTTCTGGTTGGAATAGTGACTGCAAAGGGATGCCAAAGGAACTTTGGGCTGTGTGGCTCTCTGTGGTGGGATACCAGCTTTCTAATACTACACTCAGCTCTACTGTGCTCATATTTGTTTAACTTTCCTACTGCATTAATCACAGCCATTGTTCTTTCTCCCCTTTAATTAGCACTGGAGAAAGTACTGCAGAAAGGAAGACCAAGAAAAAAAGGTATGTGTGGAACAAGAAGCTGTGCAGCTGTTTTCGTGGGTGATCCTGCAGTGGGTCTGCAGCAGGAGGTTTGGAAGGGAGCTGTGGGGAAAGTCAACATTGCAAATACAGTTCTCACCTTACAGCTTTTAGCCTGGTACAGGCATTTGTACACAGACATTTGGAGAATTTCTAACCCTTCCCATTCCAGACCAATAAACTCTGTGCTCAGCTTTTCCCCCTACCCATAGCCCTAACTCTACATGATCTCACTTTCATAATCAAGAGTCTTCCTATTTCTGCCTCAGAGCTCAGCAAGTGGATATGAAACACTCCTGCAAGAGCAGCACACTGGTTTCTAGCCAGTAATCACTCCACCTACCCATCTTGCTCTTCCTTTAGTTGTTTTCATTCCCTTCTCCTAGCGGCTGTCTCTCTCTGAGCCTTTGTCCAGAGAATGAAGAAAAGCATCTAAACCCCCAAACCTACCCCAAAACCAAACAGAAAAACCCCAATCCCAGACCAAACAAAATCCAGGAAATCCAGCCCCTCCCCAAGTACTAATTTGAGGCAAGAACTCTTTTAACAATATTCATACTTCTCTTTGCAGTGAGGCTTCCTTGGGAATTCCCTTCTGTCTTTGTTAGCAAAGCCAGTCCAGGACCAGCTGGAGCCCTGGCTGTGGTACTGCTGCTCACCAGGTCCTGAGCTTTACCTGTGGGGATGATGCCTCATTATGTCCTCATGTTTAACTGACTGCCCTCTTGTCTCTAAATCTGATCTTCTAAAACCAGGTTTGGGAAGATTTTTAAGGACTAGGCCTTCTGCTTTGTGTGGCAGTCAATAAGCCACAACAGTTTTTTAACACACACCTTTCTTTTGGGCTGTGTGGAATGTGGCTGTGTCAGACTGCTCTTCTGCTCTGAGAACCTGTTTTCTCAAAGGCTCCTTTCTCAGTTACTCTCCATTTCTTGTTGGGGTTACTCAGGACTGGTGAGATCCTAAATTACCTGATATCTAAATGATGTAGTTCAGACCTCTTCCTTCCTCAGCTTTCTCACATGCTGCAGTCTTCTACTTGGCATAATGATTTTCAGAGTATTTCAGCTCTAAACTACTGCAGAAACAGAGAGTGGAAGGATTTATGGGAGAGGAGGGTGGCTTGGTTGCTTTTTCCTTAAAATTTTGAAACTTCTAGTTTTGAATTATTATCCTGCTTTTATAAAGCACCAAATCCATCCCTATAAATCCCTTTCCTGATGGTTTGCTAGCTGGAGTTCCATGATGCAGGAAAAATTAAACATGGAGAATCGAGCATGGTGTTACTGTTGAATATATAAGTTCCAGATTTAAAAGGAGGGGGGAGGGGATCCAAAGCCAGTGTTCTGGCAGTAGCTAGCACTAACCTTTTACATAGTGTATGTTTGTTTTGATATAAACAGTAATAAGTAGGCTGCAAGCTTAACCAGAAAAACAGGAACAGGCCAAACAGCGGTTGTACAATCTCGTGACCTCAGGTGACACAGAGCTCTCTCCTGGCTGTACTTTGGTTATTCATTGAAAGCCCACTTCAGGCTTGGATCACGTGCTGCTGAAATCTCCCTGTCTGAAGGGTAAAATCCTGTCTTTGGTCCCTTGTTTCCTCAGGCACCCAGCCCTGCCCGTGCCCAGAACTGTAGATTCGGTTCAGGTTTCCAGTCCCCTGGGGTTGTTTTGGGATTGCTGTATGATCAGAAAGGACAGAACCTCTCAGGGAGGGCTGGTAGCCTGTGTTACAAAATGCAGCAGGGTCTCACAATCAAGGTAGTAACATCTGTGAACTCAGTCTGAGGAGAATGAATGAGTGATAGAGGAACTTTTTGGGGTACTAGACCCAAAGATCTTTGATCTCTGTCTGTACCATCTGGGCTGTGATGTTACCTCACTGGGACAGCAAAGTAGTGAATTTTACTTGCTGCCATCTCCATCCTCATTCTCTAACTCCCAACCCATTGCATCATCTGAAAACAAGTGTCTGCTTGTTGCTCCTTTCATGGATCTGCTGTGGCTTTCCTCGAGGAGAAGCAGGATAGAGTGTTACACTCTCATGTTTCTCTGAGTGGGTTTCTGGTTATGACCTAGATAGCAGAGGTCCATGGGCTGCTCCTGTGGAGTTTGATCTCCCCTTTCCTCATCTCCTGTCACAAAGTTGTTACTCAGGGGAATCCTCTGGCTGATTCTTGCCCATCTAAATGGGTCTGTACATCTAATGAAACTTTGATTCAAACTACCAGTCCTGGTTTTCTCTTCTTTTCTCATCTTAAGACTAGCTTTTCACAATCAGTAAGTCCATATTTAACCAGCCCTTATGGATTTGTCTGTAATAAATAGCCATTGTGTCTGCAGGCAGGGAGATAACAGATTATAGATCTCATAAAAATGTCAGTGGTTCGGAGCTTAATGCATGCTTTCAGATTTGTCAGCTGACACGACCGTGGCTGATAGGATGGAAAAACATTACTCTTTCTCTAACAGCCTTATTAACATTGGTGTTTCTGGAGTTCTTACATTTAAACAAACCCTCTGATAAAAGCTGCTACGTTAATTTTCTAATGGAAAGAAGACTTTGCATTTTTGTGTGCTGTTTGTTTGTCTTGGTGGGGGAAGCAGGGTGAATTAATAGCTTTACACTCTGTTTGGAGAGAGATCTATGGGAGAATTTAATTTAGTTTCTTGGAATTCATATTGCCTTACTTAATGAGAGACCTTGATCTGGAGAACAGCTGCCTTAAACATAAAAAAAAAAAGATTAATTGCAGAGAATACAGAAATCCACTTTGCTCTGGTTGTAATTCTGTCTTTACCATGGGCTGTTCCCACCCCTTCTCCTCCACCCTGAAAACATAAGCATCCCATTGTGGCAGGTTACTTGGGTTCTTTTGCCAGGAGTAATCTAAGAACAGCTTCTGTCAGGTCCAGTCCTGACATTAGTGAAGTCACTGATGGAATTTCCACCAATTTTTACACTGCCAAAACTCCACTCCTCGTTCCAGTGGCGTGCTGGGATCTGATCCCTGTTACTTCTTCCCCACAGCTTTAGCAGAACAGGACATTGATGCTCTTCTTGCAGCCTTGTTCTTCTGTTCAGCCAAGTCAGCAGACTCTCCTCATGGCTATGAAGAAGATCCTTGCCAGCTTCCAAACTGACCCTTTCCATGTACCCCGTTTTGGGTTGCTCTGTGTACACGGTGTCACTCTGCCATTGCTCAAGCAGCCAAAATGCTTTTGTTCAGCACTGGGAGGAGGCATAGGGGTTTGCTTTAGACTCAGTCCTGGAAGTTTTCAGAGCAGGTAATTGATCTTTGGGTTGCAGCACAGTACAGAGCACGCTGTGTATGGAATGCTGCTGTGAGCAGGCCTGTTCTCATCTCTGTGTTTGTTTCCTTTCAGATCTAAAAGCGTCACCAGCTCGAGCAGCAGCAGCAGCGACAGTTCAGCCAGCGATTCCTCATCTGACAGCGACGACTCTTCTACCTCCTCTTCATCTGATGACAGTGACAGTGATGAGAGCTCCTCTACTTCCTCATCTTCCCCATCCTCGAGTAGTACTTCCTCTTCTTCAGACTTCGAATCGGATTCCAGCTCCTCCAGCAGTAGCAGCAGCAGCACAGACAGTAGCTCTGATGATGAGCCACCAAAGAAAAAGAAGAAGAAATAGTGTGGTACAGTGTGGAACTGTGGTTTGGTGAATGCTAACACTCTTCAAAGATGTTCTGAGCACCTGGTTGCCAAACAGTTTAACTGGTCAGCATTTCTACTGCTAAAACTTTCTAGATGTTTTGCATAGCTGTTATAGGACATGGGAGGTATTAAGTGGCACGTGAGACTTACTGAGAGAGTATTTTTGTGGTTTATCCTTTTATGGAAAAAATTTTACTTTTTTAGTTCAAAAAAATCTATCATCAGATTTGTTTATATGAGCTAAGGTCCAGTAACCTGGATGTTTACATGCTGGGAAGCAAAAGCTTTTTATTGCAGATTCTGCTGTGCATCATACGCTGCGACTCTGTCTGTGATGGCTTCACTTCCATCCAGGAAACCCTCTAGACCCTTAGTAGCAGCAGTTTCATGCTGCTGGCTGTACGAGCGCTCTCCTTGTTGAAATGGAATGCAGAGTGTTGCACAGAGAGGGCCCTCCATCCATCCCTCCATCCGTCCCTCCATCCATCCCTCTCACTGCCAACTAACATCTTAGAAGCTGCTGAGCTTCTTTCTGGCAGCTTTTCCTGTCGCTTCCAGGTCGAGTCTTAACTACAACACAAACCTTTAGATAGTGCTCATTTGTTAATGATCAGTATGCTGCTTGTGCTGTACAGAGGCTGTAGTCTTTTCAACTCACCCCTTTCCTTTAGCTCCTGTGTCTGTAGGGCTGTCTGAGACACGGGGTGTCTCTTAGGGTGGTGTCCGTGTCAGAGAGAGGACAGTGTGCAGTGCAAGAGTGGTGACTGATGCTGCTTGGGAGTTTCATCTTTGTGCCTTTTTTTTGGTAAACTAAATGTATCCTAGTGCAAGAAGGGCTTGAGTGGATGTTTTTCAGAGCTCCATCAGCAGAAAATGGTCAGTAAAACCAGAGGAAATAGTATTAACAAGCAAAAATGGGTGCTGTTTTCAAGGAGATGGGAAAAAGGCTCTTTTCACTGGCCGCTCAGTAAGTAAAGGAGCTGCCTTTAAATAGAGGTCCCTAAGGAAAGTGTTTCCCTTTGGATATTTTTGCTAAAAATGGTTGTGTAATGCAAAATTCCCAATCTATGGTGTTTGGCACGTGGTGACTGGCATTACAGTCTGCAGGATAACCAGTCCCTTGTCTTTATGTAAAGAGTCAGTGAGAATCGGGCACAGGGAAGCAAGTCAGTGCAAAAAACAACCCCCAAACCACCTACCCAAGATTCCCAACAACAGCAGAATCCAAACATAGTGCACAACGAGTGTTCCTGGTGACACATTGGAAGTTACTTGCTCTTTTTTTGGGTGGGTTGAAGCAGTTGGCATTAGTTTGTTAATCTGTGATGCAGTCTGCTAGATTTCTTACCGTTGCAGTGCCCCTTTTTGGGGAGGGGGCAGTACATGTGGAAGAATTCTTAAATATCTTGGTTTAGGTAAAATATAGTAACTAAACTATTTTTTATATTTTTATGGAGAAAGTAGTGTGTAGAATTTTGAATAAACTGTGCTTATTTAAATGTTTGAGAATCTGTATGTTGTGTGTGTTGGTCTGTAATCATCGCTGTGTTTTACAGAGCACTCTGCAGACTGTAAATAAAACTGCCAGAAAATTGTCTTGTCGAGTGAATGTACCAGTTGATGGGAAAAGCTAATAAATTATTGAACAGTAGTTGCTACCTTCATGCTCACTGCAAATCCAAATGTCAGTGCTAGAGACTATTTAAGTGTCGGCATGGAAGTCCTTTGGAATAAGGGATTTTTATAACCATCCTGGCAGGTCCAGCAAGCCCTGTGCGATGATGGGAGCAGGTGTGGTGGTGAGCTTGCTGCCAGGGACCTCTTTGTTGTGGGGGTGCTGCTGGAAGAGGGGTGCAGAGCCCCTCTGGCTGCAGGTCTCACACTATGAGGGATGGAGGCTTTAGCTGGGTGGCAGCGTGGGCATGCAGGGAGTGAGGTGAGCAGCACCTGTGGAAGGGAGAGGGTGGAGGCTCAGCCATCCAGAGAAATTCAAAGTTGAATTTGAGACATTTGTTTTTAATTCTCCTTTTTGTTTGTCTCCACATACTCTTACTTTACAGAGTAAACCCCCCCCCCCCCCCCCCCCCCCAGCCTGGCAAGAGCCTTCCCAGTTCATCTTTCACTCGATGACAGCCTGGTTTCTTACTGGATGCTTTGATTCAAACTCTTCAACAGGAAAGATACTGGCAGGACAAGGGGGAATGGTCTAAAGCTGAAGGAGGGAAGGGTTAGATTGGATATTAGGGGGAAGTTCTTTGCAGAGAGAGTGGTGAGGGGCTGGAACAGGCTGCCCAGAGAGGGGGTGGGTGCCCCGTGTCTGGGGGTGTTCAAGGCCAGGTTGGATGGGGCCCTGGGCAACCTTGTGTAGCTCCAGGCCTGAGGTTGGTGTCCCTGCCTGTGGCAGGGGGTTGGAGCTCTGTGACCCTTGGGGTCCCTTCCAACCCTTGCCATTCTATGAAAGGTATTTTTTCAGTTACTTACTGCCTTCCAAAGCTCTTAAGTACAAAAGGTCATTAATTCTACAACCCCCCACCCAACTCCAGCAGGAGCCCTTGCCTTCACTGAGCAGTTAGGTGAGCCCTCAGCAGCTCCGAAGAGCCATTATTCCAGGATGAGCTGTCTTTGCTAACTGAAGGGAAGCAGTTGATGCAGCTCAGTAGAAAAGCAGCCTGGGGAAGAGGCCTGGCCTTTCCGGGAGAGGAACTGGGAGCTGGGAGGAGAACCACAACCTGTCCAGACCTTTACCCAACCGAGTCCCAGCCAGGAGCAGGTTTCTGGGGCCCCGTGTGCCCCGGGGTGTGGAGGGCGCTGTCCCTAGGCGCGGGGCTCTGGCTGCCGCAGGGTCTGGCTTGGTGAGGACGCGGGTCGCTGTGCTCTGGCCGCGGGGTTCGCGTGCGGTATGCGATGACATTGACCCGGCGCTGCCGTGGAGGAGCCGGCGCCGCCTCCGCGGGCTCTGAGCCGGGTGTCTCGGCCCCGCCGTGCCCGTGCAGGGGGGGCGGCAGGGTGATGCTGCGGCGGGGCGGGTCCCGGGGCCGGCCCGGGCCCTCTGCCCGGCTCCGCTCGGGGGAGCCGGAGCGCGAAGCGGAGCCGCGCACCGGGGCAGGTCCGAGCCGGCTGCCCGGCGGGGTTCCCGAGGGGGCCTGGCCCGTCAGCCCGTCCTGCGGGAGCCCCGCCCCGCTCCCCCCCGCCCACCCCGGCCGAGGCCGGGTGTGGGCGGGGCCCGGCGCGAGCCCGCCCCGCTGCGTCACGCCCCTCCCGCCCGCCCCGCGCGCGGTCACGGAGTTCCCCCCCCCCCCGGCCCCGTCGTCGGGTCACGTGAGCGGCGGCGGGGCTGCGGCGGCGCGGGGGCTGCCGGGAAGTGCGAGTGCCCGGCTGCGGGAGGAGCCGCGGCCCGGCAGCACGGGCGGAGGGAGGCCGGAGCCGGGCGAGGGGCCGAGGGCCGCGCAGGCCGTACGTCGCCGGCCCTCCCCGACCTCGCCTCGCCGCCAGCCCGGCCCCGTCCCGCGATGGAGCGGCGGGAGCCCTGGGGAGCCGCCGCCGCCGCCTCCCGCCAGTGAGCCGCTCCCCCTCCCCCGGGCCGCGCTCCCCGCCGGGGGCCGGACCCGTCCCTGCGCTCCCGCGGGCGGTCGGTGACTCGGCGGCGGCGCTCCCCGTTCCCTCGCCCTCTTCGTTCTTCCCCCCCCCGCACCCCCCTTCCCCCTCCCCGCCCGGCGGGCCGGTGGCGGCAGCCAGGAAATGGTCCGGGCCTAGCGGAGCGGCGAGCGGAGGTGAGACGCGGCCGGGGGTGGGAACGCGCGGGGGCCGGCCGCGGGGCGGGGGGGGCTGCCCGCGGGGACGGGCCCTCCCGCCGGGCCCGGCTCCCCCGCCGGCGGGGGGAAGGGCGGGACGCCGGCATCGGCCGCCGTCGGACCCCGTTCGGCCCCGTGTCTCTCCCTGGCTTCTCGGGGAGCCCTCCCGGCCCGCCCTGCCTTCCCTTCCCCTCCCGCACCCCGAGCCGTCCCTTCCCGGGGGCGGCCCGGCTCTGCGCGCCGGCGTTACCTGCGCGGGCCCCGGCCCGCCCCCGCCCCGCCGGTTGGCATCCCCCGCTTCCAGCCGCGGCGTTTCCCCGCTCGCGTACGTGGCGAGGGACGCGCCGAGAGCAGCTCCCGCGGCGGCGGGTGTCCGTGCCCGGCCCCGTTCCCCTCCCGGCAGCGAGCGACACCCGGGCGGCCCCGGTGGGACAGCCGCTCGGGGGGGTCCCGGTGCTGAGGGGCCGGTGCGTCCCCCGACAGCGCCGGGTTTAATCCTTTTCCAGTAATTGACGTCAGGGCTTTGTTCCTTCCCCTTTGCTCTCCGCGTTCCAGGCCCGCAGCCGCTCCGGGCACGCAGCGGGCAGGGTGCTGGGGCGCGGGTGGCGTTGGGGAGGTGCTGCCCTGGGGCTGGGAGAAGGGAGGCTGGGGGTTATGGCACGCCATCACAGCCGCCTTGCGAGGGACTAGGTAGTTGTTACGTAAAGCATCGTCCCCGGCGAGGATCCGGTTCTATTTTGTAATCGAAGGTCCTGTGGCTTCCCGTCCCTCCAGCCTGGGCTGACAAGTGTGCTTTTGTCTCTCCCCCTGAACCAAACAAAGCAGGAAGGCGTCCAGACGTGCGGTGCAGGTGTTAGAGCTGCCAGCTGCTGTGTCTTCCACTCGCTCCTAGAAGCACAGAAGGGGTTAACTTCATTTTTTGGGGGGGAGGGACAAGGGAGAATGCTGCTACCTGTGTCCCGCATGCGGCCTGGGAGATGCTGCCACAAGGAGAGGAGAGCTCAGTGTGCAGGCCTGGGCTCCTCTGTTCACAAGCCCATCTCCTCAGCTCGCTATGGTCCCGTTTGGTCACTGACTTAACGAAGACTCTGAGGCTTTTAAGTGTCCACCAGTCCTGCTGCCTCTGCGTGCGCCGAGCGGGCACTTACTCAGCATCAGCAGTCTGTGAAATGAGCTTGTGCTGCTCCAGCCCCTGCTTTTGTTTGCCACCTTGATGCCAGCTCCCTCCTAGTCACCACACTTCTCTGCAGGGGCTGATTCCTGGTTCCATACATCTCTCTACACCTTCTGAATACTCCTCTTTAAGTTGCTGGACCGGAGTGCTTTGAGCCCCAAGGGTGTTATTGCGAAATAAGGCCTGGTCAAGTGCTCTGGAGGAGTGGTTGTTGACTTGATTTGTCATTTCGTTATCTCCCCTAATGAGAGAAACATCATTAAACTTCCAGGGCTGCTGTTGTGTTGTCTGCAAAGTGTGTTATGTATGGCCTTAGTCACGCTGGGGCTGTGTGTGGGCACTGTGCTGGAGTTGTGTGGTGGCTTGTCCTGGAAAGCGTGCTGTCCTTGTCAGACAAAAACAAGGAGGAGAGTGTTACCCTTTGGCATTGTCAGTAGCTTGGCTGTGGGATGTATTGGTATTAACACTTCTGGTATCCTGAGCGATGTATCCACAGCTTTGGGCGAGAGCGAGCGCTCCTCTGCTGAACAGTTCTAACAGCCGTGAAAGAAAGGAGGAAATTTCCACTCTGGTCTGAAAAGCAGTTTCAGGTCTCTAATATTTCCTTAAAACATCTCTGCACTTCTCATTTTACAACTTTTCTCCCATGTCTCACCCACGGAGCGAGCAGGACACAGCACCTGGGGTAGGTCTTTGAGCAGGAAGGCACACAGCAACCAGAAAAAAAGAGCAGTTCGTATTTATTTGTGTGTTCTGCTTTCTTCCCAGTTACAACGATCTAAACTTGATAAAGCTTCAGCAAAGCATCGCTTCTGGGTTTTCTCTTTAGCAAGCTGGGATGTCCAAACACTTCTCCAGGGTTGTGACCCAAGTGTTTCATGAGAAGCCACATATTTTTATCTGCAGGCACCACATGCTTTGTGCTGTTCAGGCTTTGTAGATAAATAGTTACAGCTGAAATCTGTCCTGACATTACAGTTAGAAGATAAGTTGACACGTTCAGACTGGTTCCTTCTTCCTTCTCCAGCTCATGGGTGCTGGTGAGGATGTTCTGCTGCGCTTGTGTGTTCTGCCCTGGTCCCTCCTGGCTGTGGGCTGTGACCAAAGCCATTCGTGACTGAAGTGATGCTGCCTGAGACAGGACTCTGTGACCAGGGGATGCTGTTCCACACATTGTCAGTGCTTAGGAGAGCTGCTGTAACTGCTTGCTGCTGCTTCTGCCTTTCCTTCCCTCTCATCCTCCTCTTTTGTGAGTTGATTAATCATCGCTTCTCTTACTCTCTTCAGATCAACAGAAATCTACGCTGCTGAGGGGAGAAATTTCAACCAGCCATAGTCTGAGGCTGAGTCTTGAGAGTTGAGACACGAGATGTGCAACTCCTGTAGGCAGGGTTTGCCTTGGGTGGGGTGTGGAAGGAGTGTGAGCATCTTCTGTGGGGCCACCTCTGCCAGCAGCGACGGTGTGTGTGAGCTGGGAGGAAGGTTCATTGCTCGGTGTCGTGTTTGGGCTCAGCCTGTAAGAACAGTCTTGAGATTTTAGTGACTTTGAGGTTTCTTTTCTACTGCAGTAATTGTTCCTGGCCACGTAATTTCAGATTGTTGCTCACGTGTGGTTTGTTCTACAGGTATTTCCTTTCTCTAGTGTTACTATAGTCTCACAGCCACCTTTAACAGAGGCAAAGAAGTAACTTAACTAGAGTCTGCCTGTCTTCCTTTCCTGTCCTGGTGTTTGTATCCAGAAAGAAGCAGTGTTGACGTCACCTTTGCCAAGCAGTGAGAACGCCCAGAATTGTGGGGAGATGGAGAGAGGGCTGGCTGGAAACGAGCTGGGAAACCGAAACAGATCACGCTCAGATATTGCATTCAGAGGGTTAGATGCAGGTAAAATGTATTGCTAGTAAGAGATACATTGCTAATAAGAGGTCAGGTTGGTAGAATTGCAAAGCTAAAGGTGTAAGAACTTACCTGGAGGTTCTTCTTCTCTTGCAGGGTTGTTCCTTCTCTGCAGTCACTAATGACCCATTAGTAGGGGGGTAGAGGTTCTGGCAGTGCTGGGAAATAAAGCTGCACGGGCTCCAGCTCCTTCCTGTCCTAAAGCTTTTTCCCCAAGTTCAGTCGGCCTGAGTTCTTAAAGTGACTGTTCCCTCACTGTTCCTGTAGTGAGATGCATTCTGTCTGGATGCTGAGCCAGGTGTGTTACTCCCGCTGAAGCGAAGTTTCCCGTTCCGAGTCGCTGTGTCGGTGCTCTCTGAAATGAAAGCCTGGTGCTGTGTGTGACTCTTGCAGCACAGCACATAGCTGCAGTGTAGCTCAGCTTGCTTCCTTGCCTGGTCCTCTGCCAGCTTCGTACGTGCCGTCCAAAATTCCATTCCCCCTGTAGCTGTGATATTGTTTGCCTCATGCACTCGTGTCTAGTTCGGTGTCTGCCATCTCCCCAGGCCCTCAAATCCTTACTGCTTTCCAAGTTTCTTTCTCCAGCTTTGTGTTTCAAACCTCTTTTCTCCCTAATGTGGTGAACTGTTTTTTCAGCTTGTAGTTCTTCAGGCTGTTGTCTCCCTTGCTCTTACTTGATGGGTTAATTCCTGCTGATGAATATAAAACCTGGTTTATTAATGGGCAGTGGTGCCAGGTACCAACAGGAAAAGAAGAAAAAAACTACCTCCTCATGCTTGGTACTGTACAAACATTGAGTAAGAGAAGTTCTTGCCCTGAAGTCTTGAACTAATTTTCTTCTGTTAACAGCTCATTAAGAAACGTTTCCCTTCACCTCTTCCTATGGAGCCGGTGCCCAGCCCCAGCAGTGCCTCCTCCCCAGCTCACAGCCCCCCTGTATTGATCTCTCTGTTGCCATTCATCTTAGCTCTTCCCCGTGCCATAACTCGTACTGAGAATTGACTGGAACGCCTTGCTTTCCATGCTTTATAATTAATACAGGATGTACTTTTACTAATAGGGTAATCCCGTAGTGATCGTGTTTTTCAGGACAGACTGTTTGTGTTATCACTCCCCATCTCTCTCTGGGTAGGTGTGAGTAGGCTCCTCTGCAGCCTCTCCGCAGGCTCTTGCTAGTTCTTCCCATCGCTACACCCGGGGCAGAACAGTCGCAGCAGACAACAGGCCAGAGTAACATCTGGTGTTTGCAGAGGAGCTTTGCAGCGCTCGCCTTTCGGGCCCAGCTTGCCTTCTGGACTGGAAACTCCTCTGCTTTTAAGTTCAGTGCCCTATCTGTGGTGGGGCAGAAGGGAGCCCTGAAAATGCCTGTGGCCCTCCTGACACTCCTGGGGTAGCAGCAGGGAGGAATTGTGTCATAGCAAAGTGGATCCCTGAACTTAGTGCTCTTAGAACTCCGTAACTTTCCCTGTCTGTGTGTTAGGGTGCCCAGGTTTTGGTGTGCTGGGGCTTGGTTGTCTCCCAGCAGCAGAGGTGGGTACTTGATATTTCACTTTAGGTGGATCCTAGGTCATTTTATTTACACACAATTTACAATTTTAAGGAAGAAAAAACAATAGTATATTTAATTCTTAGAACCAGGCTTTGGGTTTCTAACCACTGCCTGCTTACAAAGAACCCCTCAGACAGGTAGAAGTGTTTCAACTTGTCCTTAGCTCAGGTTCTCAGGTGAATGGCTCCCTGGTAGATACTTTTCCCAACAGCTTTGGTTCCCATGGAAGTTTCCCACCAGTGACTGTCTCTTTCCTGCTGTTCCACTGAAGTGCAGCAGGTCCCCCTGCACCTTCACCTGGAGAGCTGAATCGTGACCTGTCCTCAGGCAGCAACGTGAGAAAGGAGAGTGAGCTCCCAGCATAGAATCACCGGGTTGGAAAAGCCCTTTAAGCTCATCGAGTCCAACCTGTGCTAAACCATATCCCTGAGCACCTCATCTGCCCTTGTTTTAAACACACCCAGGGAAGGTGAGTCAGACCCCTCCCTGGGCAGCCTGTGCCAGAGCACAAGGAGAAGGGAGCAGATGTTTCCTTGCTCTTCTCTCTGGGTACAGATCCCGAGGTGGTAGGCACCTACCCATAGATAGACACGTACTCGCAGATAGATGTGCAACCACCCTGGGGCCATATAAGGCAATGTTAGTGGAACGGCTCCTCCAGCATCAGAATATCTGGAAGCAAGTTGTGATAGCTTGCTTCACCCCAGCAGGCACTTCCGTGCTCGGGGCTTTGTTCCTCTTGTGCTGCAGGGCTGTGGGGAACGGTCAGAAATGTAGAAGGCACTCAGTTTAGTGCTATCCTGTAGCAAGGGCCTGTTTTTAAATGAATGCTGGACGTTTGCAGTGGTTAGTTGTGATATATTTTATACAAGTGCCATGCATTTCCACGTGTTGCTGTGGAAGCTCAGGGGCTGATCCCCTGTTGGACACCTTTGCACGTTCACATCTCTCTCCTCCTTTTTTTTTTTTGGTTGTTGTTGTTTGTTTCTGCATTTAATTGAATTTAATTTCCAAAAGACGTTAAAGAGATTTCAGTGATGGAAGTGCTTAAATGGTTTTAATTAGGCTTTGATGTGCACAAATCATTAAAGTGAGTAGGATGAGGAGATAAGAGTCTGCGATTCTCTTGGTATAGTTTGGCTGCAGAGCAACTGAGGGAGTATTTTTCCTATAGGGGAGGGTGAAATCAAACCCAGAGAAGCCACATCAAAATGGGAATTTAGTTTTTGTGTGATGATGGGTGTTTTGTGGGCAGAGGACTAACCAGTTTCTGGGGGAAAAAAAAACCCAACCAGAAATGTGCCAGTCTCATTTTCCACTGTTCCATTAGCATAAGCATTTCCTTATTTAAAGATGATTAAAAAGTTGCTTGGTCAAAATCCAAATCTAAAAAATTGGGCCATTAAGATGAAAATTTCAGGAAAGTTGAATATGGAGAAGCAGGTTAAAGGACTCGATGGGGCAGCACATTGTCAATTCAGTTCAGCAGGTTGTGCTGTGCTTTGGCATAAATAAGAATAGTGACCTAGCCGAAGTTGCTGTGATGGAAAAATGCTGAAATTTACAAAGATATCCTAATATTACTTGATTCTTGTAACTTCCAGGGCCTCGAAGCATAAAGATTGACCAAGATAGGAAACACATTGTTCCATTTGATCTCATCTCGTGCCTTTTTTTGATGTACAGGGTGGTCCTGTGTGGGAAAGAGCTTTCTAATAGTCATGTTTGTGTGCTCTGAGTAGGTTTTTGTATGTTTGGGTGGGTGTTGGGGGAGGTGTGTGCTCTGTTTGTTTGAGGTTTGCCATTAAGCCTCCCTGTTCACGTGTGCTGTGTACGTCAGGGCCGGGTGCTGGTGTGCAGCTGCTCTGATCCACACTGGCTGTAGGCACAACATAGTGTGGCCTCTGTCCCTGCTTGAGGTATTGTTTGAATCAGGTGGGGAAGGTGTGGAACCGCTATATTTAATGTCCTTGTGATGCTGATAGGATAAATCAGCATCATGTTAACACATTGATCTTGCAGGGTGAAAACTGTGGCGTGGAGAGCCTCTGGTAGGTAAAGGGTGAGGAGGCTTTTCCTGGAGCAGTGGTTTCTTCTGCTGAAATATCTGAGCCAATTATATTTAATGAGGGGAAAAAAACCCAAGGAAGAAGTTTGTGATGTGACACATTCTTAGCCAATAATTACCTGAAATGTGTTTTACTGGGAGAGAGTTTTAACGAGTAGTCTTCAGCTAATCACTAATAACCTCATAAGAAAAGGCTTTTCTTTCCTCATTTTCCATAGGGTTTCTTGGTAGCGGAGTGTACTTTGTGTTGATACAATTTATTTTAATCCATTATACAACTGCATTGTGTTTTATGTCCTTATGTATGAGTAAATAGCAAATCATGCCTTAAAAAAATTAATCTTAGCTGGTGCTGGGTGCTGAAGAAAGGCAGCAAAGCTGTTTAATTGAAGCTGGTTTCTCCATCGTGATCCTGGAAGCTTTAGCAATGTGAAGCACTTCTTGCTGTGTAATTCCTGTAGCACTGGGAAGCAGTTTTATCTGTCCAGAGACGTTGCAGGGCTGAGAGCTGGGTAACAAACCGACCCCGAGGGGCTGTGCACACGCTGAGCTGGCCTATTGCATTAGGAGTTTTGAAATCCAACTGAAGGGTGACAAGGCTTTGGCAAGGCTGCTGGTGTTTTTCTTTAATTTCATACCAGGAAAAACCTTTTTTTATTTTGTATTTTCCTAGTGGCAAGGTTCACTGAGTGTCACCTGTTTTAATTAGGTATTTGTTATGACTTTACCTTCTGCATTTTCATGGGGAGCCTCTTGGCTCTGGCTGGAAGTCCATTAGCAGCGGTTTGAGACCAGCTTGCACAAGGCCTTTTCTAGTTTCTCAGATGCAGAAGTTAGGGGGTTTGTCTGGGTAGACCGAAAACTGTCTCTGTGAAAATACTTCATCGTTGTTATTGCTTGTAATTATCCCAACTCTGGTGTAAGTGTGTGGATGAGAGCGGGTCAGGGCTCTGAGGGGGGACCCTGAAGGCAGAGTTTGGCTTCCAGACACCCCGTGCAAGACATGGGACCCCTGGGAACAGGGAGCAGCATGAGGCACAGGCCGTCCAGGCTCTGTCTGTCTTGGGTCCTTAGAAAGGCGCTGTGAACAGCACAGCTTCTGGTTTAAGGCCACAGCCCTAAAGGTGAGAAAAGCCCCAAGAACCTTGAGGTGGGGAAAGGTAACGGTGTTTAAGGGGGAGTAATAGTAACATCATCTTATTAAAAGGGTTTTTATGGCTGAATTAATGTTCATCAGCTGTTTTCCTGATGTAATTAACACTGTACTGAAAGCCACAGTACCCCGTGGCTGCTGAGGTGCTGATGTTTCTCTCACTCTGGTTACAGGGATTATAAAATGCTCATAGGCAGGATGGAAGGCTAAAACTTCCGTATCTGTTTAACCAGGGCTTGTTTGGAGCCACCTCAGCTTCAACTTACCTATGGAGATGCTCTGGTCCCTTCCTCCTGCTTCAGACACTTTGTGTCTGCAAACCTCTTCTGTGGTGGGTTTTCCCAGTGTGTAATATGTGCTCTCATCATCCTGGTGTCACAAAAGGGAGTTGTAAGTTGTCAGACCATGTGCTGGGTCTCAGAGCTGTCATGTCATTCCTGTGTTAGTGGCAGGTTTGAGATGGGGAGGAAGTGGTGAAGAGTTTGGGTGTTTTGCTCGTGAGTTTGGGTGAAAACTGAGAAACTGACTTAAAATTCTACCTCTGCTGGTGCTCAGGATTGTGGGTTTTAAGCAGTCTGCAAACCCTTCCAGCTTTCCAAAACCACAGTGACCCTGGAAATGCTGTAACTGCCAGTGAGGACCGGTAGCACTAGGTGTGAGCTGTCGCTTCTGAATAGATACCTGGGTGTGGAGGTGTGTAACGGTCTGGAGACACAGTTTGCTTGGCTATGCTGGTCAGCCTTTCTGTAGCATCCCTCAAGTGCTTTCCTGTGTTTCTGAGAAGTTAAATCACAGATGGGTGAAGCTCCTTAGTGCTGGTGCTCTCCAGCATCCTCCTTTGTCAGTCCTCACCGCCCAGCTTGGCAGCTGCTGCAGGCAAAGCCCACCTACAGCACTGCGATGTGAAAACCATAGGCAGCAATTTAATGAGACTTCTATGGATTTGGAGGGGTTTGTTGCTGCTTTGTTTCAAACAGGTTGCTTATTCCTGCTCTCTAATGCTGATAAAACTATTTTAGGGGTCATAAAGAAGTCTGAAGGCTCCGTGTTTAAAAATAACCCAGCTCCCAAAGTTGGTATTTTGAACCTGCAGAGATTTCTCCAGTTCAGTGTAACCAGCTCCAATAAATGGCTGTGTCGGCACAAGTGGGGCAGGGGCACGACATGGGTGGGAGCTGCTATGGGCATCTGTTGTGAGCAGGCACCAGGAGGCACAACCAGGCACCAGGAGCACGACTGGGCACTGGGAAGCACACCCCTGCTACACACTCTCATTTAGAAATTCCCTTTTGCTTTGAGTACCAAGAGGAGCTGGGCACAGGGTTTACTAGTAACCCCAAAATACTGTGCTATTGATACTTGTGAAGGTGCACCAAGAGTTGTGTTTAGAAAGACACGCTGTGCTTGACCGAGCAGGGGGAAGAGGCAGAGGTGCTATCAGTGCTCAGACAGCGTTGTGGTGTGGAAGAGCCCTCCCTCCTGTGAGTGCTTACAAAGGGCCCAAGCGGTTTCTGCAGTGGCAGAGTTAATCCCCAGCCCTGATGCTCATGTGAGTGATGCACAGCAGAACATGCGAACCGCGGCTGCGATAGGAAGCCCAAGATCAGTGTCTGGAGGCAGCGCAGACCATTCAGCAGAGGAGGAAATGGCAGTTAAACCTGCCTAATGGATGTGATAAACTTCTCTCCTCGCTTTCCCTGGCATTCTCAGGAGATGGGAGAAGGATGTGAACCTTGAAATGAGCGTGGTATATATTTTTTTTCCCCTTTTCACTCTTTTGGTTTAGGTGGCACCTCATTAAAACCTTGTCTGCTCTTTGGAATCTCAGGCACAGCATATTTGTTAGAGAGTTTCTGTGAAGTGAATCCTTTCTTAATCCTCCTGCTGTAGAGTTCATCACACTCAGATGTAATGATGCCTTTTATGAAAGTAAATTAATATGAGGAAGTCAGAACTATAATAGCCAGATAAATGTTGGATGTCTGAATAACTATTGCTTAATAAAATTTAAACACCAATTGTCTTGGCTTCAAAGTTTGAACAGGAGAACATGTAGGCACAGGAATTCAGTTATTAAGTCTCTACCCAATTAAAGTGCAGAATCTTGTTGGGAAACAGTATTAGCATGTGCTTTGGTTAGCCTGTGTGGACATGAAAAGATTGCATGTGAAATGCTTGTGTGCGTGATGCTGCATCCTCGTGCTGTGCAGGGGATGGAACCCACCGGCGATGGAGAATGTGTGTCCTTGGAGCGTGGGGTTGAGCTGGGTTGAGGGTTGCTGAGTTGAGATTGCTGTGGAAAGCAGATTCATGTTCCCAGTGGATGGCAGAGCTCTGCTGAGGGCTTTTGGCTCTATAGTGCTTTTGGTTCTGTTGTCTTATGGTGTGCAGGACATCAGGGCTTGAGCTTTGGATGATGTTAAAATATCTTTGCCTGCTGAAGAACTCCTGTCCCTGAAAGGAGTTCTGGTGTTGCCAGATGAACAAACAGAAATGCACAAACTCAGGAAGGTGGTGTGGAAATTCTGCTTGGCTTCACAGCAGGAATGAGCCTCACTTCCCTCACCCAGCTCAGGCTCTTGATAACAAGAGCATGTTGAGGCCCCTCTGCCTCCCCTGACTTGGCCTTATGGAAGGTGCAGAAAAGGATGATTTGGGCAGATCCTGGTGTTGCTGTACCCTGTGTTCAAACCCAGAGCTACTCTGGTTCAGGAACACCAGCGATGTGTCCCTGCTCTGGGATCTACACCCTCTGCATGCAGCCTTGCCTTGGGGCAGATGGAGGGACAGCTGATGGAGGAGCTACCCTTCCTCTGCTGCCTGCATCTGCTGAGAGAGCAGGGAGCTGTGCTGCTGCTTCCTAGGCCTCCCCACATCCCTGCCATTTCCGAAGAGCCAGGACAGAAGGGACAGACCACAGCCGGTGTCTCCTGAGCAACTCTGCTCTCCAGTAAGAAAACGAGCTGGGAACTTCGTTTCTGAGAGCAGGGCAGCTGCTGCCTCTTCCTGTCTATAAATGAGATAGAAAAAAGATGGGCAGAGGCAATAGCCTCAGGTCTGCTTGTTTTCAGAGGAGATAAGGACTCTGGCTTTGGAACAGCTCTTTGGGTGGGAGCTGCCAACCTGGCAGCAGAGCTGGGGTGGTGCAGCCTGGTGCCTCCCTGGCTCTCTGTGCCAAACCAAGAGCGATCTGCCATCGTGGCTGTGGCATCAGAGCTTGTCCCTCAGAGTGACACACAATAAACTGGCACCTCTGTGAGGTTAATCGAGGGGAGAAGAGGGGGGACCAGGTGTTTTCACTGCCCTGTGATGCTTTTGCACAAAAACACACCACTTGAAAGAACGGGTGGTTTGGGGCTTCTCAGGTCCCTTGGGTAAATGACATCAAGCCAGTCTTGCAAATTCTTTCCGGCTGGAAGCAGTGGAAGCTATTTCAGCAATCTCTTTCAGAGATGGACCTAGAACTTGGCTGTCAATGAGCCATGCTGCAGCCCCAGTTAGAGGTTTCCTCCTTAATTTGGCTTCTAAAATGCAGTTGCTGGGTGTTAACTTCAGCCTGAGTCAAAGGCAGTGCGACCTCCCGGGCAGTAACACACCCCTTCTCATCGGCACCTGTTAGAGACGTGATGCTTACAGGGCCCCCTGAATCCTGAAGGAGCCCAGCAGTCAGTGTGTGTGGAGTTACAAGCCATCACTGGAATTCTTAAATCCATCCTTGGGGGCTGGTAGAAGATGCTGATACTTGTGGTTAGAACTTTGGGGAGCCAAAGGGGAGCCTGGCAGAGATAACTACAGACCAGGGTAAGATTGCTTGCCTTGGCACTGGGCTGAGATGCTGGAATTACAGAATCACACAATCACCAGGTTGGAAAAGACCTTTAAGATCATCAAGTCCAACCATTCCCATCCTAAGTTAAACCATATCCCTGAGCACCTCATCTCCCCTCTGTTAAACACCCCCAGGGGTGGGGACTCAGCCCCCTCCCTGGGCAGCCTGTGCCACAGCCCCACAACTCTGCCTGGGAAGAACTTTTCCCTCCCATCTGAGCTGACCCTGCCCTGGGGCAGCTTGAGCCTATTGCCCCTTGTCCCATCTCCTGTTCCCTGGCTGAAGAGACCATCACCCACCTCTCTGCACCCTCCTGGCAGGGCAGGGGAGGTGGGGAGAAGGTCTCCCCTCAGCCTCCTCTTCTCCAGGCTGAACACCCCCAGCTCCCTCAGCTGCTCCTCAGAGGATTTGCCCTCCAGCCCCTTCCCCAGCCTGGTTGCCCTTCTCTGGACTCGCTCCAGGACCCTGATGTCCTTCTGATGGTGAGGAGCCCAGAACTGGAATTAATGTGCTCCTACAAACAGGACTGTGTCGCTTGGGCTAATGGTGAAGGAGGTTTTGTGCTCGTTTGAGGAGCAGCAGCCAGCCTGAGTGTATAGAGCTCACTCAGGGGTTTCAGTGGAGTTTGGGAGCTGGGCAGGAAGGAGAAGTGCTGGTGGTGAACTGGGAGCTGTGTCCTCCCTGCCAGGGCCCATCAAACATTAACCTGACCTGGGCTGTTTGTTTGTTTATTTGTTTTGAAGCTCTCCCACCCTCCTGATTGGAACAAAGGTGTTTGCCCCAACTCTGGAGCACAGCACAGGAATCCCTGACAGGCAGGGTGGGACAGCCACATTTCTCTTCATTTTAGAGCAAGGAGAAACCCTGATGTTTGTGTTAATGGTGAATCACTGGCTGGGGCTCATAAAAAACCCTCGTTTGTAAAATGTGGAATACTTTGTCCTTTAGAGAAGTTGTTTTTTCCTGTGTCTTGGGCCACGAATGTTATTTGAATTCTGTGTAAACTCTGGTTCTGAGCTCCAGGCCCTATTTCCATGCTATAAAACTCTCTGAAGAGGACTGTGGTGGTTGTGGTGCTTGGGACGGTGTAATTGTCCTCCCTGCTGTACCTGGAGAAGTGTGCTGCTTTGTGCAAAACTCTGTCAGAAATGTTTTAATCCTTTACTGCTGCTCTGTTGGGTTCTCTTTATTTTCCTTTGCCATAACATTGGAAGTTAAATTGAGCATTGACTTCATACAGCAAACGTTACTGCATAGCTGCTGGTGGCAGCAGAGCTGGTGGATTCCTGGTTTGCTGTTGTGGGGCAGTTGTGTGGGGTTTGGGTTAATTTCTCCCTCTCTTACCTGCTCTCAGGTGAGTACTTTGGTGTTAAAAGCTGCAGCTTTTGGTATTAAAAGCTGCCAGAGTAGCATTTTAGGGCTGTGATTTTAATGACAGGTTTAGTAACGCTGCTGTATTCAGTGCAGAAGTTGGGAGGATGAGTGATTCCAGAGCTGCTCCTGGCTGTTCATGGTTACGTGTCCAAAAATATCTGAAATAACTAACAGGTAACTTCAGGAGGGAGGCAGCATCCTGGTGTTGGGAAACACCTTCCAGAACCATGCTGCTCTTTATTACAATAGGGTTATCAGCTTTTTTCCTCTCTTTTCCCCCCTTTTTTTCCTCTCTTTTCCCCCCTTTTTTTCCTCTCTTTTCCCCCCTTTTTTTCCTCTCTTTTCCCCCCTTTTTTTCCTCTCTTTTCCCCCCTTTTTTTCCTCTCTTTTCCCCCCTTTTTTTCCTCTCTTTTCCCCCCTTTTTTCCTCTCTTTTCCCCCCTTTTTTTCCTCTCTTTTCCCCCCTTTTTTCCTCTCTTTTCCCCCCTTTTTTCCCCTCTCTTCCCCCCCTTTTTTCCCCTCTTCCCCCCCTTTTTTCCCCTCTCTTCCCCCCTTTTTTCCCCTCTCTTCCCCCCTTTTTTCCCCTCTCTTCCCCCCCTTTTTTCCCTCTCTTCCCCCCTTTTTTCCCTCTCTTCCCCCCTTTTTTCCCTCTCTTCCCCCCTTTTTTCCCTCTCTTCCCCCCTTTTTTCCCTCTCTTCCCCCCCTTTTTTCCCTCTCTTCCCCCCCTTTTTTCCCTCTCTTCCCCCCCCTTTTTTCCCTCTCTTCCCCCCCCTTTTTTCCCTCTCTTCCCCCCCCTTTTTTCCCTCTCTTCCCCCCCTTTTTTCCCTCTCTTCCCCCCCTTTTTTCCCTCTCTTCCCCCCCTTTTTTCCCTCTCTTCCCCCCCTTTTTTCCCTCTCTTCCCCCCCTTTTTTCCCTCTCTTCCCCCCCCTTTTTTCCCTCTCTTCCCCCCCCTTTTTTCCCTCTCTTCCCCCCCCTTTTTTCCCTCTCTTCCCCCCCCTTTTTTCCCTCTCTTCCCCCCCCTTTTTTCCCTCTCTTCCCCCCCCTTTTTTCCCTCTCTTCCCCCCCCTTTTTTCCCTCTCTTCCCCCCCCTTTTTTCCCTCTCTTCCCCCCCCTTTTTTCCCTCTCTTCCCCCCCCTTTTTTCCCTCTCTTTCCCCCCCCTTTTTTCCCTCTCTTCCCCCCCCTTTTTTCCCTCTCTTCCCCCCCCTTTTTTCCCTCTCTTCCCCCCCCTTTTTTCCCTCTCTTCCCCCCCCTTTTTTCCCTCTCTTCCCCCCCCTTTTTTCCCTCTCTTCCCCCCCCTTTTTTCCCTCTCTTCCCCCCCCTTTTTTCCCTCTCTTCCCCCCCCTTTTTTCCCTCTCTTCCCCCCCCTTTTTTCCCTCTCTTCCCCCCCCTTTTTTCCCTCTCTTCCCCCCCCTTTTTTCCCTCTCTTCCCCCCCCTTTTTTCCCTCTCTTCCCCCCCCTTTTTTCCCTCTCTTCCCCCCCCTTTTTTCCCTCTCTTCCCCCCCCTTTTTTCCCTCTCTTCCCCCCCCTTTTTTCCCTCTCTTCCCCCCCCTTTTTTCCCTCTCTTCCCCCCCCTTTTTTCCCTCTCTTCCCCCCCTTTTTTCCCTCTCTTCCCCCCCCTTTTTTCCCTCTCTTCCCCCCCCCCTTTTTTCCCTCTCTTCCCCCCCCTTTTTTCCCTCTCTTCCCCCCCCTTTTTTTTCCCTCTCTTCCCCCCCCCTTTTTTTTCCCTCTCCTTCCCCCCCTTTTTTTTCCCTCTCTTCCCCCCCCTTTTTTTTCCCTCTCTTCCCCCCCCCTTTTTTTTCCCTCTCTTCCCCCCCCCCTTTTTTTTCCCTCTCTTCCCCCCCCCCTTTTTTTCCCTCTCTTCCCCCCCCTTTTTTTTCCCTCTCTTCCCCCCCCTTTTTTTTTCCCCTCTCTTTTCCCCCCCCCTTTTTTTTCCCTCTCTTTTCCCCCCCCCCCTTTTTCCCCTCTCTTTCCCCCCACCCCCCCTTTTTCCCCTCTCTTTTTCCCCCCCCCCCCTTTTTCCCCTCTCTTTTCCCTCCCCCCCCCTTTTTCCCCTCTCTTTTCCCTCCCCCCCCCCTTTTTCCCCTCTCTTTTCCCTCCCCCCCCTTTTTCCCCTCTCTTTTCCCTCCCCCCCCTTTTTCCCCTCTCTTTTCCCTCCCCCCCCTTTTTCCCCTCTCTTTTCCCTCCCCCCCCTTTTTCCCCTCTCTTTTCCCTCCCCCCCCCTTTTTCCCCTCTCTTTTCCCTCCCCCCCCTTTTTCCCCTCTCTTTTCCCTCCCCCCCCTTTTTCCCCTCTCTTTTCCCTCCCCCCCCTTTTTCCCTCTCTTCCCCCCCCCTTTTTTTCCCCTCTCTTTTCCCCCCCTAACCCCAGTGCACTAGTGGCCCATGCTTTGCATGGCTGGGTGTGCTCTCCACGCCACTGAGATATTGTGTGCTCTCTCTGAAGACTGTTTATCAGTTGTGGCCAAATGTTGTCAAACAAAGTTTGTGTTTCATCCCAGCCAGCTGATAAAAGCAACCACACTGCTGGATAAACGAACTGTTTAATTTCTCCTGTTTATGAAACCAGCTCAGATAGAAGAAAGCCCTGGAGATAAGCGGGGATGTCTTGAAGGAAGTTGAGGTGTTATGGTTGAAAGCGGAGGGTTTGGATCGTTTCTGGATGGGGCTGTGTGGGGAGGGTTCCTCGGGCAGACCTTCACCTTTGATGGTTTTGCCTTATGGTGTCTGGGAAGATGGAGAGATGCTGGTGAACTCTGGCAAGGATGGGCTCTTGGATGCCTGATGTGGTTTGAGAAGGGGGAGGAAGGTAGGTTGTTAGTCCTACGCCTGTACCCAGGGGTTGCCTGGAGTCCTTGTTCCTTCAGTACCTCTGCCAGGAAAACTTGGGCAACATGGGTGTGTTGGTTTGGGGTTTTTTAAAACAAAAACTGTGGCCCAAAAGTCTGTCCCTGGGATCTGGGGAGGTGGGAAGTGGAGGGTGGGCAGGGCTGAGATTTCGTAACGCCAGTTAGAAAGCCCAAGACAGGGATTGCCTGAGTGGACTCCAGCCAAAGCCCTGCCCAGTGTGGGTTAAGGATGGCCAGAAATCCCAAATAGGATTCACTGAGGTGTTGGAATGAGAAATGAAAACTCCGTTTCTGGTATGGGGATTCGAGTGACTCGACTGGTTGGTGTCAGCTCAGTGTGTCTGGGTCAGCAGTTAAGGGCAGCTGAAGAACACGCGGAGGTGAACGTCGTGTCGGGAGTTTCTGGAACTTCCTGCTGAGTTTCCTTCTTGTGTTCAACTCTTCCTATTGAGTGGGAGTCTTGAGCAGTTGTGTAGGGAAATCAGATAATTAAAGGCCTGGAGCATCTCCCCTGTGAGGAAAGGCTGAGAGGGCTGGGGCTGTTCAGCCTGGAGAGAAGCAGCCTGAGAGGGGATCTGATCAATGGTTATCAATAGCTGAAGGGTGGGACACAGGGGGACATGGGCAGCCTCTTGTCAGTGTCTGTGGGGACAGGACAAGGGGCCATCGCCTCAAATTGGAGCACAGGGAGTTCCACCCCAATCTGGGGAAGAACTTTTCCCCAGTGAGGGTGAGGGAGCCCTGGGACAGGCTGCCCAGGGGGTGTGGAGTCTCCTTCTCTGGAGAGATTCCAGCCCCATCTGGACACTGACCTGTGTGCCCTGTCCTAGGGACCCTGCTTTGGCAAGGGGTTGGGCCCCATGAGCTCTGGAGGTCCCTTCCAACCCCTACAGCTCTGTGATGCTGTGAAATCACGCCCTGAACGTCTGGTGCAGACAGTGGCATGGCTGGCTGCACGGGTGATGGCTCAGGCCCTGAAGAATTAAGACTTTCTAAGCATGGAAATGCTGTGCTGTGCTTTAGGCCTCTTGTAATTTTAGGATTCTTTGTAATTTTTGACCTTTTCTTTCTCCAGGTACAGAAGTGAGATGACTGTGTCATTTCTGTGGGGCCGTTAGATTCGTGCCCCTTAGCCTGGCTCTGCTCCTCCGTGGAGCTCATGCTTTTGCTCCGGCTTCCTGGGAAGAGGCAAAGGGAAATTGTAGCACGATCCTCATGATAGCAGCAGCTACAAGTCCACGAGTTCTTCATTTTTCCACTCCCAGGCCTGGTGTGTGGGGAGGGAGGAGCAGAGATTCTGCCCTCTTGCCCAGAGGGCTGCAGGAGCTCAGCTGCTCTGAGCTGCTCCAGGCTCTTTTATCTTGTGGGAAAAGGTTTAAATCTGGGATGCGGGTGTGGATGTGGGAGAGGGAGAAGCAGTTCTGGCTCTGTGCAGCTCTGTCTGTCTGCAACGGTGGGAGCAGTGATGGGACCCACCAGCCAGCATCGAAACTGGGAGAGAATGGAGCTTCTCATGGCAGCATGAGATGGGGCTGGTGTCCACCTTGACTGGGGATAAACCCCCCAGGGCCAGCGGGTGATACACAGCTCTAATCACAGTGGTAAATTCTAGATAGTAGATTTTAAGGGTTTGTTACAATTACATGTTGTCTGAACACGTCGTTTTGCCGTTTCCGTTCTGCTGAAGTTAATTGATGTAGTTAATTCATTTAGTAGGTCTCCTGCTTTTGCAAAGCACATTTCCTCAACACAGGCAAATTTATCATCTGTTCTGTTGTGTGGCTCTGGAAGGAAGGAATTTGACTGGGAAGCTGTCAAGTGCAGAGTTAAGGAAGCCCCACTAACTTCATTTATTTACACATTTAATGCTAGTGGGATTTTAATAGCTTGGTGCACATTGGAGGCGCTTAAAATACCTCTGAGTGCAGATTTAGCAGATTAGACACAAACAAGTCTAACTTGAATCGCATTCAAAGTATTGACTCTAATAAAAAATGTAAAAGAATTAAAAATAAACCTAAACTGAATCCCCATGCAGTCAGACTGACTGCCCACGGAGCTGCTTGGCATTCGCTGTGCTCCAGAAGGCTGGGGAGGAGTGGTGGTGATTAGCAGGTACGGCTCTAACGACTGATTTCATGTTGACCTGGCAGGTAGAGCCAGCTCAGCTCTGGTTTTGCTCCAACTCTGATCTCAAGTGGGTCTTTTCCTACAGCGTTCCTTTCACGTCACAGGGTTGATACAAGTGTTTTTCCCTCCGTCCCAAGAGTTACAGTGAATGCTGATGCAACTTGGAAAGCTGATGCTCGTCTCTGTACAAAATAGTGAAGGTCTTTGTCAATATTTAATCTTCTGATTATAAAACGTGGATGTAAAATTCTTGATTAAGATTGTAGTCTTCCAAATGCATCGCTGTGTATAATTCATAGTCTTAGTGTGTGTGAAGGGGCTGCTCAAAGATAGGATGCTCCTGTTGCTTGCCTCAGAGATAGGATGCTAGAAGTGCAGGAGAACTTTCACATAGTGAGGGTGAGGGAGCCCTGGGACAGGCTGCCCTGGGGGGTGTGGAGTCTCCATCTCTGGAGAGATTCCAGCCCCATCTGGACACCGACCTGTGTGCCCTGTCCTAGGGACCCTGCTTTGGCAGGGGGTTGGACCCCATGATCTCTCAAGGTCCCAGCCCCTACAATTCTGTGATTCTATGATTCTATTCCTTGCCTCAAAGGTAGGGTGCTCCTGTTCCCTGCCTCAAAGGTAGGATGCTGCTATTCCTCACCTCGCAATTTGCCTTTAATAGATTCAAACTGTTCAGCTGGCTTTAAGTGATCAGTATCAATGCTTCAGTTATTTGTCTCCCTTTAAATCCTGTAAGAAATTGGGCTGCAGTCAGAGGAATAAGCTTCTTTAAGCCTCAGACTTGTTCTAAGAGTTTGCCATTGAAGTCAGAATGCTCCAGGCACTTGGCTTGGCAGGTTCCAGTGCAGGTCCCGCTCAGTGTAGGCCGCTGTGGTGTTTGCTGGCAGTTACCTGAGCTCAGCTGGTGGCAGGATAACTGGAGGAAAAAGTGATGTTTCACATGGAGTCACCGTGTTCACAGGCCTGGGGCTGGCTTAGGCTGATGCTCTCCCCTTGCTCACAGTGCAGGGGAAGGCAGCAAACCCGCTGCCTTGAAACGTGTCAGGGATTTGAACTCCGTGGCTTCGTTGTGATGCTGGCGTCCTCTTAGGC
The DNA here is from genome assembly GCA_022605575.1 of Laterallus jamaicensis coturniculus. NCBI lineage: Eukaryota > Metazoa > Chordata > Aves > Gruiformes > Rallidae > Laterallus > Laterallus jamaicensis. The sequence continues at coordinate 19,921,600 of JAKCOX010000016.1, read as the reverse complement.
CTCACTGCGCCCAGGGCAGCGCGCAGAGCGAAGCCGAGTGAGGAAGGAATTACACTGAGAGGCTCAAATGTTCAGGAGAGAAGACAAATATTAAAAAAAATTACAGGTTTTGTCATTCTTCCTAGCAGGGAGTAGCTAGCTGTGTGTAGCCTTCAGAGTAAAGCTGCAGCAAATACTTATTTTTAAAAAAATAATCAGGCAGCTGCCTGTAAACACGAAATAATGAGTTTCTAAGCAGGCAGTGCTTTGATTTTACACTGCAAACTATGGGAAGAAGATGTGTTTCTTTCCTGGAAGGTACCCTTCATACTCTGCAGAGCAGGACATGCTTACCCATCTCTTGATACGAAGTACAGCACATGCTAGAAGAGTTAGTCCCACCTTTTATCACCTTACTTTCCCTCTTTAAGTCCCAGTGCTTTCTCAAGCTTCAGGGGAATCTTTTCCAACTCTTTGTGTGTGTGTTGCAACAATTGGATGTGTTTCTGTTAACTCAAGCAGTGAGACCAAACTGCAAAGTAAAATTGGTACGAGGGGGGTCTGGCAGTTTTTTAGCCTGTGGTTTTGCAGCAGAGAAATGCTGGTCCAAGGCAAAAAGTGTGATGTAGCCAGGATGTCACTGGAATTACTGCTTTGGGTAGAAATGTCTTCGGGAGTCAGGGAGGGAGAGCTGGCAGCGCCCTCAAAGCCTGAGGTTAGAGCGTGATGGGTACTGGGTGCCAGTAAAGGTATGTCAGCAGCAACCATAACCCCAGATCTGTGGCAGAAGTCAGCCACTGGAGGGGTGGGGGGATGAGAGAGCAAACCTGCAGAACATTTGGGGGCTGTGGAGGAGAAAAAGTGTTTCAGAAATGAATGGGAGCTGCACAGCGTGGGTTGGAGCAGCGGCATGATTCAAGCGGGTGAAACGGTTTGATGTAGTTACTTGCCTGACGACTTGGTGGATTTTTTCTTTCTTTTTTGTCTTTTATTGTTACTGCTTAACCTTTCCCAGGTAGACACTAGCTGCAGAGGGTGGGCTGCAGCTCTTCCAGCTGTGAGGTGTCTTACATTGCACAAACATCTTTTCAGAGGAGTCGTGGGGGCTCTTAACTGTGGTCGTTCCCTGGGCAGAACAGGTCCTGGGGCTGGCTGTGTGTGCCTCCATCCCTCCTTATTCTCCATCCTTCCTGGTTCCCATCTCTGATCAGAATGATTTATTTTCTCTGTTTGTAGCAACATGAACCGTGAAGACCGGAATGTGCTGCGAATGAAAGAAAGGGAAAGGCGAAATCAAGAAATTCAACAGGGTGAAGAAGCCTTTCCACCTAACTCTCCTCTCTTTGCTGAACCCTACAAAGTTGTGAGTTCATGCAGTTCCTTCCAGTGTGTTTTTTTTTTTTGTAGCAGGATTCATATGCAAATTCAGACTTTAAATTTATTTTTATCTGTGTTCTTTTTGGATCCACAGCTCTTACGTCAGCCAGATACTTAAGCAGGGCTTGAAAATAAGGATGGACGGTTACTAACCAGCTCAACTGGCAGATTTGTAATAGTGGGTAGGAAGGAGGAACTGCTTTGTAGGAAAAAGGGTGCCAGCACCATCATCTCTGGGTTTATTATTTCTTCAGCTTTCACTGTAGTGATTTGTGTCATGCCACATTGCATTTTTTGGGGGGTGCTTTAGCCTGTTGCTAAACTTTCTAACCTTCAGTCAATGTAATCCAGACCTGGGAGAGTTCAGAAAGAGAATGTTTAACTAGGAGGTTAGTTTTAAATGCTGAGATGCCTGATAGGGTAGAAATACCAACTCTAACTACTGTCCTGCTAGTTTGTATCTGGTTTGGGGTGGGTTTTTTAGCTTGTTTTGAAGGAGTTGACTCTGCTCTTGTACAGCTTTAGGCCAGTGCCAGGTTTCCTTCCAGGTTTGCTTTGCTGAACAGAACTGGGAAAAAATAACCTAATTCTGGGATAATTAAAATCTTAATTGGTACTTTTTTAGCTCTGTAGCTCAAAACTCACTTTAAAGCAACCCCCCTCCCTTATTCCTGCTGCTTTGCACGGAGTAAAACCTTGTGCCTGAGAACTGCCTTCCCACAGGAGGAAAGTTGAGAAGTGCTTTGTGTTTTGTTGGGGGTGGGGGTAATTCCTGTCCTCCCATCACTGTATCCTGCTTGATAACCAAATCCCACCTGCATGAAGCTAAGTTGGGCTGGTTGGGACGCATGGGTAACGATACCTGAGTTGGAAAAACCAAGTGGTTATATGAGAATGAACCCTTATAATTGTTGGCTACAAGAATTATGTTAGCATAAACACCAATTAAAACTTAGATAGAATGGTGAGGTTAAGCTGATTGGATTTTACTGCTAATTAAAACGTACTAGTACTGATGCATTCTGTATTAAAGGAATTGCCTTTAAGGTGACAGGAGGCATTTACAGTTTTAAACTTGCATCCAGCTCACTGGTGTGTACTCAAAGTGGGGATTGTTGCTGGTTCAGCTGTCCTGCTGCTGAAGTACATCTCTTCCTTTTGTTTTTGAGGGTTAAATTACTGCTTTAAGAATTGGGATTGGAAACAATGGTGAAAAGCACAAGGATGCTAGCTACGCTCTTAGCTCTGAAACTTAGGTGAACTGCAGCAGTTGTCAATAGTTAACTGAAAGTCAAACTGTGATTATCATTTTTTTTAAGCATTATTTTTCAAAATTCTTTTCACAGACCAGCAAAGAAGACAAATTGTCTAGTCGTATTCAGAGCATGCTTGGTAATTATGATGAGATGAAGGATCTAATAGGAGACAGATCGCTGCAAAAGCTCGTTGGAATTCCCAAACCAACCGTACCATCCACACCAGATGAGAAATCAAACCAAAGCTTCTTTGGTGATCAGAGACACAATGCCAGCTCTCATCAGAGCAGCAAATGGACTCCTGTAGGACCAGCACCTAGCACTTCCTCCCAGTCTCAGAAAAGGTCCTCAGGTTTACAGAGTGGACACAGCAGTCAGCGTGGCAGTGGCAATAACACTAGCAGTGGTGGCCAGAGGCACGACCGTGACTCGTACAGTAGCAGCAGCAGCCGTAAAAAAAGCCAGCATGGGTCTGAGCACTCCAAAGCCCGTTCTTCCAGCCCTGGGAAACCATCTGCTGTTTCTTCATTGAGCTCCAGCCATTCACGATCTCATGGAAACGATCACCACAGCAAAGAGCATCAACGTTCAAAGTCGCCCCGGGATCCTGATGCCAACTGGGACTCCCCCTCCCGTGTACCCTCGTTTTCCAGTGGACAACACTCTAATCAGTCTTTTCCACCTTCACTAATGTCCAAGTCCAGTTCAATGTTGCAGAAACCCACTGCTTATGTCAGGCCGATGGATGGGCAGGAGTCCATGGAACCAAAGTTATCCTCTGAACACTACAGCAGCCAGACCCACGGCAGCAGCGTGAACGAGCTGAAGCCCAGCAGCAAAGCACATCTAACCAAGCTGAAAATACCTTCTCAGCCACTAGATGTAAGTTGCTGTCTGATTCCTGGCTTCTCAAATGTAAGTCCCTTTGGGCTGGGAATTTCCAGCTGCTTTAAAATCCCAACCAAAGTTTAGTTTTCAGTAAGCACTTGGCTTTGGGCCTTTTGTTACACAGAGCATCTTAAACTTACATGGTGGAGACCTGTATTTTAAATGGGGAACATACAAAAGTAATTATGTTTTCCTTCTGTTTCTCCCATGTGGAGACTGTGATTTTTGTTGACAAAAGCCTGTGAGACATTTGGAAAGGCTAACTTAACCTGGAGTGGCCAGTTTTCATAGCATGTTTCTATAGTCAGAAGTCAATGAAACAGTAGGATATTCATGAATATTTTTACCAGATACATATATATAGGATATATATATATACACACCCCAGATATATACCAGATACATACATGGTAAATATACCATATTTACCATATATATAAATGTATATAAATATATACCATATAAAAAAATATATAAATATATACCATACATATGGTAAATATCTATGTGTAGAGAGAGGGCCATTTTTCTTGAAGTGTAGCAGTTACTAGCTGTGATTATTGTACCTTCACCTTGGGAAAAGGAGCTAACCCTAAATCACACTGAACTGAACAGTGTTGAGAGCTTATCACAGGCCTACTGGGTACAGAATACTGCTGGGTTAACAACTTCCTTGGTGGTGCTGGAGCTGTTGGGGCACAGGCTCTGAGTGCAGCTCAGTTACAGGGAGAGTGCCTTTCGTAACAAAGTCATCGCATCTCCTGCGTAGCCGCTTGACTCATGGTATCTAGAGACAAGCTTTTGTCCAGGGATTCCAGCAAATGGCCGAATAAGGGTCTTATGATCCCAGAATAAGGATGCAGGTTAAGGAAATTTGAAAATAAATTAATATTTGTGAAGACTTGACCCAGTGATGCTGGTGTGGAGAATCGTATGGTAGCTTCGCTTCCTTTGTGCTTGTAGCCATCAAGCATGCAGAAGACTCTCAGTTCCATCAGAATTGCTGCATTAGTGCATGTTTTGCTTCATGATGCAGTTTCAATACTGTATATTCACCATCACCCATTTGAATCCAGGTATTATCCAGTGGCTGCTTCCAGGAAGCGATGGAAAGCCACGATGTTCTCTTCTCTCTCTAAGATTTTAAATATCACTGACTGCCTCTGATCACTTTAACTGTCAAGTGGAAAGAAGGAGATTATTGTGGCAGTTTTATAGATCTGGTGTGTTTGCTTTTCATAACTGGATGTGACTCATGCCATAAAAATATAGATCTACCTGCTATTGACATTAATGTTGCTGAAAAGAATTAGTTAGCAGGATCTGTGTCTATCTCTACCGAGTCCATGTGACTCATGATAAGGGTTGAAGTTTATCTTTAACCGTTTCTAGCCCCTGGTATCTTTTAAGGAAAGTTTGCTCTAGATGTTAATCTTGAGTTTTGGTTTGTAGGCATCAGCATCTGGGGATGTGAGCTGCGTGGATGAAATTCTGAAAGTAAGTTCCCTGTGCTTCTGTTCATGGTTTACTTGTTGAGAATGCAAACGTTGCTGCAGAGGTGGGAAGCACTCTGCACTTGAGCAGTGCCTTTTGCTTCGACTTGGCTGCAGGTTGATACAGGAGGGCTCTTCAATTACTCCTCCAGTGCGGCTATACTGGGGAAACTGGAAGCAGAGCTGTGTGCAAGGTGGGCACAGGGCACTGCTGGGTATGTGCTTCATCTGCAGGACACCCTCACTGCATCCCTCCTCCAGGTCACCTCCCTGTTACCTGAACCAGAATTACCTAGTTGTTCTACAGCCCCATCCTTCTGGTATCTTTATAGTAATGGTTTTGCTACCCCACAGCAGAACTTCCCCTCCTCTTCTACCTAGGTCACTTTCTCAAGTCCTTTTTCCCCTCGTGTGATCCCCTGGTCGTACGTCACCTGGCCCAAAAGAATCAGTCAAACCCTTCCATGGCTTACAGCTAGCTCTGCCCCTCAGTACTCCATGGTCCTGGGAGTTGATCTGAGGGAAGACAAGGCTCTTCCTTTCCAGTTTCAGGAATTTGATTTCCACCCCCTTTTCCTCAAACTTTATAGGTTTCCTTTTCCAGGGATTCCTCTTTCTACCCCTGTCTCCCCAGTGTGTTCTTCACAGCCTGAATGACCAGACTTTCGCTTCGACTGTGGTTTATGTTCAGGCCAACCAATGTTACTGACTTAGGCCTTTCTGCTTGTTGTTATGTCTGATTCTCATGGGTAACAATTTAGGGTTTAGGCTTATGCCTAAAAATTTTTGTTTCAGGTTTGGGGAATTCAGATCAGTGACATGTGGATAGTGAACTGAAAGCTGAGAAGGTGGGGTTACTGTTTGAGTCAGGATTTTAACTTAAAACCTCTGTTTTATTAATAGCTTTTCTTGTTTGTTCTGCATAGGAGATGACCCATTCTTGGCCTCCTCCACTGACTGCTATTCATACTCCATGCAAAACTGAACCGTCAAAGTTTCCTTTTCCAACAAAGGTCAGTCCTGTAGTCCAATACTGAACGCTGCTGAAAGAGTAACTTCTATTAAAGCTTGGATTTCTAAACTCTTAAATTCAGTTCTGTATCATTCTGGGTTTGCTTCAGTGCTTTGCATCTCTCTATCTTGCTCCACAACAGCATTTGTCAGCAGAAGCCTCATCAGAATGGCATCATTTCCCCTCTAGCTTACACACACACAGAGCAGTCTGCAGAGGTGTCTTTGACATCACTTTCACTTCTGATTCTTGTTTCGTACATTCAGGCCTTCTCCAGGATAGTTCTGAAGCCTGAAAATGCCATTGAGCCTCTTTCTGTGTTAGGGAAACACACTGTCTTGTGTAGAAGCAAGCGTTGTGTTTACCTCCTGCTGGCAAAGCCATCGAGAGCAGCTGGTGAACACAACAAATCTCAGTGTCCTTCTCTGTACAAGCTGAATTTTCTTTACAATGTTGACATCCATTAATAGTTCTGTTGGGTCTTGTATTTTCAATTGCAAATTATTGAAATCTGTTCTAAACTCTGATGTTTTGCTAAAGAAACTTCCAGATCCCTTGTTCCAAAGATCTGTTCCTAACCTCCTGTATCCTTAAGAACTACTGGAGCGTTGGAGCTGTTAATTCCAAAGGGAAATCAGCCACTCCTTGCTGATGTTGATAGCACACAGCATGTTTCTAGGAGCCCTGCTCAAGCTGACACCGCTGAGGAGGGTGTTTGCTCCCTCCCCTGAGGCCAGCTCTGGCAGCCCCAGGGTTTCCAGGCACTGGGGATCCTCTGCTTTGGAACAGGGCCCTGCAGTGTGCAGGATCTTGGAAGGTGCTGGGCAGGCAGGGTGCAGATAGTCAGGGCAGATAGCTGCGGGCAGCAACCTTAGCAGTGCAGTTCAGCTTGCAATAGCTGACTCATTCAAGAATTCCTGTTCTGTTTCCTGTAGCTGCTGATTACCCATAAAAGGTTCAGCTTCACAATATAAGTTTTCTCCAGGCTCACCATCTCTCTGATACAGATTGGAGTACTCCACCCCTAATTTGGCATAACTTCAGAGCAAAGCAATTATGCCCTTTGCCTTTGAACAGTTACCTTCATAATAGTGAAGACTGTGCTTTTTCTGACCAGGCTGCTGCTATCCATTTCCTCTTCAACCCAAATTGCTCCTCAAAACAGAACAGTGAAGTGTTTTAAGATGATTTTCTCACTGAGGTCTCTAATGTCTAAACATACTGCCTCATCAGAGTGCTTTGACATCACCTTTTTATGGCCAGAGTTTCCAGGTCTGTGTGTAACTGTGCATCCACAGGGCTTCAATGGATTGGAGGGGAGTTAAGTTCAGGTTCTCATCCTGGCTGGATGCCCCAGAGCTCTGGGCATCATCCTCTACGTGGTGTTTTCCTGTCTCACTGCACCTTGCCTCCTTCTCCAGTGAGCTGCAAACAGAGAACATCCTTCACAGCTCTCAGCTTTGCTTTTGAAAGCATTTCTTCTGAAAGAATGTGCTTTTGAAAGCATGTGCCACTTCTGAAACCACCATATCTCATTTCTTAACATCTCCACGCTGATTTTGATCAGTTTTAATCTTGCCTGTGCCACCTTTAGTCAGGGCTGATTTCCTGCCTTATATAAAGCTGTGAACTCGGATGTGATTCTTACCTGTTACAGCACAGCAAGGCATCCCACACCTGTCCTCATCAGCAAGGGTACTACTTACCCCATGACTTTGAATTCTTCTTCCTGAGTCTCTGGGGAGGTGGTTTTCCCCTCACCCACTTTGGGGCACACTTGACTGTGGGGTTGCTGGAACTTTCTCTAGTACTTGACTCAGCCTGGGAAGTGAGAAGATGCGCAGCGAGATACGTGTCTTGGTGACACAGAGAGAAACTCCCCAAGGTTGAAGTTTGAACAAGAAAGGTGGGTTCTGGGGTTTGGAGCCCATCGACCTGGATTGTGCTTCTCCCTCTTGTTTGCAAAACATTCCATTTATGGCTGCTCTGAGCCTTTTGACTTGCAGCCAGCTTTTTTACTTTGTGATGACGATGGAACTTGGTCAACTTCTCCCTCAGCAACCCCAGCCTGTCATTTCCTCTGCCTTCTCCCCTCTGTCATTCTTGGCAGTGGGATCCCAGGATTTCAGCTCGTGCAGCCTGGGCCCAGAGTGGAATTCAGAAAACAAAACAAACCAGTGGTTTGCTTTACTCAGGCAGTTCTGCTGGAGGAGAGCTTGTTCTCTTCAGCATCGTGCTCGATTTCATTATGAGGAGTATGCCACAGGGTTTCACAGTGTTCCTCGTGCACACAGAGGCATGGTAGGTTTTTCCCACCAGGTAAAATGAAGCTCCCTTTGGTGAACCAGTCGATTGTATTTCTGAGGCTGTTGGGATAAGATGATTTTTCCTGTGTGTCAATCGTGAGTAGCTTGAAGGGACTCGTGCTCCTGACTGGCACCTCTCAGCACTTACTATAACTGTATCTAAGGACTGTCAGGAAGCCTTTGAGTTGGAAGATAAAACTTCAGGAAAATAGGTCAGGGAAATTTTTTATGGATGCTATGAAAAAAATGTAGATTCCTGAGCCTTAAAAAAAAAAAATGGTGTCCAGTGACCTAACACTGGATATTTTTATCCTCTGCAACTTATTTTCAAGCCAGGGACTCACAGTCCAAACCTCCAAAAACACTGGTCTGCTTGTAAAACATGTTAAACCCTCAGCTGTTTCTTAGAGGGTGGAAGTTGGTTGTTGGAAAGCAACATGAGTGTGTCAGCAGTGTCTTCCCTGTGCTCTGACCTGGAGGCATCTCTGAAGAGCTGGGCTGTGTCCCAGGTGCCATCAGCATCTGCCCTGCCTGGGTTTGCCAAGGAGGTTGGTGCTCCCATCCCGTGAGCCGCTGCGGTGCAGAAGCTTTCTTCTGAGAAACAAAGCAGAGAGCTGAGCTGGCTGCCAGTGGTGATGGGCAGCGGGTCCCACAGGCTGGGCAACTGGTCCCACAGGCTGGGCTGCTGCCACACTGAGACCCTCCAAGGGACAGTCCGGTACCCGGCCCCGCTGGGCTCATCTAGTGAGTGTTTTTCTCTCCTCAGCTCTTGTGTTTGAGGACAAGCTGCAATGTTGTTTCCTGCTGAAGTGCCTGCACTATCTAACCTCAGCAGTGTATTATTCTTGAGCTTAAAAGGTTTCCTTCAAGTTGTTTTTAATTTCCTCTTTCTGAAGCAAGCCTTCAGAAGATACTGCTATAAATAACTTCAGAGGTGAAAGAGTTGCCTTTTAAAAAAAAAAAAAAAATCTCTGAGCTTCTTAAGTCAGTATGTGTTCAGGGGCAAAAGAGATGGCTGGAGAGTTGGAAAAAGTTGCACATTGAGGCATAACACCTTGTTAACATGCACTTAACTGAAGGACTGTGTGTGCAGCCTCAGAAATAGGAAGCTGAGACACTGAGCAGCTTTCTGCAGAATCTGTGACACTGGTGGAGGAAAGGGGCTGGTTTCCTCCCCATCCTCACCCTGGTGCTCTGACTCTGGGGATGGGGTATCTGATTCTTCTGTGGTCCTCACTTCTTCCTCTGACTTTTAGTTTGTGAACTCGTGCAGGCTGACAGTGGAAAAAGGCAATCAGGGATGACACCTGCAGCCCTCATACCTACATGAAAGAGAAAGCTGGGTTTGTCTTTGGAAGGAAGTGTGTAGCTGTTGCTTTCTGTCAAAGCCACGAGGCTTCTCTCCAACTTCATCCTCCCTTTGTGCTTTAAGCACAGGTTAATTTTCTTTTCATTGTCCCTTCCTTTCAGTTAGGAAGGATTTAGAGGCCTTTGAAGTGCCCCATCAGGTTCCCTATCAAAAAGCCCACTTGTTCAATGCATTATTGCAACTGCTTTCACTTTTGGAATAAAAAACTAAGAGAAATGCGAAATAGCTGAGTGCTTTGCTGTGCCTTAGCCTGGCTTTGGGAATCCCATGTAGAGTGGCTGCGTGCCACTGGCTGGGCTCCTGGGGAAGCCTGGTGTGTGGGTATAGGGAAAGTTGGATTTCATTGCTGGGCTGTTCCTCTGGTTTGCTGTTCCCAGAGCGTTTTAAGTAAAATTTGTGTGTATAACTCTATGAATTGAGTCAAATATTTTCAGTTTTTATTGATGGGGCCAGCATTTGTCCTCGTTTGACAACGAGGTCAGGAAGGTCCTATTTTAAAATGGCCCTCTAGCCTAGAAGTAGGTTTTTAGTAACTCAGTAGCCTCTGTATAGTTGTTTATTTAAGCAATGTTCTAGTGTTTTAAAAAACCCTTTTAATCTACTATGGTTTTGGGGGACGGAATTGGGTTTTCTGGAATGGGAATATTGATACTCAAATTTTCAAGGCTCTCTCTTTCAAGGCTAGATTTGTAGGTAACATTCACTGTACATCAGAGCTATTACATGGCATTGTTTAGTGGCTTTTGCTCAAGTGAGTTGCCTGATTCCATGAAGAATGGAATCCTGGCCAGGAATTCCTGGCCATCACTGGGAGGAGGGATGCTCTGGTTGGCTGTGCCTGGTTGTGTGTACTGGGGACTCTGGAGACATGACCAGAGGGGGTTTTGGGGCAGAGTGTGCAGAGCTGTTCACATCTGAAGTTTCACTGCCTCTTGGGCTCTTTTGTAGCCCAGGTGGTTTTTCCCCTCTGCTGGGGTGTTCCTCCCTGCTGGGGTGTCCCTCTTGTGTTCACCAGGATGCAGGTGTGCCTGGAGAAGGAAAATGCAGGGAAAAGAATCGGTGTAAAAACACACAAAGCCAGCAGCAAAGCTTCTGTGTGTGAGGGAGATAAAGAAAAACATGCTTTATGGTTCCCCTCCACACGAAGCATACACCAGGGTGGGATTTCTGAAGCTACAGGGGGGGTTGGAGTTCAGCTCTCACGTAGCGTGGCTGCACTGGGCCCTGCTCGCAGGCGAGCAAGCAGGAGGTCTGTGCTGAGGAAGAGGAGGGTGAAGCACCCTGTCCCTGTGATGGAGGGTGACAGGGCTTGGGGCCTAAGTAAAAAAGTCCCTCATTCTGTTGTGGTGTAAGGTTTGTTCCCTCTTTTAGAGGTTAGGTGCCACGCTTGAAGCAAAGGAATACCCTGAGTGCAGCGCGGGTTGTGAGCTGTTAAAATTCCCAGCAAAAACCCACTTGTGATCTTTTATTCCCTTAGGAGTCCCAGCAGTCCAGTTTTGGCACTGGAGAACAGAGTAAGTATATCAAACTTCCTGTAATGTGTTTAATGGTTTTGTTGTGATTGGGTATTTTTAGTATCTCTGAAGATGTCATGCTCTTTAGAGAACGAGAGTTTCCAGACTGGCCTAAGATTTTCTGTAGTTCTTCAAGCTTTCAATGTGTAAAGCAATGGCTTGTTTTTCCCTCACGTTTCCTGTTGAGATCTAGAAGGTTCTGGCTGAGTTGTGGGGTTGCTTCTGTCTTCTAGGAAAAAAAAAACCCCACGTTTTTAATCGGTCACACTTGTAATTATTGAAAAAAAAATGTCTCCTTGCTTGTTGGAACTGAAAATAGCTGAGCAGGACAATGAAACAGCCTTTACAAGCTCAGACTCCCTGCTGGGGGACATATTATAAACCAAAACAGTGCTTATGTTTATGTTTCAGTGGAAAAAGCTCCTTGCTGTTTCACTGTTGACTTGCACGTTGTCATTTTAAAGCCAGGCCAGGGAACTGGCCAGGAGCTCGTTGGGTGTTCAGATTCAAATCCTTGGATTTCTTGTCCCAGAAACACTTCCAGATTTTGGCCAAAAGCAGCTTTTCTCTCCCTTTAACTCTATCCTTGTTTTCAATGTTGATGAAGTGAATAATTAACCTCGGGAGAGGTACCAGGTAGAGCTGCATTGATTTGTGCCAGTACCTTCCAAAAGCCTTCCCACTCCCTCTCAAAGTGGTTAAACAGCTGAACTGGTAAAAGAAGAATGGTTTATTCTTAGATATTCACAAGCAGCTTAATCTAAACACCTGATGATACAGTGTGGGGAATTAAGGAAACAAATTAAACCTTAATTCCATAATGCTAAACCAGAGACTTGGGCTACAGGAGCAGCTGGGCTTTCGGTGGGGAATGGAGAGGCAATGCTGGGCAGAGCACAGAACCAGCCTTACCTCCTGCCTGAGTTTTCTGGGAAACACTTAACGACCTCAGTTCTTGTTTCTGGAGAGCTGCAGTTTGCCAAAATTAGAGCAAAGGGAAGGACACACCCCCACCCCTCTCAAAAAGCAGATGATGTCAGTACATACTCCTATTGTACAAACTGCTTTCAAGTTTGATTTCTGGATCTAAAGGTTGCTCATCCACTAGTAAGCAGGAACGCTGAGGCAAGTCAGAGCTTGACAGGCTGTGATTTATATCCCTATTTATATGTCCTGCATGGAGAAGGCAATAGATTAATCTTGATAGAAGCAAAACAGGTTTTCACACCATTAGTAACAAATTAAGTCTGTATTGGTTTAGACAGCAGTGATTTAAATAGTTCTCTAGATTTCTTTGATTAAATTTTTGTCTCTGCATCCACTCACATCTTTGGGCTGTGGGAGACTGTGCCTGGCACCAGCTGGGTAGCTCTGCCTCCTGTCTGCTTGGCTGCTCGTGGTTTATCTAAGCAGCTCAGGGTGACTGACTTTGCTCACTGAGTTTTAAACTGTGCCTTTCTTTTCCTTCTTCTAGAACGATACAATCCCTCATCAAAAGCATCCAACGGTCATCAGTCCAAATCGTAAGTGGCTGTTGAGAGAACGTTTCTCAGGGAACAGTTGAGCTGTCAGAGACTTGGAAAACAGCTGTTTCTGTTCCTGCAACGTGTCTGTTCTTGCTCAGACTCTTTAGCATACACGTCCTGGACTGGCAGAAAAAGGGGTTCACTTTAAACAACTGTTTTCTGGTACAGTAGAGCAAATATGGCACATTGGAGTGAGTAGTGAACAGGCTGTGCCAGTCCCCTGTCTGCCTTCCTGTTGTGTGGGAGAGTTCAGACCTCAGAATTGGCTCATGAACCAGAAAGGTGTCAGCACATATGACTGGGCAGGGTGGGATGGGGCTTACAGCTATGTGCATGGCAGAGCTGTCAGATGGGACTGGCTTGTAGATGGGAGGGGGAACTGGTTTGGGTTGGGTTGGAGGAGATCGCAAACTCTGTTTGGGATCTGGTTACCATCACTTAACTCCTGGCAGACATCAGTTGTGCACATGGGTGCAGCGTTCTGGTCGTGCAGCTGGGAGAAAAAGGTGACTGGAATATTCTGGGTGACTGTGAAATACCTGAAAGTCAGTTATGTACACTTAGAAGCCTGTTTCCAAACAGCTATGTCCATGAAATGAAAGGCTCACCAGCTGGCTGTACGTTCAATGAAGGCGGCTGTAGGGTCTGAAGACTCATTAGCCTGAGTTAACGTTCATTTAATGCAGTCACAGAGTTAAGTCCAGTTCTTCTGCTTGTCTGTGCACGTGCCACAGTATTGGCAAGATTAAAACATGCCTGATGGATGGGAAGGGAATGAGCAGCAAGGAAACCCCTCTGCTGCTGCAGGCTCAGAGTGTGTGTTCCTGGGAGCTGCTGCTCATGTGCAGCCGGTTCCACATGTGCTGGAAGCAGAAGCTCAGCAGTTGGTTTTGCTTTGTCTCAGCAGCACAGACTGCTAGGAGGGACCTGGGCTACTTCCAGGGCTGGGCAGTGTGAGGTGGCACTGGACATGTGTCGAACATGGGTGCCTAGGAAGGAAGTTGAGGTGATGGTTACTGTGATAATACAATTGAAAATAATTTAAATAGCTTTAAAACAAAAGTGATTGTGGTCTGGCCAAAAAAAAAGGAGATAAATGCTTCTTCTGTGAAAGGACAGTAATGAAAAATGTTTCAGGAACTAGATCCTAGAGGCAGAGCAGCTGTACTGTGAAACTCAGAGGTATTAGACTTCTAATCCTTTCTCATTTTCTTTCTCCAGATGCGACTCGAACCAGACAGAGTAAGATGTTTTATTTCTGTAATCAAAGGTGGCTTTTGACAGGCACACAGGCCCTGTACCCTGGTCTGTGTTTTCACTGTGCTTGTGGATGAGTGTGTGTGACTGCTGTAAATAACAATGGCTTTGAGTATGAATAAAATAATCACGGCTTCCAACAGTTGCCATGAGTCAGGAAACAGCCCCAGTGCTGGCTTTCTGTTTAAAACAGGATTTTTTGCAATTGTGTATGTTGAACTGTGTCTGATCTCCTAACTGAACAGAGTGGACTAAGGAGCTAGAGCACTCCAGTCCTTACTCTTCTCTAAGCATGGCTTAACTCACCGTTTGTGCACATGAAATGCTATAATGGCACCTTGTGGAGTGCACCCACGCAGCCTGCTCCCTACTGTAAACAAGAGCATGTTGAAATGTAGAAGAATGCTTTGAAAGTAATTAAAGTACGTGGAAAAACTTGTCTCACTTTCTCCCTTTTACTTTAGTATGTTGAAAGATGACTTAAAACTCAGCAGCAGCGAAGACAGCGATGGAGAGCAGGTATGTTGGTTAAATCAGTCTCTGAAAGCCATAGTGAGCGTGCTCATGGGGCAGTGTTTCAGCAGGTTCCATACTGAAGAGTGAACTGAGGGGCTTGGGAGGAGACTTATGAGAAGGAAACACAACCAAATGGAATGTTGTGAGACAAACTGTAGGTATTCCTCAATGTAGATTTGGGGAGAATCATCCAATTTGCTGAAACAGGATGCTTTTATCTGATCTCAGGTGGGCTTTGGCTGATCACAAGGTGCCAGCAGTGCACTTTGCAACCTGTGTAACGGGCTGTTGTTTAAAGATAGAGCCCTTTGTGTTCTGCCACTCGGGCTAAAGCATACGTGGTATGAGCATCACTGTGTCTGAGGTGATAAGGGATGCTCTACCCTTAACCAGGATTGTGGCAGTGCCTTTATCAAACAGTCTGTTCTCCTCTTGATCAGTATTAACTCTGTGCAGCCCCTGCAGAAGTGGCCTGTAGTGTGTGAGCTCAGGAATCCCTGCGCTCTGTGTGCTGCCCAGCAGTGAGCCACGCTCCCCTCTTGGTTTGTTTCTTCCTGCTCCTGGTTTTAGTGCTTGTGGTGAAGACTTGGAGAAAGCTCTGACTTGTTTTCCCTTCTGTATAAGGCAAACACAGACAGATTTAAACTGCTGCCAGGGCTGGGTTAGGGTGATTGAGGGTAATAGTGCCAAAAATTTACAGGCTCTAAATTGATGCTTTGCAATTTCATAGAATCCCAGACTGGGCTGGGTTGGAAGGGACCCCAAGGATCACAGAGTTCCAACCCCCCTGCCACAGGCAGGGACACCAACCTCAGGCCTGGAGCTACACAAGGTTGCCCAGGGCCCCATCCAACCTGGCCTTGGATATCCCCAGGGATGGGGCACCCACCCCCTCTCTGGGCAGCCTGTTCCAGCCCCTCACCACTCTCTCTGGAAAGAACTATAAACACTTAACTGTATGTACAGTGCAGAAGTCGCTCCCAGAAGCTTCATGCTCTTCCCCTTAATTGCAGGACTGCGATAAGACGGTGCCGAGGAGCACGCCTGGAAGGTAGGCATTCCTGGAGGACTGCGGCATAGGGAGCAGCAGGGTGATGTCCAGTCAGCACTCCTGCTTGATCTCACTTCTAAACCCCTGTTTGTCTTTTGCCTTGTGGTAAAGCAAAAGGTGATGAGAATTTAATTGGTGATGAGAATTTAATCAGTGATTAAATAGCCTCCAACCTGCACATGATATTCACTGCTTTGGGAAGGGGGGGAAACCAAAGTCTGCTTGTTTCCAGGGTGAACTGTGTTCAGTTATGCTGAATTTCCTTGTAAATATTAATTAAAAATTACCTTTTATTCTTTGTAAGGAGAGGGCTCCTGGGATGTGTTTGTGCCTTGGGGAGCAGGTGTTCATTTCCCTGGTTTTTATTTTCAGCAATTCCGACCCTTCGCAGCACAACAGCGAAGGGGCAGAGAATTCCAGGGATGA
This sequence comes from Laterallus jamaicensis coturniculus, assembly GCA_022605575.1. Classification (NCBI taxonomy): domain Eukaryota; kingdom Metazoa; phylum Chordata; class Aves; order Gruiformes; family Rallidae; genus Laterallus; species Laterallus jamaicensis. The sequence goes on along the minus strand of JAKCOX010000016.1, from coordinate 19,905,630 downwards.
CTCCAGCAGCCACAGTGGATCTGAGAGCAGCTCAGGGTCCGACTCGGAAAGCGAAAGCAGCTCCAGTGACAGTGAAGCCAACGAACCCTCACAGAGCGCGTCCCCCGAGGTAGGGCTTGGCACAGGCTTGGGCTCTCTGCATTAGCTGGGCTTTAAAACTTTTAATAGCAGGGGGAAAAAATTAATAAACTCTAAAACTGTAAAAAAACCAACCCAAACCCCAGTCCAATGAGTTAGCCTGACATCATGGGGCCACTGCAAAGGCAGAATGTCCTTTCACCAAAGAACCTGTAACTGGACCTGGTAACAAGTCTTTATCTAAGCACATTCTGGTGTTTGATTTTTGAGGTGATTTTTAGCACCAGTTACCTGTCGGAGTATGGAAGTTGGATATGGTGGCAGTAGGTTAAGAGCCTGTTGGCTTTTAGTGTGGAAAGCTGCAGTAGCAAGTCCTGTGCGCTGATATACTGTCCAGGAAGGGAAAGCCAGAGCTGCTACTTGTACACAGCCTGTATCACATTCGTTGTTCATTTTGGGGTCTTCTGGTGCATCTCCTGCTTTGGCATGCAGGGAAGGATGTGGAAAAGATGTAAGTACTGTGAAGTAAATTATCTAACTTTGGGTTTTTGATTTGTTTTCAGCCGGAGCCACCGCCAACCAACAAGTGGCAACTGGATAACTGGCTGAACAAAGTTAATTCCCATAAAGTCTCACCAGCTTCTTCAGTGGACAGCAATATCCCATCCACCCAAGGCTACAAGAAAGAGGGACGGGATCAGGGGGCAGGGAGTGGGTACGCTGATCAGGGTGGCTCCAAGGATTCCATTTCTTCCACGCCGGGGCGAGATTCCAAACCCACCCAGAAGGGCTCGGAGAGCAGTCGTGGCAGGCAGAAATCACCTGCCCAGAGCGACAGCTCAACGCAGAGGAGGACTGTAGGTAAAAAGCAGCCCAAGAAAGCAGAAAAGACATCTGTTGAAGAGCCTAGAGGAGGTCTTAAAATAGAAAGTGAAACCCCTGTAGACATGGCAACAAATATACCTTCAAACAGGCATAAGGCAGCCACAAAAGGCTCCAGAAAACCCAACATAAAGAAAGAGCCCAAATCTTCCCCTCGGCCTACGACAGAGAAAAAGAAATACAAGGCTTCAAGCAAATCTGCCCAGAAATCCAGGGAATTCATAGAAACAGATACCTCATCCTCTGATTCAGATGAAAACGAGAGCCTGCCTCCTTCATCGCAAACACCCAAATACTCTGAGAGCAATAGGACTCCTGTTAAATCTTCCATGGAGGAGGATGACAGCTTTTTTCGGCAAAGAATGTTCTCTCCTATGGAAGAGAAAGAGCTTCTTTCACCACTCAGTGATCCTGACGAAAGGTACCCACTTATTGTGAAGATTGACCTGAGCCTCTTATCCAGAATACCAGGGAAGCCTTACAAGGATGCTGATGCACCCAAAGTGGAAAAGAAAAACGTGCAGGAGAAGCACGGGAGGGAATCCCAGAAGCAGCCATCTGACAAAAGCTCTACAAAAGGCAAAAGGAAACATAAGCAGGTGATCATTTTGTAGACAGATTTAGCTGTTGTCTCAGCCCCTCCATGGATTGCTGCGGGTGTGAGCCCAGGTCAGACCTCAGTGTAGTGACTCTGGGCAATTTAGGAGGTGGCTCTGGCTTGCTGTCTTGTATAGAACACATCAAACGTCCCTGAGCTGTTACATCAGGGAGTTGGGATTTTCTTTTGGTGTGAAGAGAGAGAGGAACACACCTGTAGTGCTGCAGCTAGAGCTCGTGGAGGCAGGGCAGTGTGTGTACCTCTGAGCTCTGCAGCCTGCCCTCCTGCGCCTCCTCCCATCTGTTCAGGCAGCTGATCCAATGGAGAATGTACAAAACAAAAAAAAGAAAAAGGGCAGTTTTCAGCTGGATCAGCTCCTTGAGCCAGTGAATCCTGCATCTGTGCATTGCCAGAGTAGAAATGGGCCTGGGGCATGGCAGCAGCGGGAACTGGAATCTCAGGGGTGCTGCTTTACTGGGAGCAGAGGGATCTCTCCATAACAATATTTAATATTTTCCAAAAAAGCATTTAATCTCTTCAGCTGTAAATGAAATTTGGGGATTCCTGGGGGCACTGAAGTGGACAGGAAGGGAATGGAGGAGCTGAATGAAGTAACATTCTTGGAGGGGGGAATGGGAAGGAGTAGTTGGTGGTGTGATTGAGGCTGCTTTTGGAAGCCTCTGCATACAGACAGGCTGTGTAAAGGGCAAACCTGTGGCTGTAAGAGAACTCAGTGATCCTCATTTCCATGAAATTAGGAGTGCAAAGCCCTGGCCCAGGGATTAACAAATCGCCACTCTGCTCTGGATTCATTCTGGATTCATTCCATTTGGACAGGGGTTTGGCAGGGAGTGTAAGACACTGTTGACTTGTGGAGTCAGAGGATTATATGAGATCACCCAGAGAGTCACTGACTCTGCAGAGGTGATAGGTGATTTCAGTCAGGCCAGTTTTCCTGCTGAGTAACCCAAGTAACTCTGGTCCCTTGCTGAACTCAGTGTTGTCCAGGAGGGGTTGGTACACAGTCACAGACAGGGGTTTCTCCTGTACTGTTCCTGAGCATCCCCTTTCCTACAGATAAGGAAATGAAATGAGAAAGTATGAGCTTTTTAGTAGAATTGGGGGGTTGGACCTGATGATCTCCTGAGGTCCCTTCCAACCCCTACAGTTCTGTGAGCTCTGACTGGCACAGTGACTAATTATAATTTGCAAGTGCTGCTAGATAATTTCTAATGCTGTGGAAACACACTCACACCTTCAGTGGTTCTGAACACACTGACTTCTGTTTCTCTGACCTGTTACCCCTTTCAGTCCACATCTGGAGTTACAGCTTGAAAGATCTGTGCTCTCACATCCAAACCAGAGAGCTTTGGTAAGACCAATTACATGTAGGCTTCATCCCAGCAAGTAGCCTGGCTGTTAATTGGTTTGCATCCTCAGAGTGCCCTGATGCTCACTGGTACATCTGAGGCACCGAAAGAAACCCCAGCGTCTAGGAGTGTGAGGGCTCGGTACGCTACTGTCACCCCCTGGGACCTGCACCTTGCTCACAGGGCTCAGGGTTGCACCATAATGTAACAAAAATGACATTTTGGGGTTGAACCTGGGTTGTGTTAGCAGGTGATTTGTTCTCTGGGGCCCTGTGTATCTGTTTATTTGCCATACTAACTTCAGTGCTTGCTGAAGGCAGCTTAGAGATGTGCTTTCAAAATCCTTTGACTTTAGAATTACACTTACATAATTCATAAAATCTAGTCCTCGCCACCACTGAGCTTACTTCAATAGCCTGGGAGACTTCTTACCTTTTTCTGTGGCACTCAGGGCCCCTCGTTAGGCTCCCTGATGTAAAATCCATCTCCTGAGCTTTTGTCAAAACCTTGAGCAGGCTTTTCTGGTGGTTCCTGGTGATAACGTGTTTGTGCTCAAACAAACAACGTTGCTGCTGCTGCTGCTCCTCTGCAGGCTGTGAGTTTAGAAACTGGGCTTTGTTTTCCATTCTGTTCCAGTATCAGGGTCTGCTCCAGTATTTGAGACAGACTGGATGCTTTTGGGAATGGTTTTGTGCTCTTACTCTGTACGCTGTGAATCGCCTGTTAAGTTAATGAACGTGAAATGTGGCTCAGTGAAGCTGTGCCTGTGGACACTTGCCTGGATGTTTTTCTCCTTTGCTTTATTCAGAATGAAGATGAAAACAGAGCCAGTGAAAGCAAGAAAACGAAACTGGAAGAGAAAGCTCCGTCAGGACACAAGACTTCTAGCAGTAGGGAGTGAGTATCTGGGATACATTTTCAACACTGAAGGCTCAGGGGGATCAAGGAAGATGGGTGCTGAGTGCTGTTGTCATCCCCCAAACCAAAGTGTCCCCTCATTATTAATCAGTGGGAATAATTTCATTGCTTCATCAGATGGTTTTACTTTGGAGTTTCAACTAGTTGGTGGAAATTAATCTCCATAACTGAAACTCTTGGCCAGGGAGAGCTGTTGTACTCAGCAGACATAGGGTAAGCCCTCATGGGAAGGGTTGAGTGTTAGGGGATGGATCCTTCCTGGGTTTTCTCTAATACACAGTGGGGATTGGTTTTGGTTTAGAAATCAGCTTTTTGATCTTCCAGAAATCCCTGCTTTTCAATTAGCCCAGTTCTGGTAATTCTCCATTGAGCAAGTTTGTAACCAGAGGGAGTTGCAGGACTGGCACTGAGGTTTGGATCCAGGGATTCAGCCTCATGTTTGCTCAGTGGAGCAGCTGAAGAAAAGTTTGAGTTGCACAAAAGCAAACACAGACTCAGTGAATCAGGGACATTGTTTGATACTCTCATACTCCTGTGCTCTGTGGGTATTTTCCATGCTTTTTGCAATAGCTGTTATGCTGTTATTCGATCTCTTTCGTGGTCAGTGTTAACCCACAGGAAAGAGTTAAGGGGTTGGGTTTTTTCCCCCTCTGCCTTTTAAAACTGCTATTTCACATCAAGCAGCTGAGACCTGGTGTCGTTCTGTCATGGAAAATATTTCTGTATAGTGAGTAATTGTGAGACGCTGTGGCACATCGGATGCTAGAAACCTTGTTTGCCTGCTCTGAGTTACACAGTGTCTTACTGCTTGTTGGGGAACAGATGCAGAGCCAACGGGTGCATGTCTAGCTCAGTTATGCTTTTCTCACCTGTTATTTCCTATAACTGCAGGGCCCAGCAAGCAGATAGCTGAAGGAGAGTTAATTAAGTGAAACTATGTGATTTTATAAAAGTCACAAGTAGAAATAATTACAAGAAGCCAAGAGTAGCCCTCAGTGACCCTCAGCAGCTGAGGTAAGAGTGTGACAGGCTGTGCTGGGAAAGCTTTCCAGCGCCCTGGTTCCTGAGAACATTTATCTGGACCATCTCTGAGCTGTTAGGTGCAAGAGGCAGCCTGGTGATGACACGGGCACCGGTTTCTTACCCTGCAAGGGCTCAGGGTGGTTTTTATAAGAACTGGTGTAGGGATGTGGTTTTATGGTTAGAACTTGTCTGCTGTGTTTTCAGGTCAGGACGAATGAAATGGTGAAAACGAGTTCGTTCTGGCTTCGTAGAAACCTGCCCACCCAGATGAGGATTCTTGTTCTTTCCCTCCGTAGCTGGTTTCTGAGGTCTCACAGGAAAAATCTTGTCTGTTTAAAAAAAAAAGGGGCCTTTTTTAACACAAAAAAACACTACAAAGCCTTTTTTGGGGGGGTTAGATGCTTTTTTATTGTTGTTTTGTTGAGGGTTTTTTTAAAGGAAAGAACCCCCAAACCTGAACTTAGCCATTTTGTCCAGGTCTTCAAAGCCAAGTGCTGTTAAGGAGAAGGACTTGCTGCCATCTCCTGCTGCCCCAGCGCTGCAGAAGGACTCCAAGCAAGAACACGGGTCCCGGAAGAGGACGGTCAGTCAGTCATCAACCTTAAAGTCCAGCAGCAGCCTCGGCAAGGAGAGCAGCAGCGGCAGCAAGAGCAGCTCCTCTTCCAAACAGAAGAAGACAGAGGGGAAGGGCTCTGGCAGCACTAAAGAAACCAAGGTAAGGGCCTTACTCTGTAAATGCCTCTGTGCTTTGCACTTCGATGTGCTCAGAGCCACCTAAACAGGGGTTTGCAGTTCAGGTTAAAATGTAATTCGGTTTAGATGCTCATTGTTTTGTGACCCAGCTTAAGGGCCTTGGAAGTGAATTAGGAACTAACCTGGGAAGGATGGGGGGAATGCCAGTGCTGATTCCTGCCTTGGTTCTTCTGTCAGCAAAGCGTGCTTAGTCACGCTGCTTGTTTATGGTTTAATTTGTTAATAAGAAATACTTCTAGAAAGTGCTTTACTCGACAGTAAATGGAATGGTGAGGTCACTCTTATCTCATCGGAGCAGGTACACATCTTGCCCTGGTTTTCCAGGAGGAGCAGGAGCTCTATCCCTGCTCAGCACTAGGATCTGAAGCTGTAGCTGCATTTTGTGACATCCTGGGAAAGATTGTGCAGGAATGTGCAGTGCTCTCTGTGGTCAGAGTGGGGAGAACACGGTTGTAAGATGGTGCAGAAAATGGTTTTGAAGAGCCTTAGGTTAGGAAGACATTTGGATGATGGAATTTAAAGATATTTTAGGAAGATGATAGTCTTAGGTCACAAAACTGTGGTGTGCTTTTCCATCAGTATATAAATGTGGTGTTACTGGACAGAATTTTGCCTGTGAGGATGTCAGGGTGTGTTGCTGAGTGCCTGTGATGGGTTGTTTTGCTTGTGTAGCTGTGTTTGGGAAGGATTTCACCATCATCTTTGCAACTCCACTGTGTGCTGTGAGTGCAGTTGGATTGGCAGTCTCTGAAGAGCTTAGAAGCAAACTGAAATGTTTGCGATAAGTAATTGGTGTGGGGAGGAGCAAAGCAGCAGACAGACATCAGCAGTGGCTGAGAGTAACTTAGTCATCAGGGTGGAGTTCCTGTCTGTCTGAACTGGGAGATGTGCTGCATCCCTTCGGGTGCCAGTGCCCCGAGATCCTGGAAGCCTGGCAGGGTTGTGGGTACCAGTGGCTGCGTAAGACACTTCCAGGAGCTGCAGACAGTGACTTTACCTGCCAGGCTGAGGCTCGTCAGTGGAGACCGGTCCCCCAGCCAGCTGTTAGTTTGAGAGATGTTTATTGGTCTGTCCTTCAGCTCTGCCTAGTCATGCCTTTCTCAGAGCCATGCTTGCTCCTCCTGCATTCCAGTGTCTGTCTTGTTATTGTGGTGACGTTCCAGCAGTAGGTAGGACGTTGCTGTGCAAACCTGGTGCGCTGCAACTCCGGGATCCTTCTGATGAGCAGTGATCTGACACCCATAGGTTATGAAACAGGTCTCCATGGGCGGCCTTTAGTCGTGATAAATCCAGAGTGCACAAGGCATGTGAAGCTGGGTAGTTGTTCTGTGCTGTTTGGGTGCTGAGAGCAGGTTCATGGGGTCTCCTGGGGTACTCTAGGAGTGTGGTTACCCCTCTGTGCCCCCCTCTGTGCCCATGTGAGGTGAAGCCTCCTGGAAGCCATGTTACTGCCTGTGGCAACCAGCAGCCAAAGCAGCTCCAAAGCTGACCTTAGCACACAGAATGTGTGAAGTGGGAAGTGCTGGTACAACAAATGTTTGTCTTGAAAACTGAGAAGATTTAATGGTTCTTTAAATTTATTGTTTGGCAACAATTTTCCTTTCAGGAAAAGATTCTGAACAACTCATCGAACTGCCCTGCAGTATCTGCTCAGTCTGCAGAGAGCTCGAAGGCACGAAGAGCAAAACTCGCTTTTGATGATAGGTAAGAGCAGCAAAAGGAGCCTTTCCCTTCGTGGGGCTGTGAATCCCAGAGCATGGCCAGCTCCCCACAGAGAGGAGTTGTTGTTTTGCCTCATAGGAGATGGTCAGGACAGGCTCCCGCTCCCTGGGCTGTTCAGTCAGCGGACAGTCTGGTCCCTGAGAAGGAGCTGTAGCCTGCCCCATTCCTTCCTGCTGAGCGTCACAGGACTGGCAGTGCACGTAGATAGCTCAGGGTGGTTCTGGCTCATGGCTGATGGGCCCTTTTCACCCCACCAGAGGCCACTGCTCCCTCTTTGCATCTCAACAGAGCCCCATCCTCTGGAGTCAGGCATCGTGGTCATTGACGGTAGAGAGGAGCCTTCAGGTTTGAAATCTCAGATCCACAAAAGCAGGATTGGGATTTAATCTTGTGGGGGCAAAGAAAATACCTTGAAAGGATTATAACTATTTTACCATCTTGTGCAGACGTGATGTTTCACTTGTACCAGCTCAGGTCTCAGCACAGTGCTTGCTCTCCAGGCATTGTTGTTCTTTAAAGTCACTTTACAGATAAAATTACGTTTAGACCACATGCAGAAGGAACTTTCTGGTTAAGAACCCTCTGGAAGTGGGCAAGCCAGCTGGCCAGTGTGATACTCCTGATTGTTACTCCTTAAAGAAAGTAAAAAGAAATAAAAAACCAAGTGAATGTGATGGCTGCAGGACATCGTTCAGGATGAAATTGGTTGTGGGGATTTTGTAGCCATTCCAAGACAAACAGGGCCAAGGACTTGAGATAAGATCAGACTTTTTTTTTAAAAAACCAACCTGACTGTGTATTGAAGTACAGGGAGATGCAGTGAGCATGTGAGGGATGGTAATTGTTTTGGAACAGCGACATGTTCTCACCGTGCAGCTTCATTGAGGTTTCCTTGTGCCTTGAGCTGATTGAACAAAATTTGTAGGGATATGATCCTTCTAATAGTGATTTTGCTTTGTTAGGGCATCGACTGCCTGTGAGTGGACTGTTAAAGATGTTGATTTCAAGCATCTTTAATTCCTAGACAAGTGAGATGGGAGAGAAGGGAAAACATGTTTCAAACCTTAATCAGTTCACAGGCAGCATGTTAATACACTGAAGTGTGTCATTCCACTGCTAGCATGGGCTGTCCTGGGTTGCTAAGCAAGAGCAATTAACACCTGAATGGACCTTGATTTATTTCATAGTATTAATTATTATAATTTAAAAATATTTCACACTCTCAGTAATGTGAGTGTGCCAGGACAAGGGGCAATGGCCTCAAGCTGTGCCAGGGCAGGGTCAGCTCAGATGGGAGGGAAAAGTTCTTCCCAGGCAGAGTTGTGGGGCTGTGGCACAGGCTGCCCAGGGAGGGGGCTGAGTCCCCACCCCTGGGGGTGTTTAACAGAGGGGAGATGAGGTGCTCAGGGATCTGGTTTAGCATAGGATGGGAACGGTTGGACTTCATGATTTTAAAGGTCTTTTCCAGCCTGGCAATTCTGTGAGTCCTGGAGGCACTGGATTAATTTATTCTCACATTTCCTGGGTTTTTCCCTTTCCCTGCTCTGTTGTTGGTCAAGTGTTTGCTTTGCTTGACTATCAAATCCAGTAAATTTAACCAAATCCTGTGTACTTACCAGCTTGCTTGAAACACTGTTTTGAGTTACCTGAACTGAGGTAACTCAGATCGTTTTCATCACCCTGTAGTTAATGATACTGGTCAACTCCTTTAACCACTTTTTAAAATCCTTGTGTAACCTGACTTAGAGAAGCCATGAAATTGGGCAATGGGAAGAAACTTTGGGCATAAGAGGGAATGCGGTGTGGGTGGGGCTGAGTCTGTAAACGTGTCCATCCTCTGTTGCAGGACTTACTCAGCTGATCACTATTTACAAGAAGCAAAGAAGCTAAAGCATAATGCAGACGCATTGGTAAGTCAGTTCCCAGTAGGTACCTGGGATGTGGCTTGGTGGTGGGCTTGCAGTGGTTAGCTTTGTGGCTGGACTCAGGGGTCTTAAAGGTCCTGCCCGACCTCAGCGATTCTGGGATTACACTGGGGTTTGTTTACTGCTTTTGCTGTTTCACTGCCCTTCTCCCCCAGAGCTTTCTTGTTCTTCCTCTCTGGTTCTTGTCCTTAGAAGGTTTTTTCCACTCTCCTCAGTCTGACAGGTTTGAGAAGGCTGTTTACTACCTAGACGCTGTGGTGTCGTTCATTGAGTGTGGGAATGCATTGGAGAAAAATGCTCAGGAATCCAAGTCCCCGTTCCCTATGTATTCAGAAACTGTGGAATTAATCAAGTAAGCATTGCACAGTGGGTACAGGAGTCAAGTGGGTGGGAAGGAGCTCTGGGCATCAGAGCTCTGAGGTTTGCTGAAGTTTTTCTGCCAACTTTTGAGATCTCTTACCATTCTCTAATAAAACTGGGGCACTTACCAGCTCGTTCCAGCTGCTGAAGCTTAAAGTGTTCTCATGAAGGTTGGGATCCTGTCTGCCAAGGCTCTTGGAGTCTCTCCACATCATGTAACATGGGAAACAAAATTTTTCCAATTGCTCCCTAGTTGGGATTGTTTAGGGGCTGAGAGAGGCCCCCAAAATGAAGACAGCTGAAATTAGAAATCCATAACAACTCGAGTGTTTTGTGATTGACAGAGGATGCTGTAGTTCTTCTTGTTGTTTACCTGATGTCTTTCCCTGTAGATACACTATGAAACTGAAGAATTACTTGGCACCAGATGCTACGGCTGCGGATAAAAGGCTCGCAGTGCTCTGGTATGTGCAGCCTGAACTCAGTACAGTCACACTGCCTGACTCCAGGGCTTCATCCTACATTGAGTCCAATGTAGGAATCTTCTACATCTCACCTAAGGATGAGAGCTGATGGCTGTGAATTGGGGCAGAGGAGATGTTGGCAGTGAGGAGTGAAGCCTTTGAAATACTAAGAAAATGACCAATTTGTGCAGAGTAACAGCAGAAAGGATGGGGTTCCTTCCTAGGTACTCAGCCAGTCATCAGTCCGAATCTGGACTGGCCATGAAGGGTTCTCATTAACCTCCCAGCCTAATGACATGGCTGCAGCAGGGGTGGAGGGCCAGAACCTCGTGGTGTATGGGGGAAGAGCGGGTGGGACTCACAGAAAACAAATGAAACCCTTGTCTGGGAAGTAACTTTGTGTTGCCTCTGAAGCTGGGAACTGATCACATCACAAGATGCCTGAAAATTACAGCTTCAGCTCAAGGCTGTGGTTTGGTTTCCTTGAGAATCTAAAGGTGCTTATGGCTTTTCTGGAAGGCCTACAACATGAGTTGGCAGGAAAAGCTTTAAAAGCACAGCTGTGAGATTGCTGAACATGATCAGTTGTGATAACCTTGACTCTAACTGTCAGTGTTGTGTTGTTCTGTCTTTGGTCAGTCTCCGGTGTCAATCTCTGCTATACCTAAGGCTTTTCAAACTGAAAAAGGAAAGTGCATTGAAATATTCCAAAACCCTGACTGAACATCTGAAGGTAACTGCATACGTGTTCTCCTGGAATATTAACACCTGGGCAAGCTAAAGCTCTGCACTGCATTGAATTCCTGAAGTCAGTTTTCAGGCAGCTCCATGAGAACATGGAATATACCCCACTTAGTCCTTAACAGTGTGTTAAAGTCAGGTAGATTAGAGCTGGGAGGAGATGGTGTGGCTGCCAGAACCCTGCTGCTCCTAGCACGTAGCTCTCTGTCAGTAATTTCTCCTAGCTTTTGTCTTAATAAATTTAGTAGTCTTCAAGGAGAATTTAAAAGCACTTTTCTTGCAGCAGATGTAACAAGCTCCGGGGAATTCAGGATCCTGGGGTGCCTGACACGGGCTGCAGCCACTCAGCCTTCATAGAGGCTGGTGGCAGAGCCAGCTTCTAATTCACAGTCAGATTGGCCTTTCTGGAGTTTTGTTGGTTGCAGTGAGGTGGGAGATGTTATTTTAATTACTTGTGATTATTCTTCTATCCTCTGTTCCCCTGTGAATTCATGTCAATTCCTGTGCAACCATTTAAAAGCACTGTCAGGGAAAGGAGATGAAGAGCTGCATCCTTTGAAGGAATTTATTTGCATCAGGGTGGTGTAGATGTGGAATTTACTTGGATATCATTCAAAATGTTAATTACTGCTTAAAAGAAATACTACAGGAAATAAATTGGTCAAAAAGACCCAATGAAATAACCAGATAAAGTATCACTTGAGAATGCACACATGTAAATCAGATGACATGTTTCTTTTCCTCCCCAAACAGAATTCCTACAATAACTCTCAAGCACCATCACCTGGCATAGGAAGGTGAGTAGGAAAAGTTGTTTCCTCTGTTTCTCAATTCCTTGCCAGCTTTCCACATAAACTGTGTGCCTGAGCTGCCTGGAGAGGAGCTTTTCACTCTTCCTAGTGTTGGGGTGATTGTCCTGAGCACACTTTGATTGGGCTCTTTGCCTCATGGCTCCACTGAAAGCCCTGAAGAACCGCTGCAAGCGGTGATGCTCTGTGGAGTTTGTGGGGCAAACACAGGGCCAGCATGTCACTAACACACAGAGTCACTTCTCAGTGAGTTCTGTGGCTTCATTTCATGCTTTTTCCCCTCAAAGCAACAGCCATATAAGTGCTGGGAGCCTGGACAGCCACAGGTCCTTGCTGGGCTGCCCATTCACTCCCATAGCAACTTAACACTGCTGCTTAAAAGCGAGTGCTGGGCCTTTGAGCACTCAGGTTTTAGGGCAGTTGAGATGTGCAGTGTGTCCTCTGAAGGTGTCATATCATGGCAGAATAGTTCCCACATGTTGCAGTGTTCTTGTTGTTATTCCTTAAGGTTCAGTTTATTTAAACAGCGAGTTGAAGATGTTACTGAATTAGAAGATGAGGAGGTTTGGTGGGTCGGTTTTGGCAGTGAATTTAAATCAGACAGAGCTGGATGGTCCTCAGGAGTCGTTCCAGCTCGTGCATTTAATTTGTTGTAGGACAAATCCTGGCCTCTTGATGTGTAAAGTGGGGGTGCTTCATCATCTCACACCCCGAGATGTGGGTAGAGAGGCCGTAGAGGGCACCTTAGAGCATGATGTGCCTTGAGTATGTGGGTACATTCATTTTACAACTGTTTTTTTTCTCTTTGGATGAGCAGCAAGCCTGTCAGTATGCCGTCTCCGGTCTCTCCAAAGCTGTCTCCAGGGAATTCAGGAAATTACTCTTCTGGGGCAGCCAATCCTTCAGGTAGCGGGTCTTCGGTGACGATCCCCCAGCGGATCCATCAGATGGCAGCCAGCTACGTCCAAGTGACATCCAACTTCCTCTATGCCACTGAAATTTGGGACCAAGCCGAACAACTGTCTAAAGAACAGAAAGGTAAGGGCTGGCATGGGTGGGTTTGTTGCATCAGAGGGTGCTGAAGGCCCTCTGCAGAAGCAAGATGGAAAGTCATACGATTGCAGCGATACCCTGGGCTGGTTATCTTGGTCCTCAAGGTGGTGGTGGAGATGGGAGGCTTCCCACCAGCTATCTGCTTAGAAAAAAAGTGAAAGTCTTTGTTGCATCTCCTGCAGAATGTTAGGGGTAGGTGGAGGAACTTGGTGCATGAAATACACCTTTGAGGGGGAAGGCGAGATGTTTTACGTTAGTTTAACCATACTCTTTATCTCTGTGAACCAGTCTTCCACAAGATTTTTTAGAAATTGATTAGAAAGGACCTTTTCCCTTTATTATTCTTCCATTGTTTGGCCATCTTTCTCTTCTCCTGCCTTATCTAAACCTGAAAGGCTCCTGCTGAAAAGATGGGGAGCTTGGGTGTAGTATTTCCCCTGCACAATACACGCATCCTTTTAACTTGTGTTTCTGTCGTTTTAGAGTTCTTTGCTGAACTGGATAAAGTTATGGGCCCTCTGATTTTTAACTCAAGCATCATGACAGACCTAGTGCGTTACACCCGTCAGGGATTGCATTGGTTGCGCCTGGATGCCAAGTGAGACTTGGAACTGAAGGAATGGAAAACAGAACCCGTTTTTTCTCGCTGCCTCTGATTTATCTCCACAACACTGTGTCATGTCAATAAGGAAGACTGCCATAACACATTGCTTAGTTGACACTAAGAGCAAGGAATGCTTTCACGTCTCCCATGTCTTCTGTTTCAACCCCAAATCATCCAGTGAATGGACTTCTTCAGTATTCCCATTTTAAGTTATTTAAATATTTTAAAATTTGCTACATGAAAAGGTGTAGTTTTGCTGATCTATCCTGGATAGATCATTGGAATTTCAGTCATGATACATAAATAGTCAGTTTAAATCCTATTTATTTTAATTTTTTTAAAATTTTAATTTTGAAAAGCCCGGTTTGGGGCAGTTTTTAGCTATTTCCTCCCTAAATTTACCCGTTCGAGTACTTAGCAGAAATTAAACATAGACACTTTATTTAAGTACTTTGTGAGCTTTGTTACTCTGTAATGTCTTGTGGTGGTAGAGCCTGTAAAAGGAACTAGGGTTGATAGGTTCTAACGTGTAGGGACACCATACTTTTCATGCCTAATGCCTATGAGTCAACTAATAAGTGACAACTACAGATTTATTATTGCAGAATTTGTACTAAATAGAGAAGTTTCAGATATTCTTCTACGTATTAAGATGCTTCATTTAAATTAATTATAAAGAAATTTATATGGAAAAGTATTTAGCTGGATCTGGCTTGAATTGTTTTCAGGGCAGTTCCAAAATGTCAATTAACACTATAAGAATCACAAAACATTACGGTAATTTGCATTTAATGTAACATTGGAGTAATGGTGTAGGAAGGAGCTGTGATGCATACAGGAAAGGCTTCCCAAATGGACAATCTTGTGCTTTTTTGTATCTCTCCATTGAAAACACGTCTCGTTTCCTTGCTTGTCATTTCCTGACGCTTACCAAATGGGGGAACTTTGTGGTTAAAAACCGACAGGAGTTAAAATTCCTCCCAGAACCGTCACTCACGTCTTCTCCATTGACTGAGAAACCAGGAATCTTCAGTAGAAACCAAGGTCCATTTTGTTTTTTCCTTTTAGGGTCTGGTAGGCGATGGACACTACAGGATGAGAGTGCAGCAGCCGCGGTGGGGTGGGAGCACACCTGCTATTCCGGGGAGTTTGACTGTTCTGATGCCGAATGGATTTTAAAAACCTTGTGTTCACCCCGTCTTAATGAAGGTCCCGTTACCGTGGGGCGGCAGAGGTGGTTGGTGGAGTGGCAGTTGCCTGCTCTCAGTGTAAACCAAAGTACCTTTCCACGTGAGGTGCTTGTCCGAGTCAAAAGGTTTCAGATGCTACTGCTTTCAGTATTGCTTAGTGCCCCTAACATGTCTGGTGTGCCTTATGCCTTACTTTTAGATGAAGATTTTATGAACTGTTTACAAGATGTTTTACAGCAGGACCAGGTATACTGTATGCAGTGGTCTTCTGCAGTACTTTGGTAAAATTCCATTTCCTTTCTGCAACATCTAGTGTCCCTCACACAACCCGACTTCTCATGGCGGTGGCCTCCTTGGAAGAGCCAAGCTGAATCCCTTTGGAGTGAGATTGTGGAATGCTGCTTTGTTTTCCTCTCCCAGTTGAACCCTTTTTTGTTCTGGACCGGATACGAACGTGCATGTTCAGGAAAATTATTGCACTAAATTTTTTTTTTGTGTGTGTGTAGTTGTAGTTTAAAGTGCCAAAAAATCACGGCAACCTCCAGAGAAGGAATAGAATTCTACGCTACTTAGTACTGCAGTATGTCCTATGGGCTTTAAGAGTTTAGAAGTTTTGCAAATTAGTAACCTACTACAAGGTAGCTGCATATTCGTAGAGCTTCCTTTGCGTTCCAGCGTGTTTTGTACTTCCAGAAGAGCTTTGCTACGTACCAGGTGATACATGGTTTAACAGACCTGTGACTTTTTTTCCACAAGAGCTGAATTTACTCAGCAGGTCTGTCGGAGCATCCTTTTTATTGAATCACTGTGCAAGGTCACGTTTCTGTTAGCGTTTGCTGTCGGGGACAGAACTCAGTACCCTCAGACTCTGCATCTTGGTCAATGGGACACTGTCAACTACTTTTCCTTTAATACTCTAAAGTGCCTAGCACACTTTTGACGCTATATAAAAAATACCTTCATAGAAGTTGCATTCATAGTTTATTTTTTTGGTGTTTTTTGGCTTGCTCCTCTGTGCACAGTGACCATTGCTCTTGCCAGGAATGGTCTCATCTCTGGGAATTTATTTTTTTTTCCTTAACTCGAGTCCCACAAATACCTTTTGGTGTCACGCTGCAATTGGTCTCTGAAAAAACGTGTTGCTTATCCCTAGGTCAGTGGATCTTACACAGTTTGTCTTCAAACGACCGGAAGACTCTTTACATCGTGTCAAAATGTGGACCCTGTGCTGGTTGAACGTGTCCCACCTAAACAGTACGCTGCTTGGTAGTCAGGTGCCCTGGCGAGCGCTGTCCCGGTTCTTCTCTCTGTACAGGAGGTAGGCAGAGGTCTCGTTAGCAGGAAAGAAATGCCTTCTGCATATCTGGCTATTTCAAACAGGTATATTTAAACTTGGCGATTCCAAATTGTAGTTTGGGGCTTACCATTGTTTCTGAGAGAAAAGTTACCTAGTTTGTCCGATTTATAGCTTGAAAAAGTGGATACAGGGAGGTGAAAGAGGCTTCCATCCCTCTGTCAGGGTGTGGGCAAACGGTCTAAACCCATCCTTTCATCACCACAGCGTGACTGCTGGTGACTGCCCTGAGGGAACCCTGAGCTCCTGCCTCTCCCCACACGATTCCCTAGTGTATGAAATAACATATCAACGCAGAGTTGGAATTCCTTCACTGAAACTCAGTCCCAGTTGGTGAATCTTAGAAATAATGGCTTAATCAGACTAGGCTTGCTCAGATATCAAAGCTGTTTGGATCTGCTGCCAGGCTAGCAGGTTCCCAGGTGATAAGGTGCAACCAGTTGTAATTCTAACCGAATCTTGAGGACACCAGAGTGAAGCAGCCCGAGGCTTTTCTTTTGATTTGAAACTCTTAGCCATAAAGCGGAGCATACGGATGGCTCTTCCTGGCTTCTGATGGCAGTATGCAATTTGTATTGTATGTGTCTTTTAATATGTATGTATATATATATGAACTCAGTCTGTCCAAAGTATATGTTATACTTGTTTTTAGATTATGGTGCAACTGACTATATTGAGATATTATTTATTGAGTGCTGAATCGCCATCTTATTGGTGACAAATCTTGCATATTATACAGGAGTGCAATGTATATTCCTTTAGATTGCTGAGGCTTGATTGCTGTGATAACAAAAAGAGGAATAATGCCCTGAAATGTATTTATGGGTGGCCCCAACCTAAGGAGAGTCAGGACTTTAGGGAAATAATGTAGCGCTTGCCCGGGGCAAGTCAAATAAAGCCGTAGGCAGATAACCACGGAGTTTGCTGAACTGGCACGTTACTGGAAGGAGAGAGACTACCTTTGCTGTATTTAATGTTCCACGTACCTAACAGATACTTGCTGTCACTGCAGTGTTCGTATTGAGGCAGGAGCAGAAGGGCCTGAGCAAGTCAAGTTTGAATTACCCACTGGGGAGTAAACAATGCCCAAATTCTCCCATCTCTGGCAAACACTTGGATTGGGGGGTTAAATTGCTCCACCTGAGGAATCAGTGTTACAGAAAACCCTGTGTTTCCAAGCAACAAAGCTAACGTGTTAGGCATCTTGAGGTGTAAAGAGTAGCCTGAGCTTTCGCTGGGCAACTCAGACAAATCCTGACCTACTCCAGGAGACAGATTTCCCAAGTTGGGAAGTTACATAAACTGGATCAATCAGGGAATCGGGATGCGTGTCCAGCTCCATGACTGTTCCAGGAATGGGCGATGCCGTGGCAGACAGCGGTGCCGGGGTGGGGGGATGCGGGGAGGGAAGGGCTGTTGGCTGTGTGGTCAGTGAGTTGTTCTCATAGGAGCCCTGGTGGGTGCGAGGCCAGCCCTTCGCACAGCCTCGGCTCTCCGCTCTCTGCCCACGCTCAGCAGAGCTTCACTCCAGCACGCTACCCAGAGCAGCCTCCAGTGCTGCGGTACGGCGTCACCTTGATGTCGGCTGTCTTTATGTCAGTGCTCCGCCTGTTCTCATTTAATCCAGAAACCTAATGGAGGCGTATCCGTTCCCGGTGTAACTCTCCACACGTTGCTAACAGAGCTGATACAGGCATATTGGGAGGCAGTTGTTCCCCGTGCTCGGTTCTGTATGCAGCCCTGGTGCTCGGTGCAGCTGGGTGCACGGTGCTGCCACGCGTGGCTCCGGCCGCGCTGGCATCGCACCCCCCAACTCACCTCCAAGGACCTGGCATGACTTTTGCAAGCACAGTTCCCAACGTTTGTATCTGCTCCCCCTTTGGAATTGTTTTAAGAAATTTTGTATATGGAGGATAAAGTGCTTATATATTTATTAAAAAAAAAAATCCTTTATCTTATTTGAAATGATTATTTGGTGCAGAAGGGTTTTTCTTTTTGGGGGAGGGCTTGTGGGGTGGGGGGGGAAGGTCACTTTTAACCTGTCACTTCACTTCTGGATGAAGCCCTTACTACTCCTACGGAAAGGTACTGTTAGTAACCGATGGGATGTCTCTGTTTTACGCTTCGTACGCGACAAGTCCATGTGTTACACTTTGTTTTCTATTGGAATATTTAGGCATCTGTCTTCAACCAAAACCTAAAAAAAACCCCCACAACAGAAACCCCAACAAAAAAAACAAACTGTGATTTTATTTGTTGCAATACATTTGAAATTTCAAAGGGTACTTTGGGGCTCAAAATTAGGATTTCTAAGTCAGTATGTGCATTTCACGTAATAAAGCTGTTAATGGTGAGCAAAGTATTATATACTAACTAGATTTTTTCCACATCTGTATAGTATATTCTATGTATTTTGTGGTATTGAGATTATAGAAAGTTTAGTGTCTGAAACATGCGTTTAATGTGTATTTTTAAACAAATTTATGGCAATTAAAATATTTGGAGAAAAGGGTATCACATTTCAATTTGTAAAGATCTTTTTAACTACTGTGTCATTAAAATGCTTTGTACAATGCAAAACTGTAACTGGAGAAACTAAGTTTAATAAATATCAAATAGATTTTCTGTATTAAACTTCCAACCCTCTGTGCTCGTGTCTGTCGCTTGGGCCTTCGCTTGCCCAGTGCCTCATTTTTAAGTGGAGTTTTCTGGTTTGGTCCTTGGGCCCTGTGTGTGACAGAGGGAAGGGATCTCTGTGTGTTGAGAAGTATTTGTGTCCTGGACTGCTTGATTCTTGTCTAATCAAAAGAGGCTTTGTTTCTTCCAGCCCTCCGAGTTCACAGGCAGCAGATCAGAATGAGATTTTGATTGATTTATTTTAAAATAGGAGATACTTCAGTGGCCAGAGTCAGTCTAGGACATTTATTTAAGTAAATTTGATTAGAAGTAATTAAAAGTAAATACTTTTCCTCCCAGTTATCGCCGGCTATATTTGGGATATTGAAAATGCTATCAGTATTATCAGTTTGCTGGCTCCCTCTTTCTAACAGACCTTTATCTGAAGCACTGATAAGAGTTCAGTGCTTGGGACTGAAATGAGATGGGAGCATGATCTACTTTGCACGCTTGCCAGGCTGAGGGATAAATGTCTAAAGTCCAGTTGGAATGAAGCACTCCTGCTTCAAACGCCGGCTGGGCCCTCACCGTACGCTCTGCTCACAGGATACAAGGAAAACCAAGGTGCTTTGCTGGATATAAATGTTTAATTCACACCTTAAAAAACAATAATAATAAATAAAAAAATAATAATTACAAAAAAACCCCAAAACGAACAGGAGAGGCAGAGTCCTTTTATTGAGCCTGGCCAGAGAGTCATCCTGGAGGCTGAGCTGCAGAGGGCCAGCCCGGGTTAGGACATGCTCTCGAGCTCCTTGAGGTCCTTTTGTCAGTTCACACCACAGAAATCTTAAATATACTTATTGCTCATTCACTGTCCTGGCTTTCCAACGGTCAATAAATATTTCCCAAGTGGAGAGGAGCATTGTTAGCAGTAACAGTGATGGGTGTTCTTTATCCTGGCAGGTCACTCCGAGGCTGTGCGAAGGAAACAGCGGTTCTTCCTGGAAAACAGAATGGTGTCAGGCACTGACAGCACGGACTGCGGCAGCGCAGGGCTCAGACACAGCCTCAGGTACATCCTCAGCAGGGATGGCGTTCGCTTCTTTAACTCTACTCAGCTTGTCTTGAGTCATTTTCTGTTCTGTGCTTTGCTCAGCAGCTCTGAAGCACCTGGTACCTAGGGCTACATGGTCGGGCCGCAGAGTAGAAATGACACTAGAAGTCCCTTCCTGTAGCTGCTGTCACAGTTTACCCACGTTACGTGGTAGAACCAAGCGATGCACTGCAAACACACGCACAACAGCAGCCCGAGTACCACGTCCTGGTACGTTAGAGATGTGTTCTGCCCTGTTTATGGTGTGGGTGCAGGAGGTGCTGCACAAAATCGGCCTCCAGCAACTAGGTACTCACAGAATCTCCTGAGCTGGAAGGGATGCATAAGGATCATCAAGTCCAGCTCCTGGCTCCACACAGGGCCAGCCAATAATGATTTTAACTAATCAGTTCAGCTATACATAACTGGCTGATTTGCTCCTGTCTGGAGTCCATGAGAACTAAATGGTGCTTGATATTTTGTACCTGTCTTTTAAAGTATGAAATTAAGTAATCACCTTAAAGGGATTCATTAGAACAAAATACCACTCCTTATTCATATAGGCTTTAAAGTGAGCAGTGTTGGCTTTAAGAGGGATCCATTTTGAGGCATGTAAAGTGATCACCTAAAAGCTGTCTAGAATCCTGTGGTCTTTTTTCCACAGCCAGGTTATTTGGGGCTGCAGTGAGAGGGCTGAGGCTGTAACCAGGGGCGCTTGAACTCTGCTCTGTTTGCCTTGCTTACAAAAGAGGTCTAGATCTATTGCCCCATCCCTATTCCTGGTATCCATTCTATCTCAGACTTCATGTCTCGCTTAGGTGAGAAGAAGTGGGAACTCCCCCTACATAATACGCAGCGTGGCGGAGCCTTGATGAGGATTAATTACCTGCAGAGCATTGTAATGCATTCACTGTTATCCCTGCACGAAGCTCCGACGGGTCTGAGTGCGACTCCCCTCCAGAAAGGCGTCATCCTCCTCTGTCTGGACAGCCCGGGCTGGCGGTGCAGGGAGGCACAGTGCGTCTGCAAGAGCAAAGTGCAGTGTCAGCACCTGCGGCAGCGCTGGCCACCACGCTGACCTCTGGAGCCTCAAGTGAGGAACTTGGAATCTTTTGCCTTTGCAGCACCATAGCTCCATTAAAGTATTGTTGTTTGTACTCCAACCCCCAAAGCAGTATTGGAATTAACTGGTTTTTCCTCTCCTTGGGAGGGGAGGCTCACTGAGGTATGTCTCAGTAACCCAGCCGTCACCAGGCAGTGCCTGTTTTCCTCTGAACAAGCCCACTGTCACCTCCGACTCCTGCCAGTTACTCTGACTCATGCAAATCCCAACGCTTTTATTAACTACCTGCCCCTCTGAATTAGCACTTTAAACTGTTCTGTTTACCTGGGTGAGCAGCAGGGAGCAGAGCAGCAAGACTGCCATCATTTTCCACCAGTGCATCTTCGCAGGGCGAGCTGTCACTTCGACCGTAGGACCAGCCTCGGGTGGAGGAGGTAGGAAGAGCCCCAAATAGAACTTCCCAAGCTTCAGCCACATTTTTATAGACTTCATTCTCTTATCGTTGCATCAGCTGTCAGTCATTACAGGAGCAAAGTTCGCTTTGGAGCAAGAGGGAATTACTAAGTTAGCATCTGCTGAAGTGATCTAGTTCAAGGCCTGTCTATCTAGCTAATGATTTACTCTCCTTCCACTTGTACTTTGTCTGCTCAGTTTGCCTGGGGTGCCAACTGTTCCTTTTTTTAAAACCTCCCCAATGCGTTACCAGAAGAACTCCGTGGGTATTTGCAAGCAGAAGGGTGGTTGGCCCAAAGTATTGTGGTAAAGATCAAAAGCCATAACCTTATTTCACATCTGTGACATTCACAGCGTGTGCAGCCCGGAGCTGCCTGCTGGAGGGAAGTATTGTCTTATCAAGCTTATTTGGAGCAGAGGCTCATGCTTTTGATTCTGCTTCTTATTCTTGGTACACGAAGGAATCACGAGAAAGTTACTGAACTTTCCACATACGTGGCAGCTAAAAGCAGATAGGCTGCTCTTCAGGTGGGTTTGGGGCTGTGAAAAGGCTCTTGTGCACGATAAATAATAGACCTCCTCTTCCACAGATGCACATGTGGCGTTGAAGGGGATCTCCAGATACCCAATACCTCTAGAAGAGGCTGCTGCCAGGGTTTTCTGGAGCTGTGTTGCTCTGGGAACAGGAGCAGCACTGTGGTTTCTTTGGCTGAGCCCTGTGCTCCTCTCTGCCTCTGCACCTTGTGGTGGGACTCGTGAGTTAAGCTTCTAGGAGGTCCCAGCATCTCCTGTGATGTGGATGGGTGGGCTGTAATTATGGGGAATTCTTATTTAGAATTTTTTTCTTTGTTTTGTGATGTGAGTTTGCAACAGCCCAGAGAAAAGTGTTGAGGAGTGACCACTACCTCTCCTCTCTAATCCTCTTGGCTTACATGTGTGGGGACAAGTGGGAGAAGCCTATATCAAAGGTTACCCATCTGTGAAGGGACCTTGCTGGTCCTCACTCCTCTTCCTCCTCCATGAGATCTTGCACATCTGGCTCCCACATCTGTCCCACGCACACCGTATCTATCAGGTTTTTGATACTGCACAGTAATGTCAGAGGGTAACAGCTCATTTGTGTCAAGCCTGCTGGTTTTGGAGCATGTTTTGAGTTATTCCAAGTAGGAAGCTCCTTATAAAGTAGCAAACTAGGTTTTAGCTAAATGGTAAGTACAATCTGGACACAATAGGCTGCCATTTTCTGTGATTGCTTCATTTGGAGGCCTAAGTGCCAGCGTGGAAGGCAAGGTGAGTTATGGAGATTAAGATAATGCCCTGTTGTCAGGTTCCTGGCTACAGATGATTATCCCTTAGCCCAAACTTCTCTGGCATTAAATAAAACCCCTTCCCAGCACACTGTCTACAACCAGTACTGGAAAACGTGATCCTTCCCTAGGGTGGTTCTTACACTCTTTCCTTTGCCCTGTTGTTGGCTTCCCAGGGAGGAGGAATCAAAACCTTTTGTTATTTCACTTTCCTGGTCTTATGGAGGGAAGGAAATGAGACAGGAAGTCATGGCACCGAGTCTGAAAGTTTCTTTTCCATTTGGCTGTGAGTTTCTCAGTTCTTTTCCCCACAAAGTCCATCCTCTGTGTGCCTCTGAGTTCTAACTGCTGCTGTTTCCACTAGGCACCAGCACAGAATGGAGACAGGAGCAGCAGCAGCAGCCTCAACTTTATCTGTGCCATGTGGGACTTGCAGTGACAGCTCTGACAGGGACTTGCAGTGCCCTCTCTGTCGTTTCTCAGCCGTGTTGGCTAGGTAAGACGAGTACTTTGGGATGTGTCAAAACTGTTGCGTGGCCTTCTGGGTTACTGCTGACATCAGCGTGTCTCTTTCAGGCAGCGATCTGTTTGTGCAAGAAACTGGAGAGAGGAAGAATAAATTTGCACCAGTTGTTTCCTTGTCCTGGACTCCAGCACGCCAGTAAAAAGTCACCCAAAACGTTGCTGCGTTCCCAGTCGCTTACTGCAGGGAGAAGAGAAGTAAGTGAGGTGCTGGCACCATTCACACAGCCCGTGTTCGGATTCTGAAATGCAAATGCTGCATGTCGGGCAGGAGCCATGCCTGGGGCTACCAGGCTCCCTTCCTCGGGACTACCAGGCTCCCTGCCTGGGGCTACCAGGCTCCCTTCCTCAGGGGTGCCATGCTCCCTTCCTCAGGGGTACCGGGCTCCCTGCCTGAGGGTACCAGGCTCCCTGCCTGGGGCTACCGGGCTCCCTGCCCAGGGGTGCTAGGCTCCCTGTCCAAGGGTACTGGGCTCCCTGCCTGGGGGTACCGGGCTTCCTGCTTGGGGGTACTGGGCTCCCTGCCCAGGGGTGCTAGGCTCCCTGTCCAAGGGTACTGGGCTCCCTGCCTGGGGGTACCGGGCTTCCTGCTTGGGGGTACTGGGCTCCCTGCCCAGGGGTACCGGGCTCCTTGCCCGAGGGTACCAGGCTCCCTGTCGTGGGGTACCGGGGCTCAGCAGGGCCGGCGGGACAGTGGAGCAAAGGGTGAGGAGGCCCAGCCTGCCTGCTGACTCGCTGCTGACAGCGCAGCGGGGCCGAGCGCTGGCCGGGCTGAGGTGAAGGTGCCACACTGTTTACAGTTGTCTGTCAGCTTGTTTGGACACAGCTCAGCTGTCTGTGAACGGGGGCAGAGACCTCAGGAGAGCGGCCCAGACCAGCTCCTCGCTTTCAGCAGCGCTGCTGGGAGGAAAGGCCTCACAGGATGGGAATTCACTGATGCTACTGCTGTTAAAGCTCACACGTGCTGTCACTGGGGCTGCCCAGCACCTGCTGTGGGTGCTCCTGTCCACTAAATGAGCGGGGCAATAGTACAAGTACTGAATTAACCTGCTCTCCCAATTGTGGCAGCCAGTTCGTTGCTCCCTGCTTGCTTAAGCTGCCTAGAAAAGACTGCCCAGAGTTAAATTTAAGAACAGAATGTTTTTGGCACAGCTTGTGGCACTGCATGGCTTGGATTACTCCTGTTGATGCCAACCTCAGCCTCTGCTCTGAGCAAACAAAAGCCCAGGAGGAACAGCCCTAAGACCCAGCTCTAAACGTGTGTAAGAGCCCCAAAAGAATAAAGGGTTTGGCTATAATGGTCAATCACACCCCCCAGCTCCCCAAGGTGAGAGGCTGAGCATCTTTGTCATCCAGACAGCTCAGCCCTGAGCGCACCGAGACTTCACACAGGGAAACGTCACTGCTGCCCTGTGGATAAGATAAGCCCTCAGTACCAGCTACAGGGATAGCACAGCAGGGAGATAAACGTGTTGCTTTGCGTGGGGCATGAGCTTGGGCCAGTCAGCTGAATACTAGAAGGGAAAAGAAATGGATAAAGGAACCAGCCAGATGTTCTGGACTTCAAACAGTGAAGCTTGTTTATATGCAGGGTGCCACAGGGTGAATTTCCTTGTTACATACTGAAACTACTGGCCTTTGTTTCTAAGTCACTTTCAGGAGATTTTTCTTGAAGGGGCTTGTTTCTCCTGGTAGTTTCCAAGACACAGCTTCTAATCCAACCTATTAACATTAAATAGACAGCAGAATTGCATTAAATCATCCAATTAATGTGACTACTAGGTAATCAGAATCACAGGGTAGAATAGCACGAGTCAGAGAAAGGATCTTGGAAGACCATCTGGTCCAACCTGTCATGGGAAGGGAGCCCAGGTGAGATGATCTGACCCCCATCCAGTCACATCTCTGAAGCTTCCAGTTGGGGACTTGGTTGTCCCTGGGGAGGTTGTTCCAGCAACTGACTGTTCTCACGTTAAAAACCTTTTACATCATGACAAAGCTTCTCCCCTGTTCCTTGTCTTCTGCATGGGGCTCCTTGTGAAGGACAAACCTTTGTGCAGAGGTCAAGGTCCACATTCAATCCTGAGCCATCAGCCACCTCGTGTGGCTTGGGGCAATACCAAATCAGCTGGATTGTTTGCTTTTCACAGATCTCAAGGGTAGAGGAAAAAGAAGTGGCCACTGATGATAAAGGGAGCAGGGAGCTGTTCTTTCAAATCACCTCCAGCTAAAGGCAGCCCTCCCTAGGCCAATTACACTGAGAAACATTCCAAAGAAAGGAGGATGCAAACAGGCTGGAAATGCTCTAACATGGGATCACCTGAGCACACAGAACTTTAGCCTGATTATCTCCCTGCATGGAGTGAACCAGACAGAGATTTGATGCTCCCTCCTCAGCTTCAACATCTCCAGAAACAGATTTCACACAAAGTCACGGGGCAAAGTTAACGTTTATTAGACGAGACTTATCTCCCCCTTAATACCCTTCTAGTCATGGGAACACGCTGAGCAAGATGAGGCTGATAACACGGCGAGGCAGCGATCTCATCATCCAGCTGTTACTGGTCATTTTCGTAGTCAGCAGGGTTCTTCCTCTTCAGCCTCTCAAACTCTTGCATTCCCCAGGAGTACAGCAGGTAGGCTCCCACGAAGGCTGGGAAGGGAAGGACACTTGGAACCCATGCAGCAGCCCGGCCCGACCCCCTGCCACCAGACCCCCTGCCACCAGACCCCCTGCCACCAGACCCCCCTGCCACCAGACCCCCCTGCCACCAGACCCCCCTGCCACCAGACTCCCTGCCACCAGACCCCCCCTGCCACCAGACCCCCTGCCACCAGAACCCCCTGCCACCAGAACCCCCTGCCACCAGACCCCCTGCCACCAGAACCCCCTGCCACCAGAACCCCCTGCCACCAGACCCCCTGCCACCAGACCCCCCTGCCACCAGACCCCCCTGGCCCGCACGCCCGCCCCCGCAGGCTGAGGGGGGAATAAAGGGGAAGGGGGGGGGAGCGGCCTGTCTCCCTCAGGCCCGGCATGAGGCCTCTCCCGCCGTACTCACGGGGCACCACTTTGAAGACCTGGGAGCTGAAGCGCCGCCAGACGTTGGGCAATCCCTGGGAGAAGACGTTGGGGAAGGCTCGCTGCTCGAAGGGCGAGAGGCTGTAGGTGATGACATGGCGGACCCGAGCCAGGTTACCGAAGTGATGGCCCATGGCTCCCAGGAGTCACCTTCCCCGGCACAGCCGCCGCTCGCCCCTGGAAGCGGAAACGTGTCGGCTCCTTCCCCTTCCGCGGACGGGCGGGCTCGGGCCTGGGGACGCCCCTTCTCCTCAGCGGCGGCAACGCGGGGCCGCCTCACACCGACTGCCGGCCCGGAGGGAGCCGCCGCGATGGCGGCGTCCCGCCTCCACAGCCGGGGGCCGCCAGCGCTGGAGCTGCTGTTCCAGTAAGCGGTGTAGGAGCGGCAGCCCGCCCCGGGGAGCCTTCACCGCCCCGGGGAGCCTTCACCGCCCCGGGGAGCCTTGGCCCCCTCCCCAGGGGCTGCTCGTAGCTGCCCCCCCACACACGGCAGCTTTAGCCTGACTCCAGCGCGTTCTCCTGAGGGGACTTTTCCATCAGCGTCAGAGCAAGAACTACCCGTGTTTCCCCCCTCGGCAGCCCAGCGGAGCTGAATTCCCCCCCTTTCTAAGGCAGCACTGGGCAGTCTGGTTTTAACCGGGCACCAAGACCCTCTCCTTAAGCTGTCCATGATTCAGACAGACCTCGGAGAGAGCCAAAGCAAGCACCGGCCTTAGTTCAGCCGTTCCAGGCCGGAGCAACCTTCAGTTACAACCATCCTCGGTTACAGGAGTGATGTGGCTGCTGGCTGGATCCTACCACCCCTCCCCGGATCACACCAGACCCAGAGGAGGGTCCCACCACCACCAGCTAGTTCATGGTGACACAGGGAATTCTCTGCCAGGCCGAACCCCCCCAGCCCCAGGGAATCACACAGCTCAGGAGAGAAGGACAGAGTCTGCTTCAGTGCCTTACTGGAGGCAGTTAAGCCATTTCTGCATCAATGTTAGCAAGTCAGCTTTTTAAAGGCTCTTCTCAAGGAGTTATGAAGACTCTGCTGCTCCACAGCCTTTTGTTAAACAACCAAAACCACACAGGAAACCTACCAACTCTGTTCTTTTATTATATTCAAGCCCTGTTCAAAGCTCTCCCTACTTGGGTCCCCAGCCTGAAACCAGCATTTTAGGCAGAATTCTTGAAACTAGAAAAGCCTAAGAGAAAGTAAGTCAGCTGTAGTAAAAAGTTGGTTTGAAAGCGTACAGCATGAAGGCACTGTTACCTGCAGTTTTATTGTGAGAGGAAAGGAGGCTGTGGCCCCACATTTTCAGCCTTTTAAACCAACTTAACAGCATTTAAATAAACCAATTCAAACCAGACTTCTAAACGCTTTTAATACATATTTTTAAGCTGACAGCATCAGACATTTCTTCATAATTCAGAAGCAAGTGGCTTCCATCAGAGGAATCCTGCACCCTCACCCCAGGAAGAGCTTGTGGTTTCCTCTTCAACTAGGTCAATCCTTTCTGGGTCTAGCAGCTCACCAGTAAGCTGGTGCCAGTTCTTACTCAAACAGTTCAGTGATTTAAGTTTTCACAAGTTACCACACAGCTGCCCCCATATTCTTCCCACCTGTTGCTGAGAAAGCCCAAAGAGAGCAAGAGAAAAGCAAGAAACAAGCTTGTCCCTTTGTACAGAACTGTGAGGAAGAGGAGTCTTCTTGCTTGGCAGAGCTGGAAATGTGGTAGGGAGAAAAGAAAAAAGGGTGGAAAAGCTGAGAAAGTAATTCTAACATGAAAGACTTTACTCCCTTTCAAGAGACTTGCTGGAGGTGTCATACAAAAGATCTCTTCATGCAGAGGAAGACTGGCAGGCAGTGAATGTAAGTGGTATGCATCATAGGTATTTATTTCCTTTTCTTTATAACAAAACAGCTTAAAATAGACATCTGGCAGGTGAAACCTCTTCCAAATTTTACATGCAAAATTACTCCAATAAAAAGATTTATTCATTCAACTTCACATTCTAGAAAGGCTGAGTGGCTACAAAAATAAGTGCTATGCTGTAAACCCCTTCTACTAACTCCATGCTAAACCCTAACCAGCTTTATAGAGCTATTAGAATTACACAAACACTACCCAGTGGATTACAGATACTTTGAGGATGCAAAAAAAAAAATACCCAAACCCAGAGTAAAACCAGCCAGGGCTCATCCATTACCGACACGTGCACTTGGTGGCTATCATGTCCTCATACTCCTTGTAGACAATGGAGCCGTCGGGCTCGATGGTCAGGACGCTCAGGGGGCTGTATTCAGCAGGAACGCAGGAGGGCTTTGGGACAGAGGAGTCCAGTTTCTCATATATGATGTTCTGCACCATGGTGTGTACAGGAGAGCCGTAGCGGTGCCCGACCACCCTGGGGCAGTCTCCTTTGCAGTACTGGGGGCTGTACCTGTGCGGGGCGATTATCCACCTGTCCCACTTCAGTTGGCTGAAGCTCAGGCGGAAGTTGTGGAGCTCACACTCGTTCTGGGGGAACAGGAATCTCTTGAAATAGTCGCTCAGATTGTAGGGTGGGGTTGCTGGGGCTTCTTTCAGACGCTCATCCCTTCGCTGTCGTGCAGCCCTCTTACCCTGCGTGCTCCCTGTCCCCCTGTCACCCATGGGACTCACACGCAGGCTGTTCCTCTGCCGGGGCCGCGCCAGGTTTCTCCTCCTGTGCCTAAGTGAGTTCCACCTGTGATACGCTTGCTCGCTGGTATCATTCAGATAAAGAAGAAGAGAAGGGGGAACCAGTGCCATATTAATGGGATTTTCCAGTTTAGTGGTGTGCTGTGGGTCACCCATCAGACAAGTGAAGTTCACGGCCATATGAATATCCCTCCTGTGAGTAGCGATCAGGGGCTGGAGGAAAGAAGTCACGTCAACCTCAACCCACTTGCGTTTCCTAACTTGGAAGTGCAGGCTAAAAGCTACGGAGTGTGAGGCGCTGGGACAGACCTGGCTGGAGAATTCCTGCTCCTTAACAGATAAGCGGCACACGCACACAATGGGGGAGGGGATGGGAGCTGGTGTGTCAAAGGAATAGAGCAAGACTGACTTGAGTAAGTGCTCTAGAGCAGTAACACGATCCAGGTTGAAGAGCAAATCCACCGAGTGAACATCTGAGAAGGGAAACAAAACAGTGCAGAGTCAGTGCATCTTCATTTCCCACCTAGGCACAAGGCCTGTTATGTGGAGGATAAGTAGAGGTAATTCAGCAGCAAAGCCAGTTTAGGTGCCATCCCTTATTTTTACTGTGCAGAATTTCTACTTTAGTCAGGGATGTGAGATTTCAATTCTAAGGAAGAGACAGCCAGCCCAAGAAAACTCATGCTTCTAAGAGGTATTAGAATTCATTTCATTAAAAAATGGCACAGGAGGAAGAGAGCAGATATTTTCATTGTTGCTGTGGGGAAACAGGAGCTACACACTCCAGATTATACAAGCCATGAAGTGAAAGAGCTCAGGACCTTGGAGTGAATCCTTTCAGAGCTTTTTAGCATTAACTCTTATTCTTCCTACTCACATTTTCCCCCCCTATTTAAATCTCTTGACCAACAGCTGCCAGCAAGTCTGAGTAATAGAAAGGAGGAAGTTCATTAGTTTATTATTAGTTTAAACCCACTGTCATTCTTTGCTTTTCTTTTGTGAAACAGAGCTTCCAGGTTACACTAAATGCACATTCCTGTCTCACTTCACCCCTCCTGTAAAACACACAGCTCTTACCATTCTGTAAAACACATTTCCCTGATGTTAAGAATTTTCTGGCATTCATTGAACTTGGTCCAGTTCCCATCTCATTTTGAGACTGGCCCATGTTCTAGAGATAGACACAGCACATGTTTAACATATTGCCTTTTTTTAAGTACTGCTGTATTTTTTCTATAATTAGAAATTGTTCATTTTTGAACACACAAATGGATTAAGTGATCTCTTGGAACTCACATAGGCCAAATTATAAGACATTAGATGAGGGTTCTGTAGACTAATAAACTAGAATTAGAAATGTAGAAATAAACTTTATTTCCTCATTAATGAATTTTTCTAAAATCATCAATTCTACCAGCCTCAATAATTGTAGGAAGCTGGTTCAGATTGGGGCTGCTACTTTAATTATTACTACGTTTAGGATATGCAATCATGATATTAACTGTTAATTGAGAGTATGTTTCTGAATCAGTAGGTTATACTATGCTAGGAAACTTTAGTCCTAAACATTGGTTTGATTTTCTTTATTTTTCCACAGTAAATGCTTCTTGACTGAACCTCAGTCTCACAGAATCAGAGAGTTGTAGGGGTTGGAAGGGACCTCAAGAGATCATCGGGTCCAACCCCCTGCCAAAGCAGCTCCCCAGCTCAAAGGACTGTCGCTGTGCACAAGTCAGATGTTTGTGTTTAAGGCTATCTATCTTTTCAAGTGAAAATACCAAAGTCAGGAGAATTCTGATCACTTGTCAGGAATCACATGAGTCAAATGAAAGGCCAGGGATTTCTGGCTGCTGCAGCTGTGACCAGACCACACTGGAGAAAACCATGAAAGCATGGTATGTTACACTGGGCCCCAACACCCCAGTTTGTCAGTCCTGAGCCTGATTTACAAGCAGCTCTACTCCCCCCTTTAGGCTATTCAGACACTCAGGTGGGATTCTGCCCTAACAAACATACCAGGCAAGGGGAGCAGCCAGCTCGTTACATCTTATCACAGTGCTGTGGTTTCATGGCCACAAAAAAAGCAAACCCAGGATGAGCTGGAGAAGGAAACGTGATGTCCATTATGCCTCCTCAATTTTTCCACTTGTCTTGCTTTGTTTAGAACTGATTGTAGGTTCCTCTGACTCGTCAGGAGGTGAGTCAGCCTGAAACATCACTATCATCTTGAGCATAGTACCGTTTGGGTGGCAGCTCCCAAACCAGGGGGGAAAGTCTACATCTCACACCAGTCAAGAAGTAGGTTATGAAAAACTCCTCCAGCTGAGGAGAAAAGCCATCAGGATCAAAACAGCAACAGCTCAAAAGAAGACAGACAGCTTTTTACTCTGCTGCGAGCTCAGAACACCCAGAGACCCCAACTTTAACCTACCTTTCTTCAGGTCCCTGTGGCGGTGCTTGCATTCTGAGCACGGAGTGAAGAGGCGAACAGTGTTATAGAGGTGGCTGTTGTTGTCCTTTGGGATTCCCTCCTTGGTAGCAGACATCTTATACAGTCTCTTCATGTACCGAAGGGCTCTGGAGTCTGGCTGTAGCCTGGGGGCTTCACTTCCCCAGTCCTGGTTTCCCCGGTCAGACAACACCTTGAGAAGGGGCGGCAGGAGAGCATATCCCCGTCTCACGCTTTTGGGGAGCTGCAGCAATGGGTTTAGCTCGCTGGCAGCACCCTCAGGAGCTACCAGGAACCCAGAGGTCTCGTCAGAGACTACATGGTCCCTGGAGTGGGGGGAATACTGGATGCTGGAGGAAAGCCAGTGGAGGCAGCAATAGAAACAAACACAAATTCTCCAGGTACTCTCCATGCTCTTTAGGGCTGAGCAGCTAAAAAAATGCCTCCCCTAAAATACTCAAGGGCAAAAACAAAAGAGTAGCTGAGCCCCATCCCTTATATATACTGCAGGTGTGGGAAGGGCGGGGGGGGGGGGTCTGAATGGAAACCAGAGGGAAAGATCTGCAGCTGGCTACAGGAACCACAGGCTTGTTCTAAACAGAAACCCCTGTGTGAGTTAAACCTTTTCCACACGGCAAGTGACAGGAGGAGGGGGTGTGCTCCCTCCAGAGGGAGCTGGGGAGGCAAGTTAGTGTTGGCTTGGCCAGCTACATCCATCTCCGGCGGCAGAAATACTGAACACTAGATATTACTGATTTTAGCGATGGTGAGCTAGGAGAAACTGGTTTTTAATTTTCTCTTAACCTGTGTCTCATGTTTCACTTCTCTCCAGGCAGGGATTTCCACTGGAGAGACGGGGAACTGACACCACTGTACCATCAGATGTGTCTTCGTTCCAGCACACAGCATGTCTGTGCCTCCAGCCTGAGGTAAGGCACCCAAGGAGCAGAGCCCTTCCTCTGTCAGTGCCAGCTGCCAGAGCAGTGTGCTCCAAAGGGCTCTGAAGGGCTCCAAAGGAGGAACACAGGCTGCATCAGCAACAGGCAGCAACTCCTGTAGCTGAACATAACCCAGGGCTGGGTTTTAGTTTTATTTAAGTAGCAAAATACAGGGGGTAGGGGGAAATCTGTTTTGGTTAGGGTTGTTTTAATTAGAGCTATGCTGTCAATAATCTAGTGAAGTGTCACCTGTAATTTAACTTACCCATCTTACAGCCTGTGAGAAAGGCTTGCCTGCCTGGGGAGTGTTTCATTAACTTACAGAGATGTCAGCCTGGCCTCCTCTGATTTGTTGTGGAAGGTTGATTCAGAGAACAGTCTGTGATAGGAAGCAATATAACCTTTTCTGCTAGATTTCTTAGGGCTGATTAGATCACTGTGAGAGTGGGATACTGTCACTTTGAACTCCTTTGAGTAAGGTGATCTGTACTTGGATTCCCTTTAAAAATCTGTCCTTCAGCCTGGCAAGCTCATCAGCTCCTTCCCTTGAGGGTTTGAATTAGTCCCACTTGACATTAGTGTCAAACAAATGGAACTACAGTTTCTGCTGTTCTGTGACAATTTAAGCTGCCCTTTAACCCTACCCTCTTCCCCCAAGCAAATGCTCTCCCCTCTGCACTGATTCTTGATGTTATCAGATCTTGTAGTGGGTCCAGTCAGGGACCTGAACTGGTCGTGAGATAATCCAAGAGAAGGTGAATATTTGCTTTACCTTACTGAAACCACTGGACAAGCTGGGAACAGTTAAGCCTATCTTGAGTAACTTGGGGCTCAACAGGACAGGAGTGGTCCTTCAGGGTGCTAAAGGCACAGCAAATCCTTACTGTCAGAATAATCTTACACATACACTGCATTGAAGAGGGTGTTCGTAAACACCGAGCTTTTGAAAAGCTTGCTTAAGTAGAGTGGAAAACAGGTGAAAGAGACTTTTAACTGTAGATTTAAGCTAGCTCTGGCCACAGATACCCCACTCTTTTGCATAGTGCAGTGCCTGATCCTAAAGCTCATCCACACTGGACAACGTGGACGTGCCCATCGCTGGCGAGGCACCTTCACTGCTCCCACACAGTCAATCCCCACGGGCAGAACTGGAGCCTCACGACTCACAGGGGAGCCAGGGAGCTGAAAAGGGGAGTAAAAGCACTGATCACAGGTCTAGCTGGTATGTTTGCATTGTGGCTCACTCAGCTGAGTCAGAGGGCTTTGAAATCTAAGCAGCTTCAGGCACTCTCTGCAGGGTCCATTTATAATGCTGCAGAAACTCAGCTGACTGCCCAGGCAGAGACCTGTCTGCTCTACAGATGGGACCTGTGGCCACTTCTAACCATTTCAAAAGAAGAATCATTTCCTGTTACTTCTAACAGCTTCTTACAGCCATAAACCAAAAAGATCACAGAACTTTAAAGAACCAATGCACATGTACATATGTCACTGTTTGACAAGACAGAATCAGAGCTAAAAACGTACATACACTGACTGTGTGACTACAGCATAAACCAGATTTCTTTTATCTCTAATGTCAGCACCCTGTGCTCAAGTCAGCACATTTTATTTGCTTGCCAATCACATCAGCAGTCCCTTGAAGTGGTGACAGCCAGAAGACTGGGCTCTGTTTGCCCCCTCGTTCCTAAGTCCCACCTTGTACCTGTCCCTTACAGCCATCTCCATAGTCCATGTAGTCATACCTGCCATTTGGGCTGGTTTTCACAGACACAGTGGACAAAGTTTTTCTTATTTATCATATCTATATTTGTCCTGTGGAAGTCATGTTTTCCTTGCTGAAAGGCCAGTGTTCTTGAGGAGCCTGGGAAAGAGCTGGAATCTCCTAGACACAGACCTAAGTTCTGGCACTGATGGAGACTTCATGAACTCCTTTTTTCTTGCAGACTGCTCCTCCTCCTACCTATGCAACTTTGCTTATATAATTTGTCTTCTTTATAGAACCTAGAAATTTCCCTAATGGACCATAAGCTCACTTTCCCACTCTCCCAACTGCCCAGAGACTTTGTAATCTAAATTAGGACAAGAGAAGAGACTTAGAATACAAATACTTCTATTTGTTGGCATCATGGAAGAGTAGAGTTTTAGGGATTTAAAGAGGATTATAAGAACATTGCTGTTGTTTGCATCAGGGGCAGCATGAAGATCTGTTTGGAAATGTCACGGGTGAAGAATGGAAGCTGGCCCCATGAGCAGTGGCCCTTATGGCCTGTACCTCACAGGGGGCTGCTCTGAGGATGAATCTATTAAAAATTATGAACGTTCAAGCACTGGGACAATATTTTGTAAGGGCATGACATGGATTGGGCACATGGCCATGATCATGATGCATCTTCAGTGTTCTTTGGTGTCTGCAGAATATTGCTGCTGTAGGAGGTAAGAAGGGATGATGTGCTTTTTTTAAGAGATGGTGAAATCCTGGTTTTTTGGCAGTAATAAGGTTTTAGAACGTAAAACAATGCAAAACATGTTCTAATTGCCTCAGTTCCCCAGGCAGGGCAACCACCTGCCCAAGGAGGACATGCCCAGGAGAGCCTCTTCCTCTGTTTACATGGCACTGAGGTCCCCAGGGCAGCAGGGTGAGGAAAGATCATTCCCTGGAGGCTGACTCCAGTGAGGAAGGTGAGGAGAGGAAGGAGATGAGCTCTGTAGTGTACCTGGCAGCCCAGAGCACTCAGAAGAGAACAACCCCCTCCAGGGAGGTGTCCCCCTCTTTCTCTGTGCCTGAAGGCAACCAGGGCCTGAGCTGCCCCCTGGGTAGCAGTGTGGGTGCTGGCTGGCTCAGGGCACTGGGGCAAGACAGGTCACATCCCCCTTGGTTTTCAAAACTTCCCTCTGTGGCCTCTCTCTGCCTTAGCTAAAAAGAACTGTGTCCTGTTACACCCTTGCAGAGCTAAGGGGGCTGGACAGATGCTGGGGATGTATCCAGTGGTGTAAGATTATTTGGTTTTACTCTCCTGACAAGGGCACAGTCATGAGTCAACCAAAAAAACCCACTTCCTCTGCCTCTGCCTGCTGCTCTGAGGCATTCATGTATGAAGTACTGGAGTCCCACTATGCAAAATTTATATATAGTGGTACCTGAAGTTGTCTATCATAGCTGCACTTCTGCTGTTCACAGCAGGTATCTATCCTTCATTCCTAAAAGCCCCAGAACACTCAATTCTACACAGAGTTTCTAGATTTATGAAAATCCATTCTAGGTTATCATATTACTAAACATTGTGATATCTTGAGCATTCTGTATTGGATTAGGAGATTCTGAGTAAAAGGGAAACCTTATCTCTGCTTTATGGTTCTATTTATAGGTCAATAAAATAGATAACTCTTTCAAGTGTTAGACAATATTAGCTGATAGCTGGAACAGCTTGGGCTGAGGATGGAGTTCGCTGTACAGAGATAAAGATAAATGGGATGGCTCCCTCAAGGATGCAGAGAAAGGTGGTGGAGTCCTGAGCTCCTGCTGCCATTCCTTTGGGCATGTTGCCTCCCTGTTCTCTTACGTGGCATTGCCATGGGCTGACTGTATAACAGCGCTGGGGAGAAGTGACCTTGTCAACACTTGGTCCAACTGGAATGAATAACTCTGCTTGATAGGGTAATCAGCCAGCAGGCTGGTTTAGTACAGGAGTTTAGTGGGGTGACAGGCAGCAGCGTGAGAAAAGTTTTACTTTGTCCTGTTGGGAAAACAAACGAGCAAAGAGCAACCTACCAGCCTCCCTCAGCCCCAGGAAGAGCCTGCTCTGGCCCCTGGGGCTAGGCTGCCAGGGGCTGTTTGGATACTGGTGTGAGATCTTCATCAGACCTCTTCAGTTTTAAGGCTACAAAGCTTCTGGAGTGCTCTCCTAGAGCTCTGTTTTACCAGGAGTTCAGTTTACAACTTGTTCACACGTTACTTTTCATCATCCCTGAGATGACTGGGGAAGATACTTGATGCTAAATTACAGCACTCAGGGTTTTACCCACTAAGCAACTACCACATGGAAGACTAGAAGGTGTCTCCTTGTTGTAATCAGATATTCTTTAAAAAAATAATGAGAGCTCCTTCTCTGAAGAGAAACCAGAGCTGCAGAGAGGAGCTATGGCAGGCAGCAGAGCAGGGCTCCTGGAGGGGCCCTTCAGCACAGGGCACCTCCATTGGCATTATCTTGGGGATACCCCCATAGCTCACAGGGTTTCTGGGCTGGATAGCACCCAAAAATAGAAAAATTAAGGTTCTGGTATGCAGGGCTGACTCCTTCCACATGGGTCTGTGAAAAGCTTTCACACAGGGAGACTTCTGTGCAGTTACAAACACGACTGCCCCTGTGGAACCTGGGTGAGAGAGACCTTTAATCTAGTTAAAGTCTTATTGGAATTAAACCCTGAAGTTAATGAGTTCTGTTGTTTGCTTGCACGTGCCCTTTCTGTTACAGGGAGGTATTACACATGCACCCATAAACGTGGCTTTTGGGTCAGTAAACATTCAATCCAGGCTGAGGGCTGCTGCTCTGGGGGTGGGGTTTGCCTTTTCCTCCTCGATTTGGCCCTTTCCCTTGCGTTGGTGGAACAATTTCCACCTGGTCTGTGAGCTGAGTGCCTCATTCCCCAGCTGCACTCTCCCCATGAAGTTGTGGGGCAGCCTGGGAGGTGGTTTTGCTGGGGAAGGAGGGTGGAGAGAGTGACCTGCTGCTTTTGAGAGCTTCTCAGAGTGTCATGTAGGTATAATGGGAGGTTCTACAGTACCTTAGCTAGGTATGCTTCGGATGCTCCAGGTATCTGGAAGGAGCAGTGGCAAAGTGTGAACGAGCAGGCAGGACCTAGTTGGATTGTTTGGTTTTTGGGGTTTTTTCTCTCCTCCTGTCCATAGGCATGCAGGCAGGGCTGCAGTTCTCCCCTCCCTTTTTTCAGAAGAAAGCATTTGGGTCAAGCTTTACTCAGAACTAGCAAGCTGGGGTTGTGGAGTGAGTACTTTTCCTCTTGCCTTGGTGTGGAAAGCTGAGTTTGCCACGTTTCTTGCTATTACTTGACCTTCCCAGATCTATCTTCCTGCCTGACAAGCTCTTTACCAGCTGGAAAGCAAGGAAAGCCCTGAAGAACTGGGAAGCACGGAGCCCCTGCTGCTGTTCAGCAAGCCTCACACAGGCAGGGCAGGTGAATGGTACCAGCTGCCAACTGATGC
Organism: Laterallus jamaicensis coturniculus; assembly: GCA_022605575.1. Lineage (NCBI taxonomy): Eukaryota > Metazoa > Chordata > Aves > Gruiformes > Rallidae > Laterallus > Laterallus jamaicensis. Next base: position 19,868,370 of record JAKCOX010000016.1, on the reverse strand, counting down.
TCTCCAGGGATGGATTTATTACTCCCCCTGAGCAGACTGACAGCTGTGGCAGTTCTTGCAGTGCTGTTGCCGTAGGGCCCAGCTGTGGCTGGGACACACAAGTCAGGAAATGGGCTTTTTCATTTCGTGGGGGTCTTATTTCGTGCTACAGGTGGGTACGGGTGAGGTGCGAGCCCCCCTGTGACCCTCAGCGAGACAAACACTGGCTCACGAGTGCGCTCCAGAGGTAAAATACAGCGTTATATTGCTTTTCAGCCCCATACGGGGCTGTGCTCCCGGTGCGTGGAGCTCAGAGCCCTCCTGGGCTGTCCTCAGCCTGGGTGATGCTGCCCCGGAGCCCTTCCCCTGCCTCCGAGACCCTGGCCGGGCTCCCGGCGGTGCGGTGCTCCGCAGGGCTCGGGGAGACGCCGCTCCCGTGACGCCAGAGCTCCAGGTCCATCGCGCTGACGCCTCCCCGGCGGGGCAGGGACCTCCCCCGACACCTTCAGCCTACAAGTAGCTCCGGCAGCAGCGGCGCCGGGAGAGTTGGCTGCGGGTGCGGGAGGAGCGGCGCGTCCTGCCCTGCCCGGGGCAGCGCGGCGGGGGTAAGGCCGGGCCGGGGGGATGCTCGGGGCGGCCGCAGGGGAAGCTCCTGCCCGCGGTCCCTCAGTCCGGCGGGCGGGCGCTGGGAAGGGGCTGTGGGACGGGAGGAGGGGAGCGAAGCCGGGCGGCGTTCGGAGAGCCCCGGGGGGGTCGGCAGAGCTCGCCAAGCCGCCGGTTCCCGGGGCCGGGTGTCCGCAGGCAGCGGTCGCGCTGCCGGGTACCCTGCGCGGCTGCTGGCGGCAGGAGGGGCCGGGGTGCCGCCGTCCGGCCGGGGCCGGGGTGCTGTCCGGCGGGGCAGCGCGGGGTCGGGGCGCTGAAGCAGCTCGCTGGGGAACAATGCGGCTCCTTCGCGCCGCCTTCAGCAGGAGGGTTCTCCTCTTCTGTTGACCTGAAGACCCGAGCTCTGCACAGCTATTTCCCGCAGAAGGCAGAGGGGCAGTAGTTGCCTAGACCCTGCTCTTGCTGTTGTGCAGAGACCTGTTGATAGGATTCCTCGCTGGGAGGGGAAGGTCTCCTTAGCAGCCTGTAGCGTCAGGAACGAAGCAGCATCAGGTGGAAACAGGATGTGTTTCAATGAGCAAGTGTTTTCTAAGGAATCCCGAACTTTAGAGCGTTCAGCGTTTTGCAAGATATTCCCCGAGTGATGTGTTTTTAAAGCGTGCACTTAAATGGGAGTGTTAATGAGAGAACAGTCGAACCTGGAAAAGCCGTTTGAGTGGGTGTTTAGAAAACACAAACGCGGGTTGGATAACTAGGGGAGGGGACAGAAGGAAAAGTGTTTTCAAGTGTGTGGGGGAGGGAGCTGGGTACGGCTTTCCAGCCGTTTACAAACGGTGAGAGAATATGCAAATGTATTTATTTATGAATTTGCCTCAGAGGGTTTCTGTGCCGCCGGTGCTGCCTCTTGTTTGGCCTTCATTAGTGCTGAGGTGCAAGCCCAAACGTGTCAGGAGCCAGCTCTGTGCTAACAGGGCTCTTGGGGGCTGCCAGGGTCCTGCTGGCCACATGCAGCATGCAGGGCGAGCTGTGGGAACTGGAGACACCTCCCAGCATCCAGTGGAACAGCAGGAGGGGGCTGGCGAGGGGCTGGGGGCTGGCGAGGGGCTGGGGGCTGGCTGGGGGCTGGCGAGGGGCTGGGGGCTGGCGAGGGGCTGGGGGCTGGCGAGGGGCTGGGGGCTGGCGAGGGGCTGGGGGCTGGCGAGGGGCTGGGGGCTGGCGAGGGGCTGGGGGCTGGACAGCCCTGTGCTACCAGCTGCTCGGTACTTGGAACTGTGACACACTCCTTTCCCTCTTCTGACTGTGCCAGAGTTCTTCACCTGAGAATTTGCATTCTGGTTGTTTGCTTTGCCCAGAATTTTGGGGAAATGTGGACAAAATGAATCCTGTATGTCTAAGAAGCTGTCCTGCTTTGGGCTGGGACCGCTCCCTGCCTTCCTAGCAGAGGGCACAGCACCCTGTTTCAGATTTGGGCTGGGAGTAAGGTTGGTAACACAGGAGGGTTTCAGTTGCTGCCCAGCAGCTGAGGGCTTTGCTGCTCCTCATACTGCCCTGCCAGCGAGGAGGCTGGGGGTGCCTGGGCAGCCAGGAGGGGACACAGCCAGGGCAGCTGGCCCACACTGCCCAGGGGATGTCCCATGGCACAGGGTGCCACGCTCTGCGTACAGCTGGGGATGGCTGGGAGGTGGGGGGCTCAGGGCAGTGAGCAGTTGTGCCTCCCATCACTTGCTTTGTACACTCTTTTATCATCATTATTATGGTTCCCTTTCCTGTCCTATTAAACTGTCGTTATCTCACCCATGAGTCTTCCCTTTCTCTTCCCACTCTCTCCCCAGCCTGCTGGGGGATGTACCCAGGGGTGGTACCCTGCCAGCCAGGTGAAACCACAGCAGCAGCTCAGGGTTCAGAATGACACCTTGCCTGTGCTCACTGCTGCTGCCCTGTCCCTGAGCAGCTTTGTTTCCCACGCTTTGGAGAAAGGAACTGGAGTTTGTTTTGCATCAATTTGCATCAGGGATGTGGTGGGGTTTTTTTGTAGTTCCCTCTGAAAATCTTCCCCAGTCTGGCCAGTTAATAAGCCTCTGAAAAATACATGTGCTTTGATTTATTTATTGTTTAGTCACTGAAATGTCTGAAGAGTTTGGCCTCATCAAACTGGGACCTCCACGAGCTTCCAGCCATGGCTTGGGCTGACCCTGCCAGTCCCAAAGGTGGAATGGAGATGCTGCCTTTGACCTGTGGCTTCAGATGGTAGATCAGATTGTTGGCATCATGGCTGGTTCCTGTTGGCTTTGGGCAGTTTGGGGCTCAGAGCTGGCACTGGCTGAGCCCACTGTGGTGGCCTGACAGGAGAGGAGGCTCACTGGCATAAACCAGGGAAAATGGATTTGCAAAGTAACTCAAGGGTGGGGCTGACACAGAAGCAGAGCTCTGGGAGGGTTCATTTAACCTAATTTCATAGGTATGGTGTTTTACTATAGAGTGTTTTAATAAGGAGTGAACAAGAAGCCAAGGGAAGGGGGGAAGAAGATCTAATCATGGTTAATTCCTCTTTATGTTCTCCTAATCTCAGCTATTCAAATGAAGTTTTAATTTCTTTAGAAGTTATTATATTTAATTTCTTTAGAAGTTATTATATTTAAATTTTTTAGAAGTTATTATATTTAATATCTTTAGAAGTTATTGTATTTAGAAGTTAGAAAAAAACCTGTGTTGGAAATATCATTGATGCCAAATTTGAATATATCTTGTAGACTTTATTCTTTGACGGGTTCTCTTTAATTTCTGTTACCTGAGTTTCCATCTCTTCAGTGTTGTGGTGTCAGCTCAGTGCTACTGCAGAGAATTCTGGAGCTCTGGGTTTCCACTGCCAACACTGGGAGTGTTGGCCAAGCACAAGGCAGCACAGGCTGCAGCCCCCAGGTCTCCCTGGGTACCACCTCACTGCCTCCCAGCACAGCTTTTGGCTCTCTTTCTTTCGCTTCAGTGTATCGTTGGCACTGTATCATTAAGCAATGGGAGTGTTTATCTCAAGGGTATGCAAAAGATTAATTGCTGTGGCTATTTCCTGCCCATTTGTTTGGGTTTGGCTTAGATCTGATTCAAAGTGGCAAATTCAGGGTAAAGGTGCCATTTGCTTCAGCAGCCTTGGAATGAACCTGTCAAAGGAGAGCAGCAGAGCTCAATGTTCTGTCGAGTTGTGTACAGCCTTGGGGTGGGGAAATGTATTAAATATTCCCTAAGTGGTCTGACAGGTGCCTCTTCTGGGAAAGCTGCTTCACTATCAGGAGGGTTCAGAGTGGGTTTAGGTTTCTGGTGTTGAGTAACACTGGGTGCTGAGGTGTGAGAAGGGACATCTGACTGCATAACCAGAGCCTGGAATGGGTTTCTGCAGCGCTGAGGATGATGCTCCTGCTGATCTGGGGTGTTCCTGTCCCTCAGTTACACAATGCCCACCCAGCCAGAGCAGGAGCACTGCCCAGAGACAGTCCTGGGCGGCATCACAAGTGAACAGCTCTGATCTGCAGGCTCTTCCTGTGCCTGCCTGAGCTGCAGCTCTTCTTGTCCCTCACTTACTTTCAAGCCCCAATCTCTTTGCCAAACCAGCTCAAACTCCTCTGGTTTTCTTTGCCTTCCTCTTCATCCTCCTCCAAATTAGCACTTCTTGGGGTTTCTTGGTGTGCTCCCCACCCCCAGCTGATCTCCTTTACAGGCTCCTGTTTCAAGCCTCCTTGCTAGGACAACCTCATCCATCCTTTTCCCTACCAGTCCAGCCTCAACACACTTTTACTTGATTCCACCTCCTTCTAACTCTCCTCTGAACCCAGCAATTCCTTTGCTCCACCAGACTGTGATCCAAGCAGCACAGAAATGGGATGCAGAGAGCTGCTCTGCGTTCACCAGCTGTGGCTGGCACTGTGCTTCCAAAAGAAGTTCCAAGAATAGCCTTGCAAGCTGCAGGTTGACTACATGGAGACATTAGTGCATCAAGTCTCCACTGGGTTTATGCAAAGTGATTGTTCAGGGATTTAATTTCAGTCCCAAATTTGGATTCCTTGGGTTTGATCTCTCTGTGAAATCTAAGCACTTGGTGCAGTGGCTGCTCCTTGCCAGAGTTTTGGTCTGGATTCTAATGGAGAAGAGCTGCTGTTTCATGAAGGATTGCCAGAAATTTTTTTAACCTGGAGATGACCATGTATTATCCTGAGACTTGTTCTTAAACAGCTGGAATGCTTCATGTGATGAGTTAAAGCAAAAACAAGAGCACCCAAACCCCATGAACTTGTCTCCAATGGGAATATTCCAGCCAGATGGATAAACATTTGTTGTGGGAAGTCCCTGCAGCTGGAAACATGAAGCAATGCTGGTGTGCAGAGGACATCTCTAGAATACAGAAACCTGCCTGTGAAGTGGCATCCCTCCTCTCTGGGGATTTACTCTTGGTGCAGCATCCCACACATGGAGGTACTCAAGAGCATCCCTTGGGTCACAGAGCTCTGTGCTCCTGTCCCTGTTGCTGTTCAGGCTTCAGGGACAGGGGAGGAATGCAATCAGAATGTGAAAATATTGCTGTTCACCTCTCCAGGAGTACCACAGAGCCTGAACCTCTGAATTCCAACCCTAGTTTGAAGCAAATATTTCTTGTTGTGAAAAGCTCCCACAAAAGCTGTTGGGGCGTTTCCACTGTGCCTGGCTGGAGGAGTGACATCCTTAGCAGCAGGAGGGGTTCATAGAAAAGAAAATGTGTGCTTCCTAAGAGTCATCTTAAATGTAAAATGGCTTTGTACCTTATTCTGTCATCCCAAATGCCTCCTGAAGCTCAGGGAGAGTCCAGAATTTAAATTATTAACTGGCATTTCCAGACTACTGGCCAAGTGAAAGCTTGCCAAATGTGAAGTTATGTGATTAACGAGCCAGGTTTGCTTGGAGGCCTCTGGAACTCTTCTTGGTGTGTGGTTATTAGAATAATATTGCTTTTACTTGTGAAAATACAAGCTCAAGTTGTGCTGTGAGTTAGGCTGGCTTTTCCAAAAGCTCCATTCAAGAGCCATTAGTTCAGATCCTGCTGGCTTTATACACTTACAAGCTCCACTGCAGTAAACAAGAGCATAGGAGAAAGAAATACCTGTGACCAGTCATTAACTATTCTGCACTGTACTTAAAGAACAAGATGGTCTGGGCATTGTCTCTGACCCTGTGTAGTTTTTGCCTGTAAAACCCCACACGCTGCTGGCAGAGCCCACAGCTTCCATTGCTGTACACTGGTTTATCTGGGAGTGGGGCAGAGCTGCTCCATACCTGGAATTTAATCACCTAACCCTGCTTTTCTGTGTGACATCCAGTGGCTACATTATTTATTGAGCCTCCCTGTAACAAAGGCACCATTGTACATTGTGAGAGGAAGCAGAGAGCCTGCTGCTGCCTCTGCCCCAGAGCCAGACCCCCAGAATCCCTCCTCCTTCCTTTGTCCCCGAGCTGCAGGGAGAGGGGAGCACACACCTGATGACAGCAGCAGCTGCTCTTCAGCCTGCCCCCTGCCCCAAGGGAACCACAGTGTCCCCTGTGTCTTCCTCTCTTCCTACTTCTCTCACGTTCAGCAGGGCTTAAAAGCTAAACAAGCAGATCCCTGCCCCCTTGGGAGCCGGTTATTAGCATCCCACACTGCTCCTTGATGCCTAGCTGCACGTGTGATTCCTGGACCATTTTCTCCCCAGCAGAGTGAGGAGTCTCATTTAAATTCCAGGTTTGTAATTCCCTGTGAGAACAGAGAGAGTGTGGCCTCTGCTGAGAGGCACGTTGCTGAAACACAGGGCCCTGCTGCTTCCTTTTACCAGTGCAAAGGCAGTGTTTTGCCATTGATTTGAGTGGAATCAGTGTCAGGTGGATTTCTCTAGGTGTTTGCTGGCCGAGCACGGGATGTGTGTTCACATCTCGGGTACCACACACCCTCTGGTGGGGTGCAGGGACAGGCCCTGATGGGTTTTGTGCCTCACACCCAGACCCCTGTTTGTATCAAAGGATGCTCAGCTCAGCACTAACACCCAGAGCACAAAGTGACTCTGGGTGAGTGTCTGTGGTGCAGCCTGTGTGCTGCTGGAATGCAGGTCTTGTGCCTGGCAGCCTCTCCTCTCCTCCTCTCCCACTGACAACCACCCAGTTCCTCTGTGAACTCTTTTGGCTCAATAAACCAGCAGAAAAACTCAATGTGAAACCCAAACAGCTCCTGGCAGGGGAGTGAAGGGAATCAACTCAGCTGAGTCCAAGGAGCTGCAGCAAGGCTGGGCCAGGTCAGTGCTGGGGACAGGAGGGGAAGGGGTGAGGGCAGCATCTCCCCTTTCAGCACCAACGTTGACTCAGCTGCATTTCCACTGCAGTGGCTTGAGCAGAACCCACCCCAGGCCCAGGGATCTCTGGCAATCTGAGCCAGGCAAAATGAAATTCAGCTGCTTTGAGAAACAGTGTTAAACAGGGAAATGCAAACCACTTGGCTGGTGCAGCCCCTTGATTCGGACACTAAAAGGTCCTGCTGTTGTGTGACACAGCACATGGTATTCCTGAAAGGTCTTCCTACGAGTCCAGAGAGCTCAGACACTGGTGGTATAGGATTCAAATGTGCTTACAGCATCCTTTCAGCTGGAAACCTTTTCTAACAAGGCTTTCAGATATGGTTTGACTGCTCTCACTGAGGGATCTGCAATTATATATTTTATCAGGGACAAATCCTGTAACTCCATCAGAACTCCTGGGGAAGGTTTGTGTGGGTGAAAGAGTGGTTGTGCTCTCTGGCAGTGGTCCTTCCCTGGAGCACAGCTGCTTGTTCCTGCCCCACAGCACAACCCTGCTCCCTGCAACTGCTGAGTCTGCTGTGGATTGGGGAATCAGCTTTAAAAGGAGCATGAGCAAAGAACTTGTGTAAGGTGCTTTGGCTGCAGAACATTTTGTGTTAAATCAGGGTCTGAAGGGACACAGGGATCTGTCTTTGATCCCTGGTACATTGGTATGGCTTGGAACAATTATAATGGCTTTGTGTTCCCTTTCTTCTGTTACCAAACAATTAACTAAATGATAAGAAATGTTAAAAAAATATTGATTAAGCTTGCAGAAGGATGAGCTCCTGTGGGAATGACTGGGTTCTAGAGAAAACCCAATAATTCTGTGTCTCTAATGTCAGGGTCTCAGTCCTCTGCCCTGACAGCCAGTTTGGTTACTGGTAGGGCAGCCACGTCTGTGAAGTCTGGGGATGATGAGGTCTCTCAGGAATAGGATTGTGTCTGTTGGGCTGCTGTTGCTGGGAGGGTTTTGGTGTGTAAACCCCAGGATTTTTATTTTAACCTTATATCTGTGCCACCATTGACCTAGTTTTTGGAAGCAGTAACTCTGAGCAGCCATCTGTATCCCAGCTGACACCAAGGGAGGAAAATAACACTGGAAGGCAATAGCCCACCGAGCAGTGGGAGGTTTTCTGGGCAGCATTTGCTGTTTGTGTTGCTTCCCCTTTGGATTTTGTTCTCCAACACCCTGTAAAAAGGCCAGGGAGGCAGATGCTCAGGGAGCAGCACTGGGGGCTCTGGTCAGCCCTGCCCACAGCTCCGTCCCTGAGGCAGCCCTGAGGCAGATGTGGCTTTTACTTTGTCCTTAAGGGGCTCATCTTAGTAACCAGGGTTTGGTGGATGTGGGGCTGTACAACAGAGGGCTGTCACAGCCATGAGAAGTTCTTTTCATCTGCTGTTACTCCACAGATGCTTCCATGACGCTGGCACTGCGGAAAGGCAGCAGCAGAGCACGAGGTGAATGGGGAGCAGACAGACCCTTGGTGGCTGCTGACCACTGATGTTCCCTGTGCTTTATCCAGAGTGACAGGTCCTTGCCTTCAGGAGCAGCCCACCAGTGCAGAACACATCCCAGGCTGAGCAGAAGGCCTGTGAAGTAGCATGCACAGGCCAGTGTTGACCTGTGGTCCGAATTACTGCCTCTCTAGTTCCAGGAGGGTTTGTGCAGGGACTGTGGCAGTGTTGGGAGATGAACAGCATGCTGATGGCAGCTGAGTGTGATGAGGGTTTATGTGTCTTGGGAAGCATTAGCTGTAAACATGCAAAGGTTCCCTCAAAGTCTTGGCTCTCAGTTAAGAAACCCATCTTGTGTATCAGTATTTCTGGCTGTGAAGAAGAGTGTGAAAACACAATGTAGCCACACTCCAAACACTTAGGAACCCAGGGGCAAAACCAAATGAACTTTGGCTCTGCTGTTTTTACAGAATCCTTTGATTGTTTTTACTCTGAGCCCTGTCTGTTATTGTTACTCTCTCAGTTTACAGATGCCAGACCTAAGTGTGCTTCCTCGTGGCTCGTGGATCTCCTGAGAACAGTTCAGCTACTTCCCAGTGGGGATGAGTGAATGGCTGGTGTGCTCGTGGCTGACACAGGAGAAGGGTTCTGCCTTGGTTCTATCACATTCTGTAATGTATCATGGCCTTTTCAATTGCCAAGAGCAGCTGTAAAGTCTCTCTTTTTGGGGGTCTCTCCACCACATCTCGTTCAGTTAGTCATTAAAGATATTAGTGCATCCAGGGCAGGGCTGTGGTTAGCCCCATCTCAGGAGCATGTTCCTCTTGCTGTGCTGTTCTGTGCTTGAATCTGAGCACAGAGCAAAGGGCAGTTATTCAGCTCAAGCCTACAGCAGGTCATCCAAAGGCAGGGGGAAGGTTGTAAAACATGGGTTTACTGTGGCAGCCGCTCGCCACGCAGCCGAGTCCAACTGGTGAACAATTTCCCATTGGGAGACACAAATCGTGAGGCCTGTGGGCCATATATAATGTTTAATGAGTTCTTTACAAGGCTGGCTGCTTTATAATGCAGGAGGGGCATTCAGAGGCATGTGCTTTGTATTTGGGGTAATTTCAGAACTGGGAAACGCTGCTGTTGTGTGCAGAGTCTGGGTGTTGCTGCGGCTAACCCCTCTGCTGGTTCAGACCCTGGGTTGCTGTGCTGACAGGTCTGTCTCCCTGTGGCTTTGTGCTGCTTCACAGAGCTCCAGGGGATTTGCTCTGAGCTCTTGCTGACGCTCTCTGCCCTCAGAGGCTTTCAGCACCCTCAGGTTGGGAGGGAAGTGACGTCTGTTTCCAAGAGTCTCCCAGTTTTTAATGGATTTATCCTGACAGCAGTGTGGCAAGAGGAGTGTTGTTCATCCCCCCGTTATGTACATTTACATTTAAAGCCCTTGAACTCCAGTGTCTGTATGGTTCTTGTCCAGAGCAGTTGGGTGCTGTGTCTGGAGAAGTCTGGGCACTAAACCTTGACATGTTCAAATCTCTTAAGACCTCATCCTCATACAAGGGCCAGACCTCACAAAGCTCTGTGGCAAACCTCAGCGTTACACTGAGCTCTCCCAGGGTACCCTCCCCTCCCCGTGCACTGGTGAGGCTGGAGCCAGAGCATCAACCCTTGGGGGCATTGGGTGGGAAATGATGACTTTGGCTTTCTGCATTCCCTCACAGGGTATGTTTGAACCTTTATTGTCCATGTAAGACGTTTCAACAAGTCATCTTGACATACCTGCCCAAAACTCACCATCACAAAAGAAACACCCAACCCCCCCCCCAGCAAAGGCACAACCAGCAGCATCACCAGCTCTGCCCCAGCTCTGTGCTCATGACCTGGCAGGGGCAGCCACTCAGGGTTGTCTTTTTCCTTCCACCTTGGCCTTGTGCAGTACAGGATATTTTTTTTTCCCTCCTCATTTCTCAGGCCATTGGAAACTGTCCCCTTGCCTCTTGTTGCAGAACACTTGACTCCATCAGATACCAAGTCACTGCTTTGTGGAAACAGCATTTAATGTGAGGACTAAACACAGAGTTAGTTACTCAGTAACTTCCTGAGAGCCTTCCCTGGACTCCAGGAGTTACTGATCACGTCATGTGCTGGTGGAGAGAAAAAAAAAATGGGATGGCCTGTCTGTGTCCAGGGTTTTGAAGAGGAGCCTGGTGGGTTGCTCACAGGAAAACCTCAAACCTGGCCCAGGCAAAAACCAAAGGCTGAATCTGAGTGCCACTGAAGCAGTTTGATCCTTGTCACCCATAAAAACTGAGCGTAGCCCCCAGTCAGTGGACTGGTTTTGTAGGAAAACGTGGGAGGAACCCCCAGGTTTGCCCTTGAGAGAGGATAGACCAGAACAGAGCAGAGAGCTGTTGCCTGCTTGGCATTATCCTGTTGGCAGCTTAATTTGAGGGAAAAAATAGTGGCATAAAATCGGCTTATTTTTTAAGCCCAGCTGGAAACTAGCAGGAATTCATCTCACTGGATCAGGGTGTTGCAGAATGCAGTATCAAGCTCCATCACGTATATTTGGAGGATGGAAAGAATTTATGGCAGAGGCTTGAGTGGATTCAACATCTCACAGAACAGATGACAGCCTCAATCTCTGGGTCTGCTCTACTGTTTTGTAAATGAAGCACTTTAAAAAAACCCAACACACAAGCCCCCCCAAAAACCCCTGAACCCCACCACAAAACCTGCAGCAGATAAAACACTGCTTAGCACAGTCATTCCTTCAGCTGCATTCACTTACTGGCCAACCCTTTTTCTCTCCCTCTCTGAAAGTAGTAGATAATTTTTAAGAAAATCAAATGTAACCTCTGTGTTGGATTAAATCTAACTTCTTTCAATTGGATGTAATTTGGTTTTGTCCAGGAGTGCTGCTCAGCTGCCCAGGGGGAGGGCTCTTGGCTGGTGCAGTCTGACCCTGGGCTGGAGTTGTTGGGGCCTGGCACAGGCTGCCCAGGGAGGGGGCTGAGTCCCCACCCCGGGGGTATTTAACAGAGGGGAGATGAGGTGCTCAGGGATCTGGTTTAGCACAGGACAGGGATGGTTGGACTCGATGAGCTTAAAGGTCTTTTCCAGCCTGGGGACTCCGTGGGCCCAGCAGGATGCAGCAGATGCTCTTTGGGTGGTGCCATCCGGAGCGATGCAGAGGAGGGGAGTGTGGTGGGTCCCAGCAGGTGAGGGCCCTGCCTGCTCCCTCAGCTCTGGCCTCAGCAGCATCTTGATGGAATTTTTTGGTTGTGCCCAGGCAGGGGCTGTGGCAGCTGCCAGCGACTGGGCAGGAAAAGCACCATCGTTAATAATTGACCAGTGAGATAATGAACCAGCCGAGCCTGCTGTTTGCTTCCCTTCCACTGCCACCCTAACGCTGTGCAGGGTGGAATGTAACAGATCAACAGGCAGAGAGGGGTTGTACAGGAGAGTCACCTGTGCGGGTTTGGTGCCAGTGCTGGTGGAGCTGCCCTCTGCCTCCGAGGTGTCCCGCTCGCGTGGCAGGGACTGGTGAGACTGGGGAAGTTGCCTCTGATGCTGGGTGAGTCTCAGTGCAAACCCTTTGGGGTTGGATGTCTAGAAATCCTTTTCCACTGACTTTGGGATCCTTCCTGCTCACGTAGCTGGAATGAGGGACCAAAGCATGAGTCTGGATTTCTAGAGAGTGAAGTGGAGATGGCAAATTTGTTCTGGCTGTCCTTGCTGTGAACAGGCCAACGGGTGTCTGGAGGTAACAGAATCACCCATCACTGCAGTGTGTGTGTGTGGTTTAGATGGTTGTATGTCTCTGTAACAGAATCACCCATCACTGCAGTGTGTGTGTGTGGTTTAGATGGTTGTATGTCTCTGTAGCTCAGGACCTGCTGCAGTGCCTAGCTGTACGTTTGCTTCATACAAGAAAAGAATGAGAACACCATTCTGGTTCCTCTGTGCTGCTCACATCTTGCTCGCTGTGGTAGGAGCAGTGACTCTGCTCATCCAGTAACTGGGTCCTCATGTCCAGAGAAGCACATGTGTTTGGGGAGGGGGAGCTTGCTGGTGAATCCCTGGGTGCAGACCTGTGAGGGCCACCGTGTCTGGTTTGGATGGGCTCACTACTCACTCCTTACATGTGGACAGAGGCCCCTGAAGCACGTCCCAGCAGCCAGAGGATGCTGCAGCGGTCCTTGGACCTCACAGGGCTTAGTGCAGAGTTTGTGTGATCTTACAGGGCTTGAGCACTTCCAGGTGCCCCCAGCCGTGCCCGTGGGTGCTGGTGGGCATCGCAGCAGCGCTCCACAGATGGTTTGCAATGCAGAGTGTGCTCAGCCCCTGTGCTGCAGAGCTGCTGGCTGCACAGGAACAGGATGCTGGGAGCTGTATCACAGTGCAAGGGAGCATCCAACCCCAGGGATGAACTACTACAGGGGTGGCAGGAGAAGGGAGTGTAGCGTTGGGCAGTGAAGAGTTGGAGTGATGTGTTTCCTGTCCCCACCAAGGACTGACTCTGCTCTTTGGTTGCTTCCAGAGCATCTGCTGCCAAAGTCCATCTGCTCCCATCCAGAGGCAGTTTCTGTAAGAGTCAGCTGGCAAACAGAGGAAGGAGCAGGATAGTCCTGTGGGAAATATTAAAGCCACGTTTTGAAATGTTTAACCTAGTGCTGAAAGCAGCTTCAGACACATGATTATTGCTGGGACTTCAGGGCTTATCCTCTGCCTCTGGGTGTGAGGACAACGATTTTCACAGGGAAACATGTGACTGTAAGCAAAGAATTGGACAAGGGCAGTACTGAGTTCATATCAGAAAATTTATCTTTAAAATGCTAAAATTCCTGGTGTGCTCTGATGTGTAAGGGACCAACCTGACCCCCAGTGTGGCATGGACAGCCTGTGGGTCACCCCTGGTACACCCCTCAGCCTGATACAAACACAGGAGCTCTGCTCTCTCCATGGGTGTCCAGATTACTCATTTTTTTTCAGAATAAATAAAATCTTGGTCCTTGTTGAAGAGAGGAGGTAAGAGGTCTGGTGGCTAGATGGTTTCACACAGAGGATTGCTCCCTTGCCACAAACACAGCAGTGTAGGCAGTGTGGAAGCAGTGAGGCTGGTGATGAACCACAGGTTGTGGAGGATGAACTGGGGAGCTTGAAGGGGAAGTTGCTGTAGAACAGGTTAGAAGTCAAAGCCATGGCTGAAAATCCTCAGAGCTCAGGCAGGGCTGAGCTGGTGTTACAGACAGGGAATCACCATGTCTCTTGTTCATTCACTCACCAGGACACCCTCTCAGTTAAACTCCCACTTCTCTCCAGGTTTCTCTCCTGTTGTCAGAGGGGGAATGGCTGCTCTGGCATCAGCTGCTTTGCTGAAGTCTCTCTAGGCACTGCCTTTCCCTGAATGAGGTGTGTTTGGTTCCCCCAGGCTCCCCTCAGGTCTGCAGTGGGTCTGGGTGCAGTTTGCAGACCTCATGTTGAACCTCTGCCCATGGTTCTGAATGACTTGCACCCCACCCTGAAACCTGCACTAGTATGACCAGTAAATATCTCCAGGTTAGTTTTAACTCCCAGTACAGCCTCACATAGTGAGGAAAGCCAGTGATGACATTTAGAATCACAGACTGGTTTGGGCTGGAAGGGACCTCAAAGATCATCAAGTTCCACCCCCTGCCACAGACAGGGACACCCTCACCAGCCCAGGGTGCCCAAAGCCCCATCCAACCTGGCTTTGAGCCCTGCCAGGGATCCAGAGGCATCCACCACCTCCCTGAGCACCCTGTGCCAGGGCCTCACCACCCTCAGAGTGAAGAATTTCTTCTTAATATCCAGTGTAAATCTACCCCTTTAGTGAGATTTAGAGCAAATGCTTCTGAGAATGGTTTTATAACAGGAGAAAGCAAGTACAGCTGCCAGAAAACTGCTGTTCTCCAGAAGATCAGATGGCTTGAGGGCATTTCCCAGCCAGCCAGCTCCTAAGTGTGAGGGACACGCAGCTCTCCCAGAGCTCTAGCAAAGCCCACGGTGTGCTGTGAGTACCTTTGGTTTGGGCTGTGTGGCAATTGCTGGAGCTGTCTGCAGGAAGCACTGGGCTTTTTCAGGGTACAGGCTGTTAATAATAGACGTGTTTTTAAGGCTCTGTCTTGCACAGGGCACTGCCAACCCTTACATTAGTTATTCTGGTGTCAAACCACGTGTCCATGGAAGGCAGTGGTGAACTTGAAGACCAGATTTCACTTGTTTCTTCTCCTGTGGGCATGACCTGCTGCCTCAGCTGTGGGAAGCTTGGGGCAGTCAGTGGTAGGGCAGGGAAACTGAGAATTTGGTTTTTCTCTGGAGTTTCTTGAGCAGCCTTGTGGCAAGCACTCAATGAGGTAGCAATGGGAAACATCATCTGAGACTGCTCTTACCACTGAGCTGGGAGCAGAAGCTCATTTGCAGGTTATTGTGTTCCTAGAAATCAGCTCTCTTTTTCCTTGCTATCAGCTAAAATATGATGGCAAACCCAATTTAATCCAACACAGAAAGCTGTCCTCCCACTGTGCCCTGCTCTGTTTGGGATATCTTGCCTCTCTCTTTGTCCTGAGTCAAGTGTGGGGGCAGGAAGTGGTTTTCTGCCCTTAGAGAGCAGCTTCTTCCTAAACTTACTGGGAGAGGAAGGAGGCCACTGAAGGCTTTTTTACTTGGCGTTTTCTTCTGTGTTCTCTGGGCTGCTGGATGATGTGCTGGGTCTAAAGGCATATGCTGAAAAATCAGCTTCATCATGAGGCTGAAGTGTTGAGTTCTTTACAGTCTGCAATGCTTTAATGCCCTTGGATACTTCTGAGCCTGTTCTTACAGCCTGTAAAAGCAGTTTGGGTTGTAAATTTATGGCTTCAAACAAACTTGACTTCAGAAAGAAAGAAGGAAGGTGCTGCTGCAGGGGTGACATGGAAATGGCTGGAGGGAGAGGGGATGGAGCTGGGATTTCTGGCAAAGGCTCTCTTTGAGAAGTGCTTTCAGAAACAAAGCTGAGTGTTTGGTGTTTAGTAGATTAGGGAGTAATGATGATGGAAGCCAAGAGAAATTTTTGAGGCTGAATAAGGGAAGTCAGGGAATTGAAGGACAATGGAGAAGTATGTGGCGGGTGAGTGCTCTGATTAAAAGGTCAGACTCTGCTGGGCGCTTGGAAAAGGTCTCTCACAGGGCTGTGAAGACTTGCCAGACCTGATCTTCCTCATTAAATCCTTGGCCAGAGATCAGACCATGGTTCTTGGGTCCAAAAGCATTTTATTTGGGCCCCAGCTTTTCCCTAGCCAAGCGTGTGTGTTATTGAAACACCAAACATTTGGTGCCCAGCAGTGAGATGTCATCACTGCATGGGGAACGACTGGGGAAGGTGTAGGAAGGACCAGTTCTAGTGTGGTAGCTCCAGCAATGCTCCCAGCCTGCTCAGGAGGAATGTCTTCCTTCTCCCAAGAGCTAGGCTTAGCTGGGTAAGGAAGTTTTATCCCCAAAAAAGGGATGTTGAGATGCATGATTATTTTCATCCTCCAAATTATTCAAGATGCTCTCTCAGCTCCAGAAAGCCTTAAGCCTGTATCTGTGGGGCTTACTGGAAATACTGACATTCCTCAAGCTATGGGGAGATTTATTTCTGTGCACACAAGGCATAAACCTCCTGGAAACCCCATGGAGGCTCTGATTTGGGAAAGTCTGGCACTCTCAGTTTCCCTGGCTCTCCACAGCAGGGTCAGTTTCCCACTGTGCCTGTGTGAGGTTTGTCTTTGGGTTTTGAGCTATGATAGCCTTGGCAGCCCTTAACTGAGTGGCAGGGCTGAAAGTGCACTGAATGAGAAGTCTGAGGGTTAGAGCCTTCAGAAAGGAGAAGAAAAATACAGGTTAGCAGGATGTGTGTTCTCCAGTCACCTAAAGGAGATGCCATCTGATGTGTTTGCTTTCCTGTTTGAGAGCTAAAGCTGAAGGTCCTTGGGGATAATGCTTTTCCTACCCTATAGTAAACAATAAATAGAGGGAATGTTTCTGCTGGGGAAAGAGGAAAAAATAAGGCAGCAGCTAAGAGAGAAACAGTGAGTGTCAGAGATGCTGGGCACAAAGATGCTGGTCCAGCATCCTTCTGTTTCTCTCCCCCTGTCACCAGTCATGTGAAAGTGATGGAATTTGAAGACTTCAGACATTTGTCTGGAATTTGTGGATATTTCACAGCCTGGTCAAAGGAGCAGCTCTTATTTCCAGACGTCTCATGTCTTGGAGACAGTCACTGAGAATACAGCTGTGTGGTGCCTGTGCCCAGGAAGCCAGGGGTGGAGGTCTGGGAGCCCAGCAATGACCAGCCAGAGGCGTCTGCGGTGTGAAGGGGATGAAGGGCCTGGAGCATCTCCCCTGTGAGGAAAGGCTGAGTGAGCTGGGGCTGTTCAGCCTGGAGAGAAGAGGGGATCTGATCAATGGTTATCAATATCTGAAGGGTGGGACACAGGGGGCCATGGGCAGCCTCTTCTCAGTGTCTGTGGGGACAGGACAAGGGGTGATGGGCTCAAGTTGGAGCACAGGGAGTTCCCCCCCCAATCTGGGGAAGAACTTTTCCCCAGTGAGGGTGAGGGAGCCCTGGGACAGGCTGCCCAGGGGGTGTGGAGTCTCCTTCTCTGGAGAGATTCCAGCCCCATCTGGACACCGACCTGTGTGCCCTGTCCTAGGGACCCTGCTTTGGCAGGGGGTTGGGCCCCATGAGCTCTGGAGGTCCCTCCCAACCCCTATGATTCTTTGATGCTGTGATACCAGAGACTCTGTGCTTGCCTTGCCCAGGACTTCAGACTCTCCAGACTTCCCTGGGACAGCCAGTGGGGGTGCAGCTAAAGCAGGGGTCTCACAGATGCTATTTCAGTAGCAATTAGATCTCATGGTCTGTGAAGCAGATGGGTCAGTGCAGCAGGTTGGGCAACTGATTGGAATCTGAAGAATTTCAGCTAATATTTACATCAGGTGTTTACCCTTTGATAAGAAACAGGGCATTCACAATCATGTACATGACATAACACTGGTAGGTTGGTCAGGGTGTTTGCTTTGCATCTCACACACTCCCCGTGCTGGGAGAACAGTGGCATGTTCTGGTTTGACATGGATCAATAGCTGTGTTTGCCCCCTGCATTTCCATGGAGCCATTTGTCCAAAAAGGCAGTTAAGGAGAAAGGTGCCAACATGTTAGCAGGGTGCTGTCTTTGTCTCCAGAGTGTTTTGGAGGAGAAATCCTGTTTGGTTTTCCAAAGTTACAGTTCCTCACCCATGAACAGCAGTAGCCCAGCCTCAAAAGAAAGGTTTGACCTCTTTGTGCTTCTGTTTATGAAGGAGAGTGCTTGATCTCCCTCCTCTGCTGGAAAAATTGTGTTGGTGAAGTATAAGGGAACTGCACAAGTGCAGGAATGTACCCCTGAGGCTGTGTTCAGAGCCACAGGCAGTTTGTCCTGAGCTGTTGAGGACAAACCAGAGGTTTGGTAAAGCAAAAAGCCTGCATTTCAGGTGGGTCACCCTCTGGGCAAGCCTGGTATGTAATTGCAGCTGAGTTCTAGATTGAATAGCAGCACCTAATGCAGTCTAACGAAGCCAAAGAAGAACAAGGTGGAAGTAGAAGAGAGCTTGCCCTTGAAAGATGGGTAACTGGTTAATTGGCTGTGGTCTGGAGTGGCTGATTTTCCTCTGTACAGAGTTAATTTGCTGGACACATGAGGCTTTGACCTACTAAGTTGGTTGCAAGGAATTCAAGGTTGTGCAATCCACACCACCTTTCCCTAGAATGATGAGGTTGAGGAGGTGACTGGTATTTTAACAACAGTCTGAGGGACTGGGCACTTCAGTGGGGCTCAGACCTGCACCGAATGCTCCAGGGCTGGGTTTGCTAAATGGGTGATGAAGGTTTGTTGCAAGCACTGGCACCTGAGCTGAGGAAACATACAGCATGGGCTGTAAGGTGAATTTCCTGGCACTGCCTATCACTACTATTTATTGGATGGGGCCCTGGGCAACCTTGTGTAGCTCCAGGCCTGAGGTTGGTGTCCCTGCCTGTGGCAGGGGGTTGGAGCTCTGTGACCCTTGGGGTCCCTCCCAACCCAGACCAGGCTGGGGTTCTGTGATTTATTAATTATTATACTGGGAACTTGGAACAAATACTCTTTTGACACAGAAGACATCATGCTCTTAGGCTGGCCTAGCATACACTGTGCCCTGTGTCACCTGGGCTTTGCTCTTCCTTGGCCATCAGCATGCTGTGAAGCACCAGACAAGTCCCATCCCTGGTTCCCTTCCACATGTTTGTTCATCTCATCTGTCTGATTTGTCAGCTCTACAGAGCACAGGCTGCATGTTTTATTTTTGAAGAGTGCTTTGCACAGAGGTCTGTGTGGGGTTTCCTAGGTAGCACCTGAGTAAATATAATAAATAAGTGGATGGAAGTCAAGTTAGCTTAAAAAAAACCTCAACAAGCAAACAACCCCCCCCCCCAAGCATAAACCAAACCCAAACACAGAACTTTGCATCTTAGCAGGTTGTAGTGGCTTTATTTCTCCTTGGCCATGGAGTGACACACTGTCAATACAATTCCCTTCATCTTCCAGTGTTCTTGGTTCTCTCACACTTTTAATCTAATGGGTTTTCTTTTTCCTTACAGAAGCTTCCAATGAAAATGTTGTGAGCCTGTCTGGAAAGTGCCAGGGCATTTCTTATCCCCAGAGACAGTGAGTCCATGAGGGTGCTCTACTACCTACCTGTGGGGAGAGTGATGTCCTCATTATTAACTCCAGTTGAGTTTTAAGGACATTAGTGGTTTTCTTTTCTGTGTGAGAGAGAAAGCAGTTTACAGAGTTCTTTAAACACACTGAGATAAATGATTCTCCTTCCAGGGCTTAGGAAACATCACCCCAAAAGAAGTTCTTTCCCAAAGGTGTGTGTCATTGTGTTATTTACATTTTAGCAGAGGATCCTGAGGAAGAGCCTGTTGCTGTCCTACAGTCCTCAGGATTGTTCTGGCACTTCAGGGATGTGACATTGCAACTTGGGTCATAAGCAAACCAGGTATGCAAAATGGGACTCGTGCCAAAAGCAGGACCAGAGGGCACCCAAGGAGGGGAGAAAGTCCTGTTGATTCTCTGGCACTGCTCTCTGGAGCAGAAGGGAAGGCTGGAGGTGGCTTCAGACAGGCGATGGAGACACTGCCTGGGAGGAGCAGATGCAGGGGGGAATGTCCTGCAAGCTGTGGTGTCCTCCTGAGCCTGGCACAAACAGGGCCTGGGGGCTTCCTGCTGCTGTCTCCAGCTCTGATGATCTTACCTCAGCCTCACAGACACTGTCAGTACAGATCCTGTTGTTTCTGGCATCATTGTAAAACCCTGAGATGAAAGTTCTTGGCTGTGCTGCTGACCTCACTGTGCAGCACAAGGGGACCTTGGGATAACCAGGAAGGGATCTTGGGAAACACCAAGAGACAGCTCAAGTGTTTCATCCATATCCACATATATACAGCTGTCACTGGGGTTCTGCACCCAAGTGTGAGGTGTTAGAGCCAGACTCTCCCTGTGACTCAAGGTGGCTGCATGATCCTCAGTGGGAGAGGTGCCAGCGCATCCCAGACAGACCTGGCCCAGGCTATTAACAGCACCAGTGGAGCAGTGGAGCTGCCTGGAGAACTTCCACTGGAACTAAGTTTGGACTGAAAAACCAGAGATAAGAATGGCAGATAATAATGATAAGAATGCCCCATCCCTGGGGGGGTGTTCAAGGCCAGGTTGGATGGGGCCCTGGGCAACCTTGTGTAGCTCCAGGCCTGAGGTTGGTGGCCCTGCCTGTGGCAGGGGGGTTGGAACTCTGTGACCCTTGGGGTCCCTTCCAACCCTTGCCATTCTATGATTCTATGACAGAGGCATCTGTCTTCTGGCTGGCTTGAGGAGTGCAGCTCCCATGGGGTTTGATCCCATGCAGCTCCCAGCACCTCCAGAGACCACGGTGCCTTGGGCAGCTCAGCAGGACCCAGCCAGCACTGTGGGGCCCATGTTTCCAGTCTGACCATTTCATGTGAGCAGGGGCGACAGTGACTCTGGTTCAGTCAGATTCTGCACTTAGTGTCAGGCCAGTCGTTCTCTCAGCTGCTTTTATTTCTCTCTAGCTTCACAAAATCCAAGGTTTTCCTTTCACCACACAGCTGAGGCTTTGGTGTCTTTCAGCTCTGCAGTACACCGTGGTGAAAAGGATGAGGGACGTTGTCATCAGCCATCGATGCTTTGTGTTTCCTACGTGACACTGTTATTCAGGGACAGACAATTCCATTCCACAGCTGCATTTTCCATCACCTCTGCAGAGACCCAGCTTTTCCAGGAGTCCTTGAGTCAGTGTCTGACTGAACTTTCAAAAAAAGCCCAGCAGAAATTCCCACTGTGCAGTGTTAGGCTGGTTTCACTTCCCAGAAACTAGTTAATTTATTTACTGTGCCCCACCAGTCCAAGTTTCCTTTATAGATTAACATGTATATTTTGGCTCCTACCCATCTCTTCCTCTGGCTGAAAATGAATGATACCAGGACTGTCTCTGAAACAAGGCAGGAATGTGAAGTTTTTTGATTAAACAGTAGCGTGACCCCTGAAACCTCTCCTCCTGCCAGCTCTGTGAGGCCCCACACACAAGTGTGGCCCTGGGAATAGCAGATTAGAGTCTGGTGAGCTCCATCTCGTCTGCAAAACCAGTCATGTAGTGTTCTGGTAGGATTTGGAACCAGTTTGCATCTCCTCAGAAGGTGTGTCACTGGAGCAACATGTCACTGGAGGTTTTCAAAGCTGCTTGTTGGCTGCTTTTAATAACTGCTCAGTCTGTAGAACTGGTTGAAGTCAGAATGACTACACAGGGTTGCTTAAGAGGGGCTTGTAGCTGATGAACAGTTGAGGGGGTTGTGCTGTTAGTGTGACCATCCACTCCCTGACTCCCCTTGGCCCATGAAGTGAGCTGCTTGGAGAGTTCCCGTTCGTTAACCTAAACCTGCCCCATGTGTGACCCTCAGAGGAAATGTCAGGTGCTGCTGATGGACATGGGCTCCTTTCTAGACTCTGCAAATACAGGGTATTTGTTGTACTCCAGCTCTGAGCTGGGGCTTTTTTTTATTCTCTGGTATGTTTGCAGGGGAGTTCTTAGCATCAGCCAGAAAATATTTGGCTGTCCTTTAAAAATCCATGGTTTGTTCCCACCAGCAGGTACTCCACCAGTCTCTCATCAAGCCACTTTCTGTAAGCCTCTGGGAACGGTTTTCCAAGAGGCCTGATTTTGAGCCTGGATGGAAAGAGAAGCTCACTTAACCACAAACCATCACAGAATCACCAGGCTGGAAAAGACCTTTAAGATGATCAAGTCCAACTGTTCCCATCCTGTGCTGAACCATGTCCCATTTACGTCACATTCATGAAACAAAGTGTGATTTGGTTCTTGCTTCTCTGAGGAACAGCTGAAGCTTTTAAGGAGAGGGGAGAAGGCTGGTAAGACTGATTATAACCATCATTTCTTCCTATCTGATCACAACTGTGGGTTAAGCTGTGTGCTGCTTGTTCGGTACAGTTACCCGCGGGGCACCGACGTGTCCGACTGACTCTCCACGTGCTCATGATTGTGTGTGAGATCTTCTGAAAGAAAACACAGTCACACTGTTGGGCTTTGGAGCACACTGGGTGTAACCTCATTGCAGTGAGGTAGCTGCAAACCACAGTGCTGCTGAGATCCACACAGGTGGGAGCGAGTCACGGACCCGCCGTCGGGAGCCTTTTGGGAGCACAGCCCTGGGGCAGGTTGAACCCTGAGCTGGCTGGGTGCACGTTGCACTTAGGGTCAGGCAGCATCTGAGCTGGGATTTGCACCTTCTCAGGTGTAGGCAAGTTCAGAAACTCCTTCTTGATTCTGGCCAATGTTATTTTATGATCACAATGAGAGGGCATCTTCTAATGGTCTGGATTGTCTTCTAGGTGCAATGAAGATCTAGAGGATTCTTGTTATTAAAGACTTGATTGCTCTGTTTGTGATAGAGGGAACGACCCTTCCAAAATCCTCAGAATTACTGAAGCCAGAAGTTTACTTCTGACTGCTCTGAAATACTGTTTTCAGGTTGAGTCTGTGTGTGATGCTCACTGCCTGCTCTCCCAGCTGTGATCAGAATCCTCCCACTGTCTATTCCCATGTGTTTCTCTTCCTTTTCAGGATCCTCCAGACGCTACTGGAATGGGGCATCTGGCAAAAGGGGCTTTGTCCAACGGCTGAGTTGTGGATGTTTAATCAGACCTTGATTCCTGGGAATGCTACAACATGGCTTCATCTGGGAATGAGGTGGAGAGATGGACTCACAGGCAAGGTGGCAGCGTTGGAGAGCTGGTAGAACCCGTGACCTCTCCTAAGACTGGGAATCGTCTTTCACTGGTGAGGTCCATCACCAGTGCACAGCATCTCTTGCACCTCCCTGGAAGAGAAGACTCTGCTTACAGCTCTTTCTCAGGGGGATCAAACGTTCCAGAGTATCCCACCCCCCTGTGCCATGGAGAAAACTGCTCTTCACCCCCAGAGCAGGTCCCGTACATGGACTCGGAATACGTGAGAGGTATTTATCACCTCAGCACAGCAAACTCTCACCTCAGATCCCTGCATCCCTGCGAGGCCCCAGACCTGGGCATCCATAACAACCCTCACAGCACCAGCCTTGCTGAGCGCTGTGGAAGCACTCCTACCCCAAGGACCTCAACCCAGCCTCTGGCTGCACCTCCTCCTCCCACGCGACTCGACAGCTACAAAGTCACTCGGCACCTTGAAAACTCGAGAGGGAGACAGAGCTCTGGGGCTCACAGTGAGTGTGGTGTGCAGGACAGTCCCCTGGCAGGTAGGGATGTGCCTCGGAGTCAGCACGGGGGTGGCGTTATGGAGCAACATATGGTGGCTGCCAGGAGGAAGAATGTGGAAAACAAGGGCCTTTCTTCTGATCCTCCAAATGAAGGGTCTGCAGCAAAAATACAGGGGTTAAAGATGGAAGAAAATGGAGAGTGGAGCCCATCCCAGCAACCTGCAAAGAGGAGCAATCCACACGTTTTCAGCAGACCTTCTTCATTCATTTTTCAGGAATACTTAAAGACTGACTCTGTGGTTAATGTCCCTCAAATACTTTCTGCTTATAATTCAGTTCATGCTTATAGAATTCCTGAAGAGATGAGCTCCAGGCCCTGTCACCTGGTGCATACCAGCCCTGGCATGGTTAATGATACACAAGAAGACAAACAGCATCCTGGCAGTGTATGTAAGCTGACTTCCAGAGAAGCAGCTCTGCAAAGTGAGGTGCCAGCACCCAGCCAGCAGTGCCTGCTCCATGCCCAGCTGCATTCAGATTTAGATCAAGATGTGTTTGAGGACAGTGCTGACTTGAAATGTAAGGAGAGTGCTCTTCTAGTTAAAAATGCTTCCAGGAAGCTGAACGGTTGTACAGATGAAAATCAGTGCTGTGAGTCTGAAGGAAAAATTGGGAGTGATGTTAGGGAACCACCCCTGAATCAGCAGGCCAGAATGCAGAGGGCATCCCTGTCCTGCAGCTGCAGTGCTGTGGAAGTGGAGCACTCTCACTGTGAGGAGTCAGCTCAGGGGCATGAGCAATGCTGTGGTAATACCAGCCAAATGTCTTTTTTCAGGCCAAAGGAAGATTCCACATCTCAGAAGGAAAAACAGGCTGATAACAGCAGTTCTGACCTTATCACACATCAGGAACAGGAGGAACCTCCTGGTCAGAAACATCAACCTGAACTTCCAAACCAGCTCCTAAGACAGCTTCAGGATGATCTTGCTGCTGAACAAATAACCATGCAGACGACTCCCATGCTCTACTATCTTTCAGGGGGGAAAGCCACCAGTATCCTGCACCACAACAACCTCACCCAACGTCAAGAGGACTCAAGGAGCTCACCAAAAAAGCTTCCAGCAAGCTGCTGCTCTGCCTCAGCACGTTGTCTGGAGGTACACAGAGAAGGCAACCAGCTTCAGAGGACCCCCCCTCCCCATCGCTGCGCCGCTGGTGACCTGCTGGAGACCCAGGACCTCCTTCTCGGGAGTCCCACTTCATCCACAGATGAGAACTTCAAGAATGACTATAGAGAGAAGCTTAAAGTGGCTCAGAAGAAAGTTCTGAGAGAAACTTCCTTTAAAAGAAAAGACCTACAGATGAGTTTGCCTGTTAGACTGAGACACAAACCCTCTAAGAGGCCTTCAATCGAACACCTGCGGTCTTTCTCCTTGTCTGGTGCAAGCGAGGATGCCAAACCTGTTCCTTGTTCCCCTTCTCAACTGGGATCCTTGGAGAGCTTCAGGAGAGGTGAAGAAATGATGAGGCTGCAAACAGGTCAAATAGGACGAAGGAAAAGGGGAGCCAAGGAGCAAAAAACCCTCTGTTACTCTGAACCTGAGAAACTCGATCAGCTGGTGGATAAGGAAGTACCATGGAGCCAGGTCAGGGATGAAATCCCTGAGCAGGATATAGTGGCAGCTAGGAGAAAGACTCTGGAAAACAGAGGGAGAGCACTTTCCAGTTCAGGTATCTCCAGGACAGAGCTGAAACAAATCCAGCAGACTGCACTCATTGAATACATGGAACGAAAGATTAATCAAAGACCAGGTAGTTCCCAACACCTCCCACTACATAAGCCACCCCTGCAGAAGAGGCTGTCGCATCCCAAATGGCTCCCTGGCAATATTCCCAACCCAGCTGGGAGCAGGAAGGTGCAAAACAATGAGCTTTCCAGCCAAGTTCTCTCTCAAGAGAAACCAACAGATGTTTTTCCTCCCCTGGCTTTTGTTCCCCCGCTGAGTGTGTCCAGCAGGTGTGATCCCAACTCTGGTACAGCCACCTCAAAGCACAACCCATCTCCCAGTGATGTGGGTGGGAGCTGTACCAGCACGTGTGCATCAGCTGGTGGTCCTGTGCCTGGGAGACCCCACGAGCGATCGAAATCAACTCCTCCTCCCATGCAGGTGAGAACAATATTGAGGTAGGAATGATTGTTTGAGTCCAACTTAGGACTGTTCTAGAGAACTGTGGGACTTTCCATGGGAAAAGCAGCTGAACGTCACTGCTGAGGAATTCAGACTTCCTGAGCTGAGGATGTAGCTGGGAGAAGGGAGGGAGACGCCCCATTTGCTGCACCAGTGGCAAGTGCCATGTAGCTGTTCCTAATGCTTTGCAGGAGAAATAATGGGGGGGATCTGAGAGGAGTGCTACCAGTTTTAACCTGTTCTGTACTCCTGGTTAATGCTGGCAATTCATTACTCCCAAAAACATGAGGACGTAGCACAGACAGCAGCTCCTGGGGGCAGCAAACGTGGGAGTAAAACTAAACAGCTGCCCAGCCTCAAAATGCTGCTTGTCCCAGCGTGCTGTTTTCATTTCCAGGACACTCTGAGATGTGCTGGTGGGGCAGTGGCACCGTCTCGGCGTTGCAGGAGCTGTTTTGGGACCCCCAGGTAAGGCTGGGCCTAGCTCAGGCCTCTGTCCAAGGTGTGTGAGCTCCGCTGGCCGCCGTGGCTGTCTGCTTCTGCCCTCCTGTCCTGGGATCCCTTGTTATCCATGTGGGAATATCCACCCCCTGTGCTGTTTGTTTCCTTTGGGGAGAGTCTTTAGACACTGTGAGGAACCAAAGTGGGAATGCAGGGTGCACCTGAGCTGTGCTCCCTGTGGCAGCCACTCTCCCTCCTGCAGATAGATTCACAGGGGCTGGAAGGGCCCTCCAGAGCCCATGGGGTCCAACCCCCTGCCAAAGCAGGGTTCCTAGGACAGGGCACACAGGTCGGTGTCCAGACAGGGCTGGAATCTCTCCAGAGAAGGAGACTCCACACCCCCTGGGCAGCCTGTCCCAGGGCTCCCTCACCCTCACTGGGAAGAAGTTCTTCCCCAGGTTGGGGGGGAACTCCCTGTGCTCCAACTTGAGGCCATGGCCCCTTGTCCTGTCCCCACAGACACTGAGAAGAGGCTGGCCATGTCCCCCTGGGTCCCACCCCTCAAATGTTTATAGACATTCATAAGGTCCCCCCTCAGTCTTCTTCTCTCCAGGCTGAACAGCCCCAGCTCTCTCAGCCTTTCCTCACAGGGGAGATGCTCCAGGCCCTTCATCATCTCCATGTCCCTCCTCTGGGCTCTCTCCAGGAGATCCCTGGCTGTTTGATCCCAGGGAGCCCAGCACTGGACACAACACTGCAGGTGGGGCCTGAGCAGGGCAGAGCAGAGGGGGAGGATCCCCTCCTGTGACCTGCTGCCCACACTCCTCCTGATGCCCCCAGGATCCCATTGTCTCTCTCAGCCCCAGGGCACACTGCTGGCTCATGGCCAACCTGTCATACCTGAGATCACAGCTCCCTCAGCTGAGCTCTGGTGAAAACAGCATCTGCGACGCCTGGCATGTGAAGTGTGTGTGCTCAGAGTGGTGGAACAGGGGCTCCTGGGGCCTGTTTTGTAAGGGAAAGAAAATCCTGTGCCGTTTCTGTGCAGCTGACTACAAAGCCTGTGTGTAACTGCCTGTGTTTGTGTTGCTGCTTTGAGGAGCAGGAGGGGAAAAAGATCTGAACTTTGCCCCAAGGAGGTGACACTGACACTTGTGTAGTGAGGGAGTTGTCATTGTTTGGGCCATTCAGAGAGATCCTGGTGGTTCCTGGAGGCTTGGGGGGAAAATAGGTGTATTTTTAGCACGATTTTGAAGTTTTTCTCGAATTTTCTAGCAGTGTGTGGAGGCAGCGTGGGGCTCATGGGATTCAACACCAGAGTCCCAGCATGTGGAGGCTTTCCTAGAACAAAGAATCATAGAATGGCAAGGGTTGGAAGGGACCCCAAGGGTCACAGAGCTCCAACCCCCCTGCCACAGGCAGGGCCACCAACCTCAGGCCTGGAGCTACACAAGGTTGCCCAGGGCCCCAGCCAACCAAAGAAATCTGCTGGTGTTTTCTTAAATCTAGAAACTACTCTGTGTATCCACAGTGGGGTTCTGCAGCCTCTACTGTCAGGCATTATGTCTCTTCATCACCCTCCACTGCCCTGGTCACCTCCAGGAAAGTAAAAAGTCAACCTTCATACCTCCTCAGATGGCTTTAGGAAAAGCTCAGGCCACCCTTAGAGACAGGGTCAGTACCTTCAGGGGAGGGAAGGGCCAGTTCTCTCCCAGCTGTGTTGGTTTTATGTGGGACCTTAGAGAAAGGGCTGGACAAAACCTGCAGTGAACCCTCTATGTCTCTCTTCAGAGAGTAAATTCAGCTCAGAGCCTACAACTCATCTGTCAGGTTAACAGAGTTAAATTTGGGGTCCTAAATCATCTTTCCATCTAATCCCTCAGGCATTCCTCTCTCCTGGCCCCTCATAACACTGTCAGCTTATGAAAAATAAGCTGGAGGGAGAAAACAGGTCTGTCTGTGCAGTCACAATGAGCACAGCAACATTCCTGTGCCCAGAGACAGCGGCTCCTCACACACAGATGGGCTGGGCAGGCTCCAGTGCTCCTGTGTTCAATGGTGCCCCCATGCGACTGCAAATTCTGTCCCAAAGTGTGCTTTTAAATTACCTGCATCTCCTTAATCCATCAGTCCCTTTTCTGTCCAAGCTCCTGAAGTGTTGTGTTGGGAAGCTCTAAGCCCTGGGTCAGGCTTGCACTGGGCCACTGGAGGTTTGATCTCAAAAATCTGAGAGGATTTAATAAAACTTTGACTTCAGCCTAATGGCCCTTTCAAAACAGAAGCCTCAGATGAACAATGTTTCCTCTGTGCTGGTACCTGGGGTGCCTAGAGACAAGGAAGCACTAGATGTCTCCCCCCAAGAAGGGGTGCACAGGAGGCATCAAACTGGTGCTCACTCTTAGGCTGCAACGTTCTTGCTCTAGAAATAAGGTGTAAGGGACAAGGCAGGGGAGATTGGCCAGCCTCTTCTCAGTGTCTGTGGGGACAGGACAAGGGGTGATGGCCTCAAGTTGGAGCACAGGGAGTTCCACACCAATCTGGGGAAGAACTTCTTCCCAGTGAGGGTGAGGGAGCCCTGGGACAGGCTGCCCAGGGGGTGTGGAGTCTCCTTCTCTGGAGAGATTCCAGCCCCCTCTGGACACCGACCTGTGTGCCCTGTTCTAGGGACCCTGCTTTGGCAGGGGGTTGGACCCCATGGGCTCTGGAGGTCCCTTCCAACCCCTACAGCCCTGTGATGCTGTGATTTCTGAAGATGTGTGATGGTCCTGCAGAGGAACTGAGAAATTGAGCGGGGATGCAAATAACGCAGAGCAGTTCAGCTGTGTGTTCATGGGCTCTCTGTTTTCCCAGGCACATAGGTATTATGGAATATGATTTATTTTTAAAATTTTAATAAAAAGAGGAAGCTGTAAAGATAATGACAATTACCTGCAGCTGCTTCAACCCCCTGCCAAAATACCCATTTTACAGAAGTGTCTGAGCTGAAGAGCTGTGTCTGTTCTCTTACAGTTTCCACGATCCTGAGAAAGATGGATGTGATAATCATGAGTGGAAAGATGATGATGTGACTGGACATGCATCTTGTCAGGATACTAAGGAGCTGACTCCTGAAAGCTCCCTTCCTGTCCTCAGAAGTGGAAGCAAGGAAGGTGCTGGGGTGGAGGAGGAATGTGGAACTGCATCTCTGAACGGCAACGCTTCCATGGAGCACCCAGAGCAGCAGCCTGGAGCTCCCCAGGAGCAAGTACAGTACTGCCACACAGCCTTAGCCCAGCCTCACCAAGGAGACAAAGATACAGCCCAAGATTTAGCTGCACAGGACTCATCTGTGCACAAGAGCCAAGGTGATGCTCTCCCTGAGGGGGAGACAGACCCTCCCAGGGGGAAGCTGCGGTCCCCTGAAGACCAGCGATGCGAAGAGCTGGCTATGGAGATCATTGCCAAAGACAGTTCTCTGGTTGATATTCTCATGCCTCATCCTGCTAGAACAACTGCTCTGGACCTGCTGGAGGGTTTGTTTCCTGTTAGTGTCTCCATGCTGGACAGGTCACGCAGGAAAAAGGGACACAAGCAGCCTGCATGGCAGAATGAGTAAGTAGACAAAAGCAATCAGCTGGCATTTTAAGCTACCTCAGAGCATGACTGTTGTGTGGGTACTGGTCACGAGATGACTTGAGCATGTATTTCTTACTTCTGTTTCATTAGCAGGATATTTGGGCTTTGTGATTTGTATACCAAGGAATACCTGAGGCTGTGAGCCTCAGGTTCAGTGGCACCTTCCAGAAAGGGCCATCGTGAACCTGCCCTGCTCTGTGTCTGTGAAATAACATGGAACAATTGGTGATAAACCCCCTGAGCACAGTGCTTGAGAACAGGAACTCTTCAGGTGGTTACCATGGGTATTTACCTTCTGTTCCAAATGCAGGGGAAGCAGGAAAGATGCAACAGAAGAATCTGAACATGATGCCAAGCAAGGGAGCAAGGATCCTACCCCAAAGGGAAATGGAGTCCTGAGCAGGAGCAGAGGCAGCACCAAGGACCTCGATGACATCACGTCTAAGAAAGTAGGTAGATGACCAGCAGAGGAATCACTTTGAAGAATTAAGGAATTCTTTTTCCCCCATAGAAACCTGGCCATGCTCCATCCCAGGCTGCCTTCCTGAAGCTCCTCCAGCCGCATAGGTGGTGACATTGGTCCTCACCCACTGTCTAACTGGTGCTCCTGTCGCTGATTGCTGAAGAGGCTGAAGGGGTTCTCCTGCTCCACTCCTGGGGTCTTTTTCCATATCGAACAGCCGCCCCCTCTCCCCTGCCCAGGCTCTGTGGCTTGCCTCAGTCACCCATGGGACCTGTGCTTTCTCTGCATAACTGGGCTGTTCAGCCTGGAGAGAAGAAGCCTGAGAGGGGATCTGATCAATGGTTATCAGTATCTGAAGGGTGGGACCCAGGGGGACATGGGCAGCCTCTTCTCAGCGTCTGTGGGGACAGGACGAGGGGCGATGGCCTCAAGTTGGAGCACAGGGAGTTCCACCCCAATCTGGGGAAGAACTTCATCCCTGTGAGGGTGAGGGAGCCCTGGGACAGGCTGCCCAGGGGGTGTGGAGTCTCCTTCTCTGGAGAGATTCCAGCCCTGCCCTGTCCTAGGAACCCTGCTTTGGCAGGGGGTTGGGTCCCATGGGCTCTGGGGGGCCCTTCCAACCCCTGCAGCTCTGTGATTCTATGATATTATAAATGAAATTCCTGCTGGTTCTTGTAAAGCTTGGTGATGGATCTGTGACTTCCCGTTCATGTCTTAGAGCATAACACATGTAATCAGGTTGTAATCTTTATTCAGCTCCCTCTGGCTGAGTGGAAGCTCTGAGCTAGGGATTATATCACCAGTTAAGGCGCTTACCAGTAAGTCCCTTTTCAGAGCTGAGAATTAAGCACAGCTTAGGAAATCTTCCTCTTTTTCTTTTTTTTTTTTAATTTTTCTTTCCCAGAGTTTAAAATTCTTTTGAAAGTCCAAAATTTGGCACAGACAATGTGAGGAAAAGCCATTCCATAGAAACGATACGGAGTCTCCTTGGCAAGATCAGCTCTCCATGGTTTTTTGGGGGGGTATTTTTTCCCCTTTTGCAGCTGGAACTCATCTCCAGCCTCCGGTGCAAGCTGCAGAGCCTGTGGGAGGAGAGGGAGCTGGTCCTGGCTGAGGCCAGGGAGTGCAGGGAGCGAGGTGAGGAGCTGGAGGCAGCCGTGCGGGGTGTCTGCAAGCCCAACGAGTTGGAGCGCTACCTGATGTTCATCGGGGACCTGGAGAAGGTGGTGAGCCTCCTGCTCTGCCTGTCCAGCCGCCTTGCCCGGGTCCAGAACGCCATGAGGAGGATCGATGGCAACACAGATGCTGAGGAGAAGGTGAGTGGGGAGTGAGCAGGGTGTTGGATGTGTTCCAGTCGCTTCTTTCCAGGCAGGGCTGTGCTCAGCTCCTGTCTGCCAGCTCTAAGCAACACCTGTGGATTATTCATGAGCACAACCAGTCACTGGGGTGTTCAGTGCCACAGGCAGGCTATGTCTCCATGGCTGAAGCAGAACAGACTTTTGAGCAGGACCCCAGGTTCAGTGCTGGAGAACCAAAGCACAGGCTGAGCTGCCCTGCTGGGGGGGCAGCAGCCACAAACCCCTGAGAGAGCCCAAGCCCAGAATTGGAACCCTCAGGCTGCTCCCTGCAGAGTAGCTCCAACCTCTGCTCCAGAGGGGTGTTCTGGGGTTTTTCCCCCCTGGTAATTTCAGTGCATTACTTCCTGCCTTTGAAATCCTATTTCACTTGTCTCAACTACAGTGAGAAGGAAGAAGATGTGGTCACAACTTGAGATAAAATTCCCTGGAGTTTAACTCAGCTAGCCAGACTTGCTGGGAATTAGGAATTGTCTTGTGTCACCAGGAAACCTTTTCAAGTCTGAAATGCCCTGCTACCTCTAGAGAAAATAAGGCAGGGATGATGCCCTCCTGCTGTCCCTATTGCTTTTAGACATGATTTATCACCACAATACCTGCTGTGTTTTATCACTATGATGCCTCCCATGGAAATTAGAAAACCTAGGATTTCCTGGAGCTGTGCTGCTGCTGACCTGTAGCTCTAGAGGCTGATGGTAGCTCACACACAGGAGGGCACTAGAAGAGCCCTGCCATGCCAGGGGATGCCAAGAAGCAGGGTCTACGTGCTCCAAAATGTCAGTTGTGTCCCCACAAATAATCTGAGCAGTATTTCACTGACTCTGGCTTGGGGGCTGGCAGAGGGCTGCTGTTTCTCTGCTGTTTATGCTCTTCACAGGAAAGATGTTAAAAATCATTTATTTGAGGAGTTGAATAATATGCTCACTGAAGGGCTGGCTGTGTGCTGGAGTTACAGCCATCTCCCAAGGGCTGTGATTGCCCCAGTGTTAGCACAGCTGGGAGGGCTCCATCTCTGACCCCATTTTCAGGGTGCTGATGGTGACTGCTGCTCCATGGTGTGTTTATGGGCACTGTCCCAAAGCTGGATGTTTTCCAGCAGCTCTATCCCTGTGGAAATCAGGACAGCTGAAAGAGAATTAGCTAAGATGTGAAATGTCTTAAAATCCTGTAGAGCAGGCAAGGCTGGATTCTCATGGGTTTGCTAAAAAGGAGCCTTTGATGAGCAGTCACTGTCTACATTTGAGTGACTCTATCTCATGTACCCTTTGATAGCAGCCACACTATCTTTCTAATACACAGCTCTGGCCACACACCACTCACCAAATACAGAGATATGTGCCTTAAAGAGCTTCTAATTGAATGAAGATGGATACAGGATGCTCTAAATTTACCAGACTGTTAAGTATATTGATTTTTTTTCCTGAGGGCAGTGCAGAAGTGAGCCTTGATGGGGTTTACTGGGTGCCTTTACCTTACAAGCCACAAGAATGAGTAATTCAGTGGAGAAAAAACCTCCTGTGGAACACAGAGCCCACAGGAGGAAGTAATTAAACTAAATCGACTGTGGCTTCCAAATGAAGATCTAGAGCCTGCCAGGAATGATGAGTTCTCATAGAGTGCTGCTTTGTTTTTTCACCCTGTTAGCAATCACTGAAGGAACGACACGAGCTCCTGTCTAGACAGAGGGAGGATGCAAAAGACCTGAAGGAGAATCTGGACCGTCGGGACAGGGTGGTCTCTGGAATCCTTGCCAAGTACCTGAGCGAGCAGCAGCTCCAGGGCTACCGGCACTTCGTTCAGGCCAAGACCTCCTTGCTGATTGAGCAGAAGGACCTGGAAGAGCAGATTAAATTTTTGGAAGAACAATTGGAAAATCTAGAGAAAAGCATCCCCCTCTGACAGCCACCCAGGGATGTGGAGTGTCCGTCCTCACGCCTCGTGGGTTGTGGTGTCTCCCTGGAAATCCCCGTGTGCTCCACTGGGTGAGTTCCTGCAATCCTGTTGGTGCCACAGTACTGAGGAGTGCTTAGATGCTCTGAGGATGCACTAGGCACCCACTGGACGTGCCTTCCCCTTTGGGTGGGTGAACAGCATCCTACCTGTGCAGCAGACTGCAGTTTGGAAACGACCGATAGGATGTGTTGCTCCTGTTAACTCGGTGTGTTTCCCTTCCTTGTTGTCCATCCATCTGTTTCCAGATTGACATAATCCCAATAAAAGAACCACACAAATATTTCCCTCGTGTGGGAGGCCTGAGTGATTGAAATGAAACATGAGGTGGGTGTTAGATTTGAATTGGAGATTGCATGGAGTCGTAGGAAATGTTACGGACCGATGCGGTGAGGCTCCTGCACTCCTTTCTGCTGCTTATGGCACACTAAAAATACACTGTAATGAGAGAAGATAATGACTGATTGCCTTTCTGGGGAGTTGCCATCCACAGGTCTTTCCTGGCTCTGTGTAATCCCAGTAGGCTGATCTTAGGAGGGCAGGAAAAAGGGTGGTTCTCACTGGCATCAGAGACCTGGGCAGTGATGAAGGCAGCTTAATGAACGCTTCTGGGAATGATAAACTCAGAACTTGCTCAGTCATTTGCAGAGTCCTTGCTATGCTTTTACATGTTTATTTTTCAAGCAGCATCCCCAGGGGGTTGTTTCCAGGTGTCTTTCCATTGTTGACAGCGGCGGGGGAGCTCTGCTGCACAGTGAGGTAGGTGGGACACCTGGAGGAAATGATGGTGTTTCAGTGAGGCTTTATACAGATCCCCCAGCAGAAATCGCTGAACTAACGCTGTGTGTTGAGTCAAACCAGCAGTGGGGTGTTTAAAATGTGAGGGGTTTGGTTGGTTGGTTTGGAGTAGTCAGGGAGAGGAAGATTCCATCTGAGCTACGTACCCAGAGTGTGAATAAGGCGGCTACTAACGGGGCTCAGGCTGCTTCCACGGATGCTCATCGCTCTGTGATGGCAGGCTGCAGGAGGAAAGGTTTTACTAGCAGTGTGTGTCCTGGTCCAGTGAGTATCACCACCACCACAAGGAACTGTCCAGCTCCTGAGGCATCTCCCTTGAGACTGTGTGAGCTCTCTAACCACACAACCACCCAGGATGGGAGTGGTGTGGGTTTAAATGATGGTTTGGGTTTGGTTTACCCCAGATCTTGTTCCTCACCTGTGTCCCTGGGCACTGTGAATGAGGTGGTCAGGAAATGACAGCGTGTGGGGAGGAGACTGCTGTGTGTGTTCTGCCTGCGATGGTTGGTGAGGATACCTGCCAGCATGCTGCCTGCTGGAAGAGGGCTCAGCGTGCTGTGCTTCCCCGTGAGCACCCCGAGAAGCGGCCTGGGAGTTACACAGTGGTGCAGCAAAGCACAGATAGCTGAGGGACTCCGAGGTCATCAGCTGCTCTGTATCTGCCTTCAGAATAAATGAGTGTATCATTGGTGCTCCAGGCTCCAACAAAGCAGCATTGTTCTGTTCTGAGTTGTCTATCGTGTTCCAGGGGAGGCAACGCAGTCCCCTGGGTACGGCTGCAAGGACTTGGCAGCGGCAGGTTTGTGAGTGTATCAGGTATCAGTAGGTGCAGGTGGATGGTGTACAGCAAAGAGTGCTTCTGGGGATGTTCAACTTTGTGCCAGTGATCTGAACAAAGGAGCTTCATGCTGAGAACTCCGGACACAGGGACTGGCAGGAGAGCAGTGACTGGGCTGCCTCCGGATGCACAGGTGAACGGCCAGGCACTGTAGATCCTGGGAGCAGATCTGCACAGGGGTTCTCAAAGGCCATGAGGACAAGCTTTTAATATGTAAAGCTGAAAGCTGCCTTATGGAAATGGTCTTTAAAATAACAGCTGTGATGCGAATGGAATCAGTGGAGAATGAAACAAACATGATCTGTGTTAAGTGGGCTGGTCTCTTTAGCTGGGAAGCCTGACTTGATGGGGCACCCTGTTGTTGTTAGCCCTAGTTGAGGAAAGTCCACCTGACTGGAAGGAAATGTTTGGTAAGTGAAGGTAATACTTGGCTTTAGGTGGAGTCTCTCTTACCTCTTTGGCCTCTTATGTCAAGGGGAGGATGGTTGCTGCTCCAGGGCTGACCTGAGCCTGGAGCAGAGCTGTTGTGCTTTGCTGCAAAGGGGGAAACGATGGCAGGAGAGCTGCCTCCAGCCAGCACCACTGCTGCTCCCTGCTTCTCTGCCTGCCTTCCCTCCCTCTTGCAGCATGGGAACCAAGACAGCCAGGAATGCAGTGCACCTTTTCTGTGTGATATTGGGCTGGAGTTGCCTCTGCCCCACATGCTCCGACCAGGGAAGCCACAATGCTCTGCTGCTCTTCCCAGCGGCTGCTGTTGGGTCCCAAGTGTCAGGGCCTTGGCAGTTCCTTTGTGCTGAGACCTGCTGAGCTGCTGCTTGGGCAAACAAGGCCAGGTGTGTGTGTTAGGGGAATGTAAGGAATGAAGGAGCTCCCTGCTACCTGATCTGCTGCTGGGGAGGGCAGGCAGGAAATTCCCACTGCTGCCCAGTGGGAGCAGGAACGCTTCCCAGTCTCCTATTGCAGCCTGCAAGCCTCATAATTCCTTAACGTCCTGGGTAGAGGGTAATGTGACCCCACTGCTGTGAGAGGACCGCTGTTGGAGACTTGCAGTGAGCTGTCTGTATGAATTCACTGCAGCTACATCCAGGAGAAAGCAAAATAAGGGAGAAGGGAGGCGGTGGAACAGGCAAAACGCAAGAGCCTGGATCTCCCCCGCAGGGTGCTGGCTGCAGGGCGGCTGGTGGGATTCCAGGAACAATCTCTGCAACTCATTTGGCCATCGCACACAAGCAGTGTGGGGGAAGAAACTGCAGCAGCTTCTGTGCTGCTAAGCAGAAGCAGACAGGTCTGACTTCTGGACAAAAGGATCCCTCTTATCTCTTGGAGCTGGCACGATGAGCCAGTGCACCAGGTGTGGGATGGGGCAAGCAGTCCGACGGGGCCTCACGCCTGGCTGACAGTGTCCTGGCAGCAGCTCCGGGGGTTCCAGCAGCAGCAGCTCATTTAGGATTTGATTTAACACCCACTGCAACGTGTGGGAGTCGCTGCTGGATCAGGAGCTGCTGGTTCAGCGTCTCAGGCGCTGAATTGTAGGATTTTCAGTTTTATTGTTGGAACCCCAGGCCTGGCTTTCCTCCCCGGGGCGTCACGCCGTGGGGTGTCTGCCGTGGGTCTGATTAGAGAGGTGCAGGGGTTAATGTCAGTGTACTCCGCAGCCGATCTGTGCGGCGCTTGAGAGCTGCGTTTCATGAGTAGAAAGATGTTCTCTGCATCAGGAATTCATGGCAACCATCTGAATAAGATCTTAAAAATAACCCTGGAGCAGGATGGCAGAGCTGATCCGAGCCCACGTACACGCTAACGAGGAACCGGGCTGCAGGCAGCCCGCAGCCTCTGGGCTTCACAAACCACACGTGAATTGTGCTGCTGAACAGAGGCACGAAAGGTTAGCACAGAGACTCTGAAATGCCACGTGAGCCTTGAAGCTGAGTCACCTCCTGGAGAAACCCGCGGAGAGAAAATACGGGCTGAACTGATAGTCTTGATTTAGGAAATCCGAGACTTCTAAAAAAGTACAGGAACAGGCAGATGCCTTTCTAACAGCCCCCAGTCCATGACATGAGAACAAGAACATCCCAAACTACCTGCAGAAGGAAGCACTGTGAAGCCATCCCCATCCCTCCTGAGATCCCTGCCCCGCAGCAGCTCCGATGGGATGGCTGGTGGCTCCAGCAGCCCTGTTTGGGATTCATCTGCTGCCTCCGGGGCACCAGGACTGTGTCACTCCCTGTCTCAGCGGGAAGCAGGAGCAAAAGAGGTGAGGGTGAGCCTCATCGATGGGCAAAACCTGTAGCAGAAGCTGAGGCACCCAGACAGATGGCTGCAGGGAGAGGAGTGAGCAGGTCCAGCCCAGGGTGGCCCGAGCTCGGAGCAGAGCTGTTGTGCTTTGCTGCAAAGAGGAGACTATGGCAGGACCCATGTTGAGAAAGTCTGTTGGTACCACTGCAGTGTGGTGGTGTGACTGTATCGGTGAATCTTACTGGTGTGGCTGTGCTGAGACCATCTCCCTCAGGCAGGATCCAGGTCTGCCAGCACTGCTGCAGAGCAGTGGGTGATGCGTTACCATCACTGTGAACCACCTGAGCCACACAGAGCCCAGACATCTCACTACTGCTGTGCCATGGAGTGAGTTTTCCTCACGTTCCCCTCCACATCTGCAGCCAACTGGACTGTGGTCTCTGTGAGAGCATTTCCAGCAGTCAGGGATGTAGAGAGCCCCCCAGGTGTTGGGGTGCTTTCAGCAGGAGGTGAGGACATACTAACCTTGTGCTGATGTTGACAGCAGGGATCTGTTTTGCTGGAGCATTTCTTCATCACTGTAATAATTAAAACCCCAAAACTACTGAGCTGGAAGGATTTGCTGGCCGCTCGATCCAGGAGGAGCAGTGGGTGAGCAGCCACCAGCCATGGGTGACGGTTGGGTTTGGGGCTGCCCATGGCCATTGTGCTGTGGCTCTGCTGCTGGTTATGGGTTTCTTTGGCTTCAGTGACCAGAGAGGGAAGAGGAGATGGGAGGTAGGAAGGAGAAGCATCTCTTTGCCCATAGCTCTTCCTCATGGGGATAAAAAAACAGTCCCTGGGCATTATATGTTCTTTTCCTGGCTGTGGGCAAACATTAAGAGGCTGGCTGTGGTCAGGCACTGAGCCCAGGATAGGGGCTGGATGCGCTTAGTGCTTTGCTTTGTCTT
Organism: Laterallus jamaicensis coturniculus; assembly: GCA_022605575.1. Classification (NCBI taxonomy): domain Eukaryota; kingdom Metazoa; phylum Chordata; class Aves; order Gruiformes; family Rallidae; genus Laterallus; species Laterallus jamaicensis. Next base: position 19,830,331 of record JAKCOX010000016.1, on the reverse strand, counting down.
ATCAATTAGCAAAGTAAAGCTTGGAACTGGAATAGGGAATGAATGTTCCTCATTAGGACGCAGAGCTTTTGATCTGCTCTGTCCCTGTTTTCCCCCTGCACCAAACACAGGCTGTGCTGGTCGTGCCCACTCCAGGCCAGCAAGTTCTGGTTAACCCCTTAATTTGGGGAGAGCATTGGTATGAATCACTGGGAAGGGCAAAAATTCAGATGAATATGCAAATCAGGAGGCAAATGCATCTAAGGAATGTAGGTCATGGTGGAAATGTGCAGAGCAGGAGGAGAAGGGACGAGCAGTGGGCAGTTAACACCTCGAAAGGCCTCCTCTACCTTCAGCTGGGGGCTACAGCTCCCCTTGGGTCTGTTGGAGCTGCTCTGCAGCTCTACCATCAGACCCTGGGGTTGTGACCCATAAAAACACTTTGGTGCAGGAGCAGCATCCCCAGGGCTTCCCTAAAATGGGTGTTCCTGTGCTCCAGAGGGAATGGAGATGGCTAGAGCTCTGTGAGCCTGAGCACACCGGCACCGCCTGGCGCTGTGCAAACAGCCGCATCCGGGAGGACAAAGTCTGTCTCCTGGTGTAGCAACACAGCGTGAAGCTGGTTTGCAGAGCCCTTCAGCACAGGGTTCCGAGCTGGTGTTCCTCAGAACGCAGGATGGATGAACCCAGTTATCTCTAGAGAGACTGACTGAGCCAGGGTCAGATAAACATGAGCTTTGCTGGTCTCTGGTGCTGCTGAACTAGACTCCCAGCCTGTTGTATTTGCGTAGGCGCTCCCCCTACACGCAGCATTCACAGGGTGGGGATGATGCTGCTCATGCTGCCCACAGGTCTGAAAGAGATTATCTTGAGGAGGAGTATCAGCAGCGTGTGCTTCCCAGGAGGGACTGAGACCATTACCTGCTGCTCACAGCGGGACAAGGGAGACGTGCCAGCCAGTGGCTTGGGTGGAAGCTAAGGCAGAGTGCAACCCCGAGCCTGGTCCTGTGCCTTACCTGCACCTTCGACCTCCAGGCCCAAGCCATCTACCCCCTAGAAGTGGAGCCCTGAGGACTTGGGGAAGTTGTTGCTTTTATCCCTTCCTGCAACCAGCTTTGGTGGTGCAGAAGGCAGCTCTGAGCTCAGCTGGAGGCTCCGCAGGCTGCCTGCCCAGCCACTGGCCCAGGCCACGGCGCTGTTGGGTGCACGCTTCTGAAAGCATCCTGCCTAAACTTCACGGCTCTGCTTGTTCCTGCAGGAATCCTGCTGTGCTGCCCTGGATTTGGGCTGGGCACAGTGAAAATAAGGAGAATCAATCAAACTGAGGGATTTGTAAAGCAGTCCTGGCCTTAGTCTCTGCCAGGAAAACTCTCCTGTGATGGTCCCACAGTGTCCCTTCCGCATGTGTGGGGCGACTCGTGAAAGCAAAGCCTGGTAAGGCTGACAGGCTGGCTGCCTCAGTCCCTCTCGCAGCAGGTCGCGCTGGGAATGGTAATCACAGCCTGCCCAAATCCTGCCCTGTCTTTAACCTGCACAGCAAGGAGGAAGGAGCTGAGTCACCGCACAAACCTGTTGGCAGAGCCTGGCCCACCCCACCCACAGCACCGGCCGCTGTGAGCTCCCCACCTTGGTGTTGCAACCTTCCTACCAAGCCTCTGAGCGCCTCCCGGGGCGGGTGAAGGGCAAGGGCCAGGTAGTTGTTGTTGCTGGGCCTTTTTCTGTCACACAGACTCATCCCAAGGTGCCTCAGAGGAAGGAGTAGAGCAGAATCATCTTGATAATACATGTTGCAATCCAGTCTTATCTCAGCCATGACTTCTGGCTTCTCCTTTGACACAACAATAGAGGAGCAAGAGAGCCTTCCCCCTGCTTCCCTGAGGGCGAAGTCACAGCTGCGCTGTGCGGGTGGGTCAGCTGCCTTTCCTTAAACAGAAACCACTCCATGCTTCACCCATCCTCCAGCTCAGGTAGGTTCCACTCAGAATTAGCACTTCAGCTACGTGGCCTGAACGGGTATCAGGCACATATCCATAACTAACAGGCTTCCCAGTAAGGCTGAGTCAAACTGGAGAGCGTTACCGATTCCCACAGACACTCTGACCAGGCAACGTCAGTCCCACCAGCGCCTCAGTTGTGACACTAACACACACACCCCCCCCAACGTGCTCCTCTGGTTTCAGAAAATGCAGGAAAACAGAGTGTTTAATGTCAATAAACTCGGAAAAACTTGTTAAAACAGAGCAACAGACATTTTTCCCTTGGAACTCTGCAAGCTGACACAGTGCAGCACAAATCAAGGTTCCCAATGACCATGCTGGGCAATGGTCACGCCAACAGCTACAGAGCAAATAGGATCTGTTGTGTTTGGGTTTTTTTAAACCCTACTCCAGATAGAGAAGTCATGAGGTGCTTGATCATTAACATTTGCTTAACAACTTAATTAGTTCAATAGGGAAGCAGACTGTTGGCAGAATAATCAGAGCCCTCTGCAATCCATGCAGCTCCAGGGAGAAGGTTTTACAGTAAGAGCCAGCAGAGCCTCCACCTTCAGCACAGTCCTACAGTGTGTTCCTTGCTGAGCGCTTGGGAGAAGCCAATTACAACCAATTAGAAGTGCCAGGCTTAATTCAAGGGTGAAAAAAACCCCCCGCATTCCTGGAGTCACTGAGCTGGAAAGCATGCAAACCGGTGTTTCAGCATGGACACACAAACACGTGCTGGGCTGAGAAGCTGAGCACGTGCCGTGTTGCCATCACCTTCCTCACCTTGGAATGACATGGGGGTTTAATTACACTTTGAGAGAACGTGATGGGTCACAGACCAGCCCAGGAAAGGGCAGTTTCTGCTCTTAGCTCTGCCTCTTCATGTTACCTTTAACCAAGTAATGTTTTAAGAAGCGGTAGTCACACGGCAGAGGTATCACTTCACCTGCAGTGAGCGTGCCCTTTGGAGCTACACGTACTCCTGTATATAGAACAGGTACATTTAGAATATAAAAGAGGAGGAGGAGGAGTCAGTGTGAGGTCAGCGATTCATGCTGTGGAGATAAACATTGCTCTAAGAGGTCATGCAGACACCCCATCATCAAACACCTAACATAAAGCCCAATTTTTATAAGTATTTATTATAAACAGGTCAGAATCAAAGGCCAAGTTTCAAACGGACAGAATCAGGCACACAAGCCTGACTGTTTTCAGTTGGGCACTGGGGAACTCCACAGGACCCAACCCCAGTCTTTCAGTTCAGTTTCTCAATACCAAATATCAACAAGGTTTTTCTTCAGATGAAGCGACTGAACTAGAGTCAAGTCTCAATGTTCACAGTATCATCCAGGCCGTGGTTAGTACCAGCTGGTCAGAAAGTCCCTCAGGAAGAGAACAGCACAATGGGAATGCTAACCTAGCTTTCAGGCTGAGGTAGACAGGGCACTTGAGTGCTGAGGGTTGGGGGGTTTAATTTTTTTGATTTTTAAGAAAACTCATTAGGCAACAATTGAGATTGTTTGGTTCGTATTTCTGATAGCAAGAAACTCTTGTTTCAAAAAAAGTTACACACACTTTTTTAAATAGAAATATTCCTCTTCTGGTACCAAAATAATCAGAAACCTCATAGAAAACTATTCATCTCCCCTCTAATAATTTAAGCCTGCTAAGTAACAAGCCATGGGAAAGTAGCCAGCTACCAGCTTGCTGTTCACAGTGTAGAATATGCAATTCTTTACCTTACTTTTGCTCTCCAGCCAAGGAACACAGCTCAAGAAGGTTGTACCTTAAGGATTTAACCTGTCTACACACACAGGTTGGTTTAGTTTTTCAACCATGAAGTATAAAGTTTGCAGTCTCCACCAATGGTACGTAGTGTCTGCAACACCCCCTGGGCAGCTCCCTTTCCCCAGGTGTTGGTGAGCCAGGTTTCCTCCAGTGGTCGCTGATTTAAAACATCCAGAAAGACAGAGAGGAGAAATCCAGGCTGCTTCTGCGAGGGAAGAATTGAGCCCCCAGTGATGTTATTTATATCCCAAGAAGCTAGTGGCCAAAGAACAGCTCAGAAACAGGCCTGCGTTTCACAACAACCTCCTCTTCCTCCTCCTCTGTCACCTCGGAGAGGGAAGAATATGAAGGGAAGCCCCCTCTGGTCTTTGGCTTCCTCCTTGGGCCTGTAGTGGCAGCCAGGAGCTTGCTTAAGGACGAGGGCTTCCTTAAACCTTTGGTGAGATCGTAGAAAGCCATGTCATCAGATATGACCCCCAGGAAAGTGCTAGTAGAGCTCAAGATTGAAGCCGCAAGCTTTGTGGTCTTCTTGATGGGCACAGTGGGCTCTGTGCTGTGGGCAAGGCTGGGGTCCCCCAGCAAGCGCCTGACCGCAGAAGAGGTCCCTTCCTTCAAGTACTGGTGCGGCTTCTTCCCGCTGTAGTCCCTCAGGTCAGTCTTGGCATGGTAGCTGTAGACCAGCATGTTGATGATCTTCTCCTGGCCGTGTATGGCGGCCAGGTGCAGCGCCGTGTAGCCACTGTACGACCTGGCGTCCACGTTCAGGCGGACTCCTCCCTTCTCAGCTTCGGTGATGATGTTCTTCATCATGTCACAGTTGCCACTCTTGGCAGCCCAATGCAGGGCGGTGAAGCCCGAGATGAAGTCCCGCCGGGTTGCCAGGCTGGCGTCACTCAGCAGTAGCCCATGGAGCTGCTGGGTCCACTGCCCACCGGACACCATCACCAGCCACCGGTGCTCGGTCTCCTCCAGGGACACCACTGCCACCTCCTCGCTGGACCGGTGGTTCTTGGGGACCCGCCGCAGGCCTGGCGAGCGGGACCCGGCGTCCTCCTCCAGCTGCGGGGGCGACAAGGGGGATCCCGGCTCCTCGGGCGGTCCCACGGTTGGGGCGGCAGCGGGGGGCGGCACGCAGCGCACCGGCAGCATGCAGGGCTTGGCGTGCGGCTCCCGCCGGGACCCCGCCGTGCCGGCGGGCAGGGGCACCCCGCCTCCGCCGCCTTGGAAGAGGCCTCGCAGCTCGGCCACGGCCCGAGGCGACGGCAGCTCCCGGGGGGGGCGGCGGGGAGAGCCGCCCCGTGGGGACGGGGGCTGGGATGGGGTCGGGATCAGGGATGGGATCGCGGATGAGTTCGGGAATGGGGCCGGGATCGGGAGTGGGGCCGGGATCGGGAGTGGGGTCGGGGGTGAGTTCGGGGATGGGGTCGGGATCAGGGATGAATTCGGGGATGGGGTCGGGGGTGGGATCGGGATCGAGGACGGGGTCGGGGATGGGGTCGGCATCAGGGATGAGGTCGGGGCCGGGGTCGGGGCCGGGGTCGCCGCCATCGCCCCCGGGCGGTGGTGCGGGACGCAGCTCCCGCCTCAGGACGACGAACTTGGTGCCGTCGCGCTCCTTCACCACGGCCACGGCGTTCACCGCCGCCTTGAACCGCTCCCGCCGCTCGGTCCGGGCCGCCCCGTCCCCGCCGGCCTCCAGCAGCGGCCGGAAGGCGCTCAGCAGCTCGGTGTTACGCACCCGCCCGCCGCGCTCCCGCAGGAAGCCCAGCACGGCCGCCGGGCTGATACCGAGCTCCGCCATCCCGCTGCCACAGGTGGTGGTGGAGCCGCCGCCGGACCCGCCGGCTCTCCCCGCGGCGGAGGCAGCCCGGGAGCCGGGGACTCGCCGGGGTTCGCAAGCCGGAGGCACCTGCGGCGGCGGCGAGCAGCGTCCCCCTCGGCCGCTCCCGCTGAGGTGATCGGGCCCCCGCCCCGCCCCGCCCGCGCTGCCTCCGCCTCCCTCCGAGGGAGCGGAGCGGCCCCGCCGCCGGTCTCCGCCCGCGGGGCGGCGCTGCGGAGGGACCCGCCCGGTACCTGCTTCGCCTCCGCGGGAGCCGGAGCCGGTGAAGGCCCGATGAGAGGCCGGTGCGGGGCCGGTGAGAGGCGGATAAGGGCCGGTGAGGCGCCGGTCTCGGGCTGGCGGTTCCCTCCGGGCGCTGAGGCGGCGCGTGCCGGGAGTTCCCGCCCGGCGCCTGAGGCAGGGGCACAGCGTCAGGCCCCTCTCCCACCCCCCCGCAGCGGCCCCTCGCCGGTTCGATTCCGCAGCGAGTCAGCGGCGCAGCCGTTGGGAGGAATCACCCTGCAGAGCCCGGCCTGTCCCTTGAGGCACCTCCGGTTCTGCGGGAGCTGCGGGCCTTCGGGTCAGCTCCAGTCAGAACTGGTCAAGATGGGTCCAGGCTCCTGGAAGCCGTGCGGCTGCGTGTGGCGCCGTGTAGCTCATCACACCTGCTCTCTCGACGCCTGTGTTGCATCTGCGGCGTGGCTACGTGTCGATACGTACCTCTACGAGCGATGAAAGCCTTACGGCGTGCCTGCACGCCTGGAGAAGAGAGAGCTCTTTGTGTGAACAGAGAACCTGCCTCCGCTGCCCTATCAATTACTCCTGCTTCAGCATTTAACACTTATCATTACTGTTCTCAGTTCCACAGGGGGGGGAAGAAAATAAAATCCCAGACAAATGCCTTTCCCCAGGCGCGGGAGTGGGACTGGAGGCCTCCCGGAGGGATGACGTTCAGCCTGCAAACTTGTTTTCTCCTCCGCTGAGTGTTGCAATTGAGATCGCTAAATCGATTCCTGGATGACTGAACAGTTCGTCTAGGAAAACAGCAAGAGAGGCTGAGCACAGAGCGAGCAGAGCTGGTGTGGGACGAAGGCAGATGAAAGGAACTGTCTGTACGAGGATGGAGAAGAAAACAGAAAATAGATTCAGGTTTTGTTTTCACTGCCTTAGAACTTGAGTAAAATGGAGCATCAGCCTGTGCCAAAGTCTCCATTTTGGAGGCAATCTGAGGTATGTCAGTCCCTACACAGTGCATTTCTCTCCCTTCTTGGTGGTACTGACCTCCCTTCTGCCTCCTCACACCTTTCACTGGTGGTGGAGGAGCCTCTTCCCACAGAGTCCTCCTCTGGCAGCCTTTCCCCTTCTCTCTCCACCTCCACCCAAACCTCCATAAAAGCTTTTTTATTTTATCTCTTGCTAACGAGCTGGCGCTGAGCCAGCCCCTCCAAACCATTCTGCTGCTCTTATGTTCTTCCACATAACAGCGTGCAATCTTCAGGCTGCTCCTAGCGACTCAGTACTCCTTGGTGTATCGCACACCTCTCATTACCGCCTCTTGACGCGTTGTACACAGCAACCTCACCCTCTGCTGCGGCAGCCGCTTGTGCCCTGAGTTCTACTGTATTAGCAATGCTTTCCACTCACAGCATCACCGCAGCTCTGCCCTGCCTGCTGCACAGAGCTAATCATGAGTGAGCATCCAAACATTAATCACTACACCTTGCTTTCAATGTTGATTTCTTTTTCTTACTAGAATCCATTGCAGGCATAAGGAAACCTCAGCAGTCTGTGATTTTGGCATTGCAAACTCCTGCCTGTGCCCCAGGATTACAGTTCTCATCTGCAAATGAGGGAGAGGAGGAGGGGAAATAACTCAGAAGAATAGGCTCTTTAACAAACCAGAACATTTTCTTATGCTCCAGACGTGAAGGGAGAAGTTGTTGGTTGCATTGGTTCAGGTGTGGCAGGGTATGCCCTCAGGCTCACTGCCATGCTGGGGACTGTGCATCTCCAGGAGGGTGTTTGAGTGCTTCAGAGAGGTGCTGCGATCCATCCCTGCACCCATGTATCCTTTGAGACCCTCCAGGGTGCCACTAAATCCCACCCAGCTCATCCCACGCCCAGCACCTCACCTGCAGAGGGGTCTCCATGCTCTGGGTCCCCAGGAAGCCTCATCACCCAACACCCAAGGGGACAACCTTTGGGTCAGCGAGGTCCTGTCGCTTCTCCGGGCTGTTGCATTGGGCTGGCATCAGGGAAGAGAGATGGTACTCAAACTGTTCTCCACAGCAGGTCCTGGCATTCCTCGCAGCCTCAGAGCAGAAGGGCACATCCCAGGAGGTCAAGGAAGAGAGAGAGGATGCCTGCGAGTGTGCCTGGTGCCAAGCCCGGCGTGAACTGGTTGCTCTCGTTCCGCTGCCCTGACGCAAGGCGCTCTTTCCCCAGGTGATCTTCCAGTGATGCCTCCAACCGCCTGTCCCACGTGTGCTATCCTTTGTGGGCAAGCCGTGCCCTGTGCCTGTGCTCCTTTTCACACTCTGTCTGTAGGTGGCTGTTAGGTTAGTTATGGCGACCGGCAGAGAGCAACACACAATTCGATATGAATTTGAGGTGAAGCCATTTATGAGGTGAAATCCCCCAGATTCTAGACCTTTCTTACTGCCAACGTGGCAAGCTAAAACCTGCTCACTGGTTACACACACTGTTCACACCATAGTGATTGGTTAGTAATTATAATGAGCTCTGATAAACCTATCTTATAGCTAAACATCCTTAGTTTACCTTTAATACCTAAAAGCATCCGCACACCTGCTGTTTGACCCTCTTGTTATGGTTGGTTCCTGACATGTTCTGTTACTCCCAAATACCTTCCCATAACTGCTTCTTGGTTTAGGGCAGCCTGTACCCCTATCAGCAAGGCCGCTGTGTTTTGAGAATGGGATTATTAGGATCCTCTCAGCATGAGGAACTTTTCTCATGGGAACAGAAGAATATTGTCAGGGCCTCAATCTTGGGTGCAGAGAGCTAGGCCGCCGGCAGGCCTGCTGTCTTCCCCGACAGTTAGTCCTACACTAGATTGAATATTAGGGGGAAGTTTTTTACAGAGAGAGTGGTGAGGGGCTGGAACAGGCTGCCCAGAGAGGTGGTGGATGCCCCATCCCTGGAAGTGTTCAAGGCCAGGTTGGATGGGGCCCTGGACAACCTTGTGTAGATCCAGGCCTGAGGTTGGTGGCCCTGCCTGTGGCAGGGGGGTTGGAGCTTTATGATCCTCGGGGTCCCTCCCAACCCTTGCCATTCTATGATTCTATGATTCTTCCCCTAATCAAGAAGAAAACCACACTTCTTGCTACCCCTCTGTCCCATTTCCAGACCACAGCATACGGTGCATCCCGTTTCCCAACCTTCCCTGTATCTGTTGATGCCTTTTGGCTGCCCACCTTTTGGGCTGAGTGCCAGGGACCCAGGGACCAGATCCCAGTGAGCTCCTCTTCATATGCTGAGCACTGGTCATATTCTGATCAGATTGTGCAGCAGAAATCGAGCTGTTTGAATGAATTTTGTTAACACAGATAATAAAACCTCGGAGTGTTCTGGGTGTTATTGCTCTTCAGTCAGCTGAAATTTCCAGCCTTAAAAAGCAGGAGAAGTTTTTCTTCTATGTCACCAAAAACCTACAAAGCAAGTATTTTTGTGGGGCTATTTAGGGAATACTGTGGGCTGCTTCTTAGGAGATTTCAAGCCAACTGTCTTGATATTTTTAATTTCTGCCTGGGACAAAAACAATGTACAGAAATCCATGATGAAATTAATTTACTACTACTTTTTCAAACATAAATAGCACAGTTTGCTGGTTCTGTGTGATAAGTCATAGAGAGCTGGCCTCTGTTTCAAGCTGTGTGACTGAAGAGAATTGTCTTTCTCATGAAGAACTTCCACAAACTTTCAGACTCTCAGCAGTACGGTGGAGTAAGGGGCACAGAGAGCAGGAGGAAGATGCTATAGCTCTTCCCACCGCACAGACCCAGGGAATAAAGTCAGGATCAAGCAAAGTGTCTGGTTAGAGCAAAGAAGTTTCTACTGGCACTTCAAAACCAAAGGAGATCATTTCATAGAATCCCAGCCTGGTCTGGGTTGGAAGGGATCCCAAGGATCACAGAGCTCCAACCCCCTGCCACAGGCAGGGACACCAGCCTCAGGCCTGGAGCTACACAAGGTTGCCCAGGGCCCCATCCAACCTGGCCTTGTACATCCCCAGGGATGGGGCACCCACCCCCTCTCTGGGCAGCCTGTTCCAGCCCCTCACCACTCTCTCTGTAAAGAGCTTCCCCCTAATATCTCCTCTAACCCTTCCCTCCTTCAACTTCACTCCATCCCCCTTGTCCTGCCAGTCTCTACCCTTTTAAAAAGCTGATTCTCCTCCTGTTTCTCTGCTCCCTCCAGGGACTGGCAGGCTGCAATGAGGTCCCCCCACAGCCTTCTCTTCTCCAGGCTGACCCAGCCCAGCTCCCTCAGCCTCTCTCCATAGGGGAGCTGCTCCAGCCCTCTGAGCATCTTTGTGACCCTCAGGTCCTGCTCCTTCCCCACAATAATCCGAGGTGCCAGGTTGGAAGCAGCAGGGGGAAGGAAAAGGGAAAGTGGGGATGGTCTCAGCAGGACAGGGCACTCTGCCCTGTAGGAAGGTGAAGCTCCAGTGCCATTGGCTGTGGATGGGATTTGTACCTCAAGGAAAACTCCTTTTCCTCTGCAATGAAACCAGGGTTCCCAGAATAAATAGGGTGACAACGCCTGTGATTTTCCACTTGCTGATATTTTCATCTGAAACAAAGAGCATGCATTGTGAAGGAAAAGAGCTCTTCCTTTGTCCAGGGAGAAATGCAGTAACCTTCCAGAGAGAAACAATTCAGACAAACTCTGTGCAGGGGCAGGGAGCAGCAAGGAAGGTTATTTGCAGATATAAGGCATTTTCTCATAAATGAGCAAGGTTCAGCTGTAACTCAAGGACCAAAGGAACCAGTTTGGACCCTGTTTCAACCATTCAAGTGTGGATTTCCAGGTCTGTATTTATTCAGTGCTGCTTGTTCCACACAGACTCTGCAAGGACCCATCCCAAACATCCTCTGTGTTTCAGGTGGTGCCTGCAAACTCGATGGGATTCTAGCAGGATTACACAAACCTGGCGTGAGGAGTGGTGTGGAATTCTATCTGTTAGCATAAGGAGGGAGGGAGGGAGGGAAATTCGGGGTCTGTTTTCAGCTGCCTCTGTAAATACAGTCACCAGGGTTGCTCAGTGTGTGAGGGGGAAAGGGACCTACAGCTCCTGCTGACCCCAGGTGTGATAGAAAGACTTATAGGTGCCATGTCGGGCGACCACCCCGGGGTCCTTGTCCTGACTGTTCTGAAGCTGCTAAAAGAGTAGCAGTGAAACCATTTGATTTCTAGTAATCCCCAGGAGGACATGTTGTGAGAAATGAATAGTTGCCAATAGGCTGGCCTGTGTTGAGCAAGGTGAAGGAGTTCTGCAGCCTCTGGAGCTGAAGACTGAGGGTTTTATGCAGCCCTGAAAGCTGTTGCTGTCTTCAGAAGGCCTTGTTCTTGCTGCTGTATTCGTGTGGCAGGTAGGATGATCGCTGCTCTGGCTGCATGGGAAGTTAAAGGGGCTGTGGCAGCATTTATTTCTCTCTGCTTCCATTGCCTGTAGCTACAGTTACGACATGATGAAGCAAAGCAGCTCCGGCTGATCTCCCCACCATCAAAGCTGTGCTGCTGCAATGCCACCACCCATGCAGTGAGGAGCGTTGTCCTTCCTCCCCGCAGGACCAGGAGGTTCCAGGGACACATTTGTGCCTCTCCAGTCCTTTGTATTCTCCACCCTAGCTCTCTAACTGTAGAAAATTCACAGCTCATCCTAAATTCAGCAGGTACAAATATCCTACAGGGGGTTAAATCCTTGCAGGAGCATCCAGCGCTGTAATATACATTTAATTTCTAAGCCATTAGGGATAATTTGCATAACAACTGATGCTTTAGCAGTTAAAGGAGCCACCGGTTCCAATTCTCTCCTCTTGAAGCAGCTTTTGTGCATCTGAAGCTTTTGAAATTAGCAGGATTCCTCCAGAATTGGCATTATGAAAAAGCCTGCTCTTTGGAATAACAAGATGCTTAAAAATAACTGCGAGCCCTTACCCAGTGCCCTCCTGCTGAGGGACAGAGGGAGAGAGGACTGGAGCTGCAGAAGGTCTCTGGAGCACAGCTCAGGGCCAGGCCACCACAGTGCTGTCCCTTCATCTCATGCTACCATCTCAGAATTTCCTGTACACACCTGACCTGCAGCTCCATGAAACCAGTAGCTCTCTGAGAATCAGCTTTCAGAGCCCTGTGTTCTTACCTTCTGTACTTTACTGGCAGGGAAAAGAGCTCTTAATGAATTTAAGTCAATCGTTCCTCCCAAAGTACCTGGCATGATGGCATTTAAGAATGTGTTAAGCAAGAGTTTTATTTGAGTTTCACATGAGTTTTAAGCAAGTGACCTTATAAGCACCTACACTGCCCTGCCAGAAGGGTGCAGAGAGGTGGAGGATGGTCTCTGCAGCCAGGGGACAGGAGATGGGACAAGGGGCAATGGGCTCAAGCTGCCCCAGGGCAGGGTCAGCTCAGCTGGGAGGGCAAAGTTCTTCCCAGGCAGAGTTGTGGGGCTGTGGCACAGGCTGCCCAGGGAGGGGCTGAGTCCCCACCCCTGGTGGTGTTTAACAGAGGGGAGATGAGGTACTCAGGGATATGGTTTAGCACAGGACAGGAAGGGTTGGACTTGATCTTAAAGGTCTTTTCCAGCCCTGTGATTCTGTGATCTTAAATCAAGTCTCCAAGGCTTGCTGGTAAAGTGAAAAAAAAACCCAAACCCAACCAACTTTTTATTAACCTTTTAATCTATTTCTTTTTTGTGATACATAAAGGCAGCCTGGGAAGGTAACTCTGCTTCTACAGAAATTATTCTCCTCGCAGCTGTACACCAGAGACAGGGGAGTTTGGCTTCCCCATTTTCACTGAGAGACCCAGGGAGAAGCAGAGAACCTCCAGGAATCAGCCCAAGGAGCCAGATGGCCAAGCCAGGGTCTGGTCTGCACGAGCATCAGGCTCATGAGATGATAAGTGAATCAAAGCTTGAGCAAGCTTCATTCCACAGCTGTGGGTGGAGGGAGACTCTGGGTGTCAAAGACAAGCAGGCCAGCTTTGCTCTCCCTGCAGCTCCAGCATGAGGCAGCGGTAGCAAAGACCTGTGGCTGTGACAGGAAGAAAGGTTTTGGGGGTTTTTTTTGTCGTTTTTGATGACCCAGGAAAATTAATGAGCAGATGACGATCAGCAGTGGCCTTTTTAGAGAAATACAGCATCTTTTGCAGCCTATCATCTTGAGCCAGAACTAGTATATGGGTTAGCAGAGTTTGGATGTAGGCAGCCCAGTCTGGGTAAAACCCAGCTCCTCTGACCTGCACGAGATCCATCATATTGCAAAATGCAGATCCCTTGGTTAACACCTCTGCAGAACACACCTTGGAATTGCTTCAGGGGAGAACAAGACCTTCTCCCTAATCACTAGTCCCCCTGAGCACTTGCATTTGATAACCCTTGCTCCCTCCTGTCAATTATCTCCATCTACTCCTCAGCTTTATTTCTCCAGCACAGGCACAGTCCCCTTCTGGGATGAATAGAGCTTCCCAGAGCTCCCACAGAGCTGTTGGGGTGGATCTGGGGAAGAATCAAAGAGGTGTTGATGTAACACAGGCTCTTGCACCCCTGCTGTGCCACAGAAACTCAGCGCCCACTGGCACAGCGTGGGGTCTATTTACACTGCTGTGGGAGCAAGAGACCTTTGCTAAGATCGGGGGGAGCAGGTAAGGGGGAAGATAAAAGTTCCTGTGGGGTGCAGCTTGCTGAGTGTTGTAATGAAACATAAATTATGTTTTCATTTGGCTGCTGAGGCTCCGTTGTCTTTGACTACTTCAGTCCTGCTTTAGGGCTCTCCAGGGACTGTGCCTTTGTGGGCGATGAATTCAAGGAACTGGGGTGTTGGGGATCTTCCCTTTCCCTTGTCTTGCCAGAAAGCTGGAATTTGGCAAACCTTTAGAAAAATACCTGGAAGCAGGGCCCAGGCACAGTTGCTCCGTGTTTCCTTGTAATTGGGGTGGGGCTCGCAGCTTTAGCTGCATCATAATTAGGTAATGGCTAGATTTGCAGCCCTCTGTGTGCAGGATGCTGGAGGGGCTTTGGAGATAAGAGTGTCTGGATGGCTCCAGGTAAAGTCTCTCACCCGTTCCCTGGGAGATGGTTGTGTTGTGCATCCCCTGCCTGGCATAACTCGAGGAGGTTCATGCTGGGAGATGATTCTTGAAGGATGATCCTCAGCAACAAAGATGGGCTGGCAGTTTCTGGCCCTACCTGTGGAGGGGAGCAGAGCATTAAGCCTCAGCTCATACTCGGGGTTATCCTGGTTTCTTCTCGCTGCCTCTAGCTGGGAGGGAGAGTGGGGTGTGTGGAGAAGCTGCTGCCCTTTTGCACGGGGAGAGGCTTTTCTCTGGCTCTTGTGTAACGAGCTGCTCGTGGTTCGTAGTGCTCCGTGGCAGTCATGGTGTGGGGGAAAAGCATCGGCGCTCTCTGCACAAGCTCAGCTCTCGAGCTGGCTGTGAAGGGATGGGGAGCTGGCGAGGGAAAGAGGGGGGAGAGCTGCGGGCAGCGGCTAGGGGCTAGGGCTGCGGGTCTGGTGTGGCGGGGAGCTGCCTGCGGGAGAGAGGAGCTCCGGTGAGCGGTTCCGTGCGAGCCGCGCTGCAGCAGAGGGCACCAGAAAGCAAGAGAAGCTTCGCTCCGCGCTGCCAGCCGGTGCCTCTGCGGGCTGCGAGGGCCGGGGGCTGCCTTTGCGGGAGGGGAGGAAGGCTGGAGGCTCCGTTGCGGGCTTTAACCTGCCCTGAGGGCCGGGAACTCTCGGCGGCCCCGCTCGCAGGCGGGGTGCGGGAGCTCCGCGTACCTGTGCGCGGCCGGCCGGCCCTGCGGAGCCCGCCCCGGGGGGGCAGGAGGCGGCTCGGCGAGGGAGGCGATGCCGCCTCCCGGCCCCCTCCGAGCGCCACCAGCGCGGCTCGCCGACCCCCGCCCGCAGATGGGGGGGTGTGTGTGTGCGGGGACCGACCCCCCGGGCCTTCCCCAGCGCCCCCGCTCCGCTCCCCCCGCGCAGCGGGAGGTGGGAGGGGGCCGGGCCGCAGCCAGCCTGAGCCCGGGCCAGCCTCCTGCCTTCCCCGCCGTGGGAGGGGTCGGGCTGCGGGGGCCGGGGCCGCTCCCGCCCCTTCCCGGCCGGTGCCGGCGTCCGTCCCCCGGTCCTCCCGGTCGGGCGGCGCCTGCGGCGGGCGGCGCGGCGGAGGGGAGTTTCCAGGAAGTGGCCATATTGGATCCATTCAGCCGCAGCCACCCGCGGCCGGGAGAGCCGCGCTGCCGGCGCCGCGCCAGCCCCGGCCATGGCCGCCACCGACCTGGAGCGCTTCTCGGTGAGCCGCGGGGCGGGGGCCCGGCCCGCTCCCGGCCGCGCCTCTCCTCGGGCAGATAACTCGGCGGGGGGTTTTTTCCCCCCGGGGAGGGGAAGGTCCCCGGCCGGTGGGCAGCGGGATGCCCGCGGGCTCCGTGTGCGCGGCCGCTGCCCCGGCAGCCCGCGGGGAGCCCGGCAGCGGAGCCGGGGTGGGTTGGGGAGGGGGTAGGGGGGTGTGCGCTCGGCTGTGCGAGGAGGTACGAAGCCGGTGTCCTCGGCAGGGTGCGGGGACAGCCCTCGCGGGGTGCGCTGTGGAGGGCACGGCGGCTCGGGGCTCCGAGGCCGCGGAGCCGGCCTGATGCCGGCGGCGGTGGGGGACGCCTCTCCTGACCCCTCCTTGGATGCCCGAGATACTCGCGAAGGACGCGCTGTACCCGTGTAAGTACCCGTCCAAGAGCTGCAGCGAGAAATGGGGTGAGACCTTCCTAAACCAGCGCTGCCTGCCTACCGCCGGCATCCAAGCGCTCCGGGTACCTCCGC
The DNA here is from genome assembly GCA_022605575.1 of Laterallus jamaicensis coturniculus. Taxonomy (NCBI): domain Eukaryota; kingdom Metazoa; phylum Chordata; class Aves; order Gruiformes; family Rallidae; genus Laterallus; species Laterallus jamaicensis. Next base: position 19,814,720 of record JAKCOX010000016.1, on the reverse strand, counting down.
GCTGCGTGCGCGATGCTGAGCGGTACACCCTGGTTCGGGCGGGGGTAAAGCAAACCCTCGGGGCTCGCCGGCCCCGGAGCCCGTGCACCCAGAAGCGCGCTGTACAGCAAACATGGAGCGTGACCTGTGCACCGCCGCCTCGCTGCAGCTCACGCGTTGTGTAACTGCTGTGGGGACTCAGTCCGGGGGAGCCCTGTGTCGGCTCGAAACGACTCTTTGTGAGGCTTGAGTTTTCCTCCTTGTTGTTGTTGGAAGGCTGTTCCCGTGAAATAGCTCGGCGATGCCTCTTGCAGCCCTCCGGAGCTAAAAACTCCCTCACCGCATGAAATCGGGTAGCAATCCAGAGCCCGACACGCCTGGTGAGGTGCTGCTAAATCAATGGGGACAGCAGCGGCGGCTCTCTGAATTACAGGCGTGCAAACAAGTCCCTGCTACTGTTTTCTCTGTAAACTGCTTTCTGCCAAGAGCCTGGAACTCCCTCTGGGTCTCCCTGAATCCTGGCCCAAAAGTTTCCAGCTTGAGAATGAGTTTGCGAGACTTTAACTTCCTTCAAACTTGCAGCAAGGAAAATCGATGGTGGGCTCTTAGTTGAGGAAACAAATGCTCCTAGGCTTGGAGGAGAGGGTTTTAAGGTAAAGCCTGGGTGGCAGGGGATGGAAACACAGTAACTGTCTCGCAGCAGCTCTTTCTACGTTTGTATCTTATATAAATACTCTTAATGTTAATTTGGGGTGCCTGCTGGTGCCTGGGCAGGGTTTCATAGGTGTTACAAGGACATGAAATATTCCCTGGCCTGGGAGAAAATGGAATTTAATCTGGCATTCTTTGGTGTGGGTGCTGTAGTGCTGGGTGTGCCTGCGTCAGCACTCTGTCACTTTTTTTTCTCTTTTTTTTTTTTTTTTTAAATAAAAGTGGGGGAGGAAGAAGTTCCCGAAGGTGGCTTGGCTCTCCTTTGGGCACTGAAGAGAAATGGCTTGGCTCCAACGTGACTCCAGCTCCATTAGGAGGAGATCTGCTTGCTTGGTGCAGGGAGCTGGGGTGGTTTCTCTGCAGGGCCAGCACATCTCATTGCCCATCTCTGCCTTCGGGCTCCTTTGCCTTTCCCCTGGGTCCCCAGACCTGGGAGAAGCAGTGGGAGAGCAACACCTAGTCTCTGCTTCTCGCTGGGCAGAGGGGTCCCAGCTGCTGTTTCCTTTACCCTCCACACATGTCTTGGCTCTGGTGCCATTCTTCCAGCACTAGCACAGAACCTCATGATTAAGGTGTTCTGGTTGCTCTTCTGCAGGGTTTGCAGCTCTTCTTGGTGCCAGTTTATATCAGCATACCTCAGTTTCCTGAGCGTGAAGGCTGGGTGGGAATAGCTCGTTACTGCCAAGGAGGAGTGAGAAACTCCTTTATTGTTTTCCAGCTGTTTGTATCTGCAGTGGGAGGTCATGCTGGAAAAGCCATGGAGAGGGGGTTGTGATATATGATAGGTCGTGCTATTTGGATTGGTGAAGCTGTTTGTAAGTGTCCAGTTGACACTGACATCCCAGAATGGAGTGACCCTTAGGTTTGGGTAGTGTGTTTTCCAGCCCCCCCTCCCAGATGCACGCTGCCCTTGTACAGTCCTCCAAACCTCCTCTGTCTCCAGCACAATAAAGTCCCCTTGAAGTGCTGCTGTTGGAAATGACCGACAAAAGCAAATGAAAGGAAGCTTGCCCATAGAAAGCTGCCTCTAAGGCAGCAGAGTCACACCAGTGGTGCTCAAGACTGCCTTTGTTTTTGTGAACATAGTGCTTGTGAGAGGGATTGGCTTCAGCCCTTGGAGACTGAAGTTTTCCACTGATCTGCCACGAGGTTGTGGCTGCTGCGTTCAGAGCTTGGTCTGCAGGCATGGCTGCTAGATACCCCAGGCCAGCTCTCTTCGTTCCAGGTACCACCAGAGTGGCAAGAAAGCTGGTAAAGTTTGGCTCAATTATGAAATGCTTTAATTTGCCATCAAAGTTTGGAGCTTCTCTGCTGCCTGTTCTGGCCAGTGCTGAGCTGGCACAGGCAATGACTGTGCTGGAGCAGATGCCAGCAGTAGCAGCAAGGAATCCTTGCCCTGAGTGGGAAACAGCTCAGCCACCACGTGCAAGCAGAAGCCAGAAAGCTCCTGAAGTACATCAGGGAAACATAGAAGCTCTGGAGGAAGCTAGAAAGGCTGGGAGAAGTGACTGAAGATGTGTAGGAGAATAGATGGGATGAGATGTGAAAACGAGCCCGTAAGAAGGTTTTGCTTTTGAGAAGCAATTGCAAAGCCCCAAATCCATTGCTTCCTCCCTTTAAATAAACCTCATCCACCTTTCAAAATTCTGTTGCTTAACCACCTGCATCAACCCATTGACTGGCTGGGAGGTGCAGAGGCAGTTGCTCGGGCTGGAAACTAAGCAGCCCCACGATCTGGGGGGTGTGTGTGTGAGGAGGAGCAGGTGTCCTCAGTCTTATTAGGGTTGGGCTGAGGTAAGAATTTCATGTTATGCTGTAAACTCCAAATACAGTGTTCATACTGTGCGTGTGGGGAAGGGGGTGGTGAGCATCACTACCCAGTGAAGAGAGCACTGGGTGCATGTGCATGGCTGTGAGAGCTGCGGCTGTGGGTCGTGCTGTTGGTCCTGAGATGTCCCCTCATGTTAGTGACTGGCTGCTGGGCTTTACTATGAATTAATGCTCCTTAGATCATCTTGCCAGGAAAAACCCCACCACGTTCTTTAGAGGAAAGCTAAAGCCAGAGTCTTCCTGGCTGGAAAGAGCCAATGATTGTGGGTTTTCTTGTCGGGGGAGCTGCTGAGTGTGGCTCTGACCAGTTCAGCACCTTTGTGTGAGTGCTACCTGTTTCCACACCCCTGCCTTCTTGTGGCCTGCTCCCCAGTCCCTGAGAAGAGAGGGACCTTTGAACGGTGCCTGTTCCTGCCGCTACTGTTTGGGTTGAGATAAACTTCAGGCGCTGCTGCTGTGTGCTGTTAGCTCATGGTTTCTCCTATTGACTGCCCAGCCTTCACCCCTCGCAGGGGGTGAAGGGGCTGGTGTTACGCTGCTGTGTGTGAAAGGTGGGCACAAGGAGTGGGCTGAGAACAGCTCTGTGTACCGTGGTGAGGGCAGAGTGGCTGCCAGAAGTCTTATTGCTGCAGGTCTTACATTTTCTTTTAATCAAATTCTCAAGGAAAAACTTTCCATGGCTCAATTCCAGTGGGAACAGGTTGGTTTGGATTTGCCCCTTCCCCTTGCCCTGTTTTTTTTTTTTGGGGGTACTTTTTTGCCCAGCTAGCAGCACCGTTTGGAAGTTCCAGGGTTAAATTTCCTTGTCTGTTTTTGTCGTTGAATTATTTTACCTTTAGCCTGGAAAAACTCAAGCAATCCCCCATGCAGCGTGGAACAGAAGTGACAGATTTTTCTCCAAGCTGGTAACATGCACCAGGAAGCGGGCCCAGCGGGAGCAGCCCTCTCCCTCCCTGCCCTGGCCAGCTCTTCTGCCTGTAGCTTATGCTTTTTTTGGGAAGGAGGGATGAAGGAAGTGGCCTTCTACCGGAGGAGACAAATTGGTGGTTGCCTCTCTGAGCCCCATAGCCTCTCCCCAGGAGGCTCGCCTGTGCTCATACAGGAAGCCAGCACTGTCTCAACCACAGGACCAATTAGCTCGACCACAGTTCATCACAGTTAAACACTTCTCCTGAATGCCAGTGCTGGGAACACACGGTGCCCAGAAAAAGAGGATTTTTCAAAGGATTTTTTTCCTATTTTTTAAAACTGTTATTCTCCTTCCCCACTGTGGTGCTGTTGGTGAATCCGGTGCGTCTCTTCCTCTTTGCAGCAGAGATGCAACATGTTGTTCTGCGTGGGAGCTCCAAAGCTGCTCTTAACTGCTCGTAATCGCAGCGAGCGCTGAGGCAGTGGGTGGAAGGACGTGAGCTGGCAAATGCTGGAGCCGTGTGTGCCCTCTGCATCGACAAAACAAATGGCAGCCTGAAGAATAACTCTCTTTCAGGAGGCCGGCACGGTGTCAGGGCTCGCTGTCAGCGCTGTGGTGGCAGCTGTCAGCCAGTCTCCAGCGTTGCTGGAAGGCCAAAAGCCTCCCTAAATATTATCTTCTGTAGCAGAATACCCGTGCTGTCCCCAGCTGCAGGGAGAGATGCAGCCCTGTCTCCGAGTGCCCCCGCTGTCCCCAGTCCTGTCGTCTCGAGGCACCACCGCGCAAGCGAAGCGCTGCGGGGACCGGGCTGTTTTTCTGTCTGTGGGAGTGATGGTCACGCTTGTTTCCTTGTGTTCCCGTGGCTCAGAGCTTGGGAGGGGAAGAAACAGCACGATGATGCTGAATCGGCTTTTCCTGGGTTGTGCAATGAAGAGGAGGAATCTTGGAGGCCGTGGGACTTGAGGGAGTCGTGCAGGGTGTGGGCACGCGGTTTGCACCCCGCCTGCGTGGGGTAGGGGCACGTCTCTGGGATTAGCTTGGACTATTCAGAGTATGTGTGGGGCACACTTCAGGCTGGGGGTGGGAGAAGCTGCCCTGCTTGTTCCAGATTAGCTGCCACCCTGAGAAATCATGAGGTCTTGTCCCATACTCGTGCTTGTTTGCATGCAGCCTGCTTGGTTTCTCCCCTTCTCTGCTTCTGCATAGCTGCAGCAAGCTCTGGGTTTATACCTGAAGCTTTGCATTTGAATTCATGGTTTGTAAAAGCACCAGATGGGGAGGAGAGCCTGTTTCTGCTCCTAGAACAGAAATCCTGAAGGTGCTGCTTCTCCTCAGTCCCAGCCATGTGCTTTCCATCCAGAGACTCTTCTCTGGTGGAAGCAGCTGCATTTGCCTCTGACTTGCAGCGTTTGGATGCAGAAAGTGGAGTCAGGCAGGGAATTGGCACCCTCCAAAATGGGGTGACAGTGGAGATTTTCTGAGGGTAGAGGGCAAACGGTGTCAGGGGCAACATCAGGCTTCTTGGATGCATCCCTGGTCGCTGGTCTCGGCTTGAGGGCTGACCACAGCCCGTGGGGTCAGCGCTTTGGAGCCACCACTTTGTTTAGACGTTCAGATTCCTTTGTGAAGCCAAAAAGGGTCTGTCTCCCACACACATGAAATTCCAGAGATGTCAGGCAGCCAGAGAGAAGTTCCCATGGAGCACGCTGCCTCGGGGCTCTTGCCCTCTCTGGCTCACACAGCCTCACGACCCGATTGTCCCGGGGAGCTGCGGAGCGAGAGAGCCTGGGCCGGGTTTCCATGCTGGGCTTGGGGCGGCTCCCATCCTCTCCTTGCTGTTGCTTGAGGTGCTGTGGTGAGCCTGTGCCACCGCTGCATTACGTGTGCAAGGAGGCATGTGGGGAATGTCTGCAGAGTCCTCCACAGGCAGAGTGTTTCGGCTGGTGGTTGCTGTAGCGGGGAGGCTGGATGCACCCCTCGGCTGAGTCCCTGTCTGCCTCCGATGGACTGTACAGGCGTGCCTTCAGCTGCAGGCTGGTGGGAAGTGTGTTCCCACAGCTCATGTTGGTCATGCTGGAAGAGCATTCCTGCAGCAGATGGGGTTGCTGGGAGAGGAGACCAATCACACCCTGTTAAATAGAGTACGAGTTCCTGCAGGTGCCTGGTGTGTGCGTGGGGCTGCACTGTGATCGCAGAGCAGTTTAGCTCAGGGGGACATCACTGGGGGGTCCCTGGCCCAGACCCCGCTTCCAGCAGGCTGCTCTGGGCTTTGGATTCTAATCCAACTTTATCCTGGCTTTTGTCTCTGTCACAGCAAAAGGGTTGCCTGAAAAAGGGCTGCCAGATCTGGCCTCCCAAAAACTCTCTCCTTCCCCCATCTTCTGCTGCAAAGATGTTTCCAGCTCAGACTGGTGAATAGTTTTGCTCTGTACTTCCCTACAGAGCGAAAAGCTCTTTCAGCTCATCTTCTATACCCTGTTTTTGGATAGAGGTTTTCTTTCCTTTTTCTGTTGCCTTGAGTCTTTGGATTAAAGGCATTCTGTGCTAATGCACTTTGAGGCTTTCTGGAGGCATGTGTTAATAGGATGTATAGCAGCCAGCTTGTTAGCATGGTGACTCTGGCTTAGCTCTTGGAGCTGAGTGCCTGTTGTATGTAAAGCTTCTCTTGGTGGTGGTGTCTTCTGGGCCGTGTCATGAGGAGACTTGTCCAGCAGCTCCCAGTGCTGCTTGTGGAGATGCTGTGAGACGGTTGTGTACAGCGAATGGGGGGAAAGCATACAGTGCTGGCCAGAACCCTTGGGTTCCCATTATCTCTCTGTTCCCTTGTCTAAAAATACACAGAATAATAGTATTTATTGTAATCAGGCAATAAATTCTGGAAGCACACGTGGGAATTAGCTGTGTTTATTTTAAGTGGTAACTAAAACAAATACCCATGGTGGCTGACCTCCAGCGTGGCTCCTTCGGGGCGATGGGGATCCGGATCCTTTCCCCTCTTCTCTGGCCTTTGCCATGCTGCTCCTTGGGGCAGGTGCTCCCTTGCTCTCCTGGCTCTGTCCAGTGGCCTTTGTGTCTGCCAGCTGTCTCCTTCCTCCCAGTGGGATGGTGGGGAAGGGAAGAGGTCCCGCTGGTCAGATCAGTTGAGTGCAGCATCTGCTGCCTGAGGTGAACTCGGGAAAGTCTCTTACTAGATGAGGTGATGAGATTAGTCCCTTGTCCGGGTTCATGGGGAAATTCCATTGAATTAAAAGCCTCAGCACCTTCTGAGTAAATAACTTTGAGAAGAAGTGGGCTGGGGCAGAATGGTGGGTTCCTGTTGGCTGGTGTTTTGGGCTCTTTAGAAAGGGACCAAAGGAAAAGTTACATTTGTGTTTTAGCCTTTGCTTTCTTGGGTTCTGGGCAGCTCTTGAGGATGGAATTCTCAGGCTGACGAAAAGCTGAACTTTCTCATCCTCTAAGGGCATTTTGGAGGAAATGTCTCTCATTTTTGGTTCATTTTAAGTTTTCTCTGCTTTAACCAACTTTCCCTGTTCTCAAAGGCAACGCTCATGTTTACAAATCACTGTGTATAATGCCCAGCAAATCCTGTTTTGCTCCTTTGCAAACTCTCACCCAGGGCTTGTGGTGAGGAATAAAATGCCTGCTTAATCTTTTCTTAATAAGAAAGACCTCAGAATTAATTAATTAGCCTTCCTAAAGACGTTATAGGGAAATGACTAAATAATGGGTTAAGAAAATGGGCTTTTGCTTTTAGCATAAAAAGCCAGAGAGGAATTTAAAGCAGGAAGAGTCAGCTTGTTTGCAGAAAATGAAAACTGGTGTTGCCTTTGCAGGTTGTATCAGCTTGAATGTGTGTTGTATGAGAAGAGATGGGAAGCTTTAATCTCCCTTCAGCCTTAGCTCCAAAATCAGCTGGTTTAAGCCTGTGCCAGTCCCTCGAATCCTGTAGGTGTGTGTAGGACTTTTATTTTGTGTTTTGTGGTTTGGATGGAGAGCTGTCAGGCAGAGAAGGACCTGGGGGTGTTGGTTGACTGCCGACTGAACGCGAGCCAGCAGTGTGCCTGGGTGGGCAGGAAGGCCAAGGGCATCCTGGCTTGTGTCAGAGCCAGCGTGGCCAGCAGGTCTGGGGAGGCGATTGTGCCCCTGGACTGGGCATTGGTGAGGCTGCAGCTCGAGTGCTGGGTCCAGTTCTGGGCTCCTCACCATCAGAAGGACATGGAGGTCCTGGAGCGAGTCCAGAGAAGGGCAACCAGGCTGGGGAAGGGGCTGGAGGGCAAATCCTCTGAGGAGCAGCTGAGGGAGCTGGGGGTGTTCAGCCTGGAGAAGAGGAGGCTGAGGGGAGACCTTCTCCCCACCTCCCCTGCCCTGCCAGGAGGGTGCAGAGAGGTGGGTGATGGTCTCTGCAGCCAGGGGACAGGAGATGGGACAAGGGGCAATGGGCTCAAGCTGCCCCAGGGCAGGGGCAGCTCAGATGGGAGGGAAAAGTTCTTCCCAGGCAGAGTTGTGGGGCTGTGGCACAGGCTGCCCAGGGAGGGGCTGAGTCCCCAGCCCTGGGGGTGTTTAACAGAGGGGAGATGAGGTGCTCAGGGATCTGGTTTAACTTAGGGTGGGAATGGTTGGACTTGATGATCTTAAAGGTCTTTTCCAACCTGGTGACTCTGTGATTGGTGGTGGTTGGGTGTAAAGGAGGAAAGGCTGGAGCCAAGCTGAAGGTAGTGCTGGCAGTTCCCTGCTCACAAGCACTAATGTGAGAGGGAACGTGTGGTGTGTGCAGCCCCCTGCTCCTGGCTCTCTGTGCCCAGCGTGTGGCTGGGGTGTGGGTACAAGGTGTGCCACAGGAATCCAGCCACCGCTTTGGCACCGGTAGCTTGGCTACTGGAAGGCAATTAAGGAGTTTGCCTAAGGAGTTCCTCCCTTAAAGAGTTTTGCTTGCTCTGCCCACCTTCTTACAGGCAGGTGGCTACAGCGTGTGCTGAGCAAGCTGGATTTTTATGGGGTGCAGCAGAGCGTTTTCTTCCCCAGGACTCGCCCAGGGCCCATGGGATGCTGGGGAACACCCATGCTGGACCAGTGATAGATTTATTTTTTTTTCCCCCCTTAATTTTTGTTTTCCCAAGATGTTGAATGTTGCTCTTCATAATGAGCTCACTGAATAGACCTTAAAAACAAATCCAAAAGCCTTGCAGAAAGGCATCGCTTCAGGCATCGTAACCTCTAGTTAGCCCCAAAGAGGGGAACCTCAGCTTTTGTCTCTTCTTGCCTCTGTAAAGTGCCTTTCATTTTGCTGTGGCAGTTCTTGGTGCTGACTCCATATCTGTTTTTTTCAGTGATGTTTTTGCCTGCCTGGAGTGCAGCTGGGAGGAATATGAATAAAAGCTCGAGTGTCTGGGAAAATTCTTGGCATTCTTAGGAGATTGGTTTAAAGGGGAGCTGGGATTTGTTGGGTTTTTGGTTGGTTTTTTTCTTAGTGTGTGAGTTTCTTACTGGGGAAGACTGCAGTTTGTGATGGGAGCCTGCTGAGGGGAACACGTGGCAGCTGGAGAGGACTGGCTGGAATGGTGTCATGAACCTGGAGGGATGGCTCAGGCATCGCTGAGCTCTGATGTGCTGTGTGTTGGAAGGAGAAGGAAGTGAGGGGTGCTGGGGCTTTGCTGGAGGGCAGAGCAGTGTGTGAAGGGTGCTGGGGCTTTGCCTCCCATTGCTGAAGGGCAGAGCAGTGTTCAGTATCCCAGCATTACTGTTTACAGCTCAAGCCTGCTGTGTGGGGAAAGGCTGAGCACAGGCTTTGTTCAGCCTTGAGAAAACAAGGCTTAGGGGACACCTCATCACCACTTCCAGTACTTGAAGAGTGGCTACAAAGAAGATGAAGACTCCTGTTTCCATGTGACCCCTTGTAAAGGGACAAGGTGTAATAGGTGTGAGTTTCTCCTGGGGAGAATCCCCTGGGATGCAAAAAGAACAGGATTGGAGTGATCTTCCCAGGGAGTGATGCATTCCCCAATGTTGGGTGCTTTTAATGTTTGGCTGGATGGGGCCACCTTGTCCAGGCAGGGCTTTTGTCTAGGAGAAGCTTTTGGCAGGAAAGGTTGGAGCAGATGATCCTTGAGGTCCCTTCCAACCCCTTCTCCCTCCACCCCCAAGCCTGCTAAGTGCTCCACTACAGGGACCTGGAATTTTGAGCATGTGCTTCAGGTAACTGAACACCTCCAGAGCTGTGTGTGTGCTCACACTGTGCAAATCTGCTTGAGATCAGTGGAGTTCAGGTGGGACAGTTTTGGCCTAAGAGGTGTTGAGGTCTCACAGGCCCACCCCAGCTGAAAGCCTGTTCCCTTTCATCTCCTGTGCTGATGGTACCCATGAGGTCACACTTCCTGTGCCTAAGCCCTCTGTCGAGACTTGCTATGCTCAGGGTCCTCTGCCTGTGGTTAGACAACCTCAGATCCAGTCCCATTACTTCTCTTGGGCCACCTCTTTCTGCTTAGTAGACTGCAAAGTGTGAGTTCACTCACTGATGCTGTCATCCATCTAATAGTCCTTAGCCTGAGAGTATGAGAACAAGAACATGATGTGTGAGAGCCGTGATGGTGTCTGTTCTGAACGTTGCCAATGCCATGGAGGTGCTTGTCAAACGTCAGACTTGGCTGTTGCTTCCCCTCAGCTGCTGAGCTTGGTGAAAGAAGTGTTTTCTTTGGGGAATCCTGAGTCTGTACCTGCTGCTGTCTCTCTGCAAATGTCCAGGGGCGTTTGTCGAGCTGGTGTTCAGAGATGGGGTGAGCTCTCCTGAGAGAGGTGACTTGCCAGGCTTTTCTGCACTGATCCAGAAACCAGCCTGGGCCCCAGGGAGTGCCACTTGGACAAAGGAGCTGAGTTTGGCTTCTGACACTGTTTGCCCAAAGGTCTCTAGGCAAGCACCCAGCTGCTCCATGACTCAGTTGACTTGTGAAATGGTGATAAAACTCCCAGCGCCTCGGTAAGGATTCTGCAGGGCAGGGGATGGGTGTTTGGGGAGGATCCCACAGCACCACGTGGGTGTGGGCTTGGGGCAGGCACCCTGCCTGTGCTGGACCCTGATGCAGAACTCTCTCTTGGTGGGTTTGTGGGTGCTCTGACTTGCCAACAGCCTGAGAGGGGCCAGACAATGCTGGCAGCCTGGCTGCTCGGGGTGCCAGCGTGTGTGAGCCTGCACACAGGGCTGGCTTGCTCTGATTGGATTTAATCAGCCAGGTCTCCTTCAGTGCTTTCTCTGCTCAGTTGCAACTGAGAGTCCCTGCACCAGGACCAAACAATCTCCTGATTCTGTGTGTTTCCACTCAGGAGACAAGGGAATAGCATTAAGGCCTGGAGCATCTCCCCTGTGAGGAAAGGCTGAGAGAGCTGGGGCTGTTCAGCCTGGAGAGAAGAAGACTGAGGGGGGATCTGATCAATGGTTATCAATAGCTGGAGGGTGGGACACAGGGGGACATGGGCAGCCTCTTCTCCGTGTCTGTGGGGACAGGACAAGGGGTGATGGCCTCAAGTTGGAGCACAGGGAGTTCCACACCAATCTGGGGAAGAACTTCTTCCCAGTGAGGGTGAGGGAGCCCTGGGACAGGCTGCCCAGGGGGTGTGGAGTCTCCTTCTCTGGAGAGATTCCAGCCCTGTCTGGACACCGACCTGTGTGCCCTGTCCTAGGGACCCTGCTTTGGCAGGGGACTGGACCCCATGGGCTCTGGAGGGCCCTTCCAAACCCTATGATTCTTTGATGCTGTGAACCCCACTGGTGACACGTAAGGAGCTCGGTGTTGCCCGTGCTGTTGTGGACTGTGGACGGGGCACCAGAAGGTGAAGTCACTGCTGTGTGAGTAGCAGCAGGCCCCAGCTGTGCCGGGTGCTGTGCTGGGCCCTGCAGAGCAGCGACCGCTCCGTCCCACCCCGGGAGCGCTGCCAGGGCCCTGCGGCCCCGCGGAGCCTTCCCCGCTCTGCCTCTCCCGGCTCCGTGCTGAGCAGGGAGCTGCAGTCTGTCTGCCTGCGCCTTGTTATCTTTCTGTTTTGATTTGATTGTCAATTCGAAGGGAGAGGGGATCTGCCTGTGCTTGGCCAGGGTGCCTGGCATGCTGCTCTGTAGCTCCGTGGCTGCAGTGTGAGGTGATGGGTGGGTACATCCAGTGCCACTGAGATGCTGGTGGGCGCTGGGGTGAAGGTGGTGGGGCTGTGCCCAGGCTGGAGCAGGACCCGTGCTGCAAAGCACTGGTGGATTTGGTGTTATTTAAGGTCAAGATCTCGGCCAGGACGGAGGAGTTCACTGACCAGAGAGTGTCTGGGCAGTGGGAAGCTGCTGTGCAGGGGTTGTGGTGTTGCCTCGTGCTCTTTGGTGAGTGTGTGGAAAATGTAACTGGAAAAAAGCATGGGAAAAGAGGAACCTGAGGCGGTGCTGCCTGTGAGCTCTTGGAAGGAGGAGGCACAGTCTGAATGGTTGTGCCTCTGCCCTGCATGCATGGCTGGCGTTTGGGCACCTGCAGCGTGGCCACAGCTCTGGGAGACCCTGGGTTGGCAGTGTGAAGCCCTCAGAGGTGCTGGAGGGAGCGTCGGGGAGCTTTGGGCTGAAGCTCATTGTGCAAGTGTAAGCCCTCTTCATCTAGCAGGGTAAGAAAGGGCAGAGTTTCCCCTCCTCTTCTCCCTGTCAGCCTTTGCTGCTTTGCCTTGGAAAACGTCAGCTGTTCTTCCTCATTTCTGTTTTGTGGGGCCATGGAACTGGGAAAGGCACCTCTGATACAGCCTGAAGGGGATCACAGCACGCTCCCGTGCACGCAGGAGCCTTCGCTCCAGTCGTGGTTAGCTGAGAAGTGGCTGCTTTGGTGATCTTGGTTTTTGCTCTTGGCTTTACAGGGTGTTCACAAGCTCTTTGTGTGCTGATCAGCCTGCTGAAGCTGGGCCCAACATTTACCTTACAACACCAGTTCTTAAAAAAAAACCCCAACAAAAATCTGCCAAGCTCTTAAAAAAAAATAAAAATCACAATTTAAGAAAACAAATATGACAATATATGGTTGTGTCACTTGAGGAGGCTTTTGTTTACCCACGTGCCTTCACCTCCTTCCTCCGGGAAGAGAGACAAGGCACGTGTATGTCACCCAAAGCTTTTCTTGTTGAGATTAACCAAAAAAAAATAATTCTCCATATCATTTTGCTTTTTTTTTTTACCAGCTGATGTCAGAACAGGCTTTTCTATCCAAGTTCCAGTCTGTTCCTACTGGTCCCGGTGTGAAAGCAGGGAGAACAGGGGCAGCACATCTAAAAGCAGAGCGAGCTGCTCCCTCCTGTAGTTAGGAGGGCACAGGGCTGAGGGGCAGCTGGCTGCGGGGCTCCTGCTGCCACCCCCCGGGCTGCGCAGGCAGCGATGAAGCTGCTTTTCCTGGCAGAAGCTGCTGAAAAATGTAATGACGTGAAGTGAATCCGATGCTAATTTGGAGGTGAAGCATGAAGAGACTGGAAGAAGGGAAACTGTGATCTGGTTCTTTTTTATTTTCCCCTTTTAAAGGATCATAGGCGAGCTGCCTGATGCTGCAGCCGGTGCTGTTTCTCCTCACAGGTTCCTTTAGTCCCTCTGTCTACTTGAAAGAGCCTCATTACTATGTGAATACCCTGTCAAGCCTCTTCTAGAGATCTGGATCTGGTCTCTCTGATGCCATCAGTGACCCAAAAAGTGACGTTCAGAGCTATAGCAGCTATCTATGGTGGGAGTCGGCACTTGGAGCCATGCCAAACTCTTAATTATCATGTTACAAAACAATCAATTGGGTTTCAGGATAGGCTGGCTGCCTGGTGGTTGTTGGCAGCCCCAGGATGGGGTCTTGCCTGGTCAGGGCCAGGAGAGTTGTCTCTCAGGCTGCGAGATGAGGGACCTAATCCTTACCAAGATGAGGGACCTAATCCTCACCAGACATTGTGGGGGGCAGGAATGTTGCAGGGGCCAGTGCAACTGGAAAGGGCAGGGCTGTGCTTCTGCCTGGCTGATCCCATCCAGCTCAGCCACGGAACCTGCTGGTCGCTGTCCTGTGTCATTGGCACCAACTGTGGAAAAAGTTTAGTTTAAAGCAGAAGCATCACCCCCCCCAGCAGTTCTGCATTGCTGCTGCCCTCATTTACCACAGCGTTTGCATTCTGGATTGATTATTTATGCTGAGTGTTGCAGGCTGGCTGCTTCTGCTGGAAAGGATTCAATTCTGAGGGTGACCTTGTTGCCTTTCCTGGAAGGTGAACTGTGTCGAGCTGTCCTTGGGCTACCCTGGGCGAGCAGGAGCTGGCCAAAGGGGTTAGTCATTTGGGGCAAGACTTGGAAATGAGTGGCAGGTAGGTGCAGGAGGAAGAAGTGCCAGCAGTCACTCATCAGACTGGTGGGGAGGTTCCTCTCCTTCCTTTGACTGGCGCAAGCCAGTGGAGAAATCGGTTGTATTCTCAAGGCCATCAAGTCTGTAGGCTCAGTGGGTTGGAGGGAAGGAATAAACCCAGGAAAACTAATTTTTTTCTCCTTTATTTTCTTAGCCTTGTTCCTTTCCAGCGGTCCTTGCCGTTGTTTATCCTAACACAGCAACAATGCAAAATCCCTTTGGAGGCTGAATGACAGCTGAACACGCTGCCAGCACAGCAAATGGTTTTCTGCTTTGGTATCAGCAGCGTCTTGGACTTGAACCAGATTAGTATCGCTGCTCAGGGAAAGAAAAGGCAACTGTGTGTTTCAAGGTCACTGACAAAGATGCTTCGCTGAAGCCTGGCTGGTGGGCTGAGCAGCCCTGAGAGGTGGTGGGCAGTTCTGAGCCAGTGTATTCTTGTCCCGTAGCGAACGGTGACCAGAAGCCAAATAAAGAAGAGAGGAAGAAAGCCCTGTGCGAAAGCGTTTGGGTTTCCTCCTCCTCAGCATGACTGAGTCCTCAGTGCAGCCCTGCCTCGCTGGAGCCTATTTTAAAATCCCGAGCAGCGGTGCTGCCTGTTGCCTGGAAACCTCTTCCCAGCCTCGGGCACTCTCAGCCTAATCATAGCCATCGGCAGCCTTTATTTATTTCCCATCCAAAAAATGTCATCCCAGGCTTCTGGTTTGTGTTTTTGCTTGCTTGTTTTTGTTGATAATTTCGAAATGAAAAGACACAAAGCCTGACCATCAAACTCGGTGACTTTCTGTGGGAACGGCTTGCTTGGCTCCTGCTGCATTGCAGGGCTGGGAACTGGCTTTCTGAGTGCTCGAAGGGGTGGGAGAGGGGTGGGTGCTGAGGAGATGGGGCTGAGGGTGCGAGGAAGCCCCCCCGAGGCTTCCTGCACCTCCTGTCAGTCTCCTCCTTAGGAGGAAGAAACCCAGACCTAAGCGGCTCTGAGCCCTTTCCCAGCACATGTGCCCAGGTTCCTCTTCCTGGTGCAGCTGGTCCATCCTGTGTTGGATCCGTGGCTCAGTTGCTGGGCTGCCTGGATCAGCACTGACTGGCTTTGCTCCCTGTGTGCTGGGTGATCACCCCACAGTTGGGGTCTGTCCCTGCAGAGGGGTTAATCTGAGCTTTAGCATCTCCATATGGCGCCAGATGAAGGGAGAAAAGTCTAACTCTGGGTGTTCCTGTGTCGTAGGGTTCCTTTGTAATTCACCTAAACTTCTGGCCACCTTAAAACCATCATTGCTGCTGCCTATCCCACAGGAACACTTTAAATGATCGCTGCTTCCGCTTAGTGAGCACGATCGATCCTGATGGGATGGAACAGAATTGATTGCAGGAGCCCAGTGTGACTCGGTTGTGTTTGTCTGGGGAGTCCCTCAGGAGGGTGCTGGGCTGAAATCACCTGGAGACTGGTAACACATACTAACCAGGGCAGGCAGAGGGGTGTGTGAGAGATTAAGGTGCTGCCTCAGCTGTTCACAGGTTGCTCTTGTGATTTGAATGGTTATTTTACAAAGCTGAGCATATTTATCCTGCCAAAGGCAGAGCTAAAGAGGCTGTGACTCGAGGTGCGGTCAAACAGAGGTGGGTGCTTTCCTTACCAGTCTCAAGGCAGGCATAGAGCAACACACAAGGCTCATCACATCATTTCTTTTCCTCTAGAGTCAGTCTGAAGTCTGACAGCCCCCTAAGGCTCTTCTCAGGGCGTGCTCTCTTCTCACAGTCTCAGTGCCAGGGCATTAAGCCCAAACTGCCAGGGACAGACAGAAGAACCCGAGCCAAGGGGTAGTTGGTTTTTCCATCCCAATCTTCCACAGTGTGCTGGTGATTAAGAAAACCAGACTAGTTTACCAAAGGAACAGTGAATGAATCCTGCTCTGAGCTCGTGTGTCCTTGCTTCTCCATGGAAGGAGAGAGTGTTTGAGAGGATGTAGGGGCCAGCTCTGGTCCCTCAGCTGTGCAGAGCAGTGCCACATCTGTTGAAATACTTGTGCAAATCCAAACTTTACCATTCTTAATCACTAGGAATGGAAATGACCCTTCTGTTGAATGCTCCCTTCTGGGGTTATAGCTGACCCAGGCTGCCTGGCTGTATGATGCAGGGCACGGACCTCTGGTCTCCTCGGGTGTTTCTTGCCTTGGTTTTGAAGCACAGCTCACTACAGCTGATCAGGGTAGTGTTCCTCTGGGGGAGAGAGCAGACAGAAGGAAGGACAAAGTGCAACGTGGGGGAGGCAGGAAGAGGAACAGCAGAGAAACGGTGGAAAACAGTGTGGTCACAGATGGTAAAGCAAGAGGGTTCCTTGCCCTGCCTGTGCGGCCAGGACCCCTGGATGTGAGAGTGAACAAAACTGAGCTGCCTGTGGCAAGAGCAAAGGGGGAAAAATCACTGGGAGGGGGGGAATGCAGAGCCTGTCTAGCTGGATCCAGCCCTGGGGTGTTAAAGAAAATAAAATAAAAAAAGATGAGGTGAAATGAGTACTAAAACACACAGGGCAGTGGGTTTGCCTTTGCTAATCTCTCCCAGCTGCACATAGTTGGAGCTTGTGCTAGTGTTTTCTTTGTAGCCTGGTAGCTTGGTTCTCCCAATTCCCCAGGAACAGCAGTATTTTTCCCCCCTCTTTTCTGTTGCTGGTGGCTGTCAGGCGGGGTGAACCATGGTGTGCCAAAGCACAAGGTCCTGCAGCAGCACTGGGCTTGGTGGCTCTGCAGTGCCTGGGAGGGTGGTTGTTGGGCTTGGTGACTCCTCTCCTGTCTCTGACTTGCCATCTCAGTGCAGTTCTGCTAATCTGATTTCTTCTCCCTGACAGAATGAAGAGAAGAGGAACCTTTCCCTGGGGGGCCATGTCGGCTTCGACAGCCTCCCCGATCAGCTGGTCAGCAAGTCTGTCACACAAGGCTTCAGCTTCAACATCCTCTGTGTGGGTGAGCACAGTCCCTGCCAACAGACACAGCCCGAGCCGGCAGCGCGGTGAGGTTGGGACCAGGATTTCTTGGTTGCTTGTCCTGCTGTGCCACGGGCCTCAGCAGAGCCTTTCAGCAGGGGAGAAATGCTGAACTCAAAGTATGGCTGGATTTAGGTGAACTTGAGCTCTCTGGAGCTTGATGCTTCTGAGTTGTGGCTTTGACAAGGGACGGTTGGAGACTCGCTGCCCAAAACTCAAAGCAGCTTTGGGAAAAGATTTAATATATCAGCTTCCTGCCTTTGGTGAGGAGTGAGGGGGAGGAGATGGGTGTAGGACTGTTCAGTTCTGTGCTGAGCTGAGCTACTGGTGTAGGATCCCCAGAGAGCAGCAGGGAGGTCTGCATGGCTGAGCCCTGTGGGCCAAACCAGAGGAATTCCTGTAATCAAGGTGTTGCTCATCCCCTCTGCTGCCACAGCTTTGCAGTAGGAAGGGCTGAGGGAAGGTTTTATGTGGCCAGTTAAATATTCCCATTTGCATGAGCTGCTTCTTGGGGCATACAGTGTCCAAGTAGATGCTGTCAGCTGCATCATGAGTTAGCTGAGAGCTGCTGGTGAGAACTCTGTCACTTCTGACTGCCAGCCTGCACCCCAAACCTAGGGAGAAGGGGTCTGTGTCTGGTCTGTGCCTGGTTGATTCCTCCCAGGGTGAGTCAAAGGGCTTGAAGCATGCCTTTCTCAGTGCTGCAAAGGGAGTGTTACTGGTTGTATTGATTGCAAAGTATTTATCATGCAGATTGTGAGCAGGTGTGAAAGCCTGACTTGAAAATAACCTCATTATAACCTTGGTCTTTAATTATGATATCGATGTGACCTAACAGGGGATGCTGGCTGGGGTGCTAGGAACCAGTTCCTCCCAGTGATGAGATGTGTTACTTCTACTTTGGCTGGTTCTTGTATTGTGTGTGGGGTCTGGAGTATGGTAACCTGCCAGACCAGCAGAAACACATCCACAGAGAGCAGCCCCCTGCATGGTCCTCCCAAAGAGAACATGGCTTCACACAGACTGTGCAGTGACACCCTGGCAGCTTGCACAAGGGGCTCGTGCCATCCCTGAGGTGCTTTCACATACCCAAAACACAAGTAAAAAGCACAGCTGAGATCAGTTGACTGTCCTAGGCTTGTTCCTCAGCAGAGGGCAATGTGATCTTAGTGTTGCTCTTGGGGACACCTGGAAGGATGCTCTGGCATTCTCCCCTGACCCTACCATTTGTGCAGGGCAGAAGGCTGCTGGTTGTTTTTTTGGGGGGGAAGTTAAAAAACCCTTTACTCGTATTGGCTAGTTCCTGCCCTCAAAGTTCAGCTGCCCAGTGAAATCCTAAAACCTTCATCCAGCACCTTTGCTGCTGCAAAGAGTTTTTCAGGCTGATGGCAACTTGTCCTAGCAGGTCTGGAGCTGCCTGCCCATCTCTCTGCACTAAAATAGGCCCCCACAGCCCTCCTCACAGGGGGCTCTTCTCAAAACACAAATAATCCCCAGAGACTTTAATGACAAAATGAAGTGAAGGGAGGAAGTGGCCAAGCAGCCTGTCAGGGTTGGGAATCTGACTGCTGGACTTCCCTGTCCCCTTGGTGGCACACCAAACACCCATTGCTTCCCACTGCTCTGCAGCATTACCTGGAGCTATCACTGTGTTTGGGGTGGCCAAAAACTGACCCAAACAGTCCTTGTCAGTGGGGCTGCTGGGTTTTTACTCCTTTTCATCTGAAGACCAGAAGGAGTCTACTAAAACTACTCAGCCTCCCTGGTGCAGGGTCCTGAGCAAGGTCAGAGTCCGTGGTGGGGGAGGCAGCGTGTTGTGCTGTGCTGTGTGGTCCTGTGTTAGCTCTGCATGAAGCAGGGGTGGCCTTCATCAGTGCAGAGGCCTTCAAGAGTGAGGTGACCTTCATCAGTGCAGAGGCCTTCAAGAGTGGGGTGACCTTCATCAGTGCAGAGGCCTTCAAGAGTGCAGTTCCCTTCCTGACAGCTACAGGTCGGTCCACAAGCGATCTGCAGTAACCTTTCACAGTGTAATTCAGTTCTCCTCCCTAATTACTCACCTTTGAGGTACCTGTGACAAGCTTGTGCTGCAGTGAGCTGATGATTTCTCCTCCCTAGGTGAGACTGGCATTGGGAAGTCCACGCTGATGAACACCCTCTTCAACACCACCTTTGAGACGGAGGAAGCCAGTCACTATGAGAGCGCGGTTCTCTTGCGGCCACGGACCTACGACCTGCAGGAGAGCAACGTCCACCTGAAGCTGACCATTGTGGATGCTGTTGGGTTTGGGGATCAGATAAACAAAGATGAAAGGCAGGTCCCGTGCCATCTGCTTGGCATTTCTGGGCTTGGCTCTGGTGTTTAGGTGTGAACTGCCCGCAGAGCTGCTTGCGGTGCTGCGGAGGAGGTGTCTGTGCTGCTGTAAATGGAGCAGCTCCCTGCAGAGGCTCTGGTTCAGGCACTGAGTGTAGAGGGAGGTGGGTGAGGAACCAAAAAGATGTTGTGCAAGGCCTTTCCAGCTGAGAACGGTGTCCTCCAGGAGCGTGAGCCGTTAACAAGCTGTCCTCAGTGTGGGGTTGGGAATGATCTGTTCTGGCAGTGATCGGTGTCTCTGGACCTGTCTCACTTAATTACACAGACATCTTGCTCAAGCCCCAGGTAAAGGCTTTCTGGGACTCCAAGGTCTCTCCTTGGTCATGCTGCATTGCTACAGCCAGGTGGCTCAGCCCTGAGATCCTGGCAAAGTCTGATCTCTGAAGCAGTCATCTTTCCATGCTCCACTGGCCCTAGATTTTGCAGTGCAGCCTCGGGATGCCCCAGCAAGCTTTGGATAATAAGGTCTGTGTGCAAATGCCGCCCTTTGCCTGTTGTGAGGCTAAACTCTTTAAGCCTAATAACTACTTCAGTGATAGTACAGAGAACTCCGGAGGCCTTCAGACTGCTCAGTTGTGAGCTCCAGGAGCTGGGTTGCTAATGGTATGGTTTTAGTTACAGGCCGATAGTTGAGTACATTGATACGCAGTTTGAAAACTATTTGCAAGAGGAGCTGAAGATCCGACGGTCTCTCTTCAACTACCACGACACCAGGATTCATGTCTGCCTGTACTTCATCACCCCCACCGGGCACTCGCTCAAGTCCCTGGACCTGGTGACAATGAAGAAGCTGGATAGCAAGGTAAGGGGTTGGAGACCATGCTCTCCCTTTCTGGAAGTGGTGAAGCTTCTGTTAACATTATCATGTGGTAGGTTTTGTTCTGGAGAGCTTCCTGCATGTCAGCTGAGCTGTTTATAGGACTCTGGTAGAGCTTCCCCTGCTCTGGTGGGCTGCTGAGGTGGTGTGTTGGGTTTTTACCTCTCTGGCTTTCCTGAAAAACGTGAGGTGAAATACCCAGCAAGCTGTGGGAATTCTGAAGAGTCCATCTCTGTATGAATAGTCCCCAAACTGGGAATGCTGAAGAGTCCATCTCTGTATGAATAGTCCCCAAACTGGGAATGCTGAAGAGTCCATCTCTGTATGAATAGCCCCCAAACTGGGAATGCTGAAGAGTCCATCTCTGTATGAATAGTCCCCAGACTAGCTCGTATTTATCAAAGCAATCAGCTGCATCTTCATTAGCTCTTCTTCATGGCTGAGCAGGTAAGGGTGTGTTCCAGCTCCTGCAGCTGAACTGTGGAGGCTGCAGAGCCACCTCTGCTGCCCTGACCCATCTGCAGGAGCAGAGAGGCTGAGGAGAACCAGAATGGTCCATGTCCTAAGGTGTGGCCAGTGCAGGGGAGACCAGGGCTGAAGGGAAGTGCTGGCCCTGTGTGCCAGCACACAGGCAGTCTGTGAGCTGTCAGTGCTGGCACTTCCACAGGATCTGGAGGGGAGTTAATGACACCTTCTGAAAACATAAATACAGTGTGAAACTCCTGGGGTCACAGGAATCCTAAAGCAGGGTGTGACTGGGTCTGGGGGTGCTGCTTTGTGCGTGAGGCCCTACTGCCTTGGGGGCAGGGGGGTGCTTAACCGCTACCACTGATGTTCCTGCAGCTCTGAGGAGGCTTCTGACACACTTCTGGTGGCTCCAGCTGGCTTCCAGGCAGCCACAGGAGGCTTCAAGCATCACTGCTCTCAGCAGCCTCTTGCAAGAGCTTCCTGTCTTGCAGAGCAGTGCTTTGGCAGCAAGGTGGTTCCTTTGGGGTGGCAGATCAGTCTGCAGAGGGGGCAGGTGAGGGAGATTGGACACTGCTGTACCTGGGGATCCCCTGGATTGCATCTAGGAACTGTATCTTCCCTGGCTGCTGTCTCTGTGCAGCTCTGGGACTTCCCTGGCACATAGTTCCCCTCACAGAGTCCCTGCTTTGCCCTGGCCACCCGGGGCTGGTGCCCTGCTTCTCCTTGGCCCCGCTCCAGAGCAGGCACTGCCTTCCCATCGCAGTGGGCTCCCTGTAACTGTGGTGGCTGTTACACTGACTTCATCAGGAATCCAAAAACCTTTCCCTTAATAAACTCTTGTCTCTTGGTGCTGTGCCAGCATTACATGCTCCCAGAAATATGTTTGGAGGAAAGCTTTTGCACCGTTCCCCATGGTGCTGGTGGTCCCACAAAGCTTTTCTCTCCTCCTCCATTCCCCACTTGTCCCAGTTCCCCATGGCTGCCTTTAATGTGGTCCTTGAGTACCAAAATAAACCCTTTGTGCTTGTGCAGGGATGGGGACTTCGTGCGCACACGAGCTCTTTATGCTTCTAAACTTCCACTTTGAGGCCTCTCTGAGGCTGTCTTATCCCCCTGTGCTCATCTTTCTTCTTACCACAGCCTGAGAACATCTTGGATTTCATCATGTGGTGTCTTTGCAAAGAACAAGCAAGTAGAAGTAGAGGCCATTGATGTTTCCTGGGTGTCAGGAGGTTGTGTTGCGTTGCTGCATCGGTAGCATCCCAGGACATGGAGGTACTTTCCAGGCACTCCTTAAAAACGTGTGTGTGACTGTGCTGTGCCCCTTTCTAGCACGTGTGAGCCGTTTGTGCTTGGGGGCCAGCACGTGTGCGGGGTCAAGTGGGGTGTCAGCAAACCCCAGGCAGCTTTCTACCCGCTCCAGGCTGGTAGGAGCCAGTGGTTACCGATGCAGAGCAGAGGTGATGTGCACTGACTCACGTCTGCGGTCACCCCAGCACACCCCAGCGTGGCTTTCCTCTGGGAAAGCTTCATGTGGCCAGTGGTCCCTGCTCTGTGGCTGAAGATGGAGCTCACAGAGACAGGAGGTGCACCAGAGGTGATACTTCTCTGCATGGCTCAGGCTCTGAGATCGCTGTAACGTGAGGGTTGTGGGAGCCTGGCTGGGTTCCTGCTTTGCTGTAGCACACTGGTGACGTGGCAGCGGGTGCTGGGCAGGCTACAAAATCTGTGTGACCATCTCAGGAACGAGCCTTGCTTTTAGCATCAAGTTTACAAAATCCCTTCTGGGTGAAGCTGTTTGGTAAACAAACCCTCTCATTGTACTGGAATAGAGAATTTGGCTGAGCTGGTGGCCAGCTGCTGTCTGGGGTGCTCAGATGCCGCCGGGGAGCTCAGCAGAAGGGGCTCTAGGTAGAGGCAGCTCAGCTGGGAGCTGGGAAGCACGGCTGGCCTGGCAGGGGCTGGCCTTCCACTGAGTTTAACCTGGGAAAAGGAGGAGAGAAATACATGAGAGAAATCAAATTGCAGCCATATCAGATGAGAAGGGGATTTATTGATCTAAATCAGGCCTGCCCTGGAAAGTGAGGGAAGAGCTGTGTGCATCCACGGGCGTCCCGGGGCTGCCTGGTCATTATCCCTGGCTGGTTTCCAGTCAGTGTGTGCTGTTTACAAGCTGGGGCTGGTGGCTTGCTGTCCCTGAGCTGACACATCCTGGGCAGGTCGCTGGCTGGTGGGGATGCTGCTGACTGGTTTGTGCCTCTGCTGATCGGTGTGCAAGGTAGGATCAGTCTGTTGGCCTTCCTGGGGTGTGTGTTCAGGGACACTTTGGAGATGGGGGTAAAACCCAGCTGATTCCTCAGGGTGAAAATGAGTGTAGCCTTGTCACAGTAGTAAAATAACTTTCTACCAGTTGACTTCTTTTGGCACCTTCTGACAAGCTGTATTGCAGAGGTGGGAAATAATCCTGTCTGAATGATTGAGGAGGCACAGTGCGTGTGTGTGTGTGTGCCCATTCACTCTCTGGCCTGAAGCATGGGCTTCCTCTGGTTGTAATCCCAGCATCAGCAAAGACTTCCAGCACGTGGATCAGTCAAGGGGACACTGCATCCCCATCACGTTCAGTGAGGTGACACTCCAGTAGCTACCTTCATGATTTTATTACTAGATCTTTAAGCAGAGAACTTTGTTCTTCCACCATGAGATCTAAGAACAATCTGGGATTTTGCCAAGAAGAGCATTATTTGTGTAAAAGTAGCAGGGAGAGAAACCTCCTGTGGTTCTGGCATCACTTCTTTTCACTGGGGTTTCCTAAACCTGCCCAGGAAAGAGGAGAGGTGAATTCTTATCCCTGGCTGGTTTTGGCCTTGCCCAGAGGTGGATGTGTGGATGGTGCTGTAGGAGGGCAGGATTAGACACGCAGTTCAGTTCAGGAGCATCTCACATCTCATTTTTTTTCTTGTTTCCAAACTTTTCTGTCTCTTCTCCTCACTGGGAAAGGGTGAGCTCATTTGAGACTCGAGAGCTTTGGGGTGCCAATGCTCAAAATGGGAGAAAGGCAAACAGGAAGATGGGTGTGTGGGGCTCCAGGTATCTCTTGCTAACCACAGGGTTCCAGTTTGTGGGTTTAAGGCATGCAGGACACGAAAATAAAAGCAGTAGTAATTGTTTTAATTAAGGAGCTTGCAAGGGAAGAGGGGAGAAGGAGGGAGGTACACCCAAATGCCACTTCCAGGACTCTGCAGCACTGATGTTGGCTATTGATTCCTGGAAATAGGACAACTCATAGAACCCTCTGAGCTCTGGCAGGAGGTGCTGAGCGAGTCGCTGTTCCAAAGCACGAGGAACCTGGTTGAAGGGGACTCGAACCAACCTCAATTGGCACTGTGCCTGCATCCTGCTGGGGCAGCAGCGTGACCACAGAGCTGCTGGGAAAGCCAGGCCAAGCTCCAGGCTCTGCACCCCCGTGGGAGAAGGAGGGAGAACTGCTTAAGGCAACTGTGAGTGGGACAGAGTCACCTCTTGTGCTGTTTGTCGGTGTGCCTGGCTGGCGGGCTGCTGGCACTGCCTCTCCCATCGCAGAGCTGGGGTGGGTGAGCCCTGAGCTGACCCTTTTTCCATGGGAAGTGGCTGATCCTGCTCTCAGCAGGTCAGGAAGGCAGCCAGCTGTGGTCCTGGCCCTTTTTACCTTTGTAATGAGGGCATCGACCTGCGCAGGAGTGAGCAGCAGACCTCATTCTGTACAGGTTTGTGTGCCTTGGTGAGAGAGGCTGAGGGAAAGGAGGAATTTATCCCCTCAGATAAACTTACAATGAGCAAATTAGATTATTTTCTTCTAGAGCAAGTGAATCCTCTAGTGAGAGCTGAACCAGAGAGGGAAGGGAAAACAAGTAGGATGGAAAAAACACTGAGCTACAAAGAGAACTTGAGCTGGGAAAGCAAGGCCATCCCTTTTAACAGGCTCCCACTGGAGCCCCAATGGCTGCCCTGAGTTTCTGCTGCTGGGAAATGTTAGATGGCAAATCAGACTTTCCCCTCGTTTGTCTGAATTCTTGTGTCTTACCACGCTGAGTTTGGCTGCTGTTCAGACAGGCGGGTCTTGTTGTTGTTTGTTTAAGCTGTGGTTTGCAGTATTGCACTAGGCTTTTCTGGGCACTGCAGCGTTATCTAACAGAGGATCCTGTGACACATCCTGCCCCAATGTAGCTGTCCCAAGCACGGGGTTGTAGAGAACCACATCCCTCCCAGAGGATGTGGGATGTGGCAGTGGCCTGCTCTCAGTGCTGGTTGGTGCTGGGCACGGGGGGAACTGGGCTGGTGAAGCTGCACCCTGCTCCATGGCTGCTGATACGGGACCAGAGCTGAGCAACAAGAGGGTGAAGAGAGATCTCTGGTCCTCTATGCAGCACCCTGCACCCTTCCTGGGTGGTCTGTGTAACCCACACAGCATGGCTGAGCTGTGATCCCTATGGAGAGGCTCGGGGAGTCCTCAGAAAGGATCCACAGCCCCTGCTCCTTCTGCTTATCCATGGGGCTTCACATCAGCTCACTGCAGCGCTTCATCCTTACACTTGTCTTCTGAAATGCCTTGTCAGCACCGCCAGAAGGGGACAGGTGACAGCTCCAGATGTGACAGCCAGGCTGCCTCTGCCTCCCTCGAAGCCTGTAACAAAACACCTTGGCTTTGATCTGCTCCTTGTGCGTTTATTGCAGGGCGTTTGTCTCAGTCTGAGTCAAATTAGTCCTGGAAAACTCTTCCCTCTAGTGTTCAGCTGGGCTTGTGCTGCAGCTCTCGTGCAAACCGAACGCCTCTGTGGCTTTAGGAAAGGTAAAGCAGCTGAGAGAGCAGGACCCAGGTCACCTGTGGGCACCCACACTCCCTGCAGGGCTGTTTGCCGGGCTGCTGCTCACCTGGTTGTTCTTCTGTCCCCCCCTTCCCCCAGGTGAACATCATCCCGATTATTGCCAAGGCTGACACCATCTCCAAGAGCGAGCTGCACAAGTTCAAGATCAAGATCATGAGTGAGCTGGTCAGCAACGGGGTGCAGATCTACCAGTTCCCCACCGACGACGAGGCAGTGGCTGAGGCCAACTCTGTGATGAACGTGAGTGACGCTGCCTCTCACGCCGCCTACACAAGTTGGGATGGAGGAAGTTCACACACAGCAGTGCCCTTCAAGGGCAAGTTTCATTGGGGTTGTCCAGACACCAGCTCTGTTTGAAAGCTGAGCTGTGGATCTGACAGAGGCCTGGGGCTCTTGCACACAGAATTGATTAAAGCGTGGCTCTTACTTCAGCTGTGGGCCCTCTGGAGAAACTTGGCTCTAAAACTTGTTTTATTGAGTTTTTGAAAAACAGCTCCTTCAAAATCCATCCTGTCTGCTTTTAGGAGACTCTTCATTTGGGGGGGGGGAGAAACTTCAAATACAGGTTTTACAGTTAAGACTGATATTAGCTTTCTGACTTCAGGGGCTAAGCCAAGAAAACTCAATTTAAAATAAAGAAGAAAAAATTTTAGACTCTGCTTTGTCCTTTTTGAAATTCAAAGATCGGATTCAGACCTGGCTGGAACATGTGCAAAACACTTTCAAGCTTCCTTGAAAGTGGAGGTTGGACTGGATGATCTCTTGAGGTCCCTTCCAACCCCCACGACTCTGTGGTTCCTGTCTCCCAAATCAGACTGTGGCTATTGCAGAAGAGACACCTGAAATGTTTCCCTGTTAATCTTTTTAATTAAAAGTAGCTTTTTCTTCAAAATGAGTATTTTTCTGCATTGCTATTGCTGGTTAAATGCTTTGCATTCTCTTTCACATACCCCTCTTGCTGGTGGTGGTGGTTTTTTCCCTTTTATTTCAATAGCTGGTGGATTTCTGCATCACCTAGACAGGTCTTTTCACTCCACTTTTTGCTGAATTCATGAAAAATTTGGAGGATGCACCCCTTAAGCTGCGTGAGCTGGGGAGAAAAACAGGAGTCATGCTTGCTGGGGTGCTCCCTCCCTCCCCCCAGTGTTTTTGGCCACTTCTCTACCAGTTCCACACTCCCAGACCTGTCTCTCCTGAGACGTGCAGGATTCTGCCAGCCTCCACCTTCCGCAGTGCCTGCTCTGTGGCTCCGCTCCGCGGTGCTCGAGCGTGGTCCCTGTTCCCTTCACTGTGCAGGATGCTGGGTGAGCAGTGAGCACGTGTTGTATCCCACTCATGTCCCCCCTAGTGCCCACACACAAACTGCTCTGCCAAGGCCAGGTCACAGATGCCTTTGCTCCTGCTTCCTGTGAGGCAGGGAGTGCCCTGCTCTTGGTGTACGGAGTGGCTACAGCTGCAAGAACACCCTGACACAGAGAGGCACAGTAATGATCATGGTGTTCCCACAATATTTCCCTGTCTAGTTAAGCACAGCCAGCATTGGCAGTAAGCTGTGCTACCGCCCCACGCTGCTCTCTGCTGTAACACACCAGCTCGTAGCAGAGATGTTGTGGGCAGCTGGCTTCAAGAGAAGGGCTTCCTGAAGTAGATCTTGTGTCTGGGTGAGGAGATCTGCTGGTCAGGCTGGTCTCAGGGGTTAGCCCATGCCCTGAGTCCCTGGCCTTGGCTGTGTTTCAGGCCCATCTGCCCTTCGCTGTGATCGGCAGCACGGAGGAGGTGAAAGTTGGGAACAAGCTGGTGAGAGCTCGGCAGTACCCGTGGGGAGTGGTGCAAGGTAAGGTGCCACAGGTGCTGGCACGCCCCCTGGCTCTGTCCCCCCACCAAAGGTGCTAAATGCTGCAGGAACGTCCCGTGCAGCCTTTTGTGGGGCGGCCAGACTCTGCTTTCAATTCCTGTTCCCATCAGCAGGTCGTAATGGTCACTGGGAATGCCCAGTGTGGTGCCATGGGTGGGAGGGGGGGCAGAGGCCTTTGGGAGGGGAATGGTGTGGGTCTCCCTGCCGTGCCTGTGCTTAGCCAACGTCTCCCTCTGATTCCACCAGTTGAGAATGAAAGTCACTGCGACTTCGTGAAACTGCGGGAAATGCTGATCCGGGTGAACATGGAGGATCTCAGGGAGCAGACCCACACCCGCCACTACGAGCTCTACAGGAGGTGCAAACTGGAGGAGATGGGCTTCAAGGACACGGATCCAGACAGCCAGCCCTTCAGGTGAGCGGCCTTTGTGTCCAGCATCACCTCAGAGCAATGCTTTGGTAACAACACCCTGAAAAGCTGGGAGGCTTGTAGGTGGTACCCACAGTGCTGGGCTGCAAAATACTAGCACTGGGTTGGAACTCTGGAGCTGGATTTGGTGATGTTCCCTCCCCTGTTCGTCCTGAAGCAGCGCAGGTGGGCAGGCACTTCCCCATGACTGGTGTCCTAAGAGCCTGTCTTTCCTTTGCTCTCTTCCCCAGCCTCCAAGAAACATACGAGACCAAGAGGAAAGAGTTCTTGGGTGAGCTCCAGAAGAAGGAGGAAGAAATGAGACAAATGTTTGTTAACAAAGTCAAGGAGACGGAGGCAGAGCTGAAGGAGAAAGAGAGAGAGGTGGGTGTGCCAGAAACCTGTGAGAGGAGATACACAGCCAGCATCTGGGTTTGGGCCACGTATGAATCCTGGAAAGCACGTGTGGCTCTGGAGCAGAGCTCACCAGCCAAGGCACACGTGTGCCCACACACACACACAGAGCCCTCCCTTCCCCGACTCGGAGGAGGGGACATGGGGTAATGTTTTCAAAACAGTGTGACTGGTTTAGGTGCCTCTGAAACAAGAGTCTTCCCAGTCCTGAGCAGCATGTGGGAGACTCAGCTGGCTGCTTGGTGAGAGAAGGGCAATGCAGGATGTTTTGGAGCTGGGTAGGCCTTGCCCCTGGAGACTCACTGTGCAGTGGAGCAAAGGGGGCAGCTGGGCTGGAGTCCAGTCCCCAGGTCAGTGGTGTGAGGCCATGGACTGCTGCTATGACTGGGCAGGAAATGAACAGATCATCCCTAAATCTAGTGAGGAGAGAAAGGGTCTGTGCTATCCCCAGCCCCTGGCAGGGCTGCAGGCTGGGCCAATGCTGATCCTCAGCACATGTATTCAGGGCTCACACTTCCCCCTGGTTTGATGTGTGGCATCAGCAGAGCTGAGTTCATTGACTTGGCTGCTTTTAGTGAAGAGGCTGTGACTGCCCAGAGGTCAGCTCTGCAAGGGGCTTGCACAGCGAAGGGGTGCTGGCTGCTGCACCCCACCAGCTGCTTGCTCTCTGTAGGGTGGTGGGGATTCGTGTGGGAGGTGGGAGCGTGGCCCCACGGTCGTGCTGGGTGTGATGCTCAGAGGCTCTGTCTCCTACCAGCTGCATGAGAAATTCGAGCACTTAAAAAGGATACACCAGGAAGAGAAAAGGAAGGTGGAGGAGAAGAGGAGGGAGCTGGAGGAAGAGATGAACGCTTTCAACCGGCGGAAAGTAGCGGTGGAAACCTTGCAGTCCCAATCCTTGCAGGCTACCTCACAGCAGCCACTGAAGAAGGACAAAGACAGGAAAAAGTAAGTGGCTGAACTCAAGTCTTTCTCCTCTGTCTCTGGGAAGTTGTGTGTCTGCTCAGGGGCTTTAACGTTGGGGCGGTTGCTTGGAGGGCAAATGGAAAAGGGGATTTTGGAATCCCGATTCCTCTGGCTCAGACAGGGTCTGCCCGTGCCTGGAACTGCCCTGGGTAAGCAGCATGTGGGAAGGAACTACAATTTGGGGCCATTCTCCAAAGGCTGAGTCCCATGGGGTTCACCCTTGCCTCTGGCAGCCAGCTCAAGCGATCCTGCAAGCTGTCTGCTCCTGGAGATGGATGGGAGGGAGGGTCCCTAGAAATCAGCTGCTCTTCTCCCCAGTCAGAGGAGTGGGGACAATCCCACTGCTGTCATGTTGTCTTGCTGAGGAGGTTCCCCATCATTCACTACCTCCCTGGCATCAGTGGGCTTGGAGTCGAGTCTCTTTGGAGACAGCTGATTTTTAGAGGCAGAGCTGTATAGAAGGGAACAGCAGCTTAGAGTGATGATCACTGGAAACTCTTTAGGGCTCTAGGACACAGATCTGCTTGGAGAAAGCTCTTTGTCCCTCAAGGCAGAATTCTTAGCCTCCTGCAAGCTAACAGACGCTGCTGTACCCAGCAGGAGTGTGGGGTGATGGGGTGTAAATAACGCTCTTCCAGGCTGTGCAGTGACAGGGCAGGAATGGGGCAAACTGGCCTAAAAGGAAAAGGGGTCTGGGGGTGATCCTGCTTCCATCCAAGCCAGTCTGCAAGGAGCACTGGCTGGGAGCAGAAGAAGTGCTATCCTACGAGCTGGTAGTTCTGTTACTCCAGCGTTACTTCCCCTTGCGTGGAGGAGTGTGAGAGCCCACACCGGGCTCTGTCAGACCCCAGCAGGCTGGTGGCTGTGCTCCCTGAGCCTTCCAGTGATGCAAAACAGCAAACCACCATCAAGACTGGCCACAGCAGAGCTTGCTCTGGTGTCAGGGTGCTGATTAGATCTTGTGCTCTGTCACTTCTCCCCTGCAAGCCACGGCGCTGGAGAAGCTCATCCAGGGCACTGACGTTCCAGCAGTGTGTTTCTTCCCACGGCAGACAACAGGGGGTGTTAAATGTATCGTGTGCCCTCGGAACACCAGCGTGTGGGTGTGGAAACAAGAGCAAAGAGCTCCCTTTCTGCAGACCTCTGGGTGTGCTCTGGCCACGTCCCACCTCACCCACTGAGGTCAAAACGGTTTGTAAAAGTAGGGTTTAACCCAGCTACACCCGCACGTGAATGCGGGGCTGAACCCTGGGGCAGCCTGGGCTCTGGGTGTGCTCTGAGGAGGGTGAGCACACCGAGCTGCACGCTCATAACCGGGGTGAGCGATGCTGGTGGCTGGATGCTCCGGCACACAGTGCGTGCCGGCCGGGCGGAAACGCTGCGGCTTCCCCCCTGCTCCTCCTGTGAGACAAACAGGCTTCCTGTGCTCCACTGCCTTCAGCCACCTGCAGACCTGAGTCCGGACTCCCTGCCTCTCCTGGGTGGTGATGAGAAACTGTCCCCAGTCAGAAGTGGAGCCAGGAGAAGGCAGCTCGGGGGGCGTACGAAGGCCCGAGGGGCACACACACTGTGTGCTCTGCCTAGTGGGGACCCCACATGATGATGGGGCAGAGGGGCTCTCTGCAGCACGGCTAGAGGGGGTGCACCAAGAATGAAGTGAATTAATTAGGGGGAGGAAGTGGTTTTAGATCGGGGTTTGGGGTTTTTTTTGTTCTTCTCTTTCAAGCCTGTGAGCTAGTTCAGAAGGTGGCGTTTGGGGCTTCTGCTCAAGAGGGATAACGGAATTTGTAATAACATATTCACAGGACGGTGATTTCCCTGTCCTCCCTGAGCCCCTCTCTGGCTGGGTGGCCTCAGAAGGAGCTGGGAGTCTCATGACCCCCCCACCAGTGAGCCCAGATCTAACCCATCCCACTGCAGGTGGGGCTGATGCTCACCCCACAGACCCCCCTGGGCGTTACCAGACCCAGGCAAGCAGCAGGAATGTGGGGGGCTGGCAGCAGGCAGTGTCCTCCCCAGGAGCAGGGCAGAGTGTGGGGTTCAGGCTGCACCCCTGGCTTTGGTAAGCCAGGAGCCCACAGACCTGAGTGTGGTGTTGGCTGGGAGGGTTGCACTCTGTGTGCGTGGGGGTGGCACAAGGGAGGTGGGACCCAGAGGATGCCAGGGGAGCATCGCTGCCAGCACGGCCCCCACAGCTGTGGATGCAGGTGGGAAATGTCTGGGGTTTATTTCTGGGGAAGACGTGGTGACTTTGCAGGATCTGGGAACTTACCTGAGCTTGGGGAGGGGCTGTTCTTTCTTCTTTCAGTTTTGAGGAGAGTGAGTGCCATCCTTTGCCAGCTCCCACTCCACAATGCTGTGGTTTTCAGTGGCTTTAAGTAAAAACTGAAGATGGTCAAGTTGCAGGTGTCGGGGGGGGGGGGGAGTGTTGGTGCTGAGATCCTTCAGAGCTTCCAGCTGCAGGTGATGCTCCGTGGTGGGCGCTCACCGTGCTGGGGTGGCTCTTGGCTGTGCATCCCCAGGTGCCTGAGCAGTGTTTGCCCTTCTTGTCCTTTTTCTGTTTTCCACATATTTCACTACACTTTGCTTTTGCTTAATTTTCATAAATTTAATTCATACTTTCTTTTTTTTTTTGTTTTATGTTTTGTTTCTTTCAGTTAATCACACACAGACTTTCAGGCCAAGAGTGGACTTGGTGCTTTCATGTGTTAAGTTGCTTGAGTTTCCCACCCTGTGACCCTTCTCATAACATTGTGTGAGTGGACCAAAGTGAAAGAGACCATGAGCATCTCCAGTGGTTGCAGTGTAACGACTCGCTGTTGTCTGTGCAGCACCTGGCAGGAGGTTTTAAGGAAGGCACCTCACCACCTACATTCTCTTACATAAAGCCAACTAATCCCTAAAGAAAGATGTTTTTGTTCTGAACCCAGCGACTCAACAGCCGTGTATAAAGTGATCATAACCATTTGTCTGATCTCACCTCACTCACCAGCTAAATACTGGCTTTCTGGGTTACTTTTCTGTTTGTAACTGGCTTGTCTGCCTTCCCCTGTGTGTGTGTAGGTGTGAGGAGTGCTGTGAAGAACGCTGAGACCTTTATTTTTCTAACACCACTTGAGTAAGTCTGTAGAATGGGTAGAAAACCACAACTTTCTGCCCTGGGAAGCTCAATCTGAGTAACTCTCATTCCAGTAGTTATGTATTGTAATCCTGAACTACTCCTAAACACTTTCTACATCATTTATATTATAAATATATATATATATATATAAAGAGAGAGAGTGGTTAATAAAATTAATGGGACAATGTTTTGAATTTTCTTTACTGCTAAAGTAGAACATTTATATAGATTTTTCACAAGAGTTTGTTGTATAACATGGAGCTACAGGACTTGTGTAGGCTTTCACCTGTCATTTACCATGTATTTTACTGTTGGGGAAAAACTATTTAAGTGGTTATCTTTTCCTTTTGCTCTTTAACCTTGAACTGCCTGTGCCTAACGAGGAGGAGAATCCCCTGGTCTTGAGCTGTGCCCTGTATTTATGCCCACAGGCTCTCTTCCTTTTAGCAGGTGCTTCCTTTAACTTCCCTAACACCTAGAAATCACAGCCTTGTTTTCCTGGGCAGCCCAGCTTAGAGGGAATAATAGGATCAATATTGCTTTTTCCCACTCAAACCATTTGTGGTAAGGCAGGATGATAACTGAAGAGGGACTCACTGGCTGTGTTGTCATGGAAAAGAGTTGGACCCCATCCCATCCATCAGGGAATAGGCTCAAAGAAAGGGAGTAGTTAATATTAACCCCCACAGAATGTCTTCAGAGTTCATGGGAACGCTGGCTAAGTGTTAGATGTGAGTGTGTGTGGTTTTATTTAGTTGTTAATGTCACAGGATTCTTTTAATTTGTTTTTTCCTTAAAGCCAGCAGTTCCTTGACCTGCAGGTGAGGGGCACAGCCTGGCATCTGCACCAGTGCAGGTCTGTGTGGGGGTAGCTGTACACTGAGGTGCTGTAACTCCCCTTCTCCTGTTAAAGCAGCTTCTTTCCCTCTTTTATTTCTAAAGACATGCTCAGGTATGAAGCTGTTCTCACATGAGTGTAGTGGAACTCCCATCAGTGTTACTCGGTGTGTCTAAGCACGACCCTTGGGAAGGTCCTGTGGGCTCCTCATGGGACGGGCTGGCTTTCAGAGTGGAGACTCTATGTGTTTGCTAGGTCTGCTGGGAGCTGATGGGAGGCTTTGAAGGCTGTGCCTGGGGTTAGGTGTGTGCCAGAGGAACTGTCAGATGTTTTTGGAGAAACACCCAAGGAACCCAAGCTGTTGTGACAGGCAAGAAGGTTCCAGCCTCCTCTGACTATGGTCCCGTCAGGCAGCAAACTGGGGGCAGGAGTTTTGACTGATTTTTAATTGAAATATTGTTTTTTGTTGCTCATGGGAGAAGCTCTGGTGCACTCAGGGCATGAGTAGCAGCACTATTGGGTTCATTGCTCTGCTTCTCAAGGCCAACACTACAAAGGCTGAGCTGCAGCAGGAGCTGCTGGTACCAGTATGTGACCTGCTGCCTCGCCAGCACTTTCCCAGTCGATGGTTTTCTCCAGTTCTCCTGCTGGCAAGATCTAAGCAAACGATTCCCCTCTGCCCTGGCTCCTCAGAGATAGAGTCTTTTTTCCTAGAGTAGCAGACAGTTACAGTGATAATAAGAGAGTAAACCCCTCCCAATCCATGGGCATTGCAGAGACTTCCAGCTCTCTTCTGATGAAGATATTCCCAATGTCCATAATGATACTTTAACGATGAGGATTCTGCACAGACTGACTTTACCTTGTGACAGACGTACCTGTTCCTTGTCCTTACTTGCTCCTCAGAGCACCCAACATCCTCCTCCCCCCAGCAGGATTTGGGTCTTTTGTCTTTCCCCCCCTCTAGCACTTGATTTTTCCTCTTGGCTGAGGTGAGACTGAAGCCTGTGGTGTGTAGGCTACTTCTGTATCATATTTTTATTTAACAAACGATGCTAATCCAAATCCAGTCCAAAGCTTTACATCTCCTAGGCTAGAAGTGAAAGAAAAACCCATCAGAAATGACTGGAGCTGTTCAGTTACACATCTTCCCAGTGGTTTACATGCCTAGCTGTAAAAGGTTGGTATTAATGGGATAAACTCTCCATTTTTTTCATCTTTTAAACATTTACCATCATGTATGTTTTCTAATTTAAATTGAAAATGTGTTTTGTGGGACTCTAAGCTGTGTAGGCTTCACGCCTGGCAGGGTGGAGGTGGGGTGGTTGGCCCAGAGCAGAGACACCTCCAAGACCTGCCTGGGGGCATGCTGCATCCCATCGTTTTGTCATTCCAAATGTCTTGGGGGGGGTGTGTGTGTTGGGGTTTTTTTGGGGTTTTTTTTGTCTTTCAGTTCCTTCCACTCACTTTGTACTTTTTTTTTCATTAAATCTCACGTGTATTTTGAGTTCTTGTGGTGTCCTTTATTTAGCAGTGGGTTTCCTGCCGTGCCCAGTGGATCTCTGCTGAAGCAATGGTGTGTAATGACAGCGCTTACCAGTCACAGGATGTCTTATGGCTGCTGGGAACGTTCAAAAATACAATTAGCTAATTAATTAACCGTTAGCTAATTGTGCCGTAACGCCAAAAAAGCACCTCAGCTGTAATCTGGGGAGAAATTCTAAGGTATTAGGTCAAATCCACCCCTTTGGGGGGCGAAAGCAGCCTTGAAGCTTGTTTGTACTTCTCCTTTGTGGGATGTGGTGCCTGCAGGTTCGCTGACCTAAGGATGCCCCAAGAGGTGATTTAAGGGCAGGATGAAGAGGGGGCAGGGTGGAGGGTGAGAGGTTCCTAGTGACATTTCCAAAGCTGTGTGCTCTTTCTGAGGAGCACATTGTATGTTTAGATCAAGGCCACAGCTCCAGTTTGGGGTGACCCCTCCAGAGAGCTGCTGCTGAAGCCCTGTGCTCACTGTCTGTGCTGCCCATGGCAACGTGTTCAGTTAACTTGGGGTGTCTCTGGCCTTTATTTGGTGTTGGACCCGGATCAGAGCTGCACTTAACAACCCCAGGAGCAGAGTTTGGCTGATGCAGGGGGTTGGCTGAAGCTTTCTGAGGGGAGCTTTTTCTGCAGGCCCAGCTCCAGGAACAAAACCAGGTCGATGCTGGCTGCTTCCAGAAGTGTTTTAGAAAGGTGCAGGCAGACTGTGCTGCAGGACTCAGCTCGTGTAAGAGACCTCTGCTCTTTGCCGTGCACACGCAGCTTGGTTAAAAGGCTGTGGGCAGTTCTGGTATCTTACCTGCTCTTGTTCACATCCCACCTTCTTACGGGGCTGGGATGGGGACCCTGGCTCAGCCCTGTGCTGTACAGACGCTGTATCTGCCCATGGAGAGCTGATGGCTGGAGCTGGTGTGACGTTGCCTGTATGCAGAGTGCATGTGGAAGTCTGAGCCTGTGCTGGGTCAGTCGTGAGCCTGAGCCTGTTCAATTTTTGGAGGATAAGCCTCAGTGGGGGCTTAGCAGTCGATACCAGGTGGTTGTGTGAGGTGTTTTACAGTCTTTTCCATCCAAATGCTCTTTAAAGTCAATCTTTTAGGAGGCCAGAGAAGGGAGTGTGTGTTGGGTGCGTACGAAGCAGCCAGAGATGGGACACTTGGTGGTTCAGGAGGACAAACACTGGCAAGTGTTTCTCCACAGGAGTGGTGTTGAAATCCTGAATTGGTATCTGTGCAAAGCTCCTAGAGGTGCTCATGGGAAGCCTGGGGGGGGTGTTGACAGAAGCCCTTTGGCAGGGAAGTGGGTACTGTCTGTGTTCTGCAGTCCCTGAGCAGAAGCATGAGGTGGCCACAGCCTGAGGATGTGCTGATGCTTTTCCTGTTCAGGAGAGGCCCCAAACCTGACCTCATCTCCCTGCCCTGAGCTGTTCCATGGGGAGATCTGATGTCACCAGTGTCAAGGACAGAGCAAACCACCAGCTTGGGCTGCCTGTGCCACTCGGTGGTACCTGTGGCCCGGGCTGGGATGGAGATGGTTCAGCCCCTCCCCATCCCACTTCTCCATAGCACGTGGCTTCCCAGATGGTCCCTGTCAGCAGTCCTTCCCTCGTTAAAAATTTCAAATCAATCCTCTGATTATCGGTTCCAAACAAGCTCTTGACAGCCCTGAGAGCTCCTCCAGGTTGTGATAGTTCAAATTCAAACATCTCCAACATACCCAGCCCTGCTGGCTCCCAGGCAGCATACGCTGGGCTTGTGTTCTGACCTTTCATGCTGTCTGTAATGTAAATAACTGAACCTTAAACACTGATTCTCTTTTGTTCTTTCTGTAGCTTTTTTAGTCTTCCCACTGCGTGCTCCATAACTTCAGGAAGACATGTTAATTAGAAGATTTAATAAGGCCAAAACATCTCATGCAGAAGAAATTAATCGGTGCTTTCACCTTTAAGCTTGCAATTCGTTGCACAGAAGAGGTGGTATAGCTGGACTGTGACGCACCGTGTCTTTGGGAGAGGTTGGCTTGATCAGGTTTCTTGATTTCAGAAATGAAATCTAAGAAACCTGCCAAAAGATAAATTGCTAATTAAGGCTGCCACATGGCTTGCACTAACACCAAAGCACTAACTGCTGGGTGAGAGCCTGTCGGAAGCCGCTGGCACCCACCGACCTCCCAGAGAGCCGATGCTCAGAGCTGGGTCAGTGCCAGGCTGATTTCAGCTTGCTGCTCGAGCTGCTGTGTTGGGGGGTTTCCATGCATTCTTAGCCCCATTTTGGGGTGTAACGGGAACATCCTAACACCCCTAACCTTCAACTGTGCACTCTTACCTTTCTTAGCAGTAACTCCTCCCTGGAGCTTTTTTATTCCTGTAGACTTACAGGTTCTATAACAAAAATCTCTTCCCCCCACCCTGCTTTGTTTGGCTTCTCTGGGGCTGTGCACACTGCCTCCCAGCTTAACCCCTTCCCCAGCTCCCTGCCCCCTCCCAGCTCGTTGCTGTGGGGTGGGTAACCCTGCCTGGCCCCCAGGACCTGGGCAAGAAGGGAACGACTCTAAAGGACAACGACCGGTTCCGTGTCGCTGGAGGGGAAGCGGTTTAAAGCTGGAGCTTTGGCCGTGGGAGCTCTGTGTCCACAACAGGCCCGTTTCCCCTGCGCAGAGACTTGTTTAAAGGAGACCAAGGAGGGGCCCCAGCTCATCTCTCTTTTAAAACAACCTTGTAAACAGACCTCAGGAATGACCTGCTTGTACCAAAGCCGGGTTTAATAAAAACACAACTGATTTGTTTAACAAACATCTGTTAAAACCCCCTTTTGTACACACCCACTGCAGCAACACCGGGCTGTGTCTGACTGTGCAATGCTCAGTGACTTCAGGTTCCCTCTGTTGAGCCCCTAGCCTGTCTGCCTGTCATTAACAGGTGCTGGCCCCTGCATGGCCCCAGCAGCCCCAACTTTCTCCTTGTGCCTATGTGTGGCCTGGGCATGGGGCTGGGGTGTAGGACCAGCAGGACACCAGTCCTTGGTAGCAGCTTTAAGGACTCTCACCCCCCAAACCCTCTTCCTTGTGCCAGGGGTGTTACTGGAGCAGGACAAGACCTGGCTGTGACCATTGAGGTGGGTAACAGGAGCCCAGTGAGGGTCCCACACAGTAGATGGGGTCTCCATCACCACCCAAGAGGTGGTTGAGGTGCAGAGGATGGTGCAGGGGTGCTGACTGATGCAGGTATGGAGCTCCTGCCCTACGGTGTGTTGTACGGACACAGTAACCTCTGGATGCCCTCAGCATCGATCAGGATCTGGGGATAAATCCCAGCAGAAGCAGGTATGTGATCTGAAAATCACCAAACTGGGTATGTGGGGAAGTCCTGGAGAGTCCCACTGCCTGCAGGCAGGAGGGACTAAGCCCTGTGACAAGCATGTTTATCCCACACAGCTCATCCCTGCCTGTGCCTGCAGCTGCAGCAGGCAGGGATACAGCACCAGGTGCTTCAGCAGGAGTGGGACAGGGTGAGAAGCAGCCAAGGGCCTGACTGGGCTGGCTGCTGGTGGCCATGGATTCCCAGCTGGCAGTTAGGGTGGCTCTGCCTGTCTTCATGTCTGTCATGCCCTGTACCAAGCAGGAGCAGTGGTGACTGTCAGACTGAGCTGAGCTGTGACAAACCCTTTGCTGCTTTGATGGCTGTTTCAAACCAACTCGTGGCAAAGCTTTAGGACAGTTTGAGCTGTTGTCAGGCTGGATTCCCATGGGGACAGGTGCACTGGGGAGAAAAGCTTTCTTTTCTTTTTTTCACCCAAATTTCTCAGATTTGATTGTCCTGTTTGCAGTTTGGTCACTGGTGGGGTTCAAGTGTCACGCCTTGCTGGGGAGGAGTGAGCTGCTGGGGCCTGCCAGGGCTCAATGCAGAGTGTCCTTCCTGTGTTCTAAAGAACCAAACTGTAACTTCTGTTCAGACTTCAAACTAAAGCCAATTCAGAGAAAAAACCCAAACCACCACAGAGGCAGTCCCACAGTGTGATGCAACAGCAGCCCATGGGAATGGCACGCAGAGGGCTCTAGGTGCATCAGGAAGCACCTGGCAAGGTCCTGCTGGGTGCTCTGATCCATCTGCCATCCCAGGGCTGGGTGCTGTTAGTCGCTTCTGGGCCTTTTTTTGGCAAACTTGGTCAGAAATGTCTAAGGTGGTAAGACAACTACTGCATTACTCATCCCTCTGCTGCTTCCCCGTATCCCGATCGATTCCCTGATGGCAGAAGCTTCGTTAGTTCTGCAGCTGTGTAAACGAGCCCTTCCAGGGCATCACCTGCTGGAAGTAGCGATACGGGGTCAGGGTTAGTGTGGGAGAAGGCTGGGCTGCAGTGGGGCAGCTTCTTGCCCACGTGCAGCGTTCCTGGGTGACTGGCTGTAGCTGTGGATGTCTCCTTCAGGGGGTGGTTGAGAGGTGGCAGTGGGGGGGGGGGTGGTTTTGAAGCCGCTGTTTCTGTAGGTGCTGCAATGTCTGGGTTATGTCCTGGCTTGGGTTTGGGACCTGAGTGTCTGTGTGCAGCAAGGGAAGGCCTTGAAGGGCAAAACGCTTCTGTGGGTCCCTTACTGCAGGGGATCCCAGACATGGCTGCAGCTCGGCTCATGAGGTGGTGTCTGCTTCAGAAATCCAGCTGAAGTCAAGGTGGGTTTGAGAGGTGCTTCACCTGCCCAGGACAATGGGCCCTGCCCCTGGGGGCATGACCCTGCCCTTGCCAGAGCCCTGGTGGGAGCTGTGCTGTGCCCCTGCTTGGAGAGAGGGAAGAAGCAGCCTTCCTCTTCCTTCCCAGGTCAAGATGGGGCACTGCAAGAGCTCTCTGAAGACACTCTCTGAGTGTTCTCCAGAGTTTTGCAGCGACCAAATATTCCCCCAAAAAGCAATTGGCACAAAACCAGCCCTGAACGTGTCTGGTCTGTGCCAGCACCTGCTGTGCCAGCTGAACCCAGCACCTTCTCTCCAGTGACCAGTGTGCAGCAAAATGGTTACGGGATCCACAGCAGCGAGTTCAGCTGCAGGGACGACAAACCAGTGTCTGTAGCACGGGCTCTGCACAACCCAAGCAGGTGAGCACAGAAGTGAGAGAACCCTCAGCCATGGCTGCAGCATGACTGCTGCCAACGCCTGGATCTGCGGCTGCGGGTCTTGTCCAGGCAGCGATGGGAAGGAGCACAGCAGCCTCAGGCTCTGTGCTGCCTGTGGGATGGGAACTCCTGCAGCTCTCGCTGTCAAAACGGCTTTTTCCATAACAAGGGTCCTGTGGCAACAGCAGCTGGTTCCTGGAGTTTGGAGCTTGTTCCTGAGGGCAGGAAGCGATGTTCTCAATGCTGACAGGAGCACAAAGATAAGTGATGCTCTTAACCCATTGAGGTTTGTTCCTGCGTCGTGACTCCAGCACTGGAGTGTGTGTGCTGGAGGGACTGGTGCTCTCAGAGAGAAGTGGCAGGTCCTGGGAGGGCAGTCAGCCTCCAGATGCACTGACCCATCCCAGTAAGGCATCTTGCACCCAGACTGGGAGTGCAGGCCCTCGATGGGCCTTTCATACTGATTTCCTCTTCTCCAATTAACCCTGTTAATGGCTTGTGCTGATCATATCACTGCATGGAGGTTCTGAGAGGCGGGTTCCTGCGGGCTTTGAATGCGGTATCCAGCTTATGGGCAAGAAACGATGGAGCCAGGCTCAGCGCCGGGGACAAACCAGGATGTGTGGTGGCTGTGGCACAGGTTAGAGCGTGGTTGGGTGCAGAACTCCTCCACCCGTGTTTGCAGTGGGTAACAATGCCTGAGATGGGCCAAGGGGCTGGGAGGAGAAGAACCAGACACCAGCTTGCAGCTGGGCTCTGCAAGGAGTGCACCGAGACTGCGCAGACCGAACTGCCACTTTGTTCATTAACAACTCCAGAAGATGACTTGCCTCCTTCAAAGTCAGCCAGGTTCTGATGGAAAAGGAAGGTGCTGCAATGGGGGGGTGAGAAAAGCCCTGCCACAGATGAAACCCCTCCCTGGATCAAAGCCGAAGCCCAAGTGTGCTGCTGCCTGGCTCCGGCTGTGTGGAACCTCAGCTGGTCGGGCACCTGATCCTGGTCCTTCTCCCAGGAATAGATATTAGGGGAAGTTCTTTACAGAGAGAGTGGTGAGGGCCTGGAACAGGCTGCCCAGAGAGAGGGTGGGTGCCCCATCCCTGGGGGTGTTCAAGGTCAGGTTGGATGGGGCCCTGGACAACCTTGTGTAGCTCCAGGCCTGAGGTTGGTGTCCCTGCCTGTGGCAGGGGGGTTGGAGCTCTGTGACCCTTGGGGTCCCTCCCAACCCATGCCATTCTATGATTCTGTGATTCCCACATCATCCCCTGGGCAGAGCAGAGGCTCTTCCCTGCAGCAAGGCTGCTGCAGCTCCAATTCCCCCTAAGACCTCCTTCAGCTTCATGGCTGACCAAGTCCCATCTGCTCACACGTGCCATCGAATCAAGTCTCCCATATGAAATGTTTCTTTCTGGAAGGCTTCAGCAGCGCTTTCTTTGTGGTTTAAAAAGAACAGCAGGCTTTCTCCCTGCACACAAAGCTCACTCTGTTCCCAGGGCCGGTCCTGGCAAAGGCAGCACTTCAGAAAGCAAGAGCTGTTAGAGCTCAGGCTGTTGGGCCCGCACAGCTCGGAATTCCTCTCCTATAAGGTAAAACGATGTCTTTCTCATGGCACCAGGGTCTCCTTGCTCCTGCCTCAGCCCTGTCCCCTGTTTATCCCATGCCATTAGCGTTCAGCCTCTGTGGTCCCTGTGGAACCCCTGTTCTGTGACAGGACTGGCAGTCGGGGAGTCTGGCACTGCCTGGCTTCTACCTTCAGCCTAGGACAGCCTGAACATGCTGCTCCTGTTCTTTAAAATGAACCAAAACAACCAAGGAAACACTTTATTTGGAAAGAATGTGTAGGGCTGGCTTTAAAAAATGGCAGCAGATGTTCAAGCTGACCTTTGTAGTCTGTAAAACTGCTTTGCTATGGAGGTTAGCAGGTAGTAAAAAAGGAGGGAGGTATTAATTAAAGGTGTTTCACATTGCCTGGCCTGGTGAGGCTGAATAAATTAAAACCACCCTGACTGAAGGGCACGTGCGGGGTGGTGTGAGCCCAAGGCAGCAGTGATTGTGGATGAGAAGAGACTTCCCACAGCTTGTAGGAACTGGAACTGGTCTTTAATGGCTTAACCAGGAAGGAGCATTGTCCTTGAAGCCCTGGATTCCAGGGCAAGGCCCCAAGAAAAGCTGGAAGGTTTGGGTCTCCAAACCCTCAGCACTACTCATCCAGCTCTCCCCTGCCTCACAAGCAGCCATTGTTGGCAAGTCAGGTTAGCCCTAAGGAGAGGAGGAGGGAGAGAGCTGGATGAAGGGGGATGAGGGGCTCGGTCAACCACACATCTTATGGCTACATTAAAAATAACCCTGGAGACTCAGCACAGACCCCACAGACCCCACCACCTTTTGCCAGCTCGATCCCTGAGTTGTGGGACTGTGCTCAGGTCGCTCCTCTCCCCAGCTTCTCAGAGCTGCGTGGTGAAGCTGGGGGGTGGCACACGCTGCTTGGGAATGGCATACAAGTAAGTGATGCTACACAGCATTATCCCCTGAAAAACAGGCTCTGCGGTGTTTGCTGCTCTCTTGGCCAGGACCTAATGGTTCCACAGTCACTGTGTCTACAGCAGCAACTCCACTAATCCCTCTCAGGAGGCTGCAAGGGTGGACACGGGGAGCTGCCTTCCCCAGGCCCTGGCTGCAGGCACAGCCCACCCATGGGCCCTCTCCTGCCGCTCGCTCCCCACTCCTCGCTGTACAGCTGCCCGAATCCATCATAGTACTCGTCTGTCTCCACGGTGTCGTCAGGAGCTGGGGCTGCAGCAGGTGTGAAAAGGGGCAGGCCTACAGCCATGCTGAGCCGGGCCGAGCGGGCAGGCTGCAGCCCCCTGGGGCCCGGGCCCGGCACCCCGGCATCGGGGTGGCCCTGGGTGGCGGGACAGAAGATGTAGACAGTGTTGGCTGGCTGCAGGCCCCTCAGCTCCTGACCCACGAGCTCTTTGCAGCGGATGAAGTCGGTGCTGTTCACCTGTAAGGAGAGAGGCAGATTTTTTTTGGGGGGGGGTCAGTTCAGGATAAATTTGTCTCTCCTCTGGCTGCCACCCCTGTGACTCAGGGGGACAGCAGGGCTGGGATGGGAAGGACATCACCCTGGCTGCCCGTCTGTGTGTTGGCCCTGATGCAGAACATGGAACCAGGAGCTCCCAAAACAAGTGCTCCTTATTTTCAAGGGGGGTGACAACAGTCAGGAGGGGCAGTGGGAAGCTAGGTTATCTCAGGACCACGAAATGAGGTGACGGTAAGCTGACAGCCTGGTCTTTAGGTAGATGCTCTAAAAAGGCCTGTGTTTTATGAAACTGGAGAAGAGCTGGCAAAAAACCCATGCACAGAGCATGGTGTGTCATTGGAAGCCAAGCTGATTACATTTTAAAAGCAATGTAACCATCATTTACAGCTTTGGCAGCATGCAGTGGGGACACCGTGGGCAGGTTTTAGGGTGCTCTCAGACATTTTCATTTGTGGGAAGCTGTCTCTGTGCTTAGCAGGCAGGCAGCTGTCTGTGGCCAAGCAGTTCGGAGGGAAGGGAAAGCCCTCTGCCCCATCCCAGCCCTTAACACAGCTTTATTCCCACTTCTGTTGGCTCCAGTGATGTCTGCAGCAAGGGGCAGACCGTGGACACGTGCTTCTCCCAAGAGCAATGCTGGGTGTAAACACACGTGGGCTTTATGAATTTATTGGTGCCCTGGCCTTGGGGTGTGGGACCAAAGGCCATGTTGATTCCTACCTGTGCTTTTTTTAGCAGATCAGTAATAACAGGAAACCAGTCAGGAGTCAGCCTCTCCAGCTCCAAGGTGATGATCACCAAGGCCAATGTGGAGCCCTTAAACTGCACTAGCTGGTGGCACGCCATACAGTGCTGTAGCTGTTTGGTCAAGAGCGCGACGTGGCGGGAAGGATTCATCTGAGGCAGCCTGTGGAGTAGCTGGGGGCAGTTGGACATCACCATGGCGTGGAACTGGAGGGAAGATAAAGTGTGTATATATTTAAAAAACAAAACAAAACAAAGCAGAAAGCAGAGGTCAGTGAACTTTGTATGTTCCCATATGTTCCCAACCAGAAGTACAGACTGATTCCATCTCCTATCAGGAAACCTAAAGGGTTCCACCTCATCATCCCCCCCACCCTTTTTTTTTGGTGGTTTGTGTTTGTACTTGCCAGCCATTGAACTGGTTTTTTGGAGCTTATGATGAATGTAAAAGGCCTGTGTTTCTGAACCATTTCTGAAGATTCTACGTTACCCAGATTGCTATCCAGGAGCTTCAGTTCAGGCCAGCAGATCCAGTGGAGCAGCACCCACAGTACTGACCACGCTCCGAATCTACCCCTCAAACAAGCACCCAGCAACGGCCGTTTTCCCAATCAGCATCCCCAGGAGGCTTAATATTTGCACATAACTTTGAGAAAGGGAGCCAGGATGTGTCCTACCCCATGATTTTTGCCTTATTAGCACACAATCATTTCTTGAAGACAGTTCAATTGTTTCTATCAAATGTTTAGTACCTGCAATGTGAACTAAGTGCCAGCTTGGGGTAGTCTCATTGCCTAAAACAAGGGTGAATGATTAGCAGGATGAGAAGGCAAATGGTTTAAGAAAAAATAACCCTGTGTGTGAGATGTAGCAAAACTCTGACAGCTTTCTATGTACAGTATTAATAGAATGGAAATAGTTAGAAATATTTTTGCAG
Organism: Laterallus jamaicensis coturniculus; assembly: GCA_022605575.1. Classification (NCBI taxonomy): domain Eukaryota; kingdom Metazoa; phylum Chordata; class Aves; order Gruiformes; family Rallidae; genus Laterallus; species Laterallus jamaicensis. The sequence continues at coordinate 19,770,473 of JAKCOX010000016.1, read as the reverse complement.
TGTGTATTTAAAAATATATACAAATGGCCGAGAGTTGTGCATTATGAGAATCTTTTTAATGTCTGTTTTTAGTTGTCCTTTAAAGAGGAAAGTAATTTTTTTGAGCAAAATGAAAGGTTTTAAATTGTAGAAAACTTTAACGAAAAAAAAATAATTTAAAAAAAAAATTAATTTAACGTTCTTCAGAAGATTTACAGAGAGCTCAGCAGAGGGAGTCTGTAAAGCACCTTGGGAAGGATGTGTGGGTGTGTGTATGTGTGTGCCTCTGTGTTTTCTAGTCTTATTTGATAAGGAGCTGTTTCTTTAAAGAGAATAAATTTGCCAAATGTAGTGCTTACAATGTCCAAGAAATCCATTGGTGTTGCTGTGTAAAGATCCCAGTGAAGTTTATCCAGTATAATTCTTTCCATTCTCAAGATCTCAGCAGGAGAGCGTTTACAGCCACTCTGCACTGCGAGCGTCTTCACCGATGGGATTACCTGTACAAAAATCAAAGAATTGAAAAAAAAAAGGTAAAAAATAAAGAAGCCAACGTCCTACTGAGTGCTCTGTGTGTGTTTGTCTGTGTTGGGAGGGGATCTGACAAGTTTAAACACATCCTCAAGGGCTAAGCTCATCAAGGAGACTGTTTTCCCTAGGTGACTCCCATCCTAAATGAAGACCAGCCTGTGCTCATCACAGTGCAGCGGGCTGTGAACAAGCCCATGGTTCACCTCCTGGGTCACTGTGAGCCTCCCTGCTACCAGTGTCATGAGTTTTGCTTCTCTGACAAGCGAGGAGGAAGCTTCCTGTTGGCCTGGCAGGGCCCTGGGTGGTTGTCTCATTTCCTGAGGTCATTGACTCAGCTTCTCCTTTTTAGCAGAGAAGAGTAACCTCAGCCTGACACATCCTCAGAGAGGCCACGCAGCACCTCACCGCAGCAGAGGGGGTTTGGAGAGATACACTGTGTGACTCCAGCTCCTGGGTTCCCTGTTCCTTCCCAAAACAGAAGGGAAGGCAGAGGAGAAACGCCACCAGACGTGCTTTTCCCTCGTGTCTGTAAGTGACTGCAGGGGCCTGTCAGTGCTCTCCTGCCCTCAGAGATGATCCTGTGTCATCTCACGCCCACAGGGGCATCTGCTGAGCTTGTGTGCTCACCTTGAGCTGCAGACCTGAGTCATTTCCTCGCGAGGTTCAGCAACCAGTTTCCACTCCAAGTAAACTCATCTATTTTAAGCTCCCTGTGATGGATCTCTGCTCTGCTGCGCCCACCTTACTGTCCCAGGACCTCTACAAGGAGTTGGAGCATGCAGATGCTGTGCACACAAAGCTGTTCCCCCCACACTAAGCTTCCCTGCGAGTCCCAGTCTGAAAAGGTTTGAGGGCAGGAGGAGGGGACACATCTGTTGTGTAAGCAAACCCCAGTCCTTCATCCATGAAGGTCACAATTCTTCTGAACAGTGATGACACAGGACTGAAAACGTTACTGTCACCCCTTGGAGGAGTACTTGGGGCGAACAAGTTAACATTTACTCATCGTGCTGTTGAAAGGCCTAGAAACATGACCCTCTTGAACACACAAGGTGAGTTTAATGTGTTTGAAACTCCCATACAGACCTCATCTTCTTCGTTGGTTTTTGCTGCAAGGACAAGGCAGGAAATTGCAATGCACTGAAGATATTTTAATTGGGCCTGAAGGGAGAAGAAGCAAACACTGAGTAAAGAAGATAAAGAGTCCTGAGGGAAATAACTGTCACTCTAAGACAGATGCACACGGTTCGAACTGTCATTTAAGCTACAGTTGCTGCTGAATTAGTGTAGATGCAGAAATACTCATCTGAAGCTGGAAACAGAGCAAGGAAATCCAAAGTTAATCAGAATAAATCCTCTTCTTGGTGCAATTTTTATTCACACATCCCACCATCTTTGGACTACTCAATGCCCAGTGTGTGCAATGCAATGCTGGTCCTCTTCTTGGCTGAGATACTAATTAATATGCTTTTGCCAAAGGCCAGTACCCATCTAAACAGGACTGAGAGCCACAAGGCTCAGTTCAACTCCTGCCTTCAGTGGCAGAAATAAATGGCCCCACAGTCTGGTTACAAATGATGGTTTCAAACCTGAAATCTGAAGCAATGTTTTTTGTTTAGGAGAGACAACCAGGTGATAACGAATTCCTTCTGCTTATCGCAGCACTGGGACTACAGGTCCCACAGACACTTCCAGGGAGGTCTGGAACCTCAGCAAACACTCCAATTCCTCTCAATGTCCTTAAAGCCTTCCCAGCGAAGCCCCCAGCCGCTCCCCAAATCTGCTGTCAAGCACAGCACCCACTCTGTGCACCCACTCCTCAGGCCCCCAGTCAGTGGCCCAGCCAGGAAGAAGCTGACAGAGGTTCTCTACCTTCACTGATGCCAGCAGCCGGTTAAGGATGCTGGTAGCCAAGGCAAAGGTTTCAGGGTACAACTGGAAGTGGGAGCTGATTTCTGCAATCCAGAGAACAGCTTTCTGGTAACCTGAGAGAGAGATATCTGTGCCCTGAGGGGAAGAAAGAGAAGGCAAATACAGTCCCTGCTTTGAAGAGTCTGTTAACATAACTCCAGTGGAAGCCTCAAATCATTCTAAGTGCTCTAATTAACATTTCAGATGTCTGGAGGCTTGGAAGGAAGAAAGGTGTTGGCTGTGTCTACATGGTGAAGGGAAGGGCAGGTTTTGGAGCAGTTTAAAGCACTCACCCATGATGCCCACCCAGCCAGGCTCTAGCTGTGCTTACAGGGGCCTGGCACCAGGACTCACTGGAGGAGATCAGCACAGTGCAGCACCCAGCCCTCCCCTTGCATGGTTGAACCATCCAGCTGAGCTTAGAAAGGAGCTGCTGAGTGTGCTCACTATTTCCTCCTCCAGAGAAGACTGAAGCCCCCCATGCAGCCATTTCACTCAGCCTCCTTAGGGAGAGAGAAACTGGAGTCAGGAGCAGGTTTGAGTTACTTTCCTGGATTCCTTTTTTAACAGCCCTTGGATTTGGTCAGCCTTGGGACCACAGAAGCCAGGTTTATGACTCCCCCAAGGCAAAACATACTGCATTCAGGTAAGAGGGAGGGCTTCACTCAGTGCCACACGTAACTCATGGCAAGGAAATGTCTCCTCCAACATTACTGTAGGAGAACCCAAAGGCCCAGCAGCTACAGGGCACCGACACCACTTGCCACCAGTTCATTTAATATTACTCCTCATGTTATCCAGGTCACTATTTTGCTTTATTTAGTAGTAAAACTTAAAAATCTCATTTCTACAGCGTTGCAAAAAGGAGATGAGGCTGGCAGGGCACTTTGGGACATTTTTCACCTGGTTTACACAAGGACAAAGCCAGACCCTCCTCCCACTCTGTTCCTTAAGCTTAGTCTGTGCAGGGTGACCTTTGCCTTGAGGTGGGTTTGAAGGCAGGACCAGCACTGCATGTCTGCAGGGTCCCTTAGGCACTTCCAAAGAGGATGAGGGGAAATACCTTCAGGGTGAGGTTCTGGAAGACTGGCACTTTCCACATCCTAGCCTCCCTGGCTAAGGCGTTGTCCAGGAAGCGGGCAAGTCGCGAGCTCTCCGGAGGCCCAGGGCACTTCATGGTGAGTCTCTGAGCCAGTTTCCCTGGTGGGACCCACTGTCAAACCCAAGAAAAGGATTATAAAGCAACACCCCAGCTCCTTGTACTAAGATTTACCCTCATGATGCCTTTCCTGAGCCGGGAGCAGCCGTAGGACTCGTTTGCAGCCGGAGCCATCCTGCCATCCCCCTTCCCAGGGGGAGGTCATGACGAAAGGAAACGTGTCAACAGCCAAACAACAGCACAGCTCAGCTTTTTTCCTCCCTCAAGCTTGCTTGGGTAACCTCAGGTGAGCAGTATGTACTACTCCCTGCCTTGGTTCACACGTTCAGCTCCCCATTATGAAGCTGTAACCCTTTACCACCCGATTCCAAGTTTCTAGCAAATACAGAGCTGTTGTTCCTGTACAAAAGCCCAGGGATGACTATTCTTCAGGGGGTTATTAATTCCCAGTTAACAGTTTTCCTTAAAGCGACTTAATCTTAATCCAACAGCAACAGCCTGGAAGAAACAACATTCCCCAGAGCAAGCCCCGATTTGCATGACCTAATCTCTCTGAATGCCAAGACCTAAGAACCAAGCAGTGGAACAGCTCAGCCTGGGATGGAGTGTTTCAGTGCTGTTTCTCTAACAGCAGGAAAAGGCTGATACTAGATATATATATTTATATTTGCTCTTCTTTGTGCCTAGCAGTGGATGTGGGCTTCCTCAGCGGTGTTTTCACACCATCCTCTCTACAGCTCCGTTAGGAGAAGCCCCAAAGTGATGTGGATGCTCTGGAAGCGTTGGGGGAGGTGGAACGGCTTCCTCGGGCCGTCTGATGCACTGAAAAGTTTCTCTTACTGTAGCTAGATGAGGAGTGAATTAAAAGCTCCCCTTCCGCGGGCTGTCCCTGAGAACGACACCGAGTAGTTCCCGCACTGTCCTTCCAGTCCCGCACCGCGACCGGAGGCAGCGGGGAGCCCTGGCCCCGGGAGGACACCCCGTCCTGTCCTGTGCCTCCCCGTCCCCGGGAAGAGACCCACATCCTATGCTATGCTATGCTATGCTATGCTATGCTGTCCTGTCCTGTCCTGTCCTGCCCTGCCCTTCCCCTTCCCCATCCCCATCCCCATCCCCATCAGGAGACCCCCGTCCTGTCCTGTCCCTTCCCGTCCCCGGGAAGAGACCCACATCCTATGCTATGCTATGCTATGCTATGCTATCCTGTCCTGTCCTGTCCTGTCCTGCCCTGCCCTGCCCTGCCCTGCCCCTGCCCCATCCCCATCCCCATCCCCATCCCCATCCCCATCAGGAGACCCCCGTCCTGTCCTGTCCCGCCCCATCCCGGGAGGAGACCCTCGTCCTGTCCCTCCCCGTCCCGCCCCATCCCCGGGAGGAGACCCCCCGCCCCACCAGGACCTGCCCGGCGCCGTCCTTACCCTCCCCGCCGGGGGTGCTGGGCCGGGGCCGCCCGGGCATGGGGGGCGGCGGGCGGGCGCTCGGTGCGATCCCGCCGCCGGGGAGCGGCTCGGCGGGGCGGGACGGGGCGGGACGGGGCGGGACGGGCCGTTCCGCCCGCTGACATCCGCGGCTGCGCGCAGGGCCCGGCCCGGCCCCCCCGGGAAGGGCATCGGGTGGCGGCGGTGCCGGCGGAGACCCGCCGCGGATGCGGGAGCTGTTTCGCTGCCCTTTGCCCACCGGCGCCGCCGGAGAGGGAAACTCCCGTGTAGTAAAGGCAGCGCGGCACGAACGGCGGCAGGAAGAGGAGAGCGGTGCGGAAACCCTTTTGGGCACAGCTCCCTCCTGCGGGCTTCGGAGGGGCTCTGGCTGCACCCCTCGAGAGATTATCCTGTGTCATCTCCCCAAGGCAGTGCTTGACCTGGGAAAGTGCAGCCTTGTCCTGCCCTGTCCTGCCTTGTCCTGTCCTGCCTTGTCTTGTCCTGTCCTGCCGTGTCCTGTCTTGTCCTGTCCTGCCTTGTCTTGTCCTGCCCTGTGTTGTCCTTCCTTGTCCTGTCCTGCCCTGCGTTGTCCTGCCTTGTCCTGTCCTGCCCTGTCCTGCCCTGTCCTGCCTTGTCCTGCCCTGTCCTGCCCTGTCCTGCCTTGTCCTGCCTTGTCCTGCTGTGTCCTGCCTTGTCCTGCCTTGTCCTGCCCTGTCCTGCCTTGTCCTGCCCTGTCCTGCCTTGTCCTGCCCTGTCCTGCCCTGTCCTGCCCTGTCCTGCCTTGTCCTGCCCTGTCCTGCCTTGTCCTGCCCTGTCCTGCCTTGTCCTGCCCTGTCCTGCCCTGTCCTGCCTTGTCCTGCCTTGTCCTGCCGTGTCCTGCCTTGTCCTGCCTTGTCCTGCCCTGTCCTGCCTTGTCCTGCCCTGTCCTGCCCTGTCCTGCCCTGTCCTGCCTTGTCCTGCCTTGTCCTGCCCTGTCCTGCCTTGTCCTGCCCTGTCCTGCCTTGTCCTGCCCTGTCCTACCCTGTCCTGTCTTGTCCTGTCTTGCCTTGTCTTGTCTTGTCCTGCCTTGTCTTGTCCTGTCCTACATTGTCCTGTCCTGCCTTGTCTTGTCCTGTCCTACCTTGTCCCACCCTGTCCTGCCTTGTCTTGTCTTGTCCTGCTTTGTCTTGTCCTGTCCTGCCTTGTCCTGTCCTGTCCTGCCTTGTCCCTCCCTGTCCTGCCCTGTCCCCACAGCTTGATCTCACAGGTAGCAGATCCCCGCTCTCCCAGCCCAAAGCGCTTGGTGCTTCTCCAGTGCACCTGGTCTCAGCACACACGGGCCTGTCTCCCCTGCAGAGACCATCGTGTCCCCCTGCATTCCCTGGGCCAGGATGTGACACACCTTTGGTGCAGCCCCAAACCCACCCCATCCCCTCTGCACTGCCCATTCGCTTTGGCACAGCCACGTCCAAAATACCCTCTTGCTGCATCCACACCATCCCCAACACCCCCCAGGAGCTGTTTTCCTTCCAGGAACTGGAAAGGAGCCTCTTTTTTGTGTGTGTGTCTCTCAGAGCACACCCACCCCGGCCCCTCACCGGGCTGGGCCGCTCTGCCAGCACCCACGCTTCACCCCGTGTTTGCTTCCAGGCTCTCCCCCTCTCCTGAGTGCTTTCCTCAGCCTTCCCCTTGGTTCCCTTTGTTTTCCTCTGTGGGGAGCTGATTAATTTTATGTTAAACCTTTCCTCACTCCTCAGCTTTGCCTGCCCACGCACGACTCCCTGTTCTCTCTCCAGCCCTGTGGGTTATATATTTTTGGGGCTAATTTACCCCATTAGCCTGCAAATCTTTGCGTGCAGCACGGCTCTGAGTAACGCTGTGTATAAATAGCAAAGCGACGGTGTTTGCTGAACACCTTGTGCTCCAGCTGCCTGACTCACCCGGCAACACTCAGCTGGGGGTGAGGGACTGGCCCCATCCTGTCATTACTGGTGTGCGCCCAGCCCTGCGATACACCAGTGAGTCTGGTGGGTGAGGTCAGGAGCCCTTCTGGAAGCCCCAGATCAATCCTGTCCACATTCCTGCTCCCGCCTACAGCCCTCTGGGAGAAATACAGCGTGACTGTCCAGCAGCCCTCGGTTTGTTTCTGTGCCTGATGCTTAGTGCTGGTTATTCCTGGCCTTGCGCTGGGACCCCAGGCCGTGCTGTCCAGAGCGGGAGGAACGGGACTGGAACAGCACCCTGCGACCTGCTGACAGAAGGGTTTGGCTGTGCAGAAATACTGGGGGGTGATCAGAGACCGGGAAAAGGAGACGGATTGTCTGCTGGTGGGGATAATGGGCTGGGGCTGCAGCCTTGGAGTTCTGTCAGTGATGGAGCCTGTCAGGGCCACTGCAGCCCTGGTGTCCTGTCAGCCCTGGAGCCTGTCAGAGCCACTGCAGCCCTGCAGCCCGGGAGCCTGTCAGTGCTGGAGCCATCAGCCCTGGAGCCCTGTCAGCCCTGGAGCCTGTCAGCCCTGGAGCCTGTCAGCCCTGGAGCCTGCCAGAGCCACTGCAGCGCCGCAGCCCTGGAGCCATCAGCCCCACGGCCCCGCAGCCCCCTGAGAGCCTCACCAGGCCCAGTGTCCTGTCAGGACCCCCCAGAGCCTCTTCAGTCCCGGAGCCTCGCCAGGACCAGCGCCGGAGGTGCCCGAGCGCTGTGGCGGGGGGAGCCGGGACCCACGACCTCCGGGCGAGGCCGCCCACTCCCGGTCCGGGCGGCGCCATTGAGCCGCAGCGACACCAGCGCCGTTCCCATGGCGACGCGGCGCTCCGCCCACACTTACATCTCCGCCCTCGTCATTGGCTGGGGCCGCTCACCTATGGCCGCCAGGGGCAGGCCGGGCCCCTCCTTTCCCCGTCAGCCATTGGGTGAGAGCCCTCCGCAGCGCGCGGGGATTGGCGGCGGGCCGGGCCGGCTCGGGGCGGGCGCAGGCGCGGTGCTGTTATTGTTCCGTTGTGCCGGACGGCGGGTGCCTGGCGCCCGCCGCCGTTCCCCGCCGCCATGCCGGTGAGTCCCGCCGGGCCTGTGGGGAGCGCGCCGACACCGGCTCCCCGCTGACAGGAGCCGCGGCGCTCGGCGCGGGGGGGTTCGCGGCCTCCGCCGCTCCCGGGGCGGGCGGGCGGCGCCCCGTCAGCCCGAGCGGGGCCGGTGGGGCGAGGGGCCGCGGGTGGGGCCGGGCCCCTGGCAGCGGCGGCGCTCGGCGGTGAGGGGCGGGGGCCGGCCGCGCCTCACCTCGCTTCGCCTCGCCTTACCGGGGCGGCCTCGCCGCGGCTCCCGGCGCGGCCTTCCCCGGGATGCTGCGCAGGCACGGCCCCGCCCGCCGGCGCGGTGAGGCAAGCGGCCCTGCCCGGGTGCCTGCTCGGAGCCGGGGTCCGGCCGGGGCAGCGCTGCGGCCCCGCTTTCCTCGGCCGGTGGCTGTCGCGGCTCGCCGCTCCCGGAGACCCTGGCGGCTGCGGGGGTCGAGTAAGGCCGTGGGGCCGTGAGGAGGCGGCTGGGCAGGAGCCGTCCCTGGCCTCCGCTGAGGCCTGCGAGGCGCTTGGCAGCGGAGCCTGCTCCTCGGTGATGTCCAGGGCAGCAGCTTTAGCAGTGGCTGAAGCCATCCAAGCTGCTGAAGCCAGTGCTAACGCTGCTGTCCTGGGCGTCAGCGAGCTGCCGGCGCCCGGGGCAGTGTCTTAGGCTGAGCGAGATCAGCTGGGGCTTGGAGTTACTTATCTGTGAATAAAGCGTGACACCAGGTTAACCAGCCTTGTGCTTAATGGCTCTGTGAAACGGAAGGGGGGGAGGGGGTTCCAGTGCGGTGGCTGCATTTTCTGACCGATTCTATTGAGAGCCCAGCAGGAATGCTGGGGCTGGTCACTTCAGTGGGTCCCCTCCAGCCAGCGCTCCCTGGTACCTGCTTGTCACCTGTGTGCTCCCCTGAGAGAATGCTGCCAGTGCTAATGGGGGGGAGTTGCTGTGCCTTCTGCCAGCAGGCGTTTGCAAGGGTGAAATTGCTGATGGAGGAAAGTCATAGATGATCTTGAATGTGAAATTCTCACGTTTTCCTCAACCTGTTTCCATCCTGGCAAACAAGAAGGTTGTGTTGATTAAGCGTGTGGTATTCTTTTTTTTGTGTGTGGGTTTTTTTTTTTTTAATTTTTTTTTTTAGATAATATAGGCTGCCCAGAGAGGGGGTGGGTGCCCCATCCCTGGGGGTGTTCAAGGCCAGGTTGGATGGGGCCCTGGGCAACCTTGTGTAGCTCCAGGCCTGAGGTTGGTGGCCCTGCCTGTGGCAGGGGGGTTGGAGCTTTATGATCCTTGGGGTCCCTTCCAACCCTTGCCATTCTATGATTCTCTCAGCTTCAATCCTGTCCCCAGGCTCGTGGTCCTGTGGAGGTGCATGCATTTGCTCGAGTTGGCTCGTGTTTGTGCTTCAGCTGACGGGTGTGTTAATGGTGCTGCAGCCTGGGTGTTTCTTGCTTTTTGAAATAATTATAGATTAACAAGCCTGAGAAGCTGGACAAGCCAGAGAGCTGCGACAATGTCAAGGTGGTTGTTCGGTGCCGGCCTCTCAATGAGCGAGAGAAGGCCACAGGCTACAAGATGGCAGTCAACGTAGATGAGATGAGAGGGACTATAACTGTGCACAAAACAGACTCGTCCAATGAGCCTCCCAAGACGTTTACATTTGACACAGTGTTTGGACCAGAGAGCAAACAGCTGGATGTCTATAATTTAACTGCAAGACCTATTATTGACTCTGTCCTCGAAGGGTACAATGGTAAGTCCCTTGTTTTAAGTCAAGGAGCCCATCTTCTGCTCTCTGTCCCTGCTGATGCCCTTACAGGGAGCTGTGCCTTGTCAGGCTGCAGCCCTGTGTTGTTTCTGTCCTGGCCTCAAATGTATAAAAAAAGCCCAAAGGTACTTGCTGTTCTGAGGAGCTGTGGTTGTACTGACTGTGATCAGTAACAGTGGGAGACTGGTGATGAACAAGAATCAGCTGAGGTCAGCTGGCTCTGTGTTGTTATTCTGTATCTTTCGTTTGCAACAGATAAATGTCTTTATCTCATTGTCAGAGTTCTCAGCAGCTCTTCACTGTACAGTTTCAGGCAGCTGCCATGGCCCTGCAGTAACTAGGTATGCATACCAGACTCTTGCATATAACTGCTGTGTTTCCTCCTCTAAACTTTGCTGTTTTAAACTAAGATGACTAGTTAAACACATCTGCCCTACCACACAGATAATCTGTTGCTTCCTACAGCTGGGAAGAAGCTTAACCTGATTTGTGTGTGTGTCTGTTATGCATGTAAAGGAAAGCAGATGCTGTAGGGAAACAAATGATTGTTTTCCATAACCACGTGCTATAAAGGTTTTTGCAGGTTTGTGGAGTGCCTGACAAGCTCCTGTGCTAACACACCCAGGTATCAGCTGATGGCAGGTGGAAAAGATGACTTGTAATGTCAGTGCCTTGACAATCAAAACTTGAGTTTTCAGCAGTGCTAGGCTAAACTTTAAACCCAAAATGTTTCTGGAGTACCAGAGTCTTGGATCTCAGTTAGTTTTCTGGTTGTTGCCTTGTGCAGGCTGACTACCTAGGCAAAGCTGTAGCTGCATCTGCAGGCTCAGAACTGGGTTTGTGCTGTAGAAGCCTTGTGCTGGTTCTGCTGTGGCTTAGAGCACTGGCAGGGGTTGGTTTATAAAGATCTTCCTCTAATTGACCATGTTATTAATTGGGCTTGCCTTAATTATTTGTGTGTGAGACCTAAGTATACTAGCAGTTGTACTTTAATCACTGCAGAGTGAAAACAAGCTGGCTTTCTCTTGGATCTCTTGCAGGCTGGGTAACACTGTGGCTCAGCCCTGTTAGCTGTGCCTATCCAGCATTCCTGTTGCTCCTTTCTGCTAGAGGGGGTGGAAAGTTTCAGTTCTGAGGTGTTCTGTGCTGTCAGTAAAACCACAATTAGCAGCTGCTTAGAGCTCACTCGTATATTTTCTTACCCTTCAGGTACTATTTTTGCATATGGGCAGACTGGAACAGGCAAAACCTTCACCATGGAAGGGGTGCGAGCGGTTCCTGAGCTCAGAGGCATCATTCCCAACTCCTTTGCACATATATTTGGTCACATTGCCAAGGCAGAGGGGGACACAAGGTAAACAGCTTCTGTCTTTTGTGTGTCCATCTGTAGTAGCAGCCTGACCCTGACAGTAGCACCTGAAAGAGTACCTCTGGCCCTAGCTGAAAGACTCCTGCTTGGACAGCTCTTGGTGGGTAGTAGGGTTGTGTTAGTGTATCTCTGTGTGTTCTTTGTGCTCTGTGATTGTGTGTGTTGGACTTGAATGTCTGGCTGAGAGCTGCCCCACTGCTTCTCTCCAGGTTTTTAGTTCGTGTGTCTTACCTGGAAATTTACAATGAAGAAGTGCGGGACCTGCTGGGAAAGGACCAGACACAGAGACTGGAGGTGAGCCTGCTGGTCTGGACCCGGTGTTTGTTTTGAATCCATGAGCAATGTTGTATTTTAAAAGCCAAGGAGGTGGGAGGTTGGGCTCCTCAGCACATTCCTTTGAGGTACAGTAGCTGGGTATCACTGCTGATGTCTCAATCTTTTCCGCTGGGTCAGTTGCACAGGGAGGATCTGGCTGTTCTGTCTGAGTCAGCTCTACCCCCTCAGCCCCTCAGCAGACTTTCTAGGAATTACAGACTGTGATTTGAAGTTGCTGTTTGTCACCAGAGGAAACCAGTGCAATGTTGTCCTGTTATCCCTTACCTGCTCTGATTCAGGGTGGTTTATGTGCCAACCAGAACCTGGAAGAGTAAACACTGTACTGATACAGGACCACTGGAACTGGCTGTTAGGGATCTCCTAAGGATGCTCCATCTAAACTATTTCTCTCTTAGGTCAAAGAGAGACCTGATGTAGGAGTTTATATCAAAGACCTTTCAGCTTATGTCGTGAACAATGCAGATGATATGGACAGAATCATGACTCTGGGCCACAAGAACCGTACGTAGCCTTGCTGTGGGCAGGTTTGTAGCTCTGGCAGTGCAGAATCTGGTTATGAGACTGTACTGAGAGATCTTAGGCCTGGTGCTGGAAAGATTGTTCAGCTGAGCAGAGCAAAAAGTATCCCTTCTGTGGGGGATACTTTTGTGTGGAACAGGCTGTGCCTCCTGCACTGGCTGGTGCCAGTGGGGGAAACAGCAAAGGGGAGGATGCAGTGAGTGCTGACAGTGTTGTCAGAACTGCTGGTGTGCCTCTTGGTTCTTTTCAGCCCTGCTCAGGATGAACAACCAGCCCTGTGCTGTGAGTGGGAGGTGGTTTATGTTTTCTGGAAGACTCTTGAGCTAAGCTCAGATCCTTTCATGACCTAAAGTTCTGACTGCTGTCAGTCGGCTTGGATTGCTGGGTCCTTATTACTCAATGTACAGCTGTTTTCAGGGGTCATCTGAGAGTGCCTCAAGCTTCTGATCTTTGTAGCCTTAAATAGGTGAGAACTGCTGCTCCTTGGGATGGGAGTTAGTGGTTGGCTTAGAGCTATAGCTAGTCCTCATCAGAGATGTGCTGCAACTTCAGTGCCTAAGAATAGTTTACTGCTAGGCCTGAGCATCGCCCTTCCATCCTCTGGAAGGGCTGGGTGAAGAGGTGGGGGTAGGGCTCCTTTGAGAGCAGTAAGAATGCCACAGGAGCATGTGCTTCCTCCTGCAAACGGTGCTTTTTCTCTCCTAAAAGGTTCTGTTGGTGCCACAAACATGAACGAGCACAGCTCCCGCTCGCACGCCATCTTCACCATCACCATTGAGTGCAGCGAGAAGGGTGTTGATGGGAACATGCACGTGCGCATGGGCAAGCTTCACCTCGTTGATCTGGCTGTAAGTAGGAGCAGCCAGGTCTGCTGTGACGTGTGGTGGGCATTGCTGCTTGTGTACGTGCTGCTGAAGGCACAGCAAAGGGCCTGCCCTGTGTTTCGGGGATAAAGCCTGTCTTCTGTCTGATGCTTGACTTCTGTGACACATTCAAATCAGGGACTTAAATCAGACGTGTACCAGGAAGAGGTTTTAGTGTAGCTAGAGCCTGTCCCAGTGTAAAGGGCTCTCTTGCTTCTAAATTAATCATTAAATGAATAAACTACATTGGAAGTAGCTGGACAGCAGGACTGGATCTCTGCAAGCAGCTTTTTTAGAGGGTTGTGACCACACCGTTAACCACTTGCAGGTTCCCTGCTTGTAACTGTGCTGGTAGAATGTGTCTTTAGCACCAAGTTCACACTGGACTACCTTTCCTTGGAGAAGATGCAGGAAAGGGGAGACTACAAACATTCAGTGTCTGAATATTAACTTCAGTTACATGATGTATGCTCAGTTTGCTCTATGAACCTTTAAAGTAATTGCAGTGTTGCTTTTCTCCCTCAATCCACTGATAGGAAAGGCTGAGGATGGTGCTTAGTGGCTCTAGCTGAGGTGCCTCATAACTGCTGGCTTGCTTCACATGAAGTTTTTCTTCATGGGGATAAAAAAAATCTCTTTTCCCAGCTGTATTACTTTGAGCATCCCAGAATTTGCTGGCACTGAAAGCTGTGGTTAAGACCTGTTTGACTTCATTAGTGTCTGAGATACTTAGCCAGGCTCTCTAACAGAGGAGTTGGTTGGTGACATGGCTGCCAGTGAGACTTCAGATGTAGTTGATGCTTTCTGGATGTGTTGGAGGATCTGTTGCAGCTTCTGGTTCTTTCCAGGGTTCTGAAAGACAGGCGAAAACTGGAGCCACAGGGCAGCGACTGAAGGAAGCTACAAAGATCAACCTCTCTCTCTCCACGCTGGGGAACGTCATCTCGGCGCTGGTGGATGGGAAGAGCACCCACGTGCCCTACCGTAACTCCAAGCTTACTCGGCTCCTCCAGGATTCTCTGGGGGGCAACTCGAAAACCATGATGGTAAGCTGAGAGCTGCCCTTTCTGTCAAGGGCTGTTTTTACAGGGGGAGCACCGTGACTCTTCTGTGAGAGCAGTCTGGTGTTTACCTCTAGTTCAGAGCTGTTGCAGCTTCTGGGATGCATCAGGAGGAGTGTGGGCAGCAGGTCACAGGAGGGGATCCTCCCCCTCTGCTCTGCCCTGGTCAGGCCCCACCTGGAGTGTTGTGTCCAGTTCTGGGCTCCCTGGGATAGAAAGGACAGGGATCTCCTGGAGAGAGTCCAGAGGAGGCTGAGGAGATGATGAAGGGCCTGGAGCATCTCCTATATGAGGAGAGGCTGAGTGAGCTGGGACTGTTCAACCTGGAGAAAAGAAGACTAAGGGGGGGACCTAATCAATGGTTATCAATATCTTAAGTATGGGGTGCAGGGGGAATTGGCCAGCCCCTTTTCAGTGTCTGTGGGGACAGGACAAGGGGCAATGGCTGCAAGTTGGAGCACAGGAAGTTCCACACCAACATGGGGAAGAACTCTTCCCCAGTGAGGGTGCCAGAGCCCTGGGACAGGCTGCCCAGGGGGTGTGGAGTCTCCTTCTCTGGAGAGATTCCAGCCCCATCTGGATGCCTGTCTGTGCAATATGAGCTGGGGAGCTGCTTTGGCAGGGGGGTTGGACCCTATGAGCTCTCCAGGTCCCTTCCAACCCCTTGATTCTGTATGTGGGGTTTTTTCCTGTCTTTCTTCTTGCCCCTGTGCAGAGGAGGGTCTGAGCACAGTGTGCATGACATCAAATAGAAGCTGTGCTTGGGCAGCCAAAAGCAGCTTTGGTGTAGAAGGAAAGCTTGGGAAGTGTGAAAGCAGTGTGAGACTGAGAGAGATGAGGATGAGTCCCTGAAGTGATTGCTCTAAGCTCTGACACTGTCCTTCTCTCTCACAGTGTGCAAACATTGGTCCAGCAGACTACAACTACGATGAGACCATCAGCACCCTCAGGTATGCAAACCGAGCCAAGAACATCAAGAACAAGGCCAGGATTAATGAGGATCCCAAGGATGCTTTGCTCCGCCAGTTTCAGAAAGAAATCGAAGAGCTTAAGAAAAAACTGGAAGAAGGTGAGGGTGCCCTTCCTCCAGCCCGTGTCCCCAGGCTGTACCCACTAGGTGGCACTGAGCTCCTGGCCCGGGTTGGGGTGGGCAGAGGGAGTTAATGTGCCTAACAAAGGGCCAAATGTTTTCCCTGCAGGGGGGGGAGGGGTGCATTATTTTTAGGGGAGGGAGGGGAAATAAATGGAATTTGTGGAGCTAGAAGTGGGCAGACTACCAAACAATGCACAGAGAAATAAGAAGCTTCTTTAAGTGCTGTGATTTCTTGGCCTTGTGACACTATTGGTCCATCAGCATCAAAGGGCCTTGCCAGATGGATGCTTACTGCCTTGGCTCACAGCACAGGACTGCTGCAGCAGTAAGCCAAGCATGACTTGCTGTCTGGGGTCTGCCCCATTCAGGAGAGGCAGGAGATGCTCAGTAACTCTTCAGGGGTTGGGAGCTGGGTGTTGCTGTTTCACCTCTGGTGAGCTGAGAGTGGCTTCTTAAAGTTCAGACTCTAAGCAGCAGAACAAACAGCCTTGTGTTTCCCACTGAGAGGCCGGGGTGTGAAATCCTGGATTCTGTTCAGTTTGGTTCCCAAGCTCACCACCTGAGTGTGGTGTGATGATAAACGTGTGAAACTGGCCATTTTCTCCATTAACAGCCATTCAATTAACAGCCACCCATGTATGCAGGTGCTGGATTAAGCATCAGGTCTGTGTGAGCTTTATTCATCTGACACTTTTCTCCACTGAGATGGGAGAGAAGCTATGGGGAGATCCTGCTGGGATACCATAGCTCAGAGCATCCTTGCACTCCTGAGCTGTTAGTTCCTGTGAAAAGCCCCCACTTGAGCTTTAACACACACACTGACCTCAGAGCATTAAATTACTTACCTTGATATTTTTTCCCATTAAGTTTCCTGAGGCATGGCAAGCTGCCTGCTCAGCAGCTCCTCACTTCTGCAGATGCTCATTGGCAGAGGCTGGATGCTGCTGTGTTTGGATGGCTGATGCCATCAGATAACGAGCTGGGAGGAGGTGAAGGGGAGAGCATATCAAAAAGCACGCTGTTCTCTTCTAGGGGAAGAGATATCTGGTTCTGAGAGCAGTGATTCTGAAGAGGAGGATGAAGATGACGACGGGGAGATTGGAGAGGACGGGGAGAAGCGGAAGAAGCGGCGGGGTAAGGCAGGAGGCTGCTGTCAGCGTCACCAATCTCCTCTTACCCAGGAGCTGGTGTCAAAGCACAGCCAAAGCCAGGTGTGGGGAGAGTGGAGGTCTAGAGCTGCCGTACTGCCGCTGCAATTATCATGCCTCTCCTAGAAATGAAGCTGTTTGCTGCTGTCTCTGTAGACCGACAGCTCTGAGCCTGTAGTAGCTGCTTCCACTTGGGTAGTTGTGCTTGTGGCAGCATCCTCCTCTGTGGTGGCTCCCCGTGGCCGCACGGTGGCTGTGTATGGCTTGTCCCTGTGTGCAGGTGGGAGGGAGAAGGCACTGAAGGGAAGTTGGTAGGCAGATGAGGTGGTTATGACGGTGGGAGTGGCTGGAGGGGAATTTTGGCTGTGGTTTAGGGAAAGGAGTCATCTCTTATGGATGTTCAGTAACTTTTCTGGTGTCTCTAGAGGAGAAAAACTTGATCTTTGGGTGCCTTTGTGCAAGCTGAAAAGCTGAGGGAAAGGTGCACGTTCCTTGTTTGAGGGCACTCTGGAAATCCCATGGTAGCTTCACTTTGTGCTACACCAGTCTTAAACTCCTGCTTTACATCAAAACCCCAAGGGGTGTTGTTGAACTGTCCCATGGATGTTCAGTTAAGTGGGGTGTTGTCCCATGGCATGTTGTGGCTTCCAGGAAGCTTGCTATGCCTCTGGAACCTCTGATGTTTCTTCATGGGCGCAGAGAAGTCAAGCCCAGTGCTACACCTCAACTTTCAGCTTCTCTAGTAAACTCATTTTGACATTCAAACTGCCTTCCTGTCCTGAAGCACCCAACTCTGTTTAAAAGATTCCTGTTTAAGCATCCTGCTCTAAATGCACTCTCTTCATTTTGCTGGCTGTCCAAGTAGAGCTGTAAGTTACCTCTGTCATGCCTTTTGATAGCTGTAACAACTTCATTTTTCACCTTATGGTAACTTCTAGAGGCAAAAAGATTGACCACTGTGTCCATTAAGAACCAAGTCCTGCTCAAACCTCCTCCCAAGACAGGACCACTTTCAAAAGTTTGAAAGGAGTAGGGGGGGCAGATAACTGACTCAGCTTCCAAATAAGCTGCTCTAAGGTCCCTAAGTAAGGGTGCTGCTCAGCAGGAGCAGGCATAGTAACTGTCCCTGTGCAAGCTGGTTCAGCCTTCCCAAGGGAAGGAGCAGATTGCCACGTGCATCAGCCTAGAAGGGCCTCCTGGCCACTGAATCCTCTGCTCCTGCAGATACCCACAGCCCTCTCCACTGTGATCTGGTTTCCTGTGCTGTTGTTGCTTGAAATGGAAGCTGCCTTGGCATGTTGTTTCAAGCTGTAGGCTGGTTAAGATGGGTTTTAACTGAGGTGTCTTTTGGAGCATGCTGTTCTGTGCTGGGAATTGGTGGCTTTGCAGGCTGACTCTGGGAGGGACCCTAGCAAACGCTTCCTAATGGGAACTTGTGCCTCTTTGAACCAGGTTGCTGGCCCTTCTGGGTTTCTTTCCTTTAGAACTAACTTCCCATCTGCATGTCTCTTCCTCTCTGGGTGTTTCTGTGGGACGCATTTCTGTTTTCCAGGCAGTAGCAGCAGCAGTAGTTCAGACTCCACATGCTCTGTCATAGAGAAACCTCTGGATAAGTCCTTCACTAGTGAGTGGGAGCTCTTAAGTCCTTTAAGCTTTGGCCTTTCCATAATCTGCACACTCCATTTTGCAACCAGTGCTGTGCTCTTCCCCCCTGTGCCTGTTGGAAAGATAAACCTGAACTCCTAACACTGCTAAAGCATGCCTTTCCTTTGCTGCTTCCACGCTTGAAACAGTTGCTCAATGTGTGCTTTGTCAGCCAGGTGTGTGGGAGGGTAGGAAGCAGTTTAAATCTTGGGCAAGATTTAAAGACAACTGAGAAATAAGACGTTAAAACCAGTTTAACTTCTGTGCTAAATTCCCTCTGAACTATCAGGAAGAACCCCAAGCTACCTTTTTTTTTATGGGATTTGCTACAGTGAGTTCATAAAGGCAGCTGGAGAGGTGAAGTGGGTTGTGCTATGTTGGACTCTGCCTTCTCAGAACTACTTTTGGAGGGATGGGGTGGAGTAGCCAATGGTCAAACACCATGAGGTTTATACTGGCAAAGATGACAGGGTAACACTTACTTGATTGACTTTATTTTGGCAGATACTTGGATGTACCATGGGTAACTCTAACTGCCCCGTGGCGTTAAGCTCTTGGATCGCAATGGGATTTAGTTCAGAGGAGCAAGGGATCTAGATTTGGGTTAGCAGTGAGGAAAGTCTGCCCTGATCTTGGTCAGAGAGGACTCTGTGCCTGTAGAAGCCCCACAATCACTTTCTGATGACTGAAGACATAAGTTGCGTCTCAGGGCTTGGCTTGTAGGGACTTCAGCTGCTGTTGTGCTTAACCCCTATAAACACAGTCCACTCACCCTCCTCTGTGGAGAGAGTCTGGGAAGTATTGCTGTACACGTCAGTCACACCAGCAGTGTTCTGTTAGCAGAGGGCATCAGCTCAGACAGTGAGGTACAGGTTGAGAAGGGTCACAACCTAAGGGAGACCTCTGCTGCCTCATAAGATGGTAGGCTTGGATTCTGCTTGCTTCAAACTTGCTCTTTTTTAAAGCTTGCTTGAAACCTGAGTAATTTATTTGTGTGAGGACAGTTAATAGCCAACTGCTGATGTGGCAGTGGGTGGATGAACCCACCTCCTGCAAGCCTGGAGACGAGCAGCTCTGTTGTGTGAGTTCCACTGGGCCATTAGGGTAAGAGTGGCTGGCTGTGGTTTGGGATATTAACTGTCCTCAAGCGTGACCCTTTTGCATGTGGTGTCTTTCATTACCCTTCTCCTGTCCTGCCTTTTTCGCTGCACTTGCTTGAACAAACAAAACTGGCTATATACCTCTATGGAAGCATCAGTTACTGCAAGTGAACCTACTGCCACGCCTGTGTAATTAACTGGAGGAATCTTGTGCTGAGACTCCCTGTGTGCAACTGTCGTGTATCTTGCAAAGAATTGGCTTGGAAACTGGGTCAAAACTTCAAGTGAGTCTTATGTCTGCTCATATTGTCCAGGTAACATAGCAGAATTGGCCACCTGGAGTGGGGGGAAGCACTAAGTCCCTGACTGAAGAACCCTATCCCCTTGATGGTTCCTCAGGGCATGATGTTTGCGGCAGGCTCCTAGCGATGCTCTGAGTGGGCAGGAACACAAGGCTGAGCTGGAGACTCTCCTGGATATGCAAAGCACTCTGAAGTACAGAACCTGTCTCTGCTTTAGCATAAAATCATGTTCATTAATGTTTGCTCTAATGGAGGTTCTTAGTGATGATTATCCTGTGTGTTCTGCTCCAGGAACATGTGTAGGAAATGAATGCTTGTTCTGATGCTGATGGTCTTTTTCCAGAATGATCAAAGCAATAATGTATTTTCTTTCCTCCTTTCCATGCACATGCTGCCTCTCTGCGACTTGCTTTCTACTTCCTCTTAATGCAAGATCAAGCAGGTTGGTGTCACTGATTTCCACCTCCTTATAACAGAGCTTGTGATGGGGTCTTACAGCTTGGTTTAGCTCCCCTTTTTCTTAACTGAGAATCCAGAGTGCAATGTGCTAACAGTACAAAGCCTTTATCTGGCTTATCTCTTTATATAATCATCTCTGTGTAGCAGTTTCAGGAAGCTTCTTAATCAAAGGCTAATTAGAAATATTTTCACCTCAGATCCAGATAGAAGTGTTTATTGTCTGAGTCCCAAGTTCAGCAGATGGGAACTAAGGCCTGGCTTGCTCAAGTCTTTACCTTGTCACAAAACTAATTGTGTTCTTGTGTGTGACCAAACCTGTGTGCAGGTACCTGCTCATGTCCCTGTGTGTTTACAAAGGCACTGCAATTTGCCTCACTGCCTAGAGGTCACTTATGTGTATAAATAAAGCTGAATGTCCTGAAGACTAGAGAGAAGGGGGAGCCTTTAATGGAGCAACAGCTTTCTTGAGCACGTTCTGACTGTAGGCATCGTGTCCTTGTGGAACAGTCCCTGGGCAGTTGATGCTTTTGTTAGTTTCTGGGCATCTGGATTGTAGGGTTGTCTGGTGGGGTTTCTTGGTGTCTGGAGAAGAGCAAAACGAGAAAAGGAAGGATTTGCTTGTAGTGGATAAAGGGAGCTTGAGGGTTTGTGGGAGACTTGGGGATTTGAGGAAGGGCCTGTCAGCTGGGTGCTCTCACTCCATGTAACCCCTGAGCGCTCACCTGGCTTAGGCACTCCGGGCATTGCAGTGGAAGGTGACTTGGAGTGGCTGCCAAGAGCCCCAGTCTCACACCTTGTTTCACACTGGCAGAGGTGCCTGGGACCAGTCTGTCAGGGTGAGAGAGTTCTGTGAGTTCTTCTGACTGCTTCCTTTGTAACCCTGGCAAATGCAGCCTGTGTGCTGCAGCAGTAGCTGCTTTGGAGAGGTGCAGGTGACTGCTCCCAGCAAACAGGGGCACTTTCAGATCAGTGGGCAGTCACTGTTACATAGATTGAATACCATCAGAAAGGTCAACTGCCTGCTGGTCATAGGCTGTTCTGAATTCCTCTAGCCCCTCTGTTTTCATAGCAGTGTGCTCTGAAAACAGCCACCTGCTCGCTTTGGAATAGGTAAGTGTGTAAGGAGGGTAGTGACAGAGGGCTGTGGTGCTGAATTTGGAGTGTGGAACTCTGGTAGCTTGGCTCTTACAGCTCTAGGTCGAGGCAGGCTTGTGTTCTCACATAGCCTAACTAGAACATCAGTGTTTCCAGCTCTCTTCAGGCAGTATTCCTGCTCCAAGTGCTCCCTAGGTTTTCTGGTGTGGGTGTTATTATGTTACAGGAGTAGTTGCCTAGTGTTCCTCCTCTGTAGGAACAGGGGACAACTGCTCAGTGTTAAAACTGGGTTTGAAAGACTGAGCTACACCCAACTTGGAGCTGACACCTAATTAAATTTTTGTTAAATGCAAGCACTGAATCTGAACTTAGGAGAAAATGCTTATACAGAGATTATCTTATATTTCTGTGAACTAATTGTTTTCCCTGCCTCTTTCTAAGGCAAAAAGAAAGTTTCCCCTGATAAGATGGTAGAGATGCAAGCAAAGATTGAAGAGGAAAGAAAAGCTCTTGAAACTAAGCTTGATATGGAAGAGGAAGAAAGAAATAAAGCCAGAGCTGAACTGGAGAAGAGAGAGAAAGACTTGCTGAAAGCTCAGTGAGTACCCTGCTCTGAGCAGGTTGTGTGGGTTATGGATATCTGGAGACACATGGTGAAGTGCCTGTCCAACTTTGAGTGCAGTGAACACCAGCTCTTGCTATACTCAAAATGAAAGAGGCACTTACTCTGCTTTTAGAGCTTACAGCAGGTGGAAAAGACAAACTTTATCCTTTTGCTGCTTCTTTTTTCTTAACTTTATCTAGTTGTGCAAGGTAACCTAGGAACAAATGAATCCTACCTGAGAGTAGCAGTATGGCTGTAGGCAGCAGCTGTTAACCACCAGGTTTCCTGCAGCACACTCACAAGCATGTTGTTTTTGGGAGTAGGGGTTCTCCACTCTGGAGATAAAAAGCTGCTGAGATTGCACTGGCCCATGCAAATGGGACAGTCCTGCTCTGAGGTAGCTCCAGCAGCAGCCAGCATTCCTGGTTTGCATCTCAACTGCCTTGCCTTGATCTTGGTTCACACACTTCCAGTTCCACAGCTGCCTCAGGGCACCAGTGTGCTGGCAGGGCCCTTGGAGGGGCTGCCTTGGGTAGCCTGGTAACATCCTTGCTGCCTCATGGGGGGACTTGGCAGCAGGAGAGACTTCTCTGCAGGTCTGGCTGTGCTTGGGAGCAGGCAGTGGGCTCAGGGAACTCCCTGCATTCGCTTGCACTGCCTCACCTCTGCTTCAACCCCTGGCAGCAAGACAAGTTTTTCCAGCCCTGTGAATGCTGCCTGGGCTGTGAGGCTGAGCTGGACCTGCTGCCCTGCGCACACTGCAGGGCAGGAAGGCTCACACTTACCTGTCTCTCTAGACAAGAGCACCAGTCCCTCCTGGAGAAACTGTCAGCCTTGGAGAAGAAGGTGATCGTGGGAGGAGTGGACTTGCTGGCAAAAGCAGAAGAGCAAGAGAAGCTTCTGGAAGAATCAAATATGGAGCTAGAAGAGCGCAGGAAAAGAGCAGAGCAGCTTCGCAAGGAGCTTGAGGAGAAGGAGGTGGGGCTGTGTGCTGCAGCTGTCTGACAGTAGCAATGGCTGGATGCACTGTCCATGTGCCTTGGCACTGCCCGGGGGGGAACTAGGGCAGCAGCTCCCAGCTTGGGGGGCCACGTGCTGGCGGTGCTGTGGATCTGAGCCAGCCTGGCTTGTGTGCCCCTGGCAAGCCCTGTGCTGTGTTTGATCCTGTTGCAGAGAGTGTATTTGGTTCTGGTAACGTGTGGGTGTCTCTGCTCAATGTCGCACGCAGCAAGAGCGCTTGGACATCGAGGAGAAGTACACCAGCCTCCAGGAGGAAGCACAGGGGAAGACCAAGAAGCTGAAGAAGGTTTGGACCATGCTCATGGCTGCAAAATCAGAGGTTAGTGTTTGGAGTCCTCAACTTGGAATCGTGTGAGGGACTGTAGCTGGGAAGGGTAAGCCCTCAGCTTGGCAACTCTGGAAAAAGTGCTGTATGTCCAGAGGTGTCCCTCTGTGCTGCCTGTTTGGCTTGTGTAATTCAAAGATCTAATTACTCTGGTGTCAGAGCTTCACAGGGGTGTGTTGTAGAGCTTTCCTCCAAGCCAGGCTGAGAAGGGGGTATGTGTGAGACTGAGATACTCAGAGCTTCCAAGAAAACACAAGCTGTTTGCAGCAGCCCAGGCGCTCCTCTGCCCTTACCTGTCTGTCCTTTCTGCCTATGGCTCTTGTTGTCTCTCGATCAGTCACACTGGGTCAACATATCCTCTGGCTGGTTCCTAGAGTTCCTCCTTCATGAGAAGAGCATCTTGTGCCTGGGATCAGAGGCTTTCCTTGAAACTTTGCAAGGAATAGAACTTGTCTGCACGCACTTCATCTGTTCTTAGCTGGTGCAGAACTTGGATTGGCAGCAGGCCAGTTTCATTTGTATGACTCAAAATGTAATGCTGTTTTCAGCTATCTCTGAACTGGAAGGTTTCAGAGGGTTTATTCAGAGATAAATATTCTAGTACTTATAACCAGAGCTTGCTTTCGTTTCCCAAACACCTTCTATAAGCAGAAGGCTGTTCTTTTTTTTAGGTGGCTATGTCTTAAGCCAGCTCTGATGCCTCTCGAATGGCTGGTCTGTTTTCAGATGGCAGATCTGCAACAAGAGCACCAGAGGGAGATTGAAGGATTGCTGGAGAACATTCGGCAGCTGAGCAGGGAGCTTCGTCTTCAGATGCTCATCATAGACAACTTCATTCCTCAGGACTACCAGGTAAAGAGGGAGCACTGAAGCCTGTGATGCTGGGCAGTGCTAGGTGTGCTCAGCTCTCTGGCGTTTCTGCTGTCCAACAAAAGGAATGCTTTGCCTTCTCCCTTCCTGCTGTGTTGATGGTGAACTGATGATGCTCGTCTGCTGAGTTGTAGCGTGCACGAGTCGCTGTGCAGTGCTGTGAGCCCTCCTGTGGCTCAGCACTGGGGAGGCTGCAGCTCGAATGCTGGGTCCAGTTCTGGGCTCCTCACCATCAGAAGGACATGGAGGTCCTGGAGCGAGTCCAGAGAAGGGCAACCAGGCTGGGAAAGGGGCTGGAGGGCAAATCCTCTGAGGAGCAGCTGAGGGAGCTGGGGGTGTTGAGCCTGGAGAAGAGGAGGCTGAGGGGAGACCTTCTCCCCACCTCCCCTGCCCTGCCAGGAGGGTGCAGAGAGGTGGGGGATGGTCTCTTCAGCCAGGGGACAGGAGATGGGACAAGGGGCAATGGGCTCAAGCTGCTCCAGGGCAGGGGCAGCTCAGCTGGGAGGGCAAAGTTCTTCCCTGGCAGAGTTGTGGGGCTGTGGCACAGGCTGCCCAGGGAGGGGGCTGAGTCCCCACCCCTGGGTGTGTTTAACAGAGGGGAAATGAGGTGCTCAGGGATATGGATTAACTTAGGATGGGAATGGTTGGACTTGATGAGCTTGAAGGTCTTCTCCAGCCTGGTGACTGTGTGTGCCATGGCTCAGCTGAGCAGATGCAGCTCTGTTCCACTCGTGTTTCCCATGACCTGGATCCTTAGAACCTGGGATGTTAAAGTAGGAAAAGAGCTTGAAGGCTTGAAGTTCTGGTGGAGGAAGATGAGTTCCTGTGCATGCTTGGCTCCAAAACCAGCGCAGTGATGTGAAGAATGAACACAGAATGGCTTTGTTGTATTTCTCTGGGGTGTAGTAACTGTTGCTGCAGTTCCATGGCCATGGAACCTGTTCTAGGGAAGCCCTGAGTAATGTGGTGGGGGGTGTAATCTTAGTTCTCTCACTGTGTGTTTTCCTAATGGTTTAAACAAAGGAAATCACATTCATGTATGTAACTGGTCTGTTCACTCTGTGCCCATGTGCTGGGTCTATTCCAAACCTCTCTCTTCCAACCTGTGCTTCAAGTTCTGCTTCCTGATGTCTGATGCTAATGGAAAGTAGCAGGACTCAACTTGGAACTCTTTACTTGTTGTTTTCTTTGTGACCCCAGTGTTCAGAGAATTAATGACAAGCTTAAACAGGATACATGCTCCTTAAGAGAAAATTAAATTGAAAAGCTACTTCTCATCTTTTGGATTTTTTCTATATTACAATGTGTGTTTACTGCTGTCCCAGTGATACTGGCACAATGGGAAACCTGGGCTGTAGCAGGAGCTCTGGTGTGGATGATGTGGGAGTGGTATCTGCTCTTCTGTAGCATTCTGAGTGTGAACGTGGCTTGGCAATCCCAGTACAGACAGTCTTAGCAATTCCAGGTTGGTTTTTAAGCAGCTTATACATGCCTAAAGGCCTGCACGTTCTAGAAAATGCATCTGAGTGTAGTTTGTGCAAGTCTCAAGTGTGGGACACAGGGGGACATGGCCAGCCTCTTCTCAGTGTCTGTGGGGACAGGACAAGGGGCCATGGCCTCAAGTTGGAGCACAGGGAGTTCCACCCCAATCTGGGGAAGAACTTCTTCCCAGTGAGGGTGAGGGAGCCCTGGGACAGGCTGCCCAGGGGGTGTGGAGTCTCCTTCTCTGGAGAGATTCCAGCCCCGTCTGGACACCGACCTGTGTGCCCTGTCCTAGGGACCCTGCTTTGGCAGGGGGTTGGACCCCATGGGCTCTGGAGGGCCCTGCCAACCCCTACAGCTCTGTGATGCTGTGTGAGGCTGTCTCTTACAATCACTGTTGTAATTTCTTTCTAGGAAATGATTGAGAACTACGTTCACTGGAACGAAGACATTGGCGAGTGGCAGCTGGTAAGCTGGCTGAGCGCCTCCTCCGGGCTGGTGCCACCACGGGCTCCTGAGGCCTTTGAGCCCTCAATACACTGACAGAGCTCTAGTCAGACTTACTGTGTGCAGTGGCTTTACTAACAGACTTCTCTTTCTTTAAGAAATGTGTTGCCTATACAGGAAACAATATGAGGAAACAGACTCCTGTGCTGGATAAGAAAGAGAAAGATGTGAGTGACCCTTTCTAACCTCATATTGAACAGCACAGGTCTGAGCTCTGCCCGTGCTGCCCTGCATGCTGGCAGGCAACCCTCCCCAGCTCAGTTTTCTTTGAGAGCTGAGTGTTTCTGGTGTTATAAAAGCACCACTGATCAGTGTACAGTTCTGACTTGGCTTGTGGTGTGTTCTTTTTTGGTTTGTAGCCCTTTGAAGTGGACCTTTCCCATGTTTACCTAGCTTACACTGAAGAAAGCTTGAGGCAATCTCTGATGAAGCTGGAGAGGCCGAGGACTTCAAAAGGAAGATCCAGGCCCAAGACTGGTAGAAGGTGAAGAGCTTTGGAGTATCTATATGTAAGGGGGATTTACCCATGGGAAGGCTTAAGTCTGTGCATGCAAACTTACCCTGTGCTCTCAAACAATGAGGAGTCCAAGCACTAAGCCTTTGCACAGTATAAAGTTCTTGTGGTGCCAGGTGATGCAGAACCAAGCTGAAATCTATTTCCTGTGGTAAAATCTTGTCCAGAAAAGCTTTTCTAGGGATTTTTCAGCTAACCATTTCACTGCATTCCCCTCTCTGGCTTCTTGCTTTGTTTTTGCTGTGTTCTGTGGTTTAGTTTAACGTCTGACACGTTGACAGTACATGTTCTGTTATTACTGGAGAGGAATGTGCTGTTGGGGCAGCCTTCAGCATGGTTTCCTTGGTTATTTTTGTCTGGTTGGTTTTGACAAGCCCTTGTGGAAGAGTTGCACTGTGTAGTTTTGACTTGTCTGGTCCCTGTCTTTCCTAGACAGCATAATGATGTGTGTATGGTGTTGTTTTCCCCTTTCCTTTCTCCTCTCTAAACAGAAAACGCTCAGCAAAGCCAGGAGCCGTCATTGACTCTCTGCTGCAGTAGGTGTCACCTGCTCAGAATTGCTGTAAAAATCAGTGAGTGTGTAAGACTTGCCCAGAATGTGGAATTGGAGAGGCTCTAAAATCCATGCCTGCCTGGGATGGAGCTTTACTTACAAGAAAAATGTATTTTTTTCCTTAGTTGCCCATCTATTGTATGTTATATTAACAGAATATTAAACTGGTATATCAGACAGTTGTGAAGTTCCATGTGATAAACGTGTTGTGCAGGGAAACCTGTTGGCAATCCCTGTTGAAATGTATAGAAAAATAAGGGTTCTAGATGTGTTTAAAGTGCTAGATGTGTTAACACAAAAAGGTTGATGGAAATCCTAAAGTTTAAGGCTGGTCAATCCCATTTACACCCTGCTTTGCACATAGCTGGTGGCTGTCACTGTTGTCCTCTGTTGCACTGCTCTGTGTCTGAATGTGGCTGCTGCAAACCTTTGGAGTAAGGTCATCAAACCCTTTTTATTTCAATGTTCCTCCCTGTGGGTGTTACCTGGTTACCCTGATTGTGTGGGGTATGGAACACCCTCTTCCCTTCACTTGCTGTGCAAAGAGAGTAGTTGGGTAGGGGGAAAATGAGCTGAGACTTTTGGGGAAGGGGCTGGGTTCTGCTCAAGTGCAACAGAGAATAAGTGTGTCAGAGCAGCACTTTGAGTTGTCTGTGTGTGATCTGCTGGTGCTGGGGAGCATGAGACACCTTTGCAAAGGCAGAAGGAAGCTGTCCCCCCCCTTCAAGGCTGTGTTGCTGTGTTGCTTTGGCTGCTTTTCATGCTTCTGAGCTGGGTGTTTTTAATGGATGTGTGTTCTGTGACCTGAACAGCAGAGCTTGCTTAAGGGGGAATGCTGGAATACTGGGCTTTGGATTGAGGGAGTTAGGGTGCTGTGTTCTCATCCCTGGGCCAGTGCTCTTAAACTGAGGGTGAATTGGCTCCTCTGTATTAAAACAGGCATAAATTGCTTGATTTTCCAGTACCACCCCTGAAGCAGGCGATGCTGCTCGTGTTCCTGTGCAGACTGTAGCACCCTGTGCTCGGTGAGATCAAAATCTGGGCTCTGATAACCCTTTATTTGTGGTGGCTGCTCTTTTCCTTTGGTATAATGCTGCTAATAGACACATATCACTTTAACTTGTTGCTCTTGTGCCCCAGATGATGTCACCTGTGGACTGTGTGTGCTGTGTCACGCTGGAGCACGTGAGCTGCAGGCATCCTGACAGTTCCATGCAGTAATTAGGAATTAGCTTCTGTGTGATCTTAGTGTTTCCTGTAGGTTTAAAAAGTTGTGGTTACTGGTAGAAATGGAGTCCTTGAGCATGATGGAAGGAACAAGATGGCTCTGTAGGTGTCCTGAGTCCTTGCTGGTAGCCACCCTTGCAGTCACAGGACTGTTCTTGTGAAGTCCTGCAGGGTTACTGGTATCCCTTCCTCTGTGGTGGGATTTAACTGGGAAGGGCATCTCTTGCTCTGGAGACATGTTCAGTTGTGAGCTAAATGGGCAGTAAGCTTTTCCCTGCTTTTTTCAAATGTTTTGGGATCATGAGTTAGGTGAAGACGACCCTGCCCTGTTTTGGGGGAGGGGTGAGGCACCATCACCCCAGTCCATACCAGATCTTTATCACCCAAATCCATACCAGACAGAAACACTGGCATTTGCTTTCTCTAGCCTAACACTCTGAGCTAAACACTCAGAATTTGCTTTGCTCTGAGCTGTAGCTGGTTTTGCTCCTGAAGAGCTGACCTGACTTTAAATATGCTTGGGCAACGTTGAGTTACCTGGTGTCACTTCTCCACCTCTGCAGCCTCAGAGGGGTTGAAGTGCTGCTTTGCCTTAGGTTGTGTGTCAGTTCTCAGTCTGAGCAGACAGATGAGTAGCTTGCTCTGTGCTGCTCTCAGGACCAGGGATGATGGTTGCATTTCCCTTCCTGTTACATCCTGTTGTGCTGGAAGTCTGCTTTTAAGGGAGTTTCTCCTGAACTCTGCTTTCAAAAAGACCACTGAAGATTCTTTTACCTGACAGACACCAGTGGCTTAAAGATCCCCCTGTGGCCCTTGGCACTGCATTCAAGATATTTAAAACTTGACTATAAAGGCATGTGCTTCACACCTTAAATAGTGCTACAGCCCTGCTGCTGCAAACAGCACTACTCCATGTATTCCAGTGAGCCTTGGGGCAGGGAAGACAGTAACTAATGGCTTGCAGGCTTTGGCAGACTGGAGAAGCTAGTTGTAATCCCCTGTTGCAGGGGCTTGGAGAACAAATCATCTCAGTATTGGAAGTGGAAGGGTATCAGGGTCAGGCTGCTCTGTCAGCCTGGCTGAGCTTTTAACTGCCAGGCTTTGTTGAAGGTCTGGAATGTTCTTTCAAAGCCAAGGAGCCTGGCTTGCAGGGTTCTCTGTGGCCCTGGCTGGTCTGGGAGCATCTGATGGATCCATAACATGTTGATGAGGAAGTGTGGTTTGTGTGGGGCTCTTGAGCTCACTACAGCCACTCTCACCCCAGGTCACTCTGTGCTCTGTCCTGTTTATCCAAAACCTGCTTACTGTGTGCTCACCTGTGTCTGGCTACAGAAGATGCCCCCTCGTTCCACAGCAGCGACCTCAGCATTGAGGTTTTTGATGCTTTATGTTGTTTAATGTTGTGTTAATTGTTTCATATTTAACTTGTTCCTGATCCTTTCTTTTAAGAGGAGGGGGAGAGGGTCCTTAGTGCCTTCCAGTGACACACACAGCCTGCACGTGTCCAGCTCTCACCTCGCAGCGGCTCTGCGTAGCCAGTCCTGTACATAGGAGAAACTGCTCATCCCTTTGTATCATTTATCTTCCTATTTATTGGATTTCTAACTCTGTTTATTTCTGATTATTCATTGGTTTATGATTAAACTTTACTCCTGACACTGTATATACCAGTATTGTGTCCCTGGAGCATGTTCAGACCATGAAATAAAAGTCTCCATTCCCAGTTGCACCTCTGTGTGTGTTTTCAGATGACCTGATGCATGCAGGAGATACCTCAGGACAGGCACCCAAAGCCATCTGTGTGGCTCTGGGATACACAGCCCTTACTGGAGGGCTCAGGGGAGTGAGTTTGGGGCACATGGGGACCCTGCTGCCAAGCCCCAGGGCACCAGGCAGTGAGGTCCTGTGGAAGAGGCAGCCAGGGGAGAACAGGAGGATGCTTCGTGAAGCTCTGGAGGTTGTGGGTGGGATGAGGCCAGGGTGCAGGCCATGAGATGCACCCTAATACGCTGATGCACCCCTTATTCCAGCTGTCCTCTGCGCATTGTCCCGAGCTGCCCTGAACCAGCCTGTGCTGCCAGTGCTCTGCCTCTGTGTGCTGCACAGGTGGTACAGGGAGAAGGTTCTTCCTGCTGTCCTGGCTTCACGTGGGGAGCCTGCTGTACTTGCGCAGAAGGTTGGAGTTCACCTGTGGTAGCTGGAAACACTCAGCTCCCTTCCCTTCGCCGCGTGCCCCGCGCCGGGCTGCGGTGCCTTTCTTCCCCTGGCAGAGGCTTCAGCCAGCCCAGGCAGTGGGTAACAGGCTTTTTTGTGGTCTGCAAACTTCACAGCTCCCCAGTACTGTGACGTGGCAGATGCTTAAACCAAACCCTGCACAGTCCTGGGACTTTCCAAAGCACTCTCCCACGCTGTGCCAAACGGAGCTGCAAAATGAGTCCAGTCCCCTGGTGCTGGAGGAAGACTTGAATTAGCACCAGGTCTGTGGTGGCCTCGAGTCATCAGTGCTGTGGTCTGTTGCTCTCTGTTGCTGTTTCTGTTGCTGCTGGAGCCTCTCTACTCCTGGCCCACAGAGGGTTGTGCTGTGCTGTGATGTGAGGGGAGCAATGGAGCTGCCCTCCCTGCTTTCAGCTCCTCTGACTTTACAGCTCTTTGGGTTGGTTTGTCCACTCCAGCTTCACCTGGGTGTTTTTTTCCTCTGCTGGGAGCTGTTTTCCTCCAGCTGGTACAAGCCTGAGCCTCAGGGCAGGATGCATCCTTTATTCTGGCAGCTCCTGCCAGCACCTCTCCTTTGCCAAGGGCCCTCAGCCTGGGCCTTAGCCCTGTGCAGCCCTTGCACTTTAGATGGCAAAGGCACAAAAATGACTTCTGGCTTTGGTTTTATACCCTCTTATTTCTAAATCCATCCCCACCTCAGTGCTCTGGAGCCAGCACTGTCCCTCTGCACCCAGAGAGGGACATGAAGAAATGGATGTTGAATTTCTGCAGTGTTTATCCTTGATTTCCTACTGGGGAAGGTGAATTCCCAGCTCCTCACACCTGCATGGGCCTGTCCTTTCCAGCTGTTGGCACCAAGGCCCAGGCACAAGAAGCATCTTATGCAAAGGCAGCAAATTTAGTCCAAAAATACATTTATTTAAAAATTATTATAAATAATGTTTTGAACATGCAGTGTCATAGTTTAAAAACATAAAAAAACCTATCTCTGTTTTCACTTCAATATCTCTTGTTTTAGCAGTCGCTGGAGGACCTGGCGTAAGCTCCCCAGGAACTCTGTCAGGGATGTAGTGTTGCCTGCTTCCACGGGACACGGTGCCTGTAAGAGGAACAGATGGCCTTTTAAAGGGTGCTTGCTGGGGGGGAGCTGGTTCTGCAGCAGGGTCTTGGGTGTTTGAGGGGGTGAGGGACTGGGCCAAAGCTGAAATGATAACTGAGGGAGAAGCCGGTGGTGTGGAAGGCTCTCAGGGGCTGGGGGCTGCGTGGGGTGAGGGCAGAGCCTGGCCTTACCTTGGGGACTGTGCCATTCCTCTGGACAAGCTGCAGCAGGTTGATGGAAACTCCCTCCAGGTACCTGTGGCAGACCCTTTGCTCCCGAGTGACTCTGGTGGCTTGGCACAAGAGCTCCATGTCACTGTGGTTCTGGAAAGAAATGCCCAGGGCTGGTTTAGAAACCTCTTGTACAGGCAGAGCTTTGGTAGCAGAGATTAAACCAGCCCTGAGACCCCAGTTCTGGGCTCAGGTACAGCTTGAGGTGCCAAAGCCTCCCTGAAGCTTCCTGGCTCTGGGTGCTGGGCATGTGGCTCTGTCCCATCCCTGGCATGCAGCGTGCTGTTGGCTGCTGGTGAGAAGTCCTGGCAGAGTTCAGCACAGAGCATTGTGCTCTTGTTGCAGGTGTGAGCAGCTCCCTGAGTGGCCACGAAGCTGGTTTTGGGGGGCAGAGGCTCTGCGGGAGCGACACAAGCCCCTGGGAAGAGGTGGCCTTGGGCATGTGCTCTGAGTAGGTTGAGTCCCCCAGCAGAGATGTGGAAGATGAAGAACAGCCAAGTGCAGCACTGGTGGGGATAAAGCCGCTCCATTGTCTTCCCTGGGGATGCTCCTGGTGCTGCATCCCCCTCAGCAGTGTGGGCTGGGGCCTGGAGCTCTGCCCCCTCCCATCTCCTCTGTATTGACCCAAATGGCTCCATCAAATCAGTGTCCGTGCTGCTGGCTCTGGGCATCAGGCTGTGTAGCATCCCAGTCAGCTCTTCTTGCTCCTGGGGTAGCAGGGGTGCAGGGTCCCTCCTGGAGGGGTGCTCAGCCCTCAGCTACCCCCTGAGGGAGGCTGCTGTGCCCTGGGTTCCTGCCTGCCCGTGCAGCATGGGGCGAGGGCATCGGCTTTCTGTGAAAACAGGAACTCCGGTGCCGGGGAGCTTGGCTTAGGCAGCAATTTTCAGAGCAGAAATCTGCTTTATTATCTCCTATTAGATCTGCTAACTGAAGAGATAAAGGGGCTCAAGAGGGATACTGAGTCGCACCAGAGCTCGAGATGCTGCGCGATAGGTGCATGTGGGTGTCTGAGACCGTGACACGCCGCTCCGAGGCGCAGGGAGAAGCCCCTCTCCTCCTTTCCAAAAATCTCAGACCCCCTGTGTGCTGCTCAGCTCTGTGCCACCCCTCCTGTCTTCACGCTGCCCAGGAGCAGCTGCTGCTGCTGCTTTGGCTGGAGCTGGAGGTGGGTGCAGGAAGGTGAGGACCAGCCTGGCATTGCTGCTCAGGGCTTGCCACGGGCTCCTGGCTCCCGAGGTGCCACCGCAGCAGGACGGGCAGGATCTGCCAGGGCTTTGTGCCTGCCTCCTGCATGCCCTGGGCTCCCCTCCCATCCCCAGCACCCCCTCCCAGGTCACATGGTGGCCGTAGGGTTGTCTGTGAACAAGGATGAGTTTGCTGGGGTGGTTTTTTCCCCCATCTCTTACCTTGTCGCCCGCAAAAATATTTGTCACGTTCATCTTGTCGCAGGAAACCTTTGTAAAGACACAAAGGAGAAGAACAATCAGGTGGATCCATCCTGATGTGGGCACACCCCCATCCGTCCGTCTGTCCATCCATCTGCCTGCTCTGGGTCCCCCAGGAGTGCTGCCCTGCCCAGCACGCTCAGCACCGTTCTCTGACTCAGCATCACTCTCGGCGAGCCCAGCGAAACCATCTGTCCCTCCCCTCGGTGAGGGCTGAGCGGCGCCAGCGTCCCTACCTCGCTCTCCAGCAGCATGTTCAGCAGCCTGATGCTCTCCTTCAGCAAGGTGGAGGTCTGCAGCGGGGCGGCCCGGTGGCCCTGGCAGGCTGACAGCACCAGGAAGGCGAGCAGGACCAGGACCCGGGTGCTCATGGCCTGTTGGACTGAACCCCTCAGCTCACAGTTTCTGGATATTTTGGTGAGCTATACCTGTGTGTGTGCTTTTCTGGAAGGAGCACCTCAATTTATGGCTGTGAAATTGCTGAACCTGCAGGAAAAACTTATTTTTCCCTTATCTGCACTTTCCAAAGTTGCTCCTATCCAATTAGGACAACAGGTCTCTCTCACAAAAGTCAAGATTTTCTTCTGATCTTGCATTACGTTTCAACGTAGGAAATTTCCACCATAAGATAACGGTGGTAGGAGTTGGGTCACGTAGAAGAAGAGCGTGTAAACTGCCCGGCTTGGGGATTCCTCATCTCTCCATATCCCAAGGCTCTGCCCCACGAGGTGAAGGTGGCCGGGCTGGGGACACCATGGGGACACCATGGCTCTGACCGTACGCGAGTGCCGGCGCTCTGCTGGCTTGCTGGGCTTTTATTTTCCTGTGAGCTCTTCCTCACCTCACGTTTCGGTTGAGTATCTCCAAATCATGCAAAGCATCTTTCATCTGCATCTCATTTTCTGTCTGCCGGTATCTTAACCTGCGCCCAGGGAGAAACAGAAAGTGCCCTGGGGCAAAGCCTTCCGGCTGGGAGCGTGGCATCCCCCCCCGTACCCCTTCCCTGGCCAAATGGGACCCCCAAAACAGTGTGACCCATGTGTGGTACCCAGTGGGGATGTAAGCAAGGGATGGGGAGCTGGGTGAGGGGTTGGGGAGCTGCTGCATCTGGGAAAAATGGGATTTGACGACTCAGACTCCAGCATCTGGGCAAACTGGAGGTTGTCCTGGCTCATCCCAAACCCCGCACAGGGACAAGCCTGGGTGGGGAGAAGCCTGAAGCTCTGGTGGCACCGCCGGCGGCGCTGCCGCAGGAAATCACACAGCGAAACCCGCTGAGCTGGGAAAGTTCGGAGTTTTGTAATAACTAATAGGTTTTTTTCCAACTCAAATAGCAACTTGCAATCAGCTGCTCGATCAGAGTCTGCGAGCGCTCGATTAATCCTGGAGCAGCCAGACTGAGAGTAATTCTGTTTGTCTAATTATGAAATGCCCCAGATGAAGTTAGTGCCACTGACTCAGAAAGACCTTTGCGAGGGATTTGCCAGCGGAGAGCTGCGCCCTTTCCTACCTGCGCCGCGCTCGATGGGCAGCAGATAAGGGAGCGCGCTCCGGCTGTGGGACCGCGGGGCCGGGACGGCTGTGGGGCCTGGACGGCTGTGGGGCCGGGAGGGCTGTTGGGCCAGGGTGGTTGCGGGGCTGGGACAGCTGCTGGGCCAGGACGGCTGCGGGGCCGGCGTGGCTGTGGGGTCGGGATGGCTGTGGGACTGGGACAGCTGTGGGGTTGGGATGGCTGTGGGGCTGGGATGCCCGGAGCCGCCCCACTGGTGTGGGATGGGTGGTGGTGGGAGATTCCTTGCCTAAAAGTCACACTGGAGAAGGGGATGGAGGCGGTGGTCTGGTCCCGCAGGCACTGGGGTTTCCCCAGTGATGGCTGTGGAAAGCTCTGAAGCTGGAGTGAATGGACAGAAAGTCCTAAATTAATAGAAAATGAGGGAACCATGGAGCTGTTCAGGCGGAGAACTCCATCACTGGGCGATGGGAAAGCTACCAGTGCAGGGAGAAATGCCCACATCCTTTCCCACGGGGAGGGTGTGGTGGATGGCAGTGACAGCCAATGGCAGGAGTGACGCGGGTGGTAGTGACAACAGCCAGTCGCTCCGTGTGAGGACAGCTCTGGCCCCAGCACAGTCTCTGTCTCTGCTGGCCGGGATGGTCGTTGCTTGAGCCCAGCAGCGCTTTTCTCCCAGCTGTTATTCCCAGGATGAACCTGCTGCTGTTTTCCCTCCCGAAGGCAGGTGCTTGATGCAGAAACGCAGCTCCAGTTCTTCTCCACTGCCACGATCCCTGCCCTGTGCTCTGGTTTGATGCATCTCCCACTGCACAGCATCCTGCCTGGCCTTCCAGCACCAGCATCCCCGCAGACAGGAGCCGGGGGGCTCGGCTCTTCCCCTCCTCCCTCAGCCTGGACCAAGTGGGTCCAGGGCAACTGCCGAAAAAGAGCCAAGAGGTTTTGCCTGGGCATCATGTGGTGCTGGGGCTCAGGTGCTCCTCGTGCTTCCCCTGCCCGGTGCTGGTGCCAGTATCACTGTGATTTAGCCAGAGCACAGCCCAAGGCTGCCCCCATCTCATCACATGTGTTTATTGTCATTCCCTGCCCAGGGAGCATTCCCATTGGTTTCCTACCCATGTGGCTGTGACTGCCAGTTCCCAGTGGTGCCATCCCACAAGCCAGCCCCAGATCCAAAGTTATCCTACAGGCTCCTCTGGTCTCCAATATTAATAACTTCAAAACCCACTGGCTTGGTGGGAGACACATTAAAGGTTGGGTTGAGGTCTGGTGGGGAGGCAGCCAAGCCAAACGTGCCTCCCCCATGTGCATCCCCACCTTGCCATCAGCCAGGTCCCCTGCCAGCCCCCCGACACGCTCCCCTTCAGCCTGGGTTCAGGACCCTCTTCCCAACCCAGGGCTCTCATCCCAGCCTCTTCCAGCTCCCACAAGCTGCCCACGTTCACTATGTACATCTGATTCCTGGAAAATTTGCTCTCAGCAGCAGCCTGGGCAGATTTGCTGAGCATCACCCCAAGAAATGCCATCATACCACTGCCCAAAGCGGGGAGCAGCACCCCTGAGGGACTCCATTCCCCACCCAAGGTAAGACAAGGGGAACCCACACCATAAACCATTGCTACCAAGCACTTGTGATTTGTTCCTTTATTGCTTAAAGCCCTGAGGCATCTTTATGAAAAATAACAACAGGTGAGGGGCTGTCCAGGCACACGGCAACTCCAATAAATTAACTCTGTCATCACACAAACGTTTTAAATAGAAGAACAATAAATTACAGGTCAGCACAGGTCCCTTGGTGGCGGTGAGCAGGCGCTCGGGCGGTCACAGGTCCCGAAGGATGAGGTAGCAGGATTTCAGACGCCTGGACTCCACAGAACCACTCCAATAGAAGCTCAAAATTGAACACTGGTTTTTCCTTTCCTTTTGGGTCTCGAGCGAAACAAAGCTTTCAAAAGCCAGGACTTTTATGTTTGGTCTTGAATCTTTAGATTAATGCAGTATAAAAATAAGTTATTTAAATAAAAATAATAAATTAATTGCAGGAGAGGGATGCCGATGGGCACCCACTAGATCCTAAGTTATTCTACAAACTCCCCTGGTTTCCATTATTAATAACTTAAAAGCTCTCTGGGAAGGTAAGAGGCATGTTAAAGGCTGGGTTGAGGTCTGGGGGGGAGGCAGCCCCCTCCCTCTGCCCTTTACCCTCCCGGCACTCGCTCTCTGATGCTGCAGTTCCCCAGCTCCGTGGCACCCGTGGGTACTCATCCTCCCCTCCTTGAGCTGTGGTAGCAAAAAAAAGGCCTTGTTTCAGCCAAGATTTTGATCTTTTCAGAAATGGGAGATGATTATGAAGAAGCCTGTCTTCATTAACAGAACAGGAAGCAGATAACTTGGTTTTGTTTTCGTAGGCGCTGCAGGAGGAGGTGAACGAGTTAAAAGCTGGTGTGATGCGCCTCGCTTCCCAGGGACCGCATCCCTCCCCAGGGGTCCCAGCCTTCCCCAGGGGGTCACATCCCCCCTGAGGACTGCATCCCACCTCAGGCAGGCGGGAAGAGCGGCTGGGCTGCGAGGGAGTGCTGAGGGCAGCCTGGTCCAGGCAAACCCTCCAGGCTGAGTCCTGTCAAGCACGAGGCGCTGGGATGGGAAGCTTGGGCGATGCCAGGTGCGTGCTGGGCTGGGGATGTTCCGGACATCCTGGGAGTGGAAGCACAGCGTTCCTGCTGGGACTGGCAGGTAGGGTTGCCTTGGGTTTAGCAGGATGGAGGCAGAGCTGAGGAAGTGCATATGCAACGAGGAGCAAAGAAACTCTGCAAAACCTATCCTAAGAGCTGGCAGCAGTGAGGTCGCTGGGCTTGGGGCTGGCAGCGGCAGCGCTGGGTGGAGTGCTGCCCGTCTCACTGCACAGTGGACTTGGCCAGGCGCCTGTACATCCCCTGGGTGAAGTTTCCCAGCTCTGGCAAGAAGTTGCGTAGGTAGATCTCGTTTTCGTTGCTCAGGGAGCAGTTCTGGAGGAGGAGAAGCAGAACTATATCAGAGCTGACAGTGGGATGCAGCAGCTCTGGCAGCCAGGAGCCAGATTAGTGCCCAAGCAAAGGGTTTGTCTTCATTGCCTCTGTGCCTCCCATGAATAACTGGGTTAGGAGTGGTGACCATGCCACTCAGCACAAGCACCCACACCCAGGTGTGACCCCCATCCCCACTGACCCGGAGAGCTCAGCCCCTTCCTGCAGAGGCAGCGTATCCTGCAGCACCCGGCTCTGGCCCTGCACTGGATAAAGACCAGTTTGATGGGTCCCTCGATGGGTACATCGGGGAGCCAGCACTTAGCTGGGGCCCGTGCTTGGCAAAGCTGGAGTGGGGGGCACAGCCATGCCAGGGGCTGGGAGCTGTGGGGTGGTGAGCAGGGAGGCTGTGGCTCCTGCTTACCGTATTGCCGTGCAGGCTCTGCAAGTTGATGATGAAGGGCTCGTAGTCTTTCTTGCACCGGGTGACTTTGGTGAGCGCCGTGGCAGCCTGGCACAACAGCTCCTGCTCCGACAACTGGTAAAGACAGGGGAAATTACTACAGGTGCATAGGGACTGAGGCTGACACTACTTCTTGAGGTGCTTGGGGCTGGTGGGAAGTCTCACAGTGACTTGCTAAGCTGCTTTCATTCCATCACAGCCCCGCGCTGTGACTTGGGCCCTGGGCTGTGCCCAAAGGCCAGGGTGAGGGCAGCTGGGAGGGGGCAGAGGAGCTGGAGGCAGGTCCTTGGGTGCAGCCAGTGCCCTGTGCTCACCCCCCGCGACTGCCACTGGAGCAGCTCTTGCTGGGTGACTAATAAAACTACCTCTGCTCCGTGGGCTGTGCACCGCGGCGAGGAGCGCGCTGGCGGTGCCCATCTACTGCAAATGCATTTTCCGCCTCTCCCTCCCCATCATCTCTTACCTTTCGGTCTGTGAAGACGACCTGTGCCACTCGGGTGTCATTGCAGGGGACCTGGAGAGGCGACACATGAGAGAACCAGCGTTACAAGACTGTCATGAGATTGTCATCAGGAGCCTGTGCCCAAGGATGCTCCAGCTGTGCCCTGCACTGTGTCCCGGCCCCTCTCAGCAGGGCACAGCACAGATGCACCCGGGTGCTGACGCCTCCGAGACCCATCGCTCAGGGAGGTGTTTGCAAACAGCACCTGGGTCTGCACAGCACTTGCACGCAGCTGCTTGGGAAGGGGCAGGAGAGTCGCCAGGTGCAATGGGCCAGAGCAGAGCAGGCAACCCACCCCAGAAGCTCTCGCTGCACCAGGCCACCCTGTCCCTGTCACCGAGCTGCCCTGGTGCCCTGACACAGCTCAGCGTGTGGCCCAGGGAGGTTGCTCTGCTCCTCAGCAGGTTTTTTTTCTGCATTGTGCCTATTGTCAGGTGGAAAAACATCACCCAACAGCGTCTCATGCCACCAAGTCAAGTGCTGAACACCCAAATCCCAGGCTGAAGTGGGCCAGGGCGCCCAAAGCTGGAGGTGGGGTGTCGCAGGCTGAGCGCCAGCATGGTCCCTGCCGTGGCAGCGCCGGTGCCTGGCCTTGAGCATCAAGGAACATCGCCAGCAGCGGCAAAGGAAAGCCAGGAAGCGTAGCGGCGGTTACCTGCACTCCTGAGTTGAGCTGTTGGATGCGGTGAGTGATCTCTGACAGCTTGATTTTGGGAGAGGTGGTCATTGGGGGCCTGCCCGAAATGAGCTCGAGCAGGGAGAGGAGCATGAGCACTGCCTTCAGCACGGGGAGCATCCTGCCGCTGCCGTCCGAGCGCGTCCTGTGCCGGTGGGGCTGGCTGGCCGGGGCCTCTCTGCCTCACTGCTTGGTACAGGCATCATTTTTATAGGGCAAAGAAGGAGTAGAAGCATCTCCATTGGCTACCAAATATAGGTGTCTTCCTGTGGCGGGTGGGTGAGCCGGTGGGACGTGCCATTCGCCCCAAAGAAGGGCATTATGTAATGTGGGGGGGCCGGTCTGCGCCCTGGGTTGGTGTTATCTGCTATTCGGCTACCATGCAGATTTTAATCACCTAATTGATAGTGGAGATACTGGGATGGGAAGTTGAGAATTTTTTCTTTGATGTTTGAGGATCTACTTACTACTGAGTGTTTCTGATGTGCTGCATGGGGGAACTGGTGAGCGTGGGGATGGGTTTTAGGCAGGTGCCTTGCAATGCTCCAGCAGAGCCTGGCCATGCTGGCAGGTGCTGACCCTCTCCTTGTTTCCATGGAAGACAGGCTCTGGGATGTGTGTGGCTGGATGCTGCCAGGCTCCTGGCTCCTGCCCTGGGTGTTGGTGTCTCATGGGGGGACAGCATGACCCCAGTGAGCGTCTGGTTGACTTTGGAGGCATCTC
The DNA here is from genome assembly GCA_022605575.1 of Laterallus jamaicensis coturniculus. NCBI lineage: Eukaryota > Metazoa > Chordata > Aves > Gruiformes > Rallidae > Laterallus > Laterallus jamaicensis. The sequence goes on along the minus strand of JAKCOX010000016.1, from coordinate 19,730,725 downwards.
CACCCCACGTGCTGGGAGCTGGCCCAGTGCTGCCATGCAGGTGGGTTTGTGCCTGGGTCACCCTCGTGTTGGAAAGCCAGGACCCAAAGTGGCACAAGAGCAGAGGTTTGTCTTTGCTCTGGAACAGAGCCCTGGCCATGGCCACCAGAGAGATGGCAGCTCTTTGGCCATGGCCCACGGCTGCTGCTGGACATGACCAGCTAAACCATGTGCCAGGAACCAATTCCCACTGTCTGCCCAGGCTGGCAGCAGCTCCAGCAAGCAGCTCGAGTAGCCAAAGTTGTATTTGAAAGAAAACCTCAAGCTTCATCAAGTGTAACCACTTGCAAAGAAGTAGTAGAAGGGGTTTTCTGGTGTGTGGGTGTTTGGGGTTAACTAGGCCTTGCTGAACTCTGCCATCGATATTCCATCCTGCGAGGGCAGTTCCTGTGGAGTCTGGCTCAGCATAGTGCTTTTCAGTTCCATGTGGTGCCATATCTGTGGGTCATGATGTCCTGTGATGTCCCACGACATCCCACACGGTCCCACGCTGTCCCACACCCTCCCAGAGGACATCAGAAAATCAGCTGCATCTCAGGGATTCCACCCATCAATGAGAAGACACGAACCCAGAGGCATTTCCCACCGTGGCTGAGCTGTGCCAGGATTGGGAATTCTGTGGGGCCCAGCGTTACCTCACCAAGGGGGCTCATTTCTTCCCCAAATTCTTCCTGGCCTCTGTCCCAGGGGCTCGGTGCCAGCAGCACTCGTGGCTCTGCTCAAGCCAGGGGTGGTCCCAGACTTTACCTTATACCCATGCAGAGCCATGTATGTCGTAAATGGTTCGATTCATGTAGACTCTGTAAAATGTAGAAACATTGAACATTTAATGGCTGCTTTTCTTTGTCCAGGTGTCGTGCTGCCTGAGGAAGCTCTGAACTCCATTCCCATTCCCCCGGGGGCTTTTTGGCTGTGAAGATCCAACATTACACCAGTAAGACTGTGCTGGAGCACATTGGTGCCAGTATCGCTGCCTTTAGCCTGGAAAAAGGTTTTTTCCAGGGAAAGACAATGAAAAGATGGTGACAATTCCTGGTCATTGATTTGCCTGTAAAAAAACCTCTAGGCTGTCTTAGAGGTTTCCTGTTGCAGGCATTGGGAAGACAGTGTAGGAGGTGGCCTGTACTCAGTGAGTATGTCCATCTGCCCCCAAGCTGGTGTTCCTGGGTGTCCTGAGCCGGATCCCGGAGCAGGATGCACCCCGACCCCAGGGAAAACCATTTGCAGCGCCATCCTTGTGCCCTGGCGTGGGGTCTGGCATGGCGGGGCGGTCTGGGGGGGGACCGTGAGGCCACAGGGGCCACAGGGCAGTTATGGGGGGGCAGAAGCTCCTTGGCTGGAAACACCCCAAGTTGCAGACTCCACGTAATGCTTTTGTCACCTCCCCCAAGGGCAGATAAAATCAGCCCCTCAAACTATCGATATCGTGAATGTGAAGCTGATGATGGGAACGCTGACGGCTGATGTGGGTGGCAGATGATAGCCTGAAAGTGGAGCCTGGTTCTGAGAAACAGCATCAGGCTGGGGGCTTGGGCACCGGAGAGGGGGTCCCAGCCCTTCCGGAGCATCCCTGGCCTGAAGGGAGCCAGCATGGCTCCTTCAGTGCCCTGAGCACCAAGCCCACACTGGCTGTGGTATCCCAAGGGAAAACTCTGCCCATGCATCACCCGGTCATGCTGCTGGTCCCTAAGGAATGGGGCACATGGGGCTGGCACATCGCGTCCTTGTGCTGCAGGGTGGCTGAGGGCTCATGGACCCAGCCTGAACTGGGTGTCCCTGTCACGAGGAGGTGGTTTTGCTTCCAGCTGTGGCCAGAGGCTGAGTGCAGGCAGGTTCCCAAGGTCCAGCAGCTGGGAGAGGTCTTGTAGCTGCCCCAAGTTGCTCTTCAACCAACCCAGAAGAATGATGATCCAAGCAGTTAATTTGGGGGTTGCAATTCCACTCCCCCCCACCCCCCCCTCCCATCCCCCCATGGGGCTCTGATTGCCCCCAGCATGGAGTAGAGGACAGCAGGGTGGGAAGGCCAAGGCAGACACTGGGCTGGCGGTGGCCAGACCTTCCCATAGCCACATCTCTGGATGGTGGCACCAGCAGACAGAGGAGCAAGCTGAGGAGACGCTCAGTGTGACTGAAAGCAGCCCGTTTCCTTTGCTCCGTGTCCTGGGCCATGCCCAGCAGCAAAGCCAAAGCCCTCAGACACCACGTATGGTGAAGGGCCGCGGGCCAGGCTGGAGCCTGTGGGACAGTGCCAGTGGCCATGGTGGGGAGGAGTGGAAGGAATCAGGTACAGCGGATGGGCATGGCTGTGGTGCAGCCACTGCACCCAGCAGTGCCACCTTCTCTTGTAGGAAAGGGGGGGACGTCGGCCCATGATTTCAGACAGGCAGAGTTTGGGCCTCTCCAGGTACAGAGCCCAAGGTGGGAGGAGCAGGAGGTTGCCCACCAGCCGCATCCTGGCTCAGGATGGGGAGAGGACCCCAGCTTCTGCCAGGCAGTTGCCAGACCATGGCTGCCTTTGCTCCTCGTGTGGCTCCCTCATGTCTGTGTGCAGCTTCCTGGCTGCTGGAGCAAAGGGTGGGGGCCCTGTTCCAGCTCCAAGGTCTGCTCTGGGTCAGCAGGTCAGCCCACCCCTGTGGAGCGGTGGTTGTGCGTTTTGTGGCAGGACAGGACAGGACCGTGGGGTTAAGAATTGGCCTCAGACCTCGTAAGGTCCATCAGCTGCTGTGGCTGAGGCAACATGAACAGCTCCAGGACTCGTTTAGTGTGCTGAGGGCCTGATTTTGGCCAAGCCTACCCACCCTTTGCTGTTTCCAGCACTATTCCAGCTTCAGGAAATCTCAGTGAAAAGCCACACCAGTTCCCTTTCCAGGCCGCTCGCCTGTGCTGGGCCCTACTTCAGGAGCCAGCGAAGACGTTGAACACTTTATAACTTATTTTAAAAAAAAAAAAAAAAAAAAAAGAACAACCCCAAATGTGGGTCAGCATGCAGTGCCTAGCATCAGCACATGTTAGTATCTCTTGAATCAGCGGTTGAGCTTACAACAGGAGTGTCAGCCCCTGTACTGGGCTGGCACCAACTGCTCCAGCTGGCCGCATCCTTCAGCCAGTGCTTGGTGTGTGACAGCCGGTTCTCTCTGGCACCAAGTCAGGTTACAAGGAGTAGGTTGAAGTCAGATGAAGGAGCCTTTGCAAAGTGCATGGCATTATTTCCTGAAGGTGTAACCTTGCAGCAAGCAGAGCCCAAGCGCTGCCTCCTGGCAGCGTGCCGGGGGGGTTGGGGGTAGTAAACAAACTGTCATACTGAAATAGATTAAAATGATATTTAGTGTGACATTTAAATGCTGCCAAAGCTACAAGGAGACAGGCCATGATTAAGCTTTTGGCAGCATCATCTGCATTTATTGGTTTGTGGTGTTTATTTGTAGATAATCACATCTAGGGGGAGGGGGGGTGTCTATTACTAATTTTTAGGACATGGGTGTTGTGCCCAAACCAGGATGCAGGAGGAAAACCAGAGCTCTGCAGTTAGCAGCCTTGTAGGAAAGTTGCTCCCAGGAGTAGGAGGTTATGTGTTCCATAAGCCACTTCTTCAAGCAGTGCTGGGAGCAGTTTCAGCTGGGGAAAAGATTAAAATATATAAAAACTAAACCAAGTGATGATCCAAAGGCCTTTGGGCCCAGCATGTGTCCCGAAGCAGTACTGTACCATGCAAGGGATAGTGCAGGAAGCATCAGAGCTTCGTAGCCTTGTTTTTTCCACCACTGAGATAAATCCTCCATGGAAACACGGCTGCTCAGGCCAGGGTGGCTTTAGGACCCTTTTTTTTTTCCCCTAGTGAAAGTATTGCCACCTCGCTCACCATGGGCAGGTACACTGAGAAGATGATGTGCTGCTGAAGCAGCCAATGGGGCACAGCGTTGGGAGGAAGGTGTTTGGATGCTGGAGCCCCAGCTCTGTTGCAGACGCCTGGCTAAAAGCACCCAGCCAAGGCTGCAGGCTGCTGGGCTCCCTCTGGACCCAAATCCCCAGGAGGGATTTATCCCCATGCCGACCTTCCAACCTGTGCCAGCTCTCCTGCACTGGAAACCAGCCTCTGCTCCCAGCCAAATGGCTCCTGTGCCGCTCGCCACCTGCCCCGTGAGTTACCACAATAAACCTGTCCCCCGCTCGCCCTAAAGCCTCTTTGGTCCTGCCCTAGAGACAGCTCTGACCTTCACATAGCATCACGTAAGGGCCACAACCCCTTCTCCCCAACCCTCTGCTCTGCTTGTCACCCTCTCCTCTACCCGGCTGGAGAGCAGGCCGAGCCGGGCCCGGCCAGGCCCACAGGCAGCTGCTCGATGGCTCCACGTCACACACCCAAGGAAGGAAACCGTGGTGGTGCCGGGATCCCCTTGACGTGGTACTGGAGGTGGCTGACAGCGTCTGTCTGCCGCAGCCCTGCTTCCTGTGCAGGAGGGGCGGCAGCAAAGCCTGTTCCAGGGCTGGGCGCAGCAGGGTCCGTCTGTCCTCACTCAACAGAAAACCATGGCACATATTCCAAATCTCTCCTATGCTCCATTCACACGAGTGTGTTTGGCTTCCCCCCCCGATCCACATCAAAATTTGGGGGTTGGTGGTCTCCTTGCCCTGCTGTTAGCTACAGCAGAACCTCTGGATTATTCCAGTGAGAGGTGCAAGAAACTAAAAAAATTACACAGATTACTCTCTCATTTTAATACCGACACTTGAGAGAGGAGAGAGCTCGGTTTCCCACCACACTTGATGTATTGTTTCCAAGTTCTGGTCAAAAAAAGGTTAATCCCCAAAGCACAAAGGGTCTGGACCCTGCAGCAGGGCTGACACAGGCAGAACGGCACTGGAGCGGCGTCGCAGAGGGATTGCACCCCATGGCTTTAACTGGGTGCTGGTGGGGGGAAATAAAATGCAGCATTGTTGGGTTGCTTGTGAGGATCATGCAGTTCTTCACGAGCTGGGATGTATGTGTCATGCTAAAAGGCAGCAGCAGTACGGGAAAATTTTAAAATTCAAGGTAATTTTTTTTTTTCCTGTTGATTGCATCTTTGAGAAAATTCCCCTTCAGGAAGTTGTATGAGGCAGCGAAGCAGCTCGATTCAAACTGCAAGCGTGGTGCATGTCAGCAGCATTTTCCTTGTCCCCTCCACCCCAAGGCAGTAGTTGCTAGGAAGTCCCATTCATTCGCTTATCTGCGAGTGGTTTCCCAATGACTGGGGCCACCCCGACTCTGGTGACTTGCAGTTTCAGAAAATTCAGGTGGAAACCATCCTCAGTGCTCAGTGTGTCATCACCCATCACCTCCCAGAAGAGATGTTTAACTCTGGCTGTGAAGGCTGAAGCTGAACAGTCAGACGCGGGGGGTGCTGCTGGGTTTTGTCTGTCTTGGTGTAGATGTTGCCCAGAGGCAACAGGGTGGCAGCAGGGGTGTGATTTAAGGCGAGGGGCTCAGCCAAACCAGGACAGAGCCACAGAATAGTCTTTGGGGGCACGCAGGGCCAGGCTGCACCATGCCCCAGGGCTGCCTCTGTCCGTGGTGCTTAACCAGCCCCAGGCCTCCCTGCACTCAGCTCCTTCACCAGTGCTCCCCTCCTGCCCTTGCTCACCTCTGGAAACCTCGCTCGAGCCCTGGGAAATAAAGTATGCCTGAAGCCTGGAGGAGGAGGAAGGGAGGGTGCAACTGTGTCACACACACAGGGCCTGGTGGTACAGGGATTAACAATTTTTTCATGGAGGTTTAACCATTTTCCTCTGAAACGGAGCATTGGTCACAGGGTGCCTGCTACTGAGGCTCAACCAGTCACTGCTGTCTGCAAGGACTTAAAGGGATCTAAGCCCAGCTTCTGTTGGAAGAAGAGCTCAAGGGGGAAGAGGTGGCCCCTTATTTGGTTACAAAGCAAGGGAGACCCGAAATCACCTCATGGGGGTTATAAAGCTTCAGAGGCAGCAAGGCACGATGCCAAGGAAGATGGTTAAAGCACACTTCTACCACAGCATCACTCATTCATCTAGTGAGAGCCAAAAAATATCACAGCTTTATTTTAAAAATATTCATTTAAATTTGTCCAAATCCTGCAGATTCTTAACCCCAAGCACAGAAATATGCAGAAAGGCAGAACGTTTAGAAGTCAGGTGGCTTCAGATTCTACCTAAAACTGTTACAAACCTTCAGCAGTATATGACATAACACCATTTTATTTTCAGATGGCTTCGTTCCTGCTCTATCAAATTAGGCAGCTAAGTCAGCTTATAATTGGCAATTACTTAAAGTCTAATGAACATATGAGCCCAGGGAGCTGACACTGCACTTCATGATCTCAGAGCACTGGTCAATGTTCTTCTTTATCCTGTAGAACGTTTCCACGTACTCGGAGCGGCCCAGCAGTTCAACGAAATCCTCATCGTGAGTGATCACCAGCAGCTGAAAGTTCCGCTGCTGCGAGCGGCTCTTGATGATCCTGCAGAGGCATGAGTTAGTGTCCAGCTAGCTAAAGCACTTTCTAGTCTTAAATGCACAGTACCAAAGTATGTATCCATTGGCAACAGATGACATGAACTGCTGAGCAATCTCATGCACATTAACAACTCTTTTAACCCAGGTTAAAAAAAAATCCCAAATTACTGAAGAAATGTGTCCTCTTGCAGGTACAGGACAGGGAATCACAGAATGAGTTGGGTTGGAAGGGACCTTTAGAGGCCATCTAGTCCCACCCTGCAGTGAGCAAGGCTGTCTTTATCAGGTTGCTCGGAGCCCCATCAAGCCTGACCTCGAGTGTCTCCAGGGATGGGGCCTCCACCACCTCTCCGTGCAGCCTGTGCCAGGAGAACCACCACCCTCATATTGAAGAGCTTTTTCCTAATATCCAACCCAAATCTTCCCTTTTCTAGTTTACAACCATCACCCCTCATCCTATTGCTCCATGCCCTTGGGAAGAACTGTTCCTAAGGCTACTGTTCCAAGGCTCCTGCTTTGCACATACATTTGCAGACATCAACAAAGATGTGCCACCTTAAAATACAATTAACTTCTGCTGACTCCTATTAGCATTTGAAAATACCAATCCTTGAGCTGCACAAGAAGAGGTCACTTACTCCACCAAGGCATGTGCCAAGGACTCGATGTTTTCACGATCCAGGTTGGTAGTAGGTTCATCTAAAGCCAGGATGCCACAGTTGAGACAGAATGTTTCTGCTAGAGCAAGGCGGATAATAAGAGAAGCAAGCACCTAAGGGAAAACCAAAACCAGAGTCTCACTCTTCAAAGTGTTTAGGGAACCACAGGTAACGTGCTATTTCTAATGCCATTACAAATCCTGACTGAAGTTTGCATAATGATGTGCTGGTAGTTCCCAGAGTGTCAATAACAAAGGAGTTACTGAAAAGCTGCATTAAAGTTTGAACTGAAAGATCCAGTCCACAAAACACTGATGGGAAAGTATCAAAAGTCAAACACTCTAAATTCAGGAAGTGCTGGAAGTAAGGATTCCAACCCAAACACTACCATCTGCATGGCCCCACATCCTGAGGAAGCCCCACCCCACTGCAGCAGGGACAGTAGAAATCTATGCATATCCAAATCTGAGCTACTGAACTCCTGACTCCCTCCTAGAACGGAAGACAGCAGGATTTACCCCCTGAGATGTTAGTTCTGTAATAATAATACCATTGGGCATGTTAACACATCTCCTTAGGCAGTGAGAATGACAGAACACTCGATGGAAACTGTGCTGCCAAAAATACTTTCCAACTATCACAACTGTTGGCATCACAGTTAATGATCAAAGAATTCTCAGAATATATATAAGCTAAGAAACTGTGAAGAGGTTTCACTCTCATTTACATAGGACTCTAACGTAACATCCTAGACTACTTTAGGAGAGGCCACATTATTTTTGTCTATACCACTTGTTTTGCAAGAAGATTTGGATTTCCCCCAAAATTAGTATGGAATTTTCAAAACTAAGCACACATCTACACCTGGGTGGGAATTAATTTGACAGGTTTTTTCATATTCAAGCAACAACACAGTATTCTTCTCAAGAAATATTATCCTTTTGTGATTTTATTGCTGTACGCACTTCAAGATGCTGCGTGTTCTGTTTTGTTCCTTGATTTCCTTTTCCACTCCTGCCTGCAGCATCAGGCTGGGGAAAAGGCCTGGCTGCCAGTGAAGCTCTGTGGGATGCAAGCACCTCAGTGGGAATCACTACTCTGGAGGCAAGGCAGTAAGCAGCTTGTTACCACAGATAATGATGATACCTGTCCTCAACAGAGATCTACCGCAGAGGAAATGAAGCCAGAAAGCTCCACCTCCTGCTGCAACAGAGGAATGAAAAAGCATCTCCCCCATATACATTATATATACATATACAGAGCATTTCCCTCTGCTCAGCTGCCACTGGCACCTTGCACAGCGACACCTGAGGCCAAGGAGAGCTTTCCACATTGTCTAGTGACAGCAGGCCCAGAGGGTGGGTGCAGAGTGTTGGACAGGGCAGGAATCTGAGCAGCCCTGTCTGCATTTTTGCCCCTTTTTAACTATTTCTGTGTTTAGGAGGATCCCTTGTTCTGATGGAAATGCTTCACCTGAGGAAGAAGCAGAGTTTTCTGCTGTAAGCTCACATGGCTTCAAGTATCTCATGGGGATTTTCCACACCTCACCTCTTTAACAACAAAACATTAAAAAACCCCAGTGCAGACAGTGATTTTGGAGATAGATAAGCAAGGCTGGTGGGGAGTTCTTTTCTCTTGCTTAGGAATAGTATAGATGCTCTGTCATATCATAACAGACAGGTGGAAACAACAACTCTCAAGCCCCAGTCTGTGGAAGATGTGTGGTTAACTATGGAGAGCCTCTGATGGCTGGTACTGGCAGGGCAGGTAAGAGACTGAAGGGCCAGGCTGCAGCACTGACACACAGCACACAGTGACATGCAACTCCTGAAAGCACAGCACAGAAGGATGCTTGGTGACATGAACTGACACTCAGCAGTAGAGGGGTATAGCCTAACAGGGACAAAAAGAGGTCTTCTCATACTTAGAGGTCAATGTTGTTGTGAAAAGATGACCAAGGGCCAGCCCTTGGGATGGAAAAAATAGGGGAACAAGTCAGCAGGTGGAAAGCTATGGGAACCTTAGTGGCAACGAGAGCCAAGAGACTGGGAGGAGTTGAACTTGGAGAGAGGAAAGGTGAACCTTTCACTCCTCCAGGGACTCACACCAGTCCTCAGGTGAAACAATGGATTTTAGCACCCCAAAACAGGGTTCAGATGTTCAGAATCATATAGTGCATACTGTCAGCAAAATCCAGATACAGAGAAGTAAACTCCCACAGAACTGTAGAGGAGCCAACTGCTCCTTACAGTCCCTCCAGAGTTTCCCTCTTGTAATCCTCAGAATCCTCTTCACCATGGACTAAAAATGAAAAGCCATTACCTTCTGCCCAGCACTACATCTTCCTCTCATATCCAGTGCTGTATCTCCCTTTATCATCACTACTCTGTAGTTGTAGCTTCTTCTTTTATCAGAGGCTGAGACATTCTCATCTGCATCCGAACGGATTTCTATATATTCAATATCTGAAAGTGGGAAGGAGATGGGCTTTATGGGGTTTTTTTTTATTAAAACTCTTCAACAACATCTCAGCATTACACAGAGTTGAGAGGTATAATAGGCAGTAACTGCAAAAAAATCCATTCAGGACTCCCACTAATAGATAATCTGTGAAATTTCATTGTTTTCCAAAACTGCAGGAATGGACCCATGCAGCTCCCCTGTCTCAAGGAAACCTTAACTTTGGAGAACAGGGGAAAGGGAAAATCACCCCTGTAGCTAACTACATAATAACAGAAGGGAGATTATAGCAGGGACCAACAGATGCAGCCTTTAGACTGGAACCAGGTATGTCAGATCCTGGATTTTCAGTATCTGAACTAACACTTTCCAGGATGCCCTGCTCAGTACTAAATGGATGTGTATGGGCACATAAAAGAGAGGTTACATCCCAAACCTTGTCCTCTGTAGGTGCTTCGCCAAAGGTCACGGATTATTTTGTTGATTTCTTCCATCTTCATGCTATGAAATGTCATTATTGCTCTACAGAAGGCAAACCAAGAATAGAGATTGTTACAGGTGCACCCATGGGCTGCTGTAAGGAAGGCAGCAGCTCCCTTTCGTTCCCTAAAGACTTTTACTAAACCCACAGTAGATACTGGTTCCTTCTGAATGCAGACATCCCTGAGGACTAACCACACTCTGCTGCATCAACACTCCTGTTCTCATGAAGAACTCAGTCTCAAGAAGCAGGAGAGCAGTGAAGACAAAAAGATTTGCAGTCAGTCACTCAGAGCACAAGTTTACCTGACTTTAAGAGATTTACAGTTTACATCTGAAGTGCATTCTGCCAAAGCCACAGTACTTGTAATGACCCAAGCAGATGTCACGACTAGAGCTACATTTCTCTTCAGCATAACCTTTAACTTCCCTGGTTATCAACACAGATTTTAGTTCAGTAGTTGGTGATTCCTTATGAAAGCACTCAAGAAAGCACAGGATGCTGCATTTCTAACTCAGCTTTTTAAAGAAAAAGTGCTCTGTAATGGAAAAACGCTTGCTCAGTTTATGCCAAATAAGCTGGAAATAAAATATGCTTCTGCAATGGGCTTCTAGACATCCTTTTCCTACCTCCTCTTTCACAGACATATTTCACCTTGTTTGGGAAATGTCTGAAAATGGGAAGAAGAAAATACTGGGAAAATTCTGGAAAAAAGAGATTTATCAACTTTAAAAGGGTTCTTCAATCTGAAGGAAGTGTCTTCAACTATTTATCCCTCTGACTACTACCCATTACTTATCGTTCAGGCAGGCAGTGATGATATCTCTCAAAGAATTTTGAGAAGTATCGAGACTTCAGGGGTTTAGGGAGGCTGATTGAGGGAGGGGGAATGCAAGTAGTGTTTTCTTCTATCCCATTTGGAGCAGTGAAGAACACACAGTGGGCCAGGAAAACAGAGGTGTTGAATAGTTGGCTGAGGGGCTGGTGCTGCTTTATGAACTTTGGGTTTTTTAATCACGGGGCTGTTTACTCATCGCCTGGCCTGACAGCAGCGGATGGGTGCCACCTGTCCCCAAGAGGGACAAGAATCCTAGCTCAGACAGGGCTTTAAACTAGTTAGGAATGGGGGAGGGGAAATAGTGAGGCTTGCTAGGGTTGAGCAAGTTGCCTCTAGCCTTATACAAGATTTGAAGGGTGAAGAAGGTGAAATTCAACAGGCTGAAATTCTACAAGACTGTAGGGAAATACCTCTAAAGTGTCCCTTAGGAACTTCTGGGGACTCCTCAGAGGAGGTAGTATTGCTGACCCCCCTTCTGGAACCTTCTAATGTCCCTCTAGGAGGCAGTGGGGGAAAACTTCAGATTCCTCCCAGAGGTTTGAGAGAGGGCTCCTCAAAAAAGCTACTGAGTCAGAAAGCCCAGCTGAAGTGTCTTTACATGAATGCACGCAGCAGGGGTAACAAGCAGGAGGAACTGGAAACCGTGATGGCACTGGAAAATTTTGATGTAGTTGCAATCACGGAGACATGGTGGGATGATTCCCACAGTTGGGAATACTCCTGTAGAAGGGTATCGACTTTTTAGAAGGGATAGGTTAGGAAGGAAGGGTGGGGGAGTTGCCCTCTATGTTAAAAAGTGGATAGACTGAGAGGAGCTCTCTCTGAGAAGTGGCCAGGAGCAGGTCGAAAGCCTGTGGGTCAGAATTAGGGATGGGGCTAATAAAGAGCAGCTGGTGATAGGGGTTTACTACAGGCCACCTGATCAAAGAGAGAATACTGATGAGGCTTTCTTCCTTCAGCTGCAGGAGGTGTCGAGGTCACAGGCACTCATCCTGATGGGGGACTTTAACCACCCAGACATCTGTTGGGAAAACCACACAGCGACCTGCAAGAGATCCAGGAGACTCCTGGAGTCTGTAGATGACAACTTTCTGGTTCAAATAGTTGATAGACCAACCAGAGGAGATGCATTGCTGGACCTGGTGCTCACCAACGTGGGGGAGATCATTAAAGGTGTCAAGGTTGGAGACAGCCTGGGCTGCAGCGACCATGCCCTAGTTGAGTTTGTGATCTCAAGGGATGTGGGCCTGGCGAAGAGTGGGATCAGGACACTGAACTTTAAGAGAGTAAACTTTAGGCTGTTCAAAGACCTGTTGACCAAGATCTCCTGGGAGGTGGTCCTTAGAGACAGAAATGTTGAGGACAGCTGGCTACTCTTTAAGGATGCCTTTCTGAGAGCTCAAGGGCTCTCTGTCCCTCTGAATAAGAAAGTGGGCAGGAGGGGCAGGAAGCCAGCATGGCTAAGTAAGGACCTGCTGGTCAAACTGAGAGAAAAGAAAGGCAAACACAAGCTCTGGAAGCAAGGGTGTGTAGCCTGGAAAGAATACAGGGATGCTGTTCGGACTTGCAGAGACGGGGTCAGGAAAGCCAAGGCGCAGATGGAACTGAACTTGGCAAGGGATGTTAAAAACAACAAGAAGGGATTTTACAGGTACATTGGCCAGAAGAGACAGGTCAAAGAGAACATACCCCCCTTGGTAAATGAGAAAGGAGAACTGGCTACAACTGATGAGGAGAAGGCTGAGGTACTGAATGAGTTCTTTGCCTCAGTCTTCTCAGGCAGCCAGGATTCTCATAATTCTCAAATCCCAGAACCCTGGATCCCTGGACCTCTAGGTGGGAACTGGGGGAGTAAATCCCCCCCCACTGTAAGAGCAGAGCAAGTCCGAGACCGCCTCATGAGACTGAATGTCTACAAGTCTATGGGGCCAGATGACACGCATCCCAGGGTCCTGAAGGAGCTGGCTGATGTGGTTGCTGAGCCGCTCTCCATCATATTTGAAAAGTCATGGCTGTCAGGAGAGGTCCCTGGGGACTGGAAAAAAGGTCATGTCACTCCCATTTATAAGAAAGGGAGCAAGGAAGAGCCAGGGAATTACAGGCCGGTGAGCCTCACCTCTGTGCCTGGGAAGATCATGGAACAGATCCTCCTGGATGACATGCTGGAGCACATGAGGGAAGAGCATGTGATCCGGGACAGCCAGCACGGCTTCACCAAGGGAAGGTCATGCCTTACCAATCTGGTGACTTTCTATGATGGAGTGACAGCATCAGGAGATAAAGGGAAGGCGACTGATGTCATCTACCTGGACTTGTGCAAGGCCTTTGACACAGTCCCCCACCACATCCTTATCTCTAAACTGGAGAGATGTGGATTTGATGGGTGGACCATCCAGTGGATAAGAAACTGGTTAACAGACCGTAGCCAAAGGGTGGTGGTCAATGGGTCTATGTCCAGGTGGAGGCTGGTGACAAGCGGTGTCCCCCAGGGGTCTGTCTGGGGACCGGTTCTCTTTAACATCTTTATCAATGACATCGATGATGGGATTGAGTGCACCCTCAGCAAGTTTGGGGGTGACACCAAGCTGAGTGGTGTGGTTGACACCCTAGAAGGAAAGGAAGCCATCCAGAGGGGTCTTGACAGGCTGGAAAAATGGGCCCGGGTGAACCTAATGAGGTTCAACACTGCCAAGTGTCAGGGGTGGCACTTGGGCTGGAAGAATCCCAGACACAGATACAGACTGGGAGAAGAGCTCCTTGAGAGTAGCCCTGTGAGAAGGACCTGGGGGTCATAGTGGATGAGAAACTTAACATGAGCCAGCAGTGGCTCTTGCAGCTCGCAAGGCCAATGGGATCCTGGGCTCCATCAGAAGAGGGGTGGCAGCAGGGACAGGGAGGGGATTGTCCCTCTCTGCTCTGCCCTCCTGAGGCCCCACCTGGAGTCCTGTGTCCAGATCTGGGGCCCACAACACAAGAAGGATGTAGAACTGTTGGAGAGGGTTCAGAGGAGCCATGGAGATGCTCAGAGGGCTGGAGCAGCTGCCCTACAAGGAGAGGCTGAGGGAGCTGGGCTGGGTCAGCCTGGAGAAGAGAAGGCTGTGGGGGGACCTCATTGCAGCCTGCCAGTCCCTGAAGGGAGCAGAGGAACTGGAGGGGATTCAACTTTTTAAAAGGACAGATAATGGCAGGACAAGGGGGATGGATTAAAGCTGAAGGAGGGAAGGGTTAGATTGGATATTAGGGGGAAGTTTTTTACGGAAAGAGGGGTGAGGGGCTGGAACAGGCTGCCCAGAGAGGGGGTGGATGCCCCATCCCTGGGGGTGTTCAAGGCCAGGTTGGATGGGGCCCTGGGCAGCCTTGTGTAGATCCAGGCCTGAGGTTGGTGGCCTTGCCTGTGGCAGGGGGTTGGAGCTTTATGATCCTCGGGGTCCCTTCCAACACTTGCCATTCTATGATTCTATGATTTACCTAATTAAATCCAAGAATGCATCCCTCATCAATATTTATCATAAAACCTCCACATAATAAATCAATAAAGAAGAACTGGTGGCACACAGCACCCAAACTGTTGGTTTTCCCAGCTAGAGATAGAGCTTTCAATCTCTGGCCATTAGAGTTAGCATTTTGTGTCAGATTCTTCATACGATTACCAATAAGTGATGCGTATCTACCTTTCTTGAAATGACAAGCCTGACTTCCTGCATTGCCTTAAATAGAAACAATAGATGGGTTGATACCAGGCAGAAAATGTCTAAAGTCTAAAAGAGAAATTCTTGGAGTGCATTTCCATTGAAGGTGGAAGAATTCTAAACACTGAACAATTCAGGTCTTCCCAAAAAACATTCTGCATTGGCTTACACTCAAACATTAGCCATAATTACCATTAAAATTCTGTTCCTCTAGCCATCTGTGTTTAACAATCACTGAAACCCATCTTCCCACTTGGAAAGTTCTCATCGATCTAGCTCCTCTTCCTAACCATTATGCTGTACCTTCAACCGCATTGCTCCTTTTCCCAGCCCTACCAGACCTTTTTCAACACAGCAGATCCAAATTCCATAGTAGATTCAAGACAAAATATGGTGCATTGGGAATTCATATAGAGGCCAAAATGGTGGGGGTAGGTCTTTTGTTTGGTTTGGGGTGGGATTTGTTTGTTTCTGTTGTTCTTTGTGGGTTTTCTCTTCCTAAGATGCAATTTATCTTTCTGTCACTGAGCACCAGCTTCATACTTCCTAGAAAACATCCACTGATCTCAAAATCTTTCCCCACTGTCCACCAAAGTGCACCAGCTCATGGCAATTCCATGGTTATAACTGAACATACAGGGCTGGGGGGGTTTATTTGGTAGAGTCGTTTGTTTTATCTTTACAAATTTTGAGAGCCTATTTTAGGGCCAGTCAGTCCCAAGCCTAGAAAACAGGATTCCAGAGGAAGCAGAACCCTTCACAAAGTTTACTACACTTCCCATCAAATGCTTCTTTTGGTCTTGTCTTCTCTAATATAAGCACAAACCCACCCACACTGGAAAAAAAGGGAAAAAACACCTCAATGCTGTAGAGTATTCTTTAATGGAAATGCAATAATTTACCCAAGGAGACGTTCACGGGGAAAAAGACATCTACCCAGCCTATCTTAATCATGTTAAGATACAACCAGAAGATGTTGAAGCACACTGCTATCAAAACAAAAGCAGTATGAGAGACTATGCAAGGGAGATCTTGGTTAATGATTTAAACACAGATTTCACCTTCCCTAAACTCATACTGTGGAGTTAATGTATTTTGAGAGAGTATGAGACACAGACTCTTAAGAAACATGTTCTTCCACTATGTATCCTGCTTTACTTCCCTGCAAAAACCTCAAAGGAAACCAAAATTACAAGAAGAAATGAAAACCATCAGCAATCTAGAGAGACACATTTACAAAAGCTTCAAGTCCAAAAACCAACAGTAGAGGAACAGGAAGAACTCGAAGCTCCCCTGGCTCTTCCACCTGTTTTCATAGAAAAGCCAAAGTTGAGCAGGAGGGTGATGTGCTGGGTTCACTCACTATTATCTCTCAGCTAGAATCACTGCACTGCAAATACATGTTGTAACATATTCAACCATACGATGGCTGGACCTCTCTCTGACTCATTAAACTCCAATTACTACCATCAGTCAGTTAGATGTATGTACATTACATACATTAATTAATAAATTTCCTAGAGCCTACCAATCCTCTGCTGCTTATAGTGTATTTAATTAACGAGCTGTAACTGGTTATGTTACCTTAATATTTAAAAGCCTGATTTTCTAAAGAGACACAACTATGAACCTCAAAGAAAGAACTGTATCATTTTGCCATCTCCAAGCTACCCCAGGAAGTCGGAAAGCAGCTCGTGCTTCAAGGTTAGCAATAGTAATAAAGCCTAAAACATTTAATGACCCTCCTATGACAGTACTTACTTATCAAGAGCCTTGTAATAAAGGTCCAGATCTTTGTTGACCAGCTCTGTTGTTCTCATAACGATCATCATCTCCCTGTACTTGTCCTCAGCATCTCTGAACTGGGGCTCCCGCAGCTCCTTTTTGAACCGCACGATCTCTTCCTCGAAGCCGCGCTGCCGGCCCAGCGCCACGTGATGGTTCCTTTTCAGAGATTCAATTGTCTCCTCCAGATGTTTCTGTTCACTGTGAAGCCAGAACGGACAGAGAAAGCTTCTGTATGCAGCATTTCATCATTCTTTAATTGGGGTTCTAATCCTGAGTTTGTGTAAGACAGTAGCTCATTGTATTGGATCTATGAAGCATAGAATCCCAGGCTGGTCTGGGTTGGAAGGGACCCCAAGGAGCACAGAGCTCCAACCCCCTGCCACAGGCAGGGACACCAACCTCAGGCCTGGAGCTACACAAGGTTGCCCAGGGCCCCATCCAACCTGGCCTTGAACACCCCCAGGGATGGGGCACCCACCCCCTCTCTGGGCAGCCTGTTCCAGCCCCTCACCACTCTCTCTAGAAAGAACTTCCCCCTAATATTTCATCTAACCCTTCCCTCCTCCAGCTTCACCCCATCCCCCTTGTCCTGCCATTGTCTACCCTTTTAACAAGTTGATTCCCTTCCTGTTTATAAGCTCCCTTCAGGGACTGGCAGGCTGCAATGAGGTCCCCCCACAGCCTTCTCCTGAAGCCTGTAAGTTAAAAATTCCAGTGTCACTAGTACTGTGAAGACATTCTTGAAATGAACACATTACAAACATATTCAAATCACTATTCTGAGTGGGAGAAGCAAGTTACCAAGTTGAGATGCCAAAGGGCTATAAGTAGAAACATAAAATAATTTCATAGGTGGAATGAAGATGTTGAGGAAATTTAGAAGAATTCATTAGGAAACATCTAGAAAGCTAAATAAATGGTTCAACTGGAGAACCAGCATAGGGCTAATTCCTTTTCAGAAGTGTTTACTATCAAGTAATTAATATATGTAACTACTGAAATAAATGTAAAACTTGCTGCTGGGGCATAAGGGAGAAAATGAAAACTAAATGTTCTTATCCAGACACACAAATAATTTTTAAAATGTGGCTTTAACAGTGGGAGTCACTTAAAAAAACCCCACATGTTAGACTGGAACAAGCACACACGAGTTTCTAGCTAAAAGCTCTGCACAATTTCAGAGTCATCTATGTTGTCGTCATGGGGACATTATGCAACATGAGCTTGGAAGAGGAAGTGGTCTGTGTGAATGGGGGAGTGAGGTGGTCCAGGAAACAGTATGGCCCTGTGGATATTACATTCAGATATTCAGTGAATTCTCACACAAAGCATCCTGCTCTGCTCTGAAGAGGCTCACCTTTTCATTTGTGGGACTTTCATTTCTCCCATCTCCTTCACAAGGTGTTTTATGTTGTCTTCAACTTCTTTTAGCTCTTCATTGCGCTTCCTCAAAGTAAGATTATCCTCCAGCCACCTTTCCTGGATCTACCTCCAGAGAAAGCAAGAAGCTGTATGATCTTTCAGTATATCAACTCTCAAAGTTCTGCACAACCCTAGAACGTGCTGCAAGCATGAAATAATTAACAACAGGAACGATCACAGTGCAAACTCACCTTGTGCTAGATACAGGCAACAATGGAACCCAGCAGCATTATTTCCTATTTCAATCTGAAATAATACTTCCAGGATCTATTGTCACATGCAAACACAAGAGTGATCTTGTGTGTGAATACTGATGTTTCCAACTGGGCAAGTAATTTAGGGTGAGGTTTAACAAAGTCCCTCATCTTGGTTAGACAGCAAGTGGCAGAATGGGGAAAGACATCTTTCCAGTAAAGAATGTAAATAGTACTTCAAATATATACACAAGAATTGTAAATACACGACAAAATCCCACCTGCAGTGTGGTACCTTACTTCAGAAGGCAGGTGGCATTCTCCACACAAAGGTGCTTTTGAAAATGCTGGCTGCTATCCCAAAGACTCAGCCCTCTTGGAAATACCACACCATGACAGTTGGATATACAGGGTTTTTTAAATACATCTACTTTTGCACATAATAATCTCAAGACTTTTTAAGCCTGCTGTGTGTATAGCAGCTATTGTGACAAACAAATGATTAGGTAAATCAGGAGGAGAAAAACTCTGCACCACTATGGACCTAGACAGACTTAAACCAAATCCCCACATTATTTCAACTATGCAAGACAAACTTTGCTGTAAAACAACACATCTACCTTTTGAGTGTCAATATCTTGTCGAATCATTTCCATCTCTTTACTTATCTTTTCCTTCTGTTTCTCACAGGCAGTCAACTGAGAATTCACCTCTTCAAGTTCAGACTCCTTTTGCTGAAGAAATCAAATGGTACACGATTCAAACACAGGAGCACTTTTCATGTCAACATTATATTGACTGGTTTTTAAGTTACCTTTTTGTAGTCATCTTTTCCTTGTTGAATGTAGTTTTCAATTTCTTTGACATACTTGTTTATATCCTTAACTTTCTCTCTTACAGCATTTATCTGCAGGGAAAACATTTCAGATGAAATGCAGTCTTATGGCCAAGAGCTCACACACTCTGTATCAGATTAGACACTGGAAAACACTACTGTCTGAAGTACAATTCCTTATCATAACTGCCTTTAATTTACTAATGAAGCCTTCAACTTTTGAGAAGAACAGGTTCTTGTCTCTTGGCTAGTGTAGAATACAGTCATTCTTGCTCTTTCTCTTAGAAAGAGAAAAGCCTTGGGAAAGGCTTTTAATACCACTGGTCACTAAATATCACATCTCCCTAGAAAGCCTTTTGACAAGATTATCAAAGGTTAATTCAACTGAGTTCATCTCCTGACTTGGTTACGTTCCTGATCTTCCCTAAAAGCTGCTCCAATCTAAAGCATTTACTGAAGTCATTGCTTTTTCCTAAAAGCAAGCTCATTACCATAGCTTCCATCCACATCTGAAAAATAACACATCCTCCAATCTCCCAGCTACCCCAAAAGCAAACAAACCTTCTCTTGTGTTTCTTTACTGCTCACAGTCCTTTTATTCATTAGATCCTCCTTCTCCAGCTGCAATTTTTCTAAACTTGTATCCAAAGGAAGTACTTGTTCTTTTGCTTCCTGAAAAGTAGTTGGGAAAAAGTCCTTTTTAATTTTCTCTCTCTCTTAAAGATCAACTAATTTTCAAGCAGTAAAAAGGAGGTTACAACTGTGGGTTTGGGTTTTTGGTTGATTGTTTTGTTGTTTGTTGGGTTGGAGGGGGGATTAAAAAAAAGTAAAAATATATATTAATAAAGTTCTGGAAATTCTCCAAGATACACAGCAGCAGAAGAGGGCAAACATTTAAAAATACATCTTATTTGCTTGGATTGCAGAGAAATGCTGAATGGAACAAGATTACTCCCCCCACCCCAGGGCAATAACACTAAGGGCTAACAATTAAGAGCATTTCATACCTCGATTTCTCTGCATATGGACTGGACCTCAGTGGTTAATTCCACAGACTGCTCCTCCAGCTGCCGACGACGCTGCATGCTGCTGGAGATCTGGAGCTTCTCTGCTTTCAGCTCATTAGCTGTACTCTTTAGCTGCTGGATCTGGTTTTGCTGGTCTTGCTTGAGTTTTTGGTTTAACTCAATTTTACTATTAACTGTGGAGGAAAAGAGAGTGAAACAGTCAATCTGTTAACCAAAAACATCTGTCCTCCTTATGAAAACTGAACTCTAAACCAAGCTAGTACAACCCCCCCACCAAAAATCCCAATTAGAATACAGTTATTTCAAAGTGTAAAATAAACTGAAGTTTACATTTTTAATGGCAGCAAGTTTGGAACATATAAAAATGAAATATGGGTATTGTATGACCCACCTGTATCCCACAAGTGTTTTTTCTCTTGTTTTTCTTGGCTCACTTGTAGAACAGTTCTACTTAAATCGACCCCTAGCAGCTTAGCCTCCTGCTGAGCAATTTTTCGTTCAACATCCCTAATATCAGTCTGGAAGTATGAGGAAAAGTACTATTATTATTGTGTTAGTGTTTAACAATGATTTTTTTTTAAATCTTTGGTACACAAGAATGAGCTGGGGGCTTGAGGCACGAGTGACTATTTGAAATGCTCTCGGTCCTTTGGCCTCAGGTTGTCTAGATAATTGTTCTTCTTGTGGTTCTCAGCTGAGCAAAGATTTGGTGTTAATTATAAAGGCACAAAGACTGTTCAAAACAGTCCCACATTGCACAGTAGAAAGTGTTGGACATCTGTTCCCCCTTAGCATGCATTCAGACAGCACAGAACAAGGAAGCACATCGCAAGATTTCAGAAAGCACTCGGGAGTAGCTGCTGAGAACAGGTTGGATGCTGAGGACAAGCACCCACGCTGAGGACTGAAACACACTCTGCTGCACTTGTGGTGCTCAAGGTCTGGATCATCCCTCTTTTTCCCAGTTATTACTGCACATAATTGAATCAGACCTGAAGGGACCCTGTGGTCCTCAAAAGAAAAACATCACTACATAAAGCTTGAAGTGTTACTAGGACCAACATCACATATGCTATGCTGCCCTTTAATGTATTGTCACTTGGCTTGAAAAGTCTTAAGAGCTCAGTGTTCTGTCACATTCTTGGATTACCACATAGTTCAGTGGTAGCAAATGAGTATCATTTTATATATTAGAAGAAATCACCAAGCATACCTGGTACCTTTCCATCAGTGTTATATCCTGCAAGTGTGCCTTGCCTCCTTCCTCCTCCGATAAAGCTGTCTGCAAGGCTGATTCCTGTTCTTCAATCTCCTCCTTCAGGCCTGTTAAATCCCTGTTTGCATTCTGGATCTTGTTCCTCAGGTCTGGTATGTCCCTATCTTGGAGTTCAACTACAGTTTGTCTTAAAGGAAATAGAAACCAGCATCATAAATTCCAGGACATTCAAGACCACAAGATCTGTGCTATGATTTAATAGCAGAAGGATAATTTTAGCTAAAATAGTATTCCCTTAACATAATCCAACATGAGGTTATCTACCCAAGTAAGGGAATACAGTTCTTGTTTTAGACAGGTGAGATGAAACACTCTCCTTTGTTTTTTTAACTGAATTACAGCAAGTGCTCACTAGGGTCTAAATCCACTGTGCAAGAGTGCCATCTGGTGAAGGCAAGGTCCGCCCTCTAACAGATTCCCCAAATTCTCTTGGAACAGTCTGCAAATTGCTTGAGACTCCAGCCTCTTCCCCCTCTGGCAGGAAGCCTGCACACTAACTGCTGTTCCTACGCTGAGTAAAAAAGACCAAACTGGACTGACAAAAACTCTTTAGGGCTAGTGTTATCTGTTTATGGCTTGGAGGCACCATCAAAACAGCCTGGTTAGTATTTTTATAGCTTTAAAAATAAAGGCTAATTCAACTCAGAAGTTGGAAAATACTGCAGGCACCTTTTCTGGATTAGTTAGTATCACTTACCTTTTGTATTGCCTTCAAAGTTAAAAATCCCCACCCAGCCAAGCAAACTTAACATAAAAAAAGCTTTTAAAATAACTAAAATAAAGCAATAAATTCAGTCTGACCTAATATGGGTTATCAGAGACAGAGATGCATTCCCAAGTGATGGAAAACATAAAAGGCATTGGGGATCCACTACAAAAATCCAGGGACACCTTTCTAGAACATCACAATTCATACAAAACTTACAGCAACAAAATCGATTGCTAAGGGAGATATAAATCAAGATATTATAGCAGGGTTTTTCATACAGGTTCAGTCCCCATTCTGTCTCTACAGCTTCCATTTCAGCCTTTTCAAGAAACATATTTATGGTGCTGTGGTATGAAAGTGTTTCAGTAACAACAAAACCAGCCTGGCTGTTTAAAATAACAGTGATAAAGGACAAGGAGTGGAACTGTGCCTGTACAGTATAAATCATCAGTAGAAAAGAAAATATAGAAGCATTTTTTTCAGCCTCTTGTGAGAAGCTCCAAAGGACTAGAAATATTAAACTATTTTATGTATTGGGTAACAAAGTCCAAAATAGCCAAGAACAAAGGCAAGGAAAATATTTATCTCAACAATGAGATTTCTGAATTAATTCACTAGCCCTAAAATAAAGCTTCCTTCATGTCTGTGTAACTTAATAATAGAAGAACCCAAGCATTTGAAATAGAGCAGCTTGTGCTGTAAGTACTTTACCTCAGTGGTTTAAGACTCATCATTTCATCACGTCTTTTCTCCTTCTTTTTAAGCTCAGACTCTGTTGATTTCAGTTTGTCTGGAGCGAGGCGCAGCTTGGACTGCAGATCACTAATCACATCCTGCAGCTCAGCCTCTGTCTGAAAAACCCTCTGGCAAACTGGGCAGCAGGACTGGTTCTCCTCTGTCAGCTGGGTGATGAACTGTGAGTAAACAGCAGTGGCTCCAGCAAGCACAGCTGGGTTAAGAAGAAATAAAAGACTTTATGGTGAGCAAACAGTGCATAATCAGACCTGAACTAGGCACGAGTTGGCCATAAGCGAAGACAAAATTATAACCCATGAAATCACAAAGGTAGGAAGCAGAAATGGCCCCAAGTGACCTGGTCTGAGTTCAGCAGGTCACCTTCTGAGCTATTCTATGAGTATCTCTTACTAAACCCTGCTCATCCCTCTGTAACTAACAGTGGGAGTGAGTACTTCCTTCAGAAACTACTTGCTTTCAGTCAGTAGGAGGCCCTGTGAGCCAAACCCACACCAAAGGCAGGTGGTTCTGCACCTCCTCAAGCACTCGTACATCTCCTCAGCTCAGAGACACTCATGCTCTATGTACACAGTAAGCCAGAGCAGCTAATTCTCTTACTGTGTGAAGTGACTGAAAGAATTAAAACAACTGATCCTGCTTAGGTGTAAAATACAGCAGCAAAGACAAGGAAGGTGATAAAAAAGATTCAGTTAAGTCGGTTTCTGTGCTGCTTGTCCCACTCAGCATCCGTGGCTTGCATTTAACAGGAGCTTTAGGGGAAAAAAGCAGAGCTATAGATAAATGTACCTCGCTGCTTTGAGCTTTTTTCAATTTCATCCTGAAGCTTGTTGAGGTCGCTGTCGAAATCCTGGCTTCCACAGACATCGAAAAGCTTCGCCTCATGAAGGGATAACTGAGCCTCTTTTTTCTTCAGCTCGTTGTTGACATAAGTTTTGTGACATTCTATTGATGCCAGTCGTTTGCTGAAAGGTCATGCATGAACTCTCTTATTACAGGACAATGAGGATTGCAAACTCTTTAAGCAAAACCCAGAACAGGAGAAGTTAATGTGAAGTTGGTAGTTACAGAGCTGCCCACCAGTTCTTCTTTAAGGATTTTTCAGGAAATCAACTTTTTATTAATCACAGAATCCCAGACTGGTCTGGGTTGCAAAGGACCCCAAGGATCACAGAGCTCCAACCCCCTGCCACAGGCAGGGACACCAACCTCAGGCCTGGAGCTACACAAGGTTGCCCAGGGCCCCATCCAACCTGGCCTGGAACACCCCCAGGGATGGGGCACCCACCCCCTCTCTGGGCAGCCCCTTCCAGCCCCTCACCACTCTCTCTGCAAAAAGCTTCCCCCTAATATCCAATCTAACCCTTCCCTCCTTCAGCTTTAATCCATCCCCCTTGTCCTGCCAGTCTCTGTCCTTTAACAAGCTGATTCCCCTCCTGTTCCTCTGCTCCCTTCAGGCACTGGCAGGCTGCAATGAGGTCCCCCCACAGCCTTCTCTTCTCCAGGCTGAACCAGCCCAGCTCCCTCAGCCTCTCTCTGTAGGGGAGCTGCTCCAGCCCTCTGAGCATCTTTGTGGCTCCTCTGACCCCTCACCAACAGACCCACATCTTTCTTGGATTAGGGGCCCCAGATCAGGACACAGGACTCCAGATGGCGCCTCATGAGGGCAGTGCAGAGAGTGCATAACCAGACCTGTAACCTAAGTGCATCACAAAATGTTTCATTTAAATCCATTTAACATGATGTGTAAGACAGACAGACAACCAGCAATTTCCACCCCAAGGACACTGATTCAGCTAGGATTGATATAATCCACTAAGGAAGTTCTAGGATAATATTTTGCTATCTGCTTCTAGTGCTGCCTTTGACATACCACAAATGTCACAATTCTATGACCAAGCACAAACTCTATCAGCTATACATGACACAAACTGTGCAGGATGCTTTCATTTTACAGATAAACAAGCAACAATAAGGTAAGGAAGAAGTACGCTAATTATATTAAACTCTCTGATTTTTAGACTCACAACTACATAAATACTAATGGAGACACAGGCAATTAACTTACTTCAGTTGAGCAAGATTATCCCTTGTCTGATTAATCTTTCTACTTCTACCATGAAGCCAGTCTTCAAGTTGGTTTTTATTTGGGAAGTATCCCAACAGTGATGTCAGTTCCTCAGAATGTCTTGATTTTGCTTTTCTAATCTGCTCTTCTTTCTCTGCCTGGGAAATGAAGCATTTCAAATGACTTTTTTCTTATCTTCATGTTTATGTCACTCAATGAACTCATGGAACTAACAGCTTCAGATTGTTGATAAAACACCCCAAACCACAGAAATCTTGCAGGGACCATAATTATTCCACATCCCTCTCTTAGGAGATAATGACAGAAAACTCACTTTGTCCCTCTTCAGCATCTCCATTTGGGTAATTGTTGTGGTATGTAGGTTCAGCTGTTCCATCTCTTGATCCAGCTTCCTAAGAGCTTTGTCCAGGTTTATTTTCTCATTCTGCAGAGTGTGTACTTCCAGCTCAAGCTTTTCTACACTGCTGTTCCTCTCAGCCTTCTCCAGCTCGTGTTCCTAAACAAAAAGTAAAAGCTCAGAAGACATAAAATAATTCCACTACTTGATAAAGTTCTAACTAAAGGAGAAGGAAGCTTGTAAGCTGCCCAGCAGCAGCAGCATTAGCTCTTATGGGAACGATGTTTACAAGATCTGTAAAGATGACATGAAAAAGGACCATGGCTGTGATGTTGGCATGGGGAAAATAAAACAGATACTGGATGCACTGGTCTGAAGTGTAGCATTGCCCCAAGCTGCTCATGCTTTTACCATAAGCCATAGGCACATGATTAACTACAGGAAGCTTGCTAGTATTAGGTTTGCATGGCAAGGGTTTGGTACTGGAGGGGCTACAGGGGGGCTTCTGGAAGCTGCCAGAAGCTTCCCCCCCATGTTTTGAGGGTTTTTTCCCCAGTGATAAAGCCAAAAGTTTTACTTCAAGCTATAAATTTTTCAATTACATTAACTTACTGTCTTGACAAGCTCCTGATCCAGCTCCAGAATCCTGTCTGAAAACCCCTCCAACTGCTGCAATTCACATTTTACGTTCTTCAGCTCAACTTGTTTCTTACTTTGAATGTCTAATTTCAGGTCAATGGTTCTTTCTAATCCAGTTTTCTTGTCTCTTATTTCATCTATGTGTTTTTGTTTCATTGCTTCTTTCCTTGCAAATTCTCTCTGAAAGAAGTCAGCAATAACACAGTAAATTTTTTTCACAGGAAGCTAGCATTTACAAACACTTCTTCACACTGTTTTGCAACTATTCACTACTGCAATACAAGGCATTGAAATCCTGAGATCACCAGAACTTGTAAAAAACTTTCTGATTCAGTGTTGCAACAGAAAAATGCAGATGCATCATCCCAGTCCTGTTCTGTGGAGCAACTCCATTCCGAAGATGACTTCAACAAAAAGTTGCTTATTTTTAAGCCAGCTGCCTGCTGTAATTCTTCCTCAGGCTTTTTAGGTTGTCAGTGCCATCTGGGTGAGAGGGCTGCTGAGAAAAGCCCATGTGAAGAGCTGCCTGTTCAATGGCTTTGGCAATTCATGTCACTCGATGACCTCTCCTGCCAATTCCCACAGAAAAGTGCAGGCAGCCCATAATAACACAGAAAAATGCAGGCAGCCCATAATAAAGAATTTTAGAAGGAAAAAAAAGGCTTCAGTTTCCCCCTCTGCAACATTCTTCCTCCCAGCACCATGAAGACAAATACAGATACATGACACACTAATAACCAACTACACTACTAAGCCAACAAAATTCTCACCATTAAATGATTTGCAGCTTCTGTATCTCTTTCCAGTCTCTCCTTCAACAACCTCTGGAAACTGGTAATGTGTCTTTCATTGAAAGGTGCTCTCTCAAACCCCTCCAATTCCAGCTGTGCTGCCAGAGACTGAATTAATGAATCCCTCGTCGTTATGTGTTCTTGGTGACGATCTGCTTGCAGCTGGAGACGACCTTCACAGAGAGAAAACATGGCATAAATCACTCAAAACCTGAAGGAAGAAGATACATTTAGCATTCAAAGTCAGTTGCAACAATTTTCTTCGAGTCTCTGAGAGGGAAATGTTTTGAAACAACACAAAAAGCTCCAGAAGAAAAACAAGCTTGAGAGATTGCTATTTCAGGTAACTGAATTTTTTTAAGTTAAATAAAGGAAGAATTTAAAATAAAGACTCTTCCAACACTGAAAAAACCTCATTCTGATAAATATAAGCAAAGTTCACACATGCTATAGATAAACATATATTCTGTGTCTCAACTCTGGCAGCTCTCCTGAAATTTCCCTAGTCCATCCAGAAGAGAATATACAACCTATGAAGGAATATCCATCCTAAAGCCCTCTGACTGGTCCCACAGCCCCCACCTGAGACACTGAGCACACCAAGCATTCAGCTTTCATGTCTTTCTTGGTTAAGATATACTGACACAATCACATCTGGTTAGCAGACATCTTCACCCCCTAAGGAAAGGCCAAGCTCAGACAGTGAAAACAACTGCGTCGTAAACAAACTCCCAGGCTGATTCTGTTCTGTGCCACCATAAGTTAACAGGTTTGAGTATTTTTATGAAGAATGGTCCATTTAACAACGAAGGTTTTACATGCTGTAGTTACACCTTGAAACAACAAACACACATGAGAAACCCCAGGAGAAAAATGCTACCCCCTTGTGAGATTCTCACAGCACACTGCACAGCTGAGCCCAAGCTCACACAGGCTTTAGGGCTGCTGTCCAGTGCACATCCCATCAGTCCTTATCAGTAATGACATTTCAGGTCTCAATTATGGGAAAAAAGAAATACAAAATCATAGATAAAGCCTAAACTACCTCTTTCAATAAGCAGTTCTGATTTTTCACTGTTGAATCTCTGGCATTCTTTACTGGCTCGCTCTAATTCACGTTTACAGTCGGATAACCTCTTCTCCTTCTCCTTCACTGTTCTCTGGTGGTTCTGGTATCTGTCCCTTAGCTGGTCATCTGTTCCTTGAAAAACCTGTACATCAAATACAATAAAGTTAGCTTTTGAACTAAATTCATGAGCCAATTAATGATGTTTCTAAAAAAGTACAGTTTTTACCATAACAGAAGTCAAGAATTAAGAGCTGAACACCTCCTACACAGGGTTTCTGTACTATGATATATATTAAGAAAAAACAAGTATGACACTAGCAACTCAGGAAAAAAGAAAATCTCTTTTTCCAAGGCTGATAAACAACTCTAATTTTTACCTGGAAAGAGTTTCTTTCCATTTCTCAAAATAGTTTTAAAAGAAAATCACAATAAAAGACTGGCAATTATTTGCATTTTAAGAGAAAGGCATCATCTCCAGGAAGATGAACAGTATATTAATGTCAGGACACATCCCATACCAGTCAAAGCAAGTGTTGGCTAGCACTGTATTGTGAGAGGTAGACAGTTTCAAGGTTACACACTGCAGGGCACAGTAATTATCACTTTTATGACAGTTTTTGCCAGAACTTGCCTTCCTGGCAAGCTAGCCTGTGGTGGAGGGGAAGCTACAAAAAGCAATTTCACCCAAATTAAAAGAAATTAATACAGCTTGCAATATCTGATAGTGAGCTCTGTGGGCTATGAAAATGTTCTTCACCAACACCTGATGCATAATAAAAGATATACTTAGTTCCCTGGGTAGCAAAAGGTAAGATTCTTCAAAAGAATGGGTAGCAGCATGGAATTTAAAAGGCAACCTTTTCCATCTTCTGCTGCAAATCTTGATTATCTTTCTCCATCTGCCTCCTCCTGCTCTCCAGGGCTTTTACATCGTTGTCTAGCCTCATTACTTTGATGAGGTTCTGTTCAACTGCTGCCAGAGAGCTCTGAAAAGGAAAGAATGCTGCAAGTAAAAAGTGTCACTGTCTTACGGAGCCCATAACTAATTGGTCTATACAATATAGTTAGTTTAACTGCAGAACTTTTAGCTTTATTTCTTTAATAATAGGCAGGTTTAGGTTTTAATTAAAGCTTATAGTAGTTTCAATTACCAGCTACATTTGAGAAAAATGTACTTTAAATTAACCTACAAAACACCAAGGCAAGAATTTGGCAAACTTTCTTACGCTTCCAGTGACTGCTCACAGATTTGAGCTGGCAGATGCCAGGCTTGTTGAGCTGTGCTTGGTTCTGCTTCAGAGTAAAGTATCAGATAACACAACATTAAAGTGTTAAGATTTTAAACAAGAAATTCACCCAGCTTTCATGTTTTCCTGTGTCCTTTAGTACTTACGTATGGTTTTCTAATCAAGTCTCTATTAATGCTTTAACATAAATGCCATGCAAATTACCTTTAGAGGATCAAGCTGACTCTCAATAGATTTTACATTCTCCTTGGAAGCAGCCAGTTGAGCCTCTCTGTTGTTAAGATGATCCTGGATCTCCTGTGATTTTTCTTTATTCTGTTTCAGGTATTTCAGTTCTGTCTGACACTCTTTTACTTTAGAGTTTTGCTTCATTCGTACCTGACGCAGAGTTTCGAGTGCTTTAATATACCTTTAAAAAAAAACCCAGCAGGATTTCAGATTCTGTTTGCAATACAGCCATAGCAGTGTATGAATTAATGCCTGAGACATTCTCATTAACACCTATGTTATTGGGGAAGACATTTCTTCGTTTTTATCTAATTACAGTAAAGAGGAAAAACCTTGTTGCTGAAAAGATCTCATCGAATTTCTGTTTCAGGGCCTTCCCCTCACTTAATGGCCAGTTGGATTCTTCTTGGTGGCAGAAGATGACATTGTTAATCACCGATTTGGAAACACCAAGGGCGCTAATCATCTCTCGATCGATTTCGGCACACTTGGAGCTCAGACTGACCTTCTCCCCATTCCTATGGAGGGCAGATAAAGAAAATCCCCACAGTTACTAGCAAATCCTTGCAAAAGTAAACTGCATTTTTAACAGTGCAACCTCACAGGAATGTACTGAGCCAAAAATGTAATGAGTAACAATTTTAAAGCATACAATTACCACATTCACCCATGCATTTAACACTGACAGTATTTGCATTGATGACTATTACACATTTAGAAACTGCAGAACCAACAGAGGGAGCAAAATCGATCTGGAATTATGTAAACACAGTTCTGCAGCAGTGGAGGTCACAGTTAAACAGGGGCCAGCAGTGATCTGAAACTGAAAGTGTTGCCAAAGGAAGTAAAGCTTATATACTCCACACAACGCTGCTTCCACAGCGCAGCGTTATGGACCCAGTCTTCAAATAAATTTGTGTCCAGTTCTGGGCTCCTTGGTTTAAAAAGGACAGGGATCTCCTGGAGGGAGTCCAGAGAAGGGCTATGAAGATGATTAGGGGCCTGGAGCATCTCCTCTATGAGGAAAGGCTAAGTTGGGACTCTTCAGCCTTGAGAAGAGAAGACTAAGGGGGGACCCTAATTAAAGTCTATAATTATCTGAAGCAGGGGATGCAGGGGGAATCAGCCAGCCCCTTTTCAGTGTCTGTGGGGACAGGACAAGGGGCAATGGCTGCAAGTTGGAGCATAAGAAGTTCCACACCAACATGGGGAAGAACTTTTCCCCAGTGAGGGTGAGGGAGCCCTGGGACAGGCTGCCCAGGGAGGTGGTGCAGTCTCCTTCTCTGGAGATATTCAAGACCCATCTGGACACCTATCTGAGTGTCCTAGGGAGCCTGCTCTGGCAGGGAGATTGGACCCGATGATCTTTCCAGGTCCCTTCCAACCCCTACAATTCTATGATTCTATGATATGCAAGTTAATAGGTACAAGAAGTTCTTAAATTAGTGGCTATCAAATGTAGGATTTTTTAATCAACTGAAGTGACTGGTAAAGCTACACAGCTTTCATCTATGAACACTGGTAGAATCACAGAATGTATCAGGTTGGAAGGGAACTTCAACAGTCATCTACTAGAAGCTACTTCAAGGAGTTCATTATGAAGTTTTCTCTCGTTTCACAAACAAATCCCACACCAAAGTAAGGAAAAAATTTTGACAACTGACCTATTTCTAGTAATGACACCTTCAAGTGTTTTAAATTCTGTTTTCTTGCCTTTCTGGGTACAGACCATGGATCGCTGGACAGCCACGAGCTCTCCATTTACATCTCGAAACTGTAATCGTATCTGAGCTCTAACATCCGTTTCATTGGCAACCTTTAGTGGAAATAAAAGAAATTAGTAAGGGAAATTCTTCTCAATGTGCCTTCCCAGCTGTGGGCAATGTTCTCATCTCCCCCAGCTCTCTGTTCTTCCCCTCCCTGGGTCAACTTGGGCCTGTTTAGAACTCGAGCATCCCAGTTTCCATCACAACACTGAGTGCAGTTAAGTAACTGCCTTGGGAGTAAAGAGAAATTAGATCTAGACACTACAACTTTTACCTTTGGATCATGAACAAATGAGTTTCCTTTGGTGCCAGGAGGAAAATCTCCAGTGGAAATATATTTCAGACATTCAATGATGGTCTATGAAACAGAAGCATAGAGTTATTATGGCTGCTTAGAATAAACAACACAGGCTACAGGCAAAGCCACAGAAACACACTAAATATTTACAAATGAGTTAAATATGTGAGGAGGCAAAATACGAAGTAGCATTTCCTTTTGTGGAGTATCATGACAATATGATACTTAGCAAAATTGGTTTTAATCAGCACCTGGATCACTTTCCTATGAAAAAATATCAAACTGTGCTCTGCTAAATCCAGGAATGAAAGCATATCTCCAATAATGCCAAGCCTCCACAATATTTATGGTAAACAGCAAGGTTTTGGCAACATTATCAATACTTTTCTGTAGAGATCATTATATTCCAAGGCTTTTCAGAGCTACTCACAGTGCAAAACCAAACACAGAGTAAGCCTTACCGTTTTTCCTGCACCATTTGGTCCCACCAAAATGGTTAATGGATTAAAGAAAGTGATAACTTGTTTGTCTTTGTCCTCCACCCCGAAACTCCTCACTCCGAGGATACTCATCTTCTCAATCTTCGACATTTCTGCAGGACTGCTTCTCTCCCCAAGTCAGAAATGCAAATGTAATAAAGCTTCAGATAAAATCTAGAAGGCAAAAATCACAGCATTACCACTGAAAGCTGAAAACACATCTATACAAGTTAAAAAAAAATACTATGAAGGTCTTAAAAAACACAGCTAAGGCTCTTCGATTATGGCTTGAGGTGCAGAATACAGAGAAAGCATGTTCATATAAAAGCATCATTAATAAATCAGGTCTGGCCACAGTCCCACTTGACAACGGCCACATCCCTTCCCAGTTAAGGCCATTTTAGGACCAGAGGGATTCTGGCTTGAGAGAAGTTACATTCCTAGAACACCAAATTACCTAACACCATGGGCAGCCTCCAAGGTGTTTTTTATTTGGTGTGTCTATTAAGTGCATTAATACTAGTGGTTTAAAGCTGAAGGAGGGAAGGTTTAGATTGAATATTAGGGGGAAGTTTTTTATGGAAAGAGTGGTGAGGAGCTGGAACAGGCTGCCCAGAGAGGGGGTGGATGCCCCATCCCTGGAAGTGTTCAAGGCCAGGTTGGATGGGGCCCTGGGCAACCTTGTGTAGATCCAGGCCTGAGGTTGGTGGCCCTGCCTGTGGCAGGGGGGTTGGAGCTTTATGATCCTTGGGGTCCCTTCCAACCCTTGCCATTCTATGATTCTATGATTCTAGTAGGTCTCTAAATGAGCTATGTCTCTAACACTGTTCAGAGAGATGTCTGTAGAGACACGTACTCCTTCCCACTCCCCTTAGATTCAGGAATCCAACAGATGGGTGATTATTTACCATCCAGGCATGCTGTGTTCACATATTACTGCTTGCTTGTAAGCCATAATAAACCTTTTCCTCTTGTCAGTGTAACATTCTTCCTCCAGCCTCTGGTCAGACATCACAGCACCTGCTCCACAACACCTTAGATTTCTCACCCAGAAAATCTGGTCAGCTGATTTTCAGTGTAAGAGACTAGTTCATTCCCTTGCTTTAGGGGACTGTGATCCTATTCTACATTGAAATAGATCTGTATCCTCTTGTTATCACCAGGTACAGGCTGCATTTGCCTTTTTTTTCCCTTCAGAACAGATCCAGGCCAGTGAGAAACGCAGGAACAAGCAGTGAATGCTGTGAATTCTGAAACAGGGCATGGCAGTGGTATCCACAAGCCGGCCTGGCTCTGAGGGGCAACCCAGCTCCTGCAAAGAGCATCCACGTCCTCTCTGCATCGCCAGAGTTTGTACCCTCGTCTGTTTTAAACCGGAGGAGCGAGCCCAGAGCTACACTGTGGATCACGAAGGGCCACGCTGCTGGTCATTAAACCAAAACCTGCTAGGCCAGCAGGGACAGGGAGGTGATTGTCTCGCTCTACTCTGCCCTCGTGAGGCCCCACCTGGGGTACTGTGTCCAGATCTGGGGACCCCAATACAAGAAGGATGTAGAACTGTTGGAGAGGGGTCAGAGGCGCCACAAGGATGATTAGAGGGCTGGAGCAGCTGCCCTACAAGGAGAGGCTGAGGGAGCTGGGCTGGTTCAGCCTGGAGAAGAGAAGGCTGTGGGGGGACCTCATTGCAGCCTGCCAGTGCCTGAAGGGAGCAGAGGAACAGGAGGGGAATCAGCTTTTTAAAAGGGCAGATAATGGCAGGACAAGGGGGATGGATTAAAGCTGAAGGAGGGAAGGGTTAGATTGGATATTAGGGGGAAGTTTTTTACAGAGAGAGTGGTGAGGGGCTGGAACAGGCTGCCCAGAGAGGGGGTGGGTGCCCCATCCCTGGGGGTGTTGAAGGCCAGGTTGGATGGGGCCCTGGGCAACCTTGTGTAGATCCAGGCCTGAGGTTGGTGTCCCTGCCTGTGGCAGGGGGGTTGGAACTCTGTGATCCTTGGGGTCCCTTCCAACCCAGACCAGTCTATGATTCTATGAAAACCAGTGGCAAAATCAAGCCCCCATCCCACAGCGCACCCCCCACACACACACAACCGGGGCCCCGGCGGTTATTCCCCCTTCACACCGCAACACCCGGCGCCTTGCGCGCTGCGGTACCGCCCGCGTCTCCCTGAGGACACCCGGCGCTGCGGGGGGTGTGTGGGGGGTTCGAGCGGAGCAGGAGGCCTGTGCCCGGGGGGCAATCCCTGCTGCGGGCCGGGGAGCTGACGGGGGCCGCTCCTACCCCTCGGCCCGTCCCTCGCCCCTACGCACACGCCTATCCCAAGGTGTTTCCGACGTGCCGCCCGCGGGCGGAGGAGCGATGCTCGGGGCGCTCCTACCCACCCCTCGACCCCTTCCCCTTCCCCTCCCCCAGCCGGGGACGGGCCCAGGCGCCTCTCGGACCCCCCGAGGCGCCTCAGGGAAGACCCGCTGGGGCTCGGCTCTGCCAAGGCCACCGCTGCGGTTGGGAAAAGGCATTTCCTGGAGAAACCCCGCTGCCGGGGCAGAGGTGGGCAGCGGGAGTTTCCCGCCCGGAGCCCCGCGCTGCAGCGGGGGTGGACAGTTTCCAAGGACGGGCGGGGGCGGCCCTTCCCCTACCCGCTGGCACCCCCCGAGCCCGCCGCATGCCCGCTCCCCTCAGGCCGGTCACCTCCGTCCGCCGACACGCTCCCGCTTCCCCCGGCAGCCACCGCGGCGTCCGACACGCCCCGGCAATGGCGGGCTCCGCCCCGGCCCCGGCTCGCTACCGCCCCCCGCCGAGCCCGGCTGCCCGTAAGCGCAGGCCGGGGCCGCCCATCTGACCCGCAGATACACTCGGCCGCATCGCCTCTCCTGGTCCCCCACCCACTCCTCTTCCACAGGCTGTGTGAGGCGAAAGGGAAGGGGGCAACCGCGGGGAAACCCCGCTCCGGCTTTTCCCTGTAGCCCCTCTTCTCATCCCCCAGCCCCCCTCGTCAGCCCCAGACCTCTTCTCATACCCTCAGCCCCTGTCCTCACCCCCCTCAGCCCCTGTCCTCTCCCCCATGGCACCCCTCCTCATCCCCATCATCCCACTCTTCATCACCTGGCCTCTCTCCTCCCCCCCCCCCCCCAATCCCCTTCTCACCCCTTGAGCCCCTTTCTCATCCCCCCCAGCCCCTATCCTTGCCCCCACGGCTCCTCTCCTCAACCCCAAACGTTCCCACCTGCCCTGTCCTGGAGACCCCCAGTTGCACCTTGTGATTCCTGCCCTCTCCCTCCCCCTGCTAAGCCAGTAGCTGTTTTATTAAAAACACAATTGTAAAGCAATAATTTCCAAGAGTTTTTTAATGATGTTTCCGGGCTGCTGCCACAGCTCAGTGCCCCTGCAAGTGCTGGTACGGCAGCTGTGGCAGTGGAAAGCTTCAGCCCTTGCCCCCAGAGCTGACAGGTCACCTACTACAGCTCTGACAGAGCTCTCCCCAGAGCTGACAGGTCACCTACTAGAAGACAGATCTGGCAGCCCTGTCATCGAGCATAGCTGGGTGACAGCAGATCACCTCACAGCAAACCCGCTTTTTCCAACAGCCTGGTTAAGTGATGAATAGACCTGAGGGTAACTGAGTTGTGGGGAGCATGTGGCTGTGCTGCTGAGCCCTGCTTTTAAGGCAAATCTGCGGGTCCCCACAGCAATCCGTTCGGGTGCTTCTGGCTCAGAAACCACATTTCCGATGCTGGCTTTGATGTCTGCTCGCTCTGCCCGTTACATGCTGTTGAATCAGAGCCAGCGCAGGATCCACAACCCATGGGCAAAAAAGGTGGCACAGCATCATCATCAGAGCTCTACCTGGCTCTGGCAGTGCCAGTCCTGTGTGCACTCCAGTATTTCCAGGAGTAGCATGAGTCCTCGGGTTTGTGGGTGAGCAGCGGTTCACCATGACGCTGTTGGTACTGTAGGTGTGATGCATACCTCTCTCTCGGCAACAGATGAGAGTCAGGAAATGGTTTACAAGTCTGAGGTGTAACGTGAGCTGGTAATTCACCTTCCTTAGTAGGAAATCTAGAATAAAAGCTGCAGAAATTCCACATCAATTTCTTCACGCTCAGGGCAGAGCAGTCATGTCATCTGATTGTAGGATTACTCCATCTGGGGGCAACTTTCTTTCACATCCATGTGAAAAATAGGGAAAGAATGAGTAAACTGAGTGGTTTAAGGTGTTTTTGAAGTTAACCTCTTAGCAGGATTCAAAAAAGCGTTGGTCATTAGCCCTTGTAGTTTGGTTTCCAATTTTAGACATTTAATGTAGGTCATTGTGATCATTTCAATACCACTCTGATGCACGAGGTGTGAAACCCAGGCAGGCCACCTCTCAATAATTAGCAGTGCTTGTGGTATTCTTTTCCATGTTTTACAACTGCCTACAAAAAATTGTTGGAAATAAAATATAAGGTGATTTTGTAACAAACCTTCCCTACCAAACCTATTTTTTATTTGCTCATCCTTTTCAGAATATCTGTCCTGATGCTCGTGCTGCACAAAGAGGAATTCTGTTGGACTTAGCAAAGATGTGGGAAGAAATTGAAGCAGCTTTTCACATTAAATGCAAAGAGCTTCTTCCAGTGTTCCACAGGCAGCTCAATAGCAGCTGAGCAAAGTAACTTCATGCTTCTGGCTGAGTGACTCAATTTCTGTAATGTGGAAAGAAAGCCAAAGAAAAACTCCTTTTCCTCATTAAATTAGAAAGTAATCAGAAATGCCTCCTATATTCCTCTCCCTTTCCTGAAGGGAGATTGCTAATTAACAAAGTTGCAATACCAGGTGGCTAAGGCCACCTGGTTTATATAATTAGTCACAGTGCTAAGTCAAATTTGATTTATTTCTAGAAAAAATTTCCTCTTATTTCTAGAAAAATTTCCTCTTATTTCTAGAAAAATAAGAGGAAACAAGAAAATAAAACACACATAATACTTCCAGCCAGGATGCGTGCTTTATATCACCTCATAGATAGTATCCTGCTCTCAGCTGCAAAACAAGTAGAATCATAGAATCACTTAGGTTAGAAGAGACCTTTAAGATCACCGAGTCCAACCACAGCCTAACCCTGCCTGGTCCACCTCTAGACCATGTCCCCAAGCACACCATCTACACACCTTTTAAATCCCCCCAGGGATGGTGACTCCACCACCTCCCTGGGCAGCCTGTTCCAGGGCTTGACTACTCTTTCAGTACAGAAATTCTTCCTGATATCTGACCTACATCTCCCCGGTGCAATTTGAAATCATTTCCTCTCCTCCTGTCGCTTGTCACCTGAAAGAAGAGACCAACCCCAACATCTCTGCAACTGCCTTGCAGGTAGCTGTAGAGAGCGATGAGGTCTCCCCTCAGCCTCCTTTTCTTAAGGCTAAAAAGCCCCAGCTCCCTCAGCTGCTCCTCACAGGACTTGTGCTCCAGACCCTTTGCCAGCTTCATCGCCCTTCTCTGGATGTACTCCAGCATCTCAACATCCTTCCTGTAGTGAGGAGCCCAAAACTGGACACAGCACCTCACCAGTGCTGAGTATAATGGGACAGTCACTGCCCTGGTCTTGCTGGCCACACCATTCCTGATACAAGCCAGGATGCCATTGGCCTTCTTGGCTGTCCAGGCACACTGATGGCTCGTGTTTGCCTGGCTGTCCACTAACACTCCTCCAGGGAGCTCTCCAGCTGCTCTGCCCCAAGCCT
Source organism: Laterallus jamaicensis coturniculus (assembly GCA_022605575.1). Classification (NCBI taxonomy): domain Eukaryota; kingdom Metazoa; phylum Chordata; class Aves; order Gruiformes; family Rallidae; genus Laterallus; species Laterallus jamaicensis. Next base: position 19,693,421 of record JAKCOX010000016.1, on the reverse strand, counting down.
GTGGCCTTGTAGTAGTTAAAAAACTGGCATGAAATAATACAACTGAACTAATTAAGCAGGAAATCACTGGGTGATACAAGTGTCTGTTACTGGATCCAGTGACAGAAACGGCCACAAGAGCTGTTGCTCCTATCAGTGTTCACTAGGATGAGGAAATAGAATGGCTTTTAAAATGTGTAAGGTATTCCTTACCCTGCAGAAGGGAAGAGAGGGGAAATAGCCATCTTCTCTGGAATACAAAGAACATCAGCTGCTTCTGGATAAGCCTTCAACCATTATCTATCCTTTTCTGTGTAACTGTGGAAACATAAAACCTAAACATTGCTGATCTGACACTTAGGATCTTAGCACAGTTTGTTAGATACTTTCAACATTCCAGTCTGTCCTGGAAAAGAATGAGGAAAAATCCTGGGAAAGTCTGAAATGCTAAGCCAGATCTAGAGCTTTGTAACTAACTTTTATTTCCATCATGAGAAAGTCAATCTCTCACTACTTTAGATCACCAAATAGCATTTCCAATAATAATCACACACACGAAGTGCATTAAGGAGTCACCTAACAGAGCATTATTAAGGACAGCAGCATGTCAAGAGCTGTGTATCATCAGATTGGGAAGATGTGATCTGTGGACTCCAGCTACTGCACAGCTAGTGCCGTTGGGCTCCACAAGAGAGACACTTTGGGGTCTACAAAGGGGTTGGAAAGGAGTTCCAACCAGAGTTTTGGGGCAGTTTTAGGGCAGCAGAAAGGTTCAAAGGGATCACAGGTAGGAAAAGTCACTCTCCCTTTGGCTGCTCAAGCTCATGTCTTTCTAGGGCACCCAGACTTCCTCTGCCCCTTTGCACCAGTCTTCTCCCACACCCATTGCAAGAAACAACTTTTCCTCTTTGCTCCACACCCCTCTTCATCTTCCAGTTAGGAAAAACTCCCATCAGAGCAAAAAAAAAACAACAAAAAAACCAGAGGACTGTTCCATCCTCCCTCCCCCAGGGCTTTCTTATCCTGCTCCTGAGGACCAGGAATCCTTCTGTGACTGACTGTGGGGACAGGCTGCTGGCTGCAGATGCCAGGAACCGCCCCCCCCTCACTCTTCCCAGCAGCTCCCATCCAGGCAGGACCCACCTCAGCCTCACCTATAGGTAAACTGGGGGAGCTCCCAGTCTGGGGAATCTGACTCGCCTATCTTCTGTCAACTCCAAAATCAATTAATAACTTTACTAGCATTTTTTAGGACTTACTGTGCTTCCTCTATGGAGGGAAACAAAGCAGCCAGTCTTGTACCAGGTTGAGTTCATGGTTAGGTAACAGGCAACCTTTGGAAAGCAGCCAAATGAGATGTACTCAATCACAGCACCACCTGTAATTAAACCGAGTGACGTGTCAGTGGTAGGTGAAGTGAGCCTGGGCCTTATCACAGGCTGGCAGCCAGCAGGTGATCTCCTGATGGTCACAGCCTGGTGATGATCCTGCTCTTTGTGAGTGTGAAAAAAGGTTGGTGAAACGTGAGCTACGGCCACTGCTGATCTGGAGAGCGTGAAAGGTCTCAGGATCTCTCTCAAGAGGTCTCATTCACTTTGCTGAGATGTTATTAGCCCAGCAGGCTGTAAGAGCACTGACAAAGTCAGAGGTGAAAGTGACACCCATCGTCCAGAGGCAAATACATCTCCTCTAGAGATAGTCAATGTCAGGTTATACTCCACTTGTGTGTTGTCTCTTGCCCTGTAGCTGCCTCCTTATGAGGCAGTTGTTCAGGAGCACAGTGCCACCAGTCCCTGCTTTCTCCATGGAAATGCTTTTCCATGTTGCTGACAGATGATGTGCAGATCATATCCTGACTCTGCAACCAGTCTGACCTCTGGAATAATCTCCAAAAGTCATTAATTAGGTGACTTGGTTGTTGGTGTTGTATTGGGTGACAGTTTTCTGCTCCACAAACACTGTTTTCTCACCAATATCACATCTATTCCCTAAATCAGCATTTATCCTTCTGTGGGATGGTTCAGTGGGAGCGATTTCTTCACTTGTGATCTATCTCCTTGGACTGACGCTCCACACAGTTTCAGCCTTTCAGAGTATGTAAATCTGAGAATGCAGAAGTATGGAGGTGAAAGGCTGAGGAGCAGAAGGGGGGACCTGAGTTCCTGGTCTCCTGCAATGGCCATTATCGTGCCACCCCTTTTAGGAATCTGTCAATGCTCCTTTATGAAACTGGTTGGAACATTTTTAGAAGAACAACTAGCAGTTGCAAAGTTTTCTATTTCCAGCCTAAGCACCTGGTGGCTGGAGTTATTCCCCATTTGAATTTGTCTGAACATTGTCCTCTATCTAAGATACCTTCTTCCTGCTCTCATCTCCCAATCTGTTTACAGACTGCACTTATTCTCAGCCTTTATTTCCACAGATAACCAAGCCAAGCTCCCCCACCATCCAAATTCTTTGTTCAGTTCTTTATTTATTCATTTAGCGACACTGTTAATGACAGTAGGACAGAGACCCACATCTTGAGGCCATTCATAGATACCTCCTCCAGCCTTTTCTCCTGAATATGGCTCTTACCACAGCCCAGTGAAATATTCATTTGCCTTACCATGTTCCTGTCTTCTCCAGACAAACCAATAGATTATCGTTTGACAGAGTGCTTTACTAATCCCCAGGTACCTGGGATCCTTGTCTTCTTGTGGGATGAACTCTCTCATCACACAAGGACACCTGCTCACTCTGGCATGATCTAGCTACAGCAATCAATGTGATGTTTTGTCTTATTCTACCATTGACCTCTATGTCTTTACCACACGTTTCCTTCCAGACTAGCTCTGAATCCAGCACACCAGCAGACTCACTAGTGCAAGTTCACGTGGAACTTCATGCACCACTTTGTAGGGAACTGGGGGAATGTAGATTTAGTCAGCCCACGATTTGATAACTCAGCTGAGCCCCAAGTCAGGCGTGGAGCATGCCAAGGCACCCAGCTGTCTCCCCAGGAGCTGCTGACCCAGCACCACGGCTCTGTCTTCTCCTCTCTCTGCAGTCCAGCCCGTTGTTTCCGCTGCTGCTGCTCGCTCACTGCGCCACCCACCTCCCAATCTCTTACATCTACTGTTCTTCCACTGCCCATCCTGCCTCTACACCTCATTAACCACTACAACAGCTTTGTTTACCTGATTATTTTGTTTTAATTCCTGTGTGCTCTCCATTGTGCTTTCACTCTACAGGAGAATACAAAGCCTGGCAGATGAGGTATCTGCACTCAGCAGGGAGATGGAACCTTACAGGCTGCTCTCATTCACCTCTGCTGCACTTGGGTGCATGGCATTTTACTGGGACACACTTATCCTATGTTGCCTTCATACATTCTTTCCATTCTACTCCCACGTACACCTCCTGTAATGTCACAACTCTTTCTTTATTCAAATTCTGCAAGACTCATTGCTACTGTGATACACAGACCTGCCCGTTGCTCTCTCTGGGGATGATGCATAGAAGTCTTCCGTTACTAAAAATCATGTGCATCTTGTTCCTCTCCCGAATCATACCTTGGTGGTATGTCACCATGGGTGTGATCAGCTCGGGGCAAACTTTTTCATTACTTCAGGGATGGTTAAGAGATTCTTGGTGATTCATGTGCTGTTGACAGCCCCAAAAGGATGAGATTATTGGCCAATATAGCAAGAATAAACACTCCTTTAATTCTTGTTAAACATCATATATACTCTGTTAGCATATGATATGATAGGCTTGCTAATACCTACACTAAACCTTTTAAATAAAACTATTGGTATTTGTGAAATACAACAAAAAGCTTGTTTCACATCCACACTGCAGGAAAGGGAAACCGTTCAGAAGATCTGCTTTTCTTCTGCCTCGATTATCACAGATGCTTTTTAGCCCTCTGCCTCTAGGAAAGAGCATCCATACCATGTCAGGCAAAAGTCCATCCTCTTCCACATCCTCTTCACTAAGAGTAGTCAAAAGCTGATTTCTACGGAGGAACATCAGCATGTGCTGCGTTATTCCCCTTGTGCTCTTCCAGATTCCAAACATTTTCAGCTGGGGACCTCTTCTCTTTGTTTGGATGTGCTCTGAGAACAGGATGCTCTGTGAGCCTAGTGTAAAAACCTTCTCAAGAGCTCTTTCAGTTTGGACCTAAAGATCTTTTCAAGAGGGTTTTTTTAACCTCTAGTTATACTTCTTTTTGTGGATTTTAGGGCAAGAACAGTAGCTTATTTTAGGGCAAAATAACATTTTAAGTAGAAATATTTCTAAGTTTACTTTAGCAAAGTTTTTAACAAGATTTAAACATAGTTGTTCAAAAAATGTATCAAGAAAACAACTATTCAATGAGCACAAGGTCTCCTCTGGTTCTGTGACTCTCAAGCTATGGAAAACCAGATGACTCTTCTCTCATTGTTGACTGATTTCTCTGATTTTGCTGGAAAATTATAACCTTTTAATGAGTGACTGTTGCCCTCTCACAAACACTTGTCGGGTATCTGAAAGTAATTGTTTGCCATTTATACCCATGTGAGTATTTTTCAGTACATAGAGTTTTTCCACTAACAGTGCAGGACTTCTCTAAGTTCAAACAAGGGTTTTGCTTGATGCCAGGATGGCCAGTTTCTACCATCAATACCCCCCAGGCTTTTACTCCTTGGCTGTTGCTAACTAAACCCCTGCTTTCCCAGCTGTGCATAACATGAATGGCAAGGGTGAAGGAGGAAGGCTGTAGAAGATGATTTGGTTAAGTGGTGTTAGGGTCTGGCTAGGGATGCACAATGGGTTTTTTCTATACCTAGAAACACAGTTTATGTTAGAAAATCCTATTGAACAAAAGATGTCGTGCTACTGCGTGGAATGCAAGAACTACTTAGGTTTCCAGATCTCCATCTATCTGATTACATGATGTAAAAATAAGAATAGAATGACATAAAAATGTGTATTATACAAGGAATACTCCTATTTCCTGTGATGAGCTTTTGATATCGTGTAAGAAAATGACATCTCTTATCTACAAAGGTATTTTCCCCTTATTTGATCTCAAAGGGAAGGAAACTCCCAACCTGTCCCCACTGAGGCATCCCACAGGGCCTAGAATAATTCACACTATGCTCTTCTGCCTTTTCCTACATGAGAAAATTTTCCCTTCGATTTAATATTCAAGGTGTACATGGGTATATATATAGGCAGCATGTGGTGCTCAAGAGGCATAAATCAAACAGTGCTTTCCTGGAAGCAAAAATGCTGTTGCTCTCTATCATCTTATTGAGTGGCTGCTTATCTGACACACTGGGCAATGCAATAGAAGAATTTCAAGAGAACTTCGAGGCTGTGGTGAAGGCATCAAACAAGAAGGTGGGTCACTATCTTCCTCTCCTTCCTTTTCTGCAGCTCTTTTGATGAAAGTCTAAAGTCAAGCCTGGGCTAGTTTCAGCTCTAGTTTGCGTGCCCCGTGTTTTCTTTGTTCAACTTGAGATGCTGAAGGCATCTGCGTGTCAGCCTGGCCTCAGAGGCTGGTGCTGCAATTGTGTCTTCAGAGGAAGTTCAGAAATAGCAAACCTGATGAAGACGATATGTCGTTAGAGATGCTTAATGATGTGGCAGCCACTCTAAGGAGAAACACCTTCTAACTCTTATTTTCTTTTTTTTTTTTTTGGGCAAATTTTAGATCTTCCTTCCAGTGCCACGTGGGAAATTTCAGGTAAGACTTTTAAAGCTTCTTTATTACTGTTCCTCCAATGCTTTAGAGGGTTTTAGACTACTAAAAAAAGACCCAATCTCACAAAGTACAACTATGGCAGGTTCATGAGCGGTTCTATCAAATTCAGGGGTGGGAATAAATAACCAATTCTGAGACCACAGTGCCTGGGACTCAGTTATGCTCCTACCCAAAGCAATCTGAGGAGCTCTCACAGAAAGCTTGATTCTGAGGCCGTTCTCAACACCAAAAGCTTCTTACCTCTCGGCAAGCAGATGAGTTGGGCGTTCTAAAGCATAGTGGAGCTGGTCTGAAGGAAGCAATTTGCAGGCATGGCAAGTTATCACACACAGCCTTGCTGATCGGTGGTTTTCAGCCTGTGGTCTGCAGATTTCTCAGGCTCTGTGAACCGAAAAGAAAAAGGTTCATGAAAAATAACCAAGAGGCAGCTTGTTGTCAGGAGGCCTTCTCTTCAAGGGAAATAAAAAAACAACCCATGTTTAGGCTGTGCAGCTTTAAAGAAGGTGAAGGGCAGGACGTTATGGCAGAAGAGCACGGTGCTTCTGTCCTTCCCAGGGAGATGGGAGCTCTGAAGGCAATTAACAGATCTAATCTCTTCGGGCCACTCTGTGATTGCGATAAAACTGTGGCCCCAACTGACTTGAATCCTCTCTTAAAACACTCTTCCCCTCTCTTCATTATAACGATTTCTTGATGTTATATGTGTTTTCCAGGCCTGAGGTTGGTGGCCCTGCCCGTGGCAGGGGGGTTGGAGCTCTATGATCCTTGGGGTCCCTTCTAACCCATGCCATTCTATGATTCCCCTCATGCTCTAGATTTTAATCAAATCCCAAAAAACACAGGAGAGGACCCCTTCCCCTAACCATACAGAACCAGAGCAGGCAGGCAGTGATTTCTGCTGTGCACGCAGTTAATGATGGAATTCACTGAAAGATCAAATTTACTCATTTGGCAGAATATAGTTCTTATGTTGTTTGATATGTTTGGGTATTTTTTAGTGTGACCACGTTCCCTGTCAGCTTGGAAGAACCATAGAACGGCTGAAATTTTACTTCAAGAATGAAACACAAGTTTCTCTGATGGAGACAAACATGAAACACATAATATCAACTTTAAGTGAAACACATACAGTAAGTTTCTTGTCAGTTCCTTGTAGCGATTGAACAGGTGAATAAGTGAGATGGCTGTGAAGGGGCTGCTCCTCTGTTTTCAAAACACAGAAAATGAAGCAACCCAGCATCCTGATCAGCTAAAGCCAAAGGTGAAATTTTGATACTGTCTCTGCACCCACTGAATTTCTCACTGCTGAGAATCATGGCTGCCACTCAGCAATGGCTTTGTAGAAAACAGGCACCCAAAATTCATAGCTTCTGGAGGGAAGTTACAGTTTTCTAAATGATCCGTCTCCCCAAGCCAAATCCTGGGCTTGTCACTAGCCAGGAGGTTGATAAGAAGAGGCCCCAAGCCATATCTCAGCCAGAAGGAAGCACTCCTGATTCTCAAAGCCTTCATGCATTCACCAAGACCTCCCTTTCCTTCCAATTAAACATCATTAACAGCCAACAACCACGACGGTGAGTTGCTCTTTTTCTCCTCTCCCCTACTGTCACTAACGCTCCCTGTTGTTGCTATTATTATTCTAGATGCCTGAGAACAGCAGCTCCTGCCTGATGTTAGAGATTCCCCCCAGGAGAGCCCTGAAGTGCTACAAGAAGTTCTTTGAGAAGCTGCAGGAGGAGTGCTAGAAGCCCCAAGGATGGGTGCTGGCAGCCCAGCTCGTCTGCGACCCAACACTAGAGCCTGTTCAGTGGAATACTGCAAAGAGACCACATTAACCTGAATGTTTTATATGTGTGTTACCAGATATTTATGCCTTGTTGAAGGTATTAACATATTTATTTAATTTATAGAGGGTTTTTATATTCACAGAGAGTTATAATGATCAAAGCAATAACGAAGTAAAGGAAATTATTAATTCTATCGTGGAGTTTGTGCACTGTAGTGATTTGGAGTGTGTGTCAAGGCTTGACTAAAACTGTGTGAGTGAAATCAGGAAGATCCAGATTAGGAGACAGAGCCCTCAACGTGCTCTCCTGCAGATATTTACAAAATTCACAGAATCTCAGAATCTTAGGGGTTGGAAGGGACCTCAGGAGATCGAGTCCAACCCCCTGCCAAAGCAGGTTCAGAATATTTCTTTTCTGAAATATTGTCAGAATATTTATTTTCTGAAGGCAGGAGGGATAAAAAAAGAGAAGAGGCTGTCTTTTAAATACATGCACAATTAAGTCTGAAATCAGCATGTTTCATGGAAATTCCTCAAAGTAACTGCAGTGCAGTATACCTGTGTGATGCACAGCCCTTATTTATTTAATATATTTATTGTTATAGCAGCTCGTATTTATTTTGTTATTACTCCAAATTTAGTTTCTATCCATGTTATCTTCACACTCTGGAGTGAGGAAATTGTGTTTGAGGGCTCAGTGCCAAGCCAAAGTGGGACCTGGAGCAGGACTCTTGGGGGTTATTGGGGTAGAAATATGGCAATAAGAACTGGAACCACACAAACAGCAGCAGTAGGGAAAGATGTCTAATTTAAGCTGGATTTCTTTTTTCCCCTGGGGATTGTGTTAAGCTATATTTTTCATGAAGAATGTATCTGTGAATTACTTTACTTAAATAAACATACAGCATTTTTCTAGAATCCAAAGTGTTGGAGCAAAATGATGCTTTAACTAAATGAAACACAGAGAATCTCTTCATGTGGGTGAGTGTAGATCCCCTGAGCTGGCTTTAGGGCCACGAAACAGTTTGAGGACCACGCATGAAGCAGTGTCCAAGGACCTGCTGAGCTGGGCATTGTGCAGGTTTTAAGCATCCTTGGTACAGATGTCTTGTGATGCAGTAAATCACCTGGACGAGTAATTGAGTGTAATTATGTCCAAAAAGCCAATAGGTTTGTGAAGATGGTAAAAGAGAGACAGGATGTGACAAGTAAAGACAGAAAAGGGTGCACAGTGAAGTGACTGAGAGAAGCCAGGATGGAACCAGACACTGTTATGAGCAGTGGGACAATGGCTAATCCATGGGGCTGTGAAAATAATAAGCCTTCTCCAGAGAGAATAAACACAACAGTAAAGGGGAAATGCATGGGACACTGTCCCAAGAGTCAATGCCCATGCTCTTAGTCACTGCTGGAGGTTTAGCAAGAGCAAGTGGCAGCATCACACTGGGTTTTGAAAGACGCAAAGTTGAGAAGGTGCCTCTCTAAACAGCGCTCCTCTGGCACAGCTCCTTAGCACCACAGTGCATCCTTGGAGATGCAACAAGCTGGGAAGCCTGACTCATTCAGAAGAGGCCCTAGGTAATCAGCAGCAGCTTTCACAAGTGCCTGTAAGTGATGCACGACTGCTAAAAATGAAGCAAGGCTGGAGAGCGTCACTGCTTTCTGCAGGCTGCTGAGCAACAGCTTGCTGAGCCATTTCACCACACTGAGGATATAACCTTAATCAACCCCCAAACAAATGCTTTCCACCAACGACTGCTGTCTGCAACGTTACTGCAGATCATGCTAAAAACTCTCCTTTCCCTCCAAAGCCTGTGAAAACTCGTTAAAAGCACCAGCTTCAGTGTGATGTGCCTACAGTGGGGACCACACCGCTCACCCATGCCAGTCTAAACCTAGAGAGGCCAGCCCAGGCAAACACTACTGACTGCTTAAAAGACCATGCTGGAGCCTAATCAACTAATTAAGCAGAAGAGGTCTCTAATTACAGCATATTTTAATGCAACCTTGCATAAGCTCAGCTCATACCCACAAGTGCCTCCTTGCACTGCTCCCTTGCATTACCTTGTGGTGGGTCTGTCCACGCAGGGCAGAGCACAAGGAAATCAGTTTTCTTCCCATTTTGCTCATCTGGAAGTGTTTCTCTTGAGCATTAGAACAGGTAACAGAGTTTGGAGCATCTCTAAGCCTGTGCTGTCTGCTCCTCAGGGTTATAACACACTTGAGACTCCTCGGGACTCTGCTGCCAATAGCAGGCATCATCTGTTTGCCATCTGGCCCACCTACTGAGAAGTCATTTCAGAAGAGAAAGAAAAGGTGCTGTTTTCAAACCAGAGGCATCAAAGGGACATGAATGGGGTTTTTAGGAGCCCTGGGAGGGAAAAGCTGTACGCACAGGAGCAGAGGATGTTACAAGGCTGGCAGGGCAACCTTTAAAATTCACACCAAACACACATACAACGCTGTTCACACCCATGAGTGGGGAGAAAAAGCCCTAAGGCTTTCATTTTCGAGATGTATAGGCAAAAAGAAATCAATAAATCAAACTCAGGCAGAACCTGCTCTCTGTAAGGTATCTGGCTGAACACAGAGGGCGGCCCGTGGTGCGGCAGAGTCCTGCAGAGTGGGATGTGGGAACTGAAACCCAGCGCCTCGCTTCCACGGTGAAAAAAATCACAAAGCCGAGAAATAAACAACTAGAGACAACTAACCTTAGTTGTTGAAGCTGAAGGAATCATTGCTGAGCTCCTACCAGCTCCATCTTCTGTCTGGGGATGCCAAATAGGATTTTAGAAACCAGCTGCTAGAAGGAACTGATGAGATCCAGAGACGTGAGCATCCCCTTCAGGGAGTTACAGGAGAATGGATTAGACTCTTTTCTCAGCTCTTCTGGCAACAGTTCCCCCAGCATTTCCCATGGCACTGAGAAGCCTGGGCCAGTCCATGCCTCTGCTCCAGAAAGCAAGCAGCAGATGACATCTGCATTTCCATTAGTTTTGGCTGAGTCTTGAGCAATGGCTCAAGCCAACCTTCCTTTCCCTGGCTTTCCTCTCCTCTTCTGCCTTTCTCTTTCTCCAAGGGCAACATCCTGCTTTGTGCAACAGCTCAGTTAAGCCTGGACTTAGGGCAGCACCTGGCACTGGCTGGAAACCACACTCCTCACCTCCATAAGCAGCAGCAATAGTGGACTGTAAATAAAGGTCACCTGGCCAACACCTTCTCTTTTCTTCCAGGTGTCCTCCACACCACTGAGGAGCTGGGCAAAACCAGGTGTTTCTTGCTCAAGGCCAATTTGTGCAGAAAAAGGGAGCCCAATAAATTTGGTATTTTGCAGTATATGCTTAATAAGTTATGCACATTAAGTAATTAGCACACGCTTAATCAACCTCACATACTAGACTAACACCATAAAAACCAGTTAGAGCATCCTTCCCCCGGTCCACCTCTGTGTAGCAGGCTCCAATCTCCCCAAGCAGAGTTAAGACCTTTTTTCCCCCAAAAAAACTGTTGAGATGTTGCATACGATGTTTCCAGAAAGCAGCCCCTCCCGTGGACAGCCACAGAGCTGTAAACAACATTCCTTCTAACAGCCTGTTTCCTAAGAAAAGATCTTCCTTCGTGCAATTTAGGCCAACACCACTCTTTACAACATTTCCCAATTTCCCTGGCTTGGGAACGAGCCCCAGAGCTGGTTTCTGTGGCAGAGGTGCTCCAGGAACTGCCTTACGTCACAGTGCTATGTCAAGATGCTCTTCCAGCAAGAACAAAGCCCAGGCCTTTATCTTTTCTCTCCAGGATGCAGGATCTTTGCTCGAGGCTGGAGCATCCCAGCCCAGCTTGGCACAGGTGTAAGCACCGGGCTGTGCCTGCTGCCTGAACAAGGGGATGCACTGGGGGAAGGCAGCAAATAGCTCTGAGTTTGTCCCCTGAGTACCATGGGTGTGACTTGAGCCCTGCTCCCATCTCTACAGCCCCAGGGTGGTTTAGGGTTGGAATGTTTCCTCCACAGCAACAAAACTTTGGAAGAGAACCCTGGAGAGGCAGCATTTCAGAGCATTCCTGCAGGTTAGTAAAACGAATATTCCAACTCCGATAGAGCAGCAGCCAGAGCTGTCCTGGTCCCACTGTGTCACCAGCCCATCCTTGGGCTGGATCCAGCTCAGGAGGAGGCAAACAGAATCACAGCATCACAGAGCTGTAGGGGTTGGGAGGGACCTCCAGAGCCCATGGGGTCCAACCCCCTGCCAAAGCAGGGTCCCTAGGACAGGGCACACAGGTCGGTGTCCAGATGGGGCTGGAATCTCTCCAGAGAAGGAGACTCCACACCCCCTGGGCAGCCTGTCCCAGGGCTCCCTCACCCTCACTGGGGAAAAGTTCTTCCCCAGATTGGGGGGGGAACTCCCTGTGCTCTAACTTGAGGCCATCACCCCTTGTCCTGTCAAACCCCACAGTCCTGAGCAGCATTGCTTTCCCGGGAGCAGGGAGAGGAGCTGGTGGGGATGGTTCCCACAAACCACAGCCACAGCTCTTTATGTGGCCAAACACAGGGCGCTGGCTGCAGCTGAACCCACACGGGGCCACAGAGCATCTCCTCAGGTGGGACCTCCCAGCCACTGCTGGGGTGCCAGGGAGCACTGGCCTCTAACGAGTGAGACAGAACACTTGCTAACGAGGTTCACTGGTGAAATGTAGTTTCCATGTTTGAGATAAAATTAGTCAAAAGCTGCCCATTTATTAAGGAAACTTTAACAAAACAAGATAGGGTCTGCAAAGCCCCACGATCTCCTCATACATCTACCCTGCTCTTTCAGATAGAGGAGGGAAAGGACACAGTGCAGAGCCTGCCACAAATGTCACTGTGCCCTGAGGGCTCCCACACATTTGTCCCATTTACCACCGAAACACCCACACATCGTTTCACTGCGTGTCCCACCAGCAGCCCCTGTGGGCTGTGTGTCCTGGCCAGCAGCGCTGGGGCACCAGAGGATGCTCCTTGGACAGCCCTCAGACACCCCTTGGACCCTCCTTGCACTTGAGGACAGAAGGGGAGAGGGGAGCATCGCAGAGGGGTCCCTATGCGGAAGCATTACCTGTGCCCAGCAGCGCTGCTCTGATCGAGCCCTGCATCCCCTGGGACCTGCCCTGGCAGAGAGGTGCAGGTGCCTCTGAGCAGCCATTGCTTCTTCAGGGGAGGGAGAGTCTAGGAAGTGAAACCTGTCCCTGGTTGCCAGAAATCTCCATTTTCTCAAGGCTGGCAGGGCAGAGAGGCACAAGCTACTGCACCATATCCATGCTGCACCAGTAAAGAAGCCTTATCTGAGCATCACAACTTCGTGCTTATCTAGATGATGGAGGAAAACCAGCTGCTGCAAACAGCTGCAGCTTCCAGCTCATGATGCCAGCAGAAAGATACAGAGGTGACAGCAGCAGTATGATAGCTCACGAGTTCCTGTGTGATGCTTCAGGCCCACCTCCTCTCAGCACCACAGGACCCAAGCTGCCATGGCTTCTGCAGGGACTTCGTGGCACCGCTGCAGCCGGGGATCAGCCCTGTGCTGGGTACCAGGCAGCGAGAGCCCAGCAGCTCCCACAGCAAGCAGGGTCAGAGGAACTCATGCTTAAGCAAGCTCAGCCTTAATCTCCCCCGATGTGGGCTTGGGGAGCACATGGTGATGCCAGATGGACCCACTCAAACCTGGACAGGCGTTTGCTGGGTCTATCGAGCTGGTTACTGCAGGCACCTTCCCACGGCATCACTGTCTCTCAGGGCAGAGAAGCCCCTGTCCCAGGGATGATCCCAGCTTGGAGCTGGGGCATCAGCAGCACCTCTCACTGCTTTTAGCACAGCTTTGGTCTGTCCTGCCATTAGGCAGATGATGCTACAAAGACAAGGGGGGTGGAGTGAAGCTGAGGGAGGGAGGAGTTAGATGAGATATTGAGGGGAAGTTTTTTTACAGAGAGAGTGGTGAGGGGCTGGAACAGGCTGCCCAGAGAGGGGGTGGATACCCCATCCCTGGGGGTGTTCAAGGCCAGGTTGGATGGGGCCCTGGGCAACCTTGTGTAGCTCCAGGCCTGGAGATTGTCCCTGCCTGTGACAGGGGGTTGGAGCTCTGGGACCCTTGGGGTCCCTTCCAACCCAGACCAGTCTGGGATTCCATGATCTGATTCTTCATTGCAATGATATCCCTACATCAGCCATAACACGAACCCTCCTTATCACACCCTGACCTCCACTGAAATACCTTTCCAGTAGTATGGGAATTCATGATTTCACTAATTAATTACATCATTTATTCCCTTCCATACTGCTGACTGTTCCAAATTCAAACTGAGTCACTTTGGGTTAATCCAACAGTTTGGATTTCCACTTGCTGCCTTTTTCTCTGCTCTCCAGAGTTTCTTCAGAAATATTTTCTCTTATTCCTACCGATTCTGGCAACATTTGTGCTGCCTCCACTCTGCCCATCCTCACAGACTGGACAATTACCAGGGAGGACTCAGAGGTGCACAGCATCGAGGTCAGGACCTGATGCTCCTTGTGTTGCCCTGGCTTGCTCTCACATCATCCTTCAGCTTCTTCACCCCACATTCACACTAGAAAGACACCCAAACCACCTGAACAATGAACCTGAGGCTGGGAGATGCGACTACAATTTGTGTAGGGACACTGATAGAGAGAAAGCCCAGCACCTGAGGAGCTTTCCTGTCAAGATGAAGAGAGGAGAAGAGAGGAGAAGAGAGGAGAAGAGAGGGATGGAAAAAATAACCTGCCCTGTGAACTCTAATGATTTCAGGGCTTGTCACAAGAGAACTGAGAGGTCACACCACGGTGAAGAACAGATCTTGCTCCTTTGGGAGCTAGCCAAAGCCCTGCTGAAAGACCAGCCTGTGCTACTGATATTTGCAAGAAAAATACCATCAAATTCTTGAGAACTGGGTATTATCTCCTGAAGGGAAAAGAATCAATTTGCTGAGGGGGGAAAAAAAATATTTTAAAAAAAAAATAAATTCAAACTAATGGTAGAGTTGATAGAGGATTCCGGGACAGCGCTGGGATTCTGCAGAAGCAGCTGAAAATCCCAAATGCAAGAGAGGGATGAAAAGGAAAAGCCTGAGAGATAAAATCTGTCAGCAGTTGTGCTGGCCAGGAACAGAAGTGGAGACAGATGTTCTCTCTGGGATGAGTGGTCCCAGCGTGGGGAGACCCAAGAGGGGGGAATGCAGCTGGCAGCTCTGTGGGTGATTCCTCAGAGCGGGATGTGAATTGCTGTGGTACAGGATGGAGCAGCTCTTGGGTGAGGAAAAGGCAAAAGAGAGATTTCCCCACTGACCTGGGGATCCCGCAGCCATTCAAAGCTTGGTTGCCCAAGGAGGTGTCTGGTGGTGGGCTCAGACCTCAGCCTGGCTGTCACATCCAGCCCAGCTCCCAGCCAAAGGGGAGAGCAGGCTGTGCCCAAAAAATTCACTCGGAGTTTGTGGGATACCCAGAGAAACCAGCTGGAAATCACCAGGAAGGCAGCAGGCTAAGAACAGGGCTTCACATTCTCAGCTCTGTGACTTACAAACTGAGCCTGAGGACGATGGGCAGCACCAGGCAGGTTCCCACAGAGCTCCCAGTGATGTGCTGGTTCAGAGCCCACACTCCTGTGAGAGGGCAGGATCCCCGGAGCTGCGTGATGAGAACTCTCTGCAGATAAGCTCGCTGCGTGGGGAAGGCAGAAAAACCCCTTATTCCTGTTAGAGATGACAAACTGGGCAGCAATCAGCTTTGCAGGACAGCTTGAGATGAGCCACGCAACCGCTGCTGGCTTCTGACTTCCCCTGTACTGAGATATGAGGTGCTCTCACTGGTAACTGCTGCGGCACGGGGAGAGGAGCCAGCAGAGCTGCTCCTGGGTGGGGGGAACAGGGCTGGGCTGCCTGCTGTGCTCATGGGACCCTGTGCACAGGAGCAAAGGATGGAGCTGTTTGAAACCATGCTGTTCTTTTTTGGAAAGGAATAGGAAAGGGCTTTTTCTGGCCCCTAGGAAAGAGGGAAACACGAGCCACTGAGTTGGCTGATTTGGCCAGATAACGAGCCTTTGGTGAATTAAGACCTTAAATGTGGCCCTGACAAAGCCAGTGGGCTTCCCCCTTGCTGGCTCCCAGGTGATGAGTGGGGTTGCACAGGCATCACCATCCTAGCCCAAAACTCCCTGGTCCAGCCTGCGCCAGGGCTGACATGCTCAGAGCATCCTGCATCCCTCCTTCCCCACCCAACATCAGCCACATCACTGTGCCCGTCCCCAGGCCACCCACCCTCTCCAGCACGAGTCTCCAGGGCAGTTGACTTCTCCTGCCACCAATTAATTAATCTACACTTCCAAAGGCAGGAATACCTGCATTTGGACAAAACCCATGCCACAAGCACTGCACACATGCTGTTATCTCCCTCTCTCGGCAGTGGTCCACATACTTTCTGTGGGGGTTTGGCTTCCCCCCCACTTCCAGCACAGTCTTTTCCCTATCACATATCAGAAGCTTGCAGGCTTTTATCAGAGAAACTCTGATTTCTAGAGAAGTGCCGTGGAGACAGCAACTGCTTGGTCATGCTCTCAGTCACCCTGAGCCTTCATGCTCCTCAGCATGAGAAGCCACATGGTTCTATCTTCATTACCTACTTCTGTGGAAAAGCTGATTGGGTAAGGAGGGTGCCCCAAGGTTAAACACCAAATTTACTGGAACCTTTCTCTGCCAGAAAGTGTCAACAAATGGCCCGTTTTCTATCAGTTTCAAAAATCAACCTAAACTGTTATTTCCTCGTAGAGAGAACATAAAATGGTAGAGGACGGGTCCAGAAGCCCTTACAGGTTCTCCGAGCACGTCAGGAGGATGAAGACCCATCTCTACCTTCTCTTGCTGGCTGCAGGCATCTCTGCTGCTCCCCAGATGAGCAGCGTGGCCGAATTACTGACATTACTGGAGCAAATGTGGGAGTCGATGGCGAAGGGCGGTCAGGTAAGTTCACTTTCCACTTTACTAATCTAAACAATCCCTGAAGTACCTGAGGCTCTCATTCTCAGGCATTTTTGTAAAGTCCACCAATCTATTTCTGTGGCAGCCTAGCATTAATGAAGATGGCATTTGAAAGGCTTAATTGATATATTATTTTTCAGAACCTGAGGATCGAAACTCCGGACAATATAGATGTAAGTACACCTCTTCTTTAAATATAAAATTAACTTTTCCATAACTTTAGCCCTTGCAAATTGAGGTAGTTCAAAAGCTGTCATCTCCTAAAATATTCTATTTGTATTAAGGAGCAAAAAATTCACTGTCAGTGTTGCTGCTATAGGCTAGAAAACGCTATTAAGGACATGAAAAGTTATTGTACGATATGAAACGTTATTAAAAGCAACCAAATGCTGAGTCAAAGAAAAACTATGCTGTGATATAGAAGGAGCCAAGGACAGCAAATATTCCTGCCCTGTGTCTCTGTGCAACTCCTGCAGAACACACAACACACAGAGTGATTTTCCGAATCAGCCTTTTAAAGAGAGGACAGCTGGAACCCGCTCACGCTGCTCGCTCGCCTGCCTGCGACAAGCGCTTCTCTTCAGTTCACTTAGCTTAAGATACTTTTAGGAACGGCTTTTTGTACCTTTACCATCAGAAAAGGGGATTAAATAGTTGTATGGCCACATCTCCTCTGAAGGATGGCGATAACGCGCCGAGCACGGGACACTGTCTGTCCCTGAGCGAGGTCCGGCCGCCAGACGAAATGCCCCTTGGCTCATTTGCCATCTTCCTTTGCCTCTCCAAGGAATTCCTCCTGATCCCCCTCAGCGTGGAGGCTCTTTTCTTTAAGACAGACTTTAAACAGCTTCCTCTCCACACGGATGCTGCTACAGCGGCTTTTTTGTGTGCATGGTTGGTTATTTTTAGCTGGGAACTTGCTTTCTACGTGAGATCAGAGCTGAGCACGGAGCTCTTCAGATAGCATCGTGGCCAGGGGGTGCAATCCAAGATATTAATTTATTGAAGGAGCAGAATTATTCCCATTTGTGCCATAAGCTAGCAGTAGGAAGGAAGTTGGGGCTTTTTTTGCTGGCAAATCCATCCCTCTCCTCGTAAGTTAGAGATGAGGTTCCAAGCTCTGTCTCTTCTCTCCGGATCTGCACGAGCTCTCCGGGGGGTCAGGCTGGGTTTAATCTGAGGTTTTAGTAAAGAAAACAGAGCCCAGGTCAGCAGCGCCTGGTGCCAGCAGCTCACTCATGCCTTCCCCTGTGGTGGTCCCCCAGCACAGCCCACGGGTGCCCGTCTCTCCTCTGTGAGAGCAGCTTCCTTGCTCTCACTCGCGCTGTGCTTCAGATAGAGATGGGGGAGGATTTCCCACTGTCTCCGCCTGTTGTTCACCCGTGGCAGAAGCGAGCAGCTTCCCAGGCAAGGTGGGAGGAAAAACGACCTTCCTCCTGATGCAGCAGCCAGGAATGACTTTTGGGAGGCGGCATGCTGGTCGAGAACATCACGGGCAGAGTGCCGGGCTTTGGCTGCTCAGCTTGTGCTTCATTTCTCATCACGTTCTCCTCCTGCTGCTGCAGGCCACGTCCTCTCCTTCTCTCCTTCTTTCCTTCTCCAGCTGTTTAACTGGTCTCTTCCCAAACAACCCCGTGCCGGCAAGCGTGACTCTCATCACCCTTGGGCTCCACCCCGTATCCCCTCTCGCCCTTTGGCTGCCTTGCCTGGATCCTGAGGGCTCAGAGGCAAACGCCAGAAACCTCTTTGCAGAGGAGGACAAGTGTGTCCGGGGGGGAGCATGGCTGCCCTTGGGACAGGACGAGGCCAAGAGGGCTCCAAGCCAAAAGCATGGCCACTGTCCCTGTCCCCCCTCTCACAGAGATGCTGGTTGTCACAGAGGTTCATGCCAGGAGTAGTTTTGGGTTCATTTCTTTCCTTTCTCTGGTCCTCAGACAGCTCTGGCTTCTGCAGGGGTGGGGGGGAAGCATCACACATCCAAACTGGAGACCTAAGCCCGAATTATCTGCTGACACGAGCAGCTGTAAGAGATCAAACTGGCTTTTGGATGGCTGCAGGGGAGAGAGGGCTGGCTCCTTGCAATAATTAATAAGTGGTTCATCTGGACATTACAGACCATACGCCAGCAGAGGCTGTTGTCTGCCAGATTTCTGTCTGCAGAGTAAATAGATGTGCACATCAGTTCAGCCTGTTTGCTCAGCTCGTTTGCTCAGAGGAGCCTGACGCTCAGTAACGAATTACTTGCCACCCAAGGAGCTGGGCACAGCTCGGGATGGTTTGTAATAAACTCACTGTCATGCGTGATTCCAAACCCTGGTTCTGCTGTTGCCTCCACCCCAGGATGTGAACTGTGTCAGCACACTCTTTGAAGGAGCAGAGCGGCTGCGAACCCACCTAGACATGAAGGACTTTGGGGTTTTCTTCCAAAAGTTTGAGTGGCTGAAGCAACCCCTCGCACCACGCCTGGGAGAAGAGGTAGGGATGTGTTTCTTGTCTGTCAGGGAGTGTGTAACAAAGCAGATCTGCTTTATTATAAAATAAAGCACGCCATAAAGCAGATCTGCAGCAGAGGTGTAATAAAGCACAATCCCTAATTCAGAACTGAGCCCTCCTGTCCCTCACTGAGAATGATTTTTGTCCTCGCTTGTGCTGGGCACAGGGAAGAAGAAATCCTGGCGTTATATCATGCTTGATTAAGGAGGGACCTTATTAATGTTTATAAATACCTTAAGGATGGGATGCAGGGGGAAATGGCCAGCCCCTTTTCAGTGTCTGTGGGGGCAGGACAAGGGGTGATGGCCTCAAGATAGAACATAGGAAGTTCCACACCAACATGGGGAAGAACTTTTTCACAGTGAGGGAGCCCTGGGACAGGCTGCCCAGAGGGTGTGGAGTCTCCTTCTCTGGAGACACTCAAGACCTGTCTGGACGCCTATCTGGACACAATATGTGCAATATGCTTTGGCAGGGGGGTTGGACCCAATGATCTCTCGAGGTCCCTTCCAACCCCTGTGATGCTGTGATTCTATCATTCTCCCCTTCCCTTGTTCCAGTCCAAAGCCTGTCCCACCTCTAAAACAAAGATCTATAGGTGCCATTAGCATATTTAAGGAAAAATCACATCATTTATAATACACACTCAAGATGAAAGAGCTCTACACAGTGGTTAAACATTAAATAATTTCAGTTCCTTGATTAACTTTCCAGGGGAAATGTGACACGGAAAGAAAGAGCGCGACGCTATTCATACAGAAGCTGATGGCCTTCCTCCGAAGAGCAGCAAAAAGAGCAAGACTGTAGAGGTTTAGGTTCCTAGAAATGCTGTAGTTTTAAAGGAGCAGTGAAAGGTTTGTGTGTTTGAAAAGTTCTCTTCCTCTGTGCTAAAGTCTGGCTGGCAGGGCGCAGCCGCAGCTCCAGCAGTGCTGGGCAGGTTGGTGTGATCTCTGAAACAGCACGATGTCACTGGCATTTCCAGGTGAAAACTGAAGTGTTGGGTAAAGGAAATAGTGCTGGGTATCATGGAAGGACCTGGCCAGACCCAAAATTCAGGCTTCTCCTGAATTGGCCAAGTTAATTTCTGAGCAGCCCCAGCGAGAGCGAATACAGATGGATGTGAGCATGAGCATCTCACCGACCCCCAACACCTCTGGTTTCCCTCACTGGGCCATAAACACCGACTGGGACATCAAGATGTGACATGAGTACATTTCCTTTGCCTTTCTTTAAGATCAGGGCTCAGGGCAGGGTGGGGGCAGCAGCCTGGACTCTAGCAATCAGGATCTGTAACTTTTCAGGCTTAAGGCCAAATTTCTGCTGGAAAATTCTGCTGGCATTGGATAACCTCAGGGGAATGGGGGTTACTCTCCATAACGTGCCTGGAAGAGCAAGAACCCACGTACAGACCATGAGACCAGAACACAACTGATGCTGCTGAAATGGGTGATTTAGCTCAGGGAACTGGTACGGCTGTACTGGGGAAGTCTCAGCACTGTGATACCCCACCAGACTCAAGAGGATTAATCAATATAATTACACTTTTCTAGTGCAGAGCTGGCTTTGCTGCTGCTTTGAAGCCTGGTAAAGAAGAACTGAAAAAGTCACATTCATACAATATCCCACCTCTTAAGCTCTGCCTAAGCTTTGTTATATATATATATATATATTTGTACATCACTTACCAGCAAAGGGTGCAAGGACATCGCACTCACACCTCTACGATCCCCTCGACTGGGTGCACTTAGCTCCCTGCCCAAAATCATTCCCAGGCACAAAAAAAATACGTCCTGAGGTTTTCCTCTGCCTGCAGCTTCAGTAGATTTTTGGTGACTAAAGATTTGGAAGGATCTGGGCAGATGCCACTGAGAGAACAGGTGGTTTTTCTGATCAGCTGTGGTGGTTAGATCAGTGGGAGTTTATTTCTACAGTGTCAATTAAATTATATTAGGTTTTAGAGATATGTGTATTTTGGATAAAGTATTTATTCTGTATTTTTACTACTTTTAATAAAGTGGATAAATGTTGGTCTCTGCCTGCCTTTCCTCCCACTAATTTCTCCCGAGCTATTTCCACACTTGAGCAAATCCAGCACCTGTAAAATCTCCAACCAAGCTGAGTTTGCATGTTTGGCTTTAACAGAGCTGTTGAGGAACAGAACATGGACTGAGGGGCCACAGAGTGACTGGTGATAGGAAAGCTCACTGGTTTCTCTCCTTCCTTTCCAACAATTAAAGCAGGAAGGGAAAGAATCCAAGTGAACTGCAGCTCCCAGGGTGGCGAAGCTCAAGGCTGGAAGCTGAACAGGTTTTCAGTGCTGGCTGCCAGATGCAGACACTGCTAGCATCTGAGTGAGCATCCCACATACCCCATACCACTTAGCCCAAGGAGCTCCAGGTTACGGGTACAAACATGCTGCAAAGAGAGGAAAACAGCAGCTGGGAAGGCTCCTAACATAAAATGAACTCCTGTTTAGTAAATAAGCCAGTGCCCCATCAGACCTACCACAGAAATTGCCACCAATAAACATCTGCAAAGAAAGTACCTTTGGTGGGAAACATTCCCACCTTTCTCCTGGATGCTGCCACAAGAACATCATCCCCAGAGCTGTCAGACCCAGCCCTCCCCCCTGGAGCCTCCATGTTTTCAAGTTAGTTTGATAGACAAGCACTTGTACTCTGACTCCAAGCTGTACGTCGTTATGCAGCCTCCTGACTGCCTGCAATCTCTTGGGTGCAAACAGATGAAATCCATGTTTCCAAGTCACAACTGGCAGCTCCCAGAAGATGCAATAGCTTGGAAAATCTTAAACATTAAAATGGGCCTTACAGAAACCCCCAAACTGGGGGAGTTTTTTGGGGGGGTTCATCCTCCTTCAGCCCTGCAGACAGAACAAAGCCACCCCAAGGTTTCCAGCCAACGCAGCTTTGGGCTCGTGGCTCGTCGAGTGGGACTGTCCCCAGCTGCAGCCCTGACATCCCTCTTCTCTGCCAGCTCAGATTAGCAGAACCAGGAATTTCAGCCCTGCAGGTGCAGCTACAAACCTGGGAGCAGCTACAAACCTGGGAGCAGCTACTACAGTCACAGGGGACTCCAGAAAACCCTGGTGTTGGGTGCCTCGAACCTGCCTCTTGTCTCCCCTCCAGCTTCCCAATCAGAATACAACCAGGTATCATCACACAGCTTAAAAAAAAACAACCCAAACAAACCAACCCTGAACTTCCTGGGAACCTGAGATCTAGCTTTAATTTCCACCACAACACTCCCTAACTCTTGCAAGCTGTGCCTGAGCTGGGGCAGCAGAACGGGGGCTCAGCGGGGTGATCCCATCCACTGCTGCTGGGTGGTTTCCCAACCAGCCTGAACCATGGCACAAGGCTGGAATCGAGCAGAGCCTGGCAACATATTGGTCCCCCTGTACCCCAAAACAGGTGTAGTTAAATATCACCATGGTATTGGTCTACCTTCACCCCACTCTTCATTCATCGCTGTGAGAAAGGCTCCAGCCGGAGCTGGAGAAGGCAAAAGGAGAGCTCTGGAGGAACACTTGAGCTGCCTTATCCGTGGGTTCCCTTTTGCTGCTCAGATGATGATTGGATTTTATTGCTACCAAATATCCCAGGATAAATTAATTCCTTAAAAAAAAAAAAAAGATAACAAAGTTTTAAATACAAGGAGAAGGGAATGAAGGGCAAACTGAGAAGAGATTTCCAGTGAGAAAGAGAAGTGGTTTCCTCCAGTGTCCTCCTAAAAAAGCACCTTGGAAAACTCACCCATTTTGACATCATTAAAAAATTAAAGCATCTGAGGAGCTGCTTGAGGCCCGTGCAGGGATGGTGCTCCCAGCACCTGAGTTCATCCGTTCTGAACTCCCAGGTCCGATGTGTCCCGATTCACCGTGTTGGTGCTACTACTCCTTCTCCAGGTGCAGTCCTTGGTGAGGTGGGGATCCGGTGACACCAGGCCAAGGGCACAGAAGTAAAACATCTTCCTGTCACACTCACACTGAATTTCCTGGTGTTCTCAAGCGTTGGCATCCAGTTTTAGGAGGGGAAAGACACGGCTTTCCACAGCGCGGCTCCGTGCGATGAGGGGAGCAGCCTCAGCTGCTGATCAAACACGGATCAACC
This sequence comes from Laterallus jamaicensis coturniculus, assembly GCA_022605575.1. Taxonomy (NCBI): domain Eukaryota; kingdom Metazoa; phylum Chordata; class Aves; order Gruiformes; family Rallidae; genus Laterallus; species Laterallus jamaicensis. The sequence goes on along the minus strand of JAKCOX010000016.1, from coordinate 19,670,284 downwards.
GGCATAAGTACTATTTCTAAGTGATTTGTGCAGGCGTGGGGCTGTGTGGTCGCTGCCTGCCTGCATCCCAGCGCAGCAGCGTCCCTCAGCGAGCAGCAGGAAGGCGTCGGGGCGCCCGACAGCAGGTGGCAACAGGAGACCAGAAATGGAACGTGTACATCCCTCGGCTCAGCCTGCAAGCAGGACGGGGCCGGGACCGGGATCTCCTCCTGCTGTGCGCTGCTGACAGATTACCGGCGAGGCCTGGCTGGCCGCCCCCCAGGGAGGATGGGGCTGGGGGATGAGGGTCGGTCTCCATCCCTGTGGGGCTCATCGTGGGGCACCCGCTGCCCGGGGGAGACCCCCTGCCTGATGGCACCCCAGGGTGATGCCTCCCTGCCAGGTGAAGCAGCTCTGTTGCCCATCAGGTCACCCCATCCCGGGCTGCCTGAGCCCAAAACACACCTCTGCCTGCCAGGCCGCCCCTCAGAAGCCAGCCTTCTGCCTGGGATGGGCACTGCAGCCTCCACACAGCCAGCAACTGAGCTTGATGGGCTCAGAACCAGACCCCCCAAGGCTGCCTCGCCTCGCCTCGCCTCGCCTCGCCTCGCCTCGCCTCGCCTCTCCTCTCCTCTCCTCTCCTCTCCTCTCCTCTCCTCTCCTCTCCTCTCCTCTCCTCTCCTCTCCCCTGGCAGTCCCCATGCCCCATCGCAGGCTGGTCAGCCCATCGTGACACCACACTGGGACATCAGCACCAGTGAGGGAAAAATCACTGCCTTTAACTGCTTCTCCTGTCTCAGCAGCATGTCCTTCTCCTTGAACCCCCCTGCCCTGAGAAGACCCTTCCTGGTGAACTGGCCTCAAAGTGCTGGAAGGCACCTGGCAGCCCATACTATCCATGGGATACAATGGATAAACATCACCCCCTGGCAGCTGGAGCATCTCTGTGATACCTGGCAGGCAAAGACTTTGCTTTTGCTTTCCAGCAGCAGAGGTCGTAGGGATGCCACCGCTTGGCAGCCGAGGGAAGGGGATGGAAGAGGCTGCTGGTGTCCCCAGCTTGTCAGGGCACAGTGATGCTGGCACATCCCAGACTCTCTGGGAAGGATGGATGCATGCTGGCATCCCATCCCAGACCCAAGCAGCACCCGTGGGCACAGCCACCCAGAGCCAGCCCCTTCCCATGGGCTGTTCTCCAGAGCCAACCGCCCGCCCAGGGGGCAGCCCAGATACCTGCATGGGATGTGGCAGAGAGAAAACACCCAGCTCTGCAAGGGTCACCCGGAGCTCCCCTAAATCCCCCCAACGCGTGTGGGTAACGCACACACCAGCTGACACCCCACAGCAATCCCTCGAGCCTGTGGCTGTAGGTGACACCTCCCAAGACAGGAAAGGCGACAGCGCAGCACGTCCAGCCTCACACAGCCCCTCTGCCCGGCCCAGGCAGGGCTGGGCTGGGCTTTAAACACCACAGAAGCCATTCTGAAGGGCTCCCCTGTGCCAAAACCCAGCAGTACCACAATTCCTTTAACACCATTAATTAATTTCCATATTATTTTTATTATGGGATCACATTCCGACTGCTCCGTGCTGTGCCAGCACGGGAGTTCTACGGATCCACCATGCTCATCTTTCTTCCCACTACCCCGGTCCCTGCAAAGAGGTGAGCACTGCTCTAGCCCCATCCCTGGCCACAGCCAGGGCAGCTGCTCTGCAGGATGCTCCATATGGAAGCGGCAGAGTGCTGCAATGTGCCAGCTCCAGCTCCCCGGCTCCAGCTGCTGGACCGCTCCTGCCTCCATGACCAAGCATTCCCATCAGGCTGAGATGGTCCTCAGAGGGATGACCAGGCATGTCCCAGGGGCTCAGCCCAGCAGTTAGGTTTGTGAGAAGTAAGAAGAAAAAGAAAAGGAAGCAAATAACCAAGCTGCTTCCCTCCTTTACCTGATTTCATCCTGGGAAACAAGGTCAGCACCTCGCTCCTGTACCATGACAGCCCCTGTTCACAGCAGGTCTGATCTCTGAGATGAGCTGAAGCCCCGTTTGGATTCAACACAAACCACAGCCAACACTGCCCCCAGCCTGCCCCCTGCCAACGCTGCCCAGCTGACACCATGGCAGCCCCAGGGGTGGAGAATCCCTGTGGGATATGAGCTGCTGGGCTCATCCTGAGGGGTAACTGGAGCAGGAGGGATGTGTCAGCAAAAACCAGAATGTCACTGCCTAGTCCAAGGGGGCATCAGCAGAACCTGAAGGAGCCCACGGAATGGGTCATGGCATAAATACTCCCTGGGGCAGGTTGCACTGGGTTTGGTGAGCGAGTTTCAGAAGGGCTGGAAAGGTGGAGGAAGGGAAAGTCCTTCATAGAACACTTCCAGGGATGGGGCACCCACCACCTCTCTGGGCAGCCTGTTCCAGCCCCTCACCACTCTCTCTGGAAAAAACTTCCCCCTAATATCCAATCTAAACCTTCCCTCCTTCAGCTTCACTCCATCCCCCTTGTCCTGCCATTGTCCATCCTTTCAAAAAGTTAAATCCCCTCCTGCTTATAATCTCCCTTCAGGGACTGGCAGGCTGCAATGAGGTCCCCCCACAGCCTTCTCTTCTCCAGGCTGAACCAGCCCAGTTCCCTTAGCCTCTCTCTGCAGGGGAGCAGCTCCAGCCCAGGCTCCAGCTGGATCCAGCTACAGAAACCCCTGTGGGAACGAGGGGAAGAAATGAGTGTGCAAAGAACTGAGAAAGTCGTGATTAAATGACATGGGACAAAGCAAACGAGCCACTCTCCATCACTTACATGAGTCGAGAGGGACACGTTGAGGGTCGTGGATCCTTGGCACAGGGTGCCCAGAGAGGTGGTGGAGACCCCATCCCTGGAGACATTCAGGGTGAGGCTTGATGGGGCTCTGAGCGACCTGCTCTAGTGAAGATGTCCCTGCAGGGTAGGTCCAGATGGCCTCTGAAGGTCCCTTCCCACCTTGCCCATCCAGTTTGGTATCACAAAAGAAAGGGGGAAAAAAAAAAAAAAAAAAAAGAGAATTATTATTTTTTTTTAACTTCAGAGCAGCATGGAGCTGTGCCTGGAAAGCAGCCTGCCAGGCAGCCTGCCCCCCAAACTACCCCACTCAGCCCCCTGCCCCCCTCCCAGCCACCCAGAGCCCTTGTCAGGTGTGACCTGCTCCAGCTGTGCCTCAAACGGTACCTTTGACTTCCCACAGAAAGTTCCCAACAGTCACATCCAGGAACAGGCAGCACAACCTAACGTAAACCAACATTCTGCTGCCCACAGGAACCTTTGCACACTTGGCTTTTATGCTTTAATTGCCCCTGGTGAGCATTTATCAGCCATGTCCCGGGAGCAATTCCCATCCCTCACTATCACCACTATCGGTCCCGCTGCAAAGACAGAAGCTCCCCACAGGCTGGGGGTTCCAGAAGCCCCACAGGACCCCAGCTCGCTCCCGAGGGGCAGCCGCCTGCCCCCCACCCCCGAGCGGGATGGTCCCTTCTCATCCCCATCCCGGAAAGGGGATGGGGGGCAGAGCATCATCACCACGGCTCAGGCACGGCAGCTGAGCAGCCCACCCCCCCGCACACACACCCCCGAAAGGTGCTTGTGCCAGACCTGCTCCTCACCGCTCGTCCCAGGATAGAATTCACCCTCTGGGGTGTGTCCCGTGTGGGTATCGCGATGTCATGACAGGACCTGTGTGGAGCCGTCCATCTCCGGGGCGATAATGGCAGGACAAGGGGGAATGGTCTAAAGCTGAAGGAGGGAAGGGTTAGATTGGATATTAGGGGGAAGTTCTTTACAGAGAGAGTGGTGAGGGGCTGGAACAGGCTGCCCAGAGAGGGGGTGGGTGCCCCGTGTCTGTGGGTGTTCAAGGCCAGGTTGGATGGGACCCTGGGCAACCTTGTGTAGCTCCAGGCCTGAGGTTGGTGTCCCTGCCTGTGGCAGGGGGTTGGAGCTCTGTGACCCTTGGGGTCCCTTTCAACCCAGACCAGGCTGGGATTCTGTGATTCTATGACCCGTCAGGCTCCGTCTCAGGCACCCTGGAGACTGGGGGGAGAGGGGCTGGATCCAGAGAGACCCTGGGGGACTAGCGTGACACGGGCTGGGCCTCCAAAGCTTTACACCAACACCTTTATTTCGGGGAACTTGCAAGACCCCCCCCCTCCCCCGGCATCACCCTGGCTGCAAAGCTCCGTGCAGAGGAACAGCTGGAAGTGCCCCATGTTTTCCTAGAGCATCTTTTGGCCGGAGTCGGGCCGGGATGGGGGACGCTGCCACCCCCCAACCCCCCGAGGGGGTCTCCACGGGGCAGCTGCCCCCTCCCCATCCCCCCGAGGGGGTCCCCATGGGGCAGCTGCCCCCTCCCCATCCCCCCGAGGGGGTCCCCACCAGCATCCTCACGCTACTTCAGCCTCGAATTTCATCTCCGTGAATAAAGCCACAGATTTGGGAGGCAATTAAATAGACGTGAGCTAATGAACCCCGCGCTCCGGAGCGGCGGGTTGTGCCCATAATTAGCCGGTTCATCAGCCGCACATCCCAGGGCGGGTTGCCCCCCCCCCGCACCCTCCCCAAGCCCGCGCGCTGCCCTGCTCGAACCCCGCGGTTACTCTCAGTGTTTGGGTGCCTTTGGGGGTCTCTGGCTCACCCAGGGCGGGTGGGGGCAGCGGACAGAGCAGCCAATCCCCCCCCAACCCTCCCCACCCTGGGGGTCACCGCACCAGCATCCAAGTGCCTCGGGGTGGAGGGGGGGGGGCTTTGTGGGGGCAGCAGACAGAGCAGCCAATCCCCCCCCCCAACCCTCGCCACCCCGGGGGTCACCGCACCAGCATCCAGGTGCCTCGGAGGGGGGGTGGGAGGGGGGCTTTCCCGGCGCGGGTGGGGTTTCCCGGCGGGGCAGCTGGAAGTCCCGGCGCATTCCCACCCCTGACTCACGGCCGTGCCCGGGCTTCCCCCGCCGTGTCCGTTCCTCCCCCCATCCCCATCCCCATCCTCCCGACCCCAGCCCCGCATCCCTCCGCCTGGCGCCCCCCCCACCCCACCCCACCCCCCCGCGGCCGCGCGCGGAACAGCCGATTCCCGGAAGCGCCTCGCGCTGCTCGCGCCCGCCCCGGCGGCGGGAAACCGAAACTCGGCGGGAGGGAGGGAGGGAGGGAGGGATGGGGGGCGGGCCGGGCCTGGCCTGCGGGGCGCGGCGGAACCCGGGGAAGGGCAGGAAGAAACCCGGGGATAAAGGAGCCAGCGCAGGAGGGCTCAATAAATGCACGGGACATTAATGAATGGCCGCGACATTAATGAAAAGGCGCGTTAAAAATCAATACGTGGGTGTAAAAAACCCAAATAGGTGCCGAATTGATAAATAGATGCATCAAAAATCAATAGATGGGGGGGGGGGAAATCAAGAAACAGATGTAAAATTAATAAATAGGGACATCAAAAATTAATAAGTGGGTGGAAATTAATAAATAGGTGCCGAAATAATAAATAGATATACATAAAAATAATGAAGAGGTGGGAAAATTAATATATAGATGCCAAATTAATAAATAGATGCATCAAAAATCAATAGATAGGTGGAAAAATTTTAAAAATGCAAATTTAATTAATAGGGACATCAAAAATTAATAAATGGGTGGAAATTAATAAATAGATATACATAAAAATAATAAAGAGGTGGGAAAATTAATATATAGATGCCAAATTAATAAATAGATGCATTAAAAATCAGTAGATAGGTGGAAAAATTTAAAAAATGCAAATCTAATTAATAGGGACATCAAAAATTAATAAATGGGTGGAAACTAATAAATATACATAAAAATAATAACGAGGTGGGAAATTAATAAATAAATGCATCAAAAATCAATAGATAGGTGGAAAAATTTAAAAAAAGATGCAAATAAATAGGGGCATCAAAAATTAATAAATGTGTGGAAATTAATAAATGGGTGCCGAATTAATAAATAGATATACATAAAAATAATAAAGAGGTGGGAAATTAACAAATAGATGCCAAATTAATAAATAAATGCATAAAAAACTAATAGATAGGTGGGAAAATCAAGAAACAGATGCAAAATTAATGAATAGGGACATCAAAAATTAATAAATGGGTGGAAATTATTAAATAGGTGCCGAATACATAGATAGAGAAAAATAATAAAGGGTGGGGAATTAATATATAGATGTCAAATTAATAAATAGATGCATCAAAAATCAATAGATAGGTGGAAAAATCAAGAAACAGATGCAAAATTCATATAAGTACATCAAAAATTAATAAGTGGGTGGAAATTAATAAATAGATATACATAAAAATAATAAAGAGGTGGGAAATTAACAAATAGATGCCAAATTGATAAATAGATGCATACAAAATCAATAGATAGGTGGAAAAATCAAGAAACAGATGCAAAATTAATAAATAGGTATATAAAAATTAATAAATGGGTGGAAATTATTAAATAGGTGCCGAATTAATAAATAGATATACATAAAAATAATAAAGAGGTGGGAAATTAACAAATAGATGCCAAATTAATAAATAGATGCATAAAAAATCAATAGATAGGTGGAAAAATGAAGAAACAGATGTAAAATTAATAAATAGGGACATCAAAAATTAATAAGTGGGTGGAAATTAATGAATAGGTGCCGAATTAATAGATAGATATACATAAAAATAATAAAGAGGTGGGAAATTAATATATAGATGCCAAATTAACAAATAGATGCATCAAAAATCAATAGATAGGTGGGGAAAAAAAAAGATGCTAATTTAATAAATAGGGACAGCAAAAATGAATAAATGGGTGGAAATTAATAAATGGGTGCTGAATTAATAAATAGATATACATAAAAATAATAAAGAGGTGGGAAATTAACAAATAGATGCCAAATTGATAAATAGATGCATAAAAAAATCAATAGGTGGGAAAATCAAGAAACAGGTGCAAAATTAATAAAAAGGTATATAAAAATTAATAAATGGGTGGAAATTAATAAATAGGTGCCGAATTAATAGATACATAAAAATAATAAAGAGGTGGGAAATTAATATATAGATGCCAAATTAATAAATAAATGCATTAAAAAATCAATAGATAGGTGGGAAAATCAATAAACAGATGCCAAATCAATAAATAGATGCACCAAAAATCAATTGATAGGTGGGAAAAATCAATAAGCAGCTGCAAAATTAATAAATAGGTATATAAAAATTAATAAATGGGTGGAAATTAATAAATAGGTGCCAAATTAATAGTTACTTAAAAATAATAGAGAGGTGGGGAATTAATATATAGATGTCAAATTAATAAATAGATGCATTAAAAATCAATAGATAGGTGGGAAAATCAAGAAACAGATGCAAAATTAATGAATAGGGACATAAAAAATTAATAAATGGGTGGAAATTAATAAATAGATATACATAAAAATAATGAAGAGGTGGGGAATTAATATATAGATGCCAAATTAATAAATAGATGCATACAAAATCAATAGATAGGTGGAAAAATCAAGAAACAGATGCAAAATTAATAAATAGGTATATAAAAATTAATAAATGGGTGGAAATTATTAAATAGGTGCCGAATTAATAAATAGATATACATAAAAATAATAAAGAGGTGGGAAATTAACAAATAGATGCCAAATTAATAAATAGATGCATAAAAAATCAATAGATAGGTGGAAAAATGAAGAAACAGATGTAAAATTAATAAATAGGGACATCAAAAATTAATAAGTGGGTGGAAATTAATGAATAGGTGCCGAATTAATAGATAGATATACATAAAAATAATAAAGAGGTGGGAAATTAATATATAGATGCCAAATTAACAAATAGATGCATCAAAAATCAATAGATAGGTGGGGAAAAAAAAAGATGCTAATTTAATAAATAGGGACAGCAAAAATGAATAAATGGGTGGAAATTAATAAATGGGTGCTGAATTAATAAATAGATATACATAAAAATAATAAAGAGGTGGGAAATTAACAAATAGATGCCAAATTGATAAATAGATGCATAAAAAAATCAATAGGTGGGAAAATCAAGAAACAGGTGCAAAATTAATAAAAAGGTATATAAAAATTAATAAATGGGTGGAAATTAATAAATAGGTGCCGAATTAATAGATACATAAAAATAATAAAGAGGTGGGAAATTAATATATAGATGCCAAATTAATAAATAAATGCATTAAAAAATCAATAGATAGGTGGGAAAATCAATAAACAGATGCCAAATCAATAAATAGATGCACCAAAAATCAATTGATAGGTGGGAAAAATCAATAAGCAGCTGCAAAATTAATAAATAGGTATATAAAAATTAATAAATGGGTGGAAATTAATAAATAGGTGCCAAATTAATAGTTACTTAAAAATAATAGAGAGGTGGGGAATTAATATATAGATGTCAAATTAATAAATAGATGCATTAAAAATCAATAGATAGGTGGGAAAATCAAGAAACAGATGCAAAATTAATGAATAGGGACATAAAAAATTAATAAATGGGTGGAAATTAATAAATAGATATACATAAAAATAATGAAGAGGTGGGGAATTAATATATAGATGCCAAATTAATAAATAGATGCATACAAAATCAATAGATAGGTGGAAAAGTCAAGAAACAGATGCAAAATTAATAAATAGGTATATAGAAATTAATAAATGGGTGGAAATTAATAAATAGGTGCCGAATTAATAAATAGATGTAACCCAGTGCCCCCCAACAAACAGAGGGAGTTATGAATGAGGAAGGGCAAGAGGTCAGAGTGTGGATGTGCCTCTGAAAACCCTGGTGCAATGCCTGGGCTTCACCCTGGCTCTCAGGGCCCTGGTGGAAGGGTCTGGGGAGGGGGGCACCCGTCTGCTGTCCCCAGGAGCCCACCCGTCCCTGCAGCCCTGCGGCACTCGGGCCCACGCAACCCCCGCGAAAGGGCAACTTCTCCATTCCTGCCCTAAGTCAGCAGTCCTGCGATGGGAGCCCTGAGTCACGCGCTGCCCCCAGCGATGCACCCGTGGGGGGGCACCTATGGGTGCCACACATGGGCTGGATGGCAGCTCTGGCCATCCCCAGGGTGTCCCTGCGCCAGTGGCAGCCATACGGCTGGGACAGGGACAGCCCCATCCCGCTGAGACCCCATCCGCTTGGAGGAGAGTCGGGGGCTGGAGGGTCTCCGTGGGGGCGTAAGGGATCTGTGCTCTGTGTCCCACCTGACAGGGAGGGTGAGATGCCTGAATAGGGGAGGCCACAAGGATCCACCTGGGATGATACTTCCCTGCAAGGGCCCCCCACATCCGGCTGGGGGGGGCTGAAGTGGGGGTACCCCCATGCCTTGGTGGGGAGAAGGATGTGAGGGATCCTTCCCCTGGCTGCAGATCCACCAGCAGCCCTTCAGCCATCTGGACTATCAGGAGCTCTCCAGTGTCCAGCTGGACACATTCCTTAGCTTTGTCCTTTCCTGAAGGGGGGGGAGGACAAGACACAGGAAGGGGGAAACCCCCCTCTTCCAGCAGCCCCAAGCAAAGCCTGTGACAGCAGTGAGCAGCTGGAGCCTGGTGTGCCTGGGCTGGCCAGGGCTGTGGTACTGGCCTTGCCGAAACCCTCTGAGTGTTTTCCAAGCACCAAACTTGCTGATGGAAGTCACATTGTTATCAGACAAGGCTGCTGTTCTCGCCTGCACTCCATATTTGGGCAGAAGCAGCCTGCTTCTAGGTTAATAGCTAATAATCAATACCAAACGAAGGGCTGGGGCAGCGGGCTGGGCGTGAGCCACCATCCCAGCACATCCTGCTTTTGCTCCCCCATCCCTTGGCTCCTAACAGCCCTAACGTGACAAGCCCAGCAGTGTTTTTGAGTGTCTGTGAGAGCTTCCTTTTTGGCAGACGCTTTGCACGAGGGTGGGATGGAGCAGTGGTTGCTGAGGCTCTTCCTCAGGCAGAGATGGGACACTCAGGTCACTGCGCTGCAGGCTCCAGATGAAGGAGCCTTTTCCTGGGGAGCTACAGCGGGTCCCCAGGGTCTCCCTGCCTGTGTGCTTGTGGGTACTCTGCCCAGGCTTGGCTGGCTGGCTGCAGCAGGCTGCAGGCAGGAGGTGGGTGGTAGCCCCAGTGAGCCCCCAGCACAAGCTGGACCCTGTGATGGCCAGGGGACACTGCCCTGGCCTCCGGCTGGGCTGGCCTGTCCTCCCCCTCCCCACAGCTGGGAAGTTTGGCACCTTTTCCCATCAGTCCAGTAAGCAGAAAACCCTTCCAGCTCAGACCTAGACGAGGGGCACAACCAGTCTCCTCTACAACATGTTGCTCATCCTGCAGCTCTCTTCGGTTTAACTCCTGCTCTTCAGATGGCTCATTGGGCAGGAATGTTCACTCAGACCCGCCACCTTCAGAGGGGTGCTCAAAGGGCATCTTAAAGAAACACCACCAACCCACAACCTAAAAAAACCCCAAAACTAAAAAACAACCCCACCTTTAGTAAACAACTCACCTTTTTCCTACTGCTGTCAGCCCCAGAGCATGGGGGGAACTTCAGCAGTGTAAAACGAACAGACCCCCCATTTGACTTCAGACAGGCTCTCTGCCAGGATGCTGGGACCCCTGTGGGGGTCAGCGTGGTCCCATGGCTGCCCTTGGTGTGCCCTGGGCTGGCAGGCAGGGCATTTTGAGGCAGGGGGAAAGCTCCAGCTCCCAGCATTGCTCCCACCTGCTCCTGGAGAGGAGCGAGTGTCTGACCTTTGGCAGGGAGGCTCAGGCTGCTGCAGCTCTGCATCATCAGGCAAACTCAGCACAGCTGCCAGGTGCCTGCAGCTCACAGGACTTTCCTTGGCAAGTGGCTCATGAGAGGTCTGTGCCCTCCTGCAAGGCTGAGAGAAAAGTGAGGAGCAGGGAAAGTCCGGGCACGCAAGTCAAATTCCTGGAATTTCCTTTGCTTCCCACCGACCCCAGGCCCAGGGTCTCATTTGGTTTGGTTGAAAGATTCACCGTGCCCCGGAGCAGGGAGGGGGCAGAGCCGAATCGATTTCGGGCCCTGAGACAGGTCTCTCTCATTCCAGGAAACTGTAAAGGGCCCATCCCAGGATCTATTTATTGTAGCCCGCAGATCAGAGCGCTCAGTAGTATTACCTCATGCCATCTGGGCAGAGTTTCAACATTTCTGACATTATTCATTCTCCTGCATGTGCTTCAGCCCAACTTCCTTTTTGTAAGAGAGGCATTTATAAGAAATGGAAACAGCTTGCAGCCAGTCTTGTGCTCTCAGGGCAGCCGACTGAGAAGCTGCTATGGGGGGGGGGTGTTTTTTCTTTGCTCTTAGCCCCTGTTGCTGCCTCATTCTCCATCTCTGCTCCACTGTAACCCTTTGCAGCCAGGAGAGCCCACAGGAGAGCCCTGGCACCATAGCGTGAGGGTTGTTGGGTAGTCATTAGCAGGGTGATAACGAAGTCTCAGCACTGTATTGCCCCAGTTAGCTGTTTCTGGGTTGGGTGGGGAAAGGGGAGGAAGGCCTGAGGTTGGTGTCCCTGCCTGTGGCAGGGGGGTTGGAGCTCTGTGATCCTTGGGGTCCCTTCCAACCCATGCCATTCTATGATTCTATGAAGGCAGATGGGGAAGGGCTGGGATTGGAGTGGGTTTCTCCTAAGACAGGTAGAAAGGAGGAACAGGCCCTGGCAGAGAGGGGTCTGGCAGGGCTGTTGAGCTCTTGGTGGGCATGGGGAGGTCATGGTGCAGCGATGGAAGGAAGCAGCCAGGCCCGTGAGGAAGCAGATAAGAGGCTCCCTCTCGCTCTTCCCCTCCACAAACCCCCGCTCCATCCTGTGGTTATTCACTCCCCCCACCCAAATACTGCTGGGGCATGCAGACCTCAGGCCCTGCTCCCTCCTGGCTCTCACTGCCAGTCACCAGAGGCAGCTTTCCATGGCAGCCCCCACCCCCTCACCCCTCTCCCCATTGCCAAAGCAGGGATTCCCCACTGCAGAGCTTCTCCTAGTCCTGGGGAGGGAAAAACTACAAAGCAAAGGCTCCCACCAACGCTTGGTGTAACGCTCAAGCTCTTCCCCTCCAAGACACCTCAGGGATTTAAATCCCAAGGGTCACCTGTCCCGTTCACCCCTCGTGTGTAGCACCAGGTGAGCGCAGGGTTGATGCATCATGTTGATGCATACGTGCCCTAAATGAGGTGCCACGGTGGAGCCCCATCCTTCTGCATGCACCTCTGCCCCAACAGCACGGCCTTCCATGAGGGAAGGGCAGTCTGCCTCTGGCTCAGCTTGGAAAGGCGCCCAGGGCTGGGAAGTTATCGGAAGGCTGATAGACTCCCACGCTGCTGCCCTGGCACACACTTACTGGGAGGGGAATGCATCCTGGAGTTTGTACCCACTCCTGCAACTGTCTCTGCACTGCAGCGTGCTGGTTTCCTTCTCTCCCCAGCTCCTCACAGAGTGCTCCTGATGATCAGAGCCAAATGGCTCTGCTCAGGGGTAGAGAGCACGGGAGATTTCAGCAAGGAGTGATAAGGTGGGAAAGATGCTCCTTTCTCACTGCCAGAAAAGCAACGTGCCCTGAGCAGCCCTGCCAGCAGGCTGGGCGCCCATGGATGGGCAAGTTGGTGCTGCTTGTCCCCAGGAAGGAGACAGCCAGGCCTTCAGCTGGAGGCAGCAGCTCTGGCTGGCCAGCATACAGTGCTGCTGGCTGGAAACTGCCCGTTTCACGGGTCAATATCGCACAGTTCAATATTAACCACAGTTTATTTTATATAGTGCAGGAGCAAAGCCATCTTGAACTGCTTTTTGTGGCAGCTTAACCAGCCACAGCATGGAAGATGAGGAACAAGGGACCTCAGTGTGCCCAATTCCTACCCCTCTCTTCTGGCAGGCTGTGCCAGGTTCATGCTTTTGAATACGAGTCTTCCTGGGAGCACCTTATTTCAGGGTGCTGCTAACCAAGACAGAGGGGTGCCCACTGCAGAATAACCAATACCACTTGCTGGAGCATCAGTGGGGAGAGGAAGGGGAGTTTGATTTGGTTTTACAAGACAATATTATTAAATATTTCGTCTGCATTAGGAAAGCAATCCCAGACTTGAGATCTCCCTGGATGGGGTGGATGTGATGTGGTATTTTAGCAACCAGTGCCTCAGCCCACCATTAAACCAAGAGAACTGCCAAATCTATGTGAGAAAAGGGGGAGCATCACTGAGTGAGGCCTGAAAGGCCAAGCAAGAGCCCCAGGGAAGGCTGCAGAGAAATAAACCTGGAGCAGGGCTGCAACTCTGCAGAGCATCGGAGGTGTTGGCATTCGTGGAGACTCTCCCTGGGTGATAAACTGGGTGGAGCAGGACGGTTTTATAGCCAACCTCCCATGGACTCCCGGAGCTGCCTGGGTTATTCCTCGTGTGCGTTCCCATTTGTGTGGGATTTAAGTGGGGATTCTCCCTGCACTGACCCAGCTGCTGGAACGGCTGCTTGGGTAGCGCTAGGAATGGGAGGAAGGAGCTGGGTTTGGAAGGAGGAGGCCTCCTGAACTGCAGTGCAGGGAGAGCCTGACACACAGTGACATCGGGGAGAAACAAGTTGTTATTTCCTTGTTTCAGCTGAGAGATAAGAGAGAAGCAAACAAACAGAAGGCATCCCAGCTTGGGCAGGTCGTGCTCCGGGGAAACTTGCTGTGCAGATATGGGACAGATACAATGTCCAATTAAGTTCCACTGAGTAGGAGCCATATGGGTTTAAACCAGAGGGGAAAAAGTGGAGATTCAGGGTTGGGACCTCCAATGTTCTTCGTGCATTTCTATTCTGGGTCTATTTGGCGTCTCGTGCCAAGTCCCACCGAAGATATGGACTAAAAATAGCCAGTCAGGATGATGAAGTCATGGATCCAAAAAGTCACTGTTCAAAGTTCAGCCATTTAAAGCGTCTGAGATGTGTTTGGTGTATGCACACACGGGCTCCTCCGACCAGGAAGCTCAGAACTCGTTTTTCTTAGAGCCGGGTGATGGGGTAAAAACCAACCATGGGGAGTTGGAGCTCCAAAGGAACAGAAGTGTGATGGTTTTTTAGTCAATATTTAGGCTGTATAAGAGGTTCTGTGACTATTTTTCTGGATTACATTTGCTCTGGAACCTCACACTCCTCCCATCATCTCTTTTCTTCAGGCTACTCCTTTGTTACCTCTTATTCCTCTAGATTTCTGGACACCTTACGCTGAGGAGTGACCCTATGTCCTCTCACAGCCTAGAAACAATCCATGTCTGAGTGCTGTTCCTACCTCACCTGTGTACCTCTTTCCTTCTTTGACTAATTGCTTTATTTACCTAATATATCCTATTTTTCTCTACACCAAAAGCTCACTGGTGAATGGTGCCTCACCCAGCACAAAGAGCCAACTGGGGGATACTGTGGCAAGATGGAATTGTCAAGCAGAAAGAGAAATAAAGAGCAAAAAAGTAAGCACAGCACACCTACAAAGTGGTTTTCTGCACTTAAAAACCAAGCTTGGGCTTTTCTTTAATCTCTAAACTAAAGGAAAAGGAGGAAACTTGCCAGTGGGCAGTGTGTGTGTGCCACTGTTTGCCCAGGCTGCCCACACATCTTTCCACCTCCCTCCCAAGCACACCTTCCCATCAAGGCAGCCCTGGAGGAATGGAAAATGAAATAGTTAAAAGTGCCCCAATATTCTGCCAGGTTCAAGGCACCTTGAAGACATTGGACACAAACCTAATCCCACTGGCATCCTGGTGCAGTGGAGTGGGGGAAGTCCTGGTGGTTTCAGCAGCCTTCTGAAGCTGTCCTCTCCCTTCCACACGCTCAGCTGGGAGCGGTAGGAGAGGACAATACCAGTGGTCACCCTTTATGTCTCCTAACACACCTGACACACAGCCCAGGCCAGGGGAAGATGGGAGGAAAAAAGCCCATTGTTGGGGTTTGCAGAATGCTTTCATCGCCCTCCCACCCCCACCCCCACACACCCCTTTGCCTCTTACCCTGAGAGCTGGTGATAGGCTGTATCCCTCTCATGAAATCAGAGCATCCCAAGTCTGAAACCCCCACGGCAAAGCGGCTGGGACTGGCTGGCTACTGGGACCTGTATGAGGAAAAGCACTTTTAAAAAGGCTGTTACAGCTACAAGGAGGCTGAGGAATCCTGTTAGCCTGCCCAGGCTTTCAAAGCAATGATGGAGCAAACCCAGGCAGCATCTGGTCCCACTTCTCCCCAGAACAGTGGGCTGCTGAGGCTGGGAGGAGCCCGTGTCACACGACCATCACCTGGCTTAGGTGCACCACGAGGTGCAGAGGCATTGCAGCACTCACCTGTTTCTTTCAGGATGCATTCCATGCACATGCAACACTGGGATGCAGCAGCACACTCCTGTACAAATTCCTTGCACCCCTGGGAGGGCCGGTGCTGGCACCTGACTACTCGTTGTGTACTAACCACTACCTGCCATGAAAGAGTAAACATGGAGGAGAGGATGGGGTATCACTCACCATCTTCCCATGCTTTCCTTTTCTGTTGACCTCCTTTCTACCCCCTGTGCCTGTTCCTCCAGGCCCTACCACATCCTTTCTGCAAACTGCTTACACTAAATAAATGAAAATACATTTTTGGACCTCCCTGCCTGTTAGTCCTGCTGCCAACAACAAAAGCATGTCCTTTGGTCCTTTGGAGCCGGTCCCGAGTCCCATGCCAGTGCTCGGAGGGACCGGGCTGCTCGAGGGGACACCAGGGCCGGTTCCAGGATGCTCAGCAGCGAGTTGAGCAGGAGCAGCCTGAGCGCTGGCCCAGCTCCCATCCGACTCCGACCAACCCCGAGTAGACCCCGCATGGCATCCCTTCCCCTTCCTTCCCGCAGTCAGGAGGGTTGCTGCGGGCTGGGAAGGGCAGGGAGGGTGGTGTTGAGATTACCGGGCTGCCGCCGCCTGCCCGGGAAGCAGGTGAACAGCAGCCGCGCAGGGGGAGCACGGGCCGGGGCCGGGACCTTCGAGGGGTGTGGGGGGGAACTTTAGGTGGGTGGGGGCCGGGTCCCTCGGTGCGTGGGGGCCGGGACCTTCGGGGAGTTGGGGGCCGGATGCCTCGGGGGGTTAGGGCCGGGTCCCTCGAGGAGTAGGAGCCGGGTCCCTCGGTGCGTGGGCGCCGGGACTCTCGGGGAGTGGGGGACGGGGGTGGGTCGCTCGGTGGATGCGGGCCAGCTCCCTCGGGGAGTAGGGGGGTTGAATCATGGGTGGGTCGGGGCCGGGTCCCTCGAGTAGGAGCCGGGTCCTTCGGTGAGGAGGGGGGTGGGTCGCTCGGTGGGTGCGGGCCAGCTCCCTCGGGGAGTAGGGGGGTGGAACCATCGGTGGGTCGGGGCCGGGTCCCCCGGGGAGTGGGTGGGGGCGGATGCCTCGGTGGATGGGTGTCGGGTCCCTCGAGGGGTGGGAGCCGGGTCCCCCGGGGCCGGTGCGGGGTCGGTGCCGCATCCCGCACCCACGCAGGACAGCGGCGGGGCGGGGCTGGGCGGGGTGTGGGGGGGGAGGCCGGGCGGGGGGGGGGGGGCAGGCCGGGCGGGGGGGGCAGGCCGGGCGGGGGGGGGGGGGGGGCAGGCCGGGCGCTCCCCCCGCGCCGCTGGTGCTACAACAGCGTGATTTCCCCGAAGTGATGCCGGCGGCGGCGGCCAATGGGCGGCGCGGCCGCTCCCCGCGGCGGCGCTGATTGGCTGGGACGCAGCCGGGCCCGGGGCGGCGGGGAATCCCGGCCGCCGCCGCGTTATACCCGAGGGCGCGCCCCGCGGGCGGCAGAGGCGGGTCGGCGGGTAGCGGGGTCGGACGCACGGCTCGGCGCTGCACACCACGGCACTGCACACCACGGCATAGGACTGATCGGCTCGGCTCGGCTCGGCACAGCGAGGTGGGTCGCGATGCGTCCTGTCCCGACACTGGCTCCCGCTTTGCACGGCACCGGGGCAGCGGAACGGCTCGGCTGGGCTCGGCTGCGCTTGCCGAGAGGGGGCAGCGCCGGCTTTCCCCGTACGGAGGCGGCTTGGAGCCGCGGGGTTCATGGAGCTGGCAGCCGTCGGGCGGGCACCGGGCATCCCTCCGACGGGCAGCGGCCGCGGCCCCTTTCCCGACCCACGGGAAGAGACGGGGCGGGATGTGTGTGTGTGTCCCCTCCCTGCACTGCGCGGGGCCGGCACGTCCGGGCGCGGCTGCCGCTCCGGAGGCTCCGCTCCGCCGTTGAGCGTGTGCCAGGCGCCGAGTTCGGGGGCCGGATCCTGCAGCCCCCCGCGGGGTGCAGCCCCGGCTGCCCTGCTCCCCGGGACGGCCGTGCTGCGGGCCGCTGTCCCGCCGCCGGACGCGCTGCGCGCTGGGGAAAGTTAAAAACGGCCCGTGAGCGGAACGTTGGGGCTGCCTTGAGAAAAACACGGCGGGCAGGAAATTATTTCTGCAGAGGAAGGGCTGGGAGGGCCGCCCCGCTCCGGCTGCGCGGCGGGGCCGGGTCCTGCGCGGTCGCGGCCCCGGGCGCGGTTCTGCAGGGACGGGTCGCGCTGCTACCCGGGGATCCCCCCTGCAGCAGGGCGGGCAGTCGTGTGTCCATCCCAACCCCCCCCCAAACCCCCAACTCCGACCCCCCCTCCTTGCGCAACTGAATTAATAATAAACTTTGAAGCGGGCGGCTCTCTGAGGCCGCGGAGGGGGTGTGCGGGTGTCCCGCACCCAATCCCGGGAACACCGCGGCGGTGCTGGCCGTGGGCACCCTCCCAGGGCCGGGGGTCGGGACCGGGCTCCGTCCCTGGCTGCCCCGTCCCACGCACAGCCCCTCCCCCGCCCCCGCCCCGCGGCCCGGGCTGAGCGCCCGCCGGCCCCTGGGCAGGATTTAACCCCCGAGGGGTGGTTTTGGTGCTGAGCGGGGCGCAGGTGGGAGATGCTGAAGGAAAAGAGTTCTAAGATTCTGGAAAAGTAGTTTGGGTGGCGCCGCTGCTGTCAGCTGAGGGATGGGGAGGGAGGGATGGGAAGGATGGGGGGGGATGGGGAGGGAGGGATGGGAAGGATGGGGGTGGGGGGGATGGGGAGGGAGGGGTGACGCCAGAGAATGGTTACTAGTGATGAGGAGGGTTTTTTTTGCTGACCTGTTGTTCCCCTCACAGGCAAGATGCCGGTGTCAAGAATGCGCATGAGGCCCTGGCTGGAAATGCAGATTAATTCCAACCAAATCCCAGGACTGATATGGATCAACAAGGTGAGGGCTCTCCTCATCGTCACTGCTATTCCCTCTGTGCCATCAGCCACCCTTGTTCTTAGGCTGCGCTAAAACTTAAGCCAGGCTCACCAAGGGAAGGAAGGGGGGTGGGGGGTGGGGGGAACTTGTGAGCGTTGAGTTTACAAAACAGCCAGGCTTGTTTACAGAGAAGGTGGCCCTGCCTGGGATGGAGTGTAGTGCTCCCAGCTTTTTCCTGGGTAAATTCTCAGGAGGGAAATGCTAAAGTAAAAGAAAAGCAGCCTGAACGTGATGGAGAAGCAAGGAAGCCCCAAGACCTCTTACAATTCCTGCTGCAGCCCACTCGAGCCAGGTCACCTCTTGGCTCAGTGGAGCAGCTACTGCTACACTCCCAGTTGCAACCAGTTTTAAGATCGGAGCTGAGAGAAACTCTGTCTCACTTTGGTGGGGGTGATAGGTCTCTGTGCCTGCCCCCAGGGTGACATCACCAGGCTTACCGAACCAGGCCTGAGGTTTCCATGTCCACCCCAAGGTGGCATTTAAGCTAGAACATGCTCTTCTTCAGGTTCCTGCAGGATCTTCCCCTTTGGAAAGGGATGCTCTACCACAGCGTACCTGGGAAACACACTGCAGCGGATGATGTGTTAATAGATGCAATTTATTTCAATTATCCTAGGATGAAATTGATGATAATGCTTAATCCCCACACCATACCACACATGCCTCTCCCAGATTCAGATTCCTAAAAAGCCTTGCAATACCTTGAACAGCCTAGAGAGAACAATGAGTGCTGAATTAAGATATCAGGCAGAGGGTTTATAAAGTTCCTGAGCTGCTGCTGCGAATTCTTTGATTAAATCCATCATCCCATGGGATGCTCCTTTTTTTTTTTTTTTTTTTTTTTCCCTTTAATTCAAATCCCTTTTGGTTTCACTCCAGGATAAGATGATGTTTCAAATCCCATGGAAACATGCAGCTAAGCATGGCTGGGACATGGAGAAGGATGCCTGCCTATTCAGGAGCTGGGCCATTCATACAGGTGTGTGCTGGCTTTACACTTCCATGGCTCCTACCGAGAGCTCAGGTGCTTCTGTCTTGACTTCCACCCTAAGTAGTTAATAAAACTACCTGGGGTGTAAGGTTTAACTTCCACCCCAGTAGTTAATAAAACTACCTGGGGTGCAAGTTTTAATGACTACTAGTAGTTTTATTAACTACTGGGGGGTGTGTATGTCAGAGAAAATAGAGAGATAATTGGTTTTTTTGGTGGGAAGAACTGGCACTGGGAAGCCTATAAACACTCCCCCCACCTCCTCTTTACAGGCAGGTATAAAGTAGGTGAGAAGGACCCTGACCCGAAAACCTGGAAGGCGAATTTCCGCTGCGCCATGAATTCACTGCCTGACATCGAGGAAGTGAAGGATAAAAGCATCAACAAAGGCTCCAGCGCCGTCAGGGTCTACAGGATGCTGCCACCCCTGACAAAGGATCAGAAGAAAGGTGAGCCCTCAGCCCCGCGGTTCAAACACCCCTGAGCTCTCCTGCTCCACGTAGGCAGGGTACAGCAGGCCTGTGAGTAGCTAGTCACTGCTTAATGCCCCGAGTAACGCTTTGTACAAACAGCTCCTTTGATCCCAGGTTCTTTGATGGTGCCTGAGGGCATCATGGGAGGTGATGGGGACCTGCTGCTGCTGCTGGGCGGTGATGGGGACCTGCTGCTGCTGCTGGGCGGTGATGGGGACCTGCTGCTGCTGCTGGGCGGTGATGGGGACCTGCTGCTGGGCGGTAGCAGAGCTCCAAGCCGCAAGCGGGGGCGCTCGCCTGAGCTGTCAGCCCCGCAGCCCCTTCTCACCTGCAGCTTGTTTTTATTGCACAGAGAGGAAGTCGAAGTCTTCGAGAGAAGCAAGAAACAGGAGCAAGAGAAAGGTATGTGTCTAGAGGCAGCTGAAGGAGCTCGAGGCTGCGGTGCCTTTTGGGGCTTCATTTCTATTTTCATAGGGGAACTGGGGTGTTTTTAGACAAGGCTGTCATGCTTTGCCCTTATTTCTGTAGCCCTACGAGGACATGAGGACGGAGGAGTCAGCAGAAAGGCTAACCAACACTCCTCTGCCAGATGACCACAGTGGCTACACTGTTCACGACTACACGGGGCAGGAAGTGGAGGTTGAGAGCACGTCCATCACCTTAGGTGAGACTCAGCTTTTAACCTCTCTGAGCAGAGTGGAAAGTGCTACTCATGCTAAACCCACAGCCTCCCTGCTGAAGGGCTGAGATGACTCCTAGGGCTGGCTGTGCCATGGGATGGGCAGGGAGGAAAGGGAGGCGGTTGTGTCTCTCCTGTGGGTACCAACTCCTCCTGCTGCATCCTGCAGACCTCTCCTCGTGCGAGGTGAGCGGCTCCCTGACTGACTGGAGGCCACCCATGGAAATCACCATGGCTGACAGCACCAACGACCTCTACCAGCTCCAGGTGTCTCCGCTGGCTTCGTCCTCAGAAGGTGGGTATTGCTTTTTTCCTACCTTGGTCTTCCAGCAGCCTTGGGGAGGCAGGTTGGAGGCCAGGCAGGGGGATGGAGGAGTGCCTGGGGCATCAGGAGAAATGCCATTTGTCTCATGGAAAAAAACCAACCTCCACATGATGGATTTGGGTCTCTGGAGCTGCCAAACCAGCCAGGTTACAGAGGGGCATTTGCCACCTGCAGAAGGAGCTGCTCATGGGTGAAAGGCTCTGGAATGCTGTTTGCTTTGCACTTGTGGGCAAAGGGGCAGGCTTCATCACCCAGACTCAACATGATGGCATGGACAGGTCAGCCTGTAAAGAGGAAGAGAGATTTCTGAGTCTGGAGGGTGGGACTGGGGATCCAGAGGCAGGTGGAAGGAGGTGATGCAGGACAGAAGTTAGGTACCATAGTGACAGTGGAGGTAAACACACTTACCAGTCTGGAAAAATAGAATTACCGTGGATATACTGGAGTGTGTTCCTCTTGCATACCAAGCAGCCTTCCTCCTACATACCAAGTGGAATCTCTGCTCTGGGGAGTCTTGGGGAGGCATCAGAGCTGGCTGGAGCACCCCAACATGTGGTTGTAGAAGAACATCCATAATGAAAGGCTGTGGGGAGCCTGGGGCCTCCCCTCCTAAACCCCTGAGACCCTCCTCAGTGTCATCCGGGTGGGAAGGGAGGAGTAAAAGGCAGTGGGGTTGTGTGACAAGAGAGTATGAAGTGGGTTGTGTGGTGAAGAAGCAGAAGTGGGAGGGATAACGTGCCAGGAGCTGACATCTAGGGGTTTTCTTCTTTTTTTCCATGTCCTTACGAAACAGTCACGGACGAAGATGAAGAGGAAATCAATCCAGACATTTTTAAGGTAAAACCATCCCTTCTGGGTAGAATAGCATTGCCCAAAGTTGTTGGCACCACGAGAGGAGGGGAAGCAGCTCTCTGACCCAGACCCATATGAGCTGAGTGTATGCTTAAGTAGTCCAGGACAGTCAGTGAGGGAGCCTGAAAACAGCAATGTCACAAGGAGGCTCCTTTGCAAACACGAGCTGCAGAGGGGACAGCCATGGAAATGTTTACTTACCCAGTGAAAGCTGCAGGAAGCTGCTGGGTGCTGTAGAAGTCAAGGTGGCTGTAGCAGAGCCTGTGAAGGTCTCTAGACCTTTCTGCTCTGCCCTTCCTTCCACCTCAGGCGCTTAATCGGCGTCTCCAGACACATCGCTGATAAGACAGGCATTTCATCACCAAAGGTGCTCTGGCCCTTCCTGCTTGGCATTAACTTTGGATTTTTATTTATTTATTTTTTTAAACCCCTGAGTAAACCAAGTGTTACATAATTTAACATGGAAAGATATCATTAGCTCTTTTTCACTTACCCACATTCTAACGCGGAGAGAGAGAGACACCCAACGCTGCACCCCCAGAAAGGAGGGGTGTTTTACACCATCTCCTGGTTCTCTTACAGCTGCTTGAGCCAGCCCAGGACTGGCACACCACCAGTGTGGGTGGGAAAGGCTTTCTGACCAACGAGCCGGGCACGCAGGCCATGTGCAGCACGTACAGCTACAAGGAGCAGGACGGGGAGATCGACACGACTTCGGGTACGGGCACCGTGGCGGCTGGGCCAGGAGGGTGCAGGGGAGGGCTGGGGTGCAGGGAGGGTGTGAAGCCAATGGAGGGTTTCACCCATCCATCCCTGTGTTCTGAGGCTTCCAAGCAGGCTGTAAGGATCACCCAAAGGGGGAGGAGGAACATGCCTCCAGTGAGAGTACTGCTTGGGTTTAGGGTCATGTGCACCAAGCTGTGCCAGCTTCCAGGAGCTCCTGGCAGCACCACTGAGGATTCTCCACTAGCAGTAGTCTAAATGGGACAGTTTGTTGGAGAGTGTTTGGAGTATTTTAGCCAAGTATCAGCCTGAGGGATTTACATCTGTGCTATCTATCAGTTTTTGGTACATTTACCCCCCCCCTTTCCTCCCCCCCCACACACACTGTTTTGCTCTTGCTGCATGTGACTGGGTATTAATTTGTGGTTTATTTTGTCTAGGAGAGCTGGAGTTTAGGTTCTTCGACCAGAAAAACAGCCTAGACTTCTCCTGGATGGAGACAATGAGACCTACCATGCAAGCCATTCCCTGTGGCTTGTAAACCCCTGGCTTCCTCCAGCCACAAACTGCTCTTGGATTGAAGTTTTGACAAGCCTGAAGAGGATGGAAGAAACTGCTTGTTACTGACTGAAGAAAGTAGCTTTTCTATTCCGTTTTAACTTTTAGGCCTGGAAAGTTTAGCAAGAAAAAAAAAAACACAACTCCAGCACAAATTTAAAGGGAAAAGAAGAAAAAGAAGGAAAAAAGGACTCCCATCTCACCAGCAGGACTCCTGGCACTGAAGGTGCTCGGCCACAGCACACCCCTTGTCATTGCTTTGGAGGGGAAGCTTCTGGAGGAAGGTTGCTGACATGCTGTGGGGTCTGAGCTGGTGGGGTACCACTGGATGTGCCCCCGAGCCCTGAGGAGGAAGTTACCATCCTCCCTGCACGAGATGTGATGAGCACTTTACCCAGGGAGTGCTTAGGAGGGATGCTGCCAGGGTGTCTCTTGCCTGTTTGTTGGTTGCTGCTTACCTGTGCAACACTGGTGCCACCAAGCTTGACAACTCTCATTACACTTAGCCAAAAAGGAAAAAAAAAAACAAACAATTGCACTAATTGGCTGTCTTTAATTGACTCCATGGCATAGTTCATCTTGCAGATCTTTCAACTTTAGAACTGTAAATAGTTTAGACCAATAAAATGTGAAGATTCAGTTTAGGCTTTGCTTCCACATAGTGCAGTTACCCAGGTTTACTCATAGGATGTTATCTCCAGTAGGCATGCCATATCTACTTCCACATAATAGTTGAGGAGCTGCTGCATGGAACCATTTTTTGCACTGATAGGGACAGAGCTCTTTATTTATAGGATGCCTTCTATGCTCTACCAAGATCCCCCCCCCTTAGTACTGTATACAGTGAGCTCTAACATCCTGCAGACCCACCCTGGACCAGGAGGGTGCAGGATGGAGGAGGCTCTAGTTCATATGTAATACATAGGAATCAAATCACTAAGCTGTTATAGACTATTGTACATTTTTATTTTTGTATATAGAGGGTTGTATATTTGTTTTAATAAAAGTGTTTTATATATGACATGTTTACTTTTTCTCATGGGAGAAGCTCCCAGAATGCATTCCAGACCCCTTGAACACCCCCAAACAGATGTGCTGCTG
This sequence comes from Laterallus jamaicensis coturniculus, assembly GCA_022605575.1. Classification (NCBI taxonomy): domain Eukaryota; kingdom Metazoa; phylum Chordata; class Aves; order Gruiformes; family Rallidae; genus Laterallus; species Laterallus jamaicensis. The sequence goes on along the minus strand of JAKCOX010000016.1, from coordinate 19,646,330 downwards.
ACAGACAGTCAGAGGGGTTTTTTTCCCTTGAAAGCACAAGGAATTTAGTGCAGTTTGCTCCTGGTTTTTCCACCCCCTGGCCCCCTTCTCAGTGCCACTGATGGGTGGGATTCTGCTTGTCCAGGTCCTGCCCACACGTGGGGTGGTTGGTTTGTGTCTGCCATCATCTCCCACAGTCAGACCCTACTTCAGGCAGGCTTGCAGGCTGTGCTGTTAACCCCCCCTCCATGGAGAAAGTCCCTGCTCTGGGTGTCCCTACGAGCAACAGTCAGTGGTAAGATCAGCAGAGCTGACCCAGCTGAGGAAGTCAGGTTTGCCTATAGAAGAAACCACATGGACAATTCAGAACACAAGGGGAAAGCAAAGTGGTTTTCCCTGTGTGTGTTACTCCTTTGCTGTACTTCCAGCCTGGAAAGCCTGACATGTCACTGCATCATCTGGGGTGGGAGTGAGAGACAAGTGCAGCTGATGCAACGTGCCCCCAGCTGCAGCCACCAGCATCTGACCTGGGAATCCCCTGCCCTGAGCAGAGCTGCATCCCATGGCCCTATGGGGAGTAACTTCACTCCCTGAGTGAGGGTGGGGGTGAGGGGAGAGCATCAGGCAGGAGAGGAAGGACCCAGCCCAAAGGGCCAGCACGAAGCAGACATTTCCCACTGCCCTTGGCACAGGCTCTGCTGTGACTCCACCTGCAGATGTGGGGTTTTCCCAGGGAAGAGAGGGGGGAGGAAATATGACCCATAGGAAGCAGGTGGTGGTGGATCCCAAATCCAGCTCAGCTGAAAGGTTTGGCTATGGAGAGGCAAGGTGGGCAGGCAGCCTGGGCAGGGAGAGGCTGGGCAGGGCTTCTCTTAGTCATTAACTGACCCCATCTCTCAGACAGCCAAAGCGGGTGGCCACAGCTGCACCCTTCCCACTGGCACAGGCAGAGAGCCCCTTCCTATGGCCTCATCCTGCCCCAGTGTCCAGGGGATGACCTTGGTGTGTCCCCCACCGTGGTCATGCTCCTGGCTGAGTATCTGGTCTGAGGGTCCACCTCCTGGGAAGGGATCCATCCATCCAGGACCCTTCACCCCTGGGTACCAGGCTGCCAGAGCAGAGCCCACAGCTGTCACCCAGGAAGGTGGGATCCCACCCACATAGAATCCTCAACAGCCACCCACTGCAGACCTCAACAGGGATCTTTTTGACCCTGAGCAGAGAGATGACCTATGAGATCAGGTCTGTGCCCTGGGCAGCTGCAGCATCACCCACTGGGACAGGTGGGTGCCCAGCAGCAGCAGCATCTGGCAGGGATCCCTGTGCAGGGCTGCTGGATGCAGAGCCACCCAGGGAGGGGACAGCACATCACCAGTGTCACCCACATACCAGAGGAAGGGATTCTGTTTAGGAACTGCTGTGAGTCCGTTACACAGGGCAGGGGGAGGAGGGGCTGGCAGAGAGAAGGGAAACTTTCTATGATGCAACCAGAGCTAAAAATAAGCTAGAGATTAATTTGCCCATTCATGCATTGAAGGAGCCAGTTCTTCACAGTTGTCCTTGGGTACAACATATCCTCAGCAGCTCAGCTCTCACAGATAAAGGGCTGGACCCAAACCTGAAGGCAGAGGAAAGCAGCAGCTCATCCCCCACACCCCAGGGCCACAGCCACACTCCTGGTGTGCTTTTCCTAGGACAGAGGATGTGCTTTCCTGTGTCACCTGCTGGGGTACCTGAGTGCCCACCCATACCTTAGGTATTTTGCCAGTGAAAAGTCCCACGCCAGAGAGGAGGAATTTATCCATCCAGTTGATTCACTGGGTGAATAACTGCAAAATACCAAGTGTCTTGTTTCTTATTACTTATTTATTTATTATTATTTTGTTTATCTTTGTTATCCCAGAATCCCCAGGTTGGAAAAGCCCTTTAAGACCATCGAGTCCAACCATTCCCATCCTGTGCTAAACCAGATCCCTGAGCACCTCATCTCCCCTCTGTTAAACACCCCCAGGGGTGGGGACTCAGCCCCCTCCCTGGGCAGCCTGTGCCACAGCCCCACAGCTCTGCCAGGGAAGAACTTTTCCCTCCCATCTGAGCTGCCCCTGCCCTGGCACACTGATCTGTCTCTAGATCCAGCACTGAGCCCATTTCCCCTTCTCCTGTCTTTTCCCCTTCTCCTATCTATTATTTTGAACTCTACATAAAGTGGGGTGTGACCCCACTGAGACCCGGGGGCTGCTGTGCCATGGTGGCTCCTCCATCACCCCCGGGGCAGGTGGGATCCATAGAGGTGACAACTCTCCTCCCTGTGCAAACTAAGGAGACCTTTAGGCTGCTCAAACCCAGAGGAGCATCACAAGCTCCTGAAGATCAACCTCCTGCACAGGCTGAGCAATGAAAACACCCTGAAAACCTTGACATTGGGTTCTTCTGAACTTGCTTAGCCTCATCACCCTCTTCATAAACCCAGTAAACTCCAGCTGCCTTCCCCATGTCAGGAGATGAGGCATTTGTCACCTTTCACATGCACAGGGTTCCGCTCCGCTGGGGAGCGATTGCATCCCAGGAGAGCAGGTCAGCAGGGAGAGCTCACCCCTGCCAAAGCCAGACCCAGCAATAAAGGGAAAGGTTTTATGGGCAGGGCTCGAAGGGCAGGCGGCTCTCTCTTGTGCCAGGAACCTTGCATGACAGTGGGAAGGATCTACAGGCAGCTCAGCTGCTGTAAAAGTGAAGAGAGCTCAGCTCTCTGTGGTGGGGAAGGGAAAAGGAGTTGTGGTTTCATCAGTGGTCATTTGGGAAAGGAAGGGAGCTAAGGCTGCAGGAGCAGAGGCTCTCCACCCCCCCCAGCACTCAGACCATCCCTGCTGCAGCTCGCTCGCACGCCCTGAAACCATTAAAACCAAATCCCAGCCTCTCCTTGTTTACTTCTGAGCCAAAGAAAACAGCAGGAGAGGCTGAGAAACAGCCCTGCACCCTGAACCTGGGAAAGCCCTGGAGTGACTCAGACACAGATTTTGCTGCTTCATCACTCTCTGAGGCTGCAGGACACCTTGGTCCATGCTGCTGGAGCATCCGTGCTGCAGAAGGGAGGATGTCACCCACCTGGGAACAGCAGCTTTTCCTACTGACAGCACCCCCTTGGCCTATAAATAAAGACCCTTTGCCCTGATCTTTGTCCAAATGCCCTGCTATAATTAGAGGGGCACGTCACTTCCTCCTCTGGGATCTTAGCTCCTAACTTGCATCCCTCGTTAGGAGCCAGCAGCTCGACACCCCCCTGCCCAGGGGACCCTCTTGCCCTTCGCTGCCCAGGGCAGTGGCACCTTGTGTGTGAGCTTTGCTCACCCAGGCAGCAGCACCTGCAATCACCACTTCACCTTTATTTGCCATGGTGATGGAATCCTGATAATCGGATGCATTTCCAGGCACTCACATGATTTATGGCACCCCAGCTATAAAAGGATGGCAGTGCTGCAGATCAAAGGTATGAATTGATAACTGCAGCATAAAATAGTGGAGCATTTGTTTGTGGTGCAAAAGGCAAACTGTGGCTTAGGTAGCAGCCAAATGTCTCAGGCTGCCAACATTCCCTCTGTGCTGCTGGGCTGGATCATTCCTCCTCTCTGGTTCCCCAAGGGTCTGTTTCCCTTCCCTACCCCCCTGTTGGCACACACAACACAAGGACAGCAACTCCTGCAGGACAGAAAACCTCCCCCAGAGGCTTGGGAGGGCCCAGGGAAGAAGGGTTGTCTGTAGAAAAGTTACTTTTTGAGCTTGGAGGGGGGAAAAAGCCTCCCTAGAATGGGAGGAAGGTCACGTTTTCGTGGAGGAGTTGTATCTAAGTTGTGTTTTCCCCAGCAGCGAGTGCTTCAGTCAGCTCCATTCCCTCTTCCACTGCAGTGCTGCACTTCAGAGCTCCTTTTCCATCCCTTTCAATACTCTCCTTGCCTTTAAACTCCCTCCCATCCCTCCCCTGCCTCCCAGTGCAGGAAAGCAGCAGAGCACCAATAAAAGCCCACTGACAGAGGCAGCCCGGTGTCACTCAAGCTGCCTGCACACCGTGTCACTCCCCTCCAACCTTTGCTCTTACCTACCACCTGATAACGTCAGGATGCAAATCCAGCTGACCTGGTTCCCTGTCCCCTGGGGCTGGTCACCCTGCCCCAGCAGGGCTCTGCCAGAGCCTGCTTCTGCCTGGGTACCAGGCAGCTAACCATCCCTGCTGCACACTGGGGGGCACGTGAGGAGGCCTCCTTGGGGGTCTCGGTGGGTGATGAGCTCAACTTGACCTGGCCAGAAAGCCAACTGTGTCCTGGGCAGGGTGAGCAGGGGGTTCTGCTCTGCTCTGGGACACAGACACCCCCCAGCAGCGCTGCCTCCAGCTCGGGGGTCCCCGGGACAAGGGGGACATGGAGCTGTGGGAGCCAGACCCCAGGAGCCACGGAGATGATGGGAGGGCTGGAGCCCCTCTGCTCTGGAGCCAGGCTGGGAGAGCTGGGCTGGGTCAGCCCAAAGAGAAGGCTGCTGCTGGGGAGAGCTCCCAGCCTCTTCCCATCCCTCAAGGGGCTCCAGGAGAGCTGGAGAGGAGCTGGTGCCCAGGGCAGGGGGCCCAGACCCAGGGGAACAGCCTTCAGCTGCAGGAGGGGGATGGGAGGCAGAAATCCTTCCTGGGGAGGGGCGAGGCCCTGGCACAGGGTACCCAGAGAAGCTGGGGCTGCCCCTGGATCCCTGGCAGAGCTCAAGGCCAGGTTGGAAAGGGCTTTCAGGGGGTGTCCCTGCCTGTGGCAGGGGTGGGACTGAGGTGTCTGAGGTCCCTTCCCACCCAAAGCAGTCTGGGGTTCTGCAATAGAGCTGGCAAACAGCGTCAGGACAAACACATGGGTGGAACAGACATTGGACAACAGCAATCAGGAAGTCTCCAGGAATAAGGAATCCAGTCTGCAGGGAGCTAACTGCACGGCAGACCCAGCCTCCCTCCCTGCCCTCTGACAGCCAACAAGAAGCCAGGCTCTCTCCGGCCTTCTCCTCTTCAGGATGATCCCCCCCCCGCTCATTTCACTCAACATCCACAGAGACCCCTCCCCACAAAGCCCCCAGAGAGCCCAGCAGCAGGTCCCTGGCAGCATCCCTGAGGATGCTCAGCCATCGCAGGCGACCTCAGGACCTGTTTTGGTGTAGGAAGTGTCCCACAAGCCCTCCTGCCTGTCGTGCATTGTTCCCCTGGCAGGGCTGTGACACGCTACACTGCAGGCACGTGGCCACAGCATCAAAGCACAGAAATGCTCCAGGCAAGCTGAGATGTGTGCAGCACCTTCTGGGGACCTTCCAGGGGAATTCAGCCTCGCCAGCATCACACGACTGCACCACAGCAGCACCACCTGCCTCGCCAGCCACCGGCCAGGGAAGGACTCTGCTTTCTCTGCTTGCAGGGAGGAAGGGTTAAAAACACCAAAGGGAGAGGTTTAAGAGGCAGATTTCATTGGGAGGAGGATGGGGTGATGGTCTGAGGAGCTCCGGACAGGTGGGAAGGAGATGGAGGTTTAGCAGTGATAGCGTGGAGAAGGAAGGATGGAAACCAGCACAAGGATGCTGGCTGGAGTTCAGAATGAATCCAGCACAAGCATTACACACTTCAGCTGCTTGTGAGCCAGGCTCTCAAGTGACAAGGCCCAGGCTGAGCACAGGCACAGACTCGGAACGTGCTGAGTCAGTATCTGTGCTCTGAGCTCTGTTCCACTGAGCTCTCTCTGTCAGGAGCTTGATTCAGTGACATGGAACAATGCTGAGTAGGTTGATATACTATATCAACTACTATAAAGATTTCACCAGAGTCTTCAGCCCGAAGAAGCTAATTGAGAAGCCAAGTCCAGGCAGGTTCAGCTCTGGTTTCACTGACTGTTGCTGAAGAAAGCAGAGAGAGCAAGGAGGGGACTCCGCTGGCTGCTCCCAGCCTTGTGGCTGGTGAACTGGGGTTAGTTGGTTTTGTTTTGGTTTCTCAGTGTTGGTAGAAAGTCAGAGATCACCAGTGGCATTATTTAAAGTCAGCAAGTGAACCGTGTCAGCACACACACATGGCATGGAAGGAGTAACTCGGTGTGATGCCCAGCAGCTGCCACTCCTGCCCAGAGCAATCCTTTGCCACCAGCCTCCCTGGGTTGGTCCTGCTCCTGGCAGCCCAGGGACAGATGCTCCCCAGGCTGTTCCAGGGTGACTTGCCTCAGCACAAGTGATTCACACCACGGTTTGCCCTGCCCCACAGCTCCACATGCCTCCCCCCTCACCCACAGCCAGGTCCCCAGTGAAGCTGTGTTTGTCACCTAACATTCACATGACGACTGTGTCACCTCAGGCTGTGTGCCAACATCCCAGCACAAGCTGCACCGCGTCACGAAGCCTCACGTAGCTTGTACCTCCTAATGCAAAACATCCATCAGGCTCACACCAACCCCTGCACCCGAGTCACGCCAAAAGCAGCCGAGATGTTGCCTACAGACTCTAATCTGGGCTGTAGGGGCTGCAGGAGTTTTACAGGAGCCCTCTGCCTCAGAAACATGCTGCTTGCCAGGCGCTGCACAGAGCTGCAGGGCCACTCAAGGGCAATGGGCTGCACCAGAGCAGCTCAACGATGCTACACGGGCACTTCCCATGCCTGGGTGGTCAGCCTGTCACATTGAGGGGCTGCAGGGAGAGGAAGAAGAGGAATAGGATTTAGAGATACCACAGCAATGAAGAGGTATGTTCCTGGCCCTGTCTCCAATTCACACCTTGTGGCTGACGAGGTTTCATTAATTACTGAAACTGCCCCTCATCAGCTGGTGTCATCGTATCTTCCTTAGGAGCTATAGACAACAGAAGTTCTTTTCCACTGATTTTTCAAATGCCCAGGCCCACCTCGATTACAGCGTTCCTGGAAAAGGGTGATTAATTTTTGCCCCTTAATCCCCAGATCCTGGGAATTTTTTGTGGCTGGGTTCATCCCACCAGTTCAGAACCTGATGCCATCCCTGAGGCTGAACGCCTCTGCTCCAAGACAGGCCCATGGGAAAGGCTGAATGTAATTCCTGTACTCAGGAAAACTCCCCTCCCTCAAAACAGCGGTTCCTCCTGGGGAAGCATGGAGAGCTTTGATGGAAGCACCAGCTGAGCCCCTCATCCCTGTCCCCAATGCTCAGCTGGAGAAAGACCCCAGCTCACATTCCTCCAGCGTGTTCCTTGTGATGAGCAGGTACCAAGCCTCCTACCTAAGCAGCATCTTGAATCACAGAGTCCCCAGGTTGGAAAAGCCCTTTAAGCTCATCGAGTCCAACCATCCCTGTTCTGTGCTGACCCAGATCCCTGAGCACCTCATCTCCCCTCTGTTAAACACCCCCAGGGCTGGGGACTCAGCCCCCTCCCTGGGCAGCCTGTGCCACAGCCCCACAACTCTGCCAGGGAAGAACTTCTCCCTCCCATCTGAGCTGCCCCTACCCTGGTTCAGAACCAGCCTGGCCCAGAGAGGCACAGCACTGCTGTGCTTTGATTACACCTCACATAACACAGGCACCCCGGGGCCAGGAGCACGGACAGTCCTCCAGCTCCATACAGGTATGAGGAAGCCTCAAAATAGCATTTTTCTTTGTTCCACATCAGGGTGTTGCCTCCTGCTGCCATGGTGACCACAGCTAGGCAGGAGCAACCCTGCTTTTGACCCTTTAAGACACTACAGACCCCACAGCAGGGACCCAGCACCCATGGCTGATGCTCGGCTGCTCCCGGTGCTGAGGCTGGCGTGGTGATGCTGTGCACAGGGATGCAGTGTGTGGTACCTCACAGTCAGAGCCAATGGAAGGCACAGTTTCTGTATTTCAGGGGTGCTGGCTCACTGCCCTGGGGAAGGGTCTTGCCATGAGCAGGAATAGCTTACACCATGAGCCTGGTTTGAAGGCTGTAGGGGGGCACGATGCAGCAGAGATGTCTCCTGGCTGCCCCCAGACCTGCTGTATCCCATCCTGTACCCATGGGAGAGGTGTGTGGGAGGGGGCTACGCTCCCCATTTAGCCACCATCACCTCCTCACTGCAGGGCTACAGCAGGGACTTTGCATCCCTGGCCATCCTGAAGGGGCTGCCTGAGGGCGACCTCTGAAGAGCCCACACACACCTCCAGTGCCCCCCAGCTCTCCTAGGGCTGTGGGTACTTGCCAAAGCCACACCAGGGGCTTCAGAACTCAGGAGATCTTTGCATCCACACCCGCAGACAGCAGGGGGCTATGCTCCAGCACCCTTGGCTGAATGACCCTCTCCATCATTCCCACAACCTTTCCACATGGCCCTTGTAAAGGTGAGGAGGAAGATGCTGCTCTTCCACCTTGTTTCTTTTCAATTTCAGTGCAGGACCTGGTGAGCTGTGAGACAGAGGAGCTGGGTCTTGTCCTTACCCTGGTACCATGAGCCTGTCCCTGAAGTCCAGAGAACAGCGCAGGAAGCCCACTGCATCTGCTGGGTACAGCCCTGTGCTACCCACCCCCCAAATTCTTGGTAAGGGCCTGGAAGGGCCGGACTTCACCCTGTTTTACAGCATAACAAACAAGCCAGGGCGCTGGAGCCACTTGGGTGACACAGTTTCTCAGCGAAGGCGCTGCGGTTCAGCAAGCCTCAGGCACCTTGCCTCTGAGGAACAGGAACCTCAGCCACCGAGGTCTGCAGGCCACCAGCCCAGCCCTGCAGGAAAACGAACTCACTACGGTGTCAGAAACCCAACTAGACACGCTGAGAGTTTGGTATGTGGTTCATGTCCCCCACTGCAGGCACCCTAAACCTGCACATCACCCCAGGGCTACACCACTGCCCGTGGTGCTGAGCCCAGTACAGCTCCATGCTCTGGACAACCAGCTCAATAAATGGAGGAAAAAAAAAAAAGAAAATCTATGAGAAAAACTGAGTAACAACCTGGTGCCTCCTGCACCTCTGCTGAGCAAACCACGATTTCCTGAATTGAGGTGTCAGGCATGAAATATTTCACATGCTGGAGCAACCGTCACCATCTGCTGAAGTGACAAACAGACCCATACCAGCCTTTCCTGGTATTTAATGCATAAATCAGGGTGCGTCCTGTGTGGCTGTTTGCCATTCTGACAGTGAAAACTCCCTGTCTGGCTTGGGGAGGTGGCAGTAAAAATGCTTGTAGAGATTTAGCCTAAGCCACCCTGCGTGGAAGCATCTCTGTAGCATGCCTCAGGGCTGGCCAACCTAAAGACCTGCCCATAGGCACCAGGGAAGACCACACCTGAAGAAGGGAGACCTTGCTTCCTTGGATATCTCCTTTTCCTCACAGCTCCTGTGGTTTATCCTTTCCTTCTACGCTGCATCTCACCAATGGGGGATGCCTCCTGCGAGGTTTCTCTGTGCAGCTCCCAGGTGAGACCATCTGCACCGGCTTCAAGAGCCCAGGCAAATCCCAACCAGGCTCCTTGTGGGGTTTCTGTGGCCTTTCACACCAGCTAAGGCACCCCATGCCTTAACATTTGCTTTATCAAACTCCAAGAAAGGCACTCTCAACTTCCTGCATGAGGAAAGCTGAATCACCAGCAGCAAGAAACCCTCCAGCCCCCAACCAAGAAGTAGCAGACCAAAAAGCTTTCAGTGAATTGGAAGAGGGGGGGAGGAACCTCTGCAGCCTGGTGCTGCTGGAAGATGCTGAGGGCCATCTGCTCCCCCCCTGTTTCTGACTCTGGAGGGACACTGAGGAGACCTCAGCCAGCAATCCTGCACAGCATTAAGAATAAGTCTTGGAAGCAATTCCTCATTTCTCACTGAGGCACAGAGGAGCAGAGGGCAGCTGGCACAGGCAGGGCAGGGGGAGGCAGGGTTTTGGGGAGAGTTTCCTGTAATCTGCTGCAGGGCCAGCTGGGCACACGCAGGAGCCAGCCCCCAAACCCTCCCTGCTTCCAGCCCCATCGTTACCACTGATTTCCTGCCTGGTTTCCCTGGACGTCCCTTCCTTGCTGGCACACTATTCCCCTTCCCACAGGGACAGGCATCACTGCCCTGGGGCTCGGCCCCTCCAGAGCATCGCAGCAGGACAGCAGCGTCCTGTGAAGTGGCAGCTACAAAAAGAACAGGTACAGAGAAAGGAAGAGAGGAAAAGACAGAACTATTAAGCAGGGGGAGGGGGAAGGAAGAGAAGAGGAAAGCCTAGAGCCAGGAGAGTTCAGCTTCTGTCTGTGAATGAAGAGAAAGGAGGAAACAGTTTGGTTTGGTCTTCAAACACGAAACTCTGAATGTGCCACAGACCCATCTGCACAGGCAGCTCCACCAGTCACATCCTCCTCAGGACACTCAGTGATGCTCAGAGTCACCAATGGGTGACAGCCCACAGCACCTACCACACAGAAGCAGCTATGCTGAGTTACTACCCTGCTGAGGGGAAAACAGATTTAACCTAAGAATGACTTGCAGCAGCTTTAAACCACACGTAGCTCAAGCAAGAAGGCACAAGCTTCCTCAGACACCTCTCTACAACAGACAACAGAAACCCCAGAGCAGCAGAGTTATTAAAACCCAGGCCCTGTACTTTCCCTGCCCTTATTTTTCAACCCAGTGCCCCAGTAAGTCACCTCAGGACCGCCTCTCTAACCCCAGGAGAGAGCAAACTGGGACACCCCCAGCACTGGGATCACACTCAACCACTTCCCTACTCAGGAATAAACATTGAAACAGTATCAGCATACCTGGAAGAGAGAGGAGCTGAGGGGATGCTCCCAGCCTGGCTCTGCTGCCCATCACTGCCAGGGCAGCCCCTGCTCAGGGATGCCCAGCTTGCAGGTTAACAGACCTTCTCCTTCCCTTCCTCCCTGGGCTAAATAACATCACTGCTTGAGAGCAGGATGCAGCAACCCAAGCATGCCCCAGCAAACCCCGGAGCAGCCCAGGTGAGGAGCTGCAGCTGCTGCTGCCAACATTCAAATGCAAAACCCACACTGCAAGGTAATCAGCAGCCCATGGGGGCACACCAGGCCCTAGCAGCTCACCAAAACACCTCTGTTTCCTTTCCCTCGCAGCTCTGAGAGAAATAACTGCAGAGGTCAGGGGGTTTTGGGGAGAGTTTCTTGTAATCTGCTGCAGGGCCAGCTGGGCACACGCAGGAGCCAGCCCCCAAACCCTCCCTGCTTCCAGCCCCATCGTTACCACTGATTTCCTGCCTGGTTTCCCATCAGGGTGCAAAGCCCCACAGCACAGAGGCTGGTTGATGAGAGGAGCTTTGGTGCTGGGGCACCGGGATGCTCACGGTGGGGAGGGATGCAGCATAAAATCATAGAATCACAGAATAGCAAGGGTTGGAAGGGACCCCAAGGATCATAAAGCTCCAACCCCCCTGCCACAGGCAGGGCCTGACAGCATGGGGCTGTCAGAGCCCAAAGGCAGCTTGGGTCTGACTCTGCCCCTTTCTGGGAGAGCCTGCTGCAGGGTCCCTTGGAAGCAAGCAAAGCCTCAGTGCATTGTTTTATGTTGAAGCAGTCCCAAGGTCCCTGGATAAAACTCGCATTGGCCTGAGTTGGTTTCTCTCCAAGTATGAGTTGTGCTTGGTCTCAGCCTGGGGAGAGGCAGCACGAGCACCCCAGGAGCAGGGATGAACACCCAGACCCTGGGTGCAAGAACAACACCCAGAAAGACTTTCCCTCCCCACTGCCATGATCCCAAAATGCCAGCACCACCCGTGGTGTAAAATCTGGCCCTGGGGCACTGTGGTGGAAGCAGCACTAATTAACACCCCACAAAGAGACCCACTTGCAGAAGCTGCACCCTAGCAGTGAGGTGATGGGAGGGTGGCTGCAGGTATCGCTGGGCTGGCTCCAGCCTGAGCCGCCACGAGGACCCCGATGGCCTGGGAGTCTCAGGGGTGTTGCAGGGCACTGGAGATACACCTTGGTGCCCATTCCACCTTAGTGTTAAAGGACAGGGACATGGCACAAGGTTTGATAGAGGAGGAGGCTGGCAGAGGGGTCTAGCTAAGAGGAAGAGCTGGGAAAAGTCAGGTGTGGGCAGGAGGAGGGGATGGATTACATCCATGCAAATGGCATGGTGGAATTACCAGGCATTGCTGGTCTCCATCAAAGAGGGGAGCCAGTTACAGAAGGGATGATAACTGCACAAAATGCAGTAGGAATATCAAAGTTTGGATTAAAAATGGCTAAAGTAGGTCCAAGGCTCAGAAATCCTTGCCAAGGAACTGGTGCAAAGGGCCCGAAGGCGATGAAAGGGGCAGTGTTAGGAAATGGGAACTGAAGCAATATCTACTGATGGGAAAGGGGAAGTGGCTGGGATATTTCTAGCTGGTTTCACATCCAGGCACCTCCTTTCACACACCATCACTCCTGCTTTAGAGAGAATGGGAAAGCAAGCTGTCCGAGCCGTGCTCCTGATCACCAGGGGAGGCAGGGTGCCAACACACCATCGTGTGGGGCCTGGCTCTGCTTTAGGACACCCTGTGCCCTCCTGTGCAAGAGCTGCACCCACAACAGCACCTTTGGAGTTGCAAAGTCTGGCTCCTCGCTGCCAGACTCCCCTCACTGCCCTGCCAGGAGGGAAAACACTAAGCACAAAGGACCTGTGACTCACACTAGGGGTTAAGGACTATTTTGATTTAGCAAAGGATCCGAGTCACAGTGGAAGGAAGATGCAGGGGGTGCTGTGGGTCCAGGTGACAGGTCGCTGTTCAGTGCCCAGATGGGACAGATGCTGGAACTGTCCCCGTGCAGATTCACACTGAGCTCCTACCCAGCACTGCAGCTCCCTCGTGCCAGCCCCCAGCGCTCACCTAACCACACCAGGAGGTGCTTTGGGATGTACATAGCATGTCTGGGGCTCGCAGAACACCCCTCTCCCCCCAGATAATGCTACCCAGGCTATGAGCAGGGATGCTCATGCTTGGTACGGCTGTAGCATCTGTGTCACCTCCCTGCAAACCTGTTGCTCCGTGGGTTTATTCAAGAACAGCCAAGCACACAGAGGGGGTTTATGCTTCTGCTTTCTTATATTTACACACAAATAAAACACACAGACACACCCCAGCACCACAACCACCACCGGCAGGCAATGGGCAGCAGCCAACAGCCCTGGCTGTACGCAGAGGCTGCGCTTGGTTTGATCTCCAAGGTGATGTTGCCAAACTGGGGACTCCCCTCTTCTTCCTACTGACATGTGCAGAGAGGCTGCTGGGTTGCCAGGGATTCTTCAGCACCGAGCTGGGACGTGTGTTCTCACGCATCAGCTGCTTCATCTCCATCTGCTTCAGAGTTATTTGACAGCAAAGTTTGATAAGGTTAAAGTAAAACCCCTTGAAGATTGAGGAGGAAAACCCCTCTTTGAGTTTTGGAAAGGAAAGGGGGTGGAGGAGCAGCTGCCCAGTTCAAGGTGCGGGCAGTGCAGGGCTGCTGTAGGGTTTCATGGTCTTGGTGGGGGTCCTGTGCTCGCTGGCGGGGGTCTTCCACGCAGAGCAGCACTATCTCCCACCAGAGAGAACTCTGGGGTCGCATAAACCACTCAGGCGAAATTTGTAGAGCAAAGGGGGGGACCAGCCTGGCCTGAGCTGTTTGGTTATGCAATTAATGCACAGCAGAATGCAGGGGGGTTGCACCCACCCTGGGCTGCACCCACCGAACTGCACAGGTGGCTGAGGCAGGGAAGGACAGCAAGGGAAGGCTGAGCGTGACCCTGACACACAGCCCGTGTTGTGTCCCCATCTTAAAATGCATAACAAGGGTGATGCAACTCACCACAGGTCCATTTTTCACAAGCTTTTATCAGAGTCATTTAGAAACAGCAGCAGAGCCTGGTGGAGCCGTGGTGCGATGACTGAACTTATGCTCACCTCTAAGCAGCCTGGGAAATATTAACCACAAGCTCGAAGTGAACATATCCAAACCCACAGGCTTGGGGTTTGTGTTTGGTTGGGTTTTTTTTTGCTTTTCTTGGGTTTTTTTTTTTGCTTTTTTAAGCTCATCAGCCATGATACTTTATAAAGGCATTTGTAAGGCTGCAGAAAAGAAGAACTGAAAATTCCAGAGGTGCATTTTATGCAGTATGAAATATGGTCCCAACCAGTTTCACATCTTCAATTTGCCTGGTGCTGCATTCCAGTACAATATTGGGCTTGGAAGGAGCCGTGTGATGGCACGTGTGAACACACATGTTACCTGTGCAAAGGACAGATGACTCCTGACAACATCTCTGAGGGAATTTCAGTTTGAAATCTGAACTAAAAGAGGTTACTACAAAGATTTCCCACCCCCCAAAACCCTGTTTCCTTCAAACTCCTATTTAACACCCTTAATTCAGTTTTCAGTGGGGCAGATGTTACTTATCAAGCACTTTCTAAACAATACCTGGCCCTTGTATAGTACAAAAAGATTTGACATTGAGAAATCCAGCCAGAATTACCCAGTTAAGTGAGGACCCACTGCCTAGTGTGAGAGAAAACCAGTCAAACTTCCTTCCAAACCTCCTTCAAGGCCCCAGAAGACTGGGTTATTGAGATCCAATATGCACATCCATCTCACCACATCCCCATGTGCCCATGTAAATAGGTCTGCACTCAGAACCTGATTTCTAATGAACCAGGTGGTTCCAGGAAGGCTGAGACGACTGCTGAAGAGAGGGGCCCAAGGTGGGGTGAACTAGGTCAGCAGAGGTTGGTCTTTCTTTTGTGTGTGGCAGAGAAAGCCCTGGCTGGAGGCCCCTGCTGCTGAGCTTGGCCACTGGAATCCAGAGACAGTCTGATAACCATCCTGGTAGGGTCAAAGCCTGAACATCACTGAAGATCAGTCAAGCAGGAAGAGATGTGAGCAAGGTCAAACCCTCTGCTGGTGAGTGAGATGAGGTAAGGTGGGAGCTGTCCTCCATCCCTGTCAGGACACAGCCCAGTGACGAGACGGTCAGCTGGTTCCATCGAAAGGAATGTGCTTCTCTGGAAGAGACCTGGGTACGCACACCCAGGGTGCCAGTGTTCCCAAGGCTCTTACTAGGAGCAGACACAGGGTCTGGCTGCAGAACTCACAAGAAATGCCAGCACTGAGATCTGAACCTTTGCTGGTTGCAGAGCACACAGCCATGAACCCAGGCTGAGACGATCCAGGGCTAACTCATCCTTCTTTCTTCCGCTCCTCCCGCGGTGTCCCCACCAGGCACCCAAGAGCTGCGACACCCATGGATGGTGAGAGCCTCCCCATGGCAATTGCCCAGCCACCAGCCAGTGCTGCTGGGAGTGCAGGCCATCAGCTGCTGCTCCAGGAGAAGCTGCATCCCTGCCTCCCAGGGAGGGGTGTCCCAGCCTTGCCTTCATCCCCTGCCTCTTCTGGCCACAAACCCCGCGCCGGGCGCTGTAAGGAGAGGGACAGCGTTAGCATGTGGAGTGCTCCTGTCTGTCTAGATCAGCTGATAGAATGTATTCCCTCTTTGCCAAAGCCTATTGATTTCTTCAGGTGCTGATAACCATTATCACTGCAAGAGCTGTGTGCATGTAAATGTATATATATATATATACACACACACCCCTCTCTCTGTCTGTGTGGGTTTTTACAACGCTGGCAGCAAGCCAGCCAACACCACGTTACCTCTGCTATATTTTATACAGCTCTTGTCCAAGCACCATCCCTGGTGCAGCCCCTGGCAGGTCTGCCTACACCCTGCCAACAGCCTCCCACCTCACAGCCTTACTCCCACTATATTCCCCTAGAGCATTTCCTAAGCCTGGAGTCATTCCCTGGACAGAGCCAAGTCTCTCTTTGCTGTCCAGGTGGAAGATGAAAACTTAGATCAGGGATCCTGAAAGTTTTGCAGAGCCTCTGCTTCCCAAAAGTTTATCCCCAGCTCACTGTGAAAAGTAATTCCCCACGTTCCTCACCTCCTGCACTGCCTTAAGGTGCTTTATCTGTCTTAGATGTGCTTTCCCTGTGACCTGAGGTAGTGTTTAAACACCAGGACGCACCTCACACACCGCCCAGCATGTAAGAAGGACAAGCTGGAAGTGTCTGACCGAGCTGGGACTCTCCACCACCTCCTCCTGTGCGATGGCTCGGGGCAGGATGAGGCGACTAACGCAGGGCTTGGTGCTGATGCCCTGGAGGCTTCCTAAGCAATAAAACCCAAGCAAACTGTGTAACCAAGCTGGGGGGTTCTGCACTGCTGGAGACCCAAGAGACAGCTCCAGCACAGGGATATGCTCCAGCCTCTGGCTGATGCTTTCCCAGATACACCACTTAGCAGGGTGCAGCGCCCAGACACCCTCTGAAGTAAAAGCCAGGGCTGGGGGGGGGGTTACAGATGAAGGCACAGAGATGGTGCCTCCCAGACCCTAAATGCCCCCCAAGACCCACATCTCCCAGCATCAGCACACCCTGACACTCATCCCCAGGGCAGCTCCTGCAGCTCCACCTTGGGAACTCCCCTCTCCTCACCTTGCCCCGAGCCTGCAGCAGCTTTGTTGAGGCACCACTTATTCCTCCTCCTCTGGTGCTTCCCCACCAGCTGCTTCCCCTGGCACAGAGCAGCACACAGGGCTCTGCTTCCACATGCAAACACGCCACTGGAGCTTGAAGTTCCCCTCCCCAGCCCCCTGTGAGCAAAGATGCTGCACTCACCCTGGATAAGGATGGCTGGGCATGGGCTCTGCAAGGAAATCCAGGCACTTCCTGGAAAGTCACCCAGGATGTCAGGCAGGAGAGGAGTACATGCAGCATCTCCTGATGCTCAGTCAGTTGCTGCTCTTCAGGCTTCATCCCCCCCAAGCTGGTAATGGTCCACGCAGGCAGGAGATGATAAAGGTCCATGGGGGGAACCCACCGTGGGTTGAATCTACCAAGGGAAAACACAGAGGAAAAGGTCCCTCCTGAGCAGTAATTCACTTTTTCTCCCAAAACAAACCAATCTCAATTATCACTGGGATGATTCTGCCCCCTAAGAAGGAGGGACAGCCAAAGGGCTCAGAGAGCTGAGGGTGCTTGTGGAGGAAAAGTGGGAGATGTGAGAGAAATCTTCACTTTGCCTCCAAAGGAAGAAAAAAACAAACCCAAACAAATGGTGCCTGGCTTTCTTCAGCAGAAAATAGAAAAACTTTGGCTGCAAAGTACAGGAGAAGTTGTTTGGATAAGGAAGAGGGAGGAGGCAGTGCAGAGGAGGAAGAGGAGAGAGAAGCAGTTTTCCATAAATCATCAAAAAATCGAACAATTTCTGTGGAAAGCAGATATTTACACAAGTATTTTTGTTTGCTTCCACCCCCCTCTAATCCCTTATATTTTAAAATCAAATATAAGATGTAAAACCTCCCCAACCCCACAAATCACAAAGTCATTTATTTCTCCTTGTTAACTGTGGTCATGAGGTAACACAGCACAAGAAGACCAACTTTGGGAGGGTTATGGGGGAATGTTATCCCCTCCATCGGGGCCAGCAGCACAGCAACCAAATCAGATGTCTTTGGAAAATCCCATGTCACACATGATGTATTCCATTAGAAAAGCAAAGATTTGTTACCCAAGCATGTACTTAAATTGAAATAAAAATAGGAAGTCCTTTGCTTCCAGGAGCCTTTTAAAGGCTGGAGCATCTCATCATTTATCTCTCCTCAAGGTGAGGGAAGTGTTTTGGATGTCTATGTCATAGATCAAAAAGCACATTTCCCTTTCCTTGTTTACAGGCTGGGGATAAAAAAGGGAGAGACTTCAGCTTAGAAAGAGCCAAGAAAGGCTTCTCCACGTTCCCTGGTCAGGGTCAGAGTGAGAAATCAGAATTATTACCCTTTCCCTTCTGATTTTAGCCAAACCAAACAACAAGAACCAGAAATCAAGGTGAGATGGGGGAAGGTGGATGAGATACAAGGTCCCCATGTGAAATTTTCTACACTTCTTGGTGTTTGTACCACCCCAGAAGTGCTCCAAAAGGCTCAAATAACTTCCCACCAAGCCCATAGCACAATTTAGGGTCTGAGTCCTTCTTGCCTGACACCAGGATTACCCATGTTCCTCTTCCATAAGTTATTTACCTACCGACCTATGAGATATTTGGAGATGAATGCCAATATGCCTGCTGCTTAAAGGACAGCCCTCAAGACTTTGGGCTGGATTACCTGTGAAGATGGCTCATGAGAGCCATGGAAATATATATTTATTTAATATATTTCCATATATATATATTTCTTATATTTCCATATATTTCCATGGCTCTCATATATATTATAAATACATGCATTTATATATACATGCATCTAATATATTAAATATATATTAATATAATGCTATATTGTTTATTAAATATATATTTTAAAATAGATTTATATATATATATTTGACTTAGTTTGGGATTTTTGCTAGTTGGAGGGGTTACTCTCCTGGTAGGAAAAGGCACAGGCACTAAGAAGGATGGAAATAGCAGATGTCAACTCCAGGACAAACCCTTGCAGAAGCCTGATCACCTCTCAACCACTGATGTCCAGCTGAGATTGACTCATGCTTCATCCTGGAAAGCAGCTGCCTTTGTATCCTGTATTTACAAGGCTTCAGATCATGTTTAGGTGGAGTTTCCCTGCACAAGAGTGATGGCTGGGGGCAGCGGGAAGTCATCTGAACCAGCATCACTCTCACCTGCACCCTGTACCCAGCCAGCGCTGGTTCCCAGCCATGAAAAGCACAGGACCATGCAGGGATCACTCAGTTACATCATGAGATGAGATGAAATCAAACACTTCACTGTGCAGAGCATGGCTTGTCTCAAATAACTAAACCAAATGCTGGAATCCCAGTTGCTTGGAAGCTGCCCAAAGCAGCGCTCTCATCTCAGAGAACATGCTTCAGATCAAAGGAGAATCTCCCCCAAGTAGACTTGAATTGGGCTTGAGTCACCCCACAGAGATATAAAATGCCAATCAAACGTTTCAGCTGTGTTTATTAAACAGTTGTCTGGTTGAAAGGAGCCAATGCATTTAATCAATGCTCAGCCTGACCGTGACCCGTGTCCACCTGAGCCACCACCAGAAGTCATTTCTGCACTTCCTGACCCCACTTCTGTGGTCAGAGTCCTCAGCCAGACAACACTGCTCACAACACACCTTACTGAACCTTTAATTCAACCTGGGTGCTACCCCACAGAGGTCCCTGACCACTGAAGACACCATTCCCAGGGGATGAGACCCTACTCCCCAGCGTGCCCTGTTCTGTTAAGGAGCAACAGGTGGGTGACAGCCCCCAGCGTGGGGTTCAGTGGAGACCCTTCTTACACTGGCTTCATAAAGGGTGACTGAAAAACCTGAAAATTTGGGTTTTCAGCTTCCTACCTGCCAAATTCTTTTATCCCCATTAACTCCCAGTAGCACGCTGGCAGGGCAAGGTAAGAAATCATCGAGCCCCGCAGTTACATAACACAGCCAGTGCTCATGCCTTGAGTCACAACAGTTGTGTCAAAATTTCCTGCACAGATTGGGCTTCATTTGCTTGTGATTTCTTTCTCATGCAAAAGCATTTCGAGCCCGTCTTTAAACAACAACTACAACAACAAAACCCAAGCCAACAAATCCAGGTCCACCTTCAAAGATGCAAGATGCTAAACCAGGCGAGTCCCTCCAGGCAGAACCCTCCCCATCAGATGGGGCATCACCGTCCCTCTGTCAGCCCCCTGCTCCTCACGCTTCAGCAGAAGCCACAGCCCCTTGTTGCTTCGCTCACCGCGAGGCCGCCCGGGCTCTGCAGCTATTTCCAGCACAGCAGCCAAGGCACGGGTGAGTCTGGGCAAGTCACACTACTTTTTGTTCAGAACTTCCTCCCAGTGAGCCTTTTTCTTGGTTTTTTTACCATACCAAGATCAACATTTTGACTCTTTCTAGGTCAGCCTACAGGCATCTGGCCTTGGCGCTGTGCCTATCTGCCCAGCCAAGTTGCAGCATCTCTTAACAACGGTGCCAGCTCCTGGGGTGGGGAGGACAGGCTGCTGGGGGGCAAGAGGGGTGGGAACTTTTTTCCTAGTACCCCATCAAAAAATATCTCTGAGGTGCAGGCTCAGCCCCTTGGGAGCCAAAAGGGGAAGGATTTGGGCGCTATCCCACAGGATGGTGGTTCCCAGCCAGCTTCCCACTGGGATAGCGCTTCGGGGACTGAAGGCAATGCTGTTTTCCTTCCCTTTTTATGGCTGTTGTTGAACTCACGTTGGGTTCCCTGTCACCTTGGGGGCTTTATCAAGCCACCCCGACTCTGAGCTATCACCCTGCTCGAAAGCAGAGGTGAAGGGGGAGGAAATGATGCCGGCGGGGTGTTAGTGCAGAAGCACCCTGAGCAGACACACACCCCGGGCACATGGTAACGACATCCTGCCAAGCACAGAAAGCTCCATTTGCTGACAACCCTGTGGAAATGCAGCTCAGAAGCCTGTGGTCCACCCCAGAGCCTGGGGTGCACAAGCTGGTTTACAATCACAGAGGACCGAGCGCTTTGATCTCGCACGTTGCTAAGTAGGTTTGAAGGGGTTGGAGGTGCCTGGTGATGCTGGGAGGGAGCACGGTGGCTGAACTCCAGCTCTGAAACCAGCTCTGGGTCCCAACAGCTGAGGATGCAGGGTGGCTTCTGGGGCTTTTCCCACATGCTAATTCACCCCATGGGCTGTAGAACCGCCTGGAGCTCCAGCCAGGCTGCAGCTCCCAGTCCTCAGGGGTATTCAGAGGTTATTAATAAAGCCCACATGGGAGGGCAGAGGGTGAGCATACTTGTGGGATGGAAGCAACCAGGTTGAAATGCTCAGAGCATCAAACATGAGTGGACATTTGCCATACTCTGGTGTTTTTCTCCCCTCTTTTCAATTGCTGCTTTGATTCTTTGACCTTTTTTATTTTTCCCCTGACATGCAAATGTCCCCTCGAGCTCTTCCTGTTCTCTGGTCAGGTGGATGCTGTGACTGTCACCACAGCAAAGTTGCTCAAAAGCTTTAAAAACCTCTCTGAGGGGAGATTGCCAAGGAGGAGAGATGTCACAGGCACCCGTGCCTGCCACCAGCAGCTCTGGAGAAGCAGCAAAGCAGCCTGGCCCAGCTCCAGCCAGCAGCCCCTTGCTGGAGGTACAGATGAGGCGTTTGCTTTTGAGGACAGACCACAGGAACCTAATTCTCAGCCGATCCCACAACACTCACTTCCTCATCCATGTAACCAGTTTGCCAGCTGCAAAATAAAACTCAAACCCAACCAAAAAAAAACCCAGAACAACCCCAAGAAACAATTCTCCTTGGCTGTACATCACTGCACCGCCAAACCCCCGCAAACCCCAGAGCTTTCCAGTTCAATGACACTGAAACCAGTGCGTAACCTGGGCTCAGCCCCAGCTCCTCCGGACTGCTCTAACCCCCTGCACCCCCCCAGTGTGTGCAATCCCCCCCCCCCGTGCATCCTTCCCACGCAAACAAAACAAGCAGGAAATGACAGGGGTATGAACACTGCTGGTAGAAAGTCCCTGCGAGGCCACTGGCAGCGTGCTGCAGTGACCCTGTACCAAAAATAAATGACCTACAGAAACCAGTGTCAAGGGCTGGGCAGCCCACGACACTCAGGGTGGGCAGTAGATGGATCAAAGAGCTTGAGAATCCCCAGCCTGCTACTGGCCTCGCAGACTTGGGGTACCCACACTTTATTACGGCTCCTTAAGAGATGCTGTGGGTGAAGCTTGGGAAGCAGTGGTGTCTGGTGATGCCTGTCCAGCTCTAGGTCGGTCTGTCACAATATTCAGTTATGTGATTGAATTTTGGCTGCTCGAGCTCCTGGCCAAGCTCAGCACTGGGTTCCCACCAGCAAATGTGGATGGCAGGGATGGGGTGCAGCCAGCACCCCGGAGAAACAGCTGAGTCAGCCTGACACCTCACAAACTGTTGACTCACATTTTTTTCAGTTTCTTGTGGTTTTAATCTAAATGAATCTGCTGCAAATTCAGGCAGTGCCAGGCTCTGCCATGGAAACCCCCAGAGGCTTTGCATTGTTTGGAGTAAAACCCGTTCCCCTCCCTTATTACCTAATTACCTAAAAATCCTCCCAGCAAATACAATCTCTAAGGTCACGCTTTGGGAAACAGCCCAGATTCCTGGGGAGCACACAGAGCGCCCCATGGGCAGGGAGACCTCAGCCCCACGGGTCTGCAGGTGCAGGAGGAAGCAGGGGGCAGCTCGGAGGTAATTACATGATGCCAATTAATCACAAGTGGGAAGCGGCCACATTGAAGAACCTCAGGGATGTGCCTGCCGCACTCCCAGCGAGTGGGTGAGCTGGAAAATGGGATGGGAAAGGCTCATGGTCCTTGTGCATGCCCATGAGGGTGAACCCCTAACTGAAGAAACCCCAACCCAGGCACTCCCCATCCCTCTGCTGGCATGCTCAGCATCAGCTCCTGTTAGAAATTCCAAGGATTCCCAGAAGTTGCCTGAGCAGCTGCTGCCACTTCCATGGGCTGCCTGAAATGATGGGCAACAGCTCATCCTGTGAGGCTGAGTGAGGAGCCCTCAGCAGTGCCTCACACATGCATAGGAACAGTGCTTCAGCTCAGGAGCACCTCAACACCTAATTATAACCTTAATCAAGGCTGGGTTCATTCTAGGGATTAAATTAAAACAGGAAAGCAAGCCCAGGAGTATGGAAACATCTAGGCCGCCTGGCTATCTAGCTCAGGAACTCCTGATAACTTCATTCACCTACAGCATGTGAATCAGTAACACAGGGGAGGTCAGTGGGGAACGGGCTCTGCATCAACAGGAAGCTCGATGCAACGCTCACAGCAGCAGATTAGGATCAGGAAACCTGCTGCTATTTGCTTTTCGTCCCTATTCTGTGCTTTCATCATCTTTAAAGCAGGGATCCTGACATTTTCCCTAGCCCCTGGGTGCATATTAAACCACCCCATTCGTGTTTATGGGGCAATTAGAGAGGTTTGGGTAAAAAGGGCTGGAGATATGAAACCGCAGGACGTGGTGAGTGATTCAGAAGAGCTGGTGTCCCGGGCTGAGCTGGAGTGTGGGCTGCAGGATTCCCACCCAACCCACCCAGGGGAAACATGTGAGATGAGGCCAAAAGCAACTGCTAAGCACCCAGCTCAGCGGGAAGACTTGAAGCTCAGAAGTGGCACTTCCTTAAACCATTTCTTCTTCCTGAGGGCAGGCTGGGGGAGCTGGGAGTCTTTAACCTGGGGAAGGGGAGACTAGGGGGTGACCTCATCAATGTCTGTGAATATGTAAAGGGCATCTATGCCCCATCAATGTCTATAAATATGTAAAGGGCATATATATGTCAGGAGGATAGAGCCAGGCTCTTCTCAGTGATGGCAACGACAGGACAAGGGGCAGCGGGTGCAGCTGGAGCAGAGGAAGCTCCATGGGAATGTCAGGAAGAACTTTTCCCCTGTGAGGTTGACAGAGCCCTGGGACAGGCTGCCCAGAGAGGTTGTGGAGTCTCCTTCTCTGGAGACATTCAAAACCTGCCTGGATGTGTTCCTGTGTGACCTTATCTAGGTGATCCTACTCTGGCAGGGGGGTTGGACTAGATGAGCTATCAAGGTCCCTTCCAACCCCTAAAGCTCCATGATTCCTATTGCTGGAGCCTGGGTCAGGAAAAGATGCACCACATGGCAGCCAGAAGGGTTTTTACAGGGTTAAAACAGTAAGACTAAACCAAATCTAAATGATATAACCAAGTCTAGGAGATATTGGCTGGAACACAACCCGGAGCGCTACCCGCTTTTGTTAAACAGTCGTAATTAAATCAAATACGTCTCCATTAGCCATTTACGCTGCTGTAGGGCAGGACTAATTCAGCAAGACGGCTCAGCTCTTTTATGAGCTTGTTTGCTGTTACCTAGCCATCAGAGCAGCTTTCTGTGGACACAGCCCCACCGTAAAAATTACGATCGCTATTAGGCTGCAATTAATTGCGCACAGAAGGGCTCTGCCCACTTCATTGCGTAACACGAGGATGAGCCAAACCCTCTCTGTCCATCTGCTTTCCTCCAGCAGAAAACTGAGTCTCTGATGAAATAAGCTCCCTGTGATTCCCAAGGAAGTTCCCTCAGCCTTGGTTATAGCTCTCGGTGGGTTAAGGCGCTGCTGCAGCTTCCTAGGAGAGAAGCAAGGCAGTTCTATTTTGCCTGTTCTCTGTTTGCCTCTCAGCTCTGCCCCCCTCTTCTGCTTCACCCCGTTTACGGGAAGCGATAGTTCATGTTTTGCTGACTCAAGTTCACGTAGAACATCATAACCTCTCATTTATGGCACGGTAACCCTTTACCTGGCTCCAGCGATAGGCGGCTTTACCCGCCCCAGCAGGATTAAAGGCACCGTGGATGCTCCTCAACCTGATCATCATGGTTGGGTTTGCTCCCTCAGACGCAGAGGGGAATGATTCCTGGTGGATTTGGGATCTCCTAGCCCTCTGGCCAGGCTTCCACTGGTGTGACCGTGGCAGCGTTGGGTGCTGCTGACCCACCGTGACACGGGCACATGAGTGTCTCCAGCCCCTGGAAAGCACCGATTCATTCCCCATTTATCACCTATTGCCATGTTTCTGTGTCTTGGAGTTAGACTGAAGCTATACAGGATGGATCACATAGTTCAGTAGCGTGAAGGACCAGATTATGGGAGCAGGAACCAACAACCCAGCAGCCACAACCCCAGCCCACCACCTCTCCTGCCAGCTCTCCCTGCTTTTACATTTGACTTGCAGATCAGCTTCAAACCAACATTAAAACCTGCACAGAACAGCTTCATCACTTTATGGTTTTTACATAAAACCTCATCCCTTTTTGGTTTTTTACCTTTTTTGATTATTTCCATATTAGGGTGAGGTTTTTTCCCCAATCACAAGAGAAACCAAGGAATGCCTGTGCTACCACGGACTCCAGGAACAGGGCTGTCTCGCACTGCAGTGCAATCTGGTCTCAGAAACGTTCACAGATACGTGTCCAGATCAAACATGTCAACATTATAAGCCCTGACAAACAAGAAACTCGCTTGGAAGCTACCACACTTCCTGCTTGAGGCCATGATACAGTCACGATCTTGGGCTCACCTTCATCAGGCTCCAAAGAGCCCAGATGTCCCCAGCTGATGCACCAGCAGCACCAGTCCAGCTCCCACGGTGGGACCATACGGCACATTGGGAAGGCAAAACTCATCCCAGGACACAGCTGCTGGGTCTGCAAAGTCAGCCAGCCTTCCAGTCAGTGCAGTTATAAGGGGCTGTGGACTCCTGGCTCTGCTTTGCCAACAGCTGCTGCTCTGACGGAGACCCGGGTGCTTCGCATGGAAAGCAGGGCACGAGGAGAAGGGGGACAGGGCAGCTGGGGGGACACTGCTGCCTTGGAGAGAGGGAACCCAGTGCCAGGACTCCTACAGCCCTGCAAGCAGCAGCTGCAGACACAACTCCCAACCCATCAGCTCATCCATACTTCAGATGTATAGTTGACATTAAAAACCAGTGTTAGCTGCCTGGGATAGCTTTTCCCTTTTCCCCAGCATCCTTCCAAGGCAAAGAACAGACATTATCAAGCAGGTTTGCTGGCTATAAGAGAGAAAAGTCCTATAACTGAATGCTCACAAAGGCTTTTTGTCCCTTGCTCCATGTATACACTGGTTCTAAACAAAGGAGAAGAGGCATGATAAATTAGGGGAGAAGATGTACTTCAACAAATAGATAGCCTCTTTTTTTGCTTTGTTTTGTTTTTCTAAAACTGTCTCGATTCTGTTTATACTGGCTAGGAGACAGCATCCTCCATTCTTCTCCAACATACCAAACAAAACCCAAGCTAACAACATGATTCCTCTAAGCAAGGTCACAGACCTGGCTTTGCTGCAGCACGCAGCCGAACGCTGTACCCAGGCTGGAGCTCAAAAGCTCATTTAAAATGGGCTAAAGTATCCAAAACTCAAATAATTTGCTTAAAATCTCTTAGGGGATGCCTTTCTCTCAGAAGAGAAGAAGGAAGATGGGAAGCTTGTGGGTCCTCTTCACCCAGGGGAAGCTGTGGGGTAAGCTGTGATGCTGCTCAAGCCAACAGCAAAGCTTCTCTTTCGCTCCATCTCCCTTGGGCTGCACCCAAGGTAGGCAGGAGGGTAATTCAAAGACAGAAAGGATGGCTCACTGCTCAAACACGTCTATTAAAAGAAAAAAAAAATACCCATGTCATTTCTCAGCTGAGAAACAGCCGGGGCATCAGTGCCTTAAAATAGCAGCTGTGACTCTGCCACCGCAAACAGCGGCCGCTCCCCGCGCACGCTGCACGAGAGGGATGCACGCCACGGCATATGGACAATTTCTCTCTAAACAAGGAAACCCACAGGCAAGGAGGGCTTGCAGATTGGGTTGTTGACACAAGAAAACCTGTTTCAGCTCCTATGTCAATAGCTTGGCTTGATACAGAAGAAAACAAACTGGGGGTTGAATCGAGCAGACGTGGTGATAAGGCTCGGCAGCGTGGTGCCTGGGGGTTTACACCACGGCTGCTGGGAAAACACACAAGCACCGAGTCCTGCCCTCCTCTCACACCAGCCTGGCTGTGCCCTGCCACGCAACCCAGCTGGAGAGGGATGCCCGGGGCTGGCAGGAGCTCTGGGGGCAGGTGGAGGGAAGAGGGGAGCAGCTCTTCCCCTTGTGAACCCAGCTTCAAGTGTTTGTGAAGCACGAGGCCTTGGCGTGGGGCAGAGGGGGTTGGTTTTCCTCAAGGTTGAGCTCGTGTGAATCATATGAGGAAACGCGGCTGCGCTGAAGGGGCAAAGCCGAAACGGCTGCTGAGGGGGGAGTGCTGGGAAGCATGGGCTTGTGTCCTCTGCTCCTGAGTGAGAGCAGCGGGACAGGCCCACCCTGAGCACTGCGCAGAGGGCACAGACCTCACTGCCCCAGCGAGCACAGTGATGAGTATGCTATGGCTGGCTCTCCTCTCGAGGCAAGAGGCAGGAGATGCTCTGCTCTCCCCAACAGACTTTGTTCATGATGAGTAACAAGGCAACAGAGACTATTTCAGTGATCTCAGCTGCTCCATCATCACTCAGGGTCAAACCCAGCTTTCTTGTTGCTGCTGCGAGCTGCAGAGAAGGCCAGCAATTAAAAAAAAAATAAAATAAAATTTTTAAAAAGCCCTGGGGAATCCCCCCCCAAGTCTGTGACAGTGTCAGCACTGTACATCATCTCTGGGCACTGAGGAACCTGTTACAGCTGCAGGACACATGTTCACACAGCTGGGAAACACCTCGCCAGCACCATTGGAACAGGCTGCACTTGGCTTTCGGACCCATTTCCAGCCCTCCACGTAAAATCCAGGGGGATGCAGAGGAGCATCCCCCACAGCGGGTCCCCCATACTCTGCCCAGCAGATCTGGGGAGACCAGTGCCCGGGGTACAAGTGCTACGTGCACGCACGGCTGGCCTGCGCCTGCACCACTTCCTGCGCCACAGGAGCTGCCTTTGTTTGCACAGTGTGCTTGGGACAAATGAAAACCTCTCGTTAGCGACAGGTCCTCCAGAGCACCTCTGTGCGCTGAGGGATCTCCTGTATTTACGCCTGTTATCGGCCGCCTGTCACACGCTGCGCTGTTATAAACCACAATAGCCCTTCAGAGGAAGATGATGCAATGGCTGCACGGGAAGAATCGGCAGCTATTTTGATGATGCTCTTCATTGTTTCAGAAAAGAAGCTTTCCAAATGGAAGGGTGGCTGCCGTGCTTGCTGCCTGACCTCCTCAAGAAGGCTTTTGGCTGCAGCTTTCCGGGGCAAAAATACTCAGGATGGGAAAGCCAGCACACGTCGGTGAAGCGGCAAAATCAAGCGGCACCGACCCTGACCCCTGATCGTCCTCCGCTGCACCCGCTCCAGCTTTCCCTGGGGACTGAACTCCAAGGGTTGAGTGGATAAGACAATCCTCTTCCTCTATCTAATCTCTCCTCTGCCGTAATATCCCAGCATGAACATGCTGGTTTCCCCACCGCACGGTTTGACACCCTGGGTGGGAGCAGCAGCCGTGGTGGGACCTGGTCCACCTGCCGTTGGATGCCGCTGGCATCGCTCTCCCTGGGAAAGGATCATGCAGAGGGAACTTTGATTCATGCCAATAACACATGTGGAGTTAAAACATCTCCCTGCTTGCTTTTACACAGCACGTGGTCACCCTTCTCTCATCAAGGGGCATAAAATCAATTCGGCTTCATCAGCTCCAGCCATCTCCATCCCCACTGACCCCGCTGGAGCCTGCTGCATCCAGGCGTATTACATCACACAACAACAAAGCAAGGACTCAAACCACAGCACAACAGACTGGCTACGCCAGACACAGGTGATAAATAGTGGCCAATGAATGAGCATTGAAAGCAGGCAGGTAGGGAAATAATGAATCGTTAGAAGCACAATTATTGTGTCAGTCGAGCTGGGGCTGCCCTGCAAAGCCATTTCCTGGGCAGCAGAAAGCAGCATGCTGGGCAGTGCAGGAGCTGGCAGGCACACTGCTCTCCAGCCACGTTAAATAGCCAGTCGTGTAACCTTTCCACTCCAGGGCCTGTCTGGGAGCCATTAGCTTTTATTGCCCTCTGGAAATCATTAACTCGAGACCCAAAACTCTGCTCAGACACAAGGGGCAGAAACGGGGAGGGGTAAGACTCGATTTTCTCCAGATGAACACTGAACTCAGTTCTCAGACTGCTAGCAGACTCTCACTCTCCTAAGTGAAATGGTGCCTTTGCCCCTCACCCAGCAGCTGCTTAATAACTCCCAGGATATGCAAAACTCTCAATTAGCAGCTGCAGAGAGGCGGTGGCAGGTGCAGGACCCGCTGCCAGGCACGGCGGGATGCAGGCTCCTGCGGGCAGCGTTCCTGCAGCATCTCACTGGGGCTCGGTCCCGAGATGCAAGGATGGCTCCAGCCAAGTTAATTAAGGCACAGTGATGTCATGCTAAACCCAATTTCATGCTTCCAAAAAGCAGCATCAGGCCAGGCTGGTGCTTCCCATCAGCCGGCAGCACTGCCTCTCTAATGACTCAGGGGGTAATTAGCAGGATGCCCAAGCCCAAGCGCCTGGTGTCACTAAGCAGGATGCACACCCCCCCCACCCCAGCATGGGCAGCCCCTCAGCATCACAGCTCAGGCAGGGCAAGGCAGGAGCCCTGCATCTCTCATTGCCAAGGCTCACAGGCATCTCTCGTTTCTGAGGCGCACGCTCCCATCGTTCCAGCTTGAGGGATGTGGGGGGTAACCCTGTGGGCGATGCTTTGGACAGACAGAACACAACCAGTGCTTCTCAACAGGTATTATGGGAAACCCAGAGGAAATTTTAAAAAAAGAAAAAGAAATAAAGCCCAGCAGAGGCTCAGTTTGTCACCTCCGGATTTCCCCCTTCTGCACCTTCAACCATCAGATGAGCTGAAGGCAAAAGCTGTTTAGTCCCCCAAGCTGAGAGCAGCAGAGTCACATCCAGGTGACAGCAGACACCTGTGACCCTGTGACCAGCACAGTGCTGCTGCCACCCTAGGAGAAAGGTACAGATTGACAATCCCTTTCCCGCAAAGGAGCAGCAGAACTGGTTTCCCAGCCCTGGGTCACGTTCACTTGCTGGTGGAAAACAAGGTGCTTGTAAGGGAGAGCTGGCAAGCGAGCTTTATTGAGCTTAATTGCATGCCAGATGAACACCAGCAAAGTTGCATAACTGGTGCAGAACCTCCCTCATTCAGGGTCACTTAAAACACTGGCATCTCGCTGTGAAGCCATGGCCTGCTGCTCTCCAACAGCAAGTGCCAGTCCTGCCAGCTGGCAGGTGGAAGGATGAGAGGAGATGCTGCCCTGGGGCTCTCTGCCATGACCACTACCCACATTCCCCTCTCCAGGGACACGGTCTCAGCTGGGAGAGACTTATCTGAGCTCTTCGACTCTGCAGCATAAGGAAAAGCCGTAGATAGATGTTGCCAAATTAAAGGTGAAGGCTCTGTAAGGAAAAGGGACTGGCCCAAACTCCTCCAAAGTCACTGAGCACTTTCACCAGCAGCTTAGTGCCCTCCCCCAGGTGAGGAAACCCCCACTCTCCCTGGTGATTCCCCTTTCACAGCAAAGCAAAGAGCTACGAGCATCGTGATGACCAAGCATGAGCTTGGGATAACTCAGACCTGAGCTGTGTTGGGGGTTTAACCTACATCACCTACAGAAAACACACCCCAGAGCACATCAGCACAGGCTGAAGGTTTCTCTGCTGTTTTCCCAGCCATGGAAGGTGTACTGACTCCTCTGTGGCTACAGGGGAAAGGCTGTGCTGGAGAGGAACCGAATTAGTGGGGATTGAGAGGCTCCTTAGCAGAGCAATTTAACCTGCTCCTGAACGCAATGGGAATGCTGTGCTACACAACCCAGGCAGCAAAGGGCATTGTAGGAGCTCTGTATCAGGGTAAATTCATCTCAAAGTGGCAGCTGGGTGGCACATCTGTGGCCAGAGCTTCCTCCATGCAGCCCGGATATGGGCCCAGTGGGAAGGGGGTAATAATAATAATAATGGGTGATCTCACAGCGGCTGGGGAAGGCTCTGCTTGGCTGTGCCTCTGCACACCACAGCCTTGGCAGGGAGGGCCTGGCCGTTAATAGCACAGTAATGAAGCAGAGTAATTTTTATCAATCCCCTGAAGAGCGGCTGCACAATGAGCATATCTGAACCAGGGAGGGAAGGACCTGCTCTCCCCTCCCCAGCTACAGAGTGCTGGTGAGGGCATGCAGGGCACACACCCCCTCTGCTCTTCTTTCTTCGAGCCCCCTTGTATTTTCTCCACCAGACCTGATCCCCTTCATCTCCCTTCCAGGTCTCCTTCGAGGAGAGGATGCCTGCCATACATTCCACGTCCAGCCATTACCCCACGATGCTCCCTAGTGCCTATAGTGAAAAGCCCAGAGCGTTTTAGAAAGCTGACTGTATTTGCTCTTATTAAGCTTTTGTAGCTGAGCTGGCTCCAGGATGGGGCTGAGTTTGGCAGATGTCCACAGCTGCTGTGAAGCGATAAGTGTGGCTGCCACAGCAGCTCGCCTTCCCCCGCAGCAGCTCTAGATGAGACAGGAAAGGGTGGGATGGGTGTCAGCTTGAGAACAAGCTGTGACAAACACGGGGCAGGAGACCGAAACTCCTGATGTACCCGAGATGCTGAGAAGGTGGCTGCAAGACCTCCACAGCAGCAGATGAAAGGAAGCCCTGTGGAGCTGCCCAGCACACGTTACGGGTCCCAGAGATCCGAAACCAGCTGTGTTTTATACATCTTTCTCTCCAGCCATGCTGCCACCTACGCAAACGATCATACCATAGCCCTGAACGTGACCTGTAGCCTCAGAGATAAGCTCAGTGTGGGGGTGAAGCCAGGGGGTTCTGTGTAAGGGTCCCCAGAGAGCCAGGGGATGTGGCTCCCCTGCTTCGGCTCAAAGCCAGTGCTGGAGGCTGACTTTGGCTCCCAGAGAGAATGAGTGGGCAGAAGGGCAAGGGAAGCACTGCCAGGCTTTCTGCAGCAGGGGCTGGGAGCTGAGGTTTGGGTCCCTGGGGTAAGAAAGTCACTGGTGAGGGCTGAGGAGGGATGGCAGGCTTCCCCAGGCCTCCCCTGGCCTCCCCAGGCCTCTGCACACGGCAACTGCTGCTGTTAAATAAGAACGGAAACACTCCCAGGGAAGAGGAGGGACAACTCCAGGCTGCACTTCCACCAGGAAAGGAGAGAAAGGGAGAGGAGGAGAATTGTGGTGGTGAAGGGCAGAGCCTGGCAGGCTCTTCCAAGGCTCTGGGCAGAGCTCTGCTCCCAGCCTGGAACAGTTGAACTGGCACCCACGCCGTGCTCCAGGCATCTAAGGACTCCTTCCCACGGGAGCTGGCTCTGGGAACAGGGAAGGGACCATGGCTGATTCCCATCGCTGCAGACAGCTGAGTGAGGGAAGGAAGCAGCATGGAGGTGGCTGCTTGGTCTTGTCTTAACTGGAGGGACAGAGCCCAGAGGCTGGGGCACTGGGGCAGCCCCTGGCAGCCAGCAGCAATCACCTGCACGCAGAGTGTGGCGACCCAGCAAGAGATGCAGCAACCCACGCTGCTGCCCAGGACCAGCCCTGGGCTCCCATCCCACCTGCCCCGGGCAGGTCCTGGGCAGCTCCCAGCCAGCACCCAGGGCCACCCGCGCTTCTCGTGGGTGCCACTGCCCTCTGCAGTCCCCAGGGGAAGGCGCAGCTCGACACCACGCAGACAGGATGTCTCTCCTGCCCTCTCCTCCCCTGCCACACTTCCCCACCCAGTCCCGGCCCAGGAGTTAACTCATCCGAAGGAGCATTCACCTGCTGTGGGAGCACTGAAAAGGATGCTGGGGGCGGGAAGGGGAGCTCTGACTCCCCAACCCGTGCTTGGGGAACTCCCTAACCCAGCTGGGTCTTGCAGAAGGTGCCAAGGAATGGCAGAAAGCCCAAGCAGTGACACATTGCTCCACGCTAATCCCTCCACCAGGGTCCTTTTGGAGGAACCCTTCCCTCTTAGAGCCAGTCCTGAGGATGCAGCTAACCATGTGTGCCCCCCACATCCAGGAGCAGGGCCACAACCGTGTGCTGCCTTGGGTCACACAGCTCAGGACGTGCCTGGCTCAGCATGGGCATCTCTGGGGAACCAGCTACATCAGGCAGTGGAGACACCATCAGCAGCACGTTAACGTGCTTGGCCCATGCTGAAAGGGGAAGCTGAAGCGGTGGGGATGCAGAGGCTGGGGGCAGCACTGGCACGCGGGAGGGGACAGCTCCGGTGAGAGGCACAAAGGTCCTTGGTGGGGTCTCCGTGCTGCTGGGTCACAGCCCAGGCAGGACAGAGGGCAGTGACAGCTCAGAGGGGGTCAGCACGCCCGCAGCCACCTGTGGAGATGCGCTGTTCGAGGCAGAGAGTGGCTGAGCTCTGGGGACCCCTCTAGAGACACCCCCCCCAGCTGGCGGCTGAGGGTGTGAGGGCAGTGCCTGGGAGCCACAGGGGATGGTGATCCCTACCCAGTGCTGCGTTTTCCCCTTTTCCAGACGCTGGGATCACAAGGACCCAGCCAAAAGCCTCTCCTGGGCCCTCTGAGGCACTGGGGAGTGTGGCATCAGGCAGACCCCCAGCCCCTGCCAGCCTTGCTGGGTGCTGCCCCTGCCCTGGCTGGAGATGCTGCCCCTGCGCAAGTCCTGCTCCTCCTGCCTGGGGCTGGTGGGAGCTGAACCCCAGCAGGCTGAACCCCATCCCTCCCACTGCTGTGCCGTGTTCCTGCTCTGCAGAGCAGAGCTCCACACGCCTGTGGCTGGCAGCCATGCAGGCCCAGAGCTCAGCCTGCTCTCCGGCTGAGAAAACACATCTAAGAACAAGGATGGGCCCCAGGGGCACCCCTCCAGCCCCAGCTCTTCCCCAGGCTGCACGGAGAGGCCAGGAGAAATCCCCAGGGGAGTCTGCTGGCTGCAGGGGACTGGTTCTGGAGGTGGCCCTGGAAGCACCCTCACCCCAGCCCAGAGCTGTCCAGCCACCTCAGAGGCTGCTGGCCAGGACAGGCCTTGCTCCGAGCTCGCTGGCCATGCTGGCCTGCTGGCAGCCATGGCTTCGAGTCACCATCCCTGCTTTGGAGGTTTTAATTCCTAAATCAGCCAGATTATTACCTAGAAAACCTGCACCTTCACACAGAAAGCAGAGGCAGGGAAACCTGTGTGTTATCACTAGTGTGGAGCAGTGTTTGCTTTGCAGCCGTGAGTTAATCATAAAAGCAGTCTGGTCTGTGGCTTGTTTGCAAAACGGAAAGCAGCAGATAAGGACGGGCTCTGGCACTGGGTGCTTTCAGCATCGGTCAAACAGGGGCCAAAGCAGCAGCCACAGGAGCAGTAGCATGCCTGCAGTAGCCCATGGGCATCCCTCTGTGCCCCCCACTCCACTCCCCCATCCTGAGGGTGATTTTAAAAGCTCTGATAACATTGCTGCTAAAAACCAGATGAGGGTAAGAAAGAGTGAGGCCAGGCTGGCTCCCTGGAGAGGCAGAAGGATGTTCCTGGGAGAACAGACACCCACCACTGCCCCTCATCCCAGTGCAGAGCACTCAGCTCCCCAGTACCACAAACTGGTACCAGTTTTCAAGAGCAGATAAGCTGAACAAGAACCTGTGGGCCAAACCCACCCAACGTTCAGCTGTGTGAGAGCTCGTAGAGTTTTACCAGTGATGAATTTGTCCCTTTAGGTACAGACTCATAATGGGCTCAGGCACTCTGGGAGCAGTGTCTTCATGGGGAAACATCACGACCGCGGCCATGAACTCACACTCTGAGCACTGAAGTCCCCCAGCTCACATCACTACAAGGCACTCTGGCACCACAAATGCACCTCTGCTGGCCCCTGCTCCAGTCCCCCTGCCCCATGGTGCCCACTGGCTGTTTCTCCACATCGCTCAAGCCCAGTGTTCTCTCTGTGCCAGTAAAACCCTGCTCCAAGGACAAGCTGCATCCTCTCCCCAGCTCCTCTGCAGCATGCATTGCAGAATATTTCTTGCACAGTTCCAGGCCCTGGCCCCACAGTCTCACTCCTTGGGCTGAGGCAGGGCAGGGACAGCAACGCTGCCACCATCCTAGTGACCGACCCACAGCGCTTCATTTTCAAATGACATCAACAAGCACTTTACACCTCCACAGCTCATCGCTCTCAGCTCTGTGACTGCTCCAAGCACTCAGCACTTCTGTAAAGCATCTCCCAGGCTGCTGCTCCTGCCTGCAATGTTGTCTGCCCCAGCATACGCTCCTACAGCTCCCTCCATCCCACAGCCCTCTCCATCCCGGCTCCTGGGCACAACACATGAGCCTGGCACAGGGATGTCAGAGCACCCTGCACTCTGCCACTGCCTGAAGCGTGTTCCCAACCCCTCACCCTGGCTCAGGCTGTTTCGGTGCCTGTGGGGTACCTGGGCCCAGGCACATCCCTGCAACCAGCACACCCCCCAGTTTGTAAACAAGCAGACATGAGCACACAGCGACAGCTGAGCCCCTGGTGTGAATATTGGCCCAACACAGACTGCCTCTCCAAACACTGCTGGCTGCAGGGTGGAAGGGATCTTCTCCCCAGCTGCAGCACCCATGCCTGCCTGTCCCAACAGCCCTTTGCAGGGGAAGCAGAGGGGTGTTACTTGTTTTTCATTAACCTACAGCTGGGCTGTGGGAAAAGCAAGCCCTGAGCATGCCTGAGCTGCTCAGTGGGAGAGCAGGCAGAGACCACAGCTGTCGCTGGAGGAACAAGCTGCACTTCACTGCCAAAGGCCAGGGTGAAGCCTCCACACTTGGCTCCAGCAGCCACTGCTGCTGTGGGACCCTGTCCCGGCTGGTCCCTGGCCTCAGCAGC
The DNA here is from genome assembly GCA_022605575.1 of Laterallus jamaicensis coturniculus. NCBI lineage: Eukaryota > Metazoa > Chordata > Aves > Gruiformes > Rallidae > Laterallus > Laterallus jamaicensis. The sequence goes on along the minus strand of JAKCOX010000016.1, from coordinate 19,611,015 downwards.
ACTCAGTCTAGTTTGAGGCTGTCCTCCAGCCTCCCAGCTCACACTGGTCTCCTCTAAATCCACATTTACATCTCACCCACTTCAGGTTCCCAACCTTGACCTGTTCTTCCTGCTGTTCACCAGACCCTCCATCAATGCACGACCTGACGCAGAAGGAAACTAAGCTTACAGCTTATTATAGCTACTGTAAATCAGCTTGTATTTGGGCAACGGCCCTTTACAACACCTGTTCTCCCTTCCCAAATGCAAACTCCTTGCTCAGAGCAGAGGGGGAGGCTGGGCAGGCAGTGCTGCTCCAAGGAAAGGCCACCACGGCCAGCTGAGAGACAAGGGTCAGCCCATGCCACCCCCCCCGCCTCGGCTGGAATAAAACAAATAACTCCAGGGATGGGAGCCAAGCTGAGGCAGACATCCAGGAGGGAAAATTTTCCAAGTCAAAAGCTGGCAGAGTGAGAAGCAGCCGGAAACTTAAGCACAGGAACTTGCAGTGGGATAAACGGCGCAGGGCGAGTGATGGCAGCAGCGCCCGGCTCATCCCCAGCCCCTGGAAACCTCCTATCTCGGGGCCACACGCCCCAAAGAAAACGCCTTTGGTGGCAGTTTAAAGCTCAGCCTTTCGCAGGTGCCGGCTGGGGCTCCCCGCTGTCCGAAAATCAGTCCCCTGGGGGGCTGGGGAGCCTGCGGGACCCCCGGAGCAGCCAGAGGAGGGGGGATGGGGGGATGGATGGATGGATGGAGGGAGGAGACTTTATCACTGTCTTATCTACAACCGGGCAGTTATTGCACCCAGACGCGCACCTTCCCAGGGCAGAGGAGGGAACAGGAGGCAACAGCTCCGCTCTGCTCCCCCCGCCCGGCGCCCCCCGCCCCGGGCAGGTACCTAGAGACCCATTCGCGCTGCCGGGCTCGGCCCCGCTCCCAGCCCCTTCCCGGGGCATCCCGACCCCCCGCTCCCCTCCCCACAACGCCGCTCCCGGGGGTCCCCCAGCTCTCCCATCCCCGAGCCCGCGGGGGATGCCCGGGGACCGGCGAGAAGCCCCACTTACCTCCCGCTGCCGCGGGGCTGGCGGGGACGCCCCGGGAGGGGATGCTCCGGGAGTGGGGACGCTCCGGGTGAGGATGCTCCGGGGTTGGGATGCTCCGGGGGCCGCTGCCCGGTGCCTGCCGAGCTCCCGCCGCCCCCAGCCCAGCCGCGGCCCCGCTCCGCAGTGACACCGCGCTGCGCTTTCGCTTTCCCTTTCCCACTGGAGGAGGGGCGGCCCCGGCTGCCCGCCGCCCTCCGGGAAGGGGCTGGGGGGCGGCTCGGCCCCCGCACCCCGCCGGGACCGAGGGCAGGGCTGGGGGGGGAGTCGGGGGGCGCCGGCCCTGGAGCCAGCGGTACCCGAGGTGGGTGGCCGAAGCGGCTCCTCGCTCACGGTACACACGGATTTGCTCCTTCCCCGGGTCCCCGAGGGCGATGCCGGGCAGGACCCGCAGCTGGGCAGGCAGGGAGGCACCTCAGCTCCTCCCCGAGGGGCCCAGAACCCCCCGCATGTGACAGACTTGCCCCCTTCCAGGTGATTTAGGAGCTGAAGTGGGGGTGCTCGTGGTGCAGGGAGCGACTGGCTTCAGGGGAAACAGTCTCCTAACCCAGGAGAGTTCCCTCTGACCAACCTCGAGCTCTGTCAGCTTGGGAAAAAGCTCTCCGAGCCGGCAAAGTTCAGACGGCTGAGAACAATTAATGAATAGATCAAAAGGAAATCAACTTGGTTCCCCCCAGGGGCCCAGAACCCTCCAGGCGGTCACAATTAAGGAACCCAAGAAGCTTCATCTCCAGCAAAGAGTGAGTTTCCCCACCCTGACACAGGGAGAGGAGCTGGGGCTCTCAGGAACAATTAGCAGGAGCCAAGCATCTCCTCCTCATCCCCCTGCATGGCCCCGTGCTCCAGGACAAGGCAGCACTGCAGGGAATGCTCACTGAGTGACTGCACGCTTTAAGGCTGTTTTCTTCAGAAATTCAATCAGTTTTGGGGTGGTTTGGGGCATTTCCCCCTTCTGCCCCCTGCTCTTTACCTTGCCTCAGAGGGACACTGACCCAGGAGCTAGCAGCAGGTCTGCCTGCAGGTGGTTCTTCAGAGAGCAGAGAGGGAAGGGATGGAGGAGGGGTCTGCTGGTGTGAGGCATCGAAGATGCACGGTGCAAGTGAGGGGGAAAACACTGAATCATTGAATATTTAGGGTTGGAAAAGACCTCTAAGATCCCAGGTCCAACCATCTGCCCAACACCACCATGTCAATACCACATCCTGGAGTGCCATGTCTGCATGTTGTTTGAACCCCTCTGGGGATGGTGACTCCACCACCACTCTGGGCAGCCCAGTCCAACACCTGACCACGCTCAGGGAAGAAATTTTTCCTAAATTTAAATTTAGAATTTAGAATTCCAAACTAATCCTCCCCTGATGCAACTTGAGACCATTTCCTCTCACCCTATTGCTGGTCACTTGGGAGAAGAGACCACCCACCCCCTGACTAAACCCTCCTTTCAGGGAGTTGATCAGGTCTCCTCTCCTCCAGGCTGAACCCCCCTCCCCAGGTCCTTCAGCTGCTGCCCACCCAACTTGTGCTGCTATGGACACCCATGTCCAGCCACATCAGACTGGGGTGGTGGTGGGGGGCTTCCCCTTCCAGCACCACTCATCTCCACCCAGGGACTTGCAGAAAGCTGCTCCCTGGCCCCACACAGCAGAATGACTCCAAATCCAAGAATCCCAGCAGCAAGAGGCTGCTGGAGGCACCAAGGAGGCACCTTTGTTTTGCTGGGTTTTTGCTTTGCTAGGGAGGGGAACACCCAGGGGAGGGCTTGGATCTGGGCTGGCAAGTCCTGAGCACAGGAACACTGCAGGTAGGTTCTAGGGTGCCTTCCAAGATGTCCCAGCTGAGTCAAATAAAGGAAGAGGGTTGGTATTTGGGGGTGCAGCCATCCCTTGCTCTCCACAACTGTTTATAAACTTGCAGAACCACAATCCTGCTGTTTTGCAGGTAGAAAAACTGAGCTGTGGGAAATGAGAGCAACTTCCCAAGGGAACAGCCCCAGAATCCCCAGCCTGGTCCAGCAGCCCATGGATTACGCAGGCTTCCAAGCAGTGCTGAAGTGATCTGAGAAGCCACTTCCCTGCTCCAGAGGTGACTCATGACCTGAATTGTAGCTACTGGGGACACTTACTGAGCCCTCAGTTATCTCAGTCACATTGGAAATGCAGGTCATGGGAACCACCCATGGACTGGGTGAGGGAAGGTCATGAATACATCCTGAAGTGCAAGAACTCCTCAAAACCCCTGAGTCCTGCCTGACCCTGGCATAGCCTGCTATCCCCTCTGCTGTCAGGGCTGCTCTGGATGGTGCTATCCCCAGACACACAGTCCTGAACATGCACCTCATCCTGCAGAGATGCTCCTGAGCCCTCTGCAAGTCAGGCCTCTTCCCCAGGGGAGGAGCTTTTGAGGATGTCCATTTCTCCTCAGGATTTCTGCTCTCTAAGTGTCCATGCTCCTTCATTTATTCCAAAGAAAGTAAGAAGAAAAGCAAAGCAAACCAATCTCACCCCGCTGTGCTGCACCCAGAGAGCAACACCCATTCTCACCTCCCAGCCCTGGTCCTTTTAAACACAGCTGGGGCTCTGAAAAGCAAACTGGGAAGCAGTTTGGGACCAGCCTGTGGTGCCTCTCTCATTCTGCTGGCCTTGTCTCCGCTCCTGAGGGCTGAAATCAGCACTGCAGGGGGACAGCAGGGGTTTCTCTGGGGACAGGCAGCTCAGTATTCAGTTCTGTGAACACCTGACACAAGCCCTGTGGCTGGTACCTCATCCTCACACGTCCTGCTGCCTCACTGAAGTTATTTAAAAGGAAGTAAGGAAATGTCTCAGAAGAGCAGGAGTGGCTCAGGCTTTGGAGATCGTTTGTGGAGGCTGGTCTGAGCTCAGAGGAGCTGTTTCTTCACCAAAGATCACAGAATCACAGAGCTGTAGGTGTTGGAAGGGCCCTGGAGAGCTCCTGGGGTCCAACCCCCTGCCAGAGCAGCTCCCCAGCTCATACTGCACAGGTCGGTGTCCAGACGGGGCTGGAATCTCTCCAGAGAAGGAGACTCCACACCCCCTGGGCAGCCTGTCCCAGGGCTCCCTCACCCTCACTGGGGAAAAGTTCTTCCCCATGTTGGTGTGGAACTCCCTATGCTCCAACTTGCAGCCATTGCCCCTTGTCCTGTCCCCACAGACACTGAAAAGGGGCTGGCCAATCCCCCCTGCACCCCATGCTTAAGATATTTATAGACATTCATAAGGTCCCCCCTCAGTCTTCTCCAGGCTGAACAGCCCCAGCTCTCTCAACCTTTCCTCCCAGGGGAGATGCTCCAGGTCCTTCAGCATCTCCTCAGCCTCTCTGGACTCTCTCCAGGAGATCCCTGGCTCTCCTGGGGGTAGAACTGGGGGCCCAGAACTGGACACAACACTCCAGGTGGGGCCTGACCAGGGCAGAGCAGAGGGGGAGGATCCCCTCCTGTGACCTGCTGCCCACACTCCTCCTGATGCCCCCAGGATCCCATTGTCTCTCTCAGCCCCAGGGCACACTGCTGGCTCATGGCCACCCTGTCACCCACCAGCACCCCCAGGTCCTTCTCCACAGAGCTCCTCTCCAGCAGCTCCCCCCAGCCTGTCCTGATTCCAGCAGTTGTTCCTCCCCAGGGGCCAGACTCTCCACTTGCTTCTGTTGAATCTCATCTGGTTTCTCCCTGCCCAGCTTTCTCTTGACAGAAACCAGACCTGTGTGTACCATGTATGAGAGGGGCCAAACACTAATTATTGAGAGAGAAAATCAGGCAGAGTCCTCAGATCGTTTCTTAAACCTTCCAGCACCCCAAGCCCAGCTGATCATGCTGGTGGTGGTTTGTGTACCCACAGACACCACAGAACCCCAGAGATGGGACCCTGCCATGGCTGCAGCTTCTCACCTCCAGCCACAGTTTTGCTACAGATGGTTGTAGCAGCTGAGAGAAGCTTCTCACCCTCTCTCAGTAGCTTTCCATCACTAAATAAAAGTTGAATTGTTGTTTCTCTGTGTGGATGACACTTGGAAAGAGCTCCATGAGAACAGGACTCAGGAGACATTGTGCAGATCCCTCTGCCAAGGGGCAGCCTTGCTGCAGCAAGTGCCTGCACTTCCCATCCTTCCCACTTCCCAGGCTTCCAGCACCCACCTTCCCCATCCACCTCTTCCCCAGACAGCAGCCAGCCAGTGCTCCAGTTACTGAGATCATCCACCTCTCTGCTTAGAATGAGCATGTGATTAAAAAAAACCCCTCATAATATATAAGATTAATCAGGATAAAGCCTACAAGACCACAACAGGAGGGGGAAGCAAGGGGAAAGGAGGAAGGGGGGGGGAAGCAAGATAAAAACAGGAGAGATGAAAAGATCTCTGTGACAAACCCAACACATTTAAACATGAAGATGTAAGAAACGAGAATACTCCCATTTTAAAGATAATTCCAGATAAAATTTTATTCTGAATTTCACAAATAACAAGTGTTTTTCCATAAAAAACAAGGTTAAGAATCAGTTTAGTTCAGACAGAAATATTTACACTCTCAACAGCAGTTTCTCTGCCTCTCCACAGGCTCTGGCCAGCGCTCCCCAGAGCATTTGTATGGAAGGCACTCTGGTGCCAGAGCTGAGCCTGCACTGGAAGAAAACTGATTGCAACCACCAGGATTAAGGCAATATTCTACAAATACTGAAATGGGTGTTTGTTTGCAGAGACAGAGGGTTTCCTCAGGTGCATACTGTGTGCAGGGCCCTGGAGAGCAGTAACCAGCAGAGCCCCTCTGGGTGGGATGGACATGAACTGGCTGTAAGGCAGAGGAGCACACACCTCATGTTAACCTCAAATCCACGTTAGCATCATCCTACCTCCAGACCAAGCACCCTGGAAGAACCCTATCTTCAGAAGGAAGCTCAGCATACAGCAAAGGTGTTTGCTAACAGCTCACAGGCAGGGTGCTGAAGGCAGCTTTGTGTACAACTGTGAAGGGATCGTGCAATTAAAAGGATATAATTAAGCATTCAAAAGCCACTGCTTGGCTTGACTTGCTGCAGCCCAGCTCCCTGGGCACTGCTCCATCTCCATGGGCTTTCCTCTTCCAAGCTGGTAACAGAAATAGCATCAGAAGTCATCCAAAGTTGCCTGCTGCTGAGAGAAGAGCCACTGAGCGGTGCCCCTGTGAGCACTGCAGGGGAGTCAGAGAACCTGCTGTGTGCAGCCCACCGAGCAGGAACACCACGAGTGCAGGTGCCTTTGGGGCTGATGCCATTTCCACTCACGAGCCAAGAAACCCCCAGGCTGATGCAAGAAGCTGCTCAAGGGGTGGAAAGGTTGGGATCCCAGTTCCCAACTCAGGGCTGGAGATCTGTACTGAGCATCGTCCTCAGAGCTCTGCCTAAGCAGGTCATTTCATCCAGCCTGTATAGCTGCTGGAATGCAGGCTACAGGCACCAAAGCCATTCAGTATTTCCCAGGCTAAGCTTAGCCTGAACATCAGTCAGTCTGTTCTTCCTCTGCAGTACAAGGAGCTCATGGGTTTGTCACAACTCCTCTTTCAAAGGCAAATCCTGCCCCTTCCCCTCAGGAGAGCACAGAGCAGGTCCTTCCCACTGGCCAGCCATCAGGCAAGACCCGTGTTTAGGTGCATTCAAACACTGATACTGAACCCCATCGACTCTTTACAGAAGGGATGCTCTGCATGGGACATCACCTTGGGATCCAAGGCTGTCCCACACATCCCTCACCCACCACGAGGCAGAGAAGCATCTCCCACATGGACCTTCACCCACCTGACACAGCGACTCCTCAGTGGGAGTCAGACGTAGGGACAAGGCAGTCAGGCTACAGCAGAGCCTCAGAGTCACTCCCAACCCTGCCTGGCATCAGTGCAGATGAGGTGACGTGCCTGAGAGTGACACCTCACACTGTCCAGGAGTCAGCCACATCCAAAACCACAGCACTCAGCAGGCACAGCACGGTGTAGCCTGTGTTGTGTTCTGCAGGTGTACCCACAGCCACACTTAGTGCTGCAAATCCCACCTGCTGCCAGCATCAACACCACTCCAAGGCCTGCAGCAGCCCCTCTCACCTTATTTGCATGATTAGATCACTCACCTCTATCAAAATACCCCCCCCATTTCTTATGGAAAGGTGTTTTACTGCCCACACACCCAAACAAGCTCTTTGTTTTAGATGTAAGCTTAGAGAAAAGTAGGAGGAAAACACAAAATAACCCAGGATGCTGTAAGAAACAGCCCACATTTCTGCCCTGTGCTTCTTGGTTTGAAAAGGATGAGCAAGTTGGGGGAAAAAAATAAGAGAGAAGAATTTTTTTGACACAAAGAGATTGCCATTGTGTTTTGTAGGATTAGTCATACCCAGGAAATCCCCCAATTTGGCTGGATTAAAAAAACCCAAACAACAACAATAACAAAAGAAAAACCCCACAGAAGACTTCAGTCATTGTCAGAACATTGAAACACTTGAGAACAAAAGTCTCAGTGTGGAGGCTCATACCTGGGGGAGAAATTACAGCTCAATCAGAGACATGGAATGGGCTCTGCACTTTGGGACAGGAATTTCCACCAGGCTGTGGATCAGGGCAGTGTGTGTCCTGCATTTCAGGCTGTGGGTCAGGGCAGTGTGTGTCCTGCATTTCAGGCTGTTTTCTGGAGCAGTTTACAGGAAGAGACCTGAGGGACGTGGCTGTTTACACTGGCAAATTCATGACCAGGAAGCTGCAGCTGAGTGTGTTTTGACTCGGATTCCTGTGGTTATCAGATAATTCTTCTGCATCACACAAAAGAAGCTGCTTCTAAACACTCCAGTTCCTTGAAATAAGGGTTTCCAAAGGAAACACACCCATACTGAGCTTTAGGATGTATTTTTACCTTTGCAATGAGCGTTACAAACCAAACATTAAGCCTGGCAGACCGTGCCATGTCTCTTGGGCAGGGAGACTGGCTGTCAGGCGCTCCCTCCTGACATGGATTTGCTTGTGTCAGGGCTGCATGATGTGCAGGGAGGCCTGACATAACCCTCAATCCTCATTTTCTGCACCAGCTTCAAATCCCACGCTGTGTTTTAAAGCCAGGTGCCAAGGGCCTGTCAACAGGAGTGACACCAGACCTGCCCCAACGCTGGGTTTCTTGGAAGAGCTGATGAGAGGATAGAACTACACTTCTCTGTATCAATCTCTGGTGACACCAGCTGACATCCTGCTGCAGACAGAAATTAAAATAATAAGCAAGTAAGTGGGAAAATTTGGGGAAAGTGAGGCAAACTGTATGCTCAATACACTGGTAGGAAGAGTTTAAAGCCCCAAACAATCCAAACTAGCCCAAAAAACCACTACAGGTGTTGTGGGGGGTTTCTACCTGCTTGTTTTTACAAGCAGCAGCCTGGAGGGACTGCACACTGGTGGGACAGAGCATGGGATGCTGGTTAATAAACACTGGGGTCAGCTGGTGCCACCGGTGTATGGAAATCCAGCAGGAAGATGCAAAACTCCAGGACCAGCTGCTGCAGCAGAGGGAGGCCCCAAAAGGCTTTGGCTACAAAGGTTTAGCTCTGTTTAGTAAGTCTCTACAAGCCAGAGCACACACGAGAGAGGAACCTGTCACTGCTCTCATCTAAGTGCAACATAACACATGCCCAGAGCAGCACAAAGGAGACCGGGGGTACATATGGATTGTCTACATTGAAGGAACACAGGTCACACCACAGGCACTGCTGTGAGCTGAGGGACACAACTTCTTGGCAGGCTGTCAAGGGGGTTTGTTGTTGAGGTTATTCAGAACAATCTGGACATGATTCACTGGTTACGTGAGCTGAGTGAAGTAACAGACCTCTCAGCACACACAGCTGGCACTCCAGAGACCCTGGCTGAGTTCTGCTCTGGGCACAGGATCACAGACTCACAGAGCTGCAGGGGTTGGGAGGGACCCCCAGAGCCCATGGGGTCCAGCCCCCTGCCAAAGCAGGGTCCCTAGGACAGGGCACACAGGTCGGTGTCCAGACAGGGCTGGAATCTCTCCAGAGAAGGAGACTCCACACCCCCTGGGCAGCCTGTCCCAGGGCTCCCTCACCCTCACTGGGGAAAAGTTCTTCCCCAGATTGGGGGGGAACTGCCTGTGCTCCAACTTGAGGCCATCACCCTTTGTCCTGTCCCCACAGACACTGAGAAGAGGCTGCCCATGGCCCCTGTGTCCCACCCTTCAGCTATTGACACGTTCCCCCATGGGCTCAATGCAGTGGCACAGAGAAGTCAGGGGTGAATATACCATGAGCCTGTGTACACGTGTGTGAAGGGTGAAATGAAGACAATGGAATTGTTTCCATCCTCCAAATTGCACAGAAGACATTCAGCATTGGACATGAATCACAAGACATTAGACATTAATCTTCCAAGAGACATGGAAATGGAAGAACCCCAAACTCACAGTGCTCCCTGCACACACAGATGTTTGACACACACAGCCTGGGAACAGGCCACATCCAGGGCCAGATGCCAACAACTCACCATACAGGTACAGCTGAACTCCAGCCCTGGAATCAAGTGAATTTCATGAGCAGAACTTCAGTGCTACAAACGTTTTGTGCAAGACAAGCCTCTCAAGCTATGCTGAGTTAAAACACAGCCAGTCAGAATTCAGTCTCAGAATCCTTCTTTGCACCTTTCTGAATTGGCTAATGAATTCAGCACGTGCAAAGTCATCTGAGGAAGGCTGCAGAGGCATGTTCTCAGTCACTGTAATAAATAAGTTTCCTGTCCAGAGACAGAAGTCAAGGAATCAAGACCAATTAGCAGCTTTTCCTGGCAGTTTTTACCTCCTGATGTGTGTTAGCTCTGGCCAAGGTTCCCTGAGGAACCCAGGTACCCTGCCAGCCCTTGAACTCATTTTCAAGTATCTTTCAGCTGAACTCTACAGTTAAATTACAACAGACTGATCAGATTCTGCTCTGTGGTGTTACTGCATCAAAACAGCTCTGGCTGAAAAATCTCACTGAAGGCTATACAGTATTACTGTCCATATAAAAAGAGAATGTAGGGAACACAGTGTTTAAATTAATAAATAAGGTTAAAATTACAGGAAATAAAAGTGTTGCCACTAGCCCTTTCTAGGATATTAGAAGTAAAGTCCATTTGACTTTCAGTCTACCAGCCAGTACCCAGGAGTTCCATCAAAAAGCTGTGCTTTTTAAAATCTCTGGATTTTCTTCTTCCTCCTTGGAATCCCTTGTGCTGCTAGATGCAGGTCTGTATTCTAATCTGGGGGAAAAAAAAAAAAGGAAAGAAAAAAAAGAAAATAACTTAAAAAAAAGGATGAGAGAACAGAATAAAACCTCTTTGATATCCTGAGCCCCATCTGACATTACAGCCTCCTAGATTTAATACCTTGTTGACTTCCATCAGACAGGTCCCTTTCATACACCAGGTGCATGTTTGCTTAAGTGCCACCTTAGGTGCAATCAGGGCTGGGGCAAAACACAAGTGCTCTTTTTAGGTCAGCTGAACTAAACTGTAAGAGTTCAGCCCTTCACCAGTCCTTCTATGACTCTCAGAACCTAGAAAGATAGATGAACACCCACAAAGTGCCCCTTTATCTTTGAGAGCAGCTCGTAAAGCACTTTAACAAACCCATTCCTCATAGGTGCTTTTATCCAGAGGAAAGGGATACATTTGGAACCTAATGATGGACACAAACATGCACACTTGGGAAGAAGGACTGGGATTCCAGCCAAGCTCCTCTGTCTTCAACAGAGCACTGACTAAATTACCCACACCAGCCCTGCCCTGTGATAGTGTCTGGGTGAGTCCTCTCCTCAGAGGAGGTGACAGAGGTGCTAAGATCAGAAGGTGACACTTACCCTTTCACCAACAGCATTTGCTCAATGGTGTCTGGAAGAGGCATGCCATAGCTTTCAGGAAGAAATAAAGTCAGAATTCCTGAGAGCACAGTCAGGCTGCCCATCAGGATGTAAGGCAGGAATCGATCATAGGCACCTAGCAGAAAAGAAAGCCAAATCCCAACATAAAAACCCAGAGAAACAGCTCTAAGTCTCCCAGATACACAGCTTTCTCAGTGCAAGATTCATGCTTTCAGCAAAACCAAAACCAACCCACCCTCCTCACAGCCTGGCATTCAAAGTATAGGCTGATTTAAATGTGGGTTTAAACTCAAGAGAGGAAAGAGAGCTCTCAGAGCTGTCCCTACTGAGCTGGTTAGGCTGTAAGCTCAGAGCATCTCTTCAACAGGGCACAAACCACAACTTCTCTACCTTATGACCATTCCCCAGAGATGCTGAGACCCCATTTTTACCTGCAGGATCATGCAAGACCTGGAAATGGAAAAGAGCTGAAAAGCCCAGCACCTGAGAGAGGCAGGACACTGTGCTGGGGACAGAGGGTTGCTTCCCAATCACCAGGTTCTCCCTCAGGGACTGGTTAACTTACCCAGGTAAACGAAGTAAGGTGAGAGGATGCTGCCCAGTCTAGAGGCCATGGAGCTCGCCCCAACTCCCATGTTTCTCACCACTGTTGGGTAGAGCTCAGCTGTGTAAACATAAACCATTGAAAAGGCAGATGTGATCCCAAATTTCCCCAACATCACCAGCAGAATAGACAGTGCACGGATATCTGAAATGAAAGCACAGGGAGGACTTCAATAAAGCTCTGACAATTCACTGTATCCCTTAATTCTGTGGTGTTTTTACATCTCCTGTCTAATTAATTGCAGTCTCTCCTGTCTTCTTCCCCCTGTAAATGTCTAGAAGCACAGACAGCATTTATTTAAATTACCAGGACTCAGCACTTTAATTTCCTCTTGGGCATGGGGAAGCAGAAAACAAGAAGGCCTGAGCAAGAACTGGAAAGGTCCTCTCAGATTTCAGGGCTATGCTACAGCTCTGCTATTGCAGAGAAAGCCATGTATTCCTTTTGAATAAAGTGAGCAAAGTTAAGCATTTGGAACAAGTTATTTTTGGCTTCCTGCTTTGGCTTCTCATTAACATTCCCAGCTACAAGTCAATAATTTAATTACAGGAAGTGAGGCTGACTGTAACTGGGACAGTTAGATTCGAAACTCCAAACAGATTGTATCAGTGTCCGACTGTATCACTTATCTGACTGACTCAAAGGACAGGAGGGAAAACACAAGAGATATATTACCTGTATAAAATAAGCAAGGCACTCCTTGCACATTCCCTTTTGTTTATTCTTTGATTTCTAAACAAGTGCTAAGCAACACCCCCCCTCCCCCCATTCAACATCATTATCAGTAATGAGCCCACAAGCCCATTAATCTCACTGGTCTGAAGATATGTATGGTTTGAGAGCAAATAAATGCAATTTTGTCCTTCTTTGCAGTTGCCAAACGTTACTTTATCTGTTGACACTAATTCAGTATGAGCCTCTTTGCTTATCAAAATGCTTCCACAATGAGTCCCTTGAACAGGGCTGTTTAAACAGCCCAAAGACACTCATCATCAGCTGCTGGGGAAGTGAGTTCTGCAGCCTCCTGGTAACCTCTGCTTGCCAAATTCTGGTTGGTCTAGTCTTGGTTTGAACACCTGGTCCAGGGCACCTTGCCAGGAATGTTTGTTAAATGCAAACCAGGACAGCAATGCTAACCCCAGCAGATCAAAGGCAAGGATCCACCTTTGGAAAGGTATCTGAAGTGATGGGTTGTGTGATGGTTGCACTGCGAGCCAAGGAAGAGGGGCAGAGGTGGGGAAAGAAGGTATGTAAGTCCCCTCAGACCACCTTTCCTCCATGTCTGCCCAGTTCACAGCACTGCACTTCACCTATCAGACATATTTGAGATGAACTAACGATTCCATACGTGAAGGCACCAGCTGAATGAAGAGAAGAACACAGCCTCCCAAGAACAACGCAGCAGCCATTGAATACCGTCGAGGGAGGTTTTGGAGCAGCAGCCAGGAAATGATGTAGGCTGGAACTTCAATCACTGCTGAGAGGAAGCAGTTCACATAGACATCTCCATGCAGGTTGGGTGTGTCAAGAGAGAGTCCAAAATAACCAACAGAGATTATCATCCTGAAAGGAGCAGAATAACAGGATTAAGCATGCAAATTCAGGATCCATCAGACTCATTCACCTCTGAAGCAGCTGAAGTGCTGACTTCTCAAACAGCAAGACAACAATTAAACACTGCTGATGCTTTGTTATCTTTCAAGTTGCTCTTAAAATCTAAGAATAAAATGTATATATATATATATAAAAGTCTGAGGAGGATAGCATCCTGGCAGACCCAAATAATCCAGGATCTTCTCTGCCATGCCTCAAGCTGGCTGGGGAGCATCCAAGTCACATTTGTATGGCTCTGTGCCTGGGCTGGTCAGTGTAGCAGGACAGAGCTTGGTGGCTGGGCACACTGCCATCCTATCTGTGCCACTGCCAGACAAGAGCTGGTTTCCAGGTAGGTGATCAAGGGAAACACAGGACTGGCTCTGGAGACAAATCCTGTCACACCTGGGGAGATGCTGGGAAGAGAGGGACACGCTTCATCAACAGGCAATACGTGGCAAACAAGGAAACAAAGGGCACTGGGTCAGGATGTATCTAGGAGCAGTGGTGAGGCACAGAGAGAGCACCCAGCACTTCATCTCCTTCATCACCTACGTTATAGCACAACCCAGAGCAAAATCCCTGTGCAGCAGGAAGTGGATCCCTGCCCAAAGATCAGCTCTGCTTCCTCCTCCTGCCATGTGGAAAGAGCCTTCACAGTCCAATTGCTTAGAATAAGTTGCCCAGCATACCTGGGAAGGTGCAAAGTCATAGAGCTGAGGGTAAGCCCCCTGCTGCTCTGAGTGCCCTGCCAGCTAAGGCTCTTCTTCTCTGAAGGAGTTAGGTGGTTTCCCACCACGCTGTGCTGCACACCCAGCCCTGTGCTCCAAGGGGTTATTTCTATATCCAATAAACTGTGCTTGCTGGAACTCACTTTCCCCTTGGCTTGTAACATTGACAAACCTGGATCCAGTTCTCCATTCTCTAGGGGATCTTTAGGGGTATTTGCACACCCCTGGGCAGCAAGAAGCCAGACTTTCTCCTCCCTGATGCACACTTAGCAAAGGTATGAGTTTAAAGGCTCACTACTTACTTGAAGTTAACAAAACACTCAGTGAAGGTGATACACTGCTGTCTGTAGCTGTTTGCTTTTACAGAGCTGCTTTCATGAGATCTTTCAATTCATAACACAGAACATACCATCAGTATACTATGGGCAGGAAAACATTGCTGTAGGAAGGCACAGGATGCTTTCTACTTTGGGGAATTAATTAAAAGCAGGTTAGACAACAGAGAGGCAAGCCAAAAATAGCAGGTAAACTGCCCAAAGCACCTGAACACCTTTCTGCCAGAGGAGGTTAAGATGGTGTCAGTTGGTTGCACGTGTCAGACTCTCTGTGGCCATGCTGAACCCTCAGCCATCCAGTGGTAAGAAGCCCTTCAGCTTCTGGAAGGGATTACATAAGTACTGCCACATCACCTGGTTTCTTTGAGATGCTCTGACCTACCAAAAATGCTGTTGGAACAGGCTTTGTGTTTGATTTATACAGCCACACACATCACATCAGCTGCATCTAGGAACTAACTACTTATCTGCCCTGAGCAGATCAGAAGCAGGGCGGTCTCAGCTCCCCAGCCCACTTCCAATTAAAGGTGAGTCAGCATTTGGACTTGGTGGGGGGAACACTAAATGGAAACCATACTGACTGTGAAGAACCAGCATTACTTTTTCAAGCTGTTTCCTGCTCAAGTTCCTTTCTCTGTGTGTTTGTAGCACTGTGCTTGGTGACAGCCAAGGGAATCCAGCTTAAATATTAGACAAAGTCATCCTTTGACCCAAAAAGCCACATCAGCAGCTCAGCAGATTGAACCCCACACAGGGCCTCTCCAAACCACACTGTTCAGTACGGCAGCACACAGGCTTACTTAGCTCCAAAACACTTCAGGGGCCTCCTCAGTAAGGACACTTTTATAGGCATTAATTAAACCTCACTTTTATAGCCTCTGGCAGGCTACTCTCTCCCTCTTCTTTCTTCTGAGTAATTACAGCTTCACTGGTATTTCCCATAGAGTGACAAGTGTTTGACCAAACTGAGTGCAAAGGATGGCTTCAACTGAAGATGACAGGTGGACAGAGAAGCTGGGGGGAAGGCCTAGGGAGATCTCAGGTTAGATCACCCAAGGCAGCTTTATCCTTTTAAGAGACACTGCCAAAGAGGCAGGAAGAGCCCCCCAGAAGCTAGGCATCAGATCTGAAGGGACAGGGCATGACTCACTGCTCTTAAAAGGCTTCGTTACAGTCAGATGAGGATTCCCCAAGGCCCAGTATCAGGCAGGATTCCTACACATCATTGCCAGCTGATCTGATTCTTGCTCAGCTCGGGATATGCCTGGCTGCTTCAGAGAGAAGTAACATCCAGGTGTGTTTCTAAGACCAGTACTGAAAGGAAGGACCCAGTAACCAGGGTTTTGTTGCTTCAGGTCAGTGGTTTTTGAGCTGGTTTTTTTCTGTACCTCTTCAGAATACTCAAGTGTTCCAAGAGCAGTCTTTAATTTTGCTGCTTTTGTGCAGCCATGCTCCTGACCCCCACTCACTCACCAAAGAATGATTGACATGATTGTGATGGTCAGGATATTTCTGGTTTTCATCAGATCCAGAATCGTGTATGTCTGTTGCTTCTGGGAATTCAAATCTTGTAGCTGGGAAAAAAGCAAACAAAAGAACATTAGCTTCCTGTAAGCAGGATTACTGGGCAAATAAATCCCACCCCCACCCCATACATCAGTATTTTGATATGCTGCAGAGCTGAAACAGGTGCCTCACTTGTAACCAAACACATACAAGCCATAACAGCCAACTACCTGTGAAAGCAGCTGCTCCTCCCTAATTTAAAGTCACTTAAAATTGAGGCTGAATTTTTCCTCTCCCTGAGGCATCACAAAGCAATTGCTTATTGTTACTTTCCTATTTGACTTGACAACACCATTACTTCTTGATTTACACTGGCAGGGTCCTTACATACAGTTTTGAGTGCTGCACCTTGAAGATCACACAAATCAACTGTGCCCAGACAAGAAGAGAGCAACGAGGATGAGGAGACAACTTGAAAGACCTGCTCTGTACAAGTAGAGGGTTTATTTAGCTTAAGGGCCAGAAGGCTGAGGGCTTCAGACCAAGAATGGTCTTCAAAGACCAGCCCAAAAAATGATCAGCTGTCTTCTATGTCCACTGCAGACAGGGGAAGTCCAAACAAGATTACACTGCAGCAGGACAGATGCAGTAAGTGGCTCCTGGTGCTGGACCTAACAATAATGTGTTTAAACTGAGACAAGCCAGCTAATGAGCTGAAAAGTCCCCATCATTACCTACCCTGTTTTTGAGGTCTCCTGAGAATAGAAGCAAAGAGACAACAAACTTCTCCTTTCCCCCTGAAACTTTCCAGCTCCTCAAAATAAAACCACTTCCACACAAACAATGCAGATACTCATCCCTGAAGCATGCAAACAAGAATGTGTTTGTTTGGCTGTTTATTTGGGGCTTCTCTTGGTTTGGTTTTAAGTTTAGGGTTTTAGAGCTCTAAGGAAGTAACAAGGGAGAGATTTTTTTCAAGCTACACAGAAGGTGATTGAAGAGGACATGTCCCACTGATTAAAACTATGGATGCCAATGCAGCAGCTCTGAAGAGCCACATTTTCCTAGACATGTCATGCTTCTGTTATTGCAAAAGATGGCATGTTTTCAGGATTTATCACAGGCTACTCACTCATCAGTTTAATGGTATTTTGTAGAGTCTTACAGTAAAAACATTAACAAGATTTTGATCTTACACAGAGGGTGTTTTTTCTGTTAGGGCATTTTGGTGTCTCTGAGTCTGTGACTATTGACAGCAGCCTAACTGAGAAAGAAGCAGGCATCCAGCTTAGCAGTTCAGAATGATCAGAAGATAAAAGGTAATACTGGAATGTTCTTAATTTTGACACTGCCAAGCCACCTCACAATACTTACATGAAGACTTTTTACCCTTTCCCCAACAAGAAGAATCACTCTTGCCTGACAGACCTCTACTGTGTGCAAGCACAAGCAGCTGTATAGAAAATTACTTCCTCCCTTGAATTTTTAGGTCAGTGTGACCTGAGAAGGTAAAAAAAAATTTAATAGGTTTAAAGACCAAATGCCTTTTGTTGGCACAGTGTACTCATTCATGGCATGTGCAAATGATTGCCAATAAAAGTAAACTATGACTGTAGCTTCAAAATAACAGCTACTCACTACTTGAAATTTGTCTGAACCCTTTCAGCCTGGTCTAACATACAATCCTCTACTCTGTATGAGTTCAAAATAAAATATTTTTGCCCCAAAACCCATCAAGCAGGTCCAACAGAATTAGCTGGATGTATTGTAGGACACAACACACCAATAAAGATGCAAATTAGTTTAACTTAGTTCCTCATCAATCTCTCTTCTGTGTTCAGTCAGTGATGTTTCTTTGAGCAAGCTCCTTGCTGGACACCCCATAACTCGTCCCTCAATTCAAAACAGATTATCTCCTCAATGTCTTGTAAACTGTATCTGAGCTAATGGGAACATCAAGCTTATGTAACATCTGCAGTCAGGTGAAAATTCCATGAGAGAGCTATTTTCCTCTGAAGAGCTGGATAAAGCAGCACTCTGATGCTCATGCATGCCAAGCATCAGCGTATTTGCTTTTATACACGTTAATTTTCTAGGAGAGGCAAATAGTTCCTCACATTTGACAGCCTTGACCCTGCCTGGGGCCAAGCCTCCCAGCACCCAAACTGCAGGCAGCTTTGCAGCTCCCAGCCCTTTCTCATAAATCACATGATCTCTCCTAAGCACTCTCCAGCTTTGCCACTCTTTGTTGCCAAGAAACCAGCAAACAGGAAACAAGAAAAAGAAAAAAAAACACCAAACAAACCACAAAACAAAACCAGGAACAGTAAAATCCAGAGTCACAGTTGATGAGAAAAAGGGACCCTGCCTCTTAGGAGCTGGGTAAGCAGACAAGGAGAACAGGCTTGAACAAGCAGCTGTGAGAAGGGCAGAAAGGGTAAAATGATGTCACCCAAATGCTTCTGTGGGATAATTCAGTCAACAAGACCCTATTTGTGCCCTGCAGCTTGTTTGCAACCAGTCACCTTCTGGATCCTAACTGGTTTTTGAAACCTCTGGACTCTAAATATCACAGGTGCTGCTCTCAGGCTGTGGGGGTTTGAGGGGTACTCCAGACATGAGCTCTGCTTGCTCCTCCAGCCAGGACCCATGTTCCAGCAGCACTAAGGGCCAGCCAGATTTCTAATAAACCCTGCAGTGTAAACAGGCTTCCAAAACAACTCAAGAGAGGCTGGGAGCCTTCTGCTCTACAGCTCTGCACAAGGCAGATGGAAGAGCTGTGTAAACAGACCACTGAGGAAGGAGAGCTTTGCACAGAGGTTTTCATCCCAGCTTCACTTTTACCTTAAAAAGTCAAAAGATGGACAGGAGTCCTGCTTTTCAGCAGTGCCTCCTAACTGAGCTCATTTCCCTTCAGAATATTAACCCACACTATGTTCTCCAGCCTTCCCTGCTGCAGAAGGCAGCGTTTCCCCCAGGGCAACATCCCTACTCTTGTCCCTGCTTTCTGATGCCTCAAAACCCAGCCCCCTTCAGAGGTGGCAAGCAGATCTGTACTCCTTCCCAAGAACAAGGGATGGAGGACTGCAGGGACAGGAACCTTAAGCAGATGTTATTTTCCATTGTCCTGCTGCAGTGTTGGCAATGGGTGAATTTCCATGCCTACAGCATAAGGGGGGGAAGGCATGTTCTGATGAAAATCCAGGGAAAAAGCTATAAAAAGCTATCACAAAAAGATCTGGGTTTTCCTTTCAAGACCAGGATGTCTGTCCTACTATCTACAAATAAGTGGACAAACAGGGAACAGGGTGGTTGGCACCTCAGCTACCTTCAACCCAAGTTTGTTTCAATCCCAAGAGCAAACACACTGCAGTTTAATGGCTAACCATTGCCCTTATTTTGTCCTTTACATGAAAACAACTTGTATATTCTCTTGCTTGACAAGACCTCTAAGCCAGGTTATGTCAACTGTCAACCAAAGTTAGGCAAGAGGCCAGACTCTAGAGAGCTTAGCCAGAGAGGTGCCCATTCTCCTGATTATGCAAACAGTCTGTCTGACTTCCTGAGGTCATGTTTGAACCAGTGTGGACCTGCTTCTACACCTTATAAACACCAACAGCTTAGACAAAGGGGGAATACCTAGAGGAAACAAGAATATATTGGGAAAAAAGGGATGGGGAAGAAAAGATACTGCTAGCTACTCCACCTGAAGGGAGCTCAAGCTTTGCTCTCCTTAACATGGCAGAGGGACTGGAGCTGAATATGGAACTGAACTAGAATGACATTCTTTCCCCTGCCACTGGCCAGGACTAGTCCTGTGTTAGAAACTTTTATAGAACTATACTAGTCTGTGTGAGCATAAGATCTGTTCAGCACAAGCAGTTTGATCACAAAGCAACTGATACCTCAAATTCATTACCTTCCCCCCCCAAAGCCATCACAAAGGAAAAAGGTGCTTGTAAACTGGAACAAAGAGGTGTTTGCATTAGAATGAACTAGAATTCCCATGGGAATGGGGCAGCAAGGGCTTTGCAAATCTGAAGGAAGCAGGAAAAGGGTACTCTGCTTGTATGTCTAGAAGTTAATCACTTTACACACTCGTTAGTAGGTCCAGCAGAGAACTGGACTGATAAATGAATCTCACCTCACTAGGGTCAAGTATTACATCTGGGGCTGTAACACCATTGAGTTTTGCAGCCTTTCGGATGATGTCTTCTGCCTCCTGGAACCTTCCCTGGGAGATCAGCCACCGTGGAGACTCAGGAATGACCCTGCAGAAAAGGCTCAGAGTAACACGCCTGCCTTTCCCCAGAAATCACCCCTGCAGGCACCAGAACACCTTGTTCCAGGCACAGAGACCTCAAAACGTGCCACATCTTGCAGAAACTAGAGCAATGGCAACAGGAATCAGCTCTACAAGAGCAGACTAGCACACCAAACAAGAACAGCTAATGTGCATTTGTGGGTTTTAGGACTAAAGAAATAAGCAATGACTCAGGGAAAAGAGCAACCATAACCTTCAAAATGTGGAAAACCAGTTTAATTAGAGAATTCAGGAATGTGGCTACAGGAGCAGCACGCTATACGTGGAGAGGCACACGCTTAGAGAATGACACAGATAAAAATGAGTAACTGTAAATGCTGCCCTGCAAAGGCAGGTCAGGGAGGAGCATTCGCCCGAGTCACTCTGTCACAAGCCAGATGGACTCACGAACATGAATGTGTAAGTGAAGAAACACCACCACCGTGTGGACTATTTAAGCTTTACAGGCTTTTCATGAATTGTGGGAGAAAACACAAGAGGTCTCACGGATAGGCAAGCTCTGCTTTGCAGGTTTTTCTATCAACATCACCCTAGCACTGCCCAGCCTCCCAAAACACCTGGCTTTCATCCTGCCCTCAGTTCAGACCTACCCTTAAAAGCTCAGGGATTCCAGCTGAGGCAGAAGGATGAGGTTTACTGACTTATTTTTATATTTTTCAATATGTGCATCACTTAATTCTACAAAACCTTAAAGAAAGCAAAGAACAGGCTTTTCAGGCACGAATCAGATCATCCCACACAGCTATGGACCTGCAGCTGAACGACCAGGAAGAGTCAAGGACACAATGCCCATTCTTCACCTGCCCATTCCTGAATATCCAGGCTGGATCTTAAAAACCTGCAGACAGGACCTTCTAAAGAGTAAAGCCTTAAATTAATGACACTCACCACCACAGGGGGATGCAGAGCAGCCCAGGTAAAGTGAGTGCCAGCAGCAGCATCCTCCAGTCTCTGATGAAGTAGGCGAACAGGGGCAGCAGCATGTAGCCGAACGCGTAAAAGATGCAGACGCCGAGCGTGCAGAACAGCAACCTGATGGACTTCCCAAGGATTTCTGTGCCTGCTCAAAGAAAGAGAGGGAAGATCAGGATTGTAACTCAATAGCAACCAAGTCATTTACCCAAAACACCTTTAGCAATTGGCTCTGCAATGCACTACACTGGGTAGTCACGGCGCACAGCGTGCTCTGCACCGAGTCTCAGAGGCACCACAGATCTGCTTCATGCAGGTAATCATACATATAAAAGGAAGAGAACCAGGCTTTACAGTACTGCTGTAACTCAAAGTACTGAATACTTCAGTAATTTGATCTTCTTAGCCTCTTACATTCTACCTGAGAAGGTAAACCCCTACTACAAAACACACCAGTTAACCTCAGCTCCACCGCTACGGGATACATCCAGCTTGTGGAGACAGACCAGCTTCCTTCAAGGATTAATCAGAGATGCCTAAATTAGGTTCCTGACCTCTATCACCTTTTAAAAAACTATTTTGATATCAGCCAAAACCACCTCACTGTCTTGATGGACACAAGGAGTCTGTGCTGGGTCGCTAAGCAAGGCAAGGCTACTGGCAGGGGAGATCAGTGCACAGCCAGGACATCCCTCTGCAATGCTCTGGGACCTGCAAATCAAGAGGCATGGGAAGAAAGGGAATCTTCCTTGTTTCCACAGAAATCAAAGACCACAGAAGTTGCAGCAGAGTGTTTGCAGTGAGTTAGCTAAACACTGCTTTCACTGGCTGCCTTTGGCTCAAAAGGAGTTTTTCACTAACATTGGGTACTCTGGACAGCGAGGTGACTGTAAATAACATCAATAATTTTATTTTTTTTTTAAATCTCAGATTTGTAAGGTAATTCATATTCCCATGACCAAATACAGCATTAAACTGAAAGCATACAAAGCAAGAAGCATTGGGACATTTAAGGTTTTGCTACAGGCTGTTTGGAGAAGACTTTATAACATTTAATTCCATGTGTTCTCTTCTGCAGGTTTTAAAATCAAACAGGTATTTAGGTCCCAAATTGGACAACAGAAATCCCTGAGAACTCATGTCTTCCATGTCCTACCTCTCTAGCTAGAAGATGGACTTAATTTAAAATAGCAGATTTCTGTGTTTCCTGCCTCTTTAGGATGGCAAGCCACAGAATTCCTTCAGACTGCACCTCCATCAGCTGGAAACTTCCAAGGAGAGGACGAGTTATCCATGCATGGGGAGGAATGTGTTGCTTGGCAAAACAAATCAAGCCTAAACCAGTACTGAAAGGAGACAAGGAAAGCACAGGATGAGGAACACGTGCTGGGCCCAGCAGGAGTTACCTACCCAGGACAAAGGCTGCCACGTAGTTGGAGATCTGCCCCATGCCCACCAGCACAAAGAACACTGAGAACATCTCCCAGCTGGTAGAGAAGACCTGTATGAAGCTGAAGCCAGTCTGCATTGCCAGAGTTGCAAAGAGCACATTCTTCCTGCCAAACCTTCCATGGACAGATTAAAAAAAGAGGAAAAAAAAGAGAAGATTATTCAATTATTCAACAGCATGAGTAAAGTCTTCAGAAACATGAGATTATTCCTATGCAAACTGAGAGAGAGACAAAGCATCTGCAGAAAGGAGAGGTTTGGGAAAGGTGACACAGGCACAACTAGCCTAAAGTTTAAAAAAATATCCACTGGCCAAGGAAAAAATAATATTCCAAGGGCTGCTAGTTAAGTTGCCTCTAAGTATAGTATTCCTTCCTGATGAGGTGAGCAGGAAGACAAAGCATCAGGAGCAAATATTTAAAATGCAAGAGGATTAGATGCTGCTTCTCCTCTAAGGAGCACACAGCTCCTGACAGAGATCAGGATGGTTGAAAAGAAGCAAGGAAAGCTTCTGCATGAGGGAAAACTCAGGTGTGCAAGATGCTGCTATTGGTAAGTGGTTCCATTCCTCATTCCATAACTATTATCAAGAAGAAATTAAACTCATCAGGACTGCATATTGTTCTCTGGGAATGAGGAAGACAGCCCTCAATGCTTTGCACAGCAAATCCCATGGAGAGAAACAGAAAAACTGGGCCTTAAAAGAACCAAATGACTGTCAACATCACAAAAATTAATCATGCCTTCCTTTTTTCCCCTCCCATGTTTGTACTATAAGCAAGCCAGTGCTTGTACTAGAGATACAAGGGACCAGAAATACAGAGGGAAAAGAAATCCAAATGGGAAAGCCTTTCTTCTCTGGAGTACAGCTCAATAGCATTCATGCTTTGCAGCTTCCACAAGTACAGATCATTTGACTTAGATGCTGCATTCGATGATGAGGAAGAGAAACTATGGGTGTTTATAAAAAGAGAATTTAAAATCTGACCTCAAATAGAAAAAAAAAAAAAAAAAAAAAAAAAAAAGGGAAAACAAGTCTCAGAGAGCTCTCTGAACACAGTCCAAAGTAATCAGAAGAGAATGTCCCTGATCTGATTTTTCCAGATGAAACTTATCTCCTAGACCTGTTTTCTGGCATAAAACCAGTTTGCTCCAGAAAGTGATTTTGCTGAAAAAATACACAGATAAAGAGAACACCCACCACCAGTCTTTGTAATGCTCTGACCTAGTTTGGGCACTTACTCCATACCTCTGTGTACCTTCAGCTTACACAGTCACAGGACAAAGACACGTTGGGAGCCACAGGAAAACACAGTGCAAACTTCATGCATGAGAACTGCTTACAAAACAGCACCAAGCAAAGAGTGGTGTATATACTTTACTTGTCTGAAAGCTGTCCTGAGACAAATGATCCCACCAGGACGCCCACAAAGAACAGGGAAGTGCTCAGGGGTCCCTTCCAGTCGTTGTCACACACGAGATTCCACTGTGGGGAGAGAGAACAAGAGTCTGCCAATAAACAGGATTTCCCTTCTGAGCTGGATGAACACCTACCCTTTGGACAGGCAACCTCCATGAGAGAGAGGAGTAACTAACCTATGGCATGGATACAGTTCCAGGAAAACAATGGGAAGGAACGCTGGGCAAAGGCCACCTGCCCTGAGCCATCTCAGGAGCATCCCCAGAGGTGCCAACATCACCTTCAGGGGTGACGCTGTCCTCATGCAGCCCAAGGTTGTGCCATCTCCCCTGCACGTGTACCAGAGACAGTAACTAACAGTTACCATGTGAGTGGGGCAGGGCCCTTTCAAAGGCTCAGCAGCCCCTTCAACTGCTGCAATGCTGCTGCTTTTCAGTGGAGAGACTATAAACCCCAACCTGGATTTCCCTGCACATGGAAAAGTTTGCCATTAGAACTCACATTCCAAATTTAGCTCTACATTTCTAATCGATCTGTACAAGAAAACAATGAAACTATAAAATTGAACTATAAAAAAACCCAAAGAAAAGTGAAAACCTCCTTCTTTCTTACATCTTCCTATGATTTAATATCATTTTGAGAGGCTGGAGACCACTCACTGGGAACCTGATGTCAATTATCAATCTCTGGAACACAAATTGAAACACACCCCAAACACACCAAGATTTCCCAACTGAAAATAAAAAAAGAGGAAGAAAACAAGACAGAGTGCCATAGTTTCAGTCTGATGTGTTTGAAACCCCACTCCTGTTTGCTTTGTATCTATACCAACTACTGCTGAGAGAGTCTTTTAGTTTGGGTTGGGGGGGGTGGTGTGGGGGTGATGGGGAAGTGTGTAAATGGACAAAACCCAGCAGGGATGCCTGATCCCTCACCTCACTGCTGCACTGAGGCTGGAGGAGTTCCCAGTTCTCCCAGTCTTGCCCAGCAGCCTGCTGTCAGAGGGCAGGAGGTGCTGCAGCCCCACAGGAGAGGAATTTGGAGGCAACGAATGCCTCTGATGTGAGGCCAAACCCTCATCTCAGTTATTCAAACAGCTCCCACAGGGATGTTCTGGGGATGGAAACTTTCAGGTTTTTAATCTCTATTGAAAAGGTTGATATGAAAATATTCATCCTGACCCCAATAATTAACCCCCCTTTTTCCCCAATTATAAGTAATTATGCATAGTCTGTTGTCCTCTTAAGCATTTTAAGGTTTGTGCTGAAGCCCAGAAGACCCCCCTGTGCAGCTGCCACGTGTCCCAGCTCCACCACCCACCCCATCCACGTGTGGGAATGCCAGTGTTTGGCTTCATTTGCCAGCTCTGCCTCCTCAGCATCGAGCCTGGCTCCAGCAACCTCCCAGCTCTCAGTCTCTTAACAGTTCACACTACAGCTACACCCCAGCCTGTGCTTTAGGGCTGGGGGATCACTAAACACACCCACACTGAATGAACACCAGCAACTGCCTTCCAGTCCCAGGCCCCCGTGGCAAAGCTCCACTAAAGCACCACTTGCTTGGTAGAAGAACATCTTGTTTTGAATGATAACAAGTCTTTCTGGAGGTGAATGATGCTCATTCATAGGGGCTGCATGCTCATGGCCATCTGTGTAGCTTAGCTGCCATCCCCATGGCTAGTGTTATGATTTTGGCTCATCACTATTATTACTTTAAGCTCATGGGAGTCATGTCAAGTCATCCCTTAACCTCTCCCCTTTGATAAATCAATTGTGGGTTCGTGTCTGAAAAACCTCTCCCTGTATCAGGCTTCATAGCCCTTGCTGTTATCCTGGCCCTACTCCCCAAACCCTTCCAGCCCCCCACAACCTACAACACAGGT
Organism: Laterallus jamaicensis coturniculus; assembly: GCA_022605575.1. Classification (NCBI taxonomy): domain Eukaryota; kingdom Metazoa; phylum Chordata; class Aves; order Gruiformes; family Rallidae; genus Laterallus; species Laterallus jamaicensis. Next base: position 19,585,295 of record JAKCOX010000016.1, on the reverse strand, counting down.
GCCTCAAGGCCATGCTCCAAACACCCTACCCACACCATCAATTGTGCATTGCTGTGGATGCTCCTGTCAGACTCCCAACTTTCTGATGTGCTAAAAAATGTATACTGCTGATGGAAAGGATTTTAGGCATCAATACCACTTAGATTAATAACATTTATAATTAAATCTCTATTTACTCAATCAAAGCTAGACTTCATTATTGGTCAAAGAAGGTTTGAGCAGTTCTGTGACCACCACAGAGGCCAATCCAGCCAGGAAGCTTCAGCAAAACATCTCTGGCACCTTAGAAACACACAGCAAGTGATCGTTGTCCAATTTATACTGGCCAAAGGTTTCTGTGGTTATCATATGCTTTCACACAATGACATGCACCAGACTTCTTCAATAACACAACTGAAATCTAGCCAGACATCTAGCTCAGTGACTTACAGCCCAGCAGTACTAAATAGGTGGTTATTTTCCAGCTGAACACCCTGTGCTTAGGAGCTCACCTCCTCCTTTCAGCTCTCTGACACTCAGGTCCTTGGCACGCAGCTCTCCAGGCACTGGCATGCTTGTGCCCACTGAAACATTTCCTTCAGACCACTGAGGTGGAGGCACTGCCTGGAAAAATTCATGGGATTAAAATGCTTTGCACTGCTCTGCCAAAAGCTTCTTGCCCTGGCAGGGGGAAACACATCAGCCCTTCACACACAGCAGCGATGACCAGCTTGTTTTGCTCTGTCAGAGAGATGTTAGGAGCTGTTATGCCAACCATCACTTGACCCAGGCACCAGAGTGAACCTCAGGATCACATTTCCAAGGAAAGCTACCTGGTTTTGCAATACCAGTTATTTACAGGCTCCACAGATGCCCAGCAATCAGAACAAAGGGATTTTCAGGTCTCTTGCCCCTTGCCCTTGGAAATGAGTGCCCACGTCTTCAACTTTTTAACAACTCACCAACCAGCTCCACTACACTGCCAGTCAGTGATGGCCAAAGCCCTTCTGCACCCAGAGCTTGCCCTGGCTGTGCACAGCCCAAGAACTCGCTGAAGCATCACTGTTAGGAGACCAGCATGGCAAAGACCCAGTGACCCAGGTGTAGTTACTGATTGAACCCTGCTGCTGGCACTGCTGTTGGGACAGGGTATGACCCAGTGCTCCAAAATCATGTGCTATTTTCACTTCTTGGTATCCTTTGAGTTAGCCTGCCAGCTGGAAGGGCCTTTGCCCCAGTGAGTGAGATAAGGTTAACCTCAGCAAGGTAGTGGGCCTCCAAACAGAAGAAAAACATTCCAGCTTTGTTTCAAACAGCAGCTGCTGATGCTGGGAAGCACTGAGCTCCTGAACACTGGGACTCAGTGCTCAAGGCATGGCACAGAGCAGCCTCACTCAGTTTTATTATACTTTACAGGATGGATATCCTTTTGTTGCACTTGAAACCTATCTTCTTACTAAAGCACCTTGCAGAGACATTGGGCTGTATCCATCAAGTCAGGGTGCTGTCTTAGTTAGCAGCCTCACACCCAGCAGCAATAGCTGCTTATGTGAGATGCATGGTGAGATACACACCCCACAAAGGATTCCTGCTGGTCCCAGCTGGTGAGGACAGGTGGGAAGAGGGGATGGGGCAAGGAAGACAGCCAGAAAATGTGGACAGCTCCAGGGAGAAGGTAGGGGGACACTACAAGGGAAAGGGACTGAAGCAGTTGCTTCTTGAGCAAAGGTTCAGGGCCAGAGTATGAAACAGCCCCAGGTATTTACAGTCATCACTCAGGCACCCCTTTAGGAGAGCGCTTTCCAAGCCCTGCTCCATCTCCTACAGGGCAAGTCAGCTACCTGGAACCACAACCCCAAATTCCTCACTATAGGACAAGCCTGGTTACAAAACTGAGAATAAAAAAAACAACCCTGAACTACTCCCTCATACCTCCTCCCTCCTCACACAGCCTTCTGTCACAACCCAACCTGAACAGGAAGCATCACCACAGGTTTAGCTAGCATAGCAGCATAGGTAGGAGTATGTGCTTGCTCTCACACAAGTGTCAGGCTGGCTAGACTAGCATTTCCTGCAGTCTGCCTTGTGTGGTTACAGTTTTAATCATAACATTAATAACTCACCTCAGTCCAAAAAGAAAACTAGCCTACAATGTTCCTACACACCACCACAACAATGCAACCATCTTCAAACAGCAAAACCATGGAACAATAGCCAAGGCATGAAATAACAGTCTCAAACTAAAGCTGCAAGGGAAGCCTGGGCAGCCAGGATGCCCCAAAGACAAGACAGCATCCCTTTAAGTTCTCTAGGCACTCCAAAGCCTTGAGGGGTAAAGCCCAGTTCCCTGTGTACAGGCTCTGTGTTGCTGAATGCCACTTGCCTCTAAAGGAGAGCTGGCACCTGGTGAATTAGTGACAGAAAGCCCTGCAGTGGCCGTCACCCAAACACTGACACAGCTCCCTCACCCTGCTTCACCCACACTGCAACTCCAGCATCTCTTCCAAGATGGTAAAACTGGAGTAACACAGTTGTAGCTGGTAACAAGAAGCCCATCATCTTTGAGCACAGCATTCCCCTGGTATTTTTACTACATCCTAACATGGAAACAGCAAGTTTAGTTCTGGGGGAGCTCTTCTAAACATCCAAAGTACTTGCCATATAGCATCACAGCAAATAAATCCATACCACCAGCAAACACACATCACTACCAAGTTGGGACAGTTACAGACGTAGCTGCAAGGCCACCAACAATGCCATTTAGGAGCTCACTTGAAAAAATAGAGTGTGTTCCTCAGCTCATGAATTCTCCATCTCATGACAGAACTGTTCCACCACAGGAGCACTTCCCTAATGCCACTACTCAAACCCCAAACAAAGACCACAGAATCACAGAGTTGTAGGGGCTGGAAGGGCCCTGGAGAGCTCCTGGGGTCCAACCCCCTGCCAAAGCAGCTCCCCAGCTCATACTGCACAGGTCGGTGTCCAGACAGGGCTGGAATCTCTCCAGAGAAGGAGACTCCACACCCCCTGGGCAGCCTGTCCCAGGGCTCCCTCACCCTCACTGGGAAGAAGTTCCTCCCCAGATTGGGGGGGAACTCCCTGTGCTCCAACTTGAGGCCATCACCCCTTGTCCTGTCCTCACAGACACTGAGAAGGGGCTGGCCAATTCCCCCTGCACCCCATACTTAAGATATTTATAACCATTGATCAGATCACCCCTCAGTCTTCTTCTCTCCAGGCTGAACAGCCCCAGCTCACCCAGCCTTTCCTCACAGGGGAGATGCTCCAGGCCCTTCAGCATCTCCTCAGCCTCCTCTGGACTCTCTCCAGGAGATCCCTGGCTGTTCGATTCCAGGGAGCCCAGAACTGGACACAACACTCCAGGTGGGGCCTGCCCAGGGCAGAGCAGAGGGGGAGGATCCCCTCCTGTCACCTGCTGCCCACACTCCTCCTGATGCCCCCAGGATCCCATTGTCTCTCTCAGCCCCCAGGGCACACTGCTGGCTCATGGCCACCCTGTCACCCACCAGCACCTCCAGGTCCTTCTCCACAGAGCTCTTCTCCAGCAGCTCACCCCCAACAGATGAACTGTGACAAACCCAAAAGCTGTGAGCCTCCCTTGGTTACACCCCTGTTTCACAAGGAAGAGCCACAGAGGAAAAGGACTCTTTGCAGCTCCACTCTGGCCTGTGCTCTGCTCCTTTATTTTGCTTTTCAGCCTTTTTCCTCTCCTGCTGAGAATAACACACAATTGGAAAGTGAAGTGGGATAGTCCCATGTGCTAACATTTTCTTTTTAACAATCAACACTTCAGGGAGAATTGTTGAAGCTGATCCAGTGCCCTGTCCCCTCTGCTGCCCCTTGCTCCTCTCTGCAAACACAGGCAGGTTCTTCATAAAATAAAAATCTCTCAGTCTCACAACTGGGTACTTGTGACCTTTGCTTCAGAGTCTGGTCTTGTTTATACCCCATAAAAATGTTCCCTGCTTACATGAGAGCTCCATGATTAAACACCCTTTCCTCTGAAAAGACACTGGATACTCAGACACTTTGAAGTTGTAGCCGGTACGTTAAAGCTCATTAGCCAAATGTAAACACAAGTCTGTATCCACAGAACACACACCCTGCTCAGTTTCTCCCCATGCAGCGTTCGAAACCTCTGCAGAGGAAAGCTTGCATGAAACAGGAAGGAAAGAGCCAAATAGTTGATATTTCCAGTGCAGAAACTTAACTCCCTCCCCCATCAAACAGGCCTTCAACATCAGAAACTGGGGAACATGAGCTGAGTTCTAATCTAAAAGAGCATGACAGGCACATTACCCTGTCGTTAGTTGTTCCTCTGAAAGAGCATCCCTTCCATTTTAACAGTATCAGCTGCAGGCCTGTCCTTCCTTAGGAAAACTCACCCTATTTTATGTGGCAAGGTCAGCAATGTCAGCACTCCAGACAGTCCTGGAGTCCTGCTTTATGTGCTTCTTAAAGCAGACCTTAAAAGCCGCAGGCTTCTACAAGTGCTTGTAGACACTGCCAGCCACACATATCTATATATGAAATGAACACCAGACTTGGGTTTTTTAACCTCCTTCTGACAAGACAACTAATCCTGAGATTTTGCACCTGCTCATCACTGAAATGTCTTTCCACAGCTTTATCAGCTCCTGGGGCTGATGAGTTGTCAATATGAACTTCAGCCAGAAAAATAAGCAGATCCCAACCCACAGCAAGGAGGAGGATGTGCTGGTTTAACAGATGAGAAACGCTGGAGGTGAATTCTTGTCTGTGATGCCACTGCACTAGGGGGAATGAAGAGGTCAAGAGCTGAACCTGGATGACACTGGCTTGATTTACTCTTCAGCTGCTGGCTCCACTCTTAGAAAACCCTGTGCAAATTGCAGCTCCTAGCAGGAGCCTGTGTTTTTGTTTTGGTAAAGCAAAGCAACACATCCCTCTGCCTTCCATCCCAACCCCTGGCTTGACAGCTGTACCACATTGCCCTGTCACTCCAGATGTCACCACCACAGCCTCTGCTTGTTTCCTGAAGGTCTGGCACAACCCACTCATCTTCAGGGACAGGGGTCTGGAGCACAGCAGAGAGCTCGAATCCCTGGCATAAAGGGAATGGAAACCTCAGGGCCTGCCCAGAACTCTCCCTCCCTGCATGTCCATAGAGGACACTGAGCACCAACCCTGTGTCCAGCCTCAGGACCTTGGCAACTCCCACCACGTGCATCCTTACTCTACGTGCAACATACAGCTCTGAGTACAGCACCCACAGTGAACTGGTTGGGGATGAATGTGGGGATGCAGAATTCAGTGCCTATTTGAGTTTCACAGCATGTAGGAATGACTCCTGTATGGACTAAAAGGCTTTCACTCTTGTATCATTTAATGCCTTCTCATTATACCACATTTCCAGTTCACTGATGCTCCTAACAACTCCACTGCTCAGCTCTATTCCCAGTTACTCAGTATAGCCCCATAACAGGCACGACTGGCAGAATACATTGCCCTTTTCCCTAATTACCCCTGGTTTAATTCCTTCCACTACCACATACAAACTTTTATTCCTCCTACATACTTATTTAATGGGAATTACGGAGGAACAAGAATGACACTGACATCTTCTGGAGCCAAAGCAAGCTCTTCTTATCCCCCAAGATACAGCATTCCAAAAAGTAAAAGAGAGAAAGGGATTCTGTTACACTGGAGCTGGTTAAACACTGCAGACTGGCTAGTAACAACCGTCTGTTGTTAGTCTGTGAGAGGAAAGGAGGTCTCTCTTCAAATGAGAGGGAACTGAATGTTTTAAGCCTCCCTTGGAAAAGCAGAACCATAAACGAGGACTTTCTCCAGAGTCATCAGAAATTCGGGGAAAAGCTTTCTTAAAAAAACCCTAATTTCCCCCTTCCCACCCCCCCCTAGTGTTGGCTACTGAAATCTGGAACAAAGGTCCTCATGATTATTCAATGAGTTAGCGATATGCAACCAAACAGAAGATTAGTGAATCATAAAAGCAGCAGCGCTGAGCCAAGAAATTAAACAAGCTTAACACTGGAAACCTGTAAGCATGTGAAAGGCCACAGCTCTTACAAAACTCCCCCAGGAGCCTTAATATTAAAGGGGGAGGAGGGAAATAAATACAGCCTGGGCAGACAAACATCACCTCCCACAGACACAAAACATCTGCCAAACCATAGGGACTGGCCAGAGCTGCTGGGGAGCCTCAGGAGAACATTAGCAGCTCCTGGGTTTTCATAGATTATAATGCTCCTCCGTGGTACTGTGGTTGCTTGTGACATTTTAATGTGCACTGAGAGAAAGTGCAGCAAATAGGCTACAAGGTGCTGGCTGAAGCCACATGGAAGCAGGGCAGCCCTTGTACTGAGGCGCTGGGAACAAGCCCCGTACACACCCACACGAACGTGACTGCCCTGAGAAGATGCCAACTGCCTTCTGCTGCCCCAAGAGCAGCTCAGCCTCTCCCAACAGTGCAGTGGTGGCTGGGAGGTTCAGGGCAGCCTTCCTCTCGAGGAAGACAGCAGTTCTTTAGAAACAGGTGAGGCAGTGCCTTGTGTCACTCCTCAGAACCGCTCCAGCCCCTGCTGCTGCGCATCTCCAAGGCGCGTTCCCAACAGCTCCAGTGCCACCACTTCCATGCCTCCTCTCCCAAGCTCTGTTCCTCATCCCAGACATCCTCCTCCTGAGGAAGATTTCTGTGCTCAGATCAGCTTCTGGTCGTTAAGTACTCACACACCCATTGCAACCCATTTTGCTGAGCAAGAAATTAAGGTAAATACAGTTCCAGCTCTACAAAACTTGCCCACAGGCAGCCAGGCAAAGGAGCTGTACAAATGGCTTATATAAGCCTTCTGAAAAAGAACTTACACGTGTTTTGAAGTTCAAACATTACTCAAAAAAATCCACCTGTTTGCATCTTAAGTCAACAGTGGCGCTGTACAGCGTCCACCTGACACCTGAGGGACAACAGGCACAGCTTCAACGTCGGTTGCTCGCCCTGACAGCGGAACGTGACTCACAGGTTGCATCCCAGCAGCCCAGGACCTGCCCTGTCCCGGTGACGGAAGCAGCAGGCACAGCCAAAGCAGAGGCACCGCCGGCACACAGCGAAGGTCAGGGTCATCTGGGGCACAGCATCAAACCAGGGCTCCCCGACTGCTGCACCTTGCACTGCTCAGGGCGACTTCAACCCTCTGTTTAGTTAGTTAGGAGAAACAAAACCCAGACCCTTCTGATCTCTGGAGTTCAAGGAGCCATCTCTGAACCAGCGAGCTGGACCCGCTGCCTCCGCGCCGGCCCTCGCTCCGAGCCACTGCCCCAGATCCCCAGGAAACCCACTGATGCCTTTCGCCAGGCGTCCCCATCAAACGAGGCCCTGCCTTTGGGCTGCCACTTGTACAACTGGGGGCGAACAGACCTCAGAACACAGCTCGCCCGCCTGACTTCACGGCGGGACGGTGCCCTGGGGAAACCGCAGGATGAAAGCGGCCAGACGCGGAGAGGGACCCGCTCCCGCCGCCCCCCACCCCCCCCCCCGCCGCCCCCGCACCTCGGTGACGATGGTGGAGCGGTAGACATCGCGGCTGTACTCCCAGCCGTCCAGGCACGGCTCCTGCTCCAGCGACCCCAGCTCCACGTCGGAGCCGGGCCGCAGCCCCAGCGCCGAGAAGTTGGCGAGCTCGGCCAGGCGGTAGCGGCGGCAGCGGCTGGGCAGCGCCTGCCCGCCCCGCAGCTCCAGCGGGATGCTGGCGTTGAGCCACTCGCCGCTCAGGTTGGCCCCGCGGGGCACGGCGCAGCGGTGCTCGGGGGTACCGGCCAGGAAGACGATGGAGAGGCCGTTGAAGCCGTTGGGGATGATGCTGGCGCTGAGGAGGAAGAAGACGAGCCGCTGGAAGCGGCCCCACTCGCCCAGGAAGGCGGTCACCTCCTCGTAGTCGCGCATGGCGGGGCCGGACTGCGGCCGCCGCTACCTGCGGGCCCGTCTGGCGCGGGGAGGAAGCGGCCGCCCCGAGCCGCCGCGCAGCCCGCCGAACGCCGAGCCATGGGCCGGGCCTCGCCGGCGGGGGAGCGGCCGGGGGTGGGGTTTGCAGGCAGAGGCCCCTCAGGTGGGGCCGGTCCGCCGCCGGGGAGCCGCCAGCGCCGAGGCCCAGCCCGGCCCGGCCGCCTCCGGCCGGCGCGGGCGGGTCCCAGCATGCCCTTCGCCCGGGCGCTGGGGAGGCGCGGCGGGGGCTCGGCCCCGGAGGCGAGGCCGGGCCTGGCGCCGGCTCCAGCGCTCTGAGCCGCGCCGCCGCGGGGGGAGCTGGCAGGGCCGGGTCGGGCCGGGGCGGCCTCGTGAGCCCGGAGGGCGGGCGCAGGCCCGGCTTCAGGCAGCGCCTCGGGTTTACGTTCCCGCGGGCAGCTCTGCCTGCCTGTACCGGCGCTCCCAGCCAGGCCCGGCTGGGTGACGTGCCCGTGCTGGAGCCGAACCGTTAACACAGGCACCGGATCCTGTATTTACTGCCCGCGGGGTTCAGAAGCGGGCCCACATCGTCCTCCGGGCGCCTGCAGCCCCCAGGGCTCAGCCAGAGGCTGCGGGGTCCTGGTTTGGGTTGTTGGCACAGATGAGCCAAGAGGCTCCGCCGGCTGTTTTGCTCTTCCCACGATCAAAGGCAGCTGCTTTCTGCAAGTGTTATTAAACGGCAGCAGCACCTGCCCACCCCTGCCACCCTCACTGTTCTCTGAGGGAACAGGTACCACGGGTACATGTGTAGTAATAATCTGTTCCGAGACCGAAAATCCCAGCCCAATCGGCACTGCTGGGAAGTTCGTGTCTCCCGTTGAGCTCAGCTAAGAGATGATCCCTGCAGAAGCTGGCCTTGCTCTCCCTGGGGCTAATTCACCTTTCTGGCTGGCCTGCGTCCACTATTTTCTCCGTGTGTGAATGCTTGTGCTAAAGAAGAGCTTCTCTTCCCTGTTGGAATGGCCCAGCTGTAAGACATCTCCAAGAAATTGGGAAACGAACCAGGAAAACCAGAAGTTAAACCTGAAACTCGTCCTCAAGCCCACCTGGGGTCTGCAGTGGGGGCTTTGTAGGACTTGAAGCACCTGAAAGGCAGAAAACCCACCCTACTGTGTAACAGCCTTGCTGGGAGGGAGAACGTGTATGTGGAAGAGCTTTGTTTATGGTTTTAACAATGTATTTAGCACGGATAAAGTTACTTATTTCTTGAAACTTCTTTGCAGAGAGTGTTAACGTTAGGAGGCTTTATTCTTCACTGACACCCCACACAGAAAGCAGGTAATACAAGGCCAGTGCACATGTTTATTACAACGAAGACAGAGGTTAACGAGTGACAGTAACTCCAGTTCCATACGTGCCTTAGCAGAGCCATAAGCCAGCTGAGGATCAAAGGTTGCACACACAGAGACCCGAGTAAAGGTGACAGAGGTGACAGATGCAGCGTGGTGACACAGTCCCTACGGTGTCAGTTCTTCCACAGCCTCTTGCTCTGGGTTTCTTCAGGAATCCCTGTGTGAACCCAGGGAAGACACTGGCAGAGGACAGAAGCTCCCTCTGCCAGTGCTTCACCAGCTGAAGTGATCTCCTTTTCTTGTTTCCACTCTTCTCAGACACTGTTAAACCGTGCACCATCACCACCTACTTATCAGAGAGGGGCATTCTGCTCTTGCAAAAGACACATTTTTTTAAAACTCTGCCATTCAACATACTAAAATGTGTCACTAGCTGGAGATTAACAGTATAAGCAAGAAAAACGAGACTGATTAAAACAAGTTATTTTAAAAAAACCTCACAACCCCACAACCCTTTTATTTAAAAAAGGAAAACCAGGTTTTAAGGTACTACGAAGTTCCAAGAGTACAAAAATATTTACCTTTTAGAAATAACCCAAGCCTACAATCACATAAAACAAGTATCAACTTAATATATAAAATCTTCATAAAAATATGGCCACCAGTATTTAACCAGGTCCTCAAACCCACCCTGTGCAGATACAAAGGCTCCACTGAGAAACTGAGTCACGTCTAAACAACTATTCTATAGATTAGCTTTGTGGGAAGTAAACCCAGGATTAAATACTGCTGTTGTAAGAGAAATTCCAGCTTGGGAAGGGATGAGAGCATCAGGCATCACAGGGTAACGGCTGCCTCACACCACGTTAGGTTTATGGCAAAAGCCTAACTGCAGAAGGTTAATAGGCAAGTAAATAGCATCTCTGCATCCCAGAGAGCAGCTTGAATGATTACACTCTCCTTGCATTTACACGTTACACAGCTCTGTCTTTGGGCCTGAACTCAGAGGGAGAGCTCCACTCCTGTGCCAAACGCCAGCGCAAAGGCAACCTGCCCTACCTCTGAAGGCTGAGAGGAGACCGTGTGCTCTTGTTGGCCCTTACAGAAGGTGAATCGTGTAATTTCTAGAGGATAAAAATCAATCTACCAGGTCTGATAGACTTTATGTGGCCAAAAAGTGCACACAGAGCCAATAAATAGAAAAATAAAAGGTATTATTATACTTTTTTTCCCCCCCAAACTATGCAGCGTTCACAAAACAGTAGTAGCACAACTCTTTCACCTCTATGTTTGTTTTCATCTGATTTAGCTTTGCTGAACTTTTACAAAACCCAAGTACATAACCTGTAGGGTTTGAAAAAGAAAACACTGGCCTTGGTGAGGTGGGTTTTGGGGTGTTTTTTTCTGCCTTTGAAAAAAACTGTGGTCCCAAATTAGCCCTTTTGTACTTTTAATGGCTGCAGGAGGACATCTCCTGCACAGAACACCAGATTTTGGGGAGCATCAAATCCCCTTTAAATCTGTCAGTGGCACAGAGGGTCTGCAGAAGCTTTGGAAAACATAGTGAGCTTTCTCTGAAGGTACAGGACAACGTGGTACATATTCAAAGGAGAAATTAAATACTTCAGGGGGAAAAAAAACACCACCAAAAGAGCTAAACAACTGCATATGCCAATATACACTGAAAAACCAGAAAGCTAAATCTGCTTGGCATGTTTGGATAGGACTGTGGCCCATGAGAAGGTCAGCGAGCTACAGTCCTTCCTCAGTGCAAAGGCTTTCCCCATCCCCAAAGACACTGAACATTCCTGAAGCCCAAGGATGTCAGTGGGCTCAGGCTTGAGGAAAAAGCATCAGCTTCTACAGGGACAAGGGGATCAGAAGCAGATCCCAGGTCCTGGGAAAAGCAAACAACATCAAAAGATGCTCCAATGCTTGTTTAAAGATCTAGAAATCTATGTCTGCTCAGCCACAACTAAATCCTGCCCCAATTTAGTCTGTCAGGCTTTGGACACAGATTTTAAAGTAAGCTGGGATCCTTTCTTCAGGGCTGTGGGCTGAGATCTTCAGACACTCAGCTCCCCTTCCTCCACTCAACACGCAGTGAGAAAACCCACCAGCATCACAGTTGCTATTTTTCCTTCCCCCCCCTCACCCCCCTCTAAGCAGCTTTCATTGAATACCTGACTGGAGTCACTGCTGTATTATTCCTGCAGCTCACTTCTAGCTTACCTTACTCCTTGAATCCTGTCAGCACAGACACTACCTGCTGACAAACCCTGGGCATCAGACACTGAATTAACAGACTGAGAGTCCTGTGGCAGCAGACAGCATCTGCTCAGAGAACTGTCTGGGTGCACAGGGGAGGATGACTCTGGTGCAGGAGCGGTGACTCTTGGGTTTCGTTTGTTGTTCTCTGGCAGAAGCTGCATTTTGTTCTCCTTCCAGCCCCTCAGAGTGTGTGTCCTTCTTCACATGGGTGTCACCAGCACTTTGGGACTCTCCTTTGAATTCCTGGTGCCAGTGGTTTGTTGCCCATTCCTGAAACTGAAAGCAAGTAGAAGACTGAGAAGCTAGACAAGGTTTTACAGGGTGTCACCAGACACTCCCCCCTCTGCTAAAGTAACGTTATACTACTAAATTAGGGAAAACATCAAGTGCTCTGGGAAGCATGTCCTTCTGCAGTGCAGCAAATGACACTTGGAACTCAGACATAACTCAGTGACTGTAGTTTGGTTACACCAGGCTGTTCACACAGTAAACTTGTGATGGGAATGCAGTTTGACTCCAGGATTTCTAGCTGTGATTTGTCAGCTACAGAGCTGAAAAGCTATAGGAGAACCTAGGAGAGATCCCTAATTGTGATCAAGAACAACGTGGCCTTCTCCAGGAACCTGGCCTGGGAATTCTTACTCTAGAAGCATGGTGACAGCTCCTTATACTACCCAGGGATTAGATACAGGCAATTCCAGCTTTTTCAAGCTATTATTGCTCGAAAGCAGTTCTCCGGAAGGTGGGGGGGGGTAGCTATGCAACTGCACCTTGGCTAATTCAGTTCCCCTCTGCAGCTCCTTTGAAAAGCTTTGAAAGCTTTGATGTTTTGAGGTGGATCTGATGAAACAGGTTTCCTCACAGTGAGAAGGGACTATATGTAAAAAGAGGTCCTGAATTCTTGAGAAGCACGGGATGAGTGGCAGCCACCTTACCATTTCACCTTCAGCATCTGCTCGAAGCTCTCAGGCAGGGGATTGCCATAGCTCTCTGGGAGAAACAGGGTAAGGATCCCAATCAGCACAGTCAGGCTTCCCATCAGGATGTATGGCAGGAATCTGTCGTAGGCACCTGGCAGAACACAAGAAACAACAACCCTACTTACACCTCCACAATCAGCAAACCCATGTGGAACATTCGTGCTCCAGATGCTGCTGTTAATGAGGAATTAATCTGGAAGAATTAGCTGAAATGATTCAGAAATATCAAAGGTGGATCCAGAATGAGTTAAGCTTGTGACCTGCCAGCAAACACAGGCACTTTAAAACACAGCCTTTCTCAAGTGACAACACACACTCTGGGATGCTCAACACCTCCCACCAGTCTCCTGCCATCCCACGAGTTTGTGTGGTGGTAATGGGTTTTTTTTGGTACATTTTCAGCTGGGATAACCAACATCTGTGCAAGGTAACAGCTGGGCTGGGATGGCTGCTGGAGCCTTCAGTGCTATGTTGTCATCAGGAACCAAATCCAGGCCAAATATAGCCTAACAGGCCACTAGCAGGGGAATCCTGAACTACAGGATTGCACAGGGAGAGAACTTCAGGCCAGGACAGACACCAGGCTCTGACCTTGCTCTGCTCTGAATATTATTTTGGGCTGGAAGGCAGCGGCCCCTGCCAGCAGCCTGCAGCCAGCACATGAGTGTTTGGACAGGATGCAAGAGCTTCCAGCCACAACAGCACAGCAGTGAAAAGACCTTTCAGTAAAGGGATTAGCTAGGAGCTAAAAGTATTTACAGGAGAGAAAGTACCAAACTGGACCTGACAGCTTTATTTTTCAGTTGGGTTGGAGCAGTTTGTGTTATAGTGTATGGAATAAACTGGGCTTAGAGGGCAGATCCCTGGGTATTTCACACAGAGCCAAAGTCTGTGGTTTGATCTCTTCTGTGTTCACGAGCTACTCGAACTGTGTGGTCCTAATTGAGCTGTAGCAAAGATCAGCAGCTGATGGGTTTCTCCTAAAACCTCCTGAAGTTTAGGAAACTATTCTGATGACTGGAACAAGATGTTTTAAAGGCTGGGTCTGTGGAAACCCAGGAGAGGAAACAACAGTAAAACTTTATCCTGCCTACCACTCTCTATTTCTGTTACCTGTTCTGCAGCAGAGACTGAAGACCCTAAGGAGCATCACAGTCCTGCTGCCCCTTTCACTTTACATTCCCACTCTGCAAGTATGAAATGAAGACAATGTATTTTCATCATTTTTGGTACAGTGTGTTACAGTCATACTGGAACGTGGAAGTGAGACCACACAGGAGAGCTATGAGTCGTCTCCTCTTCCCTCTCCTGGCATGGTGAACCACAGTAACCCCTTAGCAGTACACCAGCAAAGTCCTGAGGTGAGTCAGTGATGGTAGAAGGAAATAAATCATGTGTGAGCAAAAAAATGAGGTGATTGTGCACCCCAGAATGAGCAGATAGTATTCAGAAACTTCCACCCTTATTCCCTTCACGTGTGCAGCCCTTTCCTGCCTGCAACATGAGGATAATTTCCATGTACTTTAAAAAAAAGGATTAAATGAAATAAAATCGATTCAGGTTTGTGCAGCACTCAGAACATGGTGGTCATGAGGCTCCAAAAAGGCCTAGGAGAAAATCAGTCATTCTGCTTACAGACCAAGGTGTGAACAGCAAGAGAAGGCAAAACAAGTGCTGAAGTGCCTGTAACTCAGACAAACAAACAAAAACTACCCCCAAACACTTCATGAAGGTCACAATCAAACACACTCTTGTGCTGCTTAATCAGCATATTTGCCATGGACTGCTCTGGGACACATGGATTCAGGGGATGTTTGGCTTCCTGCCTGGTTCACCTGCTCCTCACATACCCATCCTGGGATGCACATGAAGAACACAGGCAACCAATTTCCCAACCACTTGACTTCTTACTTGCTAGAGCACTTCTTCCCACACTCTCCTGGGAAACTAACTGGTGTCCCAGGGGTAACGATGCCCATTGCCAAGACGTGACCAAGGAGCTTTGCTTCCTCTCTCCAGTGTTCAACAGTGAAGTCAGACCAAGGATGAGAGCAGGGACTTAAAAACCAACAAAGGGACTTCAAGCTGAGCCTGCTCTCTGGAAGCTCTGAGAAGCTACACATGCAGTTCTGCAGTGCAAAGCAAGAAAGAAAAGGTGTCTCACCCAGGTAAACAAAGTAAGGAGCAATGATGCTGCCCAGCCTGGAAGCTGTGGAAGTGGCTCCAACTGCCATGTTTCTCACGACTGTTGGGTACAGCTCCACGTTGTAGACATAGAGCATTGAAAACGCAGCGGTGATGCCAAATTTCCCCAGCATCACCAGGGCAACAGACAGAACGTCAAGATCTGGAGGAGAAAAGACAAAAATACAGTTGAGGTGAATAAACACCACCCTGTGCTTCCCACCTGTATTTCTTTGACATCCCAAAGATCCTATTCACTGGTTTTTCCCTGGCAGCTGTGGGTTTGGGTTGGCTTTTTTTTTAATTACCCATCCCTAGATGACTTGGCCCCACAGCTCCCAGTGAGCACAGTGGAAATGCTCAGGTTATTTTGTCCTTTTTCAGATTTTGGTTCTCTCCCAGTAAAACAACGTTCTGGAAATGGAACACAACATTACACAGCAACAAAGCACGAGCTTAAGTGCACCTCTTTGTCACACAAGCCTTTACACACAGGGAAGCCTGGGAGACTCCTGGGTTCCTTCAGCCTCTACACACCACCAGATAAATCACGGTGCATTTTTTGGCTCTCCTTTTCCTAGCTGGTTCCCCTGCACTATAAAAAGCTCAGTAACCTGATGCAATAAATGAGCACCCTGCATGACTCAGCACACACATACCCATCTGAAAACACACAAAAACCTCACGGCTCTGAGGGATCAGCATAAACTTGGCCTCCAATTCTAAACGTGGTCGTGCTTTCCAGTAGTTTTACAGAACATTTATGGAACTTTTTAGATCCTTAAGTCACGTATTGAGTCTTGTACCTGCAGGCACCAGCTGAATGAAGAGGACAACGGCTCCCCCTAAAACCAAGGTGGCAGATAAGGAGTAGCGCCGCTGGAGGGAGCGCAGGAGGAGCCAGGCAATCACATAGGCTGGAACCTCAATAACAGCCGAGAGGAAGCAGTTGATGTAGGCATCACCGTGCCAGTTGGGAGTGCTGAGGGACAGGCCAAAGTAACCAATGGATGTGACAAACCTGAGGAAAAAGCAATTAAACCCAAATGATTCCAGAAACACCCATGCCTGAGCACCTCCAGTGCTGCCTCAGGTGTTGTTACAAAAATAGGACGTCACAACGCATGGCCACAGGCATCGTGGCTTAAAGCACAATCACCCAGCCTCAGTGGCAACCCCATCTAATGCTGCCATCCCTTCCAGTCATGGTATCCACAGCTGCTTGAAGGCACCTCTGACTTCTCTCCTTCCTGCACACACTAGACCAAGTAAAAGGCTTTGTGGAAGTCGTTCACAAAGGCTTGTCGCTGCAGTGGGCTCACTAACAGCACACTCCTGTGTGCTTCCCATGCCTCTACATTCCTACTCATAGCCAGCTCCAGCAACAGGCTCTCCCACCCTCAGCAGTTCCATTACATCTTACTCAGTCTTCACAAGAGAGTTGGATGTTTGGGCTTCAAATCTCAAAGCTGCCTTTCTATAGCACGCTGAGCGTGCTAGCCAGTTTCTGCTGGGGGAAATAGGTACAGAAAAGGGTCCTGGTTTGTCTACACAGTATTTTGGGGTCCCTCGTTCCTTGTGGCTGCCCAGACAGGGACCAGGATCTCAATGAGATGGGCACCATATGGAAACAGAGCAAAACCACTGGCCATGGGTCTGGTTGTTACGTTACTGAGATGCTGCCTCTGCTCCAAGAAAGCCACTTCTCTTCAAAGAGAGGTTAGAGAGGTGGGAGCTTCTTAAAAAAAACCAACCCAAAACTAAACCAAAGCAAACAAAAAGCCACAGAACTTTAAAAATACACAAGTTGTTAGAGTTTCCTAACTATTTTACATCTGAGTCGAGGCTGCTGTCTCCATACTCCTGTATTAATGCAGTGTGGGTGCAGGGACATGGAGGGCTGAGTACCAGCCAAGGACCACATGTAGCTGGGCTCCAAGCTGATGAGACTTATTATCTAAACCTGCAGCCCTCAACTCAGAAGTTGTTCTATTGCCTGGGTACTTTAGGAATACACATTTCCTTACCACAAAAGTAATGACATAATAGTAATAGTTGCAATGTTTCGGGTTCGAAATAGGTCCAGAAGGATAGCCTTCTGCTGCTGCTGAGGCTTCCAATCCTCCATCTGAGGGAAAAAGAACAAAACCAAAAAAATTCCCACACACCTAAGAGCAAAACAACTCCTGCACACCCACCAGCCTGGGCAGTCACAGAGTCATGACTACCAGGGATAACTAGCCAGCCCAAGGGCCACTTCTGCACCAGGATGAGGGGTCCTTAGGTAGAGCTTGTCTCTGCACCCAGCTCCACTCTGTGGTGGTTCCCAGGTTTTTTGGTTAAAAAAAAGGGTAGCCCTGAGACACTGCTCCATGCTGGCTCTGAAGACACATCAGCACCTCCTTAAGGATCTAGCACAGCACTTCAAGGAGTAAGCTCGTTACCAAAGGCATTTTCCCATGCACTGTCCACTCGATTCTCTTCTCAACCTTCTCAAATGGTGGGAAATAGATGGAGAAAACTGCCCAGTTTCACTGCTTGCAGCCAGCACTGTGCCAGGGATGGGGAGCGATGCCAGAGCTCAGCCTGGTGGCCAGGATATATCACAGGAGAGTATCCACCACCCCAGATCAGAGATGGAAGGTTGTAGGCTTGAAGCAGGAATCTTCTGTGCGGCATTAGGGTGTCCTCCTGCCTGCACAGAGAGCCCTCTCCAGGGCAAAGCCAGTGCTCACAGCCAAGCTTTCCCATCAAGCCCAAAGAGCAAACCACCCTGGCTCTCCCCATGGGGCTACCCAGATTCCCTTTCCTGGGAAGGGAGGATGGTTTCTGAGGAGCATCCTCCTAGCAGCATTTGAAAAGTACTTCCAATGGAGGACTGAACGTACAAACATCATCCTCAGGCTCTTGCAGTCAGATGCTTCAGCACACAGGACTCCCACCAAGAAAGGGGCAGCTGAGCTGCCACGTGGTCTCAAAAACACACAGGGGTGATGGAAAGCTAACTCACACCATGGAGCCTGAAACAGTCCCACCCAGCATGAAACTGGCTGTGAAGAAAGTGCTTTTCCATGGTTTCTGTAGGATGAGCATCCCGTAGGTGGAACATGGGCTTCGCTCTACAGCAGGAAAAGGGATCTTCAGCAGCTCAGCCCAAATGTGACATGACAGGCCAGAGATGGATCCTGCCCCAGGAGGTGCAGCATGCAGCATCCCTCTCCTCCAGATACCACAAAGGAACAGCAGTGCTTGGCTTTCTGGAGATGTCAGGAGGCATAAAATGCGGGTGCTGGTATGACATACAGACAACTGGTCATTGCCCAGAGACGTAGGGGAGGCCCCATCCCTGGAGATATTCAAGGTCAGGCTGGATGGGGCTCTGACAACCTCTCTAGTGAGGATGTCCCTGCTCACTGCAGGGGCTTGGACTGGATAGCCTCCGAAGGTCCCTTCCAACCTTACACATGCTTCTATGATGGCACAAGGCTGGAAGAGGTTCCTGGTTTCTCTGCGCAAGGAGAAAGGTCCGAGCCTCTTCAGCAGGAGCTCCGGAGGGGGAAGAGCCACTAGAGGGGGAGATGAGCACAAGAACCAGCGTCTGGCTCCGCGCTGCTCCCCGGGGCGCTGGGGTTGTGCTGGGCTTGCTCCTTTTAACCAAGAAATACGAAATACAGGGGAAAGCAGGCCTGAAGAAGAGCTTAACGCTCCTCATCGCCTTTGCTACCGTCACGGTTTCCAAGCACCCTTGGAGCACTCGGGTGCTTTGGCTGGTTTGTGCAGCCTGAGGAGTCCCTCACAGCTCCACACAGCCCCAGCACATGTGGGTGCTGATTTAGGGTGCCCTGTAAACCCTCCCCCTCCCAACCAAGGGCTGCCCTAAAACTGCAAATCACTCATATCACACGGAGCTGAAATGGGGACAAACGCCTCTTCCTCGGGTCTTCCCAGTGCCCAAAGGATGAAGCAATCCGGGTCACCCTTGCTCTGAAAACCACAACCAACGGCTGCTGAGGAGGAGAATTTTACTGTGAAAACCCAAATAAACCCTCCCCCCTCACCACGGTGGCTTCACACTCTGAACTCACTACCCCAGCACTTACCCCATGCCAACAGCCACTGCCAGCCCTGAGCAAACCACTTCTCTGCTGGCATCTCCCAACAAGCCAGCCAGCCCATGGGGCACACTGCCAGCAAGGCAAGGTACCAGGACACACAGAACTTACCTCCCCAGTGTGGAAAAGCACGGCTGGGGCTGGAACACCGTTTATTTTTGCTGCCTTTCGGATAATAGCATCTGCCTCTTTGTATCTGCCCTGGGAGATGAGCCACCGAGGGGATTCAGGGATGATCCTGCAAGGAGTTTCAGAAGAAATGGCTCAGTGCTTCCACAGGAGTCAAATGGAACTAAAACCACGTGCTACTGGGTTTTATGGGCTACGCTCTCATCTTGCAGATCCCCTGCAGCAGAGGACAGGCCGCACAGGAGAAGGTGGGTGATGGAATTCATGGATTTGTGCCCCTGGGATCAGTGGGAGAATTAAAACTTGTATTCATTCTCGTGCTGAAGCAGAGGCATGTTTGGGCTCTTGTCCTGGGTTGGGATTTTTTTAAGAGATAATTGATGTCCACCAGCAGAAAACAGAGATGTCACTGGACAGACAGCCAAGATGGGGGTTGCTTAACCAGCATTGGGCAAAAATATTCTTGGGAAGTGGCACACTATGTGGAAATGCTCTAAATATGCAGAGGGTACAGTGACAGGCTGTGTCATGGGAACCTTCTATACAAACACCACCGTTCCACCACAGCTCTGAGGCTCTCCCAGCCACAGGACAGTAGCAATGTCCCCTTCTGGAGCTGATGACATCTTGTAATCAATTCCAGGCACGTGTTGAGTGAATTAACACCAAGCACAGGACAGAAAACATCACCTGTCCTTAATTAAATCCTTTCATCTTAGACAGATGCTACCTCACTCCCTTTAGCCAGCAGCATCTTTACATTCTCCTTGGAGAAAAGCAGGTCAGATTCTCCTTTTGTGATGAAGCCCCTAAAGGCCCGACCCAGAGCCACCCAAAGCCACATCAATGGTTTTGAGGGTCAGATGATTTATATCAGATTGTTCAACCACTAACAGGACTTTCTGGGGGATGAGCTGTCTCCACTGCTCTTCTCTGTGGACAAGCTGAGGAACACAAGACTGCAGAGACAATGCTGGACCCTCTTGCAGGATTTGGAAGAGGAATGAATCAAAGCACAACTCCCACACAGAGCAGTGGGATGTGTGAGCCCCATCTCCTGTGGAAGCTGTGGGTCCAGATACCCAAATTCCAGCTAACCCCACCCTGCCTTGGCAGAGTTGAGCCAGCACACCTCAATCCCCATCTACCCAGACTGGAAGCACAATCTGTGGAAGTTTTCAGCATGCTTTACAAGAGAAACTCTTCAAAAGCATCCTAATTCCTTCTCCAAACACATTCAGAAGCAGGACTCAGAAGCCATGCCTTGGGGACAAGATTTATGTGCCCCATAGTGCCTGCTCCATAGTAGGCTCCCACCCAAACCCAGCCTCCCCATGGAGCAGCTCCTTTGTGCAGAGGGAAATGCCCTTCTGGGGTTTGGAACACTTCAGGTTAAATCAGCCCTTAAACAGAATCAGACTACCTTTACAATCAGGTGACAGCAGAGGTGGTAGACACCATTTTAAAGGTTTGGGCTGGTTTGAAGACTAAGATTAAAAAGCCCCTAGCAGCCAACAAACCACAGCCATCAGCAGAGATTTCTGACAAGACTGAGATCTACAGGAGGTCCTTTAGACTGTAGAAGAGTGGGGCTAAATCACCTGTCATAAAGACATTAATCTCTCTTACAGGTGTAACTCCTGCACGGTAAGAGGAAGACAGAAGCTCTCCAGATAAGACTAGTATGAAAGGAAGAATCTCTGATGGAAACTATTAAGAGTGTGAGCAATACCTTGCCTTTCCCTTTCTATCTTCAGAACACCTACCTCTTCAGACAGCAACATGTGATGACCAAGGCAGCAACAGAACAGGGGTATCTGCCCTTCTTCAAAGCTTCTGTCCAGCTGAGAAGAGCAGGCAGTTTTCCTAAACTGTTCTTCCAGTCCCCCATGGCAGCGTAACCAGGGGCAAGTGAGGGGGCAGCTACACGCCCAACAGTGCAGCAGGGGTGAGTGCAGTGGCAAAATGAAAGTGCAGTGGAAAAATGAAAGAAAAGATGGGCTTGGCCACCAAGATGACAGCGTGGGATGGCTCAGAGGGGCTGGGTAAGGAGGAGACAACCTTTGCCATAGCCCAACAGAGTTACTGTGGGCCACAGGAGCTCACAGACCCAAGTCCTGCTCCAGCAGCTGAAGCAGAGCCTGGGAGGACACAGAGCTGGTGGGAGAGCCTGGTGAGCTCTGCTGAACAGTGTGATGACCTGCCCGTGACATGGGGGGCAATAAACTGCCAGCTGCTGTGTGCCCAGATTTTAGTGCCAATCAGCAGGTGAATCCATGTTTACAAATGACTCAAAGGATAAAAAGCAAGCAAGAAGAGTCAGAGCAAATCACCCAGTGTCACTATGAGGGTAGAACTGGTGGTTAACAGTGCCCAGAGCTAGGATGCAGGATTCCCAAACTGCTGGTGAAAAAGCAGCTTCAAGCACACAGCCAGTACCAGCAAGGCTCTACAGGTAGGTAACTTACTTAAAACTGTCACCCCCTCCCCCCAAACAACCAACCAACCCAATAAGAAGAAACAGGCCCCCCCAACACCCTGCCATCAACCAGCGTGGGAGAGCATCATGCAGGGAGGGGAGGTGGGGACCGTGGCCTGGGGGCACAGGGGCACTCACCACCACAGGGGGATGCAGAACAGCCCAGGGACAGTGAGTGCCAGCAGCAGCATCCGCCAGTCTCTGATGAAGTAAGCAAACAGGGGCAGCAGCATGTAGCCAATGGCAAAAAATATGCAAACTCCTAACGTAGAGAATAGAATACGAACTGATTTGCCAAGAATTTCTGTGCCTGTTTGAAACAAGGGAGGTCAGGTTAGCATTTTAACTCTTTCCATTCAGTCACAACTAAATACTTTACTGCATTTACCAAAGTAAAATGAAGCTAAACAGTCTTAGAAAAGAGCAGGGGTTTTTTAATAATACTTAAAGGGATTTTATAATACTTAAAGGGATTTTATAATACTTAAAGGGATCCTCATTGCAGCCTGCCAGTCCCTGAAGGGAGCTTATAAGCAGGAGGGGATTCAACTTTTTAAAAGGATGGACAATGGCAGGACAAGGGGGATGGATTAAAGCTAAAGGAAGGTTTAGATTAGATATTAGGGGGAAGCTCTTTGCAGAGAGAGTGGTGAGGGGCTGGAACAGGCTGCCCAGAGAGGGGGTGGGTGCCCCGTGTCTGGGGGTGTTCAAGGCCAGGTTGGATGGGGCCCTGGGCAACCTTGTGTAGCTCCAGGCCTGAGGTTGGTGTCCCTGCCTGTGGCAGGGGGTTGGAGCTCTGTGATCCTTGGGGGCCCTCCCAACCCTTGCCATTCTATGATTCTATGAGGCTGTCAGGGAGTAATGGTCCAAGAGGTGACCATCATCAATCACATTGCTGTTAATCTAGTGGGAGGTTCCTCCAGATTTTTGCAGTGTGTCCCCCTCCCCCTGAGATGCACCCATGAAACCAGAACTGCTTGAGCTCTTCCAGTGCCCCAGCAGTCAGGCACAGAACTGTTTTCAATGCCAAACATGGTTAGGTGGTCCCACAGGTCCCAGTTGCGTCCAACAGCTCACAGCATCCTCTCCTTGTGGGATGGACCGAGCAGAGTATTTCAGTTATCTGCACAAGCCTCCCTCCAAAATGCTGAGCTTCCCAGGAGCTTCCTAACCCCAGGAACCTACTGAAAGAGTCAGGAGCTTTGCTCTACCTTTGTCCTGCCCAAGGGTTTGCAGGCAGCAGGGAGAACCTGGGCTGCCCTGAATGCCAGTGATAGCAGAGGTCACCTGCAGCACCCAGCCTGTAGGAGAAGCTGCTGGGATTATCAGGGACCTTCAGATGAACAAGCAACTTCTGTTTGCTTTGATTAATGCATTGTTCAAGGCAGATAAGCACAGGCAGGGGAACAGCTGGCCGACTTTCAGGAGCCTTCCCACCATGCTCCAGTCCAGCAGAGCCTGCTCCCCCACCAAACCCAGTCAGGATTTAACAGGCAGGTCAGTGCTAAGCACTCCTGGAGCAGAGTGGGTCTGTGGATGGCAGACTGGCACGGGGGCTTTGGCAGGAAAGGATGGCAATTTACAGGGAGGTGGGAACAAAGCTGAGATTTATAGTTTTTTGGAATGGAAGGCTGGAATGTTGGACTGGCACATCAGGAGGGACACACGTAGGACACAACCAGGGAGGTTGTGTGCACCTGGAGGGTGCACTTGGGTTATATGAACCCCTGTCATTTAATACTGCAGACAAGCAGGGAAAATACCCATGATTAAAAACCTCCAATCCTGTTTGCTGGCTACAGGAATACTGAAGTTCACCAACCACTCCAGAGAGAAGCTGTTCTCAGGAAGCTGGGCAGCAGCAGTGTGAGGGCAGGAAGGGCCCGGGGGTCTGAGAACGCAGGAGCAGGGGCAACACGGGTTCGGATGCTGAAAGCTGGGATGACAGGAGAAACCTGTGCTCTGGTGTCTGCTTTAAAAAACACCACCCACCACCCCTCATGGCATCAACCAGGACTGCACACACGTGCTGGTGTCACTGCCCCTCTCCTGAGCTCAGGCCACAGCCCTGACTGCCATTGGGTGAAACACGAGAAGCATTTCCAGTGCATCCCATCACCAGGATGAGCTTTCCTAAGAGCTCCTCTTCTTTCCATGGGTGTATTGTCCTACCCACACCACTGTCCCGTGCAACAGCCTGGAAGCCCCCGGATTTGCCTTGCCACTGGCAGAGATCAGAGCACACCAACTGCATGGCTGCACATCCTCTGTTAGCACCTCTCCCCTCACCTATGGGGATGGCTGAGGAAGCGAATTAAGAAGCTGATGTTTAATTTACTTTAGATTTATCCTGCCCTTAGCAGCAGCCTCAAGGCTGGCAGGGGAACGGTCACCTCCAGCCTCTCTGCTCCCAGGGAGTTATCGCTCCTGCAACAACTCTGGGGATGACAGGATGGCAGAAGAGACAACACAAGGGATAAAGTGTCAGCAAACTGCAGCTCTGCAATTAAACCTCACATTGCTCTGGGAGAGCCAGTCCCACCTCTCTGCAGTGAGGACATTCAGCCAGTGGGGTGCTCCAGGCCCCCCCCTGCAGCTCCAGGCATCATCCTGACCTGCCTCTAGCTATGCCTCACATTCCCGAGGGGAGCTGTGGATCTACAGCCCTGCCCCATCAAATCCCACACCCCCATCAGAGGGACTGGTGCTACACAACCCCACGTGCTTCCATGGCCCAGTGCTGTGCCTCCCAGTCTTTCCTCCACTGGCTCTGCACACCAGGGTGGAGGGAGCATCAGGGATGGGAAGACAGCAATGGTGAGGGATGCCCCTGCTGACAGCCTGACATACCTAATCCTCCCTCCAGTGCTCCGCAGTGACTCATGGCTGCCTGGGGACACATGCCATATCCCCTCCACAGCACTGATGTCATCATGCTCTTCAGCTCTATTTTTCCCCATTAAAGCCTCGTGTGGTAGGGAAGAGCAGCACTGGCTGTTAGAATATGTTTTTTAATGTAGACTAGCTGATGTTATGAGCGACTAATTGTAATTCTGACACCACTGGTTTAAATAAATACCTATGTGCACACTTTAAAGGCGGCTCATCCAAGCCTTGGCTTGCCCCCGAACCTGCCTCAGCCATCCCCATGATCCCTCATGCAGTCCCCTTTCCTGAAAGACCCATGACTAGCAGGAGACTCTGCAGTGTCCTCTTCCCCATGGGCTCCCCTCTTCCCTGGGGGGTCCCTGGGCAGAGACTGGGGCCGTGCAGTCTCCCCACAGCCACCGTCTCTGTCTTCCTCCACTCCCTCTAGAAAACAAACCAAACCTCGGCCTTGAATATCTGGGACTTCATCACTAACCTCAGCACCAAACCCAATGGTTTAAGGCTGACAGGGCCCTGACACCCACCCCTCTCTTCTGCTCCGGTCCCCCACACGTTCACCGGGCCTGGTTTGCTCCAAGGCTTTGCAATCCACAGCCAGGTATCAGGCAGAGAGGCAGGGAGGAGCCCCAATGCCTTCGCTATCTCAGGCCTGCTGCTTCTGATAGCACACCCAGAACCCTTCCTGGATCGTCTTCTCCAAAGAGGAGGGAAATGGATGTTTGTTTAGAGGGTTTCTGCTCTCATCTTTTCTCTAAACCCAGAGAAAATGTAGGCCCAAAGTATCCAGTAGCAAAACAATCCTACCATTAGGAACTGTGAGGATGTCTAATTCATCAGGGCAGGTTCAGGGGGAAACAAACCACAGCAGTACAGTAAGTAAGTGCTGAATCTAACACAGATGTATCCATACCCAGTATGAAGGCCACGACGTAGTTAGAGATCTGTCCCATGCCCACTATGAGAAAGAGCACTGTGAACATCTCCCAGCTGGTAGAGAAGATCTGCAGGAAGCTGAAGCCAGTCTGCACGCCCATTGTCAAGAAAAGGATACTCTTTCTGCCAAACCTTTTGTGAAAGAGAAATGTTGTTAGTGAAACAGTGTGTGTTTGTGGGGCAGGGCTATGTAAGAACGTGAGAGGGAGCACAAATATCCGACCTCAAGTGATATGGCTTAGCACAGCCTGAAGTCTGAGGTCATCATAAAGAGTTTTCTTTATTGTTTTCATAAGCACTAAAACATAAAAGTAAAATTCCCCAGACCTAGGAAATAAGCTAAGAAGAAAAGGAAAGAGCAGAAGCTTCAGGGAGCCACTAGACTGGGACTACAGAGACTGGACAGCAGGGCATGAGCAAGAGACACAAGAAGATTGCAAGCCACACAGCCAAAAGTTGGGAAATGATGGGTTTTAGGCTACTGGCATCTTTAAATAATTTTATCAACTGGCTTCAGTCACTCTGAGTTGCCATAATTACGGCATCCTGTCTCTCACCTGCTTCTCTGTGACAGAAGTACACAGCATTTTCTTATAGAAAGGCAAGAGCAAGCTTACATATGGGTTTGCACGCCCGTGTTCTGGCCCAGCACCAGCTGAGGGCACGCTGCCCTCCACAGGGATGCTGCACAGGCCGCACGGCCAGCTGCCTGCCACAGCCTGGCACTTGGGAAAGCTTTCTGCAGCAGCAGCACAGGGACAGGCTCAGAACGTGCCCCTTCACTGGGAAAGCAGTGAAAGGAAAAAGAATCAAAGCCAACAGGTAATGCTGGAAGGAGATGGAGCCGTGGGGCAGGCCGAGCGGCCGTGGGGCAGGCCGAGCGGCCGTGGGGCAGGCCGAGCGGCCGTGGGGCAGGCCGAGCGGCCGTGGGGCAGGCCGAGCGGCCGTGCTGCTGCCAGGGTGCTTTCTCTGACGTTCCCGGTGGGCTCACAGCACCAGCAGGATTTAGTGATTATCTTCTCTCCCTCCCAGACAGTAATACAGACTGACTTCTGCCCCAGGGGCAGGAGGCAGGAGATTAAATTCAAATCACATGGAATTTAATGCTGGAGGCTTTCGGATTAAGCCTCACATCCAGTTTGGAAGCCCACCTGTCAACAGCCAGAGGAGTGCTGCTGCTGCTCCTAAGACTCCCTATTAATGAGCAGCAATCAAAGCAGTGTTGGAGACCCCACCATAACAAGGCTAAGGGATGGATGAAGAGGGAAGCAGAGACTCGCAGAAGGAACATACGGTCTGCATTTGACACATGTAAGGCCAAAACTTCAATGCTGCTGAGATAATGGTCAAGTACCTGCAATGTTTTCCTGATATTTTGCATCTACTTAGTTAGATGCTCTGACATGACTGCTGTCCATTTACAGGTTATCCTTTTTTCTTCCTCCTGGAGAGGCTTACTTTACTTCCAGCAAACCACCTCTTCTATGCAGAGCTCCCATTCACAGGACAAGTTTCTATCCTGCAGCTCCAAGAATGGACTGTCAGTTAATGGGTGACAAAGAACAAGATCTTTTGAAATACTAAAAAGACTGGGTAATGAAACAAAGGCAGCTGTGAAGTGACAACCATCACGTCAATCTGCAAAGCAGCTACACAGGTTCCTGGCAGAGGTCAGCCCTCCATCTCCTATGGCACCCCAGAGGCAGGATCCCTACACCTGGGGTGGAACTGGGGGGAATTTTTGAAGAAGCCAGGCCAGCTGCCTGGTTTTGATCAAAATTCAGAGAATTTTGGCCATTGAACTCCTTCATGCCTCTTAGGAACAAAGGCACCGGTCACAGCACCGGGTCTGCCCTGCTCTGCCCATGGGCAGACCAGGAGCAGCAGCGTTACCTGTCCGAGAGCTGCCCCGAGATGAAGGAGCCGATGAGGACCCCCACGAAGAAGAGGGAGGTGGTCAGTGGGGCTTTCCAGTCATCCTCACACACCAGGTTCCACTGCAAGAGAAGGGTCTGTGCTCAGACACAGCCACAATGCTGCACGGAGCCCCATCCAGGCACAGGGGTTACCAGCCAGGACACACATGCTTCCAAGTCATTTAATTTGGTTTCCCCACACCCACGTTTCTGCCCATCCCTGGCACCAGCACTGTTTCCACAGAGAAGGATGCTTCCAGGATGCTGGGCTTACCGGGAACATGGTTTCCTCCCTGGGCAAGCCCCATCATGCTGAAGCACCAGCCGCGGTCTGATGGGACCCCATCGCCTCTGAAGGGGGTGAGCAGCCAGACCTGGGGCTGCCCTGCCCCTGTTTCCAGCACAGGCTCCCCACCCTGCATCCCCCAGGGCCTCCAACACCATGGGGAGGTCTCCCCATGGTCCGAGATGCTCGCCACCAGACAGGCAGAGCAGTGGAGATGGGCAGGGGACTGTCCTGCTCCCTGCTCAGGGCAGTTTCCAGTTTACCTGACCTCCACCAGCACAAAACCTGCAGCATTTCTGCAACTTCTGGGTCTGACAAAACATATACAAGAAGATGCACGGAATAAAACCTCTTTTCCCACACTGACACGTTTCCAAATCCCTTTCCATCCCCACAACCCACATGGCTGACTCACTGCCCATCACTCAGCCTCACAACCAGACCGGGCTGGAGGCTTAGGACAGGAGCCAGCGTGGAAACTTCCACCTAAAGCTGCCTGTAACCCCAGACAAGGTTTAAAAACAAACAACAAACACCCCCCCCAACCCAGCATCACGAGTCTCGGTTCACTGAAGTTACAGCTGAGCGTGTTGCTTGCTCCCGTCCTGGTGACTCA
Source organism: Laterallus jamaicensis coturniculus (assembly GCA_022605575.1). Taxonomy (NCBI): domain Eukaryota; kingdom Metazoa; phylum Chordata; class Aves; order Gruiformes; family Rallidae; genus Laterallus; species Laterallus jamaicensis. The sequence goes on along the minus strand of JAKCOX010000016.1, from coordinate 19,557,209 downwards.
TCTCCCAGCTACGGGATGCCTGCCAGGACTTCAAACATGTCAGCCTCGGATTAGATAATTCCACCATAAAAGGTGAGCTAATTAGGCCACAGATCAAAGTATGGCATGATTTTAATAATGAGCTGTGCTATCAGAGCATGGGGATGCTGTACCAGCACTCACCCTGCACCCAGGGCCAAGCTGTCTCAGCAAGCAGCATGGTGCCCAGGCACTGGTGGAGGAGCAGAATCCTCCTCCCTGGGCTGCTGGGGCTCCCCAGCTCTGCTGCAGGCAACAAAAAAAGGAGCAACTTTCGCTTACAAAGAGACCCAGCCACCATGCCACAGCGCTGAGCCTGCCAGCGTCAAACCAAACAGCACACTGGGCTTCCCTTCTGCTGCTGCCGCCGAAGGACGAGCAGAAGCAGCCCCCAGTGCCAGGGGTGGTGCAGCATGGGTCCATGCAGCTATAATTTAGGAAAGTGATGCAATCAATGCCTATCTTCAGGCAGAATGAAAGCACATTGCCAGCAGTGGGGAGCCAGGTCCCTCTGCCCAGCTTGCAAAGTGCCACCAGCTCCAAGACCAGATGAGATGAATCGAGCTTACAAACTGCAGCCTTTGCCTCTCCCTGAGAAACACCTGCAGAGCCTTTGACAGGGGAACATGGAGATCTGAGGACTGAGAGATGCCCCCCGTGCATTGACCTGATTAATAACAAAAAGAGCAGTAAAACCTCCATCCTGTAAGATGTTTTCCTGTCCCTGCTGGGGAGGGAGAGGTGGTGTGGGCAGGGCTGGGTGTGCACCTGCATTTATCTCTGCTGCACTCGATAAGGAGGATGGGAGCACGTGGGTCAGCAGGGCTCTGATAGTGTTCAAGGATGCTAGTCGTGAAAAGCACTCACACACCTTGAAGGGAACAGATTTCTGTAAAGAAACCCGGTGGAAATCAGGCAACCAGATTTAAACCAGAGCAAAACTGAGCCTTGGGAAGCATGGCCTTAGAAGGAAGCCTTTCTTTTGGGCAGAGCTGGAGGAGCCATGGCAGCTCCACGGCAGCTCCATGCCAGCCCAGCTCACCTGGCCCCTACACATTGAGGAGACACTTCACCACCTCCTCCTGCACCTTCCTTTACCTGCTCTGGGAAAGCTGGTGACTAATGAGGGGCAGAATTGCAGCCAATACAGACTATTATGGAGTACCCGGATGCTGAGCACCCATCTCCAGGGCTGCCAGTGCAGCGCCTGCTCCCAGACCTTCAGACTTCAGGTTAAGGGTCAGCATTTTTAAAATGCCTCCATGGTGCCAAAGGCACTTTGGCTGCAAAATAAACCAGCTAAATAGTAACTTGCCCATGTAACCGAGCTGCTACCTGCATTTCCCTGGTGCAGAATGCCTTCTACCTGACTGTCAGCTCTGCCTTTTCTCATGACATTCCAACCAGATGGCAAAAATTCCCTATAAAATGTTGAGTCTTTACGATTTGTGGGGTGTGGTGAACCCCATGCAGCAGCTGGCTGGCCAGAGAAGGGTCTCTGTCTACAGAACTTGCTGAATTTGACCAGAAACCACATCAAGTCCCTCCAACTCCAAGTATACCTGAAGCTGCTGAGTGGGAAAAGCACACCACTGCTTTAGACCTGGTACCACAGGCAGCACACGGGACCTGGGCAAGCTTCCTGGCTCTGACCCCAGCACTGCAACCACCACGTGCCAACACAGGAGGATTTCACTCGTGCCCAGGGCTGTGAGGTACTCGCTGCATGCTGACTCTTTGCCCCTTTCCTCAGGCTGCATCCATCAGAGCCAGCATGGAGCACAGGAGATACAGCCCTGCCACAGCTAACCTACCTCCAGCAACAGCTGCCACACCATCCGAACTGGATTAATTATTCATTAACCAAAATAGAAGTCATTCTCTAATGTCCCTGACTCTGTATACTGCAGAGCAAAGTTCATGGAAGCTTCCAAGTGCTTGGAACACAAGGAATAAGAGCTGCTTGAGAAGAAGGCTATTAAATCACCATCGTGCCATCAAATCCCTCCAACCCTTTCCCACAAGCTCCCAGCTACTGGAAGAGCCAGTTCTGGCTGATGCTGCTGGCAGGAACACTATGGATGGAGAAGCTTTCAGAAAGGGAAAGAGAAGGGGCTGGGGAAGGTGCCCTGACTACCCAAAGTGACCCTGTCATCTGCGTTCTCAATCAGAGATCACTAATTAACCATCATCTCAGTTCACAGCAGAGGAGGAGACACTATCAGAGCCTTGTGTAAATGCCCGAGGCTGTAACCCAGGGAGAATCTGACCTTGCTTCCAAGAGTAAATCTGCAGATGGACTCAAGAGATATGAACAAATCATCCCAGACTGTCCCATGCTGCTCCCCAGGCACCAAGTCCAGCAATGAGCCCAGCCACGCTCAGCACACAAGCGACAAGCACCAACACCTCTGTGCCCAAGCACAGGGTGAGTGCTGGGCAGGGCTGCTCTGCTGCTGGGAAAAGCCATAAGGGAACTGAAAAATCCTTCAAACCACAGCAATTCACACCCAGCTGCTCACTCCTGCCAGTCCCACAACGCTTCTGGTTTCTGCCTTCCTGGAGAAGTCAGTGCCAGGGCTGGGATGGGGGTGCTGGGATGGGGTCAGACAGGCAGGGAGCCCCAGCAAAGCCTTCAGGACTCACTTTGCCCCTTGCAGAGGTCTTGCTGTGGTGCCTGGGGTACAGGCTGTGCCTCAGTGGTGGGGAGCAGCCCAGCCAGCGTGTTCTGGGGAGTAGGGAAATTCTGCTGGAGAAAAACCTGGCTTAATGGAATTAACTGGGTGCTAATGCCTCGCAGAGATGGTGCTTGAACCTCTAATTACAGGCAGCTCTCAGCACCTTCACTTGAAATTAAAGCAGAAGCAGGCAAAGCTCCAGACAGAAGAACCCCAACGTAACACAAATACATATGTTCAGGTTTGAATTAGGTGCAGAGCACCGAAAGGGGAAGGAAGGAAGGGGCGGGGAGGCAGAGGCAGCCCTGCTTTGTGGCCAGGGGCTGCTAGATCAGCTCTTGAACAAGTGTGGGTGGCCCCGACCTAGCACAGCAGCCACCTTCTGAGCTAGAAACCAGTGATTTATGTCAGAGCAGCAGCAGACAGGAAGCTTCTCTGAGGGGGGTAGGGGTGTGGCTGGGCCAATGAGCCTGCAGAGGCACAAAGAAACCTCACAGCGCTTCATCTCCATGATCCTATCAACAGGATCCCACCTAACCCTGCACTGACCCCCACTTCCACTCATCATCATCATTACACCCTGGCCTGACATTCGCCTCTCCACCATCATCTCCAATTTAAGAGCAGACAACGGAGGCAGAAGATCAGTTCCCAGGGTCCAGCACATCCCTGCAGACCACGTAACACTGGTGCTGAGCTGGCATCTCCCAGCCTGTTCCTCTGAAGCAGCAGTAATAACGAGACTGCACGTAGTTGCATGAACCAAATAAAGCCTCCAGTGCTTAATCCTTGTACTATCAAGTTTTGCTCCTCACTTGAGTTCTTAAGCTGAAGGTGTTTTCTCACCGAGCTCTCCTGAAGGCAAGTCCTGGCTCGTCTTCCTAATACAGAGAAAAAAGTTGGGTACAAAAATAATCATCTCAAATTTAACTGAGCTGCTTCATTTCAGGGTTACATCAGCCACTGTTTCCCTTTTTTTTTTTCAAAAAACCAAATTCTGCATTTTTTCTAAATATCCATGACAATTTAAAAACAAAACAAGTATCCTTCTTCTCCATCTGGCTTACAGATGGCACTTGGTTTCCATCTCTGAATGTGCTATTGCCTTTCTGGTGTGCCCCACGCCCTGTGGCAAACCCCACCGCTGTGTCCTGCCTGGATCTGGCTCTGAAGGCTTGTTTGGCATGTGCCAACCCAGGCTGTTTGCCACTTCTTAGGAAGGAACAGCCCTTCTCCTCCTTTTCCTTCATGTACTGTCACCCTTGGAGCACCCACTAGCTTCAAACCACAGATTAGGGGTTTGTTGCCGCCCCAGGATAATGCAGCCTCCCTCCAGCAGCACATCCTGAGCCACTGCCCATGCTGGTGGTGGCTACCAGGTGCTGGTGGTGGCTACCCTCTACAGAGCTGTGCCAGCCCAGGGGTTATGGCTGGACATCTCTACATGCAGCATGTGGGCTGCAGCCAGGCTGCTGCTGTGGGTCACCCATGGCCAGGAGCAGGGTGGGCTCACCAAGCACCCCTTGCCTTGACCCGGTGGTGTGAGGGATCCCCAGAGACTCAACACATCCACCCACACAAGAGGCAGGGGAGAGGTACACACAGGCATCGTGCATGCCAATGGCTTCTGAGAGGAGGCTGGCATCCCCTGCCCGTGTCCTGCCCTCCCCTAGCCTGGAGCTGCTCCCTTCCCTCCCTGCATGCTCCGTCACAGCTGAAGTCCATGTTGGCACACCCCCAGCATGGAAAGGGACCGTGTCCCCGGGGCATAGATCCACAGCCACCTGCCCTTCAGTCAGCTCAGGGCCTCTCCTGCCTGTGCTGTCCTCACCCACCATGCTTTTGGTGGCAGATGTTGCTGCTGAGTCATGGGGACTGGAGACAAGGGACAGACACTGGCTCCCAGCCGCACACCCTGAGTGTGTCAGCGGGGCATCCCTCAGCTACCGGGGACAAACACCTGCGGTACCCACCGGCTGCCCAGCGCAAACACTGCCTGTGAGAGGATGAGCCCATCACCCCTCTGCCCTGCTCACACAGCACAAAGGGGCAGCGCCAACCCCGCAGCTTTAGCGGAAATCGTGTTTTCCTTCTCTGCCAGAGCCCCGCGCTGCCACCAGTGTGGACAAGCAGACAGACAGACAGACAGCATGTCCCTGCTGCGGTGCAGCCAGAAGACTCCAACAAGCGCTTACACAACCCGTCGCTGCCGACGTTCCCACTAGACACCCTGTCCAAGTGATCCCACTGAAAACCGAGCAGAGAGCTTGGCCACAGCCCAGGGACCGGGCTCGCTCTGGAGCCCGCCACAGCAGGCTGGGTGGGATGCAGGATGCGGGCAGTGACCACGGCACCCGCCTTGCACCAGCCCGCCCAACACACCAACGGCCACCAAAGACACTGGTGTGGCTAGCAGCGCTGGTACTGGGGTGCCGAGGCCGGGAAGGGCACGCTGGCACCCCGGCCAGGCTGATGTGTCCGTGCCCCCTCCCCGGGACAGGCAGCGTGGGGGCAGAAGGAAACCAGCCGGCTTCTGCCTCCCCCAGCACAGAACATCCCTCCCCAAACAAACCAGCTCGAGTCTCAATGGAAAGCGCCGAGAGAACGAGCGAGGCGGCTCCTCCCGGGACCCCGTGAGACCCCGTGAGACCCCCGTATCCCTCCCCCTTCCCCGGAGCCCCGGGCCTTTTCCCACCGGCACCTGACCCGCTGCCTGCTGCACCCCGGGGTCGTGTCCTACTCACCCCCCCAGGGCAGACAGACCCCCCAAAACCCCAACACAGCCCGTCCGGGCACAGCCCCTCCCCAGGGACACCGACGCGGGATCGGAGGATGAGGAAGGAAGGGAGCGGGGGGAGGGATGAAGGCTCCGCGGCCGCGCACCTCGGTGACGATGGTGGAGCGGTAGACATCGCGGCTGTACTCCCAGCCGTCCAGGCACGGCTCCTGCTCCAGCGACCCCAGCTCCACGTCGGAGCCGGGCCGCAGCCCCAGCGCCGAGAAGTTGGCGAGCTCGGCCAGGCGGTAGCGGCGGCAGCGGCTGGGCAGCGCCTGCCCGCCCCGCAGCTCCAGCGGGATGCTGGCGTTGAGCCACTCGCCGCTCAGGTTGGCCCCGCGGGGCACGGCGCAGCGGTGCTCGGGGGTACCGGCCAGGAAGACGGCCGACATCCCGTTGAAGCCGTTGGGGATGATGCTGGCGCTGAGGAGGAAGAAGACGAGCCGCTGGAAGCGGCCCCACTCGCCCAGGAAAGCGGTGGCCGCATCGTAGTCGCGCATGGCGCGGAGCGGCGGCTCCCTGCGCGGCTTCTTCCGCGTCTGCGCGCACCACGGAAGCCCCGCACGGAGGCTCCGGCCCGGCCCGGCCCCCCGCGGAGGCGGCCCCGCTCGGGAGGGGGGCGGGAGCGGGGAAGGGGGGGGGTGAAGAGAGGGATGCTGCCAGCGCCGCGCTCCGCCGGCCCCTCTGCCCCGCGGCATCCCCGGAGCCTTCCCCCGGGCTCGCCCCGCAGCCGGCTCCGGAGCTTTCCAACGCGGCGTCTCCCGGTTTTGCACCGAGAACGTTTCGCGGAGTTACTTTGAAGCCGGTCCCGGCGGCGGGCTCGGGGACCCGCAGGGCAGGAAGGGCCGCGCCGGGGCCGGCAGCTCGGCATCCGCGATGGGGAGCAGGTACCGATCGAGCGGCGAGCTGGGGGGGCTGCAGCGGGGGCGCCCAGCAGCAGCGCCCGGCGGCTGGCACCGGGAGCACAGCCACAGAATCACCGGGCTGGAAAAGCCCTTTAAGCTCATCGAGTCCAACCGTCCCTGTCCTGTGCTGACCCAGATCCCTGAGCACCTCATCTCCCATCTGTTAAACACACCCGGGGGGTGACTCAGCCCCTCCCTGGGCAGCCTGTTCCAGGCCCCAACAACTCAATAAGAGGGGCAATGTGAGCCCCTCTGCGCAGGGGGACACACCACGGGGACAGCCCCAGAAACCAAAGGCACCCACAGCCCCTGAAAACCTCTCATTGTCTGCAGCGTGGGATGTTCCCCCCGCTGGTGTTGGCTCTGCTGATCAGACAAGGTCAGTGGCAGCTGCTCTGAAGGAGCCTGTAGCCACTCTGGCCTTGGGATAGGAGCTTTTTATATCCCACTTCCCTGTTACCTATCACCTCCTTGCACATGACTCGGCTTTGCCTGGAGTCTGACCCGTTGACAGCTGGTGAAGCCCTGTCACAAACCTGAGCAGCACTGTCATCTTCTGGAGTAACTCCAGGGGCACGGGGAGAGGTGGTGGGTGGCTAAAGCACGCCACAGCACGGGAACTGCCTGGGTGCCCCCGCTCCCCGGGGGCGCACAGCAAGGTGCGTGCTTGGCACCACGAGGGTCTGGCTGCGTGGAGCTGGGGATGCTGGCGGTGGGTGAGGGCAGGTCTGGGAAGCTTCTCTCTGGCAGAGGTGGTCGGAGGGTTACGTGGAAGGTAGAAGCACAGAAGGTAGAGGCACAGACCGGGGAGCGGTCGCTGCGGCAGTGCCTGGGGAGGAGAAGCAGAGGGCAGCATTTATCTGGGCCAGGCAGAGATCCGCTGCTCGGCGGGATAAGGGATGGGGAGCAGAGGTGGAGCAGCACATGGGGAGGGCTGAGACACCTACTGCCTGGAGAGAGGCCGGAGGTGACATCTCAGTGCCAGACCTGGGCTGCCACAGAGCCAAAACTGCCCTGCCCGCAGCGATAGGAGTGGCCTGACTCCAGCAGATCAGGGGCTCGCAGCAGCTGCCTGCCCTACCCTGCCTTGGGGCTGTGTGAGCACTGTTCCCCTGAGGAAATCAGGAATCAGGAGCTTATTCTCTTAAGTCTTTATGCAGTCTTAATTATTACTCAGTCAACAGTGTGTTTGTAGAGGAATAACTTGCAGAGCTCAGAAATGACTGTGGTGAGATGCTGGTTCAGCCTGCCAAAAGTCAGCGGTAGATGTGTGTGATGTACTCAGGTGTTATCTGCTCTGCAGGTGAATCCTCACTGTGTTAGAAATGTCACGTGTTCAACAGGAGAACACAGTGGGGTTCTCCCTGGTAGAGTGACTCTACATGGATTAGTGGCTGTAGGAATGCCTTGTGTTCCAGGCGCAGCTCCACGGGTGATGCCCGCAGCCCGGAGCGATGCCCGCAGCCCAGAGCGATGCCCGCAGCCCGGGGCGATGCCCGCAGCCCGGAGCGATGCCCGCAGCCCAGGGCAATCCCTGCAGCCCGGGGCGACGCCCGCAGCCCGGGGCGACGCCCGCAGCCCGGAGCGATGCCCGCAGCCCGGAGCGATGCCTGCAGCCCAGGGCGATGCCCGCAGCCCAGAGCGATGCCCGCAGCCCGGGGCGATGCCCGCAGCCCGGAGCGATGCCCGCAGCCCAGGGCGATGCACACAGCCTGGAGCGATGCCCGCAGCCCGGAGTGATGCCCGCAGCCCGGAGCGATGCCCGCAGCCCAGTGCGATGCCCGCAGCCCAGGGCGATGCCCGCAGCCCAGGGTGATGCCCGCAGCCCGGAGCAATGCCCACAGCCCAGGGCGATGCCCGCAGCCTGGGGCGATGCCCGCAGCCTGGGGCGATGCCCGCAGCCCGGAGCGATCCCTGCAGCCCGGGGCGATCCCTGCAGCCCAGGGCAATGCCACGCTCCTGCCAGCCTTCCCTGGGTGCTCCCCAGGCTACAAACACCACTTCACATCAGGGGTGCTTCAACCCAGGAACAGAGATGATGGAAACCACACAGAATCATCAGCTTGGGCAGTGATGGAGCAAGTTCTCTGCAGAGGAAGGGCCAGCTGTCCTTCTCCCCCATGGCCCCTCTGGAAGCAATCAGTGCAGGTCACTGCAGCCTCTGAATCATGCTTTCAGCTATGAGATGGAGAGTGGCGTGTCGGGAAATGAGGTCCAGGAGATTCCAGTAAAGTGAAATCAGATGCTGTGGAGCTGGCAGTGCAGAGGAGGAGTCCCTCCATCACAGGGTGAGGAGGAGAGGATCTCTGAGTAGCTGAGAAGCTGCTTCTGGTGCAAAGGTTTTGTGCTTGTGCAGGGGCTGGGCGGGGAATCTGCACCATCAGGCTGCTGTGATGCTGCAAGGTGCCCAGCAGCTCTGGAGAGGCCTGGGTCCTGCTTGTGTGTGGTCACATCACACTCACCAGTGTGACACCGGCACAGCCATCACAGCATCACAGAGCTGTAGGGGTTGGAAGGGCCCTCCAGAGCCCATGGGGTCCAACTCCCTGCCAAAGCAGGGTCCCTAGGACAGGGCACACAGGTCGGTGTCCAGACGGGGCTGGAATCTCTCCAGAGAAGGAGACTCCACACCCCCCAGTGAGAGCATCCCTTGGGTGGCCCTTGGTGGCAGCTTGGGGAGCTCTTGCCCCTGACACTGCTCAGGTTTTAGAGTGAAGAACTGAGGCATTTCTGCAGGAAAAAAGAAGAGCTGTTCCTACCAACAAAGAGAAAAGCCTGGAACATGCTGGAGCAGCATGTCTGCACAGCAGGACTGCGTCCCTGTGCCCGCTCACCCACCTCCCCACCAGCCCTCCCTGCGCCAAGAAACTGCTCTGGGACCACGTCAGAACTCCAAATATTTAAACATCCCTGGTGCAAGAAGCAGCTCCAAGGCTGGGGGAGCTCTGTGGGTGCTTCTGGCAGTCGGTGCTTTCTTGGGGAGAAACCCAGGGCTCTGGTACCTTCACAGGGAAAAAGGTCCTCCTTACATTCCCATGGAGCTTCCTCTGCTCCAATTGGCTGCTAATAAATAATAAACCCAAACACTGTTAATAACTCCACCAGCCTTACTCACAGGCAGAGCCAGCAGAGCTCTGGCCCATCACAGGATGTGAGCTGGGTGCCTGTGGGTGTTCTTGTATGGGGCAGAGACACGCTGGCCCTTCCCACCCCTGTGCCCCCTGGGATGCAGGGTCCCAGGCTGTTATCCAGCAGCCCCCTCGCTGGATGGCAAGGGACCCCCGAATTAGGGGCACTGCCCCCCAAGAGACGCACTCAGGGCCCAGGCAAAGGCTGAGCAGACAACACGAGGCACAAAACCAACCATGTGATTTATTTTGTATGTCATACAAACAGCTCCCTCCCTGCCTGTTACAGAGTTCAGCACCCAGCCACACACACAGGGCGCCTCTCACAGCTCCTACAAACCCCAAATAACGATACATGGGGGCCAGAAGCCAGGCAGAGATGTGCCCTGGGATGGGGCAGCTTCAGGCTCCATGGGGGGGAGCAAATGAGTCGATATCTCCTACGAAAGGTCATTGCGAGCCACGTGGAGTTCTGGGAACCTGGATTCAAATTAAAAGCCCTGTGCCCAGCACTCCCAGCAAATGGAAAAAGCCCCCCGCCAGGGCCATTTGTGTCACGAGTTTCTCATTGCTCAGCAGAGCTGGATTCAGTCCTGGGTTTGGGCGACGCCTGGACTTCAAAGCTACCGGCACCAGAGGGATTCAGAACGAGTTTCTGACAGTGGCATACCAGCAAGCTCCCAGCAGAGGCCAGCAAACAGAGGCAGGAGCACTTCCCACCTGGCCGCTCAGCCCCCTCCTCAGTTACAGTTATCCTGAGTATTTCCCTTCAGCTGATCCCACGCTGTATCCACACAGTAGAAAACTCAGCCCTGCGATAAAAGTTTGTGTGTTTAATATACTCTAATAATTAAAAACGCTGAGGGCAGGAGGAGGGAGAGGTGGGGGTCCTGCTGCAGGCAGGGATGCACAGGACCAGCATCCCTCCGGCTGCGAGGCGGTACCCAGCTGGGATGCGCACTGGGACAGGAGGCTGCTGAGTACAGGGTGAGAGCTGTTTAGACCCCTGTAAGGCACCATGAGAATAGGTCTACAGGCTGCCTGTAACACCCTAAAATCCTAACTCCCTCTGGGGTGCAGGGCCTGTAGGAAGAAGCAGTGTGCCCAGCCCTGCTCCGATTTTGGAGAGACAGAAGGGGAAGGAGAGCTTTGGCCGTCACCCCATCTCTCATTTTCCTTTTCCACAGGCACAGACATTTCTCTTTTCTCCCCCACATCCTCTCTATCTCAGGTGAGGAGGAGGAAGGAGGCCAGTGTGGAGCAGAACCAAGCTCGTGGTACCAAACACATGGCTCCCACCACCCACTGTGGCACCCAGCAACTGGGCGACTCAACTCTCTCTCCTCTGAACACCAAAAATATCAACACTTCCCCAACAAAGCAACATCCTGGGATCCTCAAAAACCTTTCACTGTCAAATAAAGCGGATGATGGACCTGGCTGAAAGCACAGCCTTGGGATACAGGGATAAATCCAAACCCAGGGCTCACTGCTGGGCTCCCTGCTGCTCCGGTGAGTTCCTGAGTGCCCAGAGGGGTCTTATCAGCACCCCCCTGGCAGCAGCCTGGAGATCTAGAAATAAAGGACTACAAAACCACAGCAAACGCTGGGGAAGAAGAGCCAGAGTGGCCAAAGCAAGGACAGCCTTGGGGTGGGAGGCTGGGAGAGCTGCAGCAGCTCTGTGTGATGTCAGCATCCTTGGTGACAGGGACACCAAACCAGGAGGGGAAGGATGAAAAGAGCCTCGATGCAGAGATCTCTTGGGGAACTTCAATCAGTTCAGATCAGCCTCAAACCCCACTGCCCTGAACCAGGGAATTTCACAGCAGTTGTTGTTTTAAGAGGCCACCTTTCTCTGGGACATCTGCTGGGGTGGGGCTGAGCGGGGGACCCTGACCCTCTGGTACCACAGCCTGGTTTCCTCAGGGGGTCAGTTTTGAATCACAGGGGCAGCCAGAGGGCAGGAGATTTGGGAGATAAAGGAGTCAGTTTCTCTGGTTAAAGTGCCTTATTTTCTTTCAGCTTTATAACCCCTGCCTTGCTCTGTCAGGAGAAGGGGCAAAAACACACAAAAAAACCCTTCAAAAAAAAAAAAAAAAAAAGGGAATACTGATTTTATATGAAACAAAGTAGAGAATTAATCAATATTTACACAGATCTTGGGTAAGGTTATGGCCCAGACTAATAACCCAACACAGCAACCCAAAAAGCAGACTGTCAGGGAGAAGGGAAAAACCTGTTCGTTATGCTTTCAACACCGCCCCCCAGAGACCCCAAGTGTAAACGGTTTTATCTAGGAAAAGGCATTTTAAACTTGGGCTTTGGCAACGGGGGCTGGTTGCAGCCACGCTGCGCAGCCGGCGGGGAGGACGTGGGTGGGCGCCCGGCCTCTCCAGAGCTCAGCCCGGGGTTTAGACAAGTTCAACTTTAGCGTTGGGATAAACAGCCACCACGTCGTATCCCTCGGGGGGCTTAACCCGCTCCTTGGCGTGCGTCTCGCAGTACAGCTGCTCCTCGATGAAGAAGTACCCCCTCTGCTTCAGGTTGAGGCCGCAGTCGTCGCACATGAAGCACTCGGGGTGGTAGAGCTTGTCCCGAGCCTTGACGATGGTGCCCCTGGGGAGAGATGGAGAAACCCTGAGTGCACAACGGCACAAGAGAAGGAAAGCGGCACGTGAAGGGCGTTATCATGGAATCCCAGGCTGGGCTGGGTTGGAAGGGACCCCAAGGATCATAGAGCTCCAACCCCCTGCCACAGGCAGGGACACCAACCTCAGGCCTGGAGCTACACAAGGCTGCCCAGGGCCCCATCCAACCTGGCCTTGAACACCCCCAGGGATGGGGCACCCACCCCCTCTCTGGGCAGCCTGTTCCAGCCCCTCACCACTCTCTCTGCAAAGAACTTCCCCTAATATCTGATGTAACCCTTCCTTCCTTTAGCTTTAATTCATCCCCCTTGTGCTGCCATTGTCCATCCTTTTAAAAAGTTGAATCCCCTCCTGTTTATAAGCTCCCTTCAGGGACTGGCAGGCTGCAATGTTATGGTGGGTCCCATCCCAACACTGCAGCCCCATCACCCCCAAAAAGCTGCCAGCCTGCTCCAGGCCTGGCTCTGTGGGAAGGGATGCTCAGTTCCCCTTCGCTCACACCCCCTCTGCACATCGCTCCGTGGCTCCATGCGATGCTTGGACTTAAATATCTGTGCTCAGCCCAGGTCCAAACATTGGGAACCAGCATCTTCCGAGCACCTGTGCATGCGGGAAATGTGGCTTTCAGAGCTCACCACGGCTCTCAGAGCTCACCACACCAGCAAAGCCATAGTGACAGGCATGTGCAGAGCCAGGGACTCCAAGCCAGCAAATCCAGCTTGAGCAGAACACAAATTACACCAGGACATAAATCACACCACCAAGCAGCAGGAAGACGCCTGTATTCCCTGCAACCAGGCCCCATATCCATCCACCAGGCAGTAACTCTTCAAACAAAGTAACCCTCAGACCTCTCCTGTCTGACCCTGGAAGCTTTACAGGCTCTGCAAGGCAGTGAATGAGTGCAGGCAGCGCTGTGCTACTCCTCCACATGCAGTTACTACCATAGGCAGGGCAGGAACCATCCTACACACACCCCATCACCCTTAAGATTCCCTTACAAGGGGCAATCCCAGCCTCAGCCCCCCGTTTACACACCGCCAGTGAAAACCAGAATGGGATCCCAGCTGTCCGGCCGTAAGCACAAGGCATTCTGCTACCGATTGTAAGCTGTGTGTCTGCGGGACCCGGTCCCTGCATTAGCGTCCCCAGCCACCCCGGGGCTCCGGTGACACTTACACGATGCCGTTCCCGCAGCGGGTGCACTCGGGGAGCATCTGCAGCCCGGACATGGTGCCGCTGAGCTTTGACCCCGGGGGCTTGATGTTTCGGGGGTTGCTCAGTTTGTCGAGTTTTTCACCTGCCAAGAATTATAAACAGACTTAAGCAGAATGTAAGTTACAACAGGACATAGGTTACACCCCCAAGCAGCAGGAGGACTGAAGGTTTGTCCTCTCAGGGCTTTTATTTTTATGTTTTCCTCTTCTTTTCTTTCCTTAAGGAGTCAGAGGAGCCTGTCCCAACAGTTGGCTTGGAAGGAATTAAAGAGCAAATAGTGAGACCAAAACCCTCACAGAGTGTCCAGGTTCACAGCTGACAGAGCATCCAGGTCCACAGGGACCCTGCGCTGAGCCTGGCTCACCCTAACGAAGCAGGGGTGGTGGCAGGACCCCTTGGCAGCATCAGCAGATGATCTATCCCTGTATCAGGACAGCACCAGCTCTGCTGTACTGGGCATTGGTGAGGCTGCACTGCCAGTGCTGGGTCCAGTTCTGGGCCCCTCACTACAGGAAGGACATTGAGGTCCTGGAGCGCCTCCAACGCCCTGAACACACTGGTTGCCAACCCCCAGGATGCTGAAAAGCCTCTGGTATTCACTGCAGGGTCTTTCACAGCTCCCAGCTGGCAAGGCTGAGCTGCTTTTGGGTAGATATTGATCCGTGGTTCCTCCAGGGTGGCCCCAAGGTCACAGAAAGGAAAAGCTCCCCAGAAAGGACAATATATTTTACTCCACCAGCTGAGACATTGGGCAGGAAAAGCAGAGGAGCTCTTGGGTGAACATACCATCCTGTACCCAGGCTCCCTGTGCTTCCAGGGTGTATCAGCCCATGGTCACCTTAAACACACATTTAAAGCCCAGGATGTCTCAGGAAAACCCCACAGGTACTTTCTGACCCAGATCTGGAAATTTCCAGTTGCATTTTTGCACTGGTTTTTGAAACTTCCAGTGGGAGTTTGCTCTGATGTGCCCCTCATGGCTCCAGGAATGGCTCTGCCTTTCCTCAAGTGACTCGTTAGTACCTGGAGCATCACTGGAGTGTCACTGCTGGTGGCTGCTCATGGGTCCTGTGTGGGTGCACACAGTGTGTTCTGAAGGGCATTGCTGGGCTGAGCTTCCTCCCATGGAGACCCCCCCCCAACATCCCCAACCTACCGGCACGTCTCCCGCTTGGCTGTGGAGGAGGGAGCACACTGGTCTAAGCCCGGGGTTCCCCTGGGACACACAGGTGTCCTTGCACAGCAGACCCCATCTCCAGCCGTGGCTCTGATCCAGAGACCAACCCTGCCAGCAGTTCCAGCCAAGGAGCAAACCCAAAAGGTCTCATGTCCCACCAAACCCCACTCTCCCAAGATATAACTGGGGATGCTGGGAGCCTTGATATGTGTGAGTCTGCCCATCCAGGAGCCTGGGGGTCATCCGAGCACTCAGCTACCTCCAGCCAAGCTCTCCTGTTGAATCCTTCCACTGCCTTGCTGGGAATAAACTGAAACAACTGCTCAAGCTGTTGGCTCCCCCAGCGTGAGACACAGTGTGCTGGGACCAGACACACTCATCTGCCAGCACTTTACAGTTCAGCCATCGCTGCCCCTCAGACAGACTCCTTGGATAAGCAGCTTAAAAGGGGAGAGGGGAAAAAAAAGAAAGCAAGAGATTTCAGAGCAAAACGAGCCCTGCAGAGAGGGCTGCTTCCCTTCTCCCCAAATGATGGGTCGCTTCCTTCTATTTCCCAGCCCACAGCCTCACTGTTACTTACAGGGATGCTCTAACTGCACAGCCTTACCCACCCCCTGCCAAGGGCACCCAGGGAGGAGGCTGCTGCCAACCCTCCTGCCTCTGCCAGATCCTGGGAGCTCCTTTCAGGCATGAGATGGGGCTGGTGATGCTGGAGAAAACACAGCTTCCAGCAGAAACATCTTCCACAGAAACCAGGTCATGGCCTGAGACACCCAGCACCAGTGGAGAGGAGATCTTGGCTTTGAAGGGACAATGTGCAGCAGGCTCAGGCAAAAATGAGTCATTTTAGGCTAAAGGATAAAGCCTTTTCCTAAGGCTTTAGGAAAAGGTGGCAGCTGTAGAGGAGCCTGGCAGGAGTGCTGGCAGGGATTTCAGCCGTGCTGGAGTGTCACAGAGCTCTGTGCCAGGAGAGATGCTTTTCTCATCCCCTACACAATAAACACCAGCAGCATCGTAAGCACTGAGGCACCAGTGAGGCTGTGCCCACAGCTGGTCACACACCCCCTCTGCTCCCTCTCCCAGCACGTGGTGGGCTGGCACCCAGTCACTGCTGGTCAGCAGACACCTGGGGCTGGCTGGGGTCAGCACTGTTCTGACGCCAACTTGTCCTTCCCTTGCCCCAGCCCTCCCCCTTTTCTTTCTCCACTCCTCCTGAAGGGCAGCACTGGGTTTCTCCCACCCCAGGGACACAAGAGGAGGCAGCAGCAAACTAGAAAAGCTCCAGTTGTGTTCCCTTTCCCTGGCATGGAGAAGGGAGGAAGGCAGCAGTGTTATTAATCAGGATTAACACAGTCACTTCCTATTTGCTTCTTCCTAATGAGGAGACCTGGGGCTGAGCAGCCATCTCACTGGGAAGCTGCTCATGGCTTCTCTGGGTGAGGGACCTGAAGGTACATCTGGAACTTGTAATTAAGTCCAGTTTTCCTGCCAGCCTTGAAGGGGCTGTAAATATTTATGCCCAGGACTTCCAAGGCTGATCCCATCCCCCGCTTTGCCAGCATGCCTACATAGCACTGAGAAAAAGACTGCTGGTGGAAACCCTTGATGCTCAGAAGTTACCTGTGATCCTGCTGCTCCTTGTGAAGCAATAAGCAACATCCTTCTAGCCAAAGAACATCCTTCTCCATCCTCTCACACACGCAGAAACCAGAGTGCAACAGCCTGACTTGCTGCCTCTTGCAGCTTCCTGATGAGATTTGCAGCAGTGGGTGTTTTCCCATAAAAAGCCAAGTTCCTGGATCCACAGGGTTGGAACAGGAGGCTCCTGGCAGGAAGCACAACCAAGAGTCGTGCCCTGACGTTTGTAAAGTGAAGCCTGAAGGTTTGGATGTGAAAGCCCCAATGGGCTTGAGGTTGAAAGGCAAATAAAGAGAAGCTGAAATGGATAGTTTGGGGGTCTGATTATTTAATGCTCAGGGTTGGCTCCTTCCCCCACTAATGACACTGGCAGGAAGCTGTGACAGACCTGAGAAGTGAGCCAAGAGCTCTCAATCCCTGTTTCTGTGCTGCTCAGGACCATCCCATATCCGTATGCAAATGCCATTTACTTCAACAGGCCTGTGGTTCTCCATAGGAGCTTCCAGGTTCCCTGTGCCTGGAGCTCTGCGCAGAGGTGCTCGTGGATGGAGCTGTATCTCTATCAAGAAGGGATTCTCATGGACAGTCACGTTCAAGAAATAAAATCCCAAACCACCAGAGGAAAAAATCATGATGCTCCTTGATGTTCTGCCCACCAGAGGACCCGAGGCCTTGGATGTCTTCTTGGATTCCTTACAGGAGTTCTCATGGGTTAAAGACAAGCTGTGCTATAAACTACCCCAGGAAAACAGGCACCACGTGGAAGCTGTGTGCAGACCCTGCTTTCACATGGTGCTCAGGGCAGCCACGGGATTTGGTCAGCCCCCAGATGCTGACCTGAGCATCCGAACCCCCAATTTGAAGCCCCCTCACAGGGTCAGACCCTCCCGTGTAGTGCTGAGCTGCCTCAGCAGTAAAACAAGAGAGCAGAAGAGCTTGTGAGCCCATCACCAATGGGTCCTTTAGAGGCTTCTCCAGCACCTGGCCCTCAGTGAGGGAAGGAGAAGGGGGTTAAACCCACAGCAGCAACCCGGTGGGTGTGTGGCCATGGGATGGGGCTCGGAGGGGCTGAGTGAGCCCCGCAGTGCTGCGGCCCCAGGCACAGGGAGGGGTAGAGGCCCTGGGTGCTGAAACCTCCTTACCATTCTCACCAGCCTCCAGCATGCCCTGCAAGTACCGGAAGGATCCAGACTGCTTGGGCTCTGCAACTGGCCTCTCATAGTCCTGAAGCATCTTGTAGACATCCGACTCCACGTCGATCCCGTTCCTGCTCCGGGGCAGAGACTTCAAGGGGTCGAGGCTGTTTCAGAGGAAAGCAGGAAAGGCTGAAGTACAAACAGCAACTCACAGGCTCACCAGGGAGGGCTGAAACCTCTGTGTTCCCACAGATACAGCCAGACACCTTTCTGTTCCCATCAGTTTCCCTGCCTGGAGGTACGCCTGGCCCAGGAGCAGCCATGGAGCCAGGGAAGTTCAACCCGTTCCCAGCTGGACTCGGGTTGAGCAATGCAGCTTGGGCTGGCCCAGATACCAGATGCCTTCAGGAAAGAGGGCAGCTGCTTACAAGCACTGTAAATCGCTCTGCCACACAGGGAATTTATTGGGAATAAAGGGGTAAAACAATGTGTTTCATGGATTACCAGGGCACCCACCCAGGAGACCCACCCACCTCTCGTGCCACTGCTGGGGCAGCAGCGGGTGTTGCTTGCAAGGCACTGGCAGGACAGCACATCTCCCCATCCACAAATGCCTCCTTCAAAGGCAGCAGATCTAGAGGTGATGGCATCTAAAGATCCCATTCCCAGACACAGCCCACGGCTTTAATGAGAAAACCACCCCAGCCCTGCTCAGCACCCGGAATTTCCACCCCCCAAGTACGCTCAGTCCTTCAGCATCCAGACCCAAGGCTGCTCCTGTGCAGCACGAGAGGGGTACAACAGAAAATGGAGTGATTCAAACCTTTATCCCACTTCATTCCATAGGTCACAGCACGGAAAGTGCAGTTTGGGATCCCAAATAGTTTGGGTACACACTTAAAGCATCCCGCTGAACAGAGGCAATTCAGGAGCTGCTCTGCTGAGGCCCCCAAGCACAGCTCCATGGCAAGGGGCTCCTTTTCCTTTTAGAGGAGAAGGTCACCAAGGTCATTAGAAAGCCAATAAAAATAGCAAGACCCCTGAAGCCCCAGCAGCTTAATGTGTTTTAGCTGGTGTCTGACTCAGTTTGTGCACCAGCATTATATTCACAACCACTTTCAGAAGAAAAAAAAAATCTTAAAATATTTTAAAAATGACTGTTAAACAAAGAAAAAAGGGAAAAAAATCCCTTTCAAAGACAAGCCACAGCTCTGTTTTCTGGGAGTGACCCACCTGGCAGTCCCATCAGAGCGATGCTGGGGCCGCTCAGCTGGCTGAGATGCAGGGGCAGAAGTGCGGCTGCCGGGGACCGGAGCAGCTCAGTCCCCATCCCTGTGACACCCAGCCAGCCCTAAACCTCCCCGTGTGCCTGTCTGCCCCACTACAGCCCTCTCATCCAACAATTCACATGTTTTCCTTGAAAAACAGGATCAGTTTTTACCAGCCCAGTCTGACAGAACCCAAACTGGAGGAGAACACCCTTCTGACCCCATCCTGCTCAGACACCGGAGCTCCTCTCCCTGCTCCTGGCTCAGACACCACCAGAGTCTATTCTCCCTATTTTTTTTTGTGCAATTCTCCTCTTTCCAACTCCATTAACTCTCCCAGGGACAAACTGGCTCACAACATCACTGAAACGTGAATTTGAGCCTGCACACAGCTCCCGGGCTGAGAGGGAGCTGGGCACACAGCTCCCGGGCTGAGAGGGAGCTGGGCACACAGCTCCCGGGCTGAGAGGGAGCTGGGCACACAGCTCCCGGGCTGAGAGGGAGCTGGGCACACAGCTCCCGGGCTGAGAGGGAGCTGGGCACACAGCTCCCGGGCTGAGAGGGAGCTGGGCACACAGCTCCCGGGCTGAGAGGGAGCTGGGCACACAGCTCCCGGGCTGAGAGGGAGCTGGGCACACAGCTCCCGGGCTGAGAGGGAGCTGGGCACACAGCTCCCGGGCTGAGAGGGAGCTGGGCACACAGCTCCCGGGCTGAGAGGGAGCTGGGCACACAGCTCCCGGGCTGAGAGGGAGCTCTGCTCTTTGTATTCCATGCAGAGTATGTTGCCAGTCTGGATTAACATCAATCATCAGCAGCGTAAGCTGCGTGGAGGCATGGCAGCCCTCAGCCCACAGCCTGGCTCATCTCAAAGCCCAAGTCATCTGCCTGAACCGTTCTTGGCTACAGAAACCCCTTTTCTCTTCCCTGAGAGTGTTATTTATTCCCAGCCTCCCTGACAGCTGCACTAAGCAGATATCACATTTATAAACATCCCAGTTAATTTTCTCTGTGGATGCCTCCAGCTCCCAGGCCAAGCGTTTGCTGCTGGGTCCGTGGTGGTGGGATCCTGACTCTGAGGATGACACAACCCTCCACCCTGCCTTGGATAATAAAACTTTATCAAACCAAGAGGCTGACCTCTGTGCTGCTGGATGGCACTAATCCCAGCCTGGGGACCAGATCTGATGCCATAACCTATGTACCCCCACTGGCCACAGAAGGGTCTTAGTGACACGTGGAAAGGCAGCACCTTCACCGAGGTAAACAGCTGAGCACACAGCTGAGCACACAGCTTCAGCATCACAAGCTTAAATTCAGTTCAAAATTTCACATCTCCAACCCTTTTGTTTGTTTTTTTTTCCCCTTCTTTCCTCTTTTCTTCCCCCACTTCACCCTGAACTAACAGAGCAGGAGCTGCACAGGGCATCTCCACCATCTCTGGGAGCATCACTGCCTCCACACATGCCCCTGACACTGAGTTTGCATGTCCCACAGCATGAGCCCCACTCTTGTCCTACCTTTGGGCAGGAGAGATGTGGAGCCCACTCAGCTGGCCTGGCAGAGCCGACTCGGAGCCGCTGTTGGCGTAGAGCCGGGTCGGGTGGTGATGCTGCACGTTCAGCATCTGCTTGCTGTCCATGGGGCTGCCACCTGCCCCATGGGGCATCGGCCTCCTGCTCTGGGCAGGCCCATTGTCCTGCAAAAGAAGAAAAAGCAGGGAAAAAAAATAAAACCAGCCCCGAGATTTATAGTTCTTGGTACGATGCAGATGGAGAGGCTGCACTGGGACGTGCAGTTTGCAGCAGCAATATTTTATATGTACTGTGGAAAGCAGAGATATGCATCAGGAAAAGGAAAACTCTGGCTTGACCCCCAGTTAAACCTTGTGGAATCTGTGCAGCTTCCCCTGGTCTCCCACCAAAGAACTTGCCTGTTCTTCCACCCTGAGCCACTGCTGAGTATTCTGCACTTACCCTCCTGCAAAGGCATGTTTGTTGTGTCTGCAGAAACAAAAGGGCTGTTGGGATGCTGCTCTGTTCATGTTACATCACACTGAGAGCACTTTCTGCCCTCCAGACTTTGGGACAATCTCTGAGGTACCTCAGTGAGCTGGACAAACCCCAGCACACACTTTGGGACAATCTCTGAGGTACCTCAGTGAGCTGGACAAACCCCAGCACACACTTTGGGACAATCTCTGAGGTACCTCAGTGAGCTGGACAAACCCCAGCACACACAGGCTGGGCAGGATGTGAGGCTGAGCGTGCATCATACCCACACCAGCACCTACCCTCACCCACAAAGCTCTGTGTCCATTCAGGGAGGTTTCCTCCCCAAATAAGCCCAGAGTCATTTGCAGCAGGAAGACCATGTCCATGAAGGCTTTAGCTCAGTATCCATGTTTTCCTTTGCTTTTAAAAGCCCCAGGCAAGCTACGGAAACCTTTCTGCCCTGTGACCCCAAGTCAGGAACTCAGGTGCCATTAGAGCACGAGTTTTCCATATTATTTTAGCCACGTAAACCATTACCTAGGTGTTTTTCCAAAGCTTTGTTAGTCACCCCCGTGCACACCCAGAAACCCAACAGTACCTACTGCTAATCTTGCCAGGAGCCACTTAAGCCAGGCTTTACCCTCTAACGCCCAGCCTGGGTGGGACCAGCGGCCCCCTCCCCAGAGAGGGGCTAATTCCAGCGGTGGAAAGCTGGATGGACACATGCCAGCCATGGCTATTTCCAGCCATGTGAGTCAGAAACATGCCTGCACCCATGGCAGGCAGAGACACTTGTCTCAGAGGCAGTAATCTGTTTAATCCAGTTTAATCTGTCTCAGCGATGCTGCCTTGCTCCAGCTTTTCGCTCTTCCGAAGCTGATGCAAAAGCAAGCAGGGGAAAGAAGAAAACACCATCCTGTGAACAAATAACAAAGCACATACTGCAGAGCTCTAATACAAAGCTTACTTTTGACTAAAATAATCCAATAAATACTAATTGGAACCGAATGTCTGTCACTGGTGCAGAGCAGGGAACGCGGGTGCTCCCAAGCCTCGTAAAAACGAGCAGCTATGAGAAATAGAAAACAGATCCTGCTGGAAAAAAGGCCCTGGAAGTCCAATCCCTCTGGTCTTCCTAAGGCAGAACTCCCATTGATAAAAACCAGGTGTAATTAAGGACCACGTGGCGCCTCTGAGGGGGTTTTTCAGCCCCCAGTTCCTGGCACCCCCAGCAGCTGCCCCGAGCCCTCACTGCTCCCTCCACACCACGCAGGCACCCACACGTGGGGAAAGCTGCTTCCAATGTCAGAACTTCAAATTGTCTATTAAAAAAGGAATTTCACTGCCAG
Organism: Laterallus jamaicensis coturniculus; assembly: GCA_022605575.1. Taxonomy (NCBI): domain Eukaryota; kingdom Metazoa; phylum Chordata; class Aves; order Gruiformes; family Rallidae; genus Laterallus; species Laterallus jamaicensis. The sequence goes on along the minus strand of JAKCOX010000016.1, from coordinate 19,535,279 downwards.
GAATAATATAATTTTAACTGTTCCCCAATTTATATTCTTAATAATGATAATAATAACCACAACCAGGCTGCGGGCTTCCAATTCTCAGATTTACATTATTATTTCAAGGGAAACAGAGGAAAATGCTTTCAACTGTGACACAGAGAGGAAAAGATGTATTGTAACCATTTTGGGGGAGAAAAGCAAGGGCCTGTGCTGGCTGGCAGGCTGCTGTGAGCTACAGAGTTATGCTTTTAAAAAGCCATTATCGTTAATTATCTGCACATCATGGGCCAGACACACACTCAGTGGAGCCTCTGCACACAGAGGACAGGGCAGGGTCCTCTGCTCTTCTCCCCTCTCACCCTGTGGGCTCGTCTGCAGCTGGGACATCCCAGCTCTTCTCTGGGGAACACGGGGCTGGTGGCTGTTCCTGCAGTGAGAACCTCCCCTGTCACAGGGCGTACAGACCATAATCTCCATGGACTTGCTTTAACCCAAAGTCGCTTGTAAAGCAGCAGCTGCTCGGTCCTGTTAAGCTCAGCAATTTGTACATCAAGAGCAAAGGTTGCTGTGAAGCTCAAAGTTATTGTTTGGGCACTGGTGATGGAAAGGGGGTGTTTCTGAGCCCTCCCCATGCTGCTGAGCAGCCCAGCATCCTTGGATGGCACCAGCTGCCCATCCCTGTGGGAGGAGGATGCTCGTGGTGGTGGCAGCTCAGCCCAAGTCTGCTCAGATGTGTTATAAAGCCATGAGTGACCCAGAAGCATCCACAGGGATCAGTGGGCTCCTCCCAACAGGCACCTACCAGACCAAGACCATGGAGGTGAAGCAGTGGATCCCCCTCAACCTTTTCCACCAAGTTCTCTGCAGGCTTTGGAGAGCTGTGCTTCATGCCAAGGGCAGCTAATGGCTTTGTGGGAAACACACTGAGAGAATTCACCCCTCTGAGAGCACACCGGTCCCTGCCTCCCTTGTCACGCTGGGTTTCTCCTCTACATGTCTTCCCTGATGCACAAGAAGCTGTTCCTGGGCCTGGGCTCTGTCTCCTTTTGCTCATCTCAAAGGCTGCTTCAGCGTTTTCCCAGGAGACCTCTCAAAGGCTTGGTGTTGTGCAAGGCACTCATGGATTCATTCTCAGAAACCTAGAACCAGATGGGCTTCTTCCCAGTTCTCCAAGATCAGAAAGAATTCCCCTCACCCCTCAGGACCTAATTTGCTTCCCTCTGCTGGCTTCCCTTCCTGCTTTTTACAGCTTTGCTCAAACTAAGAGGGCTTGCAAACCCTTCCCCAGGAGCTGGCCTGTGAAGTTTCACAGAGGAGAACTCCTTTAGCCTACAAACCAGAAGCTCACAGCCTGTTTTCTCACGCTTGCCTTCCAGGACCCTCGATTCCAAAGCGTAACCAGCCTCTGGACACGCAGCATTTGGAGCTCCTGGAGCCCAAATCTCCCCAGGCCTGGCAAACACGCCTCACACAGCTGTCCCACACCAGATAAACACAAAGCAGAGCTAGTGAGGAGCTCTTTGAAGTCCCAGTTCCCAGGAGCAGGTGGGTTTCGGGGTGGTTCTGTGTGCAGATGTAGTACAGGAGGGCAGCAGGTTGTCCAGCCAGACCGACCTTCTCTGGTCATCCCCTTGCTGGAGATCTCCAGGCTGTCCCTTCTCAGGCATGAGCTGAGGATAAGGGATTATTTGGAGGGGAATGAGCCTCAGCAGACAGAAAAAGATGACGTGCAGCAAAGCCGGTGCATGCCTCGACCAGCCCTTGCACAGCCTGGCTGAAACACACTCCCCCCCTCTTCCTCCTCATGCCTTTACCAGCGCTGTGTGCACACAGCCTGTGCTTTACCTGGTAGCACATGAGGAGGGCTGCCCTTACCAGGCAGTATTTATATCCCTAGGACCTACTGCCAGCAGATGGAAGATGCGACACAGCGTGCTGGGAGCGTTTCTCTTGGGGGGAAGCAGGGGCAGCTATGGGCACACAGCTATGGCAGGGGCATCAGTGAGCAGTGCCTGGCCTTGAGCTGCCATAAGGATGGAAGCACCCAGGAGATATGTCAGGTTGGCCATTGGGCCTGAGCTACAGCACCTCTTCCCACTGACTCTCCACCACGCACAGCCAGACACCATCAACTTTGCCTGCACCAAGCAGCATCCCCCTGTGTCCAGTCTCCAGCACATTTCTGGGTGCCACTGCTTATCAAGACAGGAGAAAAAGAGAAATGTAACTGGTTTTGGGTGCCTGGCTTTTACCCCCACCACGCAACGCAGCACCCAGAGCATGAAAGGAACAGTTTCCCTTTTACATTTCAGGAAAGGATGGTGAATGACAGGTTGCTGGGGTTTAACCCTTGGAAATCATCAAAGAGCCAGAAGCAAGGAGAGCTTTTTTCCCCCCCTTCCTTCTTCTCCAAGCACTTACTCAGTTTCTCACAAGCCCCTTTGCTCCAAACTCTGTTCCACTCAATCAGCATTTGGCTGAGCACGATGCCTGGGTGCAGAGTGCCGTGCACCATCCGCAGAGGAATGGAGCACAAATGCTTCCCACAGGACATTTCGGGTCCCATTTCAGGAAACACGTAGGGGGCATTGAGAGAAGCAAGCTGGAGACGTCAACAGAAACACAAATACACTTGGTGGCTTCACCACACAGAGCTGGAGTGTTCTGTAGGTAATGAATACCAAGACAGGCTCTGCCTGCTCATTACTGCTGTGCCCCAATACTGGAGATGCTTTTGTCCCTTGGGCTTTTTAGCCAAACCTGTAATAGGGCAGGAAATGTAAGAATTAACTACTTCTCTAATCACTGCTAAAAGCAGCATGCCCATACATAGGAAAAAACATCTCCAATTAAAGAAAGTTTTGAGAATTAGAATCAATGTCTCTCCTTGGGAGAGAGCTTCTCAGGTTTTGAAATCACCTTTGGTGGAGTCAACAAAAAGCAGAAGTGGCTTCAGATCTTTAACACACACCACGGTGAGTGCACAGCATCACCTGCCCACTGAACAGGAGCAGCACTGGGATCTGAAGCTGGGGAGAGTTTAACTCGTGGATTTAAGCCCAACCCATCTCTTGGCAAGCTGAAGTCCTCACGCTCAGTGCCAGCCACCTCTTCAGGGCTGTTTTGCAGGGCTGCAGGAGTTTACTGCCCTTCACACTCATACAATATGCTAAACCCAATTTCTTAAGAGTTTTGGGAACCTGTGATCATATGCTGATGGACTTTGGTAAAATACACCCAGCCTGACCTTCCTCAAGTCTGAGCGTTTTGCTGCATCAAGTTCTCCTACTCTCAAGGAAACAAAGAAACAAAGAATAAGCAAAAAGGACTTTTTTTCTTTTACATTTTGCAAAATGCCCCATTTATCCTGCCAGACTTGTTAAAAGACAAGACTTGAACTCCAGACACCACAGGTTCCAGACACAGCTTTGGAGAACATCAGACTCCAAGGTCTGATTCAAAGCATTTCAAGTTCATTCACTTCACAGTGGTTTTAATTAAGCCCTCAAAAAGGCCAGAAGAACAAACAAAATAATTAATCTCATTTTCTACACCATCAGGCAGAGATTAAAACTGAATTTGAGAGGCCAACCTCAGCTCCTACAACTTCCACATAACACCTACACCCGTGGCTGGAGTTGGGGGCTGGAGCACAGCTACACGTGGAGGAGGTCAAAGTGTCCCTCAGCCATGAGGTCACCTAGAAGAGGTGTCTCCTGGGAGTATGCTTGGTTTCTTGTGTCTGTTCTCTGGCAGGATGAGCCTGAGAGCTCCATCTCCTCACTGGTGCTTGACTTCCGTCTCCCCCACTCCGTGATGGAGCCCAGCCGTGCTCTGCAGAGCCAGCCAGCCCCTCTCTGCCTGCCTGCAGTGCCTGGCTAAAGGATGTGTCCCTGGCATGGGCCCCTCAGCTGCCTAACGTGGAGGAGAAGAGAGTAAAAGTGAATCAACACTTGCACATCACTATTACCACTATTAGGAGACCATCAGACAATCTGCCTCAAGAGCTACACCCAAAGAAGGTCAGCTCCAAGTGAACATATCACAGCTCCTGCAATGCTGAGACCTGTCCCCACTGTGCTGGCTGCCCAATGCCCAAACAGCCTGGTGATGGACTCCCTGGCTTCTCCAACACGGGCCTGGCAAGGGTTTATTTTAGAAAGCAAAGGTGCAATTTCTGCCTCTGGCGGCCTTTTCTTCTGACCCAAGGGGCCTGGTTGGACTTTGATGACCGGGTTCTGATCCCTCCTGGCTTTCTATGGGTGGAATTATACTGCCTTCACTGCCAGAAGTCCCCTTTCATGCAAACACAACAAGGAATTAAGCCTGAAAACACCTCACAGCCCATCCTGACACCAGGACACATCCCAGCATCTCCCAACAGCCTCGAGACTGAAATTCCACCTCTGTGCAGAAGACAACTGCAATTCCTTCCTCTCCTCCCCCCAGCTTTCCAGCAGCACAGACAGTGCTTTGTCTCTGATAAAATTGGCTCAGAAGTCCCAGTAATGGAAATCATATTATTACCCCTTGGAGAGGCTCCACAGGACGGACAGCACAGCTTCCATGTGAATGCAAACAACAGATTTACACCACAGCCTCTGTCCACAGCAGCAGCAGCAATTCTCCAGCTTGCTGCCTCAAAAGAAGTCCCATGGCAAACCCTTACAGCAAAGGCTGTCCCCAGAGCTGGGGGACAAGGATGAAGCTTCAGTGCTACCCACATTTGGATGCAGATTCCCCTCTGACCTCAGGTGTCCTGGTTTTACAGGCTAAGCAGACTCCAGCCTAACTTTAAAAAGCTGCAGAAGTCCCATCTAGCTATTTTAGCTCAACTCAGAAGGTTCACAGAGAAGAAAAGCAAGAAGGCCCAGCACAGCGTGCTGCAGCTGGATGAACAGAGTGCGTGGGTTATTTGCAGATGTTCTGCCAGGCTCCTCTGTCAGTGTGCTGAAAGGAAAAACTTTACCCAGTGAGCTTTCCTTGCCACGCTGCTTTCGCAGCCTCAGCGAAACCCCAAATTCATTTCTCAGATCTAAGTGAGAGGCTGAACCCTTAGGATCAGATGGGCTGTCACTTGAAAGGCCATGGATGATGTTCACATGGAGCACAGCTCAGCCTGGCATCAAGAACCAACCCACCCACGTCCCCAGGATGGTCTGCACCCCAAGAAGCCACAGCTCTTAGTGCCCAGCGGGCAAGATCTGAGGACAGGGGCTCCAAACGAGCCCCACAAACTTGTGCTGAGGCTCAGACATGCTGAAAAACACCCATGGGCCAGGGCCATGTGCAGGCAGGCAGATACAGCCCCTGTGAGCGCTGCTTGGGGCTTGCTCCACTCTGTGGTCTCAGCCCAGGTGTCAGGCTCATCCTAAAGCCCTTTTTTCTGTATTCTGTCCTGCAATTTCTGCCCAAACCCTGCCACCAGGAACGTGAGGTGAAAGCCTCCAGTGCCTTCTATTTAACTCTTTACAGCAGGGAGCAGGCTGAGGTCAACCCCAGTGTCCAGCCACAACACCCCATCTCCACAGGCAGCACGTGGACGTGCCTTTACCTACCCCAGCCCAGCTTGGGTTTTCAGAAGGAATTCCATAAACACAGGACAGAGAGCTGAGGCTTGACCAAAAGCACCCACTGCCCTGGCACTGGGCACCACAGAGCTGCTGGGTCCTGTGCCAGGATGCGTCTCATCCCGCTGTGAGTGCTGGAGTGCTACCATATCATGCTTTCTGATTTTCTCTCCATAACCACCACCGGCAGCTAGCTGAGAGAAAAACACATCACTGGCAACAAGCTAAGCTGACAACCACACAACTACTACAAGCTTAGCACAGTTTATCCAAACATCTCTCTGAGGAACTGCTCCCGGCCCTCAGCCCAGCCCCTTCCCCTGCCGTGCCGGCAGCTTGTCTGCCCTGTGCCGCCTGTCTAGCTGCGAGGAGCCTGGGGGGGGCACAGTGAGCATCCCTCCCACACCCAGCATCCCTCCTCCCGCACCCAGCATCCTCCTGCATCAACAGAGCCAGCACTGAAACCGATGCTATCTGGTAAATAACACATGATGCATCTGTGTTCACTCTCCATCCAACAGCATTTTCTGGTTTGCCCTAAATCAACCCACCTTGGTACTACCTCAGCATAGCTCCTATTTCCCTTCAACATGAATTAGTCAAGCTCCTGGGCAGATAAAACCACCAGTTTGAAGCTTCCATTCTCATCTTTTCCCCCCCTTTACCCCAAGAATATGAAAGGGGGAAAACAAATTACCAGGATTATCGATGCTCATCTACCAAAGATGCTGATTTATAGAAGAGATAGCAAGGATTTCACGTAAAACCTACAGCTACAGGGGGCTGAGGCTTTATGTGGTACTGACAGAGCCCCTTGGCTTTCAGAGGGTTCAGTATTATATCAGAGGAAAACAAAATGAACACGAGTGCCCACCGACTTGTATGCAGCCCCTTCACCCAGCACCTCAGCTGAGCGGGTGCTGGTGGGGTGTAAAGCCCTGACAGCCACACTGAAACGCTGCCTTGCGCCACCCGTCAGGACCCAGCATGCCTCTGGTATTAAATCAGCCCTCCACACGCTGGGAGCTCCTGTGGGATGGGAGCCCAGTCCTGTGCCAGGGCATTATCTCACCCTTTGTTTTCCCCAAAGCACGAGGCTGTTTTCCCCTTCCTTCTGCCACTCAGCGCTGCCTGTGTGAGGGGTGGCTGGCTGGTGGAGCTGAGGGTCCCAGCAGGAGCCTTCCCTGGAGCAGCCACAGCCCATCCTGCCATGCCAACCATGCTGGTCACCTTGGGAAAGGAAATTCCACTTCTCCAGGGAGGAGGCTTCAACCCCCAGTGCACAGAGGTGAGGTCAGTCCATGACATTTGCTTTTGCAAATATGGGCAAGGAAGTTTCCTGCACAGCACTGACACCTGGGGAACTTAAAGCAACACAAGGAGCCAATTAATCAAATGAGAAGTCACCCATCCTTAACGAAAGGCAGTCCTGATAATCCACTGAGACAAAAAATATCACTAAGAGAATACTTAAGACGTTTTTAAAGCTGTTTAAATTGGTGCTAAGGGACAAATTAACATAGGACTGTACTCCCTGCTCTGCTGTGGGCCACCACTGCTGTCCCCAGGTGCCCAGAGAAGGGGTACCACAGGCTCAGACTCCCACCTGAAGCCCACACATGATTTATTTAATTTTTAAAATGTTTTTAATTAGGAGCATGCACAATCAGCAGTACAGTATACTGATACTATCATGAAGAGAGTCTTTCTGAGGGCAGGGAAGGTATTAAAAGCTGCATGAATGATTCTGCAGAGCCTGTGCTGCCTGTGGGACACTGGTCCAGGAGCACAGACTCCCCATCCCTCCCTGAGGGTGATGTGGGCACCGCTCTGCCAGCTGGGAGGCACCAGGATGCCATTCCCATGGGGACAGGGCGGATGATCAGGATGGGGCGGACAATTGCCCGTGGGAAGTGCCTCTCCCTCTCCGGGCAGCGGAGGAAACCTCCCAGGTCACTTGTTTTAGCCAAGCCTCCAGGTTTGGGAGGGCTCCCATCCCATTCCAGCTTCAGCTCCACGCTGCCAGGTTCATTCCTGCTGTGATTCCCTCTCCTACCCAGACACTTGCCTGCTGCTCATTAGCACAGAGGGGGCTCTGCCCCGCAGTTTCCAGCCCCCCCAGCTGGAAAGCTGCCCCTTCTGACATGGGAACTGTCACGAAACAAACACCCTCCCGTTAGCACCAGTGTTTTGGCCAGTGAGCTCACACTACAAGAAGCCAAAGACAGTGGGTCTTCCCACAGCCAAGGGACTGGGGTCCCACCGTCCCCCTCTGCCAGGGAGGGGGAGCTGGGGATGGTGCCCATGGCGACACCAGCACTGGGTGAATGGCCAGCAGCAAAGCGAGACCGGAGATCCCAACACATCAGCAGTGATGTCACGTTGGCATAATGGGAATCCTGCCTGCACAGAGCTGCCCTGCAGCATTGCCAGGGGTGCCACCATCACCCACAGACACAATCCTTCATTATTTAGGTGCAGGTTTGCATGTCCCTGACTTCGCCACCTCCTCTACAGACCCTTGCTGTTAAGGACAGGCTGTAGAGCACAAGCCCATTTCCAATAAGCTATCATTTCCCCAAGGGCACTGGGTAACATCCCACTCAGTGTCACTTCTGTGACTCGTGGACAAGCGGCTCTCTCTACTCCCAGCTGCCTCTGTTGTGAGGGAAGAAGCCATGTACATTCCTGCAGTCATGGCATTAATCAGAGTTTTAATAAGGAGGACTGATTACATTTGTGGTCTCCACATGGGGTTTTCCACAAAGCTTAATGGACAAACCACACCAGATCTAGAGAGGAGAGCTCAGCAGATGGTCACAGAATGACCAGGCTGGAAAAAACCTTTAAGATCAAGTCCAACCCTTCCTGTCCTGTGCTAAACCAGATCCCTGAGCACCTCATCTACCCATCTGTTAAACACACCCAGGGGTGAGGACTCAGCCCCCTCCCTGGGCAGCCTGTGCCACAGCCCCACAACTCTGCCAGGGAAGAACTTTGCCCTCATCTGATCTGACCCTGAACTTGGTTCGTACCTTCTAAGCTCTCTGGCACAGAAGATAACTATGAGTCTCATGGCCCCCCAGACAAAGGCTGCACCTGAATGAACCAAGCACAGCTGCAGGGTACCTGCTTTCTTACAAATTGCAGTGATTTAGTCCAGCAGGAATCACTGAAGTCACAAGTCCAAAGACTTTCAAGACCCCTTTGCCCAGGCTGATGTCAGAGTTGAGAGAGCAAAACGAGAAAGGAGGAGAGACACATGCTCCACGTTCCTGGAAAGGGCGCTTGGGATAAGGCTCTCAAACCCCTTCTGAGGACAACCCCAAAACTATTCCTGTGATTCGAGGGCAGAATTCCAGCAGACTGCTTTTTTCCAGATGTGAGGAAGTGCACCTAAAGGTTGCAGCTTTGAGCCAAGCTATTACTTTACGAGTCTTTTCTTTCCCACAATCAAGTAAGTGCCTTTGCTGCAGGGCCTGAACATCACTCTGCAGGGGACTCCAGCCATCACCAGGATCCCTGCTCCCAGGGGATGGGGATGTCCACTCCAAGGGTCTGAGGTGATCACCTAAGCCAGAGGCTGCCCATAATAACAATGGGGTTAGGACAGCTTCTGGCATGCACCCCAAGGCACCAGCATGAACCCCACTCAAGGCAGACATGGTCTGGGGGGGAGAAGAGTCAACCAGCACATCCAGGGTGCAACCACAGCAAGAATACACCAATGCATGTGTGCTACCTCCTCATGGTACCTCCTTTGCCTCCTCCCTGGGAGGCCAGGAAGGAAGACAACGTGGAGATACAGCCATTGAGAAAGAGCAAGAGCAGTAACCTGCTGGGTTTACCTCCTCCTTCTCATTCATATGTCTCTGCCTTGCCACAAAACACTCATTTCATGCACCAAGTCCTCCCCAGATTTAGGACATTTTCAGTGTAGGTCTGTATTCAGGAAAATCCATCCCTACTCCCCTTATTATACTCTATGTAACTGTCTAATTTTAAAAAAGATCCATATGTACCATATATTAATAGTCAAATTCAAATCCAATCCCCATTAAACCTCAGAAATGTTGATTCTGGCAGTGGGACCGCTGCACATTTGGTCCTCATTTAATATTATTCATAAGGATTTTGGGCACATCAAAGCCCATTAAGAAAAAGTATCTGTCAGAAAAGATTGCTGTAATTGATTAACGAAGCAAACATGGCCAGAACTCAAAGCCCAAGCACACTGATCACCCTGCTCCATCAGGCAGCGCAGGGAAGACAGACAGACCGACCCACGAGCCACTCGTGTGCGATACCGGGGTGGGTTTGGGGGTGCTGCTGTTCTGCAGTGCCCACAGATGCAAACCCTGCTGTCCCTAGGCAGGAATGAGAGATATGGGCAAATTCCAGACCCTGCAATGGCCAACAGCCTCTTGGCATCACCACAGAGGTCCAATCTTTGTGGGGTTCAGAGAACCTCACCTCTGTCCTCACTGGTGAAGGCTCTGCTGCCAGCACTCTCTCCTAGCTCCTTGCTGAAGGGAAGGAGGCCAGCACCACTCCTCGTAGCATCATCCTGCCCTCTTCCACCCCTGTAAGACAGCAGGAGCTCCCCCCTGCCTCATCCCCTCCTCCTGAGCATGTATTGTGGCAGCACATTCAAATTCCTAACAGTCAGATCACTCAGAGGCAGAAGAAGTGAGACACCGTTCCTCTTCCCTTCGAGGAGAGCAAGAGGCATGTTTGACCTTGTTAACAAGCTATTAGGTAAGAGAAGGGTATGGAAGATGGGGATCTGCTCAGCTCCATCCACCTCCCAGTTGCTGTTGGTGGCAGAGCTGCCCTGGCTCTCAGAGATGGTGGGGTGGGAAGGTGCAGGGAGGCAGGGCAGGCAGAGCACTGGCAGGAGGGTCATGGGGAACGAGCTGAAGACAGAGGGAAGAGACAAGCTGCAAAACAGAGAGGAGGGAGAGAAAGGAGTGAGACAGAAAGAAAAAAGAAACCATAAAAAAATAATCACCCACCACCACGTGGAGTGAATCACTGCCACGGGCTGAGGAGGGTGCGGTGGATTTTGGAAGCAGCAGAGACAGAGACACGTTGGCCAAGGCAGGTGCAGACAGACCCCAGGCATGCTGTGCTCTGGGAAGGGCAGGCACCGGGCAGCACCTTCAGATGGCTGCACCAATGCTGACCACAGGCTTGGACACTGGCCTTGAGGGGGAGCTGGGTGTTGCCCCCCACCCTCCCCAGTGCTGCCCAGCCCGCTCATGGCACTGGCAAGCTGATCCAGCAAAGCCTAGCTTAGACAGAGGGCAGCGACAGAGCCAGGTTTAAGCCAGATCAGCTCAGGGATCTGGCTCCCCACAGCAGCCTAGGCTTTTCCATCCCAAGGAAAGCACATCCAGACCTGCCTGGGAAAGTCTAAAACCACATATAGGAACTCCTTCACCACTGGAAGGGCTGCAGGAGAGCAGAGGGCTTTCCAGGTATGGATCCCCTCTCCTTGGAAGAGGGAGCTGGGAGAGCAGCCTGCGTGTGGGCTGCTGGTGCCGTACCTGTGGTTCGGGCTCTATGTTGATCCGGTACGCCTGAGCCTTGCCATCTTCCAGGAGAGGGGCTGACCAGGTCTTCCCTTCAGCTCTGCAATAGGAAGTTAAATAAACTCAAATTAAATTGCTTAGAAAGAACCAACCCCAAAACCCCCAGCTCCCCAAACAACAAAAAACCCAGTCCTCTTCAAAAAAACAAGTTAAACTAATCAAACCTAAAGCCTAAACACAAATAAAGGATAAAGGCCTGCCAGGGAATGAGCATACACATCTGTCTGTCCAAAATTAACCTCAGAAATAGCACAGGGGTAAACAGAGAAGATGCCAGTTCTGTGCTATTAAAGCCACAAAGCACAAACCCTTGAGTTACAGGCTCCAGCCCCGTGCAGGGTTTAAAATACAAACTTTATTTCAGTTGTAAAAGTCAGTAGTCAGGCTTGTGGTGGTTCTTGTTTTACATACTCCTGGTTTGCTCCTTTTTTCTGGTCCCAAATCCTGAAGTGTATTCTGATGATGTGGGTCATATATATTCCTTTATTTATTAATTATTATTTTCCCCGTTCCCTGGCAAGCAGGAATCAAAGAAACATCTTTCAGCCACAAGCCTTATGTAACCCTGGATGAATCACCTTGACCCTTTCAACACAGGTGCTGGATAGAAAGGGTTGCTGGAAACAGTGTTTTTAGGACAGGAACATCCTCAGTCCTGCCCAGGCAGAGCAGGACGCTGCTGCTGCTGCCCTCAGACCGACAGGTCATGTTTCAATAGGCACAGACCCCTCACTGCACCTGAGCATCCTTCGCTGGACTCTGCCCCCTGCCACCTTCAGCTTCGGTTTAATCATCAGCAGAGCCCAAGTTTGAAAGATAAGGAGCATGGTTTGAGCCCAGGAATCCTCAAGGGGATTTTTTTTCCCTTCAGCATTTTGCCTCTGAAGCTGGCAGCATACAAACTTTCTTTGCCAAGTTCAGAACTTATCCAAAAACCTATCAAAAGCAGGGACTCCCACCAGCTTTAACACACTTTGGATCCATCCTCTGAGGATTTAAGCTTTTTTTTTTGTTCCAAATCACTACTTGCTGTTTCCTTCATAGCTCTTTCAAGAGGGAAAACCCTCCTCTCTCTCATAGCTGGGTGTCTTGCACTGGTTGATAATTTTTACCACAATAATTTGAATTATTAGGCTGGGGACCTTCTTTTTAAGCTGGTCTTCCCAACTGGTTTTGGTGGGACAAAGGAAAACATCCTTCCAAGGAACAGCGGTGTTCTCAGCAATCCTGACTCCTTCTCTGCCACAATGCAGTGCTGCATATATTGCTTCCACATTAGGAATTTCATCTGGAGACCCAGAACAATGAAAATACTCAATTATATGGGCAGAGACTGTAATTATAAAATCCTCACTGCCACAGAGATGGGGCCATTGCAACATTCCCATCGCCCAGCTCTGGAGCCCATATGCCAAACACAGCCTAAAGGATCCGGGAATAAGAACAGAGATTCAGAAAGCAACTCTGATAGCAGAAGGTAAGAGCAATAGCTGTGAATTGGCTGCATGTGAAGCTACAGCATTCAGTCACCAGTGGTGCCAGCACCTTCTGGCTGGAGCATCCCAGTTCCCCTGGGATAGATCTCACACCAGCTGCATCAGAAAGCAGCTAACTTTCAAGAAATCACTATAGGTGCCTTGACACTTAATGAAAGACATGACCAGACATGGGTTAGCACTTAGTAAGCTCCATCACAGTCAGGGCTTTTAATGATTAAACTCAAGGCTTCACCATCAGCTCTTCAGAGCAACCAGCAGCTCTTGGCATATGCCAGCCAGCCTGGTATAGCTTCCAGCGACGGCCTGAGCAAGGCCCAGCTCACCTGAGCCACAGCTTCTGCTTAAGCTATTCCAAAATTAAGCATGCCCCCCACCCCCACCCCTGCTCCTCAAGCCACCCTGGCAAGGGGTTCAGGCTCCCAACAGCCAGAGCTTTGTCCCTGGGCAACACCAAAAAACTCATTGCGCTTTCCTAAGGCGACGGGCGAGAGATCAGGCCTCGCGCTCCAATGTTCCGAGCCGTTTAATTTACAGCTCAGGGACAGGAAAAGTGTTTTCAGATGTGTTGTAGGGGATTAAGGTCAGCTATGTGGAAACCATTACCCTGCACTGACACCGTGCTGCTCTGTTCCAATGGCTGCTAGGACAGAGAAATAACCCGAGCCGGGTTACTGCGAGGCCTTCAACGCAGGGCTGCGTGGGAAACAGACCCACTAACAACACACAACTAACAAAACAGAGCTGCAGACACCTTTTATCCCACAATTTGTTTTCCAAAAGACTCCACATCCTTCTCCAAAGATGACTTGCACATGCTTGTGTATTTCACCAAGATGTTTTTTCACCTGGTAACGATCTGCAAGCCTCACTCTCGGCATCTGCAGAGCTGCTTTTAGGAGGCAAGAATTCCCCACTCTTATGGAATTTCTAATTTCTCCATCCCCTTATAAACTAACATTGAGCACTTGGGCAAGTGCCAGGCAGGACCAGGATGCTGCTGGGCTACTGCATGGCCACACAGGTCTGAGTGGGTGAATACAGCTCAATCCTCCCCAAGAACCCCACTGCCATATTTCACGCCAATCCCTGTGGGCCCCTCTGTGGGGAGGGGGTGACTCCAAGTTCCTTCCCATCTCCTAAACCCCAACACATGGCTACCATCACCACTGTTTATCACCAATATGAGCATCGGTCTTCCCAGAGCGGAACTGGGTCTAGAAGAAGGTAGAGCTGATGCTTTTACATCCCCAGGCTTGTGGATCATGCTGCAATAAATGTAAGGTGATGGATTCATTCCTGCAGCCTGGCATGCGGTCTGCACCTGCTCTGCAAGGCCTCACAGGAGCTGAGAGCTCAGCTCAGCACCCTGATGGACCCAGCTCATCCAGGGTAAGTGAAGGAGAAGCTGTGAGATCTCTCCTCCTTCATTCCTCTCAGCTGAAGCCATCGCTGTGTATCCAGCCTCTGGAAAGCTGCCGGCTTTCCTCGCTATTAGTCCTTGAGGAGCTCCAGAGGGGAAGCTGTGATTCACTTTTTCAGTTGTACTTTTACTGGAAACTTGAGAACATCATTGTCACCCTTCCCACCTTCCAGCAGCGTGCCTGCACAGCAAACAGACCCTGACAAAACCTCCACAAGCTGGGGGGAGGCAGGAGAGGGGACTCGGAAGAACATCAACTACGTGAGGTTCCAGGGACTTTTGGGCCACACGTCCAGCAGACTCATCACTGGGCTGTCTCACAGAAACCTCCAGAGAGCCACTGCTGCTGTACAGAGAGCAGGAATGAAGAGAAAACCTCCATGCTCAAGTTCTCCAAGCAGACTCAGCAGTACCGGTGTGTCAGTGCATGTTGGTTCTCTGCAGATAACCCTCTGCGAGCCTCACCGCAGCTCTGCCCTCAGGCTGCTGCTTTCCTCACAGTCCCAAGCAAATGAGAACAACCCTGAATAGCAAGCACAATGTTGCACACCACTGACATCTGCCAAGGAATTCGGGGTTTCCCAGCCACACTTGCTTCCGTCGCAGCCCCTCACCCTTGCTTTGCCAGGGCTGTGTGGAACAAACCACCCACCCAGGCCCCTGGAGCTGGCTAGGGGCTTCCACAGCTGCAGCAGAGTCAGGGACGTGGATTCCTTTTGTGAGCTGATGAGGATTGTCCCCTACTTCGTTTTGGAGTGAAAAGGCTGCTGTGCTGCTTTGCTTTCCTTGGTACCACTGCCCAGAGGCAGCCCTGAAGATCTTGGGGTAAAACATGACCTGATGGAGCTGGTTTTTGGAAAAGAAATCCATGTCAGTGCAGCCTGGGAACAGGGGCAGCCTCACAGGTATGGACCCTGCTGCTGGGCTGCAGGACAGAGAGCCACAGTCCCCAACACACCTGAAAAGCTGCAGTGTCCCCTTCCCAGCAGTTCTCCCAGTGTGGGCTCAGGGCCAGCTCCTCCAGGAAGGATACAGCTTCATGCTCCTAGCTGGCAGAGGACAAAAGCTTCAGAGAAAGCTTTCGGGCTCGCCTTCCCCCTCTGGCACAGACAGGCAGGTCTGGACAATGCTGCCAAGGACTTTCCAGCAGTGAGTCACCAGGAATGGCATTGGTGATGCCGTGAGGTCTGTCCAGCACCGAAGGTCCTTTGGATGCTCAACCCTCTGTTCTCCAGCCTAGTTTTATGGCTGCTTTGAGACACAACCCAATTTGAAGTAACAAGTCTTCCCCTAATAACCAGGGCTAGGGCATAACCATGAGAGATGTCAACATTCCAGGGAGCTGGGAAGGATTTCTTTAAAGAAGGTAAGAGAATAAGGGAGAGCAGGGCAGGCTGCACGGCTGAGCTGGTTTAGCTCTGCCAGCTTCACACCACAGCTGTGGGCAAAGGTTGCCTCCCAACAGGAATCCCACCAGCTGCAGTGGTTCCCCCCCAGGGAGGGATGCTGCCTGCACTGCATGGGGACATTTTACACGCCAGCTGGTCGTTCCCCCCACAGTCAGTCCTTCCAGCTCTTGCTTCCTTAATGAAGCAAATGTGATCATGAGGATAACTGGCAGGGCATCCTATCAGACTCAATGGGCTCTCTGCACCCCCAGCACCTCCCAGACCAGCGAATGTTGGTCTCAGGACACACCATGGGACCGCACAGTAAGTCCCTCTCCTTATCTTCCCCCTGCCTCCCACTTTCCTACTGAACATTTTAGTCACAAGGCACTCACTGACCCTGAGAACAAACCCAACCTTGTTCCATGTCCCGATAGCCCCTAATGTCAAGGGTTCATGGAGGAATGGCAGGGGATGGAAGAAGCCCAGAAGGCACCAGTGGCCTGGAAGCCCTTTGGTGCCAGGCTGGCTGCCCAGCTCCCTGCCCCCTCAGCACACACACCTGGCAGGGGGGGCCCTCTGTTGAGAATGAACATCAAATTCCAAACATCTTCACTAAAGACACCCCTCCCCAGGGGACAGTCCCGGAGCAGGGATCTGCCCACACTGAGGAGGGAGCACTGGACATGGTTCCAGTGATGACTTCATGACTGGGCAGAGTCATCTGGATCTGACAGGTGACTCAGGAAACAGGAGAGAGCTCCAAGAACCATGTCACCAAGCACTCGCTTTGGGCCTCAGAGTGTTCCAGGGCTGCTTGCCTTACTGTCCAAGAAATCAACTAGTCAGCTTTTCCTCTCAAGAGGAGGGCTGCAGCCATGGGCTCCTTCAGGCCTGGCTGAGGTGCGTCTGCTCTCAGAGGAGCCACCTACCCAACCCAACAGTGTGATCTCCCTGAGAGAAGCCTCCCCATGCTGAGCAGCTCCTCTTCATCACCAGCTCCTGTCTGTCCCCCTCTTGCAGAAGGCTGGGCATTTATTTTTGCCTGATTAAGATACGAGAGCCTTTACAGTCATCATTTATGATGGCTCTGAGGCCTGACGAAACCATTGCAATCCTCCTGTTGCCTAGCAAAACCTAAGTCACCTCACCCATGAGTCCTGGACCACAGCAAGGCTGCTGGCCATCACCAGCAACACCTGCTACTGAGAACCCACCACTCCTCTGGACACACCACGAGGTCTCACAGTTAAAAATATCTGTTGCAGTAGGTACAGCTGGGCAAACTCAACCTCCTGCTGCCAGAAGTCTTCCTCACAGCAGCTTCCTGGGGATGCTGGGGGGATCAGCCATCCTAGGGATGCAGGGGGAATCGGCCAGCCCCTTTTCAGTGTCTGTGGGGACAGGACAAGGGGCAATGGCTGCAAGTTGGAGCACAGGAAGTCCCACAGCAACATGGGGAAGAACTTTTTCCCAGTGAGGGTGAGGGAGCCCTGGGACAGGCTGCCCAGGGGGTGTGGAGTCTCCTTCTCTGGAGAGATTCCAGCCCCATATGGACACCTATCTGAGTGATATGTCCTAGGGAGCTGCTCTGGCAGGGGGGTTGGATCCGATGATCTCTCCAGGTCCCTTCCAACCCCTACAATTCTGTGATTCCTGACCACCATGAGGCGGCTCACAAACATTTCTGCATCTCAAGCAAGCTGAGCAGATGGGGGGGGTTAAGGAGGATCTAAGGCACACACAAGCTCTGCTGTGGGACATCTGTCCACTCCCCTCACAACACAGCGGAGCCGTTACCAGCGTGACACAACCTGTGTCCATGCAACAAGTCACCTCTTGGGAGAGGAGATGCATTTCATGGAGACACAACTGACTTGGTACAGCATGGGCTGAGCTCAGGAGACTCTGCTTCAGCCTGGTGGCTTGGACACCAACATCTGAGGATGGATGAGGAACCACCAAGGCCTTGCCCCATTTATGGCAGCACTCCCTCTCCGCAGCCCAGGCTTCCAGTCAGAAACAACTTGTTTGCCAAGAGAAGCACAAACCATACATGACAGCTCTTTATAGCAGGAAATGCCTTTTTAATCTGAAGTTGGAAGTTATATAAACTTCTTTAAACCTACTGCAGATAATGTAAGTCATTTGTGAGCCTTATAAGGAGCACTCCTTTTGACTGGATAACTTGTGATTTCTATTAGGAACTGTCAGCTGTGGAATTAATTCCACTGGAAAGGGGGAAAAAAACCCCAAAACAACCCTAAGCCTTTATTCTGCCCCTAAATATTCCAAAAAAGTGTATTTGGCAGGATCTTCCGATGTGTGTTTGTTGAACAGGAGTTTAGCATAGTGACAGGTGGATGTTGATGAAGCAGGATGCTTCACCCAAACGAGGTTTCAATCCCTGTGCAACTCTGGAGTCCATAAAACCTCCACTGACTGGAGGGATCTGAGCCAGTGTGCAGCCTGCACAAGCCTTGCAAGGTGCAAGCAAGAATCCAGACCTCTGTAAATGAGCTGGACCCACTCATTGGATCAGTGATCTTCTATAAATAAGGCTGTGCCTCTGGTTTCTAAAACTCTGAACAGTTACACAGACCCCAGGGATGCACCAAGATCTGGAACCCAGGGCAGGTCTGCTCCAGGGCCAGACACAAACCTTCTGCAGAAGAGCCAAGCAAGGCAGGAGGACAAACCCACCTGTTCACAGAGAGCAAGAGCTGGTCCACACATGCTTTGATCTTGTTTTGGGCTTCTAGGTGTGTCATGTTCTCCGTGCTCTCGCCGTTAATTGCCAGAATAATATCCCCTGGGCACAGGTTGGCCATGGCTGCTTTGCTGCCAGGGTTAATCTAGGCAGGGAAAAAGAAAAGGGTTACTTAGAACAATGCTCAGCTTTAAGAAAAGTCCCGTTTCTTGGAATCAGCAGCAGATGAAGGGAGTGGTTATTCTGGGAGAACACCTACACCAATGGTATCCACCAACAGCTGGATGTCAGAACCAGAGCTCTGGGGTCAGCTCCAGTTCTCCAAAGGCTGTATCCTACAACAATGCTCTCCTAAAGAAGAGTTTTCTTTCAGCCTTCATCAGCGTGCGACTAGGTCCTCTGCAGCCTGCTCTCTGGCTTAAAATAACACAATACTGCCTTTCAATAGAGATGCTTCACACTCCTTGGGCTCACTGGCCTTAAGCCATGCTGGGAGAGTCAAGCCCATGTACCCCTCCTTGCTGGCTAGCTATGTAATTAGAAGATGAGCCTGGTCAACCTAATTGCTTCCTGCAGAGAGGTTACATTTGACATCAGTTTTTCCTGAACGTCATTCAAGCGACTTGCCTCCATCTAGCCCAGCCTGGAACAGCTCATTAAGCCCCCACAGCTCTTTCCTTCTGGCTTTGTAGGAATGCCAGAACCTTATAAAACCTGTAACCTCTTTCCTGAGGAACTAATGATGGGTCCAGGTACTGTTTGTGGTCAGCACTAAGACCAACCCTGCAGCTCATAAAAAAGCTTCCTGAGAAACTACCATTTCATTTACATCAGCCCAAACCCGGGTTTAATTTTCACAGTAGTACAAAATGCTGTGGGGCACAGGCAGGACAGGTAAATCTGCCTGTTTAAACTCTTAATAGCTACGTGCTTGCCCTCCAATTCCCTCTTCAGTCCTTCAGAGCATCTGCTAACACTCCACCAACCACCCCCACGGTTTATCAAGGGAGAAAGCACAGAGAGTCTGACTTTGGCCATTCATATTTCACTGCTTTTAGAGGGTGAAGGTGCTTTGATTTGGTTTAGCCTTGATTAACGTGGGTACACCCCTCGTTTCAGGCAACCAGGTGTCTGCTTCAGCACACCCTATGGGATCACTGCTCTATCCTCCATCTCCCTTTGGACACAGGTGTGTGGTGGCAACCAGATACTGGCCAAATGCCCAGCCATCTGCCCCATGGTGCCCACAACCCCCCTCTGACCACCATGAGCCATTGTTAAACAGGCAGGAAGCGAAGGCTGCATGCCCCCCCTGCTTCCTTCTTCATCTGCTTTGCTTCCAGTCATGTTTTAGAAGGAAAACTGGAGAGGGTTTAGCCTTCACACCAAAGCCTGCTGTGGATCTTGCTGGGGCTGTTCACAGGATGAGGCCAAACAGCTGGTGAGAGGCAAGCGGTGCCCAACACGACATGGACCAGCTGCACCACAGCCACCAACACCCCCAAAACACCAACACCAAGGTGTTGGAGGAGCTCCCTGACACTTTTCCACATTTAAACAGAACAGGCAGCCTGAATTAAGGCTTTTGTTGTGTTGTCAGAGTAAATCAGCATGTGCCGTTTGCTCTTCAATAGCTTCAGCCAGGCTATTTCGCTGGGAAAGCACCCGCCCAGCCTCCATCTCCGCCGTGACTCAGCTCAGAGCAAACAACAGGAGGTATTTCTGAGCACATTAGCTGCAAAGCTCTGACACAGGGCAGGTTTATTTTTCCCCTGGCATACATTTATCCTGTGGAGCTTTTGGGCCCATGCGAGACAATGAAGTAGCATCAGGGTCCTGCTGCAGCCACAGAAGCTGCCCAACCCACCAGAACATCAACCAGCTCCTCCAAAGAAGCATCACCATGCCCTTGCCAGCTGTCATCCCCCTGCAGCCATGGCTGCCAGCAAGCCTTTGGACTAACAGACCTCCAGTTTGACCCAAGACAGCTGTATTTTCTTCTCCTCTATCCAATGCAGTCTAGAAGCCTGATGGATTTTTCTCCCCACATTGATTTTAACCAGATTGTAGCATCCTTGGAGAATAAGCTGTTCATAAATGGGTCTTTTAGCTGTTTCCTAGTTTAGATTCTGGTTTACTTCACATTATTTTGGCAGTATCTTCGTGTTAGCGCTCTGCTAGCCATGGAGGGGGCTGAGGGTGTGAAATGGAGCTGTGCTCCAAGTACTCATTAGTCGGAGATCAGCATCAGTGTCACAGCAGCTGGGGAGCCAGTATTGTGATGGCTGTGAGGTCCAAAGTTTGTGTTTCAGGGAAAAATGTTTAAAATACCTCAAAGCAAGCTCTCCTAACTCACAGCTGTGCCAAGCCATTGACACCAGATGTGCCACAGAGCACACTTACAGGTCAGGGCTGTGTTTGGGTCTTTGAGCAAGGGTCCTACCCGCTCCGCTCCAAATGGATCTATGCAGACAGCCTACTGCAAACCCAGGAGCTCCAGAAGGACAAAGCTGCAGTTTTAAATAGAGCAATTTCTGTAACAGAGCCTGTGCAGAGTGAAGCATCCAGAGGGAAGATGTGCTGTTATGTGGGAAT
Organism: Laterallus jamaicensis coturniculus; assembly: GCA_022605575.1. Lineage (NCBI taxonomy): Eukaryota > Metazoa > Chordata > Aves > Gruiformes > Rallidae > Laterallus > Laterallus jamaicensis. The sequence continues at coordinate 19,514,518 of JAKCOX010000016.1, read as the reverse complement.
GAGAAACCCAGGAGGAAGGAGCAGGAGGATCTGGGCCTCTCCTTCAGGCAGCCCCCGCTATGATAAACAAGGACGGGGATTTCTGTTGAAGGGATAAACCCTGCTTTGAGTATCAGGCTGTTCTCCAGGGCTACAACCCTGAGCGATACAACTCCAGCCACACATATTGCCCACAGGCATTAGGACCTGCAGCTTGAGGGCAGGATAAACTGAAGAACAGAGATAAGATTTTTTTTTGCTTGGGTTTTTAAGTTTACCACCAGAGCCAAGAACAAACCGTTTTAGGATCAAGATGGAGAGAACCCAGACCAGGAGCAGATGGGTGGATACCTAACTCGGGTGGCCCAAGAGTTATGTATCTGTCCCTGGGACCAGAGCAGGTTGGGTCTCCCCCTTCCCACTGGGAATGCCGAGTGCCCTCAGGCAGAGCCCCAACCTACGCTCTGGGGCCCAGCGCAGGCTCCAAGCCATGGGGCCTGCTGCCTGTGCCACACCTCACCCACGCTGGGTGCCTGCCAGGACACGGCTGTTTGTCTGCTTCTCCTCCAGCAAAGAGCTTGTGAAGAACAATCCCACACCCCCAAGGAGCCACCCAGTCCCTCACACCCTGCTAAGGCCCAGGGCTTCAGGGTCCCACACAGGCAGTGGTGTTTCAGGGCTGGAGCATGGTACTGGAGGAGATTCACACAGGGGACGGGGTGGTCCGAGCCCTCGCACTGTTGGCAGCTCTGAGGTTGTTCCTCCCTGCAACACACCCAGCTCCCAGGGCGCTGTTTGTGCCGCAGGGTGACACCGACCTCGATACACATTCGGAGCCGTCAAGTGCACATGCTGAGAGCCAAACCCACAGCAAACACCATGGGCTTTCAGCAGTGTACATATTTTCACTGAAGGTAAACCTGAAGGCTTTTCAACTAGACAAGAGTGCTGCTGCCTCCTTTAGAAGCCCTGAGCTCCCAAAGCCACAGCGTCACACACTGAGGGAGCAGCTCTGACTCGAATTCCCTGCCCTTGGTTAGCTTACGCTGCCAGTTACTGCTGCCCTGCACTTGTAGGTACTTTCCCATCAGCATAAATCAAAGCTGCTGGAGACTTGGGGTGAAACTGCACAAGACACCCTAGTCCCCTCCACAGCAGGAGAGGACCTTGTCTCTGTACCTTCCCACTCCCAGGTGCCATGCAGCCCCTACCCTTGTGCCAGCCCTGGTGCTCAGCAGGGATGATATGCAGGAGAATCACAGAATCACCAGGTTGGAAAAGACCTTTAAGATCATCAAGTCCAACCATCCCTGTTCTGTGCTGACCCAGATCCCTGAGCACCTCATCTCCCCTCTGTTAAACACCCCCAGGGCTGGGGACTCAGCCCCCTCCCTGGGCAGCCTGTGCCACAGCCCCACAACTCTGCCAGGGAAGAACTTTTCCCTCCCATCTGAGCTGCCCCTGCCCTGGGGCAGCTTGAGCCCATTGCCCCTTGTCCCATCTCCTGTCCCCTGGCTGAAGAGACCATCGCCCACCTCTCTGCACCCTCCTGGCAGGGCAGTAGAGGTGGGGAGAAGGTCTCCCCTCAGCCTCCTCTTCTCCAGGCTGAACACCCCCAGCTCCCTCAGCTGCTCCTCATACAATTTACTGAGGAGAACTGAACATTTTTCCAGGAGCAAATCAAAACAACTCAGAGTAATGGGTCAGACATCACCTGGGACCCAGGCAGGATAGAGCGGGCTGGGCGAGCTCCCCACGAGATGGCTTACAGCGCCGGGTGGGATCTGCTTAGCAGAACACCCCCTGCCCATCACCTAACCACTGCCACATCTTCAGAGGGAGGAAACTGAGCCCGACTTGCAAGCAGGAGCAGTGGGAGTGCTGAGGATGGCCCTGGCACTGGTGTTCTCACAGCTCCTTTTATGCCCATAGAAGCACATTCGCATGTTCTCTGCCCGAGGCGAGCGCACGCACAGCACAGAGGCTGTGCTGGCAACGTAAAGACTCCTAGAATTAAATAAAGCCCAGAGAGAACAATGCTCTGCATTTAACCCCTCCCCAAAAACAAGCGGCTGCGACTTGTTTCTCTCAATAAATAATAAATAGATTAAAAAAATGCAGATGCCCAAGAACATCTATAACCAGAAAACAGCAAGAGAAACAAACCCTGGCACTGGTAACAGTACTAGGACAGCTGGGCACATGCAGGTTTGCAGAGTGGGTGCCCCCAGCAAGCTGCTCCCAGCTGCCAAGAGCCCAGAGAGCAGCATGTCCCCGCACTGTGTGTCTCCTGTGGGACCCTGCTCCAGCACAGAGCCAAAACTTTGGGTACTTTCCCCTTCTCTGAAAAGCAAGTTCTTCTCCCCAACCCCCTCAGGACAAGCCTCATCCATGACACCTTTATAGTTCCTTCACATAGCTCTGTGCTTCAAGAGATACTTTATATTATTCCAGCAGGAAGAGGAGCATTTTCAAGACAGGGACCCCAGCAAACAGCCCTTCTCTCACCATCCTCTGCCTCCTCTGTCTCTGCAGGAGGCTTGGCTGCAGCATCAAGGATGACAATGCAACCCACAGGCTGTAGCACCAGACCAACACCCCAGGACTCAGTAGCTCCTTTTGCCAAGTCATCAACCACTGAACTGTGTCTGCACAATTACAAGGCAGGATTTGTAAATCCCTTTCCCCAGTTGTTCCCCTCACCCCCACGGAGACCAGGGTGAGAAGCAGCCCCCCTCCCCAGCCAAACACATACTCTGATGCTATGGAAGAGCTGGGAAAGCCCCAAAGCCAGCAGCAGCTATCTTATCAGGTCCCCAGAGCCTTGTAAGGATTTATTGAGTGCTAGTGCCTGACATTGGGCCAGTAAGACAACACACACGAAGGCAAGTGTCCTAAGCCAGTCGGCGTTGGAGGCTGCGCAATCTCATTTAGTAAGAGAGATTATCTGCCTCAAGAGGCACTTGCTGGGGACACACACAGTGTTACACCTTCTGCCCCAGGGATGAAGCACAGAGGTGTGCCAGGGATGTGACACCCATCAGCACAGAGCCACCCGACCAGGGCTGAGCACCCCGTGCTCACTGTCTGCATCCCACCACCCACGCAGGGACAGCCTGCAGGCTGCAGACGGCTCTGCTCACCTCAGCTGAGCTCCAGTGTCTCTAGAGTTGGGCCAACACCACAAGCTGAAGCAATCGATGCTTTAATGAAAGGTTGATTTGTTATAGAATCACAGAACCATTGAATGGCTTCAGTTGGAAAGGACCTTCATGGTCATCGAGTCCAGCCATCCATGCAGCACTACTAGGTCCAACATGAGACCATGCCATCAAGTACAACATCTACTCTTCTTTTGAGCAGCCACCTACCTCCCTGGGCAGCCTGGTCCAATATCTAGAACCCTTTCAGTACAGAAATTCTTCCTGATGTCCAACCTAACCTTCCCCTGACACAGCTTCAAGCCATTTCCCCTTATCCGGTCACTGGCTACCAGGGAGGAGAGACCAACTCCTACCTCACTACAACCACCTTTTAGGTAGCTGTAGAGAGCAATAAGGTCTCCCCTCAGTCTCCATTTCTCCAGGTTAAACAATCCCAGCTCCCTCAGCTGCTCCTCATAAGGTTTGTCTTCCAAACCCTTCACCTGCTTTATAGCCCTCCTTAGATTAATTTTTTTAAAAAACTCTTTTCTCCAGAAACCTGCCACTGTGACATCACCTGCATCAGGACCTAAGGACAAAGGATGCAGCTCTTCCTTGCTGTCCATGCAAAGAACTTTAGTATTTATTAGTAATTTTTTTAGGAGCACAGAAAGTTCCACAGCAATATGTGGAAGAACTTTTCCCCAGTGAGGGTGAGGGAGCCCTGGGACAGGCTGCCCAGGGGGTGTGGAGTCTCCTTCTCTGGAGAGATTCCAGCCCCGTCTGGACACTGACCTGTGTGCCCTGTCCTAGGGACCCTGCTTTGGCAGGGGTTGGACCCCGTGGGCTCTGGAGGGCCCTTCCAGCCCCTACAGCTCTGAGATCTGCTCTCCCCTTAGTTTTTACCCAGATTAACACACGGGACCTACTCAGACCAATCACACTGACACGCTCAGGGCAGCTTTCTCTCCACTCCATCTCCAAAACAAAACAGAGCACTACCCTCACGCCACACAACACATCCCACCAGCCAGTGACACCTTCTCCCAGGGGTGTAACAGGTTAAAGGATGCCGTGGAACACAGCCCTACGCACACCACACCGCTCTTCTCTTCAGTCCCTGGCAGGTTTGGGGGAATTTTCTGTTCTGCAAGCATGATCAAAAGGGCCTGATTAAAGCCTTGTGTGATAGTGTGACAAAACTCTCAGCTTCTGAACAAAGCCAGCCTGTTCTCCCCTCAGGAAGCTGCCACGAGGCAGCTGGGGCTCTTACGGTAGCAATCTCTTTTAGAACAGGAAGAGCCAAGAGCTAAATGACTAACTAAATGAAGATAAACTCCCTGAATCCTTTGAGCATTCCTTCCAGGGATTCTCTGCAGCTTTCCAAAGCACCGTGCCTCAGACTGACATCCATTCCTCACCAATGCATTTGCATTTTTCCCAATGGCTTACATCCAGGTCCAAGGTATCGAGCCCTCGTTGGGGTGTGCTGCATGGCACTGCTTATGCAACAGGAACTCTCATTTCACTGATGAAGAAGACAAGATGAAACCTAAGGGCATCAAAGGGAAAGAGCCAGAGCACCAGCATTGTAAAAGGCAAGACACTTGAAAAGCCTTTTGAAACCAAGTATTGATGGATCTACAGCCAGATTCGTGGTGTAGATCCCAGTCCAGCCCAAAGGTGGAGGTCTCTGTACTAAGAGGAGGCTGAGAATCGCTGACATTCATGTCTGATTTCATTGAACACGAAATGTTGGTTCATCTCCATCAGAGATGTTCAGTGTGCTGGAAACCTCCCAGCTGAGCATCAACTCCATGGAGCACATCCCTGAACAGCCTTGGCCTTCACTGCTCAAGAAAGTTTCTCTTCTGGCTGTCCCGTGCCCACATCTGATAATGAAGAATAATTCATTCAAATAATCTCCTTGAATCTGGTATATTCTGCTTTCTGAAGCTCATACTGTACTATGTCATCCCCACATGACACACTAGAAACCCACACAGCTATGTAAGGTTTGAGGGGGGTGAATTTGAAGGACAAGAAGGATGGAGTGTGGTGTGGGCTCTGAGGCATCTTTCTGATGCTTGGGAAATTCAGTGGCTGGAATACCTTTGCCCAGCAATTTTTATTTATTGATATTTTTTAAATACCACTGTGTTCTCTCTCATAAGAGAGCAGGGGTTATTTTAGGTCTCCGCTGGCTACTAAAGCTCCTTGAACACCACACTATGGCTCAACACCTTCACAATCACTCCAAGTAACCCCATAAAATGCTGGCTTTCACTTGAGGTTCCTGTGCAAGCCCTGAAGTGGAAAGCAAACACGACCTTATCTCCCAGGGCTGGGGTGAGCACGGCGTTATCAGCTCCACACGAACCCACCGCAGCACCCAGCTCTGGCCAGGCACACCGTGCTTTGCTTCTGTGCACAGCAGTGTCTGAACATGTTTGGGTTACCTTGTTTTATCAACACTACCAGATCTGGAGAGATCTGCTGTTTTCCTTCACACTCCAGCACCTGCTGTCACAGATGGCTTAAAAACCAAACCCATTCTCACCAAGGGCCTGCCTGGGTGTCCCACCATCAGTTGATGCTTTCTAAAAGCAGCTCAGACACCAAACAATAAGTTCAATCACACAACCAATTCAGAAATACTATATTTAAAAGGACTTCCAGGCTTTGCTGGAAGTGGCTTCCAGGCTTTGCTGTGTGACTCCTGCAATACCCATTTTCTCCCAAGCCACGGAAAAATACACCCCAACAATGCCAACAAAAAGATGGCAGCAACCTGCACTGATCCTGCACAATCCATATTCATATTAACCTTATTGGACTGGTCTACCCCTGGCAGGACCAGGATTAAATGGAAAGTTTAAGGAAGAAAGAATTCCTCCAGATATTTCCCCTTGTATGCTTCCTATGTGGAGACTTGAGTCTCTGTCACCCCTGTGTCAGGTGGGACACAACCATGCATCCCAAGGAACTCTGCACTTTTCCCAAGACACTCTGAGGCCCTGTCCCATCAGGCAATCTTTCAAACTTCCAGAAGTCAGAAAACTGACATCACCATCATTTAAAAGAAAAAAAAAGAAAAAATAAAGAGCCCCAGCCCTGCAAAACCCCAAACCTAACACCCCCCCTCCCCGTCACATGGAGCCCATTCTGCATTGTTCAACCTGGCAGAGGCTCTGAGTGTTTTCAAGGGTGTGCTGGGTTTATTTGGCCAGGCTCAGCCCAAGGTCAGACCTTGCATGAATGGCCCTACGTGAATCATTCCTTCCGCCTGCTTCCCCACTCTGGATTATCAGCGTGCTTGATTACAGTAATTAGCATTAGGCTTTCATTCCAGCATATTCTCCCATTACCGTCCCCCTGCACCAGCACAAGCCTTTATTCTCTCTCAGTTATTAAATAAAGCCTTGGTGATGGAGCAGCTTCAGCAGTGAGGACGGCTGCTGCAGACCATGGGCAGTCACTACCTGTGGTTCAGATTAGCCACTAAATCCCACGTGCAGCCCCCACCCTCCCATCTCCCCTGCAGCCCTTGGAAGCAGGAACCACTGGAAGGATGATGAGAACAAAGAAGAACAACAGGCAGAATTATTTCTTCCCACTTAATTCAGTACTATGGTGTAAGGAAGGCTTATTACCCTGTTCTGTGCAGGGAACAGAACTGCTACAGGCCAGAGGGAAGCGGATGAGGTCCCATGTTTTTAGGCTTCATCAAGACAGAGGAGCTACTTGGGTCTGTGTGGCAGCTCTGAGCATCATGTCATTTAATGAACACACACAAGTGAGATGTAAAAGCTGGGAAAAAATCAAAAAGAAAGAAAAAGAGCCCTGTTCCCTCTGCTGGCACCTCTGGCTCTTGCCTTCCCCACCAACATACACAGAGCTCTGGGGATAACTAACCCCAGATCCCCCCAGCACTGCAGAGCCCTTGGTGCTCTGCCATCCCTCACCTGGAGCACACAGCAAGCCTCTGACCACCCCAGGGATTACTACCCTGAGTAAGTACTCCCTGCATTCAGATGGGATCGTAGCAACACGCTTGGGCACCGCTGGCTGCCCCGAGTCCCCTTGTACTGGAATTCCTCCCTTGGCAGAATTCCCCCCTCCAGGATCCTAACCTTTAAGAGGACACGTATTTGCTCAAATACAAAAGCTACTTAAGTTTAAAAGTCACCCTTAACTCAAACACTCCCTGGGGAATGGATTGCAGGCTGGTTACTTCCCACCCTCCTTGGGTTACAGCACCGCAAGATGCATTTCTGGTGGGTTATCTGATGTCCAATCAGCAGATAAAGGAAAAATTGCTTTAAAAACTTGCACAAATGGACCAATGCCAGTTTTGGTTTGTTTTTTTTTTTTTAAATTATCTGTTTAGCCAAGTAATTTGTCTGTGACTGTAAAAGCTGCAAGCGCTTGGAGCTGGGTGAATGATGACACTGACCCTCCAGGAGCCAGACAAGCCAGTTCAAGTGACTGAATGCATCCAGCTCTTCGTTATGCTAATGACTGATTAGCTTTTAATCCCAGGCAAGGGATAGATCAACTGTTGTCCCACCCAGAACCGCAGCCCTCACTGATGTGGTTACGAGCACAACACTGCGGGCAGCTGAGCAAGTTACTGCATTTCTGTCCCTGAGCCGTGGCTGGGGGTCAGAGACAACGTTGTCCCTTGCAGTAGGTCCCACCAAGGGCAAGGAGCATCCAGTTCTTAGCCTGCTCAACTAAGGAAAAGCCCGTGGCAGCTACTGGAGACTTGGTTAAGTCTTAAAAACACTTTCTATCAAGTCATTAAGTCCAACTCTAGGCACATGTTTTGGGTCTTTCCCCCCTAAAAATATGATGATGAGGAGGAGCCATGGGTTACGTGATGTGTAAGACCATCAGCACAACTTGAGGCCAGAGCACAGCTTTGGGCTGTAGCCCCTGCCCATGGGGCTGCAACATCTCCAAACCAGCCCCAGCAAACTCCATCCCTGCTCATCTTGTTCACCCAAACGACACAAGAGGAAATGGGGGAAGAAAAACAAGGCTGGGTAGCACACCAAGAGCTTTGCATGCCCACATGGGAAAGATGCCCTAAGCCCACCCTTCTGGATCAGTGTTTCTCTTTCCTTATCTTTAATGCTGAAGAGCTGCACACCCCATGCTAAACCTGGGTCTCCCCAGGGCAGTGCTCAGACCAGCTGCTCCCAGTCCCTTGGGCAGTCCAATCCTCACCACTTGTCATTTGAGACTCATCAAACCACAGAGGGAAGTGACCTCTGCTTGTGGGAAAAGCAGATGGGTTCCTTGATTTCCCAAGTGTATTTGGAGCAGCTGTGAGGGATGGGCTCAGCACCACCAGCAGCACCTGAGCCAGTACAGTGACCTTGCAGGGGGCTGAAAGCAGAAGCAGGTCCTGGCCAGTGAGTCAAGTCCCATTCCAAAGCAGGATGGTGCAATTGCTGCTTTCCTTGCTGCTAAATCCATTTTTTTCAAGTTTATGCCTTGACTGTCACAAGCTGCACATGGAGACTACCCTCAGCTCCCCTTCCTGCCCCACACCAGCAGCTCTCCCTGCCTAATGCTCTCCCTCCACGTCAGGCAGCTCCAGTCCCACCCACTGCTTCATCTTTACCCCCCTTGCAGTGACACTTCAGCTTCAAGTCCCACAGATAGAGCACTGAGGACCTGCCTTCACTTAACCCAGAGCAACAACACTCAGGCAGGCTTTGGTGAAGAAGCCAACACCTTTCAGGGTCTGCCAGCCAGCAGCAAGGCATCACCTGGGGCCGCACGGCATCACCTGGGGCCGCACGGCATCACCTGGGGCCGCACGGCATCACCTGGGGCCGCACGGCATCACCTGGGGCCGCACGGCATCACCTGGGGCCGCACGGCATCACCTGGGGCCGCACGGCATCACTGCACTGTTAGACCTACTCAGAGGGCTGGGGAGAAATTGTTTCCTGTAGTAGCTTAGCAAAGAGTAGGGAAAACCAACCTCCTAATGACTGAATAATGTTTTTTTCAACCCCTACCCAGTTGGATTTCTGGCTTGGAAGTAGCCAGCCAGCCTCTGGCACCCGGAGCTGAATGTGGGTGGCTTTCGGATGCTGTGAACCCCAAACAGCAGCCTATGAATTCCCAACATAACCAGTCCAGGTAGGATGGTTGCAGAGCTGTACAGCCTTAACACCCCATGGCACATCATTTCCCAGCTTCCCCTCAGGCACAAAAATGGGGTGCAGCTAGCCTGCATCCCTTGGGCAGCCCATCACACCCAGAACAGGCCAGCATTCCCAGCTCACAGCTGGACGCAGGAGTCCCTGTGTCTGGTCCTGCCTCCCGGCAGGATTTCTGCTTCTCAAAATATGTTTGTAATTTAATAGCATGTTAATATAAAACAAATAGATTTTTTTTTAATAAAAAAGCACTTTGAAAGAAGCAGAAGTCAGCCAAAAGCCTCCCAGCCTCCCACAGCAACCCCTCTCCGCGGGGACGGGGAGCCCCCAGCCCCTTGCCCAGGTTTCAAGCCTCACAGAACAGATTTACTGATTGTTTGCAAAGCTGGTGACGTCAGTCCTCATGTAAGAGCCCAGAGCCCAAGCAGAGCCACCCCATAGGCACATTTATGTTCCCAGCAAGTTGTTTATCGACCTCCAGGAGCAGCTGTTATCATAGAGAACATCAGAGCATCACCCTGCTCTTCCACGGGAGCGGGACTAAAACAGGACCCAATTTGAAAGAACAACATGAAGTAACACCCCCTGACTGCTGCTCACATCACAGCTCCTTGTGACCCAAAGCAAGACTGGTCTGGTGAGAATTATCCTCACATCTCCCAGGTTTGCCGATCCGGACAAGGAGTCTGGCAGGGCACCTGCCTAGGCAAAAGCAGGGTCTGTTTTCTCTTGGTTATTGTTAAACCCAACTTTTTTCCAAAGTAACAGGAAAACAGGCTCCCCCCCCCCCCCCCCCTCAAATTTAGATGCTCGTCTTCACAGCAGTAACATTTCTACAGTCCCCAAGGCACAATTCAGTGCTCAGTTGCAACACATCCCACCTCACCAGGGGTCAAAGAGGACTTCCTGGCATGCAGGAGGTAGAAGCTGAACCCCAAAAACCAAGTGCCTCCCCAGCAGCTCAGGAACCCGAGCAGCACAGCCAGCCCCACCAGCCGCTGCTCCCCACACCGCCCCAGCCTTTCCCTCCCCTCCATCCATCTCCTCCTGCTGCTCCTCCAAAAAAGCCCTGGCTGGAACACTTGATAAGGGACAGTCCAAAGTAAAATCAGGCATGAAGCCATGTAATAGGCAGCTCTGAACCCAGATACAAAGCAACCCAGGGCAAACAGTGCCCTCTTCCATGGTTCCTTCTTTCAAAACTCAGGGTACATGTTCCCCCCTCTTCTGTCACAGCTCTGGCAGCTGAAGGAGAAGGCAGCAAACAGCTCATACGTGTTAGGACAGTATTTTTAAGTTATAGCTCCTTCCAAAGCCTTTCAATACCCTCTGCGTTTGTTCAGCTGCCCAGGAAAGCCCAGCAATGCTCCACAGCCCCAGCCCGCAGCAGGAGGGCAGAGCAGCGTCCCAGGGCAGCCCGATGGAAACACCGATGCCCAACAGGAACGTGCCCAGCTCGGGCACCTCCTCCATCACACAGCCCATCACTTCTCCACTCTCCCTCCCGCACAGGGCACGGTTTGTTTCCACATAACATCCACACACAAAGCCTAATTCATGCTAGCTGCCGTGTCTTAGCAAAGAAGTTTCCAGAATACATCTTTGTGAGGTTAAACACCAGCGTGAGTGCACTCACACAGTAATTACTACCAGCCCACGGGGACCCCGGAGCGCAGCAGCCGGCGCTGGGGAACTTCTCGCTGACTTTAGCCGTGCCTCTCTAAAAACCCCAGCCGCCTGTGAAGCCGATCCAGGGCGCGGGTCCAAGCCCCGCGCAGCGCCGAGCGCTCGGAACTCCGAAAGCGAAGCTTTTGCGAATTAACATCCAGAGAAACACAGCGGGGAAAAGGCTCCCTGCCCCGCGCAGAGCCAGCGCGGAGCGGCTGGAACCACCCTGCGCTCCGAGGGGAACGCTCACCCGCCTCTATTTGGGGGTAGGTATAAGAATATATAAGTTAAAGAGACCCGAAACGCTGCCGCCCGCCGCAGCCGGGTACCACCGACCCGGCCCCATCCCCTCCGGAGCTGACCCGCTCCCCGCCCATCACCTGCGGCCGGTCCCTCCGGTGCGCCCCGGCCCCCCACTCCCCTTCCCCCGGCTCACCCTGGAGATGGTCAGGGGGGCGCTGAAATCTTTTCCCCCCACCAAACGAAAGCCCCAGGGCGAGGGACCACGCAGGACCACCGAGTGGGACATAGCGGCGGTGTCAGCGCTCCCTGCCCGCGGGGCTGCTCCGGCGGCGGCTCCGGCTCCCACCCGCGATCACGGAGCGATCCACTTCGCGCGGCTCCTAAGCGCCGGGACGGGACGATCCCGCCTCCTCGGGGGGCGGGACTGGGGGGCGGGATCGACCCGTCCCGATCGGGGAGGGGGTGGGGAGGGGGGTGTGGAAGCTTTAGCTTCTCGCTGAAGGTTTTGGCCCGTGCTCGCAGTGGTGAAGTTGAGCATCTGTGTTTGGTGAGGTCAAAAGTTCCGCTCACTGCGCCGTCATCCTCGGGAGTGGAAGGAAAAATGATGCAAGAGGTCGGTAACTGTTGGATTTGTCACAAGCAGGGGGAAAAAAAAAATAATAGAGAGCAGGAAAATGTCAAGGAAATAATCAGGTTGGGATTGACGTGGGTTGGGAATCGCTCGGCCAACGTGGCGCTGCAGCGCCGGGGCGCTGCAGGGTGTCAGGCACCGCAGAGCATCCCTGCTTCCCGCTGGCTGTCAGAGCACCCAAAAGATGCCGTCGAGGGTGTTTAATGTAGTAGCTTGGGGGTGGGATGGGTGGTCAGCAGCTCCCCAGCAAAGCTGGAAGTGAATCTCAAAGCTCCTGCAAAGCTGCCTCTCCTCCTGGGAAGGGCTGGGCCGGAACATCCCACTTCAGAACAGGACCTAACAAAGGATTCATTGTTTGAAGGGCCCGGTTGCATCAAGTACCTGATCGTCACCCTGCTTCTGTGGAGCTTGCTTGATGTCCTCTCTACCGGGGAGCCTTTGTGGAAGGATGGTGTGACCGTCTCCCTGCCGTGCCCCTGTTCTCCAGGAGGTTTTGGTCGGGGATGGGCTGGGAGCTGGGACTGAAACACGGAGCTGTGCTGCAGCCCCGCGGCCCAGCGACCTGAACACAGCCTTAGGAACACAACAACCTCTGTTTGCTCTGCTGGAAAGGTACAGACAGAGGAGGGGTTCAGCTGCAGCTGGTACCAGCAGAGCTTTTGCCTGTACCCTTTGTTCCCCACCAGTGCCTGCCTCCACCGAGGGAGGCTCTAAAACGCTGACTTGTGTCTGTGCGACGGGGCGATGAATCATACCTCCTCATTCCTGCATGATATCACCCAGCTTGCAGGAGTCTGCGAGAGGGCTGGCCTGAGGTTCCCTCGCTTCTGTTAGAAAAAAACACCCGGGCCAACCCCGAAATTTCTCTTGCAGGGAGCTGGAGGGTGAGGAGCACTTCCCCGAAGGGCTGAGTTAGAGACGTGTTGGCACTGGTGTCTTCCTCTTAGGAGGGAAAAGAGAAAAAAAACCCCTTTTCTGTAGAAGAAACTAAGTTTGCTGGGAAATAGTGACAATAAAAACAGAGAGAAGGGAAAGGGGGGAGGGGGGGAAAGAGAAAAAAGAGACTCCAGTTTGGTGGAGTCAAAAGGAAAAGGAGAGGGGAGGGGAAAAAAAGGAGACTCCAGTTTTGTGGAGTCGAAAGGAAAAGGAGGGGGCAGAAAATGAAAGACACTCCAGTTTTGTGGAGTCAAAGGGAAAAGGAGGGGGGAGAAAATAAAAGACACTCCAGTTTTGTGGAGTCAAACATTTTCCACTGGCATTCATCAGGGCTTCGTTACCGGGTGGTTTCTAAATTGCTCTCAGGCTGTGAGTGGCAGGCTCTGCCGTGCAGCAATCTGTCAGGGGCTGCAAAGTAATTTGCTGGCATGGGAAGTGGATGATCAAAACACAGAAATCCCCACTATTAAAGTATTCATTTCCAAAGCTGAGAGGAAAGCTGCTGGCTCCGAGGCACGTTCCCTTCAAGGCCTTTAGAAGGCTCAGCCTTGGCTGCCTGATGTGTCACTTACAGCTTGTCACAAACTTCACCCCAAGTGAAATACAACTGGAGTTTGCCAAGTTGGTGTGAACTCGTGGGTCTGCATATTCCAAACTGCATTAAACTGAGGTGAAGTAGGGGCAGTTTTACTCTGAATAACAGTATCTGCAGTTGGGTTGCTCCTGATGGAAGATGCCCCCATGGAGAGCAGCCCCCTGGGTCTCAGAGCTGCATCAGGAACTAACCTGGCTCCTCTCTATCAGACATAGATGGGTTTTTTCCCCAGGATTTGGGGAATGAGAATGTTAGCTGAAGAACCTCATGTCCCACAGGTGCCACATTTCCCCTCACACCTTGTCACAGGCGGTTTCTCTGAGCAGAGCCAGTTTGGCAGCCTGCAAAGGACCCACTCATGCCCTCATTCCCATCACCCAAAGTGGGCTCATAAAGTTCTTTTTCTTTGCCTTTGGTAACTTGAGCATTTTAAAATTCTATTTTAAGACATTTACCCAAAACTATCTGGAGTTCCATTTCTGGAACAGGAATCAGCAGGACCAACCGAAGTTGATGTGATCCTCAGCAGGGGAGCAAGCTGTACCACCAGCCAAAACACAGCATCTCCAACATCTTCATTCTTCTGCCCAGTGCTGAAACCCTACAGTGAGCCCTGACAAAGACCACTCATTATTCAAAAGAGAGGTCAAACGTGTTCATGAATTCAATCTCATCACTTTGCTTTATCTCTTTTCCCCCTGATATTTTCCTCAGTGTTTGTTTCCAGTATTTTTCCACGCTGAAGCCTTATCACCTCTTTGTTTCTTTTCTGAATATTCCATTCTGGCTTCTCCTTTGCTGCTGGTGACATGCTCAGTTTCCTTTCTTTGTTATCACAGACCGACTGGGTAAACTACGGATATCCAGCTTTGTGTCCCACTTTGAATGAGCATTCCAGGTTTTCCATTTGCCATCCTCTCACTGTCTAGCTGGGCTCCAATGATGACCTCCCAATGCTAGTTTTGAACATCTGCCCACAGAAAGAGCATCTTTATAGCTTGAGAGTCCTTCTCCAGGCCAGGAGATGCTCTTGCTCTACAAGGAGCAAGAGGCTGAAGTTAGTCCTGAGTCCTCCACAGCAGCAGCCTGGATGCAGTGGGAATGGAAACGAGACCCTCTGATATTTCCACAGCATTTTAAGGGTGATAAGTTGATAAACTGGTCATTAGGAACCTTTTATTCTGTGTTTTCCTTCTTCTTAGAAGTCAGTCATTCATAAATTGCTTGACAGACACGATCTGACTACCAGGCAGTGATAGTGAAGGGTTTTTAGTCTGGGAAAAAAAATACCCAACAGACCTTGTAAGTTCAATGAATTCGTTGGAGAGGTCTGCAAATGGCTCATGAAGGTAGTGATTCGTTGTTTTTCAGAGTTTAGAGACCAGCTGCTCTCTAGGTGGAGGTTTCTTTGATGTGGAGGCTTAAAAAATCTCCACCCATGCAAGGTGGCTGCTAGAGCAGGGGCATCTCTCTTGGTGGCTGTTGTGGTTTCTCCCCAGTTGGCAGCCAAGCACTGTGCCTCAGCCTGACAAGCTGCTCAGTGTATCACAGGGACCTTTCTGCTCTGTTCCTTGTTGGGTTTCGAAGCAGCTTCGTGACATCCATGTGGCACCTCTGACTCCCCTAAAGCTGCAACCCCACGGAGGCTTGCGGGGTCCCCAGCACGACTGCTGGCACCACTTTTGTGCAGTGGCTCCATCAGCTGCCTCTCCATTCCCAGCCTGAATCCATCTCACCACACAATCAACTGATCACCAAGAACATGTGGCCTGTAACTGGGGAGGTGCTGGGAGTTCCAGTTCTCACTCATCCACCAGTAACAGCTGATTCAGATTAATTTGGAATTCTTTTCAGACCTTCTGGAAAAGGGCACATTTGGAAACGCTAATCCTGCACCTTGGTAGAATGACATCTGAAGAAGATGGAAATAACAGTCACACGTTTTTTGGCCCAAGGCAGAGATTAAAAGGCCATGGGAAGCGTGGGAAGGTGGTTATTTGGTACTAGTAGCAATTATTGAACTGTGAGAAGCTTTAATAAGGGCTCATATGGCAGGTGGCTACTTCGTTCAGAAAAACATGAGCTGAACGTCTGTTGCATTGACCTGCTGCTGGATGGAGGGAGGTCTGCAATGTATTTATAGGGCAGGATGCCTCTCCTCACACAGAGGTCTGCAATATGTTTATAGGGCAGGATGCCTCTCCTCACACTCCTGCCTAACACAGAGATGACCTTTATCAGCAGGCAGGTCTCAGCTGAGTCCAGGCAATGTCTGTCCCCCTCCCCTGGCCCTTCTCCTGGACATCCCCCTCAGCCAGACCCACTGATTCAATGAAACGTAATAATGCCCAGTAGATTGATGCAGATGCAATAGAGAATGCCTGCTTAATAGTCAGCAAAGCTATTGAGTTTAGATTCTGGCTTTTCAAGGCATCACCATGGGCTGGAGTTGGGCATGGCACGACTACAAGCCAGAGGGGACCTGGAGCAAGGCAGCCACGCATCAGAGGGGACTCGTGACTCACCAGCCCAAAGACATCCTTCCTGCATTCACCACAAAGTGCATCCCCTGGGTGGCTCCCCGAAGCACCCAGCTCCTGTGTGATTAAAAGTCCATTTCCAAGCACCAGTCGTGGAGCTTAGAAATACCCCTGGCAGCTTATTCACCCAGAGGTCCCAGAAAACAAAGAGCGAGCTCAGAAAGAGCTTTAATTGGGCTGGTGTCTGATGTGAAATCCCAAACTCTGGTTGAGTTTATCACCTGAGAATTAAAATTCTTCTGTCGTTAAGGTAAGATAACAGTTTTATTGCCCCTCTGTACATATATGTGGGTTTGGGGGTTTTTCTACTTTTTAATCTATTAAAGCATCCACATTTCATTTTTAAATGAAGGTGGGAATCCAAGATAGCTCCTTGGCTGCAGTGGAACAACCAAAATCATCCCTTTAGACCAGTCCTGAACTGGCCAATACAGATATTTGACCTTTAGAAGTAGCTACCAGCACCAAACTAGCTCTTAGCTTGTGGGATGAGCTTCAGATTCAGCAGCTTATGGTTTGTGTCTGAACCCTGTGAATGCTCAGCTGTAGGTTCTAAGCCTGGCTGTCCTGCCCAGGATTTGTGACTGGAGATGGTCCCTGGAAGCGCTCCTGTTCACATGAATTCAAAATTCTTGTGGGAGTAAAGACTCCAAGCAATGTTTTGTGGCATCTGTGCAATTTTCCCTCCCAGTAGTCAGTGTTTCTCAGAGTATAACCTCTTTTCTCTCAGAGTATAACCTCTTCTCCATTAATCTGTCCCTGACAGTTCCATCTTCATTTCCATTTCCACTGCCTAAATAAATCCTTTCTGGCACCTTCCCACCCTGATGGGATTCAGGTATGACACATTCTCAAGGGTTTCAGTTTATTTCTTTACTTAATAGTTTTTTAAAAAAAATCAAAAGTATCCAGAACCCCCCAAACATCCTGTGGAAACAGTTAATTTGGAAACTCATTATTTGGATTAAGTCCAGGCAAATCTCAACCCAATGGCAGATTTAACTGCAGGTTTCCAAAGGATTACTTAATTTATAGGCTTTGCAGGATCTCTCAGATCTGAGCTATTATTTTGGCTTTTGAAAGTTCCTTGGCAGGTGCCCAAGTGTTGGGAGCTGTCATTGGGAGTTCCATTGAATTCATTTGTTTGTCTAAATTGTTTCTGCAAAGTTTATCTCCTGGATCTAAGCGTCCCAGGGAGAAAAGCCCAGCTGGGCTAGAAAGGACTAGGATAATGAAAGAAATCTCATTGCTACGGTAGAATTTCTTCTGTAATCACCTTCAGGGGGAGCAGGCTGCTGCCTCCTGGGGCTTTCTGACTTTGTGGGATTGCTATGGAGAGAAAACTCCCTGCGACAAGTTGTGCTGTGCATGGTTGGTTCTGCCTTTGACTCTCTTAAACACCCTGCAGCAGACCCAGACTCACAAGAAGGACCAAGGTAAATCACACAGAATCACAGGGTTGGAAAAGACCTTTAAGATCATCAAGTCCAACCATTCCCATCCTAAGTTAAACCAGATCCCTGAGCACCTCATCTCCCCTCTGTTAAACACCCCCAGGGGTGGGGACTCAGCCCCCTCCCTGGGCAGCCTGTGCCACAGCCCCACAACTCTGCCAGGGAAGAACTTTTCCCTCACATCTGAGCTGCCCCTGCCCTGGGGCAGCTTGAGCCCATTGCCCCTTGTCTCATCTCCTGTCCCCTGGCTGAAGAGACCATCACCCACCTCTCTGCACCCTCCTGGCAGGGCAGGGGAGGTGGGGAGAAGGTCTCCCCTCAGCCTCCTCTTCTCCAGGCTGAACACCCCCAGCTCCCTCAGCTGCTCCTCAGAGGATTTGCCCTCCAGCCCCTTCCCCAGCCTGGTTGCCCTTCTCTGGACTGGCTCCAGGACCTCCATGTCCTTCTGATGGTGAGGAGCCCAGAACTGGACCCAGCACTTGAGGTGCAGCCTCACCAATGCTGAGTACAGGGGCACAATCCATTGGCTTTGTTAAATATATTCAGAGGGTAAAAAAAAGCAGGGCCTGGGCCCAAACCCCAGTTTATTCCTATGTTCTGCCAAACATGACCGAGACAGTTGTTACGTGCTGTTCTAAGCCTCGCTCACCAGACTACCAGCACTTCATCCAGCCAGGGTTTTGCAAGCCACCGGAGAGCAGGGATAACCCCACCACACAGCCACTGCAGACTAAACAGGAGATAAGAGCAGATGGGTTTTCCCATTTACCAGGCAGCAATGACACAGCGTGGTCAGCTCATCTCGGAGCACAGCAACAGCCTGCTCTTGATAACAGGCAAGCTCAAGGAAGGCTGTGGGGAAGGACAAGGTCAGGGCTCATGGAGAGCTCACACAGTGTTCTGTCACGCTGTTTGCAAACAAAACACTTCTTGTTTTAGTATTCCCTATCAGTTCATCTGAAAAATGAATTGGGCCCACGTTCACCTCATTCTTGGTCCCATTCTCCATCTCAAACGGCAGAAAAACAGCTGAGCAGGTGCCTGTTAGCTCAGGTCTAATCTTACTCCCAGCCTCTAATCCCCGGATTTAGCCTGACCCGATGATGAGCCTGGACAGCATGAAGCAGCCAGACAGGGACCCTGCTGCTGTCCCCCTGCCCTGCCACCTCCAGCTGCCGCACCAGAGGAGATGCTCTGTCCCTCTTCATCTCAGCTGTGAGGCTGTGAGGGGATTACCCAGAGGCAAGGAGCTGGCCTGTTTGCTTGGGGTGTGAGATGGCCTCAGCTGCTGCCC
This sequence comes from Laterallus jamaicensis coturniculus, assembly GCA_022605575.1. Classification (NCBI taxonomy): domain Eukaryota; kingdom Metazoa; phylum Chordata; class Aves; order Gruiformes; family Rallidae; genus Laterallus; species Laterallus jamaicensis. Next base: position 19,495,856 of record JAKCOX010000016.1, on the reverse strand, counting down.
TGGCACTGACGGTGAGGGCAGGATTCACCCCGGCTCTTCCTCCACATAAGCTGTAAGCTCCTTGCGGCACGGCAGTGTGACCGATGAGCAGCAGCTGAGAAAATAAGCAATATTGGTGTCATAAACGCAAGCAGAAGATGAGATTACAAGCGATCTGCTTTTTCAGGCAGGCTAATTGTTCCCATTATGGGATTAAACTGATTGATTTTCCCGTCAGAAACGGTGCCTGGAAGAACAAAGTCAAAACCTCTGGTATAATGTGAGTCACTTCACCGAGCAGCTAAACACTGAGATCTTTGTGTTTTCTTCTTGGGAAATCGTGACAGATGTCAGCTGGTGGGATATTCTGCAAGCAAAATTTGGTCCGTTGTTATTTCCTACAGCAGAAAACAAGCGGTTGTACCTAGTCAGCAGAGAGGGTCCCCCACCTTCCTTTGGGGTCTTGGCATTTACCACCCTATGTCTTGCCCCCGGTGCAGCAATCCTTCCTTCTTTGGGTGTTGTATTGCTCCTGAATGCAGACAACTGGAGAAAATCGAGCTGAATGTTCCCAATTTAGGCAGGTCAAGGAAAGTTTGCCTATTATTGTCAGAGATAAGTACAGCAGACTAACTGTTTCTGAGAGGCTGAGTGCCATGGCTGCCAGCATGAAGAGAACAGGGTGTACAGCACGCAGTTCAGCTCCATTCTTAGTGTAAATGCTTCCTCCATCCACTCAGGCTCATCTTCATCGTCTACAGGACTTTTGCAAGAGTTAGCTATAGAGGCACAAGCATCACAGTGAACCACAGCATCACTTCTTATTGCTGTGGGGTTGGCTGAAGGGAACATCTCCTGGAATTAAATGGAGAAGGCAGAGCGTTTTCTTTATGTGTTTATCCTGGATGTGAGAGGTGTGTTTAACAATTCAAACTCTCCCAATTTCCTGAGTTCATCAGGTTGCTGGAGGAGGATTTTTCCAAAAATCTCTTGAAAAATATTTTGCTTGAACTTTGAGGTGAAACACTATGAGGTGTTCAAGCTAGAGAGAAGAATAAGCATTCATCATCCACCAGCATTAAATGAAGAAACTCAGCAACAGTAACACCAGATGAAGAAACCCCCTACTGATGTCAAGGAGTCCTGCTCAGCCCTGATGGTTTTGGTTGCTGTGAAGAGACAAGGGCACTAAGCCTTCCTCTTACTACCAGGGCCCTCACGCGAGAATTAAGATGCTGCAGTGTCCAAATCCTGCTGTTTCTGGCAGTGAATCTCCTGGGCACCAAGTGAGGCCAAAAGCAGCCAAATAACTTGCAAATGTGATTTTCAAGACTGCCATAACAGCTCAAGATTGGCATTTTGACTTACCTCATCTCTTGTCTTCTTTCTCTCTTAATATCCCCTCTGTTCCCGGTACCCAGATGGCACCGATGTAACAGCACAACTTCGGCAACCCTGAATCCAGGCAGGACCTTTACTGAGTGGGAAAACCCCAGGGGTAATTCCCAATATTTCTATCCTAGCACAGAAGTAGGAATTCATAAAGTCTTGCAGGAATGTAACACATCAACCTCCTCAGGCTGCCGCATCCTGTTTCTTTTGTTTCCTTTTCTGCTTTTGCAGTGACTGTTGCTACAACACCATCCATCACGGCTCCTTTCATCTGTCAGGCCATCCAGCCACCCGCCTACAGCTCCCTACCTGCCCCCTCAGGTCTGAGCTGTGTGGATTTCCCCTGTGTTTGTCGTTTTGGGGTGTAGGTGCCCATCCTTTTCAGCTGGAGCTGCGTGGGCGATGAAGTTATCCCCTCCGGTTCCTCAGCAGCCTCCCCGTACCTGCTTGGCTGGTTGCATGAATAGGTTTCAGTCAAACAAGATTAGTTCTAACAGGTTTCATCATAGGGCGTTCTAACCGGGGTCTGAAGTGACAGTTAAGGTGGACATAGTCTAGGCTGAGACCAGGAACGTGATGGTTGCAGTCAGAGGGCGAGCACATCGACATCGCTCTTCTTCTGAGGTCGAGCACACCTTTGCCCGTCCCTTTCCTCTGGTATCATTAGGTTCTTGGCACATAATTATGTGGCTAATAAGCTGCTACCACTGAAGATCCTCCTTTGATCCCTTCAGAGCTTTACCTTCCCATTCCTTGACGCAACTCGCTCTGCACAGGAGGTAATTTGATTTTCTTTTTCCCCTCATTCCAAGCTTTACTGGGAGGTGGAAAAGCTGAGCCTGGAACAAGCTTTGAAAGTATTTTGAAGGGTTTGTCCTTACTCAGAGAAACAGGTCTGATGTTTACTGCTGTGCAAGGAAACGGAGAGAACCTCAGAGACTGCACTGGCTCATTTGGGTTAAGAGAACAGCGTAGCATGATTTGGAGTAGAATTTACCCTCAGGGTTTATATAAAATAAACTTTATTTAAGAACCTGCAACGCTGTTAGGTGATACTGTACAAAAACATCTCTGCAAGCATTGAAAACTTTGATCCAATATTCAACCCCCTCAGCAGGAAAGCTGCCACCAGCGATGGTGGGAATGCCCCCCAACGGCCATTACCCCAAGCGTTTAGTGGGCAGTAGGATAATCTGTAATTCCACCTACTAGAGAGCCAGGTCATGCTGTTTCTTTTTGAATGCATGCAGCTCCTTATGTTCCTCACCCATTTTCTGGTTTGCTTAGGAAAGGGAATGAAGATCCTCCTCTGTCTCACCCTTGCCCCTGAGGTCCATCCGGATACACCAAGAGCTAGCAGGAGAAGTTAACAGTATTCCACCAAAATGAAATGATTGCAACTTTTGATGGTATCATACTAAATCACACAAAAACTCTGTTGCCAAGGAATACAGTGTTTTTATGGGTGTTTAGGAGCACAAGGTGAGGCATCACAAGATCAAACACATCGTAGCAATTTCGGGGGCTCATAAAACGTACAGGAAGGATGAGCTGTTCAGCTTTTTTAATTCCTCTGTGCCTCTTTGAAGGTTTAATACAGGTTTTCAGTTGGCTTTAAACCTTAACAGTGCTCTAAAGCTGGTTATTTTGTCTCAGCAGCAGACACTGACCTATGGATGGTTCTGATGAGCCTGGCCGGTGGCTGCTCTTGGGCGGGCTGCCCTGCTGCACGGCTGCCCAGCACTGTGGCATTGCCTGTTTGCCTGAAAAACTCATCAGACCCAAGTTGCATTGTTCTTCTTTAGCTCACCCCAAGAACCATTCGCTGCTTCTTTCACTCTCCTCACTCCAGCACTACTTTTCCAGCATGCAGGGTCACTGCTGGGAGAGACACAATACAAATACTTGGCACAGGTTGATATTTACTTCTCTGTTTTCATGGATGTGGAGTAGATTGTGCCTGGTCAGAGTGTCTCAGGAGAAGCATGAATAGTTTAAGCATGTGTTCAAGGGGGTTTTTTAGTTTATGGATCCCCAGGTATTTTCCCAAGTTTTGCTTTTGGAGAATTCCTGTAATAGGTGTACCTAAAAGAGGCTGGGAAAAGTAATTGTGGACGGAAGGTTTCTTTAGGCTGTACTTTGCAAAGGAAGTGAAATTGTTGAATTAGTCCTTGGGCAGCCCAGCATGGCTCTAGCCCCTCACCTGCCTTCCTAGGGGCTCCTATGTTTGACCCCTCCAGCCAGCTCCCACCAGAGACACATGCCAGCTGTGCCACAGCCACAGAGAGCATCCCTCCAGGACCTCACAGCCAACTTCTTCACACCCTTCAGGTGGCTGTCAGGTGAGTATTTCTCAAATCCTCTTCCCCAGAGGTGTAACCTTCTGGGATTTCTTATGTAGCATCGGCACAATGGTTTTAATTTACAGCCAAAGAAAGAGGTTACTTTGGGTATCACATTTTTCTCCCCATTTCTCTTGTAGGCAGAAATGTGTGTGTGGGTTGGGTGGGTTTTGGCAGCAGTTTTGCCCATCATTTGGGGATGTCTTTGGTGGTGAAGCAGTGGAGTGAGGCACAGGGAGCGCTGCAGGATGGGTGATGCATGATGAACCCTGCCCAGGAATGGCTGGTCCTGGCCCTGCTCTGCTCATCCCCAATGGATGCTCATTGCAAAGGCATGTTTAGAGAAAGGTTTTGCTGTTGGACAGTATTTTGCAGAGTGGGGCCAGCTCTGCAGTTAGATCCCCTCTCCAAGTCAGCCAGGGTCTGTCGAGCTGAAGAAGGAGAGATGTGTAGTCCTCCTGAAATGCCACAGAAACCTCGAGCATCCTGATGGTTCCTAAACTGAATCTGGGATGGAACAGGCACAGAGCTGGATTCCTGGGTTTCTCCACATCATCTCGCAGTCACTGAGCATCAACTGCTGATGACTCATTTGGAAATGATGTGTTGGCAGCGTGTCCCCATCCAGCACGCAGCCTCCATCCGACTGTTCCTGCAGACCCCTGTGCTGTGCACGCTGTTTCCGTGCTGTTGGGAAAGGATGAGATCCAGCTGATGACAACAGATACCAGGGAAAAAACTCCCTAAGAGTTTCTGATCCTGCAAGGGATTTCACAAAGGAAACAGTGGAAGCCTCTGCTGAACTTGGCAAAAGAAGTTTGGACAGTGCTGTCAGGAAAATATTCTTCACTGAGCAAGTGAGGCAGACTATTATGTCTTTAGTTCTGTGACTACAAAGACAGAATTAATGAGTAAGAGGCGTTACAGCCGTGTCCAGCTGAAGAGTTTCAAGATGCTTAGGGAAGCACACTTTTTCTTTCCTTTTGGACAACCAAACATGGTATTTTTAGTCCTGGACAGAGCCTTCTCCTCTGTAATGATGTCAGGTTCCTGTGAGCTCATCAGATTTCCCACTGTAAAAAGCTAAAAAGGGGCAAAACCTCGCAGCCCATTAAGTCTGAGCATCAGCTTGAGGCCGGACAGCAGGGACAGCCTTTCTGCAGCCAAATCACACCCAAGCCATGGAGCAGGCAGGATGCAGAAGCCCAAACCAACCACAAAGCTTGATTCTGGTTTGAACTGAGCGCTCGTTAATTTATCTCCATTTATGGAGTTACTTTGTGTCAGACAGAATATTATGCTACTTTACGGCTGCTTCATTTCAGGCAGAGTATGTGATGACCTAAAGAAATTACCAATATCCACAAACAATACCCAGGTGGCAAATTTGTTGTTCATGTTATTAAAAGGCTTTTTTTTATATAAAATCCTCCTCATGGGCAGCTGATCAGCACGGCTGCATCTCTGGCTGGGGTCGGTCTGTGTAGCTGCATCCAAGTGGATTTATCTCTGCTGCTTCACTCCAGCTCACAGTCTGCCTCGTCTATTTTCCCATTCTTATACTGAGAAAGCTCTTAACTCTTGTTGTGGTGCTGATATTTTCACAATGAAAGGGTTTAAAGCCAGACTGGCTGCTGTAAGTGATAAACATCTTCATTTGGGAGGGGTGTTGGCGTGTGAGGGGGCAAGGAGGCTGTCCCAGTTGGAGCTGGGGGGCCACAGCCATGGATTTCAGTGGTTGAGACCTTTCAGGCTGCAGCCCTTCACATGTGCCCCCTCTCACATCCCAGCATCTCGCTGCTTTGGACACGGTTTCTCTGCAGCTGGAGGTCTCTGCTTCTCCCAGCTCGCACCCCCAGGCTTGTGTAACTCAGCTATCCAGTATTCTCAAAGGGATTTTTCCTGTCTCCTGTTTTTTCCTCTCATAGGCAGGCAAATCGCATTCACCTAAAGTTTTCTATGTGAAAAACTAAAGTAATTTCCTTTGAAGGTTCATTTGAGGCTTGTTAGCTGATGGGGAATTCTGGTTCTCTTCCATCGCCCTTCCCAGGCACTTCCTCTGCATTCCTGGCTGTGTGTCAGTAGGAAATGCAGGTGCCTGAACCTTTCTGCTGCTGGCACCCATCGCGGTGGGAGAACAACAGTGCAAAGCTGTATGCCTTGAATACTCAGCCCAATGATTTCCAAGATCCTCCCAGCATGGAAGGTTTGCAGCTCCCAGATGTAGATGCTAAACAGTCTTGAAAACAGAAACCGTTTCCCTATAGATCTATACAATATCTAGGGTCAGGTCCTCACGTGCTGTGAGCCAGCGTAGCCTTGGGGACATAACAAATGGTTGCTGTGTCTTGTTGTGCAAGGGGACACTTCCACAGTGTTACAACCCAGGTTTTCCTTGTTGGATGTGTGATCCCTCCTTGGCTGACCCACTCACTGAGAGCAACAGGACATTTTAGGTGGGTGGGTACAGACAGACACAAGTTCCAGGTGATCTGTCATGTACAAATGCCCCCCAATAATTTTGAGCTGTAGGAAGGACCTTTCTGGCTCATTGGAGGTGCCTGAGAGGGAAGTTTCTGCGTGAGGCTGGAGCTGAAATGGGATTGAGATGTGCTGAGCGCACGAAGGGGCCCCCAAACATTTTGTGTATTGGCTCTGGTCCAGCCCACATGAGCCTTCCCGTCAGCGCGGCGTTTCGGAGCAGGCCAGCAGAAGGGGTGGGTTGCTCCTGATATTTCCCAGGCATTCTCTTTATAGTCACAGAAGACAAAATGTATTTGGTTTCTAATGAGAGAGGGATGTTTCGGAGCATAATGAAGTTCTTGCCTTTGTTTAGCTTTTCATAGCCCAGCATTATGTGACATATAAAACCACCCCATTTGTTTCCCATTACCTGTAAGTGGATTCCCCCATAAGACCACCACGGAGCAGATACCATCAAGGAGGCCAGCTCTGCTCCCCCAGTCCTGCCTCCCAGGCTCAGCTGGATCCCCAGCCCCATCCCACCTCACCACAGAGCATTAACCTCTGGGTGATGCTGGGTTCATGCAGGACCTACCCCTTGCAAATGTAACTCACACTTCCTAGCACGGTGCACCCTGTATAGGCACCAAGACCCATTACTGTCCCCAGACATGTCACTGTTATGCCACAGCACATGTTTAGTCCTAATTTCCATGGGTTGTTTTCATCTAGAGCCGCCCCATACTCCACCCGGCAGCCCAGCTGGATGTGTAAATGCACACAAGCTTTTGGAGTCACTGCAGGTGTATTTGCTTTGCTGAGAGCAGTGCTTTGTCTCCTCCAGAAACACAACACACCTTTGCCATAAAACATGGTCCCAGTGAAAAAACATCATGTGGTGGATGCAAGTAGGGTACTGTGGGCTTGGCCTCCTAGTGCCAGGAGAAGGTTTGGGGGCAATAGTTCCTGTTTCGATAGCATCACCCACCTGCATCCAACAGCTGAGCTGTGGGGAGTGTCTGGGGCATGGAGCAGTTTGGTGGCTCCTGGCTGGTGGCTGCCCAGACCCCCCAGGTGTCCCTTTGAGCCACCCCCAGCCCTGCTCCATCCCCCTGCCCTCCTGCAACTGCAGGTGAGGGGGGGGAAAGCTGCCAGCATGACCTGGCACCAGGAAGGAGCTGATCCATCCCCTTCCTGACACTGAAGGGGTGAGACAGAGAGAAGGAAGAGCTTTTCTTCACAGCTTGCAACGCTGAGATGTGCAGAAATGAGGCGACCTTACAGAGGCCTTTGGGAGCAAAGGCAGAGTGCATGGCTTTCAAACTGCATACAGAGGGGTCCTTTCTGCTCCCCTCTGGCTGGCTGTAGGTGCATCTTGGCAGTGTCACACCAGAGATGTCCCCAGCTCCTCTCCCCTGGCACTCTCCCAGTTGGGTACTTCGAAAGCAGGTGAGGAATGGAGGATGCTGTGATGGAGTTTTTCCACGTAAAAGCTGCTTGCCAGAGCTTAGGGGCTGCACTGGGTCTTCCTTTCCTTCAGAGTCTGGAAGCCACGTTAGGAGCCCCTGCTTGTCTTCGTGGGTAATAACACAGTCCCATATTTCTTCTGCATTTAATGAAGGGATTACACCCTAAAGGTGTCAGTACAGAATTCCTGAGCTGCTTCAGACGTGCCAATGCTTTCTTCACAAATCTCTGGTTCCCAGCAAAGGTAGTGGTAAGCCATCTTTAGCTTGCCTGGCTGGGTTGAGGCCCTAACTGGAGTTCGCTTTGGGTTAACCCCAAGGAAACCTGTTGATTTCAAAGTGTGGAAGAAATCACATGTTCCACTTCCTCCAGTTGCCAAGGGTAAAGCTGGGAGGATATATTTTTTTTCTTAGCTTTGGATTTTTGCTTTTAAGCTCTAGGTCTGGGTGCTCATGAGTGCACATGTGCTGGTGTACACTGTTGGTGTGATGCTGGTGTTAACAATGAGGAGGAGGAAAAGCAATTTGATCCTGTTAAGAAAACATGTTCCCACAGCTCTTGGTGTATCTTGTGTATCTGGACTTGAACTCATTTGATCTTGATTAATTTGACTACTGACTGTACAGCTGTAATTGAATTCAGGGCAGCAGCAATGCTCTACAGAATCTGGGTTTCTAATTAATTCCAATAAATGTTTCATTTGGACCTTCTGCTTGGATGTATCAGCTCGTCCTTACCACAGTGACTGTCAGGAAGAATGTGCAGCAGCTGAAATCCAACCTACATTTCCAATTAGTGCCATAGATAATGTCTTGTGAGAGATTATTAATCGAGACCTTGAAGGATATATTCTCTCTGTGACCGGTTTATAAACCTGCTAACTTATAAATTAGCTAATTGTTAATCAAATCTTTGCATGAGGGACACATGAGACAGCTTCTCCTGTGCTGAGCATCAGCCAATTCCACACCTAAAGAAAACCAACCTCCCCTCAGACCCCCCCATTTCAGACAGCAGAAGTAATCCAAGCTCCTTGAGTTATTAAAGTGACAGAGGGGGACAGCCCTGAGTTGGCTGCTGCTGGCAAGCAGCACAGTCCCAGGTTGTGGGACCCGAGAGCATCTCTGGCCTCACTGGAAAACACCCAGAGATCCACAGAGAGACAGAGCAGCACCTTAGATTGCTGCTATTGTGATAGTTACTGCTGCTCAGGGCATAAAACCCCTCTGAAACAGGCTCTTTGATTTGGAGTCTGCCCCCAGAATAAACCACGGTGTTCTGGGTTCTCAGCTCATTTAGGGACTCCACAAAGAGAAGCAGTAACATTAGTTGTATTTTATTTTTCAAACAGGCTCTGAGCTCCATAGGATTTGTTTTTTATTTATTCCTTGAGCACATCCTACAATTTTTTGCCCCTTTTCTACAGGACAGCAGCTGAAACTTCCCATACAAATCCCGGGCTGTGGAGTTTTGTGAGGCAGTGCCTGCTGTTACAGCAGCAGGCAAGCCAGGGATACCACTGGGGTTGTTTATATGGAATTACGTTAATTAATTGCTGAAGATATGCCTTGGCTTTACATCACTTCATTGTTATTGGGCTGTGCTCATCCTGGCTAAACAGGGTTTATTTTCAGCTGCTGCCCTCTCCCTCCCTTCCAGCTGTTCACGTCGCCTGCGCCCCAGCATGAAATACATGGGGGTGTTTTAGCCAGAAACCCCAAATTCCCATCACCACCTTCACGGTGGTTGCAGCTGTGAGTCCTGGCTTGGGACAACAAGTCCAAGAAGCTGAAGCCAGCGGTGCCCCAGCCCTGGGGAGCAGCGAAGGGCTGGAAAGGGCTGTTTGAATCGGTCCCTCGTGCAGCCATGGTGAGCATCTCACTCAGACTCTGTTTGCTTTAAAGTCTGGAGCGCGCCTCCGCTAACGAAGCTCTGCCAATTTGTCTCAGCTAAGCTCCTGGCCCCACGTGCTGATTGACTCAGCACTAACTATTTGTTTGGGGAAATCAGCCGTGGTTCTTAAATGTGGGTTTTTACTGGCAGAGGCAGCACATCGTCTGGGTTCTCACATGAAGCTGTTTAACCCAGAAACTCAGATGTGGCAGAGAGAACAGGCCTGGCCAAGCACCACGATCAGTGAGGATGCCTGTTTGTGTGGAAAATAAGCAGGTTCCTAAAAGGAGCCTGATGGAGATGCTCTGATGGAGATGGGGCAGGCTGGGGACTGCAGAGACACAGCCAGCCCTGGCTGCTTGCTGTGGAGAGCAGGGAGATGCGCCCTTGCCCAGCATCCCTCCTCCCAATGGTGTTTGGGTACCAGTTCCTCTGCAGACATCATCCCCTGTACTAACAGCTCCATGTAGCTGGGCTGCTCCTGGTTGTGCTGAGTGCAGGGTGGTGGTGCAGGAGCCGGGACAGATCACAGCCCTTTCGCCTCACTCCTTCTCCTCCCTCCACTCCCCGTGGGACTCAGGGCTTCCTCCCCGTCCCCATCCTCACCCTTGTTCTCATCCTTGTCTTCATCCTTGTCCTCATCCTTATCCTCATCCATGTCCTCATCTTCACTCATCCTCAGCAGGAGCAGGGTGAGGGCTCCCCTGGTGATTCCCAGCCGCTCTCCCTGGGGCTGCTCCCTGCCTCTTTTTCCAAATTTCTCATTAGTGAAGTCAGGAGGATGCACAGAAACACACTCAACACAAAATCAGGAGCGCTGGGGCTGTTTCTGGTCTCCAAGGCGGACAGCAGATGTGAGCAGGGACTGCCAGCTCCTCTGATAATTTAGCGTAATAATGGGGTTAGCAAGGGCTGAATGGTTAATGTGATTGTGAACAGGACTAATTACCCCGCCGGAGCCTTGCCACGAACACTTTAAGCCCAATGAAACCAGACTGGCCCAGAGTGACATCCACTCATTGTATGGAAATGACCATAATGCCTTGTGTGTTTACTGCCAAGCCTGTGGGGTTTGGGGTTATTTCACAAAATATGGCCCCAGCTGCTCTCTGCTGCCTGGCACCACGTCAGGAGGCCATGGAAAACCAGGAATCCCGCTCCACAGGCTTTTAGAAAGGAGGTAGGGGAAGGAATGTCAACATAGGGTATTTTTTTTTTTACAATAATGTCTTGATTATGCAAGCAATTTGATGGATTTCGCATGATTTTTATTTCCTGGCTACAAACAGGGGACTGTTTTAGGGAGGGAGGGTGCTCGTAAAGCCTCGCCGCTGTTTGTCCCTCTGACCTCTGCGTTACCCCCACTGTGGCTGGGATGGCAGATGTATATCCACGCACTCCGAGGAGGGAGATTAAAGGAAAAGTGACTCATCCAGCATGAAACCCCCAAGGAAAAGGAGAAAATAATCCTCTTGGATGGAGAGAGGTGTCAGACCAGAGGTTGAACTTTGGCCATTCACTGCCTTTTCTCTGGACTGATGTAAGGGTCATCCACGGATCCTTTGGGGTAGACATCTGGACTGACTCCCCAGAAGCACAGGAGCTCAGGAGGGGATTTGTCTGGCTGTAGGCTGCTGACATCCATCCACGCGTAGGTCCCACAGGGAACAGTCTGTCTCCAGTGGAAGAAAAATCCTCCAGCCCTGAGTGCCCTTATCGAAAGGCAACGCAATAGGCGCTGCCTTGGCTTCTGCCAAGGACAGACAGCCTGTTTATCACAGCTGGAGAAGACCCAAAGCTAAAAGAGGCTGCAAATTCATCTGAGGGAAACGTCCCAGCTCAGTGGGGACATGTAGAGAGAGCACACAGAGTCACCAGCCCCGGGTGATGGACACACAGCACCATTCTGGAGCATAAGCAGGAGAGCTTTAGAGGAGACAAGTGAAGGAACCAGCCAGTGTGGCTGTGTGTCATGCATACTGATCCTTTCCTGGGGCAGAGCCTGGAAGTAAATGACTTTTCTTTGACAGTTCCACTTGTTGGTGTGATCTTGCAGTGTTGGCAGGCTGTAACTGAGGTTTGAAATTGGACTTCTCCCTCTTGTGCTTTTTGTTTAAAATAAATCTGCCTTTATTTAAGGAGCAAAAGTGGCATTGACAGATGTCTGTGTGTAAATCAGAGCTTTACTGTAACCTCTCTGGGCTTCATCCTGCGAGTCCCCGTCCTGTGCTGTGGGTGTGACAAGTAACAACCCACCTGCAAAATTCCCCACGGTGGTGGGAGCAGCTTGAATTATGTAACTATCCCAAGACGGGTGTCTGGAGAACACCTGGAGAACCTGATGATGTTAAAGGACTGACTGCCACGGAGCTGTGACAACAGAGCTGAGCACCACCGCACGTGTCTGGTTTCCAGCCCCTCTCCATGGATTTCAGCGCTCCTTCACCCCGAGCTGAGGGCGGAGGGGAAATCGCATGATTGTATGGAAAATACCAATAATGTTGTTGAGTTTCGTTGCCATGGGAACGGGAGCTCGGACCAGAAACACGGCACATGGGATGGGGAAAAGCTGCCTGTGGTGGAGGATGCCCAGAGTTCTGTCTTTAAACAATGACATCGCAGAAGAATGAGACTCAAAAGGCCAAGAGCTGTTCTCTGGGTTAGTCTTTCATTTCTTTTGACCTTTAACTATAAATCGTTCCCTCTTATGTCTGTCTCATAATATAATCTCGTATTGTACGTGATTTTTCATGGACTTGCATTAATAAATGGGACTATGTATTGCCCTTTCTCTCTCTGTGACTTTCAGCGAATAAAATGCTTCACCAGGAAATGAAAGGCTCCTTTCGCCTTCAGCCCACATAAACATCTCAGTTCGAACGCAGGAGGCCTTCTGCAGTCTGTGCCCAGATGTTAGATGTAACAGCTTCTCATCTTTCAGTCTTATCGCTAGGTTGCTTTTATTTAGGAATGAGCGGGGGTTCAAAGAGGAGCTGAGCACTGCTGCGGATAGCAAGCACATCTGCAGCTGTAAAAACGCCAGGCCATGGAGGAGAGGAAGGTCAATCCGCCCCACACGTGTCCTGCAGGCAGCAGGACTCTGCCGAGCTCCCTGTTGCTGATGGAGGTTCCAGGGCTGGTTCCCCAAACGGAGCTCAGCATCACACCCATCTCCAGCCCTAAAGTCCTTTCCCAGCAGCACCTACCAGGATCCATCCACTCTGTGCAAATGTTATCACTGGTCCAATTTGATTAGAACCAAACTATGGACTTCTGCAGCTCGGCAGTGAGACCATGGCAAGGAACCAGCTCCCATCCACTCTTCATTGGCGCATTTCCACCTGCACAAACCCCAGGCAGGCAAGCACAAGGCAGTGATGCTCCAGTTCAGCCACTGCCCCAGCACAGAAAACTCCCAGTGGGAAGTGGGTTCCCAACAGCCCCCATGAAGGACACTCAAAAATCACTGTTTCTTCAAAGCTGGTGGGAATCCAGCCTTCTGCTGGCTTGCACATCTGTGATGTGTCACCAAAAGGCGCAGCCAAACATCATATCAATAGAGGAGGAATAAAGAGCTTGAGCTAGCATGGAGGAGCGGTTTTCCCAAGGCAGGGTGGGGTGGTCACACCACAACTCCCTCAGCTTTGAGCCGGAGGCCCGTGACGGCGGTGCTGAGCAAGACCTCGGCCAGCTGAGTCAGCCTTATCGGCCGGGGCCGTGCAGGAGGGAGCGGGGTTATGGATGGGCTGTCAGGCCCTCCCAGCGGGGCCTGCCTTTATTAGGTAGCGTCACAGCTGCTGGCTGCTTTCCACAGGAGTTTTAAAAATGCTTTTAAAAAATCTTGTTGGGAGGGTGCATTAAACATGCTGTACTGCGGGGAGAAGCAGACCCAGCTGACAGGAGTGTCTGCACAGGACTGACGAAATTCCTCCTCTATTTTTAACATCCTCCCTGCCCTTTGCACTTTGTGCCTGGGTTAGCTTGCAGGACTTGGGCTAAGTTCCTTTTTTACTTGCTGTCTGAAGGATTCCAGCCCTGGCTCCTCTGCTCTCTCCCAGGGGTTGGAGGTTACACGTGGACTCTGTGTGTGTGTCAGGCTCTGCTTGTGCCAAACCAGCGGCTGAGGGCGGCCACACTCTAGGCTGCTGCGGGGAGGGAAGGCCTGACCCAAGGTGGTGGGTGGTAGGTCTCCCCATCTAGGCAGTGCTCTAGGATGTTTGCTGGTGACTTCTCCTTCTTCATAATTCATCCTCAGCTTCCTTCCGGCCCTCCTCCTGCAGACACCCCAAGCCCAAGGCCAGGAGGGCACAGGGCACTGCCGCAGAGCCCTTTGCTGGCAGTGGCTCCATTGTGACCCCAGGCATGCACAGCCTGTGCTGCACAGGGTTACAGAGCTGGGACTGGCAGTGCCTGGCTGCAGGGAGACGAACTGATGCTCATCTCCCAGTCAAAAGAGGGGCAGGCATGCAGGGTAAAGTCCAGGCAGCAATACGGTGAACTTTGGTGTCAATCCACTTCACCTTCCTTGAGAAAGTGTCTCTAAGACCATGCAAAGGAATAGTCCTGCTGTGTCTCGATGGCTGTTTCAGCCAGCAGCCTGCGATGCAACTCCTGGCTGCTGGTGTGAGGTCAGACGCAGAGCAGCTAAGGGCGGCCTCCTGCTCACCTCATTTCCCACCCAGAGAGCAGCTGTGCCAATTGAGGTAAATTACTTTCGAACCAGGCTCTTTCAGGCCACACAGTTTCTGTAGGTCCCCAGGGGGAGAGCCAAAGGGGAGTGCATTCTTTCCTGCTGGCTCGTTTCCTGGCCACCCTGGCGAGGTGGTGACAAAGGCCGCATTTAGCAGGAGCCGTGGCAGCAGCTGATGGCACCCGGACATAGCTCTGCTTGTGCCAGTGATTCAGAGGCCGTCACAAGCCATCGTCCCTTCAGAGCCAGCTCAGTGTCCTGCACTGACAGCCTGGTGGGAGCTGGTTTCCTTCCCAGCTGAATCAGATTAATCCAAAATAATTCTGTTATGATCAAGAGAGTAACTGTGGCATTCCCTGTCCCAGGGTGACTGGGAGCGCATCAGTCCCACCAACTCTGTGTTCACAGTCAACCTGCTGAGTCAATCCCTGGTCAGTATTTGGGTATGTTTGGTGTTTTTCAGGACAAGGTGAGGATCCTCGGGTTTTGCAGAACATACTTCTATTCTTTTACTTGAAAAGAAGGATGGCACGCGTCCTGAATACTGAGTTACCCATCGTTTTCCAGTCAGGTTATAACAGAACCATTGGAAGCATTAAATCTACTTTTCTGGATTTTGTGCCTGAGTTACTTTGCTGGTACCCAAACCACGTACGGAATCGTGTTAACAGCCATTGGCATGATGTGGAGTGAAATACAGTGCTCACATGTGTAATCACAACAAAACATGAAGGCATACTAAAGAGTCGTGTGAGGTAACAAGTACTTGTATTTCATCCAGTTCTGTCCAGACTCTTCCCATTGGGAATAAGGTTTTTACCATGGCCATGCCGAGCCAGGATGACTCCGGGGCTGGGGGAATAGATTTGTTCTGAGCTCTTACAGCAAGAAACATGTTCATCATTTTAGTGCTCTCTTTCAGCTGTGGAAGCTTTTAGGCTGGGGATGTCAGGCTCAACAAGGCACCCAGTCCCTCACCCTGCTCCAGCACGGGGAAGATCTGTTTGATCCCGCTCCTTCCTGAAGACATCAGCCCAAACCCGCCCTGCTTGCAGGAGCTGCACCCGCAGAAGCTTGATGTTAAAATAATAATTTAATATTAAGCCAACAATTTCACCTCTTCCGCTGCCAGCAAAGCCTGATGCCTTTACCCCCACACAGCCTTGGCCGGGGGGGTCCCTCCAGCCCAAGCCTCTGCCCTCCTCCCGTCCCGTCCCGTCCCGCAGCTCCCCGCGGCAGCCGAGCCCCGCGTCCCAGCCCGCAGCAGCCCAGGCTCGGCGTGCTCCCTCCCGGCCGCTCCGGGGATCGCAGCCCAGCAGCCGCCGGTCCTGCGCAGCGTGGGTGGGTGTTTTTCCCTGCCCCTGCTTAGGGTGGGAGCTGATGCGTCAGCTGGAAGAAGAGCCGAGAGGTCTGTGCCCCCGGGAAGGGGAGAGGTTAGAGCTATCTTTCCCCAGGACAGACCTCAGCGAGGCACTACTCCTGGGCAGCTAATAAAATATTACGAAGCTTATTTAATCGTGCCCTTGAGGGAGGGGGTTGTAGGCTGCCAGGAGCTGGGGCTGAGGGAGAAGAGCTGTGACACCGTCCCCCCGGGAGGAAATGCATTCAAAGCCCCAGGAGAGCTGTGACATCTTAGGGACATTCCCAGGGGTCCCGCGGAGATCTGGACTGCAGCATGGCCAACCTCATGTTAGAAACCACAGTGCTGCCTTGGGACGGCTCCTGTGGAATAAACAGGTAATGCTGCCAGTCAGAGGTGTGAAAAGGCGTTTTGCCCGGCCAGATGGCTCCAAGAGAACTTTCCAGTAGCCCCAGAGTGTCCTTTAATTTCCTGCACTAAAATGATGCCTCAAAGCAATGCGGAAAGGGCAGATCCCAGGGCATAAGGCCCTGCCCGGGGCTGGGCAGCCGTGTTCCCTGGGCTGCCCTTCCCGGCGGGCAGCGTTCCGGCAGCGTGTGCCCTGCGGTGCCAAACCAAACCTATGCCACAAGCTGCAGCTGTAAAGAAAACCCAACACAAATACTAGTTTTGCCCAGGGTGATTAGTTTAATTTTTGGCTCCTCAGAATCATTACAGGGATGTTATGTTAGGCCACAACACCAGGGGCAGATCCACAGCTAATTAAAAGTAGCTTCATCTCTCGAGGCTTGAAACTTTGCTAATTAAAGAAGGGTCATTCTCTTGAAATTAGTAGGGTTTGCAATTTATACCAGCCAAAGAGCTGTCTGTGGGGCTAAGGTTACTTTTCTCATGACAGGTTTCCACTGTCACACCCATCTAAGCCAGCTCCAGCAGACCGGGAAGGTGAACGAAGATTTAATTTGTGGTATTTTAATGTGCTGCTTGAATTAGAAATGAGAAAATACAATTTCATTTTCTTTTGAATTTCCATCCAGCTCTAGAGAAAGGAAAAAGCCAAGGGATGACTTTTATGCTTACAGCAGATACTGTTACTTAGCTTCTTGGTTGTATTAATGCACATTTGCCAAAGATATTATTTGCCTGCATTAACCACGCAGCTTTAAATCTTCATTAACCAGAACAACTCAGCTCAGTAATTGCTAAATAGAGCTGAAGATATATATAACAAAGAGCAGACTAGGAAATTAAAACACAGAGCTATATCACCACAATTATACCAGGACTTAGAAACATGCCCATAAAGAACCCTCGAGCCTGCTCAAACGCCAGAAGTCATTAACTGTAGGTACTCTGTACAGATACAGATTAACATTGCTTGTGGTTGCAGTTTAAATCCTTCGCCTGTCTACATCTTCCTTTCTCTTTTTGCTGATGCTTTTATAAGGAAGAATGCATCCTGTCCTGTTTCAAGCTCTTTATTCCGATGTGCTTAGAAAAGAAGGAGCTGAACGGTGCTTCCCCCCCCAACGCTCCGTACCGCAGAGCCAGGCATTACGGGAGACGTCTCCGACTCCTACACTTCCCCTGCATCATGCCAGAAACAAGTTGCCCCCATCACAGGCAGAGCAAGGAGAAGTATTTGCTCTGAAACAACCCTGGCAAGTGCAAGGTGCAGATTTACATACAGAACTGAGCGTGGGTATATGTTGAAGATGTGCTTTCCCCTCCAGCAGCTGAAGTGAAAGGAATTCATGGCGTTACTTCATACCTTGCCCTATCTCACGTGGCATCAACTTCAGGTCCTGCTCATCACTTGTGTGCATATTATTGATATATATTGTTATTATATCTTCTTATTTGTGTGAAGAGAGCCAGCAGCTGCGTGGTGTTTAATTGCTGGCTGGGGTGAAGCCACGCCATACCTCTACATGAATGTCCACTCTCAGGCATTCACTGTTTGCTTATGCATACAGTGCACACACTGTACTACTTCTGCTGCTGGGGAAGGCATAAAGATCCACTGTTCAAGTCAGCCAAATATTTTTAAAGTCGAGTGATGTGCCAGGAAGGATTTCTGGAACTCCAGAAGTTATCAGCTCCACCGCTGCATTTTGCTAAGCAGATGGTCCTGCTCAGGGGAAGGGTCAGAACTCAGGCTGCCAGGGTTGCCCTGCTTCAACACAGAAATGGGAATTCCAAAAAGACCCTTTGCAGGAGCAATTCCTGATGGGACAGAAGAGGAGAGGCCTCTGGGAAGAAGATGGACCCCAGCACCCCCTAATCTCATGTGCACATAAACCATGAATGACATGGAATACAGATGAAGGGATGTCATGTGTGAAGGATGAGAAGCTGAAGAACCCAATGATCTGCAGATGGAGGCAAGACATGTTCCCTTTGCTAGCTCATTGCTGGCAGGCCTGGAGTTCGCAGGGGAACATCATTCTGTAGGAGTGGAGCTTAGGCCTGCGATCAATCAAATTGAGGAAGGATGCTGTCATCCTCCCTAGGATTTTCATTTTGAGATCTGAGATTTCAGTGTCTCAGCCCACAACTAGTGAGTCCTCTGCATGAGCACTGTTCCTCAGCTGGGTTCCCTTCTAGGGTGTCTGTAAGGATACGTTGTGTGCAAAGAAGGGATGTGAGAAGTGGAACAAGTAAGGATATGGAGCTGATAGCACTGGGCTAGTCAGCAGCACAAGCTCAGGGCTGCTCTCTTCCATACAAGAAAAGATATGCAATGACCCTCTCCTTGTTTCTGGAATTTCCTCTGGATAACCACAGCTCGGTTCCATGTGGAAAACCCACACATGTAGAAGGAGCTATGCCCTGCTGATGACAGCCATCCAAAGTGCAGTGACTGCAAATTATCCTCTCTGTGGAGAGACAAAATTTAGTTCTGATCTGGCTTCAGCCTGCTTCACTATGTGGCTTTTTTAAGGTCTGGCTTTTCATCCGCTAATTAGTAGCCTAAATAAAATGCAGGTTGAACTTTTTATTTTTTTTTTTCATGTTCTTGTAATGTCTTTTACCCATGTTTCTTAAGTACATCTTTCCCTGGACCTAAAAGGAATAATGTGTCCGGCTGGCCTTTCCTATTTCTGGATTTGATTTATGCTGGAGTCGGCGAAAGGATGACTCACAGAGCCTGTTTTATGTTGGCCGCTCAGGCTTGTGCAAAATCTGTGTTAAAACCCAGGGCACGCAGGGAGGAAGGTCTGCACAGTGCCATGTGGGATGACCTGAGTCCTCATCCACGCTCCCTCTTGGACTTTGTGCTTCTCCTCCACGAGCCTCTACGTTAAACATGGTGCAAGGCTAAAGCTCCTGCAGGTTGATTCCAGAGCTTCGGCTGGGATGGTCTGGCTGCCTTACTACAAAGCCTTTGTTTCTATCTGTTTTTAACAGTGAAAAATGCTGCTGTGAGGTGAGCAGCAAAGTCAGATGGGCAGTGCTCAGCAGCTCTCTGCTTGCCAGCCACCCCTGCACATTCCCCATTGCTTACACCCCGGGGTGTGGTGACACAGGGAGATGAGAATGTGTCTGTCTGCCACAGCTGGAGCTGCTGCTGAACCTTGCTGCAGCTATCGCATCTTCCCTTGGGTTCCCTTAGTTCAAACAGGGAACAGGGTGATTCATCATTCCTGCTAGCCAAGTTTACAAAAGAGCTTACTCATTTGCTGAGGAGGGGGGCGAGCTTTGATTGAAAAGCCTACAACATGGAGGTGAATTGGAAAACGTTCCAACCTGGCCAGTGCCTCCTAAGCATGTAAAGGATCAGGGCTGCAGTTGCTCAGGCCTTCACAGAGCCACCAACCCCAAGTGCCCATGGACAGATTTCAGAGCAGAACTCCAGAACATCATTTACAAAAGCTGCCTCACTCCCTGTGAGCCCCTCCAATGCTTTGCAAGGGTCATGCATCCCTACATCCTCTGGTTCCTGTGGGCATCTCTGGACAATAGGGAAAATCTAATTAAAATATAGGCAGCTTCACTTTAAATAAGAAGGGGGAGTGTGTCTTTCCTCCTCCTTGCACTCAGACACTTCTAATTCTGTATGGGTGCACTTAGAGCGTTTTAAATAAGCTAGTCAGGCAACTACTAGTTATTTCTATGTTTGCAGGAGATTGAATGACCTTGTGAACGTGCAGCTGGGCACGGTTCAGAGCGCTGCCAGACCAGCCTCGGCTGTACCATAATTACGTTAAATAGGAACACGAGCCGTCGGATTCCTCCCCGGGCTCGTCTTCCCCACGCTCCTGGCGAACCCAGCCTCAGCTTCCCAAAGCTGGCACGGAGACAGCTGGAGCTCCTGCTCGGTATGACAGACCTTTTCCATCCGCACGCTGCCTGCTTATCTCACGTTAACTCTCCTCTAGCTTATCTGCAGCAGAATTTAACAAATAAATCCCAGCTTTTCGTTTCTCTTGGTTGCACTTTGGTGTCCTCAAGGGGTACAGTCTTGAATAACGCTGACTGCTGCCTGTAGCCTCGCTGCTCTGCTCAGCTCGGCTGTGCACCAGTGTCAGCGGGGCTCAGGACTGTGCAGGACCGAGCTCCCAAGCCCATATAAATGTAAAGAGCGTTCTGCCTGTTCCAGAGGAGGATCCTGGCACAGGTCTGGCTGCTCGGGAAACCTTCTGAGCAGGAGTTTGTTTGCAGCCAAGGTGTGCAGGGTTTGTCAGAGGACAAAGCATGGTAAAGTTGCCGATGCAGCATCTCACACGCTGTGGGTTTGTTGAGCCTGCGCTGGGCAGCCCTGTACAGAGACGCCTGAACTTGGCCTGAGCTGGCTGCTGGACAAATTTACTTGCAATCCAGAGAGCAGATACCAAACAGAGGAGTGTGTGTGCGTGTGGAGCAGTGGGCTGGGAGGGATGTGGCACTGCACGATGAATCTGCAGGAACCTGGCATTGCTTTTCGTTGCTGTTGTGTGTTGTATGACTGGCTGTGTAGCCTTTTTCCCACCTTTGGCCAGTCTTGCACCTCAGTCCCACTTTTCCTGGTGACGAACCATGTTTCTCTAATGCTCAGAAGGCTTCTGATTCCAGATGGCTTCCCTGACAAGGGAATTTTGCTATCAGCAGATGCTCAGTGAATTTGCTGTTAGCTGGGCACTGAGTAACACCAGCACTGACAGGTACAGCCATGTCATCTGCACCCACCCTCTTGCTCCATTCTTCTGCCCATCATGTACAATGGAGTTTGTATTTCCTTTCTAAAATCCACCTGCACATAAAGGAAGACTAATAATAAGGTGGCACTTCAGCAGACCTCTGTAGCGTAGCATGATCTTCTAGCAATGGGAGATGTAAAGACACCAGTCAGACTTTTGGCCAGATCTTTGAACAGCACAGGAAGGACACTGACAGGACTCAGGTTTTTCCATTCTTGCCCTTCTGGGATCTGGTGTGATTACTTTTTCATTCATAACACACAACGGAAGAGCAGCGGGCACACAGCTAAGTTTAGAATTAGTTCATGTATGAGGCTTTTCTACACATGTACTTTTTATCTACATTTTCAGGGAGAAACCTGAGCTCCACCAAGGGCTGAGAGTTCTGATGTCCAGACACATCCCTGCCTCCTCTGCTCTGACTCAAAGCATTGTTTTATGGGAAATACTACACTGTGCTATCTAAGTACTGTTAGCTAGTTTTCATGTTTCCTCTGCTAAGATTTCAGATAGAAGTCTTGTAATATGAGAGACAAGGGGGCATCCAAAAACACTTGTGTGTGCATCTGGCAGCCAAGCTCTCTGCAAAGGGACTTTGACTCTGCTTTTAAGGAAGGTGAGAGCTTGAAACGCTCTGAGGTTACTTGATTCTCCCAGTTTTATACTGGATCTCCATGTCACAGCTCCCCAGGTGCCAGCTGGGGTTGTGCTGAAGGGATATCAACCTGGATATCAACCCCCAACTAGTATCTGGGAGTATCAGATGTTAGAAACCACCTCCAGCCATTGCCCTCTCCTCTCCATGGACCTGAGCAGCGTCTCCTCCTTCTTGTCTTCTATCAGAAATCTCTCTCCTCCATTCCAGGGGCAGAAGCAAAGGAGCTGGTTTTAACCTTGGACATGCTCCTAGTGCCAGCCAGGGCCGCTCTCCGCACTCAGGAGTTTAATGTAAAAGAATTTAAAGGCCAATATAGATAAAGCAAAACTGGTATTTTATAGAACAACAATTACTATAGTATTTAGAAACACTGGTCAAGGCTCATTGTGGTAATATATCAGATGGTCTATATACACTGTCAAAAGGACTGCACAGCTGGCTGTTCACATGAGAAAAGACAGATTCCTGTGTTCCCTCCACAAACACATTTTTTGTCCTTTCCAGTAAAACAGAGGAGGGAAAAAAAATCTGTTTCTCCATAAAAGCAGAAAGTCTGTAATGAAAGTAGGTTAAAAACAAAGGAGCATCAGAACTGAGCGAGGAATCTGGCTCTGAATCACATCGTTGTCTCTGAAGATTAATGCTGTTTTTACAGTCTCTAAAATGCATTCACCTCTTTTAACACCATCAGGGGCTCACAGATCTCTTCTTCCATTGACAGTAATGCAGTCTTTTCTAAATATACGATGGAAATTAACTTCACCCAAATAAATGCTAATGTACAAAGTGTGTGTGCAGCGTATGGAGCTCTGTTAGGATGTCCTGGCGACTGACAGGCGGGCCCTTTTATTATGATTTACGATATTAGAAGTCACTAAAAGCTTCAGTGAAATTGCACCCTTGTTAGATATTTATTTCCCTACTTTCCACTTTCTTTATGGGTTCTGAATGGTAAGTCATCTTCTCAAACCTTGCTTTTTCAGTCACATTTTGCTCTATCTCTGTTCAGCAAACGGACTTTGCGATGGTGGAGTGAATCTGGCAAGCAGGAGGTAGGTTGTTCTTGGTGTCCTGTATGGCCTGATTCGGTTTCTGACTCCGTCTAGATTGACGACGTTATTTTTGGCTAAGGCAATGGTTATGACGATTGGCAATGATGATGGCTCTGAACTGGGTGTGAATACGGGTTTGTGTGAGGGAAAGTATACTAGGTGTTCCTGGTGAGCTGGGGAAATGATCCCTGGCTTTGTTTCCCTGGCTGAGTGTGCCCTCGCCAAGGGGCTGCCATGACGCCATGATCCGCAGCCGGCCATTCCTTGGCGAGGCCCAGGCTGCCGGTGCCAGCACGGAGACCAGGTATGCCTTCCCTGACCCCTCACACCCAGCTCGTATGTTCCCGTCCTGAAATATTTCTCTCATTTCCCTTTGAAACGCCATTTTCCTCTCCTTGTGAGGCTACCTGCCACCTGTGGCTCAGGGGGATTGGAGATACCCTAAGGGGAGCCGGCTCTGAGGCAGTGTGGGTGCTGCTGGAGCCGCAGGAACGGCGAGCGGGCAGGGAAGGCTCCCAGAGCCGGGCGGGCAGGTGTCAGAAAGCACCCGGGATGTACAGTGGGTGGTTAATTTCCCTGCGGAATCCGCTTTTAACCGGGACGCACGGCGTGTCCAGGGCGGGTCTGCCCCGACGGCCGCGCCTCAGGGCCCTGAGGTGAGCGCGGGCTCGGGGCAGCGGCGGGGGCCGCGCCGCCACTCGCGGCATTACGGCAGGAGGGGCGGGCCGGAGGGCGGGGCTTCAAACGTGGCGGCGGCTCAATAGGAGCGGGGCCGGGGCGGCGGCGCGGCTGGAAGCGCCGGGGCGGTTCTAGAAGCGCGGCGAGAGACGGGCTGCGCGCTGCCGGTGAGCCGCGCCGGGGCTCGGGCGGGGAGGGCGCGGCCGCCGGTGAAGCCGGCACCGAGGGGCTGCGGAGCCTCGGCGAGCCGTGCCCGGTGCCGCGGCTCCCTCGGGGCTGGCGGGAGCGGGGCGCGGGGAGAGCGGCGGGGCGCGGGGAGAGCGGCGAGCCCTGCCCGGCACGGAGCGCGGGGGTCCGGCCGGGTGCGCGTTCGGGGCAGCTGACTGGGAGGGGGGGTCCAGCGTTGAGGTGCCGCTCTTAGGAGCTCGGCCGGCCCCCGGAGGGAGCCGCTCGCTGTCCGCGGGTCCCGGGCCGCCGCTGCTCAGCGCCTGGGACAGGGCTAGCGGTGGGGGTAGGAAGCGGCCGCGGCCCCTGCGCCGCCTCCTCGCCGCCGGCCTCGGCCGTGGGGAGCCGGGAGCGGCGCTTCAGCGGGGCTGGCGGGCGCGTTCGCCGGCTTCTCGCAGGGAAGCCGGAGGGCAGAGTGCGTTTCCTTGCCCTCCGGGTTTAGGTGTGACGGGTGTTGCCACACAACTTGAGTCAGCTGCCTGTACGCGTGCTGCCAGCCCCGCTCCGCGGCGGGCCCAGGGATGCCTCAGGCGTCAGGAAGGTGTTCAGAGCGCGTTCTGCTCCGGGGTTAGCCGAGGGTTTGGTTAAAAACAAACAAAACCCGCCGGTCCTTGTTTTTATCCCAGCCCTGAGGTGTGTGGCTGAGCCAGAAGAGCTGGGCTGGTGGTGGGGGGCTGTGATCGAAGCCTCGGTGGAGGGTTGTGCAGCCGCGGTGGAAGGCAGGCTGGGGTGAGAGCTGGAGGCGCTGCCTGGGTGTTACCGCAGGGCTGTAGCTCTTGCCATGTCCTGGCCGCGCTAAATGTGCTTTTGACCACACAGGAATAACTATTTCGAGCAGCAAGGAGTGTCCTTGTAACCTTGGAGAAAGAGGGTGTGTAAATAAAGACTGGGTCTGGAGCTGTCTGTGCGATGGCTGGTATTCCTAGCCAGGAATCACCCCTGTTCCTCGGCAGTAAGTACCAAAGTTAGGCTTTCCCAGAAGAGGTTTTTGCAACTAAACCCTTTGCCCCTTAATTTTATAGGTGCTGTGTGAGGGTGAGCTGAGCTGGAAGGTCCCCGTGGCTGTCTTTACCTGGCTAGTGCTTCAGCTTTCTAGCATTGAGGACCTGGGAAATAAGCCTGAAGGTATTCTATAGATGCATCTAGCAGCTAATAACTACCATTTATTTTACAGGCAGACCACAGCTGTAAATGGCACTGCTATGACACCAACAGACAAGAATTTTGCCTCTTGCTTACGCCATAATTCCTTGAGATTAATGTTTTTCAATGTAGCACTTCCCAGTGCAGGAAATACAAACCCAGAGTATTACTATGTATTTCAAGGACAGTAACAGCAGAGGGAGCATGATGTACTAGTTAATACATGAAGTTTTTCATTCTAGGTTTAAGTCAGGAATCTGGTCTGTTTATAATTTCCATGCTGTGCATATAGGCATGCTTCCAAAGAAGCAAGCTGTAAACATGGATATTTTTCCTATGACTAGTTCCAGTTTGTGTATGGCTTTCTATATGTCTGAGAAATGAGGATGTAGAGTATGGCAGAGGGCATGTTCTAGGTGATCTTAGAATAGATGCAACTCCTGTATCTCTGAGAAGGTCTGATTTTAATTGCTGATACTGAAAGAAACAGTTCCCTGACAGTATGCAATTTTTATATAATAAAACCCCTCCTTTCTTAACAGGAAGAGGTTTTTTAATGCTGCATGAGCATATGGAAGGTTAAGTACTATGTACTAAAATTATGGGCTTTACATAGTACAATGCAGCCTGAATTCTAATGCTGGAAAAAAGCTCCAGTAGAAAAAGCCTGCATTCTTGCTGTCTTTGCTGATGGCAGGGGATTTAACCCTGGCCCATTTCATGTGGGATGAGCTTGTAGATGCTGCAGAGTAAGATGCAGGCAGACTTTACTGTGCCTTAGAATGGCATGAGTTTTCCTGCCTGCTGGAGTGCAGAAGGAATGTTCTTTGCTATGGTATCAAAATAAAAACTTGGGAGCTAATGAAAATGCTTATAGTTTCAGGGGTGGTTATGAGGAAGGGTAACACAAGCCATCCTCTGTTGGAGGGAGTGCAGCTTTGCATGGATGCTCTGTATCCTTCATGCGTGCAAATGAACAGCTTTTCCTCCTTTTGCTTTGGCTTGCCTTGAAAAGTACAGAGCAATCCTGTATTATTTGCTAGGCAATTATAATGGCTTTCAGATGCACATTAAGCCCTTTGGCAAGGAAGGTAGTGATGTTGGCATAAGCTGTTTGAGCAGTAAATCCAACGTGTGCTGCAGGAAGGGGCTGGGAAGCAGTGATTTGATGGCAAACAGAGGAAACCTCCTCGTGATCAGGCACCTAATGTGGCAGGGGAGCGATGCCTGTGCTGCATCCCTGGGTGTGACTGAGAGTCGGGGTGTAATTAGATGTGTGCTGTGCTGGCAGTGTGATGAATGCTCATGTGAAGGTCAAGATGTGGCTCCCTGGTCTGGTTGGGGCATGGACTGATGTTTAAATCCAAAGTTCTTTGTATCAGTGGAGTGGCTGAATGTCGCAGCATCTGAGTTCAAGTGGGTAATAGATTTTTTTGCCCTGGATTACTTGTTGCAAAAGTCTTCAGCCAACGGAGAAGGCTTGCTTTCTTAGGATAAAATCAGTCTGCTTTCTTACTGTTCAATACCTTTTAAACAGTTTTGTAGCAGGTATAATGTGCTAGGTGTCTTCTGGCTATTGGCAGGTGGATCTGCAAGACTTGAAATACAGCTAGAAGCTGCTTGTCTCTTGTATGCTCCTCTTACAGAGGTATTGAGAGGCTCTTTTTGGCAACATCCTGAAGGTCTGTTTACAATTCAGCCCATTTTTTGGCTTTAGATAAGTGTGTAAGCAATCTTGTGGTTTTTGTTGTCCTGTTTTCACTGAAATACAGCTAGTCTTATCTACAGCCACTGACACTGATAGAGAGTTGTTGCCTACTCTTCAAACTCTGTGGGAGAGAAAAGGGATGAAGCCAGCTGCACAGTCAGCTCAGTGCTTCTTGCTGTGTCTGCAAGCAACGAGACAGTGGGTGGAAGGCACTGGTGTTTGGAGAAGCCCCAGGTAAACCTGTCTCATCCCAAGAGTCCAACGTCAAATTGCTGTTTGAGGATGGACCATTCTTCAGAGCCTGGCATGTGGGCCTCAACTGTAGATGGGCCAAGAACCCATCTGTGGCCTGAGGTGACATTGAAGTAGTGATTTGCTTGTTAGATTTCACCATGGTACTTTAAATTTAGATGCAATGAGGGGCAGCTGTTCTAGCAGTGATTTTTCCAGGTGTCTTCAGCACAGCATAGACAAGCACAGAAGAGTCAAGCTGTAACCCTTATTTGTTGTTAGCTCCTAAGTTGTTGCCTTGTGGTGGTTCAGGAAAATGATCTATTAATTGGCTTTTTGACAGTATCTAATTATGAAACCTTATTCCTTTGTAGCAAAATGAGGGTATAGGTATTTAAGAAGGGAACACTAGGCCATCACAACTGATTGGAAGAAACTGTGGTCTGGGGGAACAAAACCCCAGCCAAAAACCTTGAAGAAATAGACAACTAGATCTGTTGGGAGCAATTAAAATTTGTCATGAAGGAAACATGTTGCTGGGAACATCTGAAGGCTGAAGATGCTGACAGCACAGTGATTTCTGCTGCCATCTGTGCTGTGTAACAGTCACAGGATGGTGTGGGTTGGAAGGGACCCCAAGGATCACAGACATCCTGCAGCAGTGAGTTGGCAGTGTGCTGACTGGGGATGGTACACAGGTTGAAGTATCCCATGCTTAGTGCTCTTTGCACTGTTGAGCTGTTATACCTGCTGTGGCTGTTGGCCAGCTGCATCACTGTCTTCAATGTGAGCTGTCTCAGAGTGCCTGTGAGGTAGTATTGGCTGAGTTGTGTGGGCTGGAGACAAGCACAGATTTAACCCCTGTCAGTGCATTTCTTTCTGATATGAGCCCTGGAAGATGTGGTCTGGGGATTTTCCCCCATCTTGTCTTGGGAAAGAGATGTGACCTTGTCAGTAGTTGGGAGCAGCTAAATCACACCCCAGTTCAGACCTCCCTGAAGGAGTCTGATAGCAAAGGGAGGGCTCTCATGCCTGGGTGGTGGGGTGGAAAAATACTGTGGGTATTTTCTGGAGCTCACGTGATCCCAACCAGAGTCCACAGTAGAGCTGGAGTCATGTCCTGGCCTGGTTTGCCCTAATAAGCAATGATCAGGGGTGTGACTGACTCTGTTAAGTTACATGGACTGGTCTTATGTCAGTTCCCTTAAATTCTTCTGTGTAAATAGTCTGCACAGATTTGGAGCCTGGATGACGGATTTGCTTTCCTTGGTCCCTGGTTTTGGCTAGGCTGTCAGGCACTTGAGCTGCTTCTGACTTGGTGTGCTCAGAACAAAACCTTGTCTGGGAGTGAAAACTATCCCCAGGAGCAAGCAATCAGCAGTGAGATCTGCTATTCAGTTAAAGAAAAAAGCTGCAGAATGTGAATCAAGTCCCCTTAGCACCATTGTTGTGCTTGCTGAGGCTCTCCTGTGGGGTGGGGAGGGGTTCAAGGTGTCCCTTCATCTTCAGCCTGTGTGGGTGGATGTGCTGCCTCCTGTCTAAAGGCTCTGTGAGGGTCATGCTCTTGTTCTGTGGCGTACAAAGGAGGCTGGAGCCTGTCAGTTGGATCAGAAGTGGGAGCCCTGAAGGGACCAGATGAGTAATAGGAATTTGTTTCCACTTCTGAAAGTCCTCCCTTTAGCTTGTGTGGGAGCTGGCTTGGATCCCTCATGCCTAGATATGAAGTTCAGAGTGGGTGAGAAACTGATAACAGGTATGGAGGTAACTTCTCTTTTATAGGTCAGGCCCATGTTTTTATCTTGATTAAGAATTTTTTTGAGACTTTATTTAAAGAATTCAGTCTGACTTGTGGAGAAAAATTCCCTCCTGGTCTATTTTGTCTAGAACCCTTTTTCTTCCCTCTGCCAATGCTCTCTGAATTGTGACAGCACACTTTCCAGTGGGAGCAATGATTCATTGAGGCCTTATGCTCCTATAGAAGTGTTTGTACAGTATCCACTTGGTTGGCTTTTAGCTGTGCTGGCTGGGCACGTTTAAGGGAAGGAGCAGAGTGAGTGTCTGTTACTGTATGCAGAGCAGTTCAGCTCTACCAACACTGCTGGAACAGGTTCTCACTCCAGCAAGAACTGTTTCTCAGGTAAGGCAGTGGTGTATGTGCTCATCTCCAAGGAGCATGGGGCCTTAGGATCCCATGCTGGTGGCACCTGAGGTAACCTGAGGTGCTGGGGAGGTATGGAGCTTGAATTCACTGGGCTGTCCCACAGCCCTAGCTCAGGGCAGCACAAACTACCTGCTGTAGCCCAAGGCAGGGCTGAGCCTGGTGGCTCTGCTCAAGCCTTCTCAGTCTGTTGCACAGAAATGTAGCTATTCTCACTAAAATGAAAGGAGATCCCAACTTCACCTGCCCAGCACAATGGGTTTGTCATTTGAAGAGGCTGCTGGAGAAAAGCCAGGAAGGCAGACAGTGTTTGTCCTACACAGCCTTCTCATCTGGCATTCCTGTGCAACTAGGATAAATAAAGCTCACTCTAAATGTTTGTCTCTGTAATTGAGGTAGGAGGTGCTATTGTCTCTTCTGTGCCTCTTACCCTGGCTGTTAGCAGGTGGCTTAGCTGTGGTGGGGTGAGCATGCATACACGTGTGTATGCACACACCCTTGTGCTGTCCAAGCATGTGGTTATAATGCTGTGTCCAGCCTCCTGCAATCCATTATTTGTGCTGGTTTTCTGAGTAGCAGCTGTGAGAAGAATGTGTACAAACAGTTGGGGAAGGCTGCAGCCAGGTGTCCAGCTTGTTCAAGCAAGAGCTGATTCCTCTATTTGCTGAGATTTCTGTTTATTGACTCAAGTACATCTGAGTGGGATGGCAAAGCTGTTAAAGATCTGCTATAAAGGCAAGCTGCTAGCTGTAGTAAGTGTTCTTCTTGGCAGATATCCTCAGCCATGAGAGAACATGGTGGGGAGGTGCAGGGCAGAGAATGTGGAGTTGTTTGAACTGGAAAATTCCCTTGTAATTGTTTAGCCAGGCTTTGTGTAGTGTGGCCAGAAAACCACTCCATGAAACGACAACAGACTATACAGATGGACAGTTGTGGCTTAATATATCCAAATTAATGTACTTCCCAACTGCTTTTGACTTGCCTTGTGTTCTGCTACATCACTTTGCTGTGGCTTTCAGTGTTGGCAGACCTCTGCGTGGCACTGTTCATTCAGCTCTGCTGGGTTCTCACGTTACCCATGTGCTAGTTGTGAGCTAACTGGAATGAGCAGCTTGGGAATACGTGGTTTGCAGGGGGGTGAGAAACAGGAGAGAGAAAGGAGAAAGCTCACAGTGCTGCAGGAGGCTTTCCTGCTTACTCACACTTGCAGGCTGTTGTGGGAAAGGGTTCTGACTCTCATGTAGTCTTTTAAAGCAGTCAAAAGAACAGTGTGAAAGCGATCACCTTGGCATGTGATGCTGGCAGAGCTGTTTCTAATGTGCATAGTTGGTGTCTGAGGTCTGTCTGTGGCACTGGTGAGAGAGAGCTCAGCTGAGGGTGAAGGTTTCAATCATGCTGTGGGCTTGACAGCCCCAGAAGGAAAGGGTGATAACCTGCCTTTCACCTTCTGTCTCCTGGTGTGTGGGCAGCCATGTGGAACTCCAAGAGCTGGAGTTACCTATCTCTGATGCCTTCCCACTTGCTGCATCGCTTGAGACTTGTAGGATGCTCAGTGTGTTTTCCCTTCTCCATCCACCCTCCTTTCTCAGCAGACTTAAGTGATTCCATTTTCCCCTGAATAGCAGCCTGTTTATTGTATTTGGAGTAAGAGCAGCTTGTGAGTGGCCACATCCAGCCACCAGTTTACCCAGTTATGATGGGTAAGAGAAGGGACTGGTTGGTTCTTGGATTAAGGTGAGCAGTTGTCATCTTCCTCTTGAGGTGGTGTTCCTGGGTTTGAGCAGCACTGCTTGTAGGTCAGGGCTGGCTGGGGTGGCTGCTCCTGCTTGGTGAACAGGCAGCTCTGGAGCAAGCTGTGGGCTGATCCAAGTGTGTGCAGGCTCCTCAAATTCCCTGGAAGAGGCAGTCCTGGCCATCAGATCTCCCAGGAGAGTTACAGCTCCCAGGAGGCTCTCTGGTAGTGGCCCTGCATCCCTTGCCTCACTTGCCTGCATGCCTGCCCAGCCTGGCCTTTCCTTCGCTGCCCTCGCTGGGCTCTGCTCCTGGAAATGCACTTGCTCTCAGCCCCCACCCTGTGGGGCTGGGTCTCTAACTTCTCACAGCCTCTGACATACAGAAGTCCTGTGGGCTGTGCCCAGAGGCCAATGTGCTGGGGTGCAGCCTCTTGTGTAAGCAGAGCTGGAAACTGGACTTCCAGCTTTTCCGACGCTCGCTGCCACTGCCACACTGCAGCAGCTGCACTTCTTCATTTGGCTTTCTCACTCTGTGGATTTCTAGACAGTTTTTATATAACTGAGTTTTACAGCATGCCACAAGTCTGACCATTTAATTTAGACTTTTATTATTATTGGAAGGTCTTTGGAAGCTTTGTATGGTCTCCTATTTTCCAGCCATAATTATGCATCAAGTGGAAGGCATTGAGCTGCCCTCACTGTCTCTGGACAGATGTATTGCTCCCATTACTTGTCATGTGAGCCTTCCATGGGCTACAGCATCTTCCTTGGGGATCCCAGAACATACCAGATAGCATTTGAGATGGTTAAGAGCCTCTGTGGTTGAAGACCTTTTCTCAAGCCTTACTGATTCGACTTTGGTCTTTCAAGGATGTAATTTATTATCACAAGGATGAAATGACTGAAGATCAATGTCTTGGGGTTTTTTTTCTTACAAGTTCAACAATCATTTTTACCCCTCCTTTTCCTTCCCATTTGTTACAGGCTTGAGCTGTCAGGAAGATGAAGCCCTGTCTGCAGTTGGTGTTCTTGACCTGTATTTTCTTGACCTGGCATGCAGAAGCAGAGTTCTTCACTTCCATAGGTATGGAAAGAACCAATGCATGTAGGTGACTGCCAAAGCTGTTCAAGTCTACAGATCATCATAGAATGGTCTGGATTGGAAGGGACCCCAAGGGTCACAGAGCTCCAACCCCCTGCCAGACAGGGACACCAACCTCCAGGCCTGGAGCTACACAAGGTTGCCCAGGGCCCCATCCAACCTGGCCTTGAACACCCCCAGGGATGGGGCACCCACTCCCTCTCTGGGCAGCCAGATGAAGCATATGGCCTATCAAACACTGCCTGCCTTGGGAAAAGCCACTCTCCTGCATCCCTGATACTGGTCTGGCATCAGTGAGATTTGTTTGCTGCTGGGTAAACTGGTACTTGGAGCAACCTGATACAAGTTTCTCTGGGGACTGTCAGTAAAATAACAGTGCCTCTGTTTTAGTATTAATTGAGCACCTGTTCTGCTCTTGAACACAGCACAAACCTGATGCTAAAAAGCTTAGTCCTAAATTTAGAAAAATAATTTAAGTGATAAATATGTGACATTTTCTTGCCTGAAGTCTTCTGTCTTCTCAAAGCTGGAGTTAGGAGTTGGCAGGAAAAGTTATCCCCCTTATTGTGTCTTTTGCAAGACCTGAGTCAATCCTGAAAATAGACTTATTTTTATGACCATTTAGTTCTTGTGTTTTAATAACTGTGCTACACCCTGTGGTGGAGCAGGAAAATGAGAGTTCTCTGCTGTGACTTGGTCTAATGCTTTCCTGTGGAGTGGTGAGGGGGATGTAGCCCCCTGAGGGTAATAGTGTGGTTCACTGCTTCTGACTGCTCTGCAGGATGTGCTTTGAGCACAGGGGAGCTGTGGTTCTGAACAGTAAAACTCAGAACTCCCTGTGGTTTATTCTGCACCACTGTAGAATGGCTCAGCCAGAGCAGGGCAGGGTGGTGGTTCACTACCAACCTCCAGCACGTGCTCCTGAGCTGGCTGAGCAGTAGTTAACTGTGTGTATAGTATGTGGCTCTCTTCCTTCCCCATAGATTCTGTTCAACAATTCCCCAACTTCTGTACAAATGTTACTGTGAGGGGTCACCCTTTCCACACTTACCTATTCCTGAACCTTTCCAAACTCTGACAAACACAGCCTGCTGACTTTTTTTCTGCTTAATCATGCCTCATTAATAATTAGTTTGGAATGCTGAAACTACAGCTGTGGCTGCATTGTATAAATCTCATCTGGTCTCTTGGTGTTTGGTCTTTGAAAAGCCAAGCTTGTCACGTCTCATCTGGTCTCTTGGTGTTTGGTCTTGTCATGGCAATCAGGGCTGACATGCTGACACTCATCAGGAGAGAGTGTATGTGTCAGTCTGTAACCATTAGTCTGAAATTCCTCTGTACTTAATGTTAGGTTGTGTTTCCACAGTTACCCATCTTGAAAAGCTGTAACTTCAAATGGTGCCAATAGCTAGGCTAATAATTTATTATTAGTGTGACCTAATTTGGATCCATATGCAGAACAGATGCCTTGGCAACTATTTGGGTCTCTTGTTGCTTTCACTCCATAGCTGTTTTAATGTCAAACCTTTCTTTTGATCATCTTGTGCTTAATTATAATATTGAAAGTAGTTCAGAAGCAGTGAAAGGGTCACAGCAAGCCTGCATGAGACATTCAAGTGGGGATTGTAAAAGCCCCTTGATGCATTTGAATGCCAGGCCTGGCTGTGTAATAGCTCTTGTGGCTGACACAGGCATTGAACTGCACACCCTTCATTTCTCTTGTTCTTTGTGGTGGTTTTAATAGCCCTAGAGCATCTAAGCTCTGTCTTCTCTGCTCTAGGAAACTGTTAACATTTCTGTTTCTAGGCCTGGTTACCATTTGCTCTTCCTCTGTTCTTAGGTCAGATGACAGACCTGATTTATGCAGAGAAGGACTTGGTGCAGTCTCTGAAGGAGTACATCCGGGCAGAGGAGCACAAGCTGGCTCAGATTAAGAGGTGGGGGAGAAGTTTGCTTCCTGGGGACAGAGGGACTGATCTGCTTCTTGAATTACCTTGTGCCTTTGTGCCACCACTCTCTGGTGCTGGGTTGTGTTAGTGTTTGCTCAGGAGATAATCATGGGGAGACCATAGGTAGTACCTTGGCTGTAATATTCCTGTAAACATGCAGAGAGGGGGCCCTGCTTCACCTGTCACTTAGACTTTGGTTGTTGAGAAAATGTCTGCTCTTCCCACTTTCCCTCTCCATGTACCATTCAAGCTATTCTGTGGAGAAGGCTGGAGCCTGCTCTGTGTGAGTTGGACACCTCTGGGTGCTGGTGCTCTGTGCTACCTGTTGTAACCAGTGCTGATGCTGTGTCCCAGCTGTGTAGATGGGAGTGAGCACCAACTCCCCACCTCCCTTCCTGTGTTGCCTTTGCTCTCTGGGATCATAGAATCACCTGGTTTGGAAGAGACCCTTTTGATAGAGTCCAACCACAGCCTAACCCTGCCTAGTCTACCTCTAGATCATGTCCTTAAGGAATTCATCTACATGCCTTTTAAATCCCTCCAGGGATGGGGTTAGCTTTCCTCTGCTTCCTCTTCAGCCAGTGACCTGGGCACAGCACCTCTCAGACATTAACCTGATCACTTGAAAGGCTCCTGCTGACAACAGGCACTGTCTGTGTCCCTTGGACTGTTGATACTTACCCAACAGAGCAGTATCTGATGGGGCTGATGCTGGATTAGTCTGTGAGGTCCAGGCTCAGGGGATTTGTGTGCCTGTAAATGGAGCTGTGTTTTGCAAAGGATTTCTAAACTCCAGGCCCTGTGTGGCAGTCTGACCAGCCTTTGGGGTGTAGGGTGGGTGTGGGGCTGTGGAGCTTGTTATATACACATACGTTCACTTCTTGCAGAGCTGCTCTGCTGAGCAGCAGTCTCCTCCTCAAGTAATGTTAAAGAGAATGTCAGTTCAATCTCTGCATAAACTGGTCTTTTTTTCAAATCAAGATTTTAATAGACTGACAGATGCAGGTGCTTTCTTAATGTGTTACATGTCAGTTGACTTGTATTTTGGTGCATTTGTAAGCAAGAGTATTCTACTGCTGTGTCAATACTTGAGCCCTTGTACCCTGCTAGACTGAGGTATATGTTTTCCAGCAGAGGGGCTGAATTATCTCCTTTGACTATGGTGACACTTCAGTATTGTGACTTAAATCAGTTGTACTTCACTTCATCCTTGTGAAGTTGAAGCTTGAAAGCTGCTTACAATGGCAAAAGCAGTAATAAACTGATTTTAGCTGTGTAATTAGGATGACTTAAGGAGGAAGATGTGCTTTCATAAGTTGTTCTGAGACATGTGCCTCTTGTTCCAGCTGGGCTGAGAAAATGGATGTCTTAACAAGCAAATCAACCTCTGATCCAGAAGGGTATCTGGCACACCCTGTAAATGCATACAAGCTGGTGAAGCGTTTAAACACTGACTGGCTGGAGCTGGAAAACTTGGTTCTTCAGGATACAACCAATGGTAAGGAGTTGTGGGGGAGAAGGCATGGGTGGGAGGTAGTCTTACTACAGAGATCCTTCTTGTATTCTGGAAAGCTGCAGGCTTAGCTCTGGCTTAAATATTATTGCCAAATTGGTTTGAAACTTGAAATTAACTGACTTGAATTAACTGACTGGGTTGAGTGGTTACCCAGGTAAGTGAAACCTGCCACTGGAACACATCTGTCAACTCAAAAGCTGTTGCCTACCTTAGGCTGTTGTGTCATTTGGCTTCTGCTGTGTGGGGTGAAGGGGAGAACAGGATGTCCTAAGGCACAGCTGTGTTGAACTGCTGCCTCATGAGTCTGAGCTTTATATTCCTTTTTATATAGGACTTAACCCATCTGCTTTCCTAGGCTGCTGTTTCTCTTGGTGATCAATGGTTGCTTAAGCAACCAAGTTGATTGGTAGATAAGATTTAAGAGTGTTAGTGGAGGGATTTGTATCAGCCTTAGCAGGAACAGTTGGCAGATGATATAGTCAGTCTGATAACAGGATAATATACAATTATTATCTGTAAACCCATCTTCTATCAAGTGTTTTCAGTAATCTCTGCTTTTGTCAGTGTCTCTGCCTGGATTTGCATCCATAGCTTTTACAATGTGGGTTTACTTTTACCAGACTCCTGGTATCCCTTACCAGGCAATAGTTTTCAGGCAGAACATGGCATGTTTTCCCTTTCTCCTTTGCATATGCTAAAGTTTAGGTACTTGGAAGCTTTTTCCAGCCAAGATTTTTATTGCCTTTTGGAATAGTCATCCTAAATGGAAATAAAATCCTCTATTCTGAGTACTTGTGTGATTTTTTTCCTAAAGGCTTCCTTTTCTAGTTCTGCTGCATGACTGGAAATGGCTGGGTAGTTCTGGGTAGTTTTCCTATAGCTAATTGCCCAGCAAACCTGCTATGTAACTTGAAGTTTGTGTAGGGCATTTAATTTTATTCCAGAATGCCACCTGGGTTTGTCAGGTTTAAAAGGCTCTTACTGAGGGAAGCCTTACTCCTGCTTGGGGCATGCTGGATCGAGCTCTCTGTCCCTTGAGCTGAGGTTTGAAAAGCTCTTGCAGCTTTACAGGTTGGAGTAGTCTGAAAACACTGGCTGGTGCTGTGACGTTCAGCTGTCTCTGGATGTTGCAAGAGAACCAATGGAAGCTGTTAAGGTGCCATGCTAGAGAGAGACATTATAGGAAAATGAAGCTGGGCTTTGTATTGTGCTGAGAATTGTGTGGCACAAACTGAGGGGTTTAGCTACTCTTTGCCTCTGAGCTGTATCCCTTAAACACTGATTTCTGTCCCATTTTAGAACTTTAGAGCTTAAGAGGCTTGAAATCTCTCTGAAGCTTGTGTTTCCCCTGTGTTAATCTGGTACTGGTGCTCTTTCAAACTCTGGCAGTAACCTCTGTCCTTCTCACTCCAAAGGCTTTATTACCAACCTCACAATCCAGCGCCAGTTCTTCCCCACTGAGGAGGATGAGACTGGAGCTGCGAAGGCTCTGATGCGCCTGCAGGACACCTACAAGCTGGATCCTGAGACTCTCTCTCGAGGCAACCTGCCAGGTAGCTGCACAGAGGGCTCACTCTGGTGGGAGGAAGGAAGCAGCAGTGTCCCCAAAGCCCCTTTTCAGCAGAGGAAGGACTGTGGTGCTGAGGGTCCCTGCAGCTTAAATGCTTGAGGTGTATCTACTTCAGCACTTGGAGAACAACCTTGAGGCTGTTCCTGCCCAAAGCCAAGGAGCTGTGGTCTGCAGTGGCCAGATGAAGTAGCATGTGTTTTAATTACTATTACTTAACAGAAAATGCTGATTTTTGATTACTATATCAAAACAACACAGGATGACATACTTTCTTGTGCTGGTTACTGTGTAAGCAAATACCATGGATACTTCCTGTGCCAAATAACTTGCAAACCAAGCAGGGCTGCTCACAATTCACTGCTCTGGTGGCTCTTAGGAAGCCTGGCTCTTGTCTTGTTTGCTGTGGGCTTCCACTGAAGCTTTGGTTCAATAACTTTGCTCCTGCTCTTTATCTGTGAAATGGGGACTGGCAGTTTTTGCTAGAGAGGTGTGTTGGAGAGTACATAGGTGTATTGGGATGCTTCAGTGTTTTGGCAGCTGAGTCCTGATAAATGTCTGTTGTTGCTGCTTTCTGAAACAGGTTACAGTTGCCAGCAACACACAGTTTGCAAACCAAGTAGACTTCATTAGATTGTGGAGAGATTGGTTGACAAAACAGTTTGAGTTGCTATGTGTAGGTTATTAGCAGGGAACTTAGAATTTAGTCTCATCTGTGCATCTGCTGAGCTGGAGCAACCAGAAAACCTGCACAGTTAGTCAAACACATCCCCAGTTTGTCTAAATGGCAATCAGCCTGCTTATATGCAAATATACATCTCCAGTAATGAGCAAGCAAGCTCCTCACCATACAGTCAGGCTTCTCAGATCAGCTCACAGTGTTAATTTGTAGGTTCAGTAAAATCTGTCAAGCTGTTAGTCTGCTCTATCTTTGGCTGCTGCAGCCAACATGATAGTTTAACACTACTGCCTGTTAGACTGCTCTTGGTTTCCAAAGTGTACAGAATTAGGATAGGATGTGATCTTTCATTCTGAAGGCAGTCAGTTTGCTTTGGAACATAAAATACTGCTAAAGCATTGTGTATTAGAAGCCCTTTTGGATAATGAAGATGTATATTTACAGATATTCCTCTGTGCCCTGTGCATTTGAAGGCAAAGATACTTCTGTGTGGGTTGTTTAAAGCTATCTCTCTGTTCTAGGAACAAAATACAGATCCTCTCTGACAGTAGGTGACTGCTTTGGCATGGGGAAGACTGCTTACAATGATGGAGACTACTATCACACAGTACTCTGGATGGAACAAGCCTTAAAACAACATGATGAGGGGGAGGATACAACAGTCAGCAAAGTGGAGATCCTGGATTATCTCAGCTATGCTGTCTTCCAGTTTGGGGATTTACACAGAGCCATGGAGCTCACCAGGCGCCTGATAACCCTTGGTAAGAACAAGAGATCACTATTCTTGTGCTGCAGAGTGTTGCCAGCAACAGAGCCAAGAAGAGTTGTGGCCCATAAGTAGGGGAGAGCTGACTGGAAGGATATCCAGCCAGATGACTTGGAATAAATGTAGGTCCTGGGGCAAAAAAAAGCCCAGTCTGCCTATACATGAAGTGCCTTTAACCAGGTATCTTGTAGTCTGCTGGTAACACCCAAAGACCACACATGTCTGACTGCAGGACCTGTGTGCTTTGCTTCAGTGTACTGAGGTGTGCTTAAAGCCTGGATCTTCTTGAGTGGAGAACAAGCCTGACAGTGTTCTCCATTCTGTAAAGTCCTACTGACTTCACATGTTCCTCTTCATTCCTCTGTGCAGGTCCTCTTTGATACCAAATGAATGCATTGCCCAAGATAATTTATTTCTGAATATTTGGAACAGATTGAGTTTCTTAAAGCCTTCTTTTACTTCCATTTTTAGCTTTCTCTTGAGTAAGCAAATAAGCATTGCTTCCTATCCAGCTCTACATACTTCCTGTGCTGGAAAGGTTTATCCTCCCCAATTAGAGGTAACATTTGCTGTGTTATATATTTGTGTTCTTAATCAGCTGTTCCTAGTTGAGCTGTTAGCTGCATCCTGAGTGTGGGTGAAGCCTTTCTATTGAAAAATATCTGCCAGCCTAGTTTCTGCAGACATTGGAATTCACAGATTAGAATTTATAAGAATGGGAATATGTATTGAATCCAGCCAATCCTTATCAGCACCAAACAGTGGAACAGACTTGGCAGTCCCCTCTGGGAGCAGCAGCTTCCTCTGCTCCAGGCTCAGCTTCCTTATCTGGCCACTACTAGCCTGTGCTGTCATAAGTGGTTACTTCAGGGACTTTCTGGGCTAGCTCTGTAAGGTGAACGTGGTAAGTTTGGGAAGGAAGGAAAAGGAACTGTTCTAGGTGCTGGTTTGTGTCCAGGAGCACTGGTGAACTGGGAATTCTTCATTCTTAATTACAGTGGACAAAGATCTACTGATGGTAGTTACTGGTTCATACCAACATCCTTAAAAACCACTAAAAATAGGTCTGATGATGCCAGTGATCCAGGATAGCTTGTTTATAAGCCTGTTAGCCATTGAGAAGGATGCTGTGAAGTAGTAACATGTACCTCCAGGCTTCCCAGCTGTGGAGGAAGTCTTTGGGATCAAAGTCTGGCTGGGACTCTGCAGCCTGTGGTTAAAGCATGTTCCTGCAGTGTGGCGAGAAGCATGGTGGAGAGGGGAGTGTGACATAGCTGGATCTCTGCTGATGAGCTCTGGTCTGCTTCTCTGGGGAGAGAAGTTGCAAGAAAAGGAGCTGTGTAAAGACTAAAACCCCTACTTTTTTTTTTTTGAAATACAAGTTTTGTGATAGGTTCTTCTAGAAAGATTCTTTTGCAGGCTGTGCCTACCTTCCTTCTGCAAAGCTGGAAACTTCCCAGTGCTGGTTGTCAGTGCAGACTGGAGCCAATGGCTTTGGTGGCCTGAGAATGCTTTAGGAAGGGGACAATTATTGCTGTCTTGTTTACAAAGCCTTGTTTGTATTAAGTTCTGGAGGTGCATAAATCCCTGGTCTGTCACTTTTCTCCTGATGAAGACAGTGCCCATGAGAGAGCAGGCAGTAACCTGCGGTACTTTGAGAAGCTGCTGGAGAAGGAGAGAGAAGAGGAGGAGAAGGAGAAGTCAACAAACAAGACCATGACAGCAACAGAACCCGTGGTGCAGAATGGTGCCTATGAGAGGCCTCTTGACTACTTGCCAGAGCGTGATATCTATGAGGCTCTCTGCAGAGGGGAAGGGGTAAAAATGGTAAGAAAGGCAAGAGTTCCCTGGCTGCTGCCTTTGCATGAGGCTGATTGACCTTGGTGGGATGTAGGAAGCTTTTTTCCTTCTGTAAAGCTGTTTGGGGTTATTTTTAAGGGGGGTGAAAAAAGATAGCTCTGTCCAGGCTGGGATTTGTACCTTATCTCTTGGCCTCCCTGTCAGTTAATGCTAGAGGAGAAAACAGCTTTCAACAGAGGAGAATCAATTTTCAACAGCCTCTGTCTGTGCAGTGATTTCAAACACTTGCTGTACTGATCTACAAGGAGGCTTTTTCTGAGAGCTGGTTATGCTTTTCCACACTCATGGAATCAAATTATTCCTTATGCTTTTCATCTTAGACTTGTCCTTCTGGGGTAACTGTTTTTGACCAGTCTCCAGTACCTCCTGACAAATGCTGCTTTAATTACCGGTGCATGGAAAGGAAGTTACTTACTTCAGCAGCAGAGTTTTAATTAAGAACTGGAATTTTCTTTACACTGTAGTTTGTGGAGTTACTTGCACAGTCTGTAACCTCTTAGGAATTAAACTCCTGAAGGTGAGTGTTTCAGATGTTGTCCAGTTGTCTCTTGGGTGGATGTGGTTTTTCTTTGCAGCAAGCTGCAGAGTCACTCATGCTTACCTCTTAAATTTGCAAGTCAGCTGATGCTCTTACAGTGGGTGTGGAATGAAGCTCACTTTGCCCATTTTAAGCTCAAGAAGTGGCTGATGTTGTGTTTGGTGCTTTGTTTCAGACCCCTCGAAGGCAGAAAAGGCTGTTCTGTAGGTACCACCATGGGAACAGGAACCCTCACCTGCTCATCGCTCCCTTTAAGGAGGAAGATGAGTGGGACAGTCCCCACATCGTGCGGTACTACGAGGTCATGTCTGATGAGGAAATTGAGAAAATCAAACAGCTAGCTAAGCCAAGGGTGAGTTTCCCTTCTCTGCCTCATAATGACTTATTCCCTGCTTTAATATCTGTTAGTAAAGACTAGGCAAGGGATTTGAAAGCTCTGGTTTCATGCTGCAGATGGTACACTGCAGTGTGAGCTGAAGGGCAAAGAATTCCAAACTGCCTGGTGCTGTAGGACCTTAAAGCCCAGGCTCCTGTTACACTTAATTATGCAAAATTAATGGTAAAATGCTTGGAAACCTTTTAGGAAACTAAGAACTAGTCCTGAAAACGTAGGTGACTGGCTTATAGTAATTGTAAGTGACCAATATACCTGAAGTCTGCCTTTTGAAATGGAGCTGAACCTCAAAACTTCAAAATCCCAGGGGAAGTGGAAAGAAAGAATGGAATTTTTGAGTTCTAGAAGAACATCTAGTGGCTTGATGGCTTTTTGCTTTGGGTAACCTGGAATCCATTGCTTCTGTGTTAAACCATGGTCTAGACATGCAGAGGCAGGTGCTTTAGATGCACCCACAAGTGGAACTGCAGTGTTCTCCTGAAGCCACACACAGCTCATTGGGAATAAAGTGATACACTTAAGGAGAAGTGGAGAAATCATT
The DNA here is from genome assembly GCA_022605575.1 of Laterallus jamaicensis coturniculus. NCBI lineage: Eukaryota > Metazoa > Chordata > Aves > Gruiformes > Rallidae > Laterallus > Laterallus jamaicensis. Next base: position 19,454,592 of record JAKCOX010000016.1, on the reverse strand, counting down.
TGTGCTCTAAAGTGTTTCCCAGTCTGGGTCTTGGGAAGGATGGGGTACTTGTAAGGATGAATGCACAATGCCATCATTCTCCCAGAGCACTTCAGGTCTGACTTTTCCACCTGGATAGCACAGACACAGATGTGATGGCTTCAGGATGTGAAGTGTAGGGCCAGCTCAAAGGCAGCTGCTCTGAGTGGGTAGCCTGGCTTTGTGATACCTGTTACCCACAGTGTGAGCTCTAGTGACTTTGCACACACTAAAAAGCAGCTACTTGATGCAAAGCCAAGGATTTTACCTCCCCTGCTTTTTTTGGAGGTGGAATTTCCTATCTGCTGCTCTTCTGGCAAAAAAAGGATGACAGTGTGAAGTCAGTAGTAGATGTTCCACCTCAGTTTTCTGTCAGGTCTGACAAGCATGTGCAACTGAACATTCCTATTACAGATCAGTGGATCACTGCAGTGCTCTTCTGGCTACTGCTGGGAAACGTGGCACTGAAATTCCAGTCCAGAATTACCCTTCTGTATGTGCTTCTAAATGTAAACATAAAGATCTCATTAGAAACAGACTGAGGGATTTCACACTTCCTGAGAACATTAATAATTTGGGATGTTTGTGAAGCTCTGCTGCTGTGACTACCAGCCAGCTGTGCCTGTTGGCAGAACACTCCTGTCTCCATGAGGACTCACCTCCATAAATGGAGACTTTTTCCTATTACATCACACTATAAAACTTCAGGAGCTTCAGATAAAATGGAAACATTGAAATAGAGCATATCACTTAGCCTATTTTATCAAATTAAGCATGTTTTAAATAAGGCAGCTATTAATATTTTTGGTTGGTTTTGCCTTTTCCTTTGAACATAAGACTTTCCATAAATCTTTGAGCCTTAGGTCTGGCTCACTGAGGTTTTTCTGATGTTGCTAATGTCTCAGGAATTCCTCATACAACCTATGTAGTGCTGAACTGGGGTCAGTCCCTGTGAGAGCAGGGTTATTGTGGTCATAAGTTTACAGATGGAAGTTTTCAATTGACATAAGCAATCATTTTCTTAAGCTAATTTGTTTCCAACTCTGCCTATAGCTCAGCTGCAGGAATGGCTTTAAATCCTGCTGTACCACTGAAAGAATGGAAAATGCAAGTGCTCTGAGGAGATGCTCCTTAATAAATATAGTTTAATTTCAGCCAGGACATTTGAGTGATCATGGGAGCTTTCAGGCAGAACTCTGAAGGAGTGTGTTAGTTTGGGGCTTGAAGATGAGCACTTATTTTGTTCTAAAGTGCATTTGCAAGGAACTTCTACTCTTGGGTCCAAGTGCTTTAACATTATCTGCAGTTTATGCTTGCCAATACTCTTATTTTCTAGAGGAACAACATCTGTAGGTGATTGAGAGGAGCTGTGCTGGAGCTGGGCTCTGTGCTGCTTTTGCACAATGCAATCACTTCTACTCCAGTTCCAAAAAGCAGTTCCAGCTCTTCAGGCAATAATACATCAGAGCTGACTGGGAAGGGTCAAGAACATTCTTAAATTGACCGGTGTGGAAGTAGTGTTCAGAGTTCTGGGTGCTGCCTGGCAGTACAGGCATGACCTGGCACAGAGGGGGATTGACCTGGCACAGAGGGGGATTGATGCTTGACTGTCTTCAGACTTGGTGCTAGAAGATTTCAGCAGTACAGATTTCAGAAGGAGAAGCCAAAGGACTGGACTGCATGCTAAGCTAAGAGCAGGCTCTAACATGGGGACAGGATGAAGCTTCTGACCTGTCCAGGGTGGTGGGGTGATCCTTCAAAGCCCAACATGCCCTTTCTCCACCCTGAGAAGCCTCAGATCTATCATTGGGTTGTACCAAGTGAGGTGTTGATGGTATGTGTTAAGTGAAGAAGCCTGCTTATCAGGAAGAGAAGTGTCCTGCTGCCATACAGAGGAGATACCAAACAATGAGTGGTGTCAGGCTTATTTTAGTTCTCATTGAGATCAGATGTGAGGTGCAGGAACAGCACAAGCTTGAAAATGGCAGTGGAGGGAAAAGTGTGGAAGCTAAATCATATCCTAGGAGCTGTGCTCCACTGTACAAGCAAAGAACAACATTCAGTCAAGCCTGGCTCTTCTGTTATGATTTATGCTGGAGAAAGCTGGAACAAAATAACAGTGACTCAGAATTACAGGAACAGCTGGGCCAAGAGCACTGGACAAGACAGCTGACATGGATTGTGGAGCTGGCTGCAGACTTATTTGAGGAAAGATGAAGGAAATAATGACTGCATGCTCTGGAGAAAATGCAAATGAAAAGGCTTTCTGGGACCTATAATTACCTGGAAGGAAGAGGGCATGATTTAAAGTGTTTGTGGTTGGCAGGAGTTAAATTTAAATGTGGTCTGAGTTTACAGTCAAAAAAAGTGTCCCAGTTCTTGTTGTCAGCTGCAAGTATCAAACCCCAGTGAGCTGTTGTGTTGCAGCAGTCTAGCACTCTGACACTGCAGGAATCTCTGTGGTTTTGCCAAGTTCCAAATTCTCCCTTTAAATGCAGTGATGGGGCCTAATGAGGCATCACTCACTGTTTAAAATGTGTGGGTGAAGTGTGCTTGTGCAGAGTCACCTTCACAATGTAGGAACATTCTCTCAAACTGTGAACTGGATCTTCCAGGCACCTTCCAGCTGGAAAAATCTGAGCATGGTAAAGCTGGGAGCTGCCCCCAGTTTTCTACCACTGGATTTGCCTGTCCTGTAATCTGCAGCTCAGTCTGTGAAGGTTTTCACTTGTTTTCATCTAAGAATAAGATTGGTCTCAGCCCACATGAGAAGCAGGCTGATGACATTTATGGAGAATCCAGGGATTTTCTTTGCCAAGAACTTGGGCCTCATGTTCTTAACTTTTGTTCTCTTACTAATATTGACTCCAGCTGTTTAAAAAAGTACCTTCACAACCTGCTCAGCAGCAGCACTCTGGGTTTAGTGAGTATCATGCCATGTGTGACCAGTCAGATCCTTTTTCCAGGATCAGGTGATGGATGGCACTTGTGCCTTTGTGTGTGCTGTTCTAGGGTGAAACTGGGACAAACTCTGGGTCAGAGCTCTAACTCATCCAGAGATACATTGAAGCTGGATGAATCAGGTGTTGAGTTTTTTATTAAGGTGAGAAGAATTTGTTCTAACCTGTTACTGATGTTTCTCCCCCCTTGGGATTCTTTCTGCAGCTGGCACGAGCCACAGTGCGGGATCCCAAAACTGGTGTCCTGACAGTGGCTAGCTACAGGGTGTCAAAGAGGTAAGCACTGGGAGTCATGGAATCCCAGACTGGGCTGGGTTGGAAGGGACCCCAAGGATCAGAGCTCCAACCCCCTGCCACAGGCAGGGACACCAACCTCAGGCCTGGAGCTACACAAGGTTGCCCAGGGCCCCATCCAACCTGGCCTTGAACACCCCCAGGGACGGGGCACCCACCCCCTCTCTGGGCAGCCTGTTCCAGCCCCTCACCACTCTCTCTGCAAAGAACTTCCCCCCAATATCTCCTGTAACCCTTCCCTTCTCCAGCTTCACTCCATCCCTCTTGCCAGTCTCTGCCCTTGAACAAGCTGATTCCCCTCCTGTGTCTCTGCTTCCTTCAGGGACTGGCAGGCTGCAATGAGGTCCCCCCACAGCCTTCTCTTCTCCAGGCTGACCCAGCCCAGCTCCCTCAGCCTCTCTCCATAGGGGAGCTGCTCCAGCCCTCTGAGCATCTTCATGGCTCCTCTGACCCCTCTCCAACAGCCCCACATCCTTCTTGTGTTGGGGGCCCCAGCTCTGTACACAGGATCCAGCTGGGGCCTCAGGAGGGCAGAGCAGAGAGGGACAATCCCCTCCCTGTCCCTGCTGCCACCCCTCTGCTGGTGGAGCCCAGGTTCCCACTGGCCTTTAGCGTCAAGGTTTTTGTGCTCTATGGTGATCATTTGCCACCTACAGCTGAAAACCTGAAGTGCTCTGCATGTACCCAAACCTTCCCCGACTGATGTGTGATAAATCACCCTCTGACTGAGGGCAGAATTGTTGTTCTGCCTTGGGAAAGGGCTTGTTGTGGTTGGTGTTCCCAAATAACACGTTTCAATCCTTCCTTTCTCCCAGCTCCTGGTTGGAGGAAGATGATGACCCTGTTGTGGCTAAGGTGAATCAGCGAATGCAGCAGATCACAGGCTTAACAGTGGAAACAGCTGAGCTCCTGCAGGTTGGCATGCTTGGCTTGGCAGACTTCAGCCTGGTAAAATCAGCTGCTGCTCAGGGTGGGGTGGTGCTCACACAGATACAAACTGGCTCTTCCCCAGCACCTCGTAGGGGTTCTGTAGTCTGCTCACTGACTGCAGGGAGTAGGTAAGGTGTTGGTGGTGTGTGGGTACTGCACAGCTCTAAGAACCTGTCAGGTAGATGTTTTCCCACCATCTGCCAGGCAGAGAGGATGGAGATTCAGCAGAGAGGGGGGGGAACTTTGTGCAGGAATCTGTGATTTAGCAGTCCTTGAGGGGAATGTCTGCCACTGACTTTCAAGTCAGCAGAAGTTGAACCTCCTTCCTAGTTGAACCCTTCAAAGACCCAAATATTCTTCCCAGTCTTGCTGTGCTCTCATGTGAAACCTGCTCTTTGTCTCTCTGCTGGAGAGGGAGGGGAGCAGGAGTGGCACAGCACTGCCAGAATAGCTGTGCCTCAGCCTGTTCACTGCTGCTCTTCCTCCATGGTCCTTAAATTCCTGGTTTAGAGTGGATTGAAGTGCTGTTGATTTACTGGCTAGCCACAGAAACCAGGCAATTGTGTAGTGATGGTGCAGACACGGTAAGTGCAGCCTCAGAGTAACTCAATTGTAAGCTTTGTGATCTTTAAGTGAGTGAAGTGGTGCTGTGATGTTACTTTGAGCCCTCTGTGCTCCTGGATGGGTCTGTGTATGCCACAGACCCTGCATGCATGACAGTGTAATTGTAGATTAAATGTGCTATAGATAACAGCACTTGGAAGTGAGTTTGCTTCTCAAAGTGTGTTCTGGCTCTGAGAGCAAATGCTTCCTTGTGCAAGAGTCACTCCCAGCTCAGTGGATGTTGATGCTTCTTCCCATGCTGCAGGTTGCCAACTATGGAATGGGAGGGCAGTATGAGCCACACTTCGATTTTTCTAGGGTAAGATTGCACTTTGTTCTCTCTTGCTGGGGTGGGGAGGAGGAAGACAGCTTTGGAGAACTGCTGAAAACATTTTCTGTGGAAAGACTCTGTATTCCTGTTGCATGGGATGGATTGTGACCTCCTGGCAAGCCTTTGCACTGCCTTCTCTGATGCTGGAAGTTCAAGAGAACAAATCTTGACTGCTCATCAGTCACCTTGGTTCCTTGCACAGTGTAGTGGCACTATAAGGTGCAGCACTTAAATATGCCCTCTCCATGAGTCAGAGAATAAGATCTGCAAGCCCTGGGGTGTGAGTCTCTTTGCAGGAGCTGGCTGGGCAGGAGACATCTCTCCATAAAAGCAGCTGTGGTGGAAATGTTTCTGGCTCATACAGCCCTTCTGGCAAACCCTTGGTGTGGCTGCAGCTGTGGGGCCTGAGGAGGGTCTCTGTAGGTTGGGGGTCAGGCAGGTAGTGCTGCAGTGAGCAGAACTTGCAGCTGGTGGGTGCCAGATCCACAGGAGGCACTAGGTGGCTGTACCTGGCAGATAAACAGCTCTGGCTCACTACAGGTGGGGAGGAAAGAGGCACAGGTTCTTAGTGATTTACCCTCAACCAGTTGGAACATGCTCATCCTGCTGAAGAGGATGGTGACTGGTAACTTCACCTATAAAAACCCATCTGCTGCCTTGGTTTCCAGTGGATCCAGGGTGTGTAATGGAATCTGGCCTCAGCTCAGGCTGTCCCAGTGGCTTCACCTGGTAGGAGGGATTGCTGCAGCCAGACTGCAACCTAATAATTCAGTGCAGAGCTGAAGTGACCCACCCTAGTGCTATTTAAAACAAATAAAAATGAAAAAACCCTGAACTTCATCCCTGTGGAAGCTGCTGTTTGTTAGCTTTGGCCTGTCAGGAGAATTTTCCTGTTAACTTCAGGGCTGATTTGTTTCCCCAAGTCAAGCAAATGCTCTTGAATTCTTTTCAAAGCCTCTGAACTCAGGGACCCCAGACATCAGATTGGCCAGTGTAGACTTTACTTTTGGCTTAGGCAGCTGCAGCAGAGCTCCACTTGGAACACAAACCTTGGCCACAGCCATCAGTTCAGGCAATGGCACCATTTGCTGTACTGTTGGACTGGTCCTCCAGGCTCTCTGTGCATCACACATTTCAGTATAGAGATACTCCTGTGTCTCCTCTCCCAGTCAGCCTTGCAGCTCTTTGTTCCCTTGCAGTTATTAAAATTGGTATTAAAATGTTGATGTTTTTATTGGTAGCTCAAAAGTTAGAGGCATCTTCTCATACTGAACCTCAGAAATGTGTGGCTGGACCTGGGTTTGGCAGCAGTGGCAGGAACCAGGGAATCCCCTCTATCTCAGTGCTCTCCTGCTGGTTCTTAGGTGGAATTTGTGTGTGCAGATACAGAAGTCTCTTTTTATGAACCTATTTCAGGGAAGGCATTTCATTTCTTGCAATATGCTTCAGACTGAACTCAGAGGTCTTGGATGGTGGCTGTGGCTTTCCTTGCTGTTTGTTTTTTCTAGTACTGATTTCTGCTTTTCTTTAAATGTCAGAGATGAATGGGGTTTGTGTAGAGTGCACCTTAATGTCTCCTGGCTGACATTACTTCCTGGCTATTAGCAATGTAAATAAACCTCTAATTGCTTTTCTTTTTGAAGGGAGGAGAGGCACACTGGCATTCTACCTGTGCTTTCTACTTAAACTGGCACCATCATGATCTCATACCTCAGCAAACAAAACCCAAACCATTTCCTACAGCATAAAAAGACTATTTGATCTTTTTGATGTGGTCCTTAATCCTAGACAGGCAACCACCTGAAAGCTCATGATTGCTGTTCTGCAGCTCTGCCTGCTGGCAAAAAGTGCATTGTTCTTGTCTTGTGGCAGTAACTTTGAGTCATAGAATCCCAGACTGGGTTGGGTTGGACCCCAAGGGTCCAGAGCTCCAACCCCAAGGGTCACAGAGCTCCAACCCCCTGCCACAGGCAGGGACACCAACCTCAGGCCTGGAGCTACACAAGGTTGCCCAGGGCCCCATCCAACCTGGCCTTGAACACCCCCAGGGATGGGGCACCCACCCCCTCTCTGGGCAGCCTGTTCCAGCCCCTCACCACACTTTCTGTAAAGAACTTCCCCCTAATATCTAAATCACTCCTATATTCATGAGAACCTTGTGTGTGATCTGAAGCCCACTGAAGAGGAGTTTTCAACTCTGGTGCTGCCTTTGGATCCGTGTCCAGTCCAGTTGTGAGCTTGAGTAACATCCTCACAGGCTCTGGAACCGCTGCTTCCACTCTGCCCTGAGAATGGCTTCAGTGCTGCTGCTTCCAGCATCTGAGGGCTGTGTGCATGCAGCCCTGCACCCTGGCTGCAGCTTGCAGTGCCTCTCATGTTGCCCTGTGTCATCTGTGCCCTTCCTACTTCAGCTCCTGAGGCTGGGCTTGAGGGTGTGCGCAGAGCTGCCTGCCTGCAGCTCCCCTGGGAGCCCCTGTGGGTCACCGTTGTTGTCTGTTGCAGCGCCCCTTTGACAGCACACTCAAATCGGAAGGAAATAGGCTAGCCACGTTTCTTAACTATGTAAGTACCTCTGTCTGTCTGTCTGTCAGCTTGGAGGTTGCAGTTACTCTCATTTAATTTTATAGAGAGATGAGCCAGATGCTTTCAAGCGGTTAGGGACTGGGAATCGTGTGGCCACTTTTTTAAACTATGTAAGTATGATGATCCTTTCTGCATTGAGTGTCACTCCAGCAGCAGCTTGTTTCCAGCTTGTGCAGTTGTAGAGATTCCCTGGAATCTGGAAGGAGGGGTTCCATTCTTCTTGCAGCATCAGGTGCTGTCCCAACTGAGCTGAGAGAATTCTGGTGGTGCTTAAACCACATTTCCCAAGGTTATGGGGCCCAGCTTCCCCTCTTGGCCACTCCACTGTGATATCTTTGACTTCACTGGGTTCCTGTTGGTGGGTGAGGAGAATTTGGCTTATTCCTCCAAGGGAACAGTCTGGGATACTCCTTGTGTGGAACACCACTTGAGAACTTGACTGCTGGCTGAGGCAGTCACGTTCTGCCACCACTGTTGGGCAGCACTTGATGCTGTGGTCTGTCAGCCTCCACTTCAGCTGTTTGCCAGAGGTGGAGTTACTCTGCCACGGCTGTTGCTCCAGCCAGTGGAGGAGACACAGCTCATCAACTTGGTGCAACTGGGTTACAAATGGAGAATTAGAAAGATTCATTAGTTGCATGTCCTCTACAGCCTGCAGACCATGTACACTGGATTCCCAACCAGTCCAGTGCCCAAAGGCTTTCACAGTAATCCTCTGACAATATTTTCTCTATCAGCCTATACTTACTTTATCAGTAAGTAGGGTCACTTAGTCTAATTTATATCTAACTTTCCAGTAACACAGCTTCAAATCTGAAATTTCATGCTGAAATATTTGTGGCTGAGCTGGTATCTGGAGTGTGACACGCAGCTCAAAACAGAACCAATGATACTTCCAACTTGATGGGGGAGGAAACAGTCTCTAAAACAAGAATTGGAGTAAGATAAGCAATGTGAGGCTTGAATTTGAGGTTGTCTCTATCTGCATTTTGTTTACTTCTCAGACTTTTGGACAGACTTTGATTTAGAGTGAACAATAATGCACCTTATTCTCTGCCAGTTGTACATGGTCAAAGGTGATTTACCCTCATATGTCCTCTGTAGAACACACCATACACATCCCAACACCCTTACTAAAAGAGTGGTTGTGTTGCTCAGATGTAGGTATTAACTTGCAAAGTCTCATGCATGTGCTTTCTAGTTGGAAGGAGAAAAACCTGTGCACCTATGGCATCTTATGCCCTTTTATTGTAGGTACCAAGCAGGAGGACACCAGAGTGGTAATAACATCTGCTTTGAACAGAAATCCAAGTTGCAGTAGGGAATGTGGGAGTTGGGAAGTGTATTCATAGTAGCTCTGCTGGTTTAAGTTTGGGAGCTGGCTGTGGTTCATTTAATGTTTCTTTTAGTTAAGAATCTCATTAAAAAGTCACTGAAATAAGTGGAAAGGCTTTCCCTAGAGTGTTTCCATGAGCTTCAGAGGGCTTTGTGTCAAGTCTAGGATTTAGTGAATCCATCACTGCTGGTGAGTTCAACAGGGTTAAATTCATTCCAGTCTAAAAGGGCAAAGCATGAGGGTAAAAGCTTTTTTGTAGAGCTGCCTAGACATGTGCATTAGAGCTGGAGAAGCATAAAGCTCTTGAAGCAGTGTAGCATCACTGTGAACAGCTTAGAAACAGTGCAGAAAGCAAGGCTCTCCAACAGCCTGCACAGCTTTTTGAGGTGGTTGACCAAGATGCATAAACCAAATCATGTAAATCAGTTCCAAGGAGATGGTTTCAATTTATGAGGAAACATGTGGTTTAACAGACACTTGTTTTCCTAATTGGATCATAAGCTGGAATGAAACTCTTGGCTTGCTCTGAAGTCCTCTCCCTTGTTCTAGGGTACTGGTTTATTAACACTGCAGGTACACAGCTCCTTATGGCTAAATGTGTTTGAGAGATGATACAGAAGCTAGACAAAGTGCTGAACAAACACCTTCAGCTCCAGTAAAAACCTTCAACCAACAAGTACTGTCACTTCTGCAGTTCATGCTGGTTGAAGAGCATCCTTCCCTCATCAGTGCCTCTCATGGAGGACGAGTAGAAATCTGTTAGGGCTTGGGGGCACTCTAGTTTGTGGGACTGCATGTATAAAAACCCTTGTAAACAGTTTGTGAACTTTGTTTTCTCAGATGAGTGACGTAGAAGCTGGAGGAGCCACAGTTTTCCCTGATTTTGGGGCAGCAATATGGCCCAAGAAGGTAAAGTCTGTTTATTTTGCTTAATTTCACCTCTCTCCTGTTGCTGTCTCATCCTGTGTCCATTGAACAGTCAGCTAATGTGACAGTGCTCTACACAGCAACTCCCCTGGCAGGCTGCTGAGTGGTGAGGCAGCTGGAGCTGATCTTGGAGACTCTGGAGTTTTCCTCTGCTTTGGGTCCCTTCCAACCCAAACTGCTCTGTGATAATGTGAGCTGTTTCTGTGGAGAGTTGCTAACAGCCAACTTGTGTTCAGGTAGAACTCTCTGCCCTGAACCTGGCTGAGTTAGAGTGGGACTAGAGGGGCTTTCATGTGTGGTGAGCAGTGCCATGGGTTCACATGCTTTGGGAGAGCCTGCAGCTCAGTTCATAGGTCTGTGTGTCCATCCCCCACTGTAACCTGAATAATTCTATTGATTAGGTTCTGACTAATCTGGATCTGATTTTGTTTCCAGGGAACAGCAGTGTTCTGGTACAACCTTTTCAGAAGTGGTGAGGGTGACTATAGAACAAGGCATGCAGCTTGTCCAGTACTAGTAGGGTGTAAATGGGGTAAGTATTCTCCTTTAGGGGAAAGCTTGTGTCCATGTAAAGCTGGTGATTACTGAACCCCTACATTTAATACCCTGATTTCTGCTGGGTTTAACTCCTAGTCACTTGGCCATAATAAAACCTCCTACCATGAGTATCATGTAGGAGGAAGCAGCTGTGCTGTTCAGCTGTCACTTCAGTGAGTTTATTTTGTGCCAGTGACAGCACAAAGTGTGTAAGGATGGCACTGGGTTTGTGCACTGTATCAGCATCAGGATGAGTTATCACTTGCCTGGAATCAGGTCTGTTCCTAAAAGACTTGGGCATAGCTTAACTGCAGAAGGAAGAAAGCTCCTTGTAAGGTGAATGTGTGGACACTGGGAGTTTCTGCAGCTCCTGAAAGTTGCTCAGGCTTCATGCCATCCATTCCCATGCTGCATTCCCTACCCTCCAAGGTATTCCTCCCCTGGGGTGCCAGAGCATATGCTCATCTATAGATGCTGCCAGACCCAGAATACACAGCTCTGTTACTCTTGGCCCTAGAATTGTACAATTGGGAAGATCTTTCCTACTCCAGGCCTCTGCATCTCCCTCTGCCTGTCCCATTGGATGAGCAGGAGGTATAACCAGGAATCCTCAGGCTGAGATCCTAGCTTTTCCTTGAAGTAACTGGGTTGCAGTGATAAACACCCTGGGTACATGGTGGGAACTGATTTCACATCCTTGTTTCCACAGTTTCAAACAAATGGTTTCATGAAAGGGGAAACGAATTCCTAAGACCCTGTGGGAGAACAGAGGTTGACTGAAGCCCAGCCTGCTGCAGGCCCTTCCCTCTCCTCCTCTGCTGTTTGTTCTTCCAGTTCATTTCTAAGAAATGATCCATCTTTTTTTCTCCAAGAGTCCTGGCACTTTACCCCCCCAAAAAAAGGACAACAAAATTAATGTAACACTGATGAAAGGAAGTAAATGGCATTGTACACATGCTTGTGTTTTGGTGGCTGTTATTTCCATGTCATCCATGTTCCCCCTGCCATCCCCCTTCACCTCCCTTTCACCCCCCAACTCCCTCTGTTCTGTATGGTGCTGTGGGGATTCAGTATGTTTGGGTGCCTGGTCTTTGTGCCTTTTGTACCTCAGAAAATGTAGATATTAAATATTTCTTTGAACCAAAGTTGGGGTGTTTTTTTTACAAAGGTTTTGTGTACATGTTGGTTTTATTGTATTTCTATGGACAACCTGTTTTGAAACAAAAATAAATGTTCTTTCCATAAAGTGACTCCCTGTTCTGTGTCCTTAGCAGGTGTAGCAGTGCTTGGCTCTAGGGAGCAGTGAGCCTTTACTGCTTCCTTCAGTGAGGAGCTGTTGCTTTGGTTTCCTTTCTCTATAGAAAACACATCGTGGCTTTGGACACTTCAACCTCACCAGCTTCAGCAGAAGCTGCAACAGTTCTGTCTTGGTTTTGGTGACTGATGTATCCTGGGAGCAGGCCCACTGCACTCTTGGGCCAGTGGCAACCAGGACCTCAGCATTACTGTGCTTTGGAGAAGCCTTTCCCTGGGATGTTAACCCTTCTCTTGTGCTCTACTCTGTTTTGGTGCAAACAGTTACAAAAATCTGAAGACTTTGAACAGCCTTGACAATCCTGGAGTCTAAAAATGGGCATCTCTGCTGGGAACACCTGATGTGGTGGAGCTCAGCACCTACTGAAGTCAGTAGGGATGCCTGGCAAGCACACCTGTCTGCTTTTGTAGGCTGGAGCAGGGTTTTGCCTTGCCCTTCAGGCAGGCTGGGAGCGATTGTGCCCTTTAAATGTGAGTGTGTGGCTTCTCCTTTGCCTCTTTCCTTTGTTAGCATGTGGGAAGTGGCTGCAAGCCAAGGTGTGGAGGAGTGTTCTCCACAACAGACAGGAAATCCAGTTTCTGAATGAAATCAGAAGAAAAGGCAGTTAATTCTGCAACACATGAGAAGCTTAGGAGGGAGATGTTTCAGAGCTGTAGGAACCTGCTGTTGGCTGTGTAGTGAGACAACAGGCTGGTGCTGAGCTGGGTGGATGGACTCCAAAAGATCTTGTTGGCCATTTCTGGTGTGGGTGTGACTTCATGGGACTGGGGATGACTGTGGGTGAACTTAAAGCCCAAAGTGGACGTGGTTCCTCTAAGTTATTGCTTAAAGACTAGCTTGGTCAGCTGTTAACATCCAACAATCTAACTTGAGAAAGTGCAAGAGGCTTCCAAAACATCCAGCTGCAGCCAGGCTTGTACAGCAAACATTGGTTTCCCATGGATTTCTCAGTGCCCTGGGTCAGGCAGAGACTGATGGAGCTTGGATGGAAGTTGGTTTAAGCACCACCTCAGGGCCCTGGCTGCCCTCCTGGACCAGAAGGGGTTACCTGGTAAGGTGTAACATACCATCAATCTGCTGTGCTGCTAATGAAGCCATGTGAGGTAGCAATAGGTGCCCAGCTGCACCTGAATTTCACAGGAGATGGATTTATGGTCTTGATGGTTATTGCTTGGGTTTGTTATGTAGAAGCAGCATCTGAGGACTTGGATTGCTAAAGCTTGAACTACAATCTTCAGTCTGCACTGCTGTTTGGAGAGGAGCTCCTGGCTTGCCCAGGCAGAGGCTTGTGAAGCTCCAGCTCTCAATGAGGAACACCTAGTCTTGTACATAAGCCTTACAGCAGGTAGCTATAGGATTTGCAAGGTTATTTTTCCCTAAAAGCCTCAATGACCTGGCACAGTGGAGCTCCATGGCTGTTCTCTAACCCCTCACAGAGCTCCTCTGCTGGCCATGAACGCTGTGGCTCTTGGCTGGCTCTTCAGAATATTTCATTGTTGACCTCTGGTTTTCTTAGTAAAATCTCTCCACACAATATAAACTTGGGAAATAGGGGAGTTCTGCTTTAAACCAAAGTGTTCAACGTCTGACAGCCTCACAGATGGGAAGAGCTGACAGAGAGCCAAAGCCACAGTCTCTGGAGCACTCTGGGTTTCAGGGTGAGGAAGAGGAATCCACTTAGAGTTTCTGTCAACGTGGTTTGTTGACAGATAAAGTTCATATCAGGACTCTGGCCAAAAATTGGCACATCCCACTTCTGGAATAGTGTAGCTGGCTGGGAAATACCATTGTTAACTGTGTAACACTGAACTTTTAGAGCTAACTTCACTTTGTTTCTCTCAAACTGCCCTGTTCTGACTTGTTCCACCTTGCTTCAGCCTGAGGTAGGATGTGATGAGTGTGGGTGCAGAATCTCTTGCATAGGAAGCTTCTGCCTGTGCTGTGTGCAGGATCCACTTGCTGATCTGATCTGCAGAGTGATGGCTGGCTTGGAGCAGAGGGCAAGTGTGGCTCATGGGCATCCAGCAGCCTTGGCATGTTTGTGTAGTCTGGCAGATTTGAGTCCCTGTTTTGTCTCTTCTCATTCTGAAACAATAGCATCAGATATGAATTAGTGTAAAATTAAGCCTGTGGGGTAGTTTTCAGAGGTAAAAGAAGATTTGTATGCTGGAACAAATAAATCTTCCTCTATCTGGAGGTAGATAGGGTATCACTGGTGTTGGTAAGTACCTCAGTCTTGAGATTGAAATGGTTTTTCTCCTGGCACTGCTGACTGATTTATCAGGGTTTAAGCACTTGGTACAGATACTCATCCACACTATACAGACTTCCTGTGGACAAGTGGCTGCCAAACACTTCAAAGTGCTTTGGGACCCTCCAGAGAGGCCTTCATGTCCCATGTGTGAGGGTGAGCTTGCTGGTGTCACTTGGAGCAGTGCCTTAGAGCCTGCAGGTACTGGTGCTCACACCTACACACCGTGTCAGCTTTCATGGGAAGATGGTCTCTCTCGTGGCTTGTGGAGTCATACAAAGAGCAGCCACCCCCAGACCATGCCAGGAATCCAGCATGTGGTTTCTTAACCACTGGCCTTGATGCAACTGTGTGGACCTGGGCTGTGTCCCAGAGCAGCTGCACAGCCCCCCAGCTGGGTTAGGAAACCACCCAACGCCCCCAGGTTCGGCTGTGGGGGCTCTGAGAAGCACTTATCTCTTCTGCATTAGAAGTTACTTCTCTTTCCTGTTACAGTGGAAAAAACACTTGAAAATCATCTATCTAATCACCTCAGAGGGGAAAACTCATCCCCACTGAGGTGTGTGAGGGGAGGAAGGGTTTGGCTGTGGTGGACAAGTGGAGCTGTAGGGCAGGAGCTCCTGGGGTGTTCTGCTGTGGGTGCCTGGTTCACACTGTACAGGCCAGTTCTGTCACTTTGCTGTAAAATCCCTGGTGCAAGAAGGGGGGTTTCAGTGGTGCCAAGTTTTATTTTGGATGAGGACTGTGCACCCTAGGATCTACCTAGCCTAGTAGCAAGCACAATGTTCTGGTGTCTTTGGGGGAGGGTATGTTTTAGTATGGCTAAGATAGGGTTAACCTGGGAGGATCCTGCCCCTCAGTGGTGTGTGGGGATTGCTGGCAGCTGCCTCCCGTCCCACAACAAACTGCTCTGGGTAATTGCAGGGTAACCCCAGCTTGGCTCTCAGCTTTGATGCTCCACAGCTGGGGAGTGTTTGGCACCTGTGTCCAGCACTGTGTTTGTGTGTTTACCTGCTGTGTGAAGAGTAAAGCATGTTGAAGAGTAACAAAAGGGGGGATTTTCATACTGAGGGTGGGAGTGATGCTGGATACCTTGGACTACCTAAAGGCAGGAGGGTAACCCTAGTGCTCTGCAGGTACCCTCTGGGTGACAGGAGTATCTCCCCTACTCTCAGCAGCTTCTCTGCTCCCCATTCTGCATGCAGAATCACCTCAAAGACAGAATTTGTTGGCAAAGACCTGGGAGAAACAGCCACCAGGCATTCTCCAGCGTGCAGAGGCTGCCTTTGGCTTGAGCAGCTGTGTTGGGATGCTTGTGAAATTCCTAGTGATGCCTTGAAAGAAGGTCAAGGACAAACCCAAGCTGCTCCCTTGCTGTTAAGCCTCAGCTGGACCATAACTCACTACGTGGCTGAAGAACATTTTTTTCTTTTCCTTGAAATGTGCGATTCAAGGCTCACAACCCTGTCAGCAGCTTCTGTGGGCAACCAGGGTCCTGATGATCTGAGCTCTCCTTGTGGTGTGTTGCTGTGTGTGGGCAGAGCATGAACCAGCACCCAGCTCTTTGCTGGGAGGAAGGAACATGGTTGCAGTTTCAGTTTGCAGCTGCTGGGGCAGGTGGGCAGCAGCACCCAGAGGGATGTGACTGTGGCTGCAGGGTGGAGCTGGGCAGCCCCACAGCCACAGCTTGTGCCTCTGATTAAACCCCTGCCCAGGCTGTGCTCTGCTGGGGATTTCTGTGCAGCCCAGGTGCCCAAACCAAGGAGCAGAGTTCCTGCTTGGCAAACCAGAGTGTGGGTGAGGCTGTTGTGCAATGAGGTGTTTTGGGCTGGACATGCCTTGCCAGGTGTTTTGGATCAAGGTGGGGGTTGATGGACATCTGCCCTTGGTGTAGCCCCATGTGTTTCTAATCCCTTCTCCTGGAGCACCTTTGAGTTGTGATTAGAAAATGATCCTGTTTCTCCCCCCTGTGACCTGGGAAGGATGGAGTGGGGCCCCTTGTGCTGCAGGGAGGGATGGGCTTCAGGTGCAGTTGTGCTGCTGCCCTGGCTCTGCTCATGCTCAGAACATCCTCCTGCTCCCAGGAGCTGAAGAGGACCAGGAGAGTAGCCCCACACTGATGTTTTGGTGCACTTGCACTGAAGCAGTGGAGGAGGTGTCGCTGCTTTCACTCCAGACTGGAAAGTGGCTTCTCCTTCAACACCTGCTGCAGGACAGGCCCTGGATTTGCAGATGCCTTTCAGCCCTGTACCCCGTGTGGAGGGGAGAGCCCTGTGACACCTGAAGCCAGGTGGTGATGTGAGGTCTTGCAGGGGTGCATGGAGCACACAGTGCTGACCCCTGAGTGGGTGCTGGCCTCACAGAGCCTTGGGGACTTCATCTGTAGAGCTGGGGGGTGCTGCTGTTGGTGCCTGTACCTGTAAAGATGACAGAAGCTTGGAGCTGGAGTAGTGGCTGATGGGGACACCCTGTCATCTGCAGAAGAGGAGCTGGGCTGTGGGCTGCTCGTTGCTTTGACCATGGAGCATTTGGATGTGATCTTGGTGAGTGTTGACCACCTTCAGTCCTAGTGTGCTGGCAGTGGGTCCTGGCTGTGTCCTAGTGTACCACGATGGGTTGGCTTTGTTTTGCAAGGGTTTCTCTATTTTAATTGACTGAGGGTGAACAAATGAGCCCTTTCTGGTTGGGAGGTGAATCTGTAAGCCCTGCTACTGCGTGTGGCCTCGGGCTGGTGCTTGCTAAGGGCTTTCTGGCCCTCTCAGGTGTCCCTCTGCCTCCACAGTGTGTTTGGATGGGAGAAACGCTGCAGCCGGTGCAGCACACCCAGGGCTGTGGAAGGGAGGAGGGTGCTGGCTGCAGCTCTCCCCTGCCTGCAGCAGCCCCACATCCCTCACCCTGGGATGAGCACTGCCTGCACGTGCCCAGGAGGTCCCACCCTGCCAATGCAGAGCTGGTCTGACTGGGGCAGGTGTCCTCCTTTCCCATGGAAGGTTTTGTCTGCCTTGTGTGGCTCCCCTGCTTCCTCCAGTGTCTGGGAGCTCGGGCTGGGTCCAGCCCTGCCTCACATGGGCTCCTCCAGCTCTGCTGTAGGAGAGAGTGAGCTGTTTCCAATTAGCAGGCAGAATGGCTGAGGTCATCGAGCTCTGAGTCACGTAATTTTACCCTTGCCAAAATAAATGATGGATACCTCTTGCCAAGCCCCAGAGCTGAGGCTCTGCTGCTGCCCAACCTCCCCTGACCTCTGCTTGCAAACATCCCCTGCTCCCCTACGTGTGGTAGGAGATGTTGCCCCATGGTGGGCAGCATCCTGGCTCATGTAGCATCCTGGCTTGTGCCCAGGGAGAGCATTCCTGTCTTGGGGCAGCCCCTTACTCACAGTGCTGGGCTAGCAGGAGCTGGGGAGGGGGTGCAGGGGGTGGATGGGAGGGAGCTGGTCTGTGTAGCACAGGGTGCAGCTGAGCAGAGCAGTGAGTTGGCAGGAGCAGTGTTGCTGCTGAAATCTCCCAATCACCATCATGGTTTGTGTTTTTTGGGTGTTGGGTTTGCTGTTCTGGGGATGCTGAGCCTGGTGTGCTGCCCTTCCCCTTCCCTGTGCTCCCTCCCAAAGCTGTCTGGGACAGTTGAGCTGCTCTTCTGGCACCAGAAGGTGATGGGTTGTGGGCTCTCCTGTGCTGATGGGCATCACCAGAGAGGGTTTACTCTTTGTTGGGGACTGTGAGCAGAAGGGGAGGGAAAAGTGGGGGTGCTGGGTGGGGGGTGCTCACCCTGGGGTGGGACAGGCTCTCACTGCAGGTGAGACCTCTCTAAGATCAGCATCTTTTGTACCAAACAGAATGGGGGAAAACTTCCACTCCTTGTTTTGCGCTGTGGTATGGACACCAAATAAGCAGCATCACAACTCATGGGGTGCGCTAGCACCTCTTGGGCTTATCTGGAATAAAAATGGGTAAGGACATTGATGAGGATTGCTGCTGTGAATAGGGGCAGCTGAGAAAACCTCAGCACAAATGCCACTCACCCATGTCTTTTAACAAGAGAGAGGGGGGATCTCTGTTTAACCCAGCCTGCTCAGCTCCTCATGAGACATCCTTGTCTCTGGAAAGTGCTGAAATCTGAAGCTCTGGATCCTACTTCCCACCAGCTTCATCTAGTTTCAGTATAACTTGTATCCAGATTTGTCTTGCCATCCCTGGGGCCTGGGAGGATACAGAGTTGCTCAGGACACTGTGTCTGCAGAGAGGAGCCATCTGGGCAGGGCAGCGGGTTCTGGCATGCTTTCGGGCACTGCCCCAGGTGGCAGCGTCCTCCTGCCTCAATACTCCAGCAGGAAAGGCTTTGTGCCCTGCTTAGATTGTTACCACGGAATCACAGGGGTTGGCAGGGCCCTCCAGAGCCCATGGGGTCTAACCCCCTGCCAAAGCAGGGTCCCTAGGACAGGGCACACAGGTCGGTGTCCAGACAGGGCTGGAATCTCTCCAGAGAAGGAGACTCCACACCCCCTGGGCAGCCTGTCCCAGGGCTCCCTCACCCTCACTGGGGAAAAGTTCCTCCCCAGATTGGTGGGGAACCCCCTGTGCTCCAACTTGAGCCCATCACCCCTTGTCCTGTCCCCACAGACACTGAGCAGAGGCTGCCCATGTCCCCCTGTGTCCCACCCTTCAGCTATTGATCCCCACTGATCAGATCCCCTCTCAGGCTGCTTCTCTCCAGGCTGAACAGCCCCAGCTCTCTCAGCCTTTCCTTACAGGGGAGATGCTCCAGGCCCTTCATCATCTCCATGTCCCTCCTCTGGACTCTCTCCAGGAGATGCCTGTCTTTTTTATCCCAGGGAGCCCAGAACTGGACACAACACTCCAGGTGGGGCCTGAGCAGGGCAGAGCAGAGGGGGAGGATCCCCTCCTGTGACCTGCTGCCCACACTCCTCCTGATGCCCCCAGGATCCCATTGTCTCTCTCAGCCCCCAGGGCACACTGCTGGCTCATGGCCACCCTGTTATAAAGCAACAGCTTCTGAATTAAGACATTGCACAGAAATTCAGCTCACTCCCACCTAGAATATTCCTTCCCAGAAGAGCTCCTGTGTGCTCGTGTTGCCAGGGGTAGCAGAGCTGCTACCCTGGCACTTTCAGTCAGCACTTTGCACGGGCCCTATCGCTGTGGTTTTTCATCTCTGTGTGTCTTGCTCTGAGGAAATGATAACTTGGATTTTCTAGATAACTTGCCTGGGTTTACTCACAGGAAAGAGGAAATGGCAGAGCTGTACTTGGTTTTGAAGTGGTATGCAGAAAAATCGCTGGTGCATTTGAAGGGCTGAGTGTTTGTTTATGTGCACCCAAGCTCTGGCCGTGTGTAAAGGTGGAGGGTGGCTGCTGTGGGCTGTGCTCCCTCCTCCTGCCTCGGTGAGCAGAGCTGAGCCCTGTCTTACAGCACTGAGTAAGCTAGGAGCAGCACCCAACGCCTGTGCAGTGCCCCAGCTGCTGGGGGTCGACTGGGCAGCCTCAGCTGGCACTTCCCAGGGATGGAGCTGGTGCCAGCAGGAGGTTTTACAGGGGTTCAGAGTTCCATTTCCATCTGAATTAGGATGGATTTTATCCCAATGGCCACAGGCAGCAAACCCAAAGGCTAGGGCAGCATGTGGGTCCCTGGCTGTGCCTGTGAGCAATGGTCCATCCGCTGCTCCCTGGGAGGCTGGAGGAGTGAGAGCAGCATTAGCTGGCTGTGCAGGGACAGTCTGCTTGTGCCAGAGGGGGTTCTGTCCCTGCTCCAGCTCTTACCCTCAAGTGGGTTTATTTTTAATTTTACAGGTGAGATGAGTAAAACTGTTTGCAGCTGAATAGTTGTTGTACCTTCCAAAAACCAAGTGAAAGCCTTGGGGAGAATCACTCCCAGGAGACCTTTGGTTCTGGAATTACTCAGTTCAGAGAGCAGCTTGGCACATCCTCACCCAAATCTCCTTTCCCCACCACGATGGTGGCTGCTGCTGCCACTGTGCTTGTCTCCTCTTGG
The DNA here is from genome assembly GCA_022605575.1 of Laterallus jamaicensis coturniculus. Lineage (NCBI taxonomy): Eukaryota > Metazoa > Chordata > Aves > Gruiformes > Rallidae > Laterallus > Laterallus jamaicensis. Next base: position 19,434,502 of record JAKCOX010000016.1, on the reverse strand, counting down.
GCTCTGAGCTGCTCTGGCCTGTTCTTGCTTCTACTGATCTGTGAGCCTCTTGCAAAGCGAAAGGGGAGAAAGCACTCAAGTTCTGGCAGTGCTTCTGCCAGGAAACCCAAGAAATCTGGGGCTCAGCAGCACCATTCCCCTTCTCAGCTGGGACACAGACACGGGGAGCTGCAGGATGCAGCCAAGGTGTCTGCACACCCAGCTTTCCCAAAGCACCCAGGCCCTTCAGGTGGCATGGTGCTGGCCTTTGGAGCACACCAGCATCAGGACCTAACTCTGCCCAGCTCCTGCCAGGTGCTGAGACACCCAGGCACAAGCCCATGCCAGGGCCTTCAGCAGTGGGGCTTCTCTTCCTGGGAGTCTCCTGGCAGCTTGATCCTGTTGAGTCCTTCCCCTGAAAGCCCTTGAGAACTTGCTGCATGGTTTCTATGAGTGTTTGGGTGATGAGGTTCTACCTTTGTTGGCCAATAAAAGAATTGGAGAGCAGATAGGAGGAAATGGTTTCATGATTAAAAAGCCATTTTTAGCTCATACCTGGGAAACCACAAACTCGAAGCTTCACACAGATCAGAAGGTGCCTACTAACCATCTTTGCAATCAGTGCCTCTTTTTTCTCACTTGCTGTTCAGCTGCTGCCAGGGCATCACTCTGTGGTTGCACTTTCATCTGTTTCAGAAACAGTAGCTCCAAGTTCACAAAGTCACAAGTGTGTCTTGTACCCAGCTGGGAGGTCGGATGGTGAAACCCAGACCCATGGAGCCCCACTGCCTGGAGCTCTGCCCCCCTGAACAGCTTGGTGGGAAGGGACCTTTAAGGGACACCTAGCCTGGACACCTGCAATGGGTAGAATCATAGAATGGCCTGGGTTGGAAGGGACCCCAAGGATCACAGAGCTCCAACCCCCCTGCCACAGGCAGGGACACCAACCTCAGGCCTGGAGCTACACAAGGTTGCCCAGGGCCCCATCCAACCTGGCCTTGAACACCCGCAGGGATGGGGCATCCTTGCCCTGAGTAGGGACATCTTCAACCAGATCAGGTTGCTCAGAACCTCATCCAGCCTGACCCTGAGGGGTAACATGCTGGTTTTACAACATGCTGCTGTTTCCTTTGACTCCCAGGAAGGGCCAAAATGAGAAGGGATGATGGGTAAGAGAAATAGACTGTCTATCCCAGCGTAGGAAAGAAATCCTCAAAGCATTTCCCACTGATATAGGTATTAAAACTCTTTTTTCTCCATCACTAATTGCTAGTTTTTAACATCTTGAGCTAATTCTGCTGCTCTGAAGCAGTACAGTGGCACAGGCTGCCCAGGGAGGGGGCTGAGTCCCCACCCCTGGGTGTGTTTAACAGAGGGGAGATGAGGTGCTCAGGGATCTGGTTTAGCACAGGGCAGGGATGATTGGACTTGATGAGCTTAAAGGGCTTTTCCAGCCTGGGGACTCTGTGATCATGCTGCAAAACCAGGCCCCATATCCAGTGTGGACCCAGGTTCTGCATGCTCCAAGCTGGGTAGCTGGTGCCTCTCCTGCTGTAGGGTGGAGGCCTCAGCACCCCACATAGGGCCGTTGGAGCAGGACTGCCCAGAGTGGGATGGGTGCTCCCAGGAGCAGGACTGCCCAGAGTGGGATGGGTGCTCCCAGGAGCAGGACTGCCCAGAGTGGGATGGGTGCTCCCAGGAGCAGGACTGCTCAGTGACGTCTGGTGCTGACTGAACTGGCACAAAAATTGTCACAAGAGCTGAGAGGGGATAAACCAGGCAGGGAAGGTGCCTGAGCTGGTTCTTAGAGCCAAGGGGAGATGGGGTTTTTCAGAGCCACTGCAGACAGGCAATGAACGTGCTCAAGAGACGCCCCAGCATGGCTCTTGGGCGTGATGTGCAGGTAGAGGCAACCACAGCTCCCACCTGTGTCAAAGGCAGGAGCACTCAGTGCATCTCTGTACAGGGATCCAGGTGTGTGGAGCTGAGTGTGCAAACAGAGAGATTTGGGGCCCCAGTAACTCCTGTGAGCAAACACCAGGCCGGGGGGGCTGAGCAGCTTCACCCCAAGCTTTTCCTTTTACTGTCCATCCTGGAGATGTGCCCAGAGTGACCCCACAGAGCTGTGCTCATTCCACTTGTCTTCTAAATATTCACCAGGCCAAATCCCTCATGGCCAAGAAATGTCTTTGCTCAATGCAAGGGTTTACCCAACCATGCTGGGGGCTAAAGAAAAGCTTCCCTGGCTGTTAATGGGTAACATCCCTGGTCAGATGGACACTTTCCCTGGTCAGGCCCCACCTGGAGTGTTGTGTCCAGTGCTGGGCTCCCTGGGATAAAAAAGACAGGGATCTCCTGCAGAGAGTCCAGAGGAGGCTGAGGAGATGCTGAAGGGCCTGGAGCATCTCCCCTGGGAGGAAAGGCTGAGAGAGCTGGGGCTGTTCAGCCTGGAGAGAAGCAGCCTGAGAGGGGATCTGATCAATGGTTATCAATAGCTGAAGGGTGGGACACAGGGGGACATGGGCAGCCTCTGCTCAGTGTCTGTGGGGACAGGACAAGGGGTGATGGGCTCAAGTTGGAGCACAGGGAGTTCCACCCCAATCTGGGGAAGAACTTCTTCCCAGTGAGGGTGAGGGAGCCCTGGGACAGGCTGCCCAGGGGGTGTGGAGTCTCCTTCTCTGGAGAGATTCCAGACTCGTCTGATACTGACCTGAACCTGCTTTGGCAGGGGGTTGGACCCCATGAGCTCTTGAGGTTCCTTCCAACCCCTACAAGTCTGTGACTCTGTGATCTGGTTTCCATCCATAAACTCCCAACAGGTTTGCAATTTGCATTTATGTCTTTAGGAAGTTTAAATTTGGGGAAATCCTCAAAGCCAACAGTGTCAAACACTTCCCCTTGCCCAAGCCTGACCACAGCTGGTTGTGAAGGGCTCCTCTCTGTGGGATGTCCCCTGCTGAGACCCCTCTGCAAGCTCCAGTGTCACCACCCCAGGCTCAGTGTGCCACGTAAACACAAGTTACTGCTCAAAAGTGTTGTGTGGAGCAGCAAAGCTGATTGTATCCAGCTGGGCCAGCTGCTGGCCAGAGCATCTGCTGCAGACTGTAGCACAAGCAGTGTGAGGAGGAGCGTGCAGTGCTTGGGAGGAGGAATGGATAGACTAGTTCAGCTGGAAGGGACCTGCAGGGAGCAGCTAGTCTGCCTGCCTGACCACTTCAGTGTCCTAAGAACCAGCTCTGCTTTATTCTAAGTGCTTCTAGTTAAAACAAATAATCTTTAAAATACAGAATCACAGAGTTGTAGGGGTTGGAAGGGGCCTCCAGAGATTGAGCCCAGCCCCAAATATTATTAAAAACAGATCTCTGGACCTCCAGGCCTCCAGAGATTGTCAAGTCCAACACCAAATGTTGTTAAAAACAAATCACTTGCTAATAACATCCTGACTCCTTACCTGTGATGGATGCTCATCCCTTAAGAGCTTTTGAGAAGTCGGTGCAGCACTTGGGATTGAGAGCCTGGGGTGTGTCAACGTGCTGTGGTGCACCCCAGCCATGGGCACAGTGACAGGATGTGTGACCATGAGCCGTGGTGAAAGTCACAGTGACTTTCACTGCAGAAGAAGTATTTGCCATAGGACAAGGCAAAGCACCCAATAATTATGCAATAATTAAGCATTCTATAGTCATGCTCTGTTGATGCAATAACCTTGTGGAGTGGCAGGGGAAACAGAAACCACCTTGTCTCCCTGGCATGCTACCTGTAGTAAATTTTGACATGCTGCCCTCTTTGAGCAGCCTTAGCAGCTCCTGGCAGGGCTTTCCTGAGCAGGGTGCGATCTGAGTCATCCTGAGGTGGGAGCATGGCTGAAACCTGCGTGGCTCAGCACATCAAAGCCAGCCAGAGCCAGGTTTGATTGTAACTGAGAGCATCGCTCACCTTGAGCCCTGCCTTGTTTCGGTGTTCCTGGTACACAGGACCTCACACTTGCCTTGGCTTGTTACTGGCACAGTGCTGGGTGGCAATGGTTCAGGGGCAAGGTGCTCCAGGACAGCCAGGGTGGTGGATGGTGGATGCTGTAGGAGCTTTCTGTGGGGCTGCCAAGGCCACGGTGGAGGAAAGTCTGTGCCCTTCTCCAGGGTTTAGCCCTGTCCCTTCCCAGCAGCTGTGCTCCTGCAGTGTGCTGCAGGCCTGTGGCTGAATTCCTGAGCCGGGCAGTGGTGACATGCAGAAACTGGTACTAAAACTCCACTGAAATGGGGCTGGGCATGGAAAAGGGATTTTTACTATGGAGAGCTGGGTTATTTGTTGATGTAAAAGCGATTACATGGGCTGCAAAGCAATGGGTGTGGAAACTGCTTGGGACCAGCTACAAAGCCCATTAAACCTGTGCTTAGAGAGTGATGCTCAGTGGTGGAGCAGCTCCTGGTCCTGCGAGTGCTTCCCAGCATGAGGGTCACTATAGACAAGTGCCTGGTACATTCCATCAATAAACTGATCAGCCTTGCCAATAGATCAGACAGGGTGTAGTGCTGGTAGTATCCAAGGTTGCCTGTGGATGTGTTCTAACTCACGTAAAGAGGAGCTGTTGGGAAGGGCAGTGGTGTGAGGATGTGCTCTTGCAGAACCGAGAAGCTCAGTGAGTAACAACGGGATGAAGGATGTTTCTGATGATTGATTTGAATCCTGGTGAGATGGCAGATCTCAAAAGTCATTTGAACTTCTGGAAAGTGCACTGAGCTTTCTGCTGGATTGCCATTCTGCAGCCCAGGTGGGACAGATCCCCCCTGCACAGACGGTGCAGGACTGGGGGACCGCAACTCTCCGGTCGCAGCGGCAGGGTTTGGGAAGGTGGTGGGAGTTCGGATCCATCCCTGGGATGCAGAATTCCTCAGAGAGGATTATCCACCCCCAACCTTTCAGCAGCACTGTGTTTATCTCCCAGAGTGAAGTGGGTTCATGTTAATTTCCTCTTCAGGATGCTTTTCCGGGGCTGGAGACTGGCCGGCACAGGAAGCTGAGGCACAGCAGTGACCACTGCCTGCGCTCGCAGCTCCTGCTGCTCTTCAACCACAGCCTTATCTCGCCCTTCCATCTGAGGGAGGGCTCTTGCACTGTATCACACCTCTTTCTTTTTTATTTTCTAACTAATAAGCCTTCCATTATAACTTCTCAAAAGCTAAAGTGCTGGTGTAAACCTCCCCCAGCACAGGCTGGGTTTCTCATTAAGCCATGACAAGCGACTCAGGTCTGGGTAGCATCTCCTCATCTCCTCAACCCAAAACGAAGCCCAAAGGTAAGCTGATTCGGGGGCTGTAGCTTGGTGTGGGGAGACACATCCAGTAGCCTTATGCTCTCCAGGAAAACGTTTGAGCTGAGGAAGAGCAAGAGTCACTTGGGTAACTCTGGAAGGGCTGTGGCTTTTTCCAAGGAGGAATGGACATGAGCCTGGATTTCTGGAGGGTGGATGCAGCTCACCTGCAGCCAAAGGTGGGGTGGCAGCAGGAGGGTAGCGCTGCCTTTGCGGTGAGCTCGGGGAGGATGGGCCTCCTGCTTATCTGAGGGGGGATTGCTGGCAGCCCAGGTTGGGGAGATAAGGGAGATGATGCTTTTACAGATAGCTGAGGGGGGGGGGGAAGGCAGGGACAGGGACTTTCCCATTAGTTCTGGTTTATTTGTTTTCTCATGGTAGGTGCTTAAAACTCCACTGTCCCACACCGCAAGGCTTTGAGGGCAGAGCAGGAATCAGTAAAAACCAGTAAAATCAGTAGAATTTGGTAAAAACCACGAGGACAGAGAAGGAACGTTGAATTGCAAGTAATGAAAAATAAAAAACCTCACATGTGAAGTGTTTCAGAGATAAAATATGCTTTGAGACATGAGAGCCCAGCACTTAGGGGAGCTGTTGGGATGAAGTTTGTGCTGCTGCCAAGAATATTAGATCCAGATTTCTTTTTTTTATAGCTGTTTTTTTGTTTGTTCCATTGCCTTTGAGAATACCCCGAGCATTGCACTTTAAAAGCTTCAAAGTCTGGATGAAGAAATTGGATATAGAGAATTAGGATTAGAATCTGGATTAGGAAATTGGATATAGAGAATTTGGGTTGGTTTGGGATTGTTTCTGAGCAGAATTAAGTTTGGTTTCTGTAGACTTGGGAAACAAACTCTTTCATGCCCATTCCATCAGGTTACAGTCAGTGGTACCAGTACTTCCAGGGTACAGATTTCTGGTGGGATGTTAGCTCAAGTGATGCAATAGTCACCATTTATACTCTTGACTTTTTAAATATATGCTATATTTTGGGTGATTTTTCCATTTTGTCTAGTAGTTAATGCTATTATTATTTGACAAAGGTGTGGCTTCTTTTAATAAGATTATACTCTGCCTACTACAGCTCACAAGGATGTGGCTAACAGCTCTGTGTATCTTAAAAAAAGGAAAACAGGTTAAAGTATTTCAGCTATGATAAACAGGTACTGTAACCTCAGTGCCTGTTGTATTTCCCCACTCTTTGATAAAGTCGTGGGAAGAAATAATTCACATGCTGAAGTTATCTGAGTCTGTTTCCTTTGGGTCAAATTCAGGTTGCTGAGTGGTATTGGTATTGCTAATCATCCTCAATTATGCATATTCCTTGTTCCATATAAGCTTTGATGTTAAGTGTAACCTGTGTCTGAGTCCTTACTTGTAAAAGCTTTGCCCAGGGTTGGTGGTTTTGTTGTGATGCAGACTCTGGTGTTGGGGCAGTGTTCATTTTTGGCTTGTTTCTAAGTCTTGCTCTGCTGTTTCACCCTGTAGATGTACCAGGAAGAGCTGAGTATGGGTTTCATCTTGGGGAATTTGTGGATGATTTGTAGGGCATGGCCAACGCAGCCCCCCTCTTCCCCAGGAGGGCTGAACCCAGAATGGCCAGGTTGGAAAAGACCTTTAAGATCATCAAGTCCAACCATTCCAGTCCTAAGCTAAACCAGATCCCTGAGCACCTCATCTACCCATGAGCCTCATGTAACAAGCTGGGTTTTCATTTCCCCCTGTCAGAGTGGGGAAGCTTTCCTGTGCATCATAGTCGTGGTGGTCTGTGAGCAAAACCAAGGCCCAGTTTGCCAAAAGAAAGAGTTTTTCATTACACAAAGAATTTGAGATCATGGGGGAAGAAGGCTGGATAAATAAACATTGACTGGAATGACCACAGAACCACACAGAGTCACAGGGGTTGGCAGGGCCCTCCAGAGCCCATGGGGTCCAGCCCCCTGCCAAAGCAGGGTCCCTAGGACAGGGCACACAGGTCGGTGTCCAGACGGGGCTGGAATCTCTCCAGAGAAGGAGACTCCACACCCCCTGGGCAGCCTGTCCCAGGGCTCCCTCACCCTCACTGGGAAGAAGTTCTTCCTCAGATTGGTAGGGAACTCCCTGTGCTCCAATTTGAGGCCATCACCCCTTGTCCTGTCCCCACAGACACTGAGCAGAGGCTGCCCCTGGCCCCCTGTGTCCCACCCTTCAGCTATTGATCCCCATTGATCAGATCCCCTCTCAGACTGCTTCTCTCCAGGCTGAACAGCCCCAGCTCTCTCAGCCTTTCCTCATAGGATAGATGCTCCAGGCCCTTCATCACCTTTGTAGCCCTCTGATTCTCTCTCTCCAGGAGATCCCTGTCTTTTTTATCCCAGGGAGCCCAGCACTGGACACAACACTCCAGGTGGGGCCTGACCAGGGCAGAAGGGGGGGGGGGGGAAGAGATCTCTAGAGTTCTCTTGGGTCATGCCAGCGCTGGTGGAGATGGGCTGGCCCTGCTTGGTGCTGAGAGAGAGAAACGTGTGTGCAGGAAACACGTACTGGAAACTCTGCACATTCCAAATCAACACACTCACAAAGGTGGTGAGGGGAATTCCACAGCCTACTTAGTTCCAAGGGTCAAGATTTAAGTCTGAGTTCACCTCCTTCTCTGCACTTGCATGATGCAAGGGCTGGAAGTAGATGAAAAGGAAATGAAAATTAACTGTCAGTACAGGGATAATGACCTAGAGTTAAGAGTGAGCACAGGAGGAGTGAGAGTAGGTGGCTGGTGTTTTTTTCCACTCTTTATGAATTTAAAACCCAAATATGAATCACACTGGGGGTGCTACAAGACTTCTGAACAAATCAATGGGTTACCAGAGTTTCTGAGGTACACCCAAGAGTCATGTCCTGAATTTTAAGAAATTAAATCGAATTAAAATAATTTCATTAAAATTATTAAAATGAATACCTTGGAGGAGGCGCTGGTGTAGGCTGGGTGCTCAGCAGCAAAACCCACATGTACCTCATCAAACCTGACTGCAGGAGGAAGTAAAATGATTTTTTCCACTAAGAGCATCATAAAATCATGGAGTAAGGGTCTTTGTGATGATTAGCATTGCCCTTCTGTCAACCACTCCACTTCACATGAGTAGTAGTTCTTTCTGGTTGTGTTAGATTCTGAGGATACAGACCAGCCTGTAAGGTGTGTGTTTGCCCAGACCAGCTCCAGAAAGTGTTTCTGGTTTTTCTCATAGGTTTGGACAGGAGCACTTCTATTCCTCTCTAGTTTAGGAAGCTCAACTAAGTGCTCTTCAATTGCCATCTGCTTTTTAAACTGGATTGTTCTTTAGGTTGGGTGGGTGAGGGAGATACATCCCCTCAAATAAAACCCTGGGACTAAGGCAGAATGACAGATAGGTAACATTTAAGAGTGGCTTTCAAGAAGGAAAAGCATTGGAAGATATCCAGTTTAAAACTGGTTTGTTTTGAGCCTGGTGTGTTTTGAAGTCTTCTGGAAGGTGAGGTGGAGCTGAGCGTATGAGCAGATTCAGATATTACTCAGCAGCTGCTCCGAGTGGAAGGTTAGTAGCTGGTTGCACTTACTGTGTGTGCTGTGAATAGCCTGAGTGCAGTAATTCAGCTGGCTGATTCCTTTGTGTGGGTCCCATCCTCTTGTGCATGACACAAAAGCTCATCCTTTAGGTGCCTGATGGAATATGGCATTTCAGAAACCTGCTGCGGGTCACACGGTGTGGGTGCTGTGAATGTGTTCTGAGGCTTTGAGCTTTGTCCATTTAGCAGTTCGCTTTTCAAAGATCCCTGTGATATGTGTGTTTGCAAAGCCCTTATCTCACACGAGTCACAGAAAAACACAGGCAACTAAACCAGGCCCCATCTCCGCTGCTGGTTTAACCTGGAGTTACCTGATGGGTTGGGGCCTTCTGAGCATGCTAGGAAACCTCTTATCTTTGAGCTGAAGCACGGCAGTGGGACAGACTTTCTCTCTACGTGACTTCTAAATGCTGTGTCTCTCCCTCCCTCTTGCCACCTTTTAGTCAGCTGCCAAAATCCCGCCTGGCTGCTGGTTAGGGATGAAGGTGTGATGGGGATGGTGCCAACCTTCTGGCTTGTGTGTGTTTATGAATTATATCTATTTTTTACATGTGTGACAAATCCTACTTTCCTGACAAGTCATTTCCATGGTTGTGAGGGATTTTGATACAAATTCTTCTTCAAAATGGATAGATGTGAGGTAGGCTGAGAGCACAGGGATGGTGCAGCATGCTCAGCACAGCAAGGGTCTGAGCCCCAAGAGAAGGTTTATCTTGCAAACAGGTATAGAATCATAGAATCATAGACTGGTCTGGGTTGGAAGGGACCCCAAGGAGAACAGAGCTCCAAGCCCCTGCCACAGGCAGGGACACCAACCTCAGGCCTGGAGCTACACAAGGTTGCCCAGGGCCCCATCCAACCTGGCCTTGAACACCCCCAGGGATGGGGCACCCACCCCCTCTCTGGGCAGCCTGTTCCAGCCCCTCACCACTCTCTCTGGAAAGAACTTCCCCCTAATATCTGATCTAACCCTTCCCCCCTTCAGCTTCACTCCAACCCCCTTGTCCTGCCAGTATCTGTGATATTTCAGAGTTAGAAGACTGATGGCTCCATCATGTTCCATCACTGTGGTTCCCAATTCCTGTCTCAGTCTTTTTCTTGGAAGAATTCCACAGTTTTAACCGATAGCATTTAGATTCATTATGGGATGTGCCATTTGCCTTTTGTCTCCCTTTTACAGCCAGCTATATTTCTATCTGCATTTAGAGAAGTCAGCACTCTGGGTTGCCCCTTCTTCTCTAGGTCTTGAGGACAAACCCCCTTGAAATCTGTGGCGCCTGCAAATCCCACTGCTGCCTCTACACACAGAAACAGGCATCGGGCAAGGCACCCTTGGGAGACCCATCACCCACGACCTCTTATATCTGCTATCTCGGTATCGTTGTTGCAAGCTGGGAGTACTGGTACTTCTGTGACCCGAATCGCTCTTTACCACCAGTTTGTGATAGTCTGGTTTGGTTTTTTTTTTAAAAAAACAACTTTTTCCCTTCTCTGTCTCTGCCTAAGACTTGTCTGTTTTGCAAATACACTGATATAGATCAGAAAAACAGCATCTGGCACCAGCTTGTACTGATGTTCTCAGAGTTAGGGGAGGCCTCATGCAAGGAATATTATACTCTGTGTCTTTTTTGAAAGCATGTGGCTCAGCACCAGTTTGGATCTAGTCCTAAACTGTATAGACCCTGTACACCAAAAGAGTCTGAACAAATCAAAGCACAAGCTGTTTGTTATGCTGGGAGAAGAGAGATACTGTGACCGACGTGGCAGGCACATGAAACCTCAAGATTCATTTGGTCAGGCTGATGTCAAAGCTCATTGTCAACCACTAGAAATTAAAAGCAATGATTTTAGTGTTGGGAGGGTTAAAACAGGCAGTGAGAATGGTGGGCATCAGGTCTCTTCCTTCCCTGGGAGGCTGCTCTGTGGGGTTGTGCTGGGTCCTGTAAATCCCCACTGAAACTCCCAACCCTCAGGCCACCTACCCAGCTGCAGCCTGCTGCAGGAACCCTTTCCTGGCCCCAGTCCCCAAATCTCCTGCTCTGTGGGTCAGGGTTGGGTTTGCTGTCCCCCAACCATCAAGCCTTGTCTCCCGTCTCTGGTGACATCACAACCTTTCACCTCTGATAACCAAACGGGACATAAATGACGCCACTCGGCCACGGTTGTTACATGAAGTTTAATTGCCATGTACAGCTTTAATTCACCTGCTCATATTAACACTTAGCAAAGACTCTACTGTGTGACAGCCATTTCTATCCCCCCCTTCCAGCCTCCCTCCTTGCAGCCCAGGTGGCTCTTCCCTAGAGCAATCCCTTGTGGTCCTTCCACTTGTCACGGCAGCTGCATTTGCCCCCCAGATAAAAACCTGTCCCTCTTGGGAGTTTGTGGCAGTAATCCTTCTCGTTGATCCACTGCAAGAATTCTTCCAGACTCTCTTTAAATATGGTGAAACTTTCATTCTTCACCTTTGAGCATTCTTTGTCAATGGATGAAGATTTCTAAGGGAAAAAGACAGATACTGAGGCTCTGGTTACAGAGGAATCCCACCCAAATGCTTCCTCCTGGCATGGAGGATGAAGCCAGCTAGCTGCCCTTCACCAGCCTCAAACCACAATTCCTACCAATCATTAGTCAAATAAGCCCTTGGTGTTTATCTTTGACCTTCACGCTACTGCAGGTATTTTGGGTTATTTTTGGAGGTGGGGGAGGTATCTGCCAAACTGGGAGAAGAGCAATCAGGCCAAAGCATTTATCTCATAATGTCCAGAGCCTGGGGACAGAGAAGGGGTGCAGGATGCATGTTGGGATCCCAGCAGCATCACACCACACTCCTCCTTAGTGCTGAGCAGGAGAGGACCCAGTGGCAGCGGTGTGGAGCATTTGGTTAGGTGGGAGGATTAGACCAGTCTTCTTCTGCAGCCTGCAGGTATTAGCAAATTGATGCAAATCTGCTTTTCTTCCTAAAGCCCATTTCTCTGCTCCAGGGAAACGTCTGAGCACAGTCACTGCTGCAGCCACAGCCACCAGCAGAGCACATGAAAAGCCTTATTTTCTCCATCTTTCTCCCTTTGGTGTTCAAAAGGCAGATCTCTTTCTCTGCAGGATACCCAGCCTGTATATTTTCCACTATTCATTGCCCCATTTTTCCTGAAGAACAAGCTGTACAGGTCATTACTGATCACACCTTATAAATAATCACAGAGTCACAGAATTGTAGGGGCTGGAAGGGACCTCCAGAGCTCATGGGGTCCAACCCCCTGCCAAAGCAGGGTCCCTAGGACAGGTCACACAGGTCGGTGTCCAGATGGAGTTGGAATCTCTCCAGAGAAGGAGACTCCACACCCCCATGTTAGACCCTTCCTCGAGGCTGCAGCTGGTCCAGGATTAAAAAGGAGGAGCAGTTTCTTTGCTAATGAATCTCCAAACTTTGAATTAGAGTTTACCAAAAAGCGAGGAAGAAGTGACAGATGATGTCTTACTGAACAACTCCCACTGATGTTTCTTTAATTCCTTCGGGGCTGTTAACTTTGAAGGAAGCTTGGTGGTTTCTTCCAAATCATAAGGACAGCTTCTGATAAGTATTTTCCCAGCATCTCTAGAGATTCAGTTAAAGAACTTATCCTACACACAAATGAAGGTGAGGGCTTCAGTGTGGTCCAGCAGCCATGGCAGCATTGCCCAGCTGGAGAAGAGGCCATGGCTTTCCAGCTGCTGGGTTCCTCAAGTGAGCTTACCAGGCGTCTCAACAAAACCACCAAGTGTAAGGAAAACTGGGATAAACAAGAAAATCTTGGGAACTCAACTCAAAGAACCGGTAAAAGCCTTACCCTCAAGACGGTGCAGTTTCCTTCTAGGACTTTCATATCTGCTTGAACCCTCTTCATACACTCATCCATGGGGACCTTTCCCAGCTCGTGAATAAACGTCTGGGTGATACTGTGTGCACAGCTTTTGTTCTAGGAGAAAAAGGGAGAGTAAACCCTGCTGTAGTTTGTTATGAGAAGGCTTTCTTTTCTTAGCTGTGGATAAATCATATTGAATATGTAAACAGAAGTTTTTCTGGGGTGATCTTAACTTTCTTTATCTGGGTTCTTTTTTATACCTTCTTTTAAGAAGTCATGCTAGGAGTACATCTGCAGAACTGCTCTAACTGGCAACTCTGCAATCAAAGTGGTCCAACTGCTGTCAGTGGTGAGTGTGGCCACACTGGGAACTTGATTGTGTTCCACCTGAATTGGGGAGTGATGTTCCTGTGTGTCTTTGGCTTGGCAGTGGGACACTGAGCTGCTTCAACTATTTTTCCTTTTCTTGCCACTCCTCTGGACACCCCAGTTTGGGATCACTGACAGGAACTTCTCCAGAAAATCATTAGAAAGCAATGATAAAGTTAGAGGTAGGGCATAGCTACCTATCTTTGTTAGCAGTTAGAAAAGGTTATTAGCCACCTTCACACAACCCTTTAAAGTCACAGAATCCCCTCTGCTGGCAGGGATCCATAAGGACCCTCAAGCTCAACTCCTGGCTCCACACAGGCCCAGCCCAGAGATGGGACTGAGCGCATCGTCCATGTGCTTCCTGACCTCAGCCCAGCTTGGGGCTGTGACCCCTTCCCTGGGGAGCCTGTGCAAGTGCCTGACCCCCCTCTCAGTACAGAACCTCTTCCCAGTATCCAACCATGCTACAGTATTGGTATTTTAGGACAGCAAGAGGAGCACAGTCACTTCTAAGTGACAAGAATGAGACGGAGCCCTGAAGCGACCTCCCTGCCAGCCGGCCCAGCAATCCCACCTCATCTCAGACCTGCTACACCAGAGGTTACACTTCAAGTTCCCTTTGGAGACTCTGCCTGATAGTAATAGGGTAGGAAACAGCAGGTTCTTACCTTTATGTCAAGAGGTTTGGAGAACTTCACCTGAAAGTAATGGAAATCGGTTAGTTACAAATTGGAAATCATCTCAAAGAGCAAACCTGGGGCAGGGAGAGCAGAAAATTATTTACCCCTGTGGACTTGTTTTCAGCTTCAAGTAAGCAAAGCATCTCAGTAATTATTGTTGGAGTCTCGTTCCGCAGATGCTGCGTTTCCTTCAGAGGAAGAAAGTAACTGAAAGCTCCAGAGCTAAATAGTAACAGGAGCAAGGGAAGCTGCATCTTAAAGGTGTTACGTTCAGGAGCTCGACCCTCTTTATCTGAGCCAGGCTCTGAATAGGGGCACTCTGGGCAGATACTAAGCTCACTTATATAGAGGAGCTGAGTAAGTGCAGGATGTGATTACTATCTTATCTCATTCATAAATCACTTAAATAAGAAACAGCAACTCAAGCAGTCAAATTAGCAGCGTATCTGATTTGAAAAGTGTTTATCATTACTGATCTGGTGAACTTCCTAAAGCCTCTAACTCCAGAGCAAGGCTTCGATGCAAGCAAGGGCAGTGTGCAGGGGCATTCAGGGTGTGCAAGGTACCAGAAAAGAGCATATCTAAGGAAATTATTCTACCTGTAGTAACAGAGCCATGAAGCTGGTTGTTACCCGTCAGATTAAGCCAAATATTGCCATAAATCATTGCAGCTTAAAGATTTCATCACACCTGGAGCTGAGATCAGCTGAAGGTGGGAGGCAGAGGACCTGATCCATCATCTACATCTCCTCAGCATGAGCTGGGCAGGAGTGTGGGAGCAGAGGGGTGCACACACGTGTACAGCAGCCTTGCAGAACAGAGTGGTTCTTTCCCAGCAAGTGTCTTGTCTTTGACCTGACAAGAAAACAAGAGGTTGTTTGTTCATCGTGGTTAGTAGGGGTATGGGCTGGGTCTTGCCCTGAACTAATTAATTTTTAATGATGGTGTTGTGCAAAGCTTTGATCTCAGCTGTCAGCTGCAGGTTCTTGTTCTTGGGGGAAATTGTTTGTGGCTTCATTAACCCTCAAAGACCCTCAGGCCTTTATGTAGGGCTTCACCAAGGTACTGAGGTGCTTTGTGTTACGTGTGAGCATGTGAGTGGGGAGAAGGGCTGAAGGGACAGTGGAGCATCAAGCAGCATCGTGCAGCATCCACAGGTCCAGGGGAACTGTAGGGTGGGACCCTGGCATGGCTGCAGGTAGGGAACCAGGTTTTCCCCAGCTTTAGGAGGACAATGTCACTCGCCAGAGCAAACAGTTAAGGGCAGAGTAAACACAGGAGGGAGTTCCCTTCTAGATAACTCTGTATTTGAAGGGCAAAATAGCCAGGGGGTTTGCAGAGCCAGGGCTCAGATAACGCTGAGTTAATGCAGCTCTAAGGAAAAAAAAGAGGGTATTTTTTCCATGCTGCATGGCAATTAATAGTGCAGCTAATAAAAGAAGTGTCATCATGGGAGTGCTCAGCAAGGGAGGAGCTCTGCCCACCAAGAAAAGGGAAACCCTTAATTCTCACCATTGGTGCCAACTGCAGCCGGCAGCGTCACAGGAGCTTCTGTAACCTGCCTGGGGAACATGCAGCCCGTGCTGCCTCACCTTGCTGAGAAACAGCTCTGACTCCCGTGGAGAGCTGGAAGGATGTCCTTTTATGGGAAGTCCTGTCACTGCCCAGAGAGGGGGTGGGTGCCCCGTGTCTGGGGGTGTTCAAGGCCAGGTTGGATGGGGCCCTGGGCAACCTTGTGTAGCTCCAGGCCTGAGGTTGGTGGCCCTGCCTGTGGCAGGGGGTTGGAGCTCTGTGACCCTTGGGGTCTCTCCCAACCCAGCCCAGTCTGGGATTCTATGATTCTATGGCAAGTGCTATTTGGAAAGGGTTAGGGATGAGGCAGGCTCTCTGCTGGAGCACATCAGCACAGAGCTCTGCCAGTACCCCTGCCGACCGATGCCGACTGCAGGTCTGACCTCACTGTTTCCCATATGCTCCAGTTCCTGTTCTAAATCTCTATCTGATTTTTAGAAATGGCATTTCATAGAAAACATCTGACAGAGTGCAGAAAGGGCAGATGGGTTCTACCCGATCTGATTTGCTGCTGAGGTGGGGATACATCTCACTTCAAATAGACTTCTGAATGGAAATTAGTGACCAGGTGATGCTTTAAGTTCTTGTCTAGATATGGTTTGGGTTGTTCCTGCTAGAAAATACAAGTCTGCATCCTAGCCTTGTCCATGTTAGTTCATTGCACTCCTCCAGGTTGCAGAGCAGGTATTGGTCTTCTTTAGCTCCATGTGAAAAGTTCCTGTGGCAGCAACCACATGGGAAAGGATTGTCATGACTGCACGTCCCAGGTCTGTCTCAGTTCACCTCTCTGATGAAAGGGCTGAATCATCCCCTCAAAGGGCAAAATTTTAGTACCAACTGCTCTTTGTTCTCTGGTATCCAGGCCCCCTCATTTCCCAACCGTGCTCTTAGGAGCATTTGGCATCTGCAAGCTCTTCTCAACCAACCACCTGAGGTAGACTTGATTAAAATGAGTCACTAAAATGAATGTCTAAATGTGCTCACCTGGCACTCTGAAAGATGTAAAAGTACAATGCAGATATGTCTGTAGCTTCTCCTACATAAACTTCAATATCCCTTGGTAACACAAGGGTGTCTGTGCCACTCCTCACTTCTGGAGGTGGGAGAGGAGAGGCAGGGATGCTCAGTCTCCTTTACATCCCCCACTTCCATCTGGATCGTTTCCCCAGGCTCAGCCACCACTTTACTCTGTATGAGGATTGGATAGCCAGACCCACCAGATGCAAACCACTACGTAGCCCATGCGTTCATCTAAACCATTAGACAGATACCAACACCTACAAAGCCCCTGTATCAGACGATCTTCACACCAGATACCACTTGGAACAACGTGTCTCCTTTCAATACTCACCCACTTGGAAAATACACCCCAGCTTGGTGCGAAACACCTTTCAAACTGCTGGAGAGAAGAGGCAAGATGTTATCTGTAGGGTGAAGCTTGTAGAAAGCAGCTCCCTGGGCCCTGCACAGGATGCATCTTTCAGCGGTGCTGCAGGGGCCGGATGTAGGTACCGGCTCCTCTCACCCTGCACTGAGTGCTCCTGCTCACAGCCAGCATCTTCTTAGGGGCTTGAAGCCTGGGGTGGTTGCAGCTGCACTGGTTTGCTCTCAGGGATTCCTGTGCTGAGAGGCAAGGAGCTGCTGTGCTTTATTACAGGCTGTGCTTTATCTGTAGCCTTTTGGTGATGGAAAGGTGTTTTGTGACAAAGATACAACCAGGATGCTCATGTTCGTAGCCAGATGAAGCTTCCAAGGGTGTTGGCAAAGGTCTTTTCCCAAGGGATTCTGTGATTCTGTGACCATGAGAGACTGGGTTTGTTACCAGTTGGTTTAACTGGGCGCCGCAGGTGAACCTGAGGAACAACACAAGCCCTTTTCCAGGCCTGTTCAGAAAACAACTAGTCTGAAAAATCTTCCTTCACCTTTCTGGGACACTTCTGAGCTCTCTGGAGTAATACTGAGGAAAAGCTGGGGGATGACCTGTTGGAAAAGAGCTCTGTGGAGAAGGACCTGGGGGTCCTGGTTGATGACAGGTTGGCCATGAGCCAGCAGTGTGCCCTGGGGCTGAGAGAGACAATGGGATCCTGGGGGCATCAGGAGGAGTGTGGGCAGCAGATGGAAGGAAGTGATCCTCCCCCTCTGCTCTGCGTTGGTCAGGCCCCACCTGGAATACTGTGTCCAGTGCTGGGCTCCCTGGTATAAAAAAGACAGGGACCTTCTGGAGAGAGTCCAGAGAAGGGCGACAAAGACGATTAGGGGTCTGGAACATCTCCCCTGTGAGGAAAGGCTGAGAGAGCTGGGTCTGTTCAGCCTGGAGAAAAGAAGACTGAGGGGGGACCTAATTAGTGTTTATCAATATCTGAAGTATGGGGTGCAGGGGGAATTGGCCAGCCCCTTTTCAGTGTCTGTGGGGACAGGACAAGGGGCAATGGCTGTAAGCTGGAGCACAGGGAGTTCCACACCAACATGGGGAAGAGCTTTTCCCCAGTGAGGGTGAGGGAGCAGTGGAATAGGCTGCCCAGGGGGTGTGGAGTCTCCTTCTCTGGAGAGATTCAAGTCTCGTCTGGACGCCTATCTATGTAATATGAGATAGGGAGCTGCTCTGGCAGGGGGGTTGGACCCGATGATCTCTTGAGGTCCCTTCCAACCCCTAAGATTCTGTGATCCTGTGAAAAGCTGGAGGGAGAAGGAGCTGGCCGCCCTCCTCCTCCGCCGGGGCTGGCTCACGCCGGGCTTGGGCGGCCCTGGCGGGACATGCCGCAGGCAAGGGCTGCCACCTAGAGAGCAGCCGCTGCTACTCGCAGACAAGTCTCCCATCGCCTCGTTTTCCGAGGAGGAGCGCTTGCCGCACCTCAGCACACCCTGAGTGCGCTGCCCGCCTGGCGATGCTCGCCAGCCGGAGAGCCCGAGGGGCTGCCTGGGTGAGGAGATCTCCTCTGGGGGTGTAGCAATACAACCTGTGTTTGTACTTTAATAAGCGACGTGGAATGTAGTGTCTGGGGGTGACTGTCTCCCCAGCACCCAGCAGTGATGACAGCAGGTTCAGTGTGCTCTAAGGGACCCTTTTCCCACCCTTCCTTCCCACTATGAGCAATGGGCCAGAGCATCTCCCAGTAGTCCTGCTCCAGTGCTCTGTCCCCCTCTCAGGATGTTTGCACTAGCAAGTGTAAAACTCTCTTTGGAAGCAAACCGACCCTGTGGCTGTGCTTGCCCTGCATCCCATGGGATCATGGCCCCTTTCCTGGCAGCGTTTCCCTCCCTGGGTGGTTGTCTCTCCTCCTCTCCTTTGCACCCAAACAGGAATTTAGTTTGCTTTGGATGAAGCGATTTGGATTGTGATCTGGCTCTCTGAGGAGCTTGGGACCCGTTAGGACCAGCTTCTCAGCAGGCTCTATGCCAGTCTTGTGGCTTTGGGATTAGAACATCCCTGGAGTCTCCCATGAGGGTCTCCCAACATGCCATCCCAAAGCAGAGACACAGCCATGGTCAGCCCCTCTCTGCCCTCTCACAGGGTGAGCTGCTTTGACATGAAGCCACTAGAAACACTGAACCCCCTTTTCCATGCACTCTGTACTGTTGTAGGTGTTGGTTGGTGCTTTATTCTAGATGATTTTGGGGGGGGGGTGCAGGGTGATGATGGCTGAACCTCCATCAGTTGGGGTTTTTTCCTCCCTGTTGATACAATGACTACTCTGTCTGCTTTCCCCCACTCTCAAGAAACTCCTCTGCAGCTGTTATTAAAAATATTAGCTAATTTCTCAACCATGTTAGGAAGGAATCCCTGCAGATTCCAGCATGGATTTCCCTGTGGCTTTAACCCACCCCTTCCTGCAGGCAGTGTGGCAGGGGGATCCCCCAGGCACACTGTGACTTGCACAGCCACTGCTCCCTGTTCAATTGCCCATGAATCATGGGATTTAGGGAAATTTTGGCAGGTGATACCTGCAGAAGTAGCTGAAAACAATGGGCTGGGCTAGGATTGCTTCCTGAAGGTGAAATACTGATGAGAGAATCCCCTCAGAGGGGGGGATGTCTAAAAACCTTGATGGTCCATGGAGATGGAGGGGCAGCTGCCAGCTAGTGCTGCTCCCCCCTTGTCCCCACCCCAAATAGAGCTTTATGGCTGATTGTAAAACGTTTGCTTTCTTATGTATGGGTGAGTCTTTCTGAAATGGGAATATCTGAGCTGGTGGGAAAGGAGAGATGCTGCAGTGAGGTGTTTGCCATGAAGTGAGAGCAAAAAAAAAAAAAGCAGCAAAACCCTTCCTTGCTATTTAAGTGCTAATTTTACCCAAAATTTGGAAGCACAAATGGTGTTAGGTGGTTCTGGACCTCATGGTGATCAGTCAGGGGGTATCAGTCATCTGTAGAGCGTGTAGTCAGCCAACGTGTATCTGAGCAGAGCCCCCCAAACCCATCAAATTATCACCAATAGAACACCCTGATTGGCTCAGTCTCTCTTTTCTAAAATCTCCAGGAGCCACCAGCAAAGAAAAGCCATTCTGAAGGTCACCTGTCTGTGCAGGAGGTGTGTTTTGCATGGGTTCTGCCAGAGTTTGGTTACGTTTCACAGGGCTCTGTGTTTCCCACGTATTTAGCTGTGAGAAGGGGACGTGCAGGGTGTCAGCAGCACAGAGCTGGGAGAAAAAGTTGTGTTTCCACAATCTGCACTTCACATTTCTTATGTTCTAACAAGATTGCCGCTGTGTTCCCTGCATAGTCATATCCCTCAGCTGATGTAAGCCCTCAAGCCTAACTTCAACAGTAACAGTTGCACCCTTCCACAAGGCTCTCCTCTGAAAAGCCCCTGGAGAGATGAGAAACTGCTCTGAAGGCTCCTGGAAGCTTCAGGTGCAGGGAGAAAGTGCTGGAATTGCCAGAGTGTGACAGCATCAAAGCATGTTGCATGGAGATTTCATTTGGTTGCAAAGAAAAGGATTATGGGATGGAGCAGGGGCTTAGTCATCAGGTTCAATTTAGGCAGCTTTTCCCCACAGGGAATGGTGAGAGTCAGGGAAAGTCATTTTGTGAAGCTCTAAGTGGGTATGAGCTCTGCCTTAAGTTTGCTAGCAGTCCTCTCAAGGGTTTGATGTCTTTGAGAGCTGCCTTTGGTCATGTTCTGTGGCAGCTCAGGGGACCAGAGCAGGCATCCAGCCGTGCCACAGGCTGCATCCCAGCCCTGAGACTGGTCCTGGGAGCTGAGAGGGACATGAAGGTGCTGGGCAGCATCTCCAGCCTGGCACCCATGACCCCCATCTCTCAGGGTGGCTTTGCCCTGGCTCTCAGAGCCCTCAGGTGATGCAGAGCCCAGCCCTAGAGCTGAGGCTTTGGACAGTGTGCTAGAGAAATAGTGTGACAGTGCATCCAAGGCTGGATCCACAGAGCTCCTCCTCACACACCATGAAACAACCGTTCCCCAAAGTTAATAATTATTGCATTTCTTTATTGTAAAAATAAATAACTTGACGTTTATACAAATACATAGAATAAATAAATATTAATAGATAGATTAATAAATAATAGCTCCCAATAACCTTGCTCTTTGGAGTAAGGATTTGCAAGTGACAATAGGTAAAGCTCAGGTCTCCTGGCAAGCTGGACCTGGGGTTCAGACTTCTCTGAAGCCTATTTGTCCCAAGGGGCATTGTGATTCAGGAACTTTAATAAATGTTCCAAATCACTGAAATCTTCCTCCACTTCCTCTTCCTCCTCATCCCACTCCTGTTCCTTGGGAGAGACAGAAAGGAGAAGAGTTAAAAGAACAGAATCTGGATGCACAAGTTGTGCTCTGTTCCCTGACTGCTGCTTTTTTTTCTTAATAATTCATGTTAAGACCATGAAGACTCTGAGGGAGACAGCAGGGTAGGACAGCAAGTTACATCTGGTGTAGCTGCTCCACAGTGGAAGCATCCTCTGCACAGGGGCACCTCCAAATGATGGGTTTTCTCTTCCCAAGGAGACATCAGGAAAAGGTGAACAGATCAGAGCTCTTGGCCATAGTATCCCAGACTGGTCTGGGTTGGGAGGGACCCCAAGGAGAACAGAGCTCCAACCCCCTGCCACAGGCAGGGACACCAACCTCAGGCCTGGAGCTACACAAGGTTGCCCAGGGCCCCATCCAACCTGGCCTTGAACACCCCCAGGGATGGGGCACCCACCCCCTCTCTGGGCAGCCTGTTCCAAGTGCCAGTTGCTGGCTGGGAACTGCTCCCATCACCCACCCATGCCAGAGGCAGCCACGTGCTTTACGCAGGCACTTATTCTCAGTGCAGCCAGCACAAGCCCCATGGTGTCTTCTCTAGCCATCTAAACAGGGTAACAGAGCAAGCAGGGAGCCCAGCCCACACGTACCATCCCTCTGAAGCATGGCATTACTTCTTTGAGGATCTTCTCAAGCTTTAGGGCTATTTCTGCCTCCTTTGAACCAGGATGGCTGCTTTCCAGGGCTTCAATGAATCCATCCAGATAGGTGTTTATGTTCGCTCCTTCCTCCACCTTGTTCTGGAGCAGGAAAGCTTAGTGAATTCTCTGTTCTGCACTCTGCTGCTGGCACAGGTCACACCAGGCCAATGCAGTTACAGTGCCTCCTACAAGGAGGGATGTTGCGCAAGAGTTTGAGGCCAACATCCTACAGTAACTTTGGGCACCTTGGGGTAGGGAACCAGGAGGAAGGCACTGTTTGAGGGCTGGCCTCACCTTCCAAAGCCGCAGAGCTAGACTGTGGAGGTGAAACCCAGCAGGGTCAGGCACCTTTCACTTTTTAATTGCCTCCTTAATGGCACTCAGACTCAGGAGGGCAGTGATGCTGAGCAGCATCTCCAGCCCTGCTACCCTCAGCCTCTCCTGAGCTTCCCCTGGGAAGCACAGTGCTGATGCTGATGCTGGCATTGGTGTCTAACAATGTGGGTAATTCTTAGAGAAAAGGTGGGGGGGACACAACCTGTCCCTCTTTCTAATGGCAGGAAGGCACCTGCCTCCACCTGACCTCAGAAGACAGTCCGTTCTGACCATCTACCCCCTGCACAGAAAGACAGCCAGTGCTGGCCAGAGACAAGCCTCTATGTGCCGCTGTACTGAAGGCAGTAACCCTCAGCTATTCAGGGAGATAACTTTGCACTGATAACTCTGGATGGAGGAGGATGCACCTCGGGGGTGCTGAGCCCTGCCCATCACCTCTCAGCACACACAAGCTCCGGTCCCTCCAAGGCAGCGCTCCCACAAAGCCCATGAACGACCTGGTCGCCATCTAAAATCTTTCTTAAGAGCTTACAAGCCTGCAGGCATCCTGAATGGGCTCTGACAATAGCTGCTTTCCCCTTCTGTCTCAAAAAGCACACCACCCACACCACAAGCGCGCCCGGCGCCTCGCGAGCCACAGCGTCATCTTACCCCAAGTGTGATTTTGCTGCCGCCCTGAAAGAAATTGGTAACAGAAAAAAACAAACACAACAAACATGTTAGTAAGTTCCCCACGAGCACCAAAAGCCAACTGTGGGGCACACAGAAGATGGAACCACCTTAGAGTATCGATCCTGAACGTCGCGGAGGGTTTCCCAGATGAGGGAGGTGGCGTTGCAGCCCGGTCTCGGGGTGGGTGCCACGGGTTTGGAGAGGCACAGTGCTCCACAGGACAGCAGGACTCCAACCAGGCACAGCATCGTGGTGAAAGGTCTGTGCTCCCCTCCTTGGACTGGGTACTGCTGGCTCCTGACTTCCTTTTATGTGTGCTCTGTTGCAAGGAAGTGATTAATACCTCACCACAAATATGCCTGAACTGAAGGCGAGTAGACACCTGTAGAATGGAAGCTCTTAGTTTCTTATCTGATTGAGGAAACTACACGCTGCTAAATAAGGGTTCCCCCCTAAGTTCAGTAGGAGCTATGACATTCAGACAACTTGGGCTTGTTCTGATTCTAGAGGCATGTTTATGACCTGCTATTGCCTAAATACTGATGCAGGGCTGCCTCAATGCCTCTCAGATATTTACATCCACCCTACTTCATACTCCAGTTACGCTAAAGAATACTCTCATCTTTGCTAATCAGTGCTCCTGCCTCCTTCCATGTGTTTGTAGTGAGAACTCTACAAATAACTCAGTGGCACCGTGCTTGTGCTTGCGAGTAAATGACAGATGTGAGAGCCCTCCTGAGACCTTGTGGTGCCCCTGTGGGCTCTGCAGGGTGCCAGGAAGAGGGACCAGCCCGGGGCTGCTGGGGCAGCTCTTGGCAGGGGCACAGAAGCTGCTCCTTCGCTGCTGTTTGAGGAGCATTCACCCAGTTTCCATGCTCCCCAGAGGAGGTTGAAACCATTTGGCCTGTGTCTCCATCTGCTTCATCAGCAGGAGGTTTGGGTGATGGGGTTGTGTCCCATTGGTGATGTTTCTGGCAGAATTGCTCCTCAAGCTCAGGGTGGGTTTTGGGGTGGCTGTGGTGCCTCCTGGGTGTGTGGAGTCCTCTCCTGCCCTCCCCAGAGTCTCCTGGGGAGGAGAGCAGGGTGCCCTTGGCTTCTGCCCATACTGCACTCTGCGCTCCCACTGAGGGGGATGAAAACTGTGCTGGGGTTTATATGTGCTGGGGTTTATATGTGCTGGGGTTTATATGTGCTGGGGTTTATATGTGCTGGGGTTTATACCTGCAGGATATTTTTGTTTAATTCAGGATTCTTTGTTTAAATGTTTTACTGTGATTTATTTTTTGCTGTGTCAATACTGTAGGAGTCTTCCTATCTAATTAACATCCTTCACTGTGTGCTGGGTTTTCCTACCCTTAAAACCCCCAGGTGGTGTGAAGCAGTAGTGACTGTATTGTTGGTGTTCTCTGCCCTGAGGTGAAGGCAGGTGAGCCCCACACATACACTGTGCTATCCAAGGTGGTGAAGCCCAGGTAGTGCTTTTCCTAAGCTCAGGTGGTATTTTCCTCCTTGTCCCTGAGCTGGTGTTTCAGGGAGCACATGGTGTAACCCCAGCATGTTCCCTGCCTGGTGTTAATGACATCAGAAGGCACCCCTGTGTTAGCGAGGAACCAGCTCTCAGAGGTCCTGCTGGGCACCTGAGGAGCTGTTCTGTTCAGTGTTTTCAATCAATTCTCTGCAGAAAGAGTGGTGAGGGGCTGGAACAGGCTGCCCAGAGAGGGGGTGGGTGCCCCGTCCCTGGGGGTGTTCAAGGCCAGGTTGGATGGGGCCCTGGGCAACCTTGTGTAGCTCCAGGCCTGAGGTTGGTGGCCCTGCCTGTGGCAGGGGGTTGGAGCTCTGTGATCCTTGGGGTCCCTCCTGACCCATGCCACTCTATGATTCTATGATCTGGCAGTGGCTTGGTGAGGCATGTTCCCTGCTGTTCCCCAGCTCAGCATGTCCCGGTGTGAGCTGGGTGAGCTGCCCTGGAGCACAAGCCGAGCAGAGCAGGCTGCTCCCTTGCCTGTGTGCCCTGACTCTGCTGCTGCAGGAACTGGGGCAGATTTTCTGCTTTGCTGGAGTCACCTCGATTTTCCCAATGTTCCCCTGTAATCAGCAGATGGGTTTTACTCTGGAGTTGAGGATAAACCGCTGTGTGTTGTCTTGTTGGGACAGTGTCTGGAGGATTGCCTGGTGCTATCAAGGAGTTTGCATCAGTTCAGCCAGGTGACAAGGGAACAGTCATAAATACCAGTCACCATGCTGTACAGCTGGTCTCTTTTAAAAAAAAACCATTTTGCTGATTTTAATGACTTCAGGAATGGGGTGAACCCTCACATTATACACCCTGGGAACCAAAATTGCACCTGAGACAGATGGTCACCCCATCCATCTCTGCTGCCCTCATAGTCCATGGGACTGTGGGCTATGTGACCATACTTCAGGACTGTGCACATCCCTGGCACCACTGTGGCTGCTGGGGATAATCACAGAATCACAGAGCTGTAGGGGTTGGAAGGGACCTCCAGAGCCCCTGGGGTCCAACCCCCTGCCAAAGCAGCTCCCCAGCTCATACTGCACAGGTCGGTGTCCAGACGGGGCTGGAATCTCTCCAGAGAAGGAGACTCCACACCCCCTGGGCAGCCTGTCCCAGGGCCCCCTCACCCTCACTGGGGAAAAGTTCCTCCCCATGTTGGTGTGGAACTCCCTGTGCTCCAACTTGCAGCCATTTCCCCTTGTCCTGTCCCCACAGACACTGAAAAGGGGCTGGCCAATTCCCCCTGCACCCCATACTTAAGATATTGATAACCATTGATTAGGTCCCCCCTCAGTCTTCTTTTCTCCAGGCTGAACAGCCCCAGCTCTCTCAGCCTTTCCTCATAGGATAGATGTTCCAGGCCCTTCATCATCTTCGTAGCCCTTCTCTGGACTCTCTCCAGGAGATCCCTGTCCTTTTTATACCAGAATGCAGTATGATGTGAAGGGAGGCTGTGGATGTATGGAGTATGTATCACATGGAGGAGTGTTGGCATTCTGATCTCATATATTGAGCCAGGTTCAAATCAGAGGGCAGAATCCCTTCCCTTGGAAGAAGCAGTAGGAATTAGGGCTGCAGCTGAACTTATCAGTGGGCATCAGGGATTTTGCTTGTATCTCAGAACTGGCTAAAGACATGAAACTCCCCACAGAAAGGGCAGAAGGGAAAGGTGTGGGCAGGACGGACTTTTACTGCTGGAAAAAACAGAACCATAGAATGGGACTCCACCTTGTTCTCTCTGTTCTTTTTATAGCCACTAATGTCACTAAACACATTCTTAGATTGCGGCCACGGTGGAAAGAAAGAGAAAGATCTGATAAAATCAGAAAGGAAGATGGAACTTGCCATGTGCTGCTGGTGGTGTGTGTGCACGCTGAGCAGCTGGTCTGGCAAACTGACTCATTTGTAAATATTCACTCAGAGATGAAACCACTGTGACCACTCTGCTCTTATGGCAGGACCAGGGTTGACCTTTCTTTCCTATCCTGCACTTTGGGGATAGCTTCTGTGGGATGCTGAGATGGCAGGAGGGAATTTCCAGTAAGGGCTCACTCAGCAGCACCCCTGGTCAACTCCACCTCTGCCGTGATGTTGTGAAGGGGATTTGCACTAATGAGGGATAAATTGCTGATATGGTTTGATTCCTAGGAAGAGCCAACCAAAATGACCTGTACTGGGCTTGTATGGCAAGGGTTTGGTACTGGAGGGGCTACAGGGGGGCTTCTGGAAGCTGCCAGAAGCTTCCCCACATGTCCAACAGAGCCAATGCCAGCTGGCTCCCAGATGGACCAGCTGCTGGCCAAGGAGCCCATCAGCCAGGGTGGCACCTCTGGGCTGAGTGGAGAAGGGGGAAGAAACTGTGGAAGACCAACTGCAGCCAGAGAGAGGAGGGAGGAGATGTGAGAAGAAGGGCTGCAGACCCGCAGGTCAGTGAGGAAGGAGGGCAAGGGGGTGCTCCAGGTGCTGGAGCAGATTCCCCTGCAGCAGACCCTGGTGAGGCAGGCTGTCCCACTGCAGCCCATGGAGGGGGATGGTGGAGCAGGGATTCCCCTGCAGCCTGTGGAGAAGATGATGGTGAGGCAGGCTGTCCTCCAGCCCATGGAGGGGGAGTTGGAGAGGTGGATGCCTGAAGGAGGCTGTGACGCCATGCAGAGGAGCCCACGCTGGAGAGGGTTTGCTGGCAGGACCTGTGACCCCGTGGGGGACACACAGTCACAGTGCATGGAGGATTCTCCCATGGGAGGGACACAGAGAAGGAAGGAATGGCAGAGACAACATGTGATGGACTGACCCCAAGCCCCATTTCCCATCCCCCTCTGCCCTGGGGGGAGGAAGGGGAGAAATCAGGAGTGAAGTTGAGCCCAGGAAGAAGGGAGGGGTGAGGGGAGGAGTTTTAAGGTTCAGTTTTATTTCTCATTATCCTACTGGGATTTGATTGGTAGTAAATTAATCTAGTTTTTCTCAAGTCAAGTCTTTTTCCCCCATGATGGCAACTACTGAGTGATCTCCCTGTCCTTGTCTTCACACAGGAGCCTCTCTTTCTATATTCTCTCCCCACCCAGCTGAGGATGGGGGGGGGACAGAGCAGCTTTGGGGGACACGTGGTGTCCAGCCAGGGTCAGCTCACCACATCCTCATATCCTGGTCAGGCACAGAGTAAATTAACGAGCAGAAGATGTCCTCACCCTCTGAGAATGAACCCAAAGCTTTACAGAAAATTAACCAAAAACTATCAGAACTTGTCACTTGTCTAAGCCTGGAAACATGATGGCCTGAATCTTTGTGAGCTGAGCCCTGCACCAGTGGGGTAGAAATCCTGGGGAGAAGTCTCAGTGTTGCAGTGGCACAGAGACTGTCCCTTGGGAGCCAAATCCACTCCCTGTGAAGGATTTGCTGGAGAACTGCTGGATCACCACCACGTATGTGATCAGTATATGATCCTCACCCTGTGTAACCCACTTGAATGGAAGTTCTGCCAGCTGGAGCTCCTCTTGTGAAATTTCCTGTCATATTAGGGGAAAGCAAATGTTTTTTGGAAGTGTTCTTACCAATTAAAACCATTTTCTTGCTCTCATTCCTCTGTGAAAAGATTGGTCACTTCCCCCTTCCACCACTCCAAATATCCTCTTCTCACTTGTGTCACGTTTGTTTCTACACATTCTTGTGCAACCTTGAAATGCTTTTATTTCTCCCCAGATATCAGCCCCTGCCACATGTAGGGCTGATGGTTGGACTTGTACAGCCCTGAGCAGACCAAGCCTTTGGGCACAGTGGTCTCCTCCTTCCCCTCCTTGGCCCTTCTCCATCTCTTCCAGTTTGAATCAGCCTTGAAGGCAGGAGGCTGAAATGCTCTCCAAACCTCTTTGTACAGCAGCATCAACGCTTTCTCCTCTGGGTGCTGGAAGGAGTTAACCAGTTTTGCATCTCTGTGGTCTGGCTCTGCAGAAGGAAGGAAACCATGCTGCTCTCCGGGGTGCAGGGCGACTTTCAGTGCTGCTCAGCAGAAGCCAGAGTTGAAATGGTCCTTGCTGGTGACTGCCCTGGGTCGGGGCATCTGCAGCAGATGTTCAGCTCCGCCCAAGGACATTCCTTCTGCCTTTCGTGCTCTGGCTGTGGTCGCTGGTCCATGGCCAGCTGTCTGGACAGTGGGCTGTCAGCTTTGGGGAGCAGCCCTTGGAGCACGGGTCCAAGTCGGGGTAACTGAAGAGCAGAGGCTGAGCATTTTGAAATAGGCTCTGGGCACAGAAAGAGTCCTTATTTAATCAAGAGGTATTCCCCATGGCTTGTCTGATTTCCTCTGGAGCTGCTAAAAAGAAAAGAAGTGCCTGTGAGTCAGAGAGAAACACTCTTCTGCTGAAGGACCAGAGCAGAACTGCTCAGACTGATGAAACCTGGGATGAGTCCAAAGCCAGCTCATCCTGCACATCTCAGCCTCCCGACCCCCTGCCCTCTGCTGCAATCCCTTTGTCTTCTGAAGCTCTGCCAGGGTCTCTATGTCTGAAAGGGGTTAATAGGGTCTGGATGCTTTAGGACTCAGGGACCTTTTTGTAGGAGCTCAACTTTGGGAAAGCAAAGAAAACCTCCCTGCTTGCTCTGGGAGAAGTCCTGGTGATCTGCAGCAGATTCCTTACCTTTCAGGCAAAATAGGAGAGAAGATCAGGATGTCTGAGTCAAATGCTACAAAACGAGATGCCTGTGTTGTCAGAAGGAATGTCACAGGCAGCCCTGTGCCTCTTCAGCCCTGGTGACAGCAGGTTGATGCACTTGGGCCAACATTGGTGATCACGTTTTGCATCCACCTTCCAGCCCTGACAGCAGAGGCAATAAAAGAGTCTTCTCTGGTTTTGGAAAGAAATTATGAAGTCCACAATTTATTCTGTCTTCCCATCCACAGAGAGTATCTGCAAGACATGCCTGGGCTTGACTTCATGGTGAAAATCCTTCCCAAGCTCCCCAAGGACAGTGTGGAGGCCTTGGAGCAGCCACGGACCTCCAAGGGGCCCTCCAAGGGACCCTCCAAGGTGCAGGATGCATGCACCTCTTGCATCTTCAAGCTGGTGCCTACCACACGTGTGTGGTGGCTTTGGCAGTGGGTGGTGAGCATCCAAAGAAAGCTGGCAGCATTTCACAGTGATTCATTGCCTTCTCAGTCACCCGTCTGAAACCGAGTCTGAGGGAAACACAGATGATCAATCCAAACAATCTGTAATGGGTGTTTTCATGCCCCACCCACTGACCAGCTGAAATTTGGCTCTGGGGAGGGGGTGGCCAGAAAAAGAAACTTCTTTTTTTCATTTGCAAAGACACGGTGTATGAGTGAGCAAGAAAAAAATAGGTAATCCCAGTCCTGTAAAAGTGGGATCGTGCTCTGCAGGGAGCAGGAGAAGTCTGTGGATCCTGGCAGGTGACTAGTGAGAACAGAGGATGAAGGAGGAAGTAAAGTAACAAAAGAAACTGAGAAAGCAAACATGTCATAAAAGAAACCTGGGGAATTACACTTGCAGATCACTAACCCAGCTTTAGCTTCTGATTGCAACATGATGGAGTTGAGGATGCCTTCAGCTGGCTGTGATGGCATCACCGTCCCCTGCAGACTGGCTGATCAGGAGAGTGATGCCACAGCAGCTCTGCATCCCTCTCACCCTTAGGGCTGAGAAAGGATGGCAGCAGAAGTGGTGCTCAAACAGGAGGGGAGGGATGGAGCAAGCACAGGAGCAGTGTTTGTGTCCAAGCTGCTTCTGTAGGCTCTGCCCTGGCATAAATGAGAGGGAGCCTCTGGCTGGGGCAGTGCTGGTGATCTGGGTCCCTCACGGCTGCCCCACCATGTGCTCCTGTACAGGAGATCTTCCAGAGCCATCCACAACCTGGAAAGTGGGGGTCTAGGAGCAGAACCCCTGAACCAAGCTGCAAAATGTGGTCTTGAGATGCTGGTGTCAGTGCAAGAGTGGGTGTGTTCTGTATCCCATGATCTCCCAGAGCCCTGAGGTATCTCTGCAAACCTCCCAGCCCTGGGAGAAGTTGTCCTTCTCCCAGGACAACTGCCACATTTAAGGATTTAGAGGGCAGGCAGAAGACTATGGCTGGTCCTGCATGGGCTGGATGGGCTTCTCCCACCCTTGGAGGGCTCATCCCATGGGCACAGGCAGGTCTGAGCATGGGCTACGCACCTCAAAAAGGCTGGGCAGGCTGGAGGATCAGCTCTCCTGCCACCACAATGAGGAGACAGGTTTTACTGAGAGCAATTTCTAGCTTATCAAACAGGGAGTGCTAAATATAACTCACACCTACAGCTTCTAAAAGTGGAACATGCCTCTGTAAATCCTCTGTGTCACTGTCTCACATGTCTCATCCCCACCTGGGGCTCAGGGAGCTGTGTGGGGCTCCTGCTCTTCCTGCCAGCGATGGGAGAAACCCAACACTCATTTCCTAATCAACAACACACTTCCTAGAGGGACAAGTCTGCAGCAGCCTTGAGAGCCCGAGCTGTGGCTTAGCTCAGGTTTGAAGGCATGTGGTGTTGTATTGTGTTACGGTGATGTGAGGGTGATGCAAGATCCTCAGCAGCGATAATAGAGCTGTGATGAAGCCGTGGTGGTTCCCATGCTCAGGGAACCGTGCTCAGCACACCAGTGCAGTCATGCCCTGGGAGGCTTGTACCGCCTGCTCGAAACCAGGCATTTCTTTCACCCCTGCTCTCACTGCTCTTCGCTGGCATTCAGGTGATCCAGGAGCCTGTGTGGCATCACCCTTCACCCCTGCTCTCACTGCTCTTCGCTGGCATTCAGGTGATCCAGGAGCCTGTGTGGCATCACCCTTCACCCCTGCTCTCACTGCTCTTCAGGTGATCCAGGAGCCTGTGTGGGATCACAGAATCACAAGGTTGGAAAAGACCTTTGAAGATCATCAAGTCCAACCATTCTAGGTAGAGTAGGGCACTCTGAAACAGCAATGAAACCCTGCTCATAGGAAACTTAAACACATAGTAAGAGGAACATGGTCACTTTGAAGGCTTCCTTCAAGCCACTCCCTTCCTGAAAGCAAAGCTAGAAAGCAATTCTGGATTCTGACATAAAGTTGTTAACAGGCTGTTCAGTGGTATGTTGTTCTAAGTTTTGCTGACCCTTCTCATGTGATTGGAGGGCAAATCATATGAGGAGCAGCTGAGGAAGCTGGGCTTGTTTAGTCTGGAGAAGAGGAGGCTGAGGGGAGACCTTCTCACTGCCTACAGTAACCTGAAAGGAAGATGTAGAGAGGTGGGCAATGGTCTCTTCAGACAGGTGATGGCCTCCAGCTGCACCAGGACAGGTTCAGATTAGATTTTAGGGAAAAAATTTTCACTGAAGTGTTGTCAGGATGTGGCACAGGCTGCCCAGGGAGGGGGTTGAGTCACCATCCCTGGATGTGTTTAAAAAAATGGTAGATGTGTAGTTAGAGATCTGGTTTAGCATAGGGCAGGAATGGTTGGACTTGATGGTCTTAAAGGTCTTTTCTACCCTTGTGATTCTGTGATTCTCATTCTCATCCTACAAAACCAGATCCCTGAGCACCTCATCTACCCTTTTTTTTGAGCACATCCAGGGAAGGTGACTCAGCCCCTTCCTGGACAGCCTGTGCCAGGCCCCCACAACTCTTTCAGTAAAGATTTTTTTTCTAATGTCCAATCTGCCCCTGCCCTGGGGCAGCTTGAGCCCATTGCCCCTTGTCCCATCACCTGTCACCTGGCTGAAGAGACCATCCCCCACCTCTCTACAATTTCCCTTCAGGTAGTTGCAGGTGGTGAGAAGGTCTCCCCTCAGCCTCCTCTTCTCCAAGCCAAGGGGATCAGAGGTGATGGGCTCTTAGAAACCCCACCAAAATGGATTTTCCCCCTTGCTTGGTCAGGGTGTTGAGATGGAAGGATGCCATGCCGGGAGCAGTGCAGGATTCTGCCAGCACTGGGGCTGGGAGGCTCCATCCAGAACTGGGATCCTGCTGCAAGGCTTGACACTATTTTCCTTCCCCCAGCAGTCTGCTGCCCTGGGCAACAGCTCTGTCTGCATTTGCCTACAGCCAGCCCAGTGTTGACTTAATTAACGTTTCACTTTTCCCTCTTGTCTCTTTGTCAGAGTTTCCTGGAATGCAATGCCAAGAATGCTGAGCCTGATTAATGCTTTCTACTTAAAACCCTGACAATCTTCCACTTTTTCATGTACCCAGGACACCCCATTTATCTGAAAGGGGGAATTTAAAATTCAACGGAAAATATTTAAATGGCATTTAAAATACTCCATGGGAAAAATTAATTGCCTCATTGCTAATAGAGGCTTTTAAACTCAAGTGGCAGTAGCAGTCTCTTCAAGGGGGAGTTATTATTACTTGAACTTAGTGCAGCACTGAGCGAGGCTGTGCTCAGGAGCAGGGATTTTCTCCCCTAGGTTCAGCCTGGGACAGTCCATCTGGGCATTCACTCTCTGTTGCTCTGACTTTACTAAACAGATTCATGGGTTTGGTTTATTTACAGGGTTTTTTGACTCCCAGGAGGGTTCAATACAAACTGGTGCCCTGATGACTTTGCCCACAGAACCTGGTTTTTGGTCCCTGGGGTGGTTGGGGCACTCGTCCCTTCCAGGGAGACGTTCCCTGCTGTAGGGGCCTTTGGGGGCTCTCCTCATGTGGCAGGGGTTGATGTCTGTCTGTCTGACCTGGTTGGGCTCTGCCACATGCACCCTTTGCACTGGGGAGATGCTGCCTGACTGCAGAGCGTGGCTGCCTGTGGTTTGGCCATTGGAAGTGTGTGTTGCTCTGTCGGTGCTTGCCGCAGTGGCTGCATGGCTCTGCCTTTTTGGGCACTCATTCTGCTCCAGCTGGGCTGTCCTCTGCATCCCCATCCTCCCAGAGGACATGGATGCTTCTCATTTTTAACATGCTGGGAGCTTCCTGCTCCAGGGGAGGTGAGGGGACGCTTCTTGGTTGTGGCAAGCGAAAGCTCTCCAGCTTTTGCCATGCCATGAACGTGGCAGGAACAAAGTGCAGCCAGGAATGAGCCACCCCAGCAGGCCAGAGGGCAGCTTGTCTTAAAAGCTTAAGCACAGTGCAGCTCAGTAAAGCTGATCTTGGGGCTGGACTGGAGCACGAGGGCTGCAGGTCCTTGGAAGGTGCCTGGATGGGTGAGGACAGACATTGGGTGCTCGCCCTGGTCAGGGTGAATCTCCTTCATCCCCAGTAGCATCCATGTGTCCACCCCACCTGGAAATCCCACCAGCTCCCCTGAACAGCTCTAAGACCCCTCACCCTTCACAAATAAAAGTCACTTAATTCCAGAAGAAGGTTTATTTTTGTAAAGGTCCATGTTGGTTGATGGCAGGTGACAGACATTGGATAACAAACCCGTCAGAGGAGGCAGCGTGCAGTGCACGTCCTTACAAACCAGCCCGAGCAGGGACATTCCCCTTGAATATTATTTCATCAAATATTAACTTTTGTAATCTGAACTGATAGTGGCAGAAGGGTGCACAATCTCCAAGCTCTCCCATAGCTATGGATACTTAAACAATTGGAAAAACAGGTGTTGCCTGATTCAGCTCAGTAAAATTCAGCTGCCAGAGTTGGGGGAAACCCCTTCTATCAGCTGAATAAACCTTGAGGAAAAGCAAACAAGACTGTCAAAGCCCCGTGTGCTTTTGTGCTGTGCAGGCTTTGGTTGGGTTTGGGTGACAAGGCTCTGCTTAGTCAATAATAAAATATGTAGTGGTTGGAGGAGTGACCCAGATCCCAATGCCCAGGCAGCGAGTAGAGGTAGGAGCTCACAACTAGGCTGTGAGAGGGAGGTAGAGGTGATGGGTGGCACCCATGACCCCCATCCCTGTCTCTCAGGCTGCATCCCTGGGGCTGGTCCTGGGAGCTGAGAGGGACATGAAGGTGCTGGGCAGCATCTCCAGCCTGGCACCCATGACCCCCATCTCTCAGGGTGGCTTTGCCCTGGCTCTCAGAGCCCTCAGGTGATGCAGAGCCCAGCCCTAGAGCAGAGGCTTTGGACAGTGTGCTAGAGAAATAGTGTGACAGTGCATCCAAGGCTGGATCCACAGAGCTCCTCCTCCCACACCATGAAACAGCCCTTCCCTAAAGTAAATGCTTAAATACAGCATCATCACAATAAATATCTCAAAGTAGCCATAAAATAAATAAATAAATAGAATAAATAAATAATATTTCTCTCCCTTTTTGAGTCAGTGTGGCAATAGAATAAATAAATAGATACTATTACTCTTTCTATATAAATCAATATGACAATAACACAATAAATAAATAAATAACATTGCCCTTCCTGAATTTGTATGGCATAGGTTAAAATATTAAAACTATATATTTATAGAGTTACATATTCTTTTAAATAGTTGTGTTTTAGCAGAGCAGCACATTTCAATCATTATAGAGAATATGGCTGCTGTCATAACATCCCTTTTTATACATATTTAAAACATATATATATATATATATAAAACATATATATATATATAAAATATATATATATAAATATTCATGGACATATTCCTTAGAATAAGTTAATAATCACGTCACATATTGTTTGGAGTAGAGTTCAGGCTCTTCATTCCTCCTTGGGTCTGGGGTCGGTGTCCCAGTTAGGTGCTCTGTATTTTCTCAAAGAGCAGTCTCAAGAATCTGTCCAGGGTCTCCAGGAACACCCCACTTGTTACTTGCACAGTCTCACATTCCTTATCAAGGTCCTTTAGGAAAAAAAAAAGAAACCACAAAGAGAATATGATTCAGCCCTGTAACTTGAATATCATATTTAAGTCTGAGTTACTGGATACACCCATTTTCTAAAGAATACTGAGAGTGTGGGCTGCAATATCCCCCAGTGTGTTGGGGAGAGCTGCCTGAGCTGGTCTCTGGAAACTCCAAGGCGGGGTGACGATGCGCGGATGGAACTGATAACCCCGGCGGCACGGCACACAGAGGATGTCCTGAGCCCCGCTGCCACCACAGCTGCCACTCAGATCTGGGTTTGATTTTCATAAGTGTTATCTTTCTAGAGATTGAGATTGCCGTGGGGAACCGTGACAGCACGTGGCTGCCAAAGGGGGGAGTGCGTCAGGAAGGAACGCGGATGTATTTGCACCCTTCCTAATTACTTCCAGAAGAGATTTCTAGCACCCACTGCAGCCAGGTCAGTGCCTGTCCCAGCTGCTGTGCCCCGTTATTGAAGAGCCTTTGCCAAATATTGGATGCATCACAGTCAAACTTACTTTGGGGATGATGCTTTTGTAGTTGGCAACTCTGTTTAGTTTGCTGGCGACTAATTTGCTCTGATCGCTGAGATCTGCTGCCAAGGCGCCAGCAAAGGTTTCCAGGTGGCTGTGCATGCATCTTTCCACCTGCAAGGACAGAAAGGGGTTATTTCAACAGGCGTGTGGTACAGTGGTACCACATCAGGAGCACATCGTATCCCAGGGATCTAGATACCCTTGAAAAACACTATCCCACAGGAATGAAGATCTGTGTGTTCAGGTACAACCCCCAGATTTACACACAGCAATTTACTGGACACCAAACTGAGGAAACTATGGCACAATCTGCAATTTTCATTTTAAAATGTGCCAGGAACAACAACAACAACAACAAACCCCAGTGCCTCTGGTGAGAGGTGTCACTCTAACCTGGCCAGGTAAAATCTGGAGGTGTCCAACAGAGGAGGTGTTTGTTCCTCAAGGGAAAGCAATGCCAGTCCTGCATTAGGGCTTCCTTCCTCACTATCATGTCTCTGCTGAAACTAGATCTGAATTGTCTTAATGAAATATAATAATTTTAACCCTTCTCCCTGACAGCCAGAGGGGCTGATGCTGCTCATCTCCTGCTCACTTTGGAGATGGGCCCCTACTCCTCATTAATCCTGCTCATCTCCTCCATAAAAAGCTCTTTTTCCTCCCCCAAATTTCAGGACAGCTCAGTGAAATTAATGGCTCTGTTTGGGATGCAAACCAAATAGCCATTTCTGGTCTGATGAAAACCTCAGAGCTGACAGTGTGCATGTCCTGAGAGAGCCATTGGAAGGATATTCACATTGGCAGCAGCTTTCTGTCGGTTCTTTAAACGACTTTGTGTTTCTGGAGCTGTCACTGTGCTATCAAAGTTCGGGAGTGGATGAGGAAGTTGGGGATTTGAAACAATAGTTTTAAATAGAAGGGAAGCAGGCAGCTTCTTACCTTGGCGTTCACAGCTGTGATGCTGGGAGCCTGCTCAAGAGACGACAAGGTTAGCAACTTCAAAGTAAAACTTGGGGTAGAAAGACAGACAGGGGAAAGGCTTTAAAGGGACTTACTGCATTTAAATTGAGTTTCTGCATGTCTTGGAGAACTTCTTGAATGATAAATCCTACCAAAGCCCTGAGGCGCTCCTCCTGCTGAGAGTGACTCCTGCTGTGGGTGGGACTGCTCCCCAGCATCGGTGCTGAGCTGCACAGCACCCCCAGGCTCAGCAAAGCCACGACCTGGACCAGCATTGCAAAGTCAGCTCTGCACTTCAGCTGGGTGAACTGTGTGTGGCTCTGCCTTGGGCTCCTCTTATATACACACAGAGCCGGAGGAAATGATTAATATCTCACCACAAACATGGTGTTGCTAGAGGGGAGGCGGGGAAGATTTACCTGAAGAATGGAATCTGCTGGTTGATTCGAATGAGTAAGAGTCCACGTGCTTTCTGCATCTGGAGCAATTTTACAGGCTCCATACTTGAGCCCCTCTGCACTACCCACTTCCAAGATGAGCTATCCAACTCTTTAGCATGCAGCTCTCCATGTGGGAAGATATCAGAGCCTGTATTCATAGACCAGGACATATAGACTTATGGACAGAGGCAGGCAGACAGACACACAAATGGAACTGTTGAAGTACTAAATCTTTCATAATATTAATTCTTTAGGATTTTCAAATATGTGGAAGTCATGTAAAGATACTGTACAGAGTCCCCCAGAAAACTAGAGCTATAATACTCAACACTAGAATATTTTCGTTTTGTAAGGTTTATATTGAAACTTCCATGGCTACTCTGTAGTTCCTACAGGGAATGATGTGGGTAAATTTGGGAAATATATTGAAATTTGAGTCAAACCAGAGGTGCCAAGGTGTCAGGGCTCTTAGGAAAGTCACCACAGTGATAGGGAAGGTTTCCCAGCTGTCTGAGGAGAAAAACAAAGCTTGGATAGCAATTGAGAAAGTTGGCAACCCAGTTTCATTCAGTGTGGGTAGAGCTGCCAAAGCACAGGAGGAACTAATTACAAATATCCAGTGAAGAAATTTCCTAAAGAATGATTCAGACTGGACCGTGGGTATAAGGAAATCAGGTTTCATTAGAACAGCTGTCCCCTGGGCTGGGATGAGAGGAAGATCAGCCATGGGTGCTGGAGTGCTGAAAAAGAGCTGCTAGATCAGCATCACCCCCGACAAGTCGGCTGTGGCATCTTGCACTGGTTTGGCCCTGGGCTACAAGTGAAGGTGGGAACCTTCCCAGCGAGAGTGACAGAGCTCCTGGGACAGGCTGCCCAGGGGGTGTGGAGTCTCCTTCTCTGGAGAGATTCCAGCCCTGTCTGGACACCGACCTGTGTGCCCTGTCCTAGGGACCCTGCTTTGGCAGGGGGTTGGTTTGATGGGTTCTGGAGGTCCCTCCCAACCCCTATGATTCTGTGATTCTGTGAACCAAATGTTTTTCCATGTTTTATTTATAGCCTGCAAGCATAGTTTCCATCTCAGAGTGTTATCAGGGTATTTATTACCTCCTGGGCAGGTAACATTTCATGATAAGGCACTTGTGGGTGCTGAAAGTGTCAGAGCCATCTCCTGGGAAGGCAAAGCATCCTCTGCTCAGCATTTCCTCCTGCCTCACTCACTTTCAGAGCTGATAATAGCAGCACACACTCAGTCATCCAGTAATCTTCTTCACAGTGTGCTTTGCCCTTGAATCCAACAGTGCCAACGAAAACCCTGAGTGCTGCTGGAGCCAGGCGGGACCTGGGAGAGGTACAGCCTCACAAGCTGAGGGTGAATTGTTGCTTACCTGCTCTTTTGAGCAGCAATATACTTAACACAGTAACCTCAGTTATTTCCCCCCTAGTTTGCTTATGAAAACATGATGTAGACTTGGGCAAAAGCCATGTCAGGGAACCAGACACTCCCTCCTGCTTTAGCTCCAGTGCTATCAGAGATGGTCAAGTTGCGGTCGGGTTTACATTTGTTCCATCTCTAGGATGTAGTTTATGGAGTTCTCTGAAGACATTCATCTCCTGAAATGTCATCACCACTGTCTCCATCTCCTTCTCTCCCCCTTGCAATACGAAAGAGATTGCACCGTGACAAGGGCTTTGTAGACGACACTGTGGGCTTACAGAGTCTTGAAAAGATGTAAAGTCGGAGGGGAAAGGAGAAAATACACCACCAGCAGGCTTTCTTCCAGCCACCTCAGTGTTCCCCTCTATCTCTATCTTTCATCTGAGGTGCAGTTGCCAACTATGAGCTGCAGTTTCCTCATAATTTCACTGATATTTCAGCCAGGCTTAATAATTCCTCCCACATTCCTGTGATAATTTATGACACTTCTCTGGTAATTCCCAACATTTTTAGTGCAGCTGTCAGGGTCAGGCATCTTTCAGGATGAATGTTTTGGCATTCTGGGCATAGTTTTGGGAGAAGGTGATGGACACGGTCTGCAGTCGAGGGGTGAGAGCTTGGGCAGGGTGGAGGGACTGTGCAGAGAGGGATGAGCGGTCCAGGAGGAAAACCAGCAGGTGTCAAACGTATTAATAAGAATACTTCAAATGCAGCAAGTGATGTACAACAGGCCAGAGTACAGCAGTTACTCACACTGCCCAGGAGTAAAAGTGGTGTTAAAGTGTGGGATGATAATCTGAGATAAATACCAGGACTATGAGTTTGATGGTCACTGACTTGGACTGGCTCTAGGGTTGTTAGAGCAAAGAGCTGTGCCGAGGAGGGCATGGAAAAACAGTGTCGCAGTCTGGTGTCAGCATCACCGTGCCGCGGGTCCTGGAAAGGCTTTGGCATGACAGCAGCGAGACGCTTCCTGAGGCTGCCAGGGCTGTGTGGGACAGGCTGGCCGTCATGTCTGACAGTGCTGCGGCTCCTCTGTCCCAAAGGGAGTCTGCACACTGCTAAATGGGAAACGGGGCGGGGGGGGAGGAGGAAGGAAGGCGGAGAGGAGAAGGCAAGTCTGGGCAAGCGGAGGCAAGTGTAGACAAGCAGAGGCAAAGCAAGGGGAAAGGGAAAGGGAAAGGGAAAGGGAAAGGGAAAGGGAAAGGGAAAGGGAAAGGGAAAGGGAAAGGGAAAGGGAAAGGGAAAGGGAAAGGGGAAGGGGAAGGGGAAGGGGAAGGGGAAGGGGAAGGGGAAGGGGAAGGGGAAGGGGAAGGGGAAGGGGAAGGGGAAGGGGAAGGGGAAGGGGAAGGGAAAGGGAAAGGGAAAGGGAAAGGGAAAGGGAAAGGGAAAGGGAAAGGGAAAGGGAAAGGGAAAGGGAAAGGGAAAGGGAAAGGGAAAGGGAAAGGGAAAGGGAGAGGAGAGGAGAGGAGAGGAGAGGAGAGGAGAGGAGAGGAGAGGAGAGGAGAGGAGAGGAGAGGAGAGGAGAGGAGAGGAGAGGAGAGGAGAGGAGAGGAGAGGAGAGGAGAGGAGAGGAGAGGAGAGGAGAGGAGAGGAGAGGAGAGGAGAGGAGAGGAGAGGAGAGGGGAAAAGGGAAAGGGGAAAGAGGGAAGGGGGAAGGGGGGAAAGGGGAAGGGGAAAACCTATGCCCCACTTGGCTGTTCTGCATCTGTGTTTTGGCCGTTCACATCATGTCACACTTTACCCCTTGTCTTCCCAAGAGCACATCACACTCAAACCTGGTGAGGATTGTCCCCATTTGATGATTCAAATAGATCTCTTTTATTATTATTATTTTATTATTATATCTGGGCCAGGACACCTGGCTGTGAAACCCCCAGTGTGTTCCCTCTGTCTGGTAGCAAACCATCTGCAATGCTGAGGTGTGTCATCCTCTCATGCAGGTAACTGCTGCTGGCACTGGGAGAAAACATCTTCAGACATTTCAACCTTTCAGGCTCCAGCCTGGCATGTCAGGCACTGCCAGGAGCCCAGCACCACCTTCCCCCTCACCCAGGAGGGCACTCAGCCTGTCAAAGAGCAATTTAACTGTGAGGAACAGACTGTGTCACCCCAAACCCATCCTGTCCATTTTAAAATTCATTCCATCACCTTATTTTGTTGTTGAAGAGACTGATAGAGAATTGGTTCCCAGATAGAGAATTGGTTCCCAGATAGGGAATTGGTTCCCAGATAGAGAATTGGTTCCCAGATAGAGAATTGGTTCCCAGATAGGGAATTGGTTCCCAGATCCTCCTGCAGCTCAAGCTGAGCTGGTTGCCCAATAAGCTCCTTGGTTTTCATCTGGTCACACACTGTATTTACCTTTCTCTACTCCCAGAAATTCCCACAGGCCTTTGGGTTTTCAAGGTTTATTGGAAGTCATCCACAGTCACGTTGTGGAGAGCCTTAGGAACTCCAAATATAATTGCATCATGTCCTGCAGACTCATCTATGGCTATCTTACTTTATGAAGACAACCAGTGCACTTTGTTGACCAGATCTCCCACAAACATCCTGGTTTACAGCAGCTTTGCTCCAAATTTCTGCAACAGATGAGTAAGAACAGCTGTTGTGTTGGTGGCAGAGTCACCAAAGATAACCCAGTTACAGAGAGTTGCACGGTCAGGGTTATCCTCTACAAACACATCTCAGAGCTTGGTGCACTCAGGTTAAATATCTGTAGTCAAAGAAAATCTCCCCAAAGCTTTGAGCTTCAAAGAAAAATCTCCCCAAGGCCTTGAGCTCCACATCACAATCACCTTTTGTTGCATGAGCATCCGAGCGCTGTGCCAGCTTTTGCAACGCCTGAAACTACAGATTCCTTACAAAACCATGTGCAAGCCTGTTCTAAGAAACCTCCAAAAGCCCTTTCTAGGAAGCACGATACCTGTGGCACATCTTCAGTATTGACCTATATTGGAGAGCTATCTAGAGGAAGGTAGTCATAGTCATCCGTGGCAATGACGTCAGCCCATGTGCTTTTTTTGGTAGGCTCAGTCAGAGGTGATTTGAGATATGCAAAAAGAGAGAGGTGCTTTGGAGATATGCAAAGTGAGAGAGATGCTTTTGGTCATGCCAAAGAGTGCTGGAAGACACTGGCGTCGCGGGGGGGTGGGGGGGGGGGAGGTGGGGAAGGAGCAATGCCCTCTATTCTGACCCCAAACAGGATGGCATGTAAATGAGATGAAATTAATTTCTCTAAATGGAGAATATCATGCTGATCTTGCACTGTCAGCAGGGTAAATACTGAAAAAATCCAGATGTTTCAATATATAACCCAAAGATGCAGGTGAGCCCACCACCACTGCTGTCATTGCTGTTGGCTGTGGGAAATCATGGAGGGTGGTCAGCAGGGACAGGGAGGGGATTGTCCCTCTCTGCTCTGCCCTCCTGAGGCCCCACCTGGATCCTAATTAGTGTTTACAAGTATCTTAGACATGGGTGGCAGGGGGAATTGGCCAGCCCCTTTTCAGTGGTCAGTGGGGACAGGACAAGGGGCAATGGCTGTAAGCTGGAGCACAGGAAGTTCCGCACCAACATGCGGAAGAACTTTTTCACAGTGAGGGTGAGGGAGCAGTGGAATAGGCTGCCCAGGGAGGTGGTGGAGTCTCCTTCTCTGGAGATATTCAAGTCTCGTCTGGACGCCTATCTATGTAATATGAGATAGGGAGCCTGCTTTGGCAGGGGGGTTGGACCCGAAGATCTCTTGAGGTCCCTTCCAACCCCTAAGATTCTGTGATTCTGTGATTCTGTGATCCTGTGTCCAGAGCTGAGGCCCAACACAAGAAAGATGTGGGGCTGTTGGAGAGGGGTCAGAGGAGCCATGAAGATGCTCAGAGGGCTGGAGCAGCTGCCCTACAAAGAGAGGCTGAGGGAGCTGGGCTGGGTCAGCCTGGAGAAGAGAAGGCTGTGGGGGGACCTCATTGCAGCCTGACAGTGCCTGGAGGGAGCAGAGGAACAGGAGGGGAATGGGCTTGTTAAAAGGATAGACAATGGCAGGACAAGAGGGATGGAGTGAAGCTGAAGGAGGGAAGGGTGAGAGGAGATATTAGGGAGATGTTTTTTGCAGAGAGAGTGGTGAGGGGCTGGAACAGGCTGCCCAGAGAGGGGGTGGGTGCCCCGTCCCTGGGGGTGTTCAAGGCCAGGTTGGATGGGGCCCTGGGCAACCTTGTGTAGCTCCAGGCCTGAGGTTGGTGTCCCTGCCTGTGGCAGGGGGTTGGAGCTCTGTAATCCTTGGGGTCCCTTCCAACCCAGACCAGTCTGGGATTCCATGAAAGCAAACACATTCCTCCATGATTTCCTGTAGCCAACAGCAACAGCCTGATGGAACAGCAATGGATTGATGGGAAACTCAATGGCAAAACACAGGACAATGAGCAGTCTGCTGCTGCTCTTCAAGACAGTGAGTTGCCCTCACACGCAGCTTCCCACTAAGCTGAGCTGGATGTTGAATGGCTTTTTGGGATTCCCACTCTCTGGTGTGAGGATACATTTCTTCCATGCTCAGTAGTCACAATTTATTTGCTCCTCTTTCAGTGACTTATTTTGAGGTGTGTATATGTTTACAAACATGTCATGTTTTCTCCTGGAACTATCAAGACTGACTATTGAGTGGTCGTGATGAAATAATCCTGATAATTATGTTTAATGAACCCAACCCCCCAGGGGATTAAAGAGGAACAGAAATATTTGTGTCAGAAAGATAATTTATCTTACCCAGCTTTTCTTTCCAGTCTCCTGTGGAAGTTTTGCAGATGCTTGGTCTCAAAAACCACAAGTACAGGCAGCAAGTGCTTTTTCAGTACCCTCAGTAAATCCCTTGTGAGGTCTAATCAACACATCACCAATGCAATGGTTTGATGAGTGCTCCAACCGCTGGCTCTGGCGTGTACCCAAAGTCCTGTTGCTATGAAATGGCTGTCTGAAAAAGTTGCTCTGGGTTATGTGAAGGTTTCCATGTTTTCACAGTGGAAACCTCATGGGGTTTTTTTTTAGCCTGCCCTGCAAACACAAAGATCAAATCTTCTGCTGGGCTGCAGCCTGGCTGCTTCATGTGGATGAGAAACTTAACGTGAGCCAGCAGTGGCTCTTGCAGCTCGGAAGGGTGATGGGATCCTGGGATCTATCAGCAGCAGGGTGGCAGCAGGGACAGGGAGGGGATTGTCCCTCTCTGCTCTGCCCTGTGAGGCCCCAGCTGGATCCTGTGTCCAGAGCTGGGGCCCCAATACAAGAGAGATGTAGAACTGTTGGAGAGGGGTCAGAGGAGCCAAGAAGATGCTCAGAGGGCTGGAGCAGCTCCCCTCTGGAGAGAGGCTGAGGGAGCTGGGCTGGGTCAGCCTGGAGAAGAGAAGGCTGTGGGGGGACCTCATTGCAGCCTGCCAGTCCCTGAAGGGAGCAGAGAAACAGGAGGGGAATCAGCTTGTTCAAGGGCAGAGACTGGCAGGACAAGGGGGATGGAGTGAAGCTGGAGGAGGGAAGGGTGAGAGGAGATATTAGGGGGAAGTTCTGTGCAGAGAGAGTGGTGAGGGGCTGGAACAGGCTGCCCAGAGAGGGGGTGGGTGCCTCATCCCTGGGGGTGTTCCAGGCCAGGTTGGATGGGGCCCTGGGCAACCTTGTGTAGCTCCAGGCCTGAGGTTGGTGTCCCTGCCTGTGGCAGGGGGTTGGAGCTCTGTGACCCTTGAGGTCCCTTCCAACCCACACCAGTCTGTGATTCTATGATTCTATGATGTGTTTGCCATTGGCTGCCTTTAGACAATCTTAAGCTAGTTTATTCAGGCATTAAAAACACACCCTCTAGCATTAGGTGCATTGCATGGGTCAGTTTGGGTCTTCCCAATGCCCCACAGAGCCTTGAGGTCCATCCTGCTGCACACACAACCTTGCATCCTGTGGGGATCCCACCACTCCCGAGCTGAGCCCGGGACAGGCACACTTGGTGCTGATGCCATTTGCTCCCACGCAGCCCGGAAGCGCCTCAGGGTGCTGTGTGATAATGTGCTCAGTGACTGGAAGAACCCATTGATAATCTCTCTGCTTGTCTTGATTTTTCCATATTCTCAAACTCGTGAGAGATTCAGTAGAGCTGATAGTGGCCATATATAGATAGGGGAGTGTTGTGGGGGCTTGTAACTACTTCCCTGACAAGACCTAGGGATGGTTGCATCGACATCACCTCAGTGAGAGACATTATCAATGGCACCCAGGGTGGGGGGGCATGGAATAAACCCAGAATCACAGAATCACAGAGCTGTAGGGGTTGGAAGGGACCTCGAGAGCTCATGGGTTCCAACCCCCCTGCCAAAGCAGCTCCCCAGCTCATACTGCACAGGTCGGTGTCCAGACGGGGCTGGAATCTCTCCAGAGAAGGAGACTCCACACCCCCTGGGCAGCCTGTCCCAGGGCTCCCTCACCCTCACTGGGAAAAAGTTCCTCCCCATGTTGGTGTGGAACTCCCTGTGCTCCAATTTGCAGCCATTGCCCCTTGTCCTGTCCCCACAGACACTGAAAAGGGGCTGGCCAATTCCCACTGCATCCCATGCTTAAGATATTGATAAACATTGATCAGGTCCCCCCTCAGTCTTCTTTTCTCCAGGCT
This sequence comes from Laterallus jamaicensis coturniculus, assembly GCA_022605575.1. Classification (NCBI taxonomy): domain Eukaryota; kingdom Metazoa; phylum Chordata; class Aves; order Gruiformes; family Rallidae; genus Laterallus; species Laterallus jamaicensis. The sequence continues at coordinate 19,389,508 of JAKCOX010000016.1, read as the reverse complement.
GAACAGCCCCAGCTCTCTCAGCCTTTCCCCATAGGATAGATGTTTCAGGCCCTTCATCATCTTTGTAGCCCTTCTCTGGACTTTCTCCAGGAGATCCCTGTCCTTTTTATACTAGGGAGCCCAGCACTGGACAGAACACTCCAGGTGGGGCCTGACCAGGGCAGAGTAGATTGGGAAAATAATCCTGATCAATCCACAAACACAAATCAGGGAAGGTCCCTGAACGAGACCTGGCAGCCAAGAATGCTTGATGTATGGCAAGTAGTTTGGGATATTTTACCTAGTAATCCAAACCAGGTTTCAAATTATTGATGACAGTCATTGGGCCACCAGGGAGTTTAAAATCAGTCTTTTTTCTACCAAATCTACTGTGATTTGGAAGGTGGGACTTAGGCCTGGTGACACACAGGCAGTGGCGGGAAGGGACTGGAAACTCCTCATTCCCAGGGGTGGTGAGCTGATGATGCAGAGCGCACCGCAGGGTAGTTTCTGTTTCAGAGGAAGGATGCTGCCTGTGCACAGTAACTTGAGAGAATGGCAATTAAGTTTTTAGAAGTACTTGGGGATTTATTTATAAATATCTTTCATGAAGTAACCCTTCAAACCCCAAGAAAAGAGCTATGAGCTAAAGCCAGAGGTGCTGGTGGGTCCTCGTAGCCAAGGGTTTTACCTGGGCATTTTTCAGAGGTTTGCAGTAGCCTGGGATACAAATGACCCCCAAACTGATTTCACAAAACCAGTGTTGTCTTTTTCTGCTGCCTGTGCAATGAATCCTTTAACCACTTCTAATACCTTATTGTTAACAAGACCATAGTTGAACACTCAAAAGCTTATCTGAAGGGTCTTTTCTAACCTCAGTGACTCTGTGATTCCTAAGCAAGAAAAACCCCAAATTAATTTTGCTTATGTGGCCAGGAGTTCATTGCCTTACACCATGATTTCAAACTTTCTTTAGTTACATTTTGTATCATTTTCCCCATGAAAAATGTGTTCAGCCTCTACTTTGCTCAGGGCAGACCTCTCTTGGACCCCAGTAGTTGTTTTCTTTTAGCATTTTCTAGCTTTTAAGTGGTTGCTTTGCAGCTTCAATTATCCTTTGGGGCAGTTTTTCCCTAGCTTATTTTGAGGGGGTTTTTATCAAGTTAAAAAAACCCCTCAAAATCCCAGGCAAGGTACCTTGGGGAGTCACAGTGACACCAGCATGGTTAGAAACTTGGTGAACCTCACTGAGTTCACTGTATGAGGCCACAGAGATTATTTTTTTTAAAAAAAGAAAAAGGTCATTTTTACATTCTCAGTCTTACTAAGCAACTTTTTTTTTTTACTTAGTCTTATTTTTAGCAACTACTGAACTGACATCTTCAAAGTAAGCTCCCAGTCAGCGTGGAAAATGTTGGCTTGGTGGTGAAACATTGAGAGAGGTCTGTTGGCAAGGAAAATGATGGGCAGTGTGTGGGGCTCCATGGTGAAAGGAGAGCATCACATCCCACCTGGGAAAAGCAGTGGGATTCAGCGCAATGGAAAAACAACCTGCAAGAACCTGTGGCTGGGTGGGAGCTGGTGATGCACCTCGGGAGTCCCAGCACCCCATGAGCTGGTTTCACATCAGCTTCATGTCCCTCCCAGCTCTTGGACAACTTTTTACATGACAAACTATATTTACTCTTTACTCATTCATTTTTTTTCTCCAGGGAAATCCCTAAAAATATTGAAATAGCTGTGTTACAGGTAGAGCCCTCCCTGATAGGCAGTCTTCAGAGAAGGTCAAAGATCACCCAGCTTCTTTTCCCCTGGGTCCATTCAGGTTACAGGCATTGAGCTGTTGGTTCCAGCTCTGTGCAGTGGTCACTATATGAATGTCCCTTTTTGCTTTAACAACTTTTTTCCCCATCACTAGCAAAAAGAAACTACATCTTGTGCTATTGCAGGTGGTGAATGGAAAGGCAGCATGAGCAATATTGGAGAAATCACCCTGATTCCACCACTCTGCGTCCTGCTTGGCCAAAACCATGTGTGAGACTGAGCAGAGAAGATCCTGTGAGACAGAAAAGCTTCCCTTTACACCTCAGGGCATGGTTTGTTTTTCCATCAGCACCCAGGTGATGTCCATCCCTGTTCCAGCTGCAGGCAGGACTTTCTCAATGGAAGCTCTTCCCAAATCAGCATCCTCTTGATGACAAAGATGCAGATAGTCAGAGGTTAAAGATGAAGTTTGGATAAAGTTTATGGAGCAAAGTGTCCCAAAGCACTTTGTGGTTCCCCAGCAACTGCAAGAGACACTGCCTGGAAGTTTAACCACATCCTTTGGAAGTTTCTGGAATTTCCAGATCAGCTGAGAGGAGTGTGGATGTTCAGAATTGTTAGGATGTTTTTAAACAAACAAAAACAGAGACAGTTTTTCTTGCATCCATTTCAAACAACCAGGGAATTTTTTCCCCCGTGCCTCCTGGATAGTTTTCCCCATGAAGCTATGGAGATGGTGGTACAGAGGCTGTGTCCATCAGTGTGTGATGAACAGGCCCTGGGGCACAGCAGCATCCCCATGGCTGTGAGCAGACTGATGGTAACTGCACGGGGCTGGGAAATCAAATATATATTAGGTTATTCTGAGGAAATAAAAGAGGCTTTCAGTCCCATTTTCCCTACCTGGGCACTGAGAAATAGGTTTCTAGATCTCATTTGGTCTTCTGAGAAGGACCTGGGGGTTCTGGTGGATGAGAAACTTCCCATGAGCAGCAGTGGCTCTTGCAGCTCAGAAGGGCAATGGGATCCTGGGCTCCATCAGCAGAGGGGTGGCAGCAGGGACAGGATTGTCCCTCTCTACTCTGCCCTCCTGAGGCCCCAGATGGATCCTGCGTCCAGAGCTGGGGCCCCAATACAAGAAAGATGTGGGGCTGTTGGAGAGGGGTCAGAGGAGCCAAGAAGATGCTCAGAGGGCTGGAGCAGCAGTCTGTGATTCTATGATTCTTATAAACTACTGCATCCCAACACTTCCCACCCTTGGGGAAAGAGCTGGAGGGTCTGGGAGCAAGTGTTCTTTCCAAGCAGCCAGCAGGCAGTGTCTCTATCCCTGGTAGCCAGAAGTGTCACAGGCAGCACCACTTCTTTTTGCTTGGGTGCTGCTGGCTGGCAGCTCCAGCTGCTCCCACTCTCCTCCTCTGTAAGACAGAGGGAAACATCGCTCTCCAGGGAACAGTTGTCCTGGCTTAGGAGAGGATTTTTGAGGTCTTTTGTGTGCCTAAAGGCAACTGCTTGAGCATTCAAGAGGTGTTTTCAAAATGCTGATGTAAATGTAAAGTCAAAGCCTTCTATGGATTTCTTAGACCGGATTTTTACGCCTGTATCATCAGTCCTTGTACTCACCCATTTCACTGGTGTTCAACCATCGAACCAGCTGCTCAGCTGGGATGTGTTTCAGCTTCTTGGCTATGAAAGTCTGAAAAATCTGTGTCAATAGCTACATCACAATATTGACATTTCTGTGTATCAGCTCACGAACACAGAAATACTGCTGGAAACTCTCAGTACGCACAGGGAAAGACCTACAGCCAGGGTGTAGCTGTTTATATTTCTCCTTTTCTTTCATAGAAAGTAGACCAAAATTATTCATGTTTTTTTCCTGTTAATTTGATCTGGTTCCCGTGTCATTAACCAACTTCCCCCTTTGGTCCTGCAGCCATTGCTTCAAACCCTGCTCAAACACCACCCAAAGCTGGGCTGCTAATTCCTCTTTTCAGAAAATTCTCCTCAAGACCTGCGTGAATAAGCATGTCCCCATGGAATAATCCAGGTAACTGCTGAAAACCAAGAAATAGGAGGGTGTGTGAGCATAATTTTGAGGTTTCTGACAACCTCGACATTAGGGCTACAAAGATGCTGAAGGGCCTGGAGCATCTATCCTACGAGGAAAGGCTGAGAGAGCTGGGGCTGTTCAGCCTGGAGAGAAGAAGACTGAGGGGGGAACCTAATCAATGTTTATCAATATCTTAAGCATGGGGTGCAGGGGGAATTGGCCAACCCCTTTTCAGTGTCTGTGGGGACAGGACAAGGGGCAATGGCTGCAAGTTGGAGCACAGGAAGTTCCACACCAACATGGGGAAGAACTTTCACACAGTGAGGGTGAGGGAGCCCTGGGACAGGCTGCCCAGGGGGTGTGGAGTCTCCTTCTCTGGAGAGATTCCAGCCCCATCTGGACACCGACCTGTGAGCCCTGTCCTAGGGACCCTGCTTTGGCAGGGCTTGGACCCCATGGGCTCTGGAGGGCCCTTCCAACCTCTACTATCTAGATTCTGTAACTCCCCAGTCACTGCCAGGGTCCTGCTGGACCTCAAAGTTGTCTGGTGTTGGAGCTCTCTGAGCCCAGTGTTCGCAGGAACGACTGCTGTGGTGTCTGTAGGAGTCTCTGTCTGGGATGTAGAACCTGAGGCAGCTTCTGAACTGCCAAACTGACACGAGCAGTGCCTGGGTGCCAGCAGCTTTGCCCAGCACTTCGCTGTGTTTGTGGGTAGGGATTGCAGGTGGGAAGGTGGGTTGGGGAACAGGAGCATGGATTTTGGAGCCCTGGGCAGAAGAGCTGCTCCGTTTTGAAACTGTTTAATGGTGTCCTAAGAGCAGCAGTGGGTATCTAAGGAAATCTTTTGAGACTGTACAGAAAGGTCTTTCCACACCCCATCCTCCTGACACCTGGCCCTCAGCTGTGTGGGAAATCTCTGAGACAGACGATCCCCACTGGTGAATTTAATTCTACAAATGGGGTTGTGACCTGTGAATTTTGGTGACTTTTTTCAAATTTACATATAGATCTTCTTTCCATTTTAGATCCATCTTCTTTCCGTTGTAGCTCCAGGCCTGAGGTTGGTGTCCCTGCCTGTGGCAGGGGGCTGGAGCTCTGTGATCTTTGGGGTCCCTTCCAACCCAGACCAGTCTATGATTCTATGATTATACTCCACAGCAATTAAGCTGTGGTTTAATGAAGTTTTTAGTAAGAATGTACTTCTTTTTACATTTTCCCCCTCAAGATGCTGCCTGACAATGTCATCATTTTCTATTTTGAGAAGCAATGAATTGCCACCTATGATTCACCTTCTTCTTGCATCCCCTGACTGCAAAATCCCATGTCTTCCTTTCCACCACTCCCAAGTCTCTCCCACTCAGAACACTTCTCTGTCACCCCTGCCCTCCCATGCACTCTGCAGTGCCCTTTCAGAGGTGGTCAGACCCATAAACAGCATTTAAGATGCAGCCACCACGCACAACGCCTTTTTCATTTTCCTCTTTGTTACACTCACATCATTTCCAAAGAATTTAGACTCTTTTACTAACTTTCCCCCCAGCCTTTCCCATAACTGAGCTGATGCTCTTGCGGATGGTCCGTGAGGATGCTGCACTGAGACTCACGTAGAGCCCTTTGCTATTTTTAGTGATGGGAAGTTTCCCATGTTACCAGCACTGACACCTCTGTGCCGCTTCCTTGCCCAGTTGCTCATTGTTGCAAGACCTTATCAGAATGCCTCACACTCAGTTCAGAGAGCACTTGGCATCTCTCCTTGGCATCTTGGCTTTATCGCATTACATCCACCTCTTATTTCCAAAGGACATTAAACAATGCAGGTCTGCTAATTCTGGCTTTTTAATGTACTGTTAATTCTGGCTTTAAAACCCACTGATGACCCATGTGCCTGTGAGTAATTCCTCTAAATTAATTGCTTAGTGCAGTGGCATTTTCCCTTTGACTGGAGCGATCCAACCCCCTTTTTGCTTTGATTTTATTTATGTCTCCTTTTTTTTTACACATTCAGACTGGGATTCATTTCTACTCCATCCATTTTATCAGCCCATACAGCGTGTTTTACTCCCCTGAGAGATACATCCTTCAACTCAAATCACTAATGAAAGGTTTACTATCTCACAGCCTCTCTTGCTGTCCCGTTGGTGAACAGCGATCTGCTCTCTCTATGTGGAAATAGGCTCTGTGCTGATGCTCCCATGGTACTTCTAAAGTCCCTGCCATGCTCAGGCTCAGCTCAGATACTCACCCCTCTTCTACCTGTCTCTCTGAACAGTTCTCCAAACTCTCAGCCTCGATATTATGAAATGACATGCCCTACCCTATCTATCTTTTAATTAAACCAAGGCAAACAGGCAGCCCCTTGCCTAAAGATGCTCTGCTTCCGTACGAGCTGAGTGCATCCAATAATGAGAGATGCGTGAGGGAGATAATCATGACACATCATATCGAATGAGTCTCAGATGGGGCTTTCAAGGGCTTTTTCCTGCTGCTCTTGGACTTGGGCTGCTCTTGCTGGCGTTGGCTCCGTCCCCAGAGCCGTGTCTGGCCGCATGAGCTGCTGACAGCAGATGGCAGCTTCCTCCAAACCAGAGGGGCGAAAGGGATTGCTGCAGGAGGAAACCAAAGCCCAAACCTCATTGCCCTGCTCTGCCAGCCTGCTGCTGTTGACGGGGTCACATCGTTGATGGGTGGCAAAATTTGGCCATGAGAGCATCTCTCCTCTTGCCCGGGTTGGGGAAGCAGAGCGCTCTGTTTCTCTGCCCAGCGTTTACAGCTTGGCAGGGACCTGGCTGCTTTTCAAATAATACAGTTACAGCTCACTAAATCACCGGGGTGAACAGGCTCTTGCTTTACAGTCACTGCACAACCTGACTGCAACACTGCCCTTAACAGGTCTGCGTCAGCTTCCCAGCCACCCACCTCCTGACCCTCATCCGGGGGCTGGGGAGGAAGGCAGAGGGAGTTTAACAATTAGTATAAACCCTTCCCACTCTGGTGAATGCTCCACCCGAAACCAGTGTCAAAGTGATTTCATAGGTGTTATCCTTTAAAATGCCAGTTACATTGAAAGTACTGAGAATAGATGTTCTCAGGTATTGCCTTTGCCCTTTATTGACTTCACAGTATCTGTATCTCTCTGTTACCCACATCTGAAGAGAAGAGCTCTTGTCCAATGATAGAACTAAGGGCGTTACAGTGTTTATTTGCATTTATACAATATATTGATGCTTTACTCCCTGTCTGATGGGGGTGTAACAGAATTTCCTTCAACAAAATGAATCCTTACTGGCTACAGCATCGTGCAGGCAGAGCTCCCTCCTGTTTGCTGACAGGAGCCATTAGGACTCAAGCTGTATGTCTGTCCTCCTAGCCAGAGGAGCTTAAGCTGAATATCTTGTTTCTCTTCCATGGTTTCAGCACACCTGGCACGAAGGGTTATGAGATGAAACCAGCTTCGTCTGATTCTGATATCTTAATTTGTTCCACAACAACCATAACAGAACTACTTGTTTTCTCATTTCTTACTGTGATGTAGGAAGAGCAGGGCTGGGATTTGCCTCTTCTCAAAAAGCTCTTGTAAGTTCTGGCTTTGTTTTGGCAGCTGGGGCAGCGGGAGAGCAGCCGCAGCACCCGCGCTGTCCTCACGTAACTCGGCCAGAAGTCATTCAGGGAGTTCGTGGTGATGAATGGACCCTAACAGAAACCAAATGAGTAAAGTAGGGCATTCTACCAGTTCTAATCTAACTCCTGCTGGTATTTTTGTATCCCCAGAATGAAATATTCTATTTTTCCTAGTTTGCACAGGCGACTGACTGATTTTCCCTGTGAGTGGTTAAGGAGAGGTTTTGCCTCCAGCCTTACAGGCAGGGAGATTTTTGGCACTAAGGTCATTCGTCTCATCAAACCTTCATGCAGAGGTTAAATCTGACAAAATTAATGAGACATTTTAAAAAATTCCACTTATTAAATTGCTTCAGAGTCCAAGAATTATAATTTGTGTGTCTACTTGTCCTGACCTGACCTTGGACATGCCTCAGCTCCACACAGTCTCCAGGTCTGGGCTTTTGGTTGACCCCCAGTTGCCACTTTGAGGCCTGTCCTCATTGTTGTGCTTAGATGCCACAGGACTGTACCCTGGCTGGTGAGGTCCCTGCGCCATCAGATGTGTTGTTCTGCTTGGCTCTTGGCTCCCCCTATCTTAGGGTGCAGTTAGCCCTCCTCACTGAGGGTGCAGTTAGCACCCTGAACCATAACTCTACACTTGCAGTAAGATTAAGCTGCACACTGTCAGAAACACAGTTTAGACAAGAGCTATTAGCAAACCAAAATGTTCTGCAAGCTGATAGGAATAATAGAGAAGTGGAGGATGCCTTAGGGACCTGGGTAGTGGTCAGAGGAAATAACTGCTTCTATTGATGTGAGGGAAAATTTCCCTTTGACTCTCAAAGGCTGACCTTGTCCCCTCCTTTAGCCAAAATAACTTTCTCCAAACTTTCAAGGTCAGGCAGACTGGGAGAGTTGGCACCATACAGCATGTTTACACAGCTTAGAGCAGAAATATGTGCTGCTCTCTGGACTATGAGATGCTGAATAGATTTATTGCAATGTTGGCCCATCATTTCATCGTGACTTGGGCTGCCAGACAGCACCATGGGCTGTCCCTCCTCCAAATACACCCTGAACATGCATGCTGGCCTCCAACCCTCAGTCAGAAAGAAGCCCACACTCATCTGCATGAGATGATCCTTGGGAACTACAGCACAGACCGAATTATCTTTTTTTTTAAAGGGTAGAGACTGGCAGGACAAGGGGGATGGAGTGAAGCTGGAGGAGGCAAGGGTTAGATGAGATATTAGGGGGATGTTCTGTGCAGAGAGAGTGGTGAGGGGCTGGAACAGGCTGCCCAGAGAGGGGGTGGGTGCCCCATCCCTGGGGGTGTTCAAGGCCAGGTTGGATGGGGCCCTGGGCAACCTTGTGTAGCTCCAGGCCTGAGGTTGGTGTCCCTGCCTGTGGCAGGGGGGTTGGAGCTCTGTGACCCTTGGGGTCCCTCCCAACCCATGCCATTCTATGATTCTATGATCTGCTCTTCCACAGGTAGACAGGAGGAAGAAGTGGCCAGAGAAGAGACGGGCACAGGAGCAGGAGATGGGGAAGGAGCCAGCACAGTTTCTAGGGTAACACGTTAACTGGCGTTGCTATCTCAGACACTGGCAAGCGGTACAGTGGGGAGCCCATCACAAACGTCACTGATTTAATGCCCTTTAATTAACGACGACCCTTTAATCAACAACAGCCGGTGGTGCCGCTGTCCGTGGTGCTGGAACCGAGCGGGTCCTGGGTCCGGCTGCCATCGTCCCCTTCATTCGCGCTTGGAACCCACCCGAGAGAAGGTGCTGACAGCTGGGAAAGGGCTTCGCACCTCGCGTGGGACATCGGGGCTGTGGGTGCTCAGGGCTGGTTGAGGGGAAAGCACCCGAGGAGCCTCACACCAAGAGGAGTGGCTCTGCCCTGGGTGCAGGGTTGCATTGCAGCTCTAAAACACCACCTTAACTTCCATCGAGCATACTGGAAAGGCACCTTAACCCCTTCCACATGTATCTGACGTACTGTTTCTGGTAAGCCTGTCAAATACAGTCTGAGAAAGTGAAATCTAAGAAATGAACTCAGATGAGATCCCCTGCCAGGCAATTCCAACTCACCTGTAATACCACATGCCAGACGAAGGTAAAACAAGCACGTCAGGTCCAGGAAAAGCCATGATGTGAGAGTTCTCACCTTTCAAGACCTGGGGCCATGAGACAGAAAGCCACAGGCTTCACAGGTTTCACTGTTACTAAAATTAATTATTTCAAATTGATGACTCACCAAAACCTGCTCATGTTTTCAGACATGACAAAGTGGATGACGGTGGCGGATTCATGTTCTTTGCTTTAAGGTACAGGTAAGAAGGTGTCTGGCTTCTGTCTGCACTCCAACAGCAGTGCTGCTGGAAAGAATGAGAACTGGTTGACCAGGTCCCCTCTGAAGACCAAAGAAAGGATGAAGGACAGAACTCAAGGTGTAAATGCAAGGTAAGGTAAATGAAAAAAAAACCACCCAACACAACAAAACTCACAAAAAACCTCACAAAAACCCCACCCCACCCAACAAAACCAGCCAAACACACCCCAGGTCCTGCCCAGGAACAGAAAACAAGGAACTCTGAACAGCAACAAAGAGAGGGGAGGTTTCTGCTCACAATCAACCAGACTGGGACGTTTTGCTCCCAGCCTGCACAGACACGTGCGGGTCAGCCACAAAGGGCTGGGCACGTTGTGGTTTGATGTTAGACTTGCTCTCTTGGCAATGGGTAACACAAAGCTCCAGAGAGACACAAAGGTGATGGAAACAGTTCAAACATCTTTGTGATCAAACCAAAGAGAAAGCTGAAAAGCATCCTGAATGGGTCTGATCTTTCTATAGCAGGTTCTTGCACGGGTTCCCTCAATAAATGCTGAATTACACACAAGGGAAGAATGATCTTCTTAAAAATCATAATTCTGCAGTGAAATTATAAAGAGAGGGCAAGGTTATCATCATAAGAAATCCAGAAGGGCAGGCAGAGCTGCTACTGGAAGGTGGGGGAGTGCTGAGTCACCCTGCACTTGCTGCTGCCATAGTAACTATTTACCAGCTGGTTGAGAGTGAGGAGAGACTGAAAAACCTGAAATTAAATATATATATATATTTAATATATATAATATATATTATATATATAAATTTATATATATATAAACATATATATATATAATTAGACAAATTGCAGCTTGAAATATCTTACATACATATATTTTTAAATGGTTTAACAGAACTGAATGCTTTCTAAGATGTTTTTAATTCAGGGTTACTTGGGGCAAGCAGGTTACTTTGGCCTATTGAACAGACACATGATGAAAGTATCCAAGCAAGAAGTAAACCCCTGATAAAGTAAGTTGTTGCACCTGACTGTGAGAACAAGCAGGAGCCACTCTGGGTTTGTTTACTGGTGGGGATGTGATGCTGTGTGTATTTTCTATAACCCAGCCCAGGCTGTGAAGGAACCCAGAGGTGAGGGTTCTTCCAGAGGTAACAGGTTTGGGGGGAGTTGGGACACTTAACAGAGTTTAGAGAGCTCAAGGTTCCTCAGGCAGCCTTTTCTGGTGCTGTCCTCCACTCTGGCTTTTAGGAAGGTCGCTGTGGGGCTCTGGCTGTGACTGATGCCTTGCTGGCTGCAGGCACATCCTCTGCAGGAGCTGCAGCAGCGATGGAGGCACTGCTCTGACTCATTCAGGGTGGTTTCTTACGGTGGAAAATTTCATCATCTTGATGACAGATGTCTGTCACTGTGACACCTCTGAAGACAAAAGCCCCATTGCTGCTCTCCCAGGTGACAGACGCTGGGTGAAAGTGCTTGGTTCCCTATGAACACCTGGACTGGCTGCTGCTGAGATGTGAACGACTTCAGAGAACAGAGTAGCTGGGCCTTTCGGTGACCAGGTGGGCCAAGTTGGCCTTGGGATCTGGAGTACAGAGCAGCAGAGAGCTACCAAAGGTTTTAAAGTCAAGAATTAGAAAAAGGTTCATGAGAACTTCACAGAGAGGCAGGAAATTTGTGGTGAAACGCAGGAAGCCCCTTGTCTCTTTTTGATCTGCGTCGAGATCGGAGGAGCTGCTGCGGATGAGGTCAGGGAAGTTCTTTGCAGAGCAGAGGCAGACACCCCCTGGCTTCCTGAAGCAAAGCCATGGAGGTCCAGGTGGTGGTGGTTGTGTCCATGGTCTTCAGTCCTCCTGCGCTGGAAGGAGGAAAGGTGTCTTCAGGGCTTGTTGTGCAACTGCACATGCAAATCTGGCTGCTGTAAACCTATTCCGTGGAGCTCTGGGAGCTGGTGCACTCCACCAGTTTGCACTGGTCCTTCAACTCCCCTGAGGAAGTAGTATTTAAACTGGGTCAACTCCTGAAAGACCAAGAGATCCCACATCACTAGGACAACTTAATTTGTCCTGTCAGTGAGGTTCAGTAATGCCATTTCTAGCTAAGGGAGGTTTCCAGGAGCCCAGAAGCAGGGCTCAGCAAGGGACACTGGTGGTACAGGGAGACTTCTGGGCTTTCTTAGGCACAGGGACTGTAGGATCTGGGCAGCCTGCAGAAGGCAGGACATGCTAACAGCCTTCCAACACACAATTTGCTGCAGGGAGGAGGGTAAAACGTTGGATGGAAACTGTTCTTCCTGATGAAGACAGAGAAGGTTGTAGGAACAGGCCAGACAAGAGCTCGTAAGTAAAATAGATTGTGCAGCATTTAATCTGTCATCTGTTTTACTCAAGTAAAATAGATCACAGTAGAGATGATTTTGCCAAGCCTTATTTTACAGCTGGTTTATTTGATTTTATGACACCAGGTGTAGCTGGAGTCACAACTGCTTCAGGCTGTAGAGGCATTTGCCATGAAAAGTGTAGTCTGAAGAACCAGGTACAGGTGTCTCCAGTTCCCAGCTCACTTGTTAGCTCACTGGGTGATGGTTTTCTTGGAGACCCTGGATCTGGGGACCCCAGCAGCCCTCAAGGTCAACGCAATTTTCCAGCAGTGTTCAGGAGTGGGCAGTGGTGACATTAACACAAGTGACATCAGTTGTAGTCAGCTGATGGTCCTCTGTATACAGGAAATGTTTATGGTCCTTTTCATAGTGAATCAGAAGGAAGCCACATTGTGAAAAATCGTTTGCCATGAAATGGAAAAATCTTCAGTTACAAAAATTAAGGTTTCTTAACTTTAAGAAAACCAAAAGCCTTTATCTTCAAAGGAAATTCATGCCCTGGACAGCTGTGACTGTACCTGAGCTAGTGCTAAGCCCTGGCATGGGCAGGAATGATTTCTGGCATATCTTGGGCCATGCTCACAGAGAGTTAAAGAGCTGCATATCACAGCCTTGAGCCATTCTGCCTGCTTTGCAGATCTGGGGACAGAAAAATAGAAGAGACTGTGTGTCTCCTGCCTCTTGCCACTCCTGTCCTGTTTCCCCACCAGCACTGTGAGGGATGCAAGAGCTGTTCTCACTGCTGGTGCAGCCCTTCTAAAGCCTTTTCCTGCAAAGCCCTTCTTATACCACGAAGCACAGAGATTAATTTTTCCACAACCAGCTCGTTCAGAGATGGAATTGCTGAGAACACAAATCTGCTGGTCCCTCCCCACCCCCCAATGCACTCAGCAGCAGGCTCGCAGCTTGCCCCCGTTTTAAAGTAGCCATTAACTCTCGTCTAACGTGCTGCGGGTTCTCCAAGGTCTTGAAGGTCTTGTGGATGCTGCTGATGGAGCTGCAGTTCCAGCATCTCTGATGGTCAGGGGTCTTTAGACCCCTCCTGCGCCCGCCACCGTCCAGTTAGAATTTCCTGGCACATCACAGCCGCTCCGGAGTAAAGTTTCTCCCCTTCCCTCCCCCCTGCTCCCCCCGCCGCTCACGCCCGGGCCGTGCCCGGGGAAGGGATGCTCTCTCCCTCCCGTCTGACCATCACCCGCGCACCAGCCAGCCGCATCGCCCCTTTTAAGCCGGAGCCGGAGGGCTCGGCGCGATGGGCAGAGGAGGAGGCTTGCTAAAAATACCGCCCTATGCCGGGGGAGCGCAGGGAAACGCGCGGTGCCCAGCGGGCCGGGCCGCCTCGGTGCGCGGGGAACGCGCTTCTTGAGCGCAGGGAACGCGCTTCTTGTGCGCAGGGAACGCGCCGCAGTGCGCGGCTGCACGGAGCGGGCCGCGCCGCAGGGATGCTCGCCCCGCTCCTGGGCTCCGCGGGCTCCGGGTGGCTGCTGCTGGGTGAGTGCTCCCCCCAAGACCCCCTCGGCGTTTGGGATTTGCCTCCCTCCTCCCCTTCCCCCTCCCGGCCCTCTCCGCTCGGGCTCTCCCGGCTCCTTTTCCCCCGCAGCGTGCGGGGGATGGGCTGGGAAATGCCGGCCTCGGCCCCCTCTGCAACGAGCCCTGAGCGCTGCTTTCCGCTCCGGGCCCCTCTCTCCTTCCCCCCCTCGCTCCTCTGCTCGGGGGAAAGGGTATTCCGGGCGCTTGGATGGGGAAAGGCGGGCGGGAGCGCGCACTGCATCGCAAAGATGGATCCGCGGGGCCGCGCTGCGTGCGGGCGCGGAGCCGGCCCGACCGGCGGCGCTGCAGCAGGAGCCAGCAAGCCCCGCGGGCACGGCCGGGCATCCTTTCTCTCGCCGGTCCGTGCGCTCCGTCCATCTCTGGCTCCTTCGGTCGTGGGTCCGTGGACAGGGCAGCGCCCGGACGTGTGCGTGTCGTTGGTGTTGGCCAGGGCTGCCTGGGCATCCCATGGCGACGTGGGCATCCCATGGTGGCCCAGGCATCCCTTGGTGGTCTGGTCATCCCATGGTGGCCTGGGCATCCCATGGCAGTGTGGGCATCCCATGGCAGTGTGGGCATCCCATGGTGGCCTGTGCATCCCATGGCAGTGTGGGTATCCCTTGGATGCCCAGGCATCCCATGGCAGGGTGGGCATCCCATGGCGGTGTGGGCAGGTGGCAACGCATCAGAGTGTGTCTGGATGGAAAATCATCACAAGCCTGAAACAGGAGGCTCTCTGAGAGGCATTTAAAGGTTCAGTGTGAAATGATCCACTGTCCTGATTCAAAATCGAGTCTTCCAAATCCATGTAAAGCCAATTTCCCAAGGGAAGGCAATGTTCAATGCCTGTGCTATCTCCCCCTTTATCTACCAGCTTCCAAGGGGAAGAAGTACAAAGGGAGACATGGTTTTAAAACCCCCATCTTTGCACCATTAGGTAAATTTTCAAAGAGGGGGAACACCAAAAAAGGAAAACATATCATGATTATTTATGTTCACATCTACTTGCTACTTTAGGTTATGGAAAAGGATGTTTCACACTGAGAAAAAATGGGAATCTAATATCACTGGCCTGAATTTTGCCTCTGAAAATACCCTGATGGCTCCCAGAGCCTTTGTATCAGCAGCTTGAATCAGCTGCTTCTGAACTGTAGCAAAACTCACACAGAGCAAATGTGGCCCAGAGGGAATTATGTGGGTGAATCAGAAAGCTGGACTTGGCTCCCAGACTGCAGGCAAGTGTTTGTTACAGGAGTTTGGGCCTCAAGGCCCCCAGGGCTGCTCTGAGCTGCGGTACTGGATGCACCAGGCTTGTTTATGGCAACGGGAGGAGAACTGGGCCCACTGGGAATGGGTCTCTAGTGCAAGCTCCTGCTCTGAGGCCTCCAAGCTCACCCCATGGTATTGATCCCTCTGCCTCCCATCTCGGTGTTTACTCCGCTGCGTCCCACTGCGCCTCCCTTCTGCTCCCAGCTAGGAGTGTCTGTTGAGGGGCAGCTCTGACTCCTTCCACTTCACTGTCCACACGACTGCATCCCAGTGTTTTGCTCGACAGAGTAGGTGCCCTTGGAAGACCTGGCAGCAGGGCACTTGCTTGGCTATGGGCAGGCAGTGGCTGCTCTCAGTCATGGTCTCAGTTTCCCCATCCCATCAGACACAGCTCCATGCTGTGGAGGGGTTACTGAACGAGGGCTTCCTCGGCCATTCCAGCCCAGTGCAGCCCTCTTGTTTATTTTAAATGCTCTTCTGGCACCATTACAAGGGTTTGGACTAGTTGAGAACAGGTCTGCAATGCTCAGCTCAATGAATTAACAGTGGAAGTGGGAGAAAAACAAAGCTAATTATTCCCTAATGTGCAGGCTTGGGCAGGTGCACGGGGTGATATAGTCAAATAAAGCAAACAAACCTGATGATCAGTCCCCCCAGGGATGTGCACATCGGGCTGGTTTGGAGCAAGCAGTGCAAGGTTAGAGTTTACCCCTTGCTTCCTCTTGAGTAGGAAACCCTAAAGCTCCTCTGCTCTTCTCTTCCCCCCACATTTCATGTGGCTGCAGCCCCTCGCCCGCCCTGTCAGCCCTGTCTCACAGTGAGGAAGAGGAGGGTCTGCTCTCCTGACCCCTGGCAGCAGCTGGAGGCCCCGGCAGGTGCCTGTGCAGAGGTGGCACAAGATGGGAATTCTGCCATCCCGGTGCCCCTTTCTCCCCATCAGCACCAGCATATCTCCAAACACTTCTCCATGCACATCCTGAAAGGAAGTGGGAGGTTCATCTGGCGTTGCAGTAAGTCTGTACAGCCCCACATCCAACCCTGGCTCACTGTGACACACTGTGACACCCTGGGACACGGGAGTGAGTCCTGGCAATGCCCTGAAATCGAGCTCTCTGGATAAGAAATGTTTCCTGCTTGTGTTTTGTGTATGAAGGGGAGCAGATGCCCAAGGCTGCTCAGACCTGCCTGGAGAAGTGCTGGTTGCGGCACAAGAGGCAGAGCCTGTGTCATTTGATGAGGTATATTTAGTTGCTTTTATTCTCCATCCCTCTATTACTGCTCCATTTGAACAGTTGCTAGATACCATCAAAAGGAAAGAGCAAATGCATTTGGCTTTCCCTGCTTGCTCACAGGGAAAGGCAGCACGCAGCAGTTTTTCTCTGCTGCTCTGGAGTAACGTAGACATTTATTTGCTTCTTGTCTCCAGTCTCCAGCTACTATGGATATTACAGAGATATTCAAGTAATGAAAAGAGGAGGAAAGCTTTGAAGACAGATGGTAAACTGCATTAAGCGAATACCCACAGAAACTGTAGGAAAGCTGACTTGGGAGGAAGCCAGGAGCAAAGGAATGCAACATTACATCAGTGAGAGGGTAATTGCCCTTGTTTTGACGTCACCAAACACTGCAGAGCACCACAGGGTTTAAACCTTTCCTCATTGCATTTCTGAGAGCTCTTTGAGAGATATACCAGAGCCTTCTTCCCTCTTCATCACAGCACAGTTGCAACCAGCACCGAGTCACTTACAGCTAACTAGATATAGGCAAGCCTGGGTGAGGCTGGAGAAGTGATGGTAGGTGATGTGACACGGGTGTTTGTCTCCTGATGGGTGCACAGACATCCAGGGCAGCTATTTCCCCATGGCTTTTGTTCTGGCTTTAAAGAACAGACCCAAACAGACCCATTGACTTAATCACCTTCTTGCTGATCAGAAAGGAACAGGAAAGAAGAGTTTCTATTAATACAATTAGTGTTTTTTTAAGTGCTCCCCATGTGTCCTTTGCTGGTGGATCAATACCAGTAATGAGTTTCTTCCATCAGTGCTATTTATATCTCCTGTGCTCCTGTGTGAAGCCAAACCCCTGCAGGTCCCATCTGTCCCTGCTGCTGTCCATGCAGGTGCCAGGAGCGCGGGCAGCTCTGAGGAGGGTCACCCACAGTGCTCTGGACTTGTTCCCTCTGGGGACGGCACTGGTGTCCCCACTGCTTCAGCCTCTCTCCCTCCTCTCCCTCTGAACCTCCTGAACCTTTCCCCCCACCCCCACCCCCGGAAACGAGACAAAGGCAGCAGAGGAAGGTGAACCAGAGAGCATGTGGCTTTAAAACATGGGTAAACTGAGCTTGGAACACCCCTGTAAAAGCCATGAAACCCCAGCAGGATCCCTCACACCCTTCCTGCTGTGAGCCCTGCCTGGCTCTCCTGGGGCTTTCCTCCCCAGCTGGGCTGATTCAGAGCCTTTGCAGATCCTTTTTTCGGAGTTTCCAAGGAACTTAGCACTGATACTGTATAGCACGATGCTGGGGGCTGATCTGCTGGGCTCTGATTGATTGCTTAGCGTGTTATCAGTGCTTATTGATGTCATTTACTGTACCAAATCCTCCTTCCACTGCAAACATTGCCAGGGAGCCTTCAAAGTGACCTGTGACTGGTGGGGAAGGAAGGGGCCAGAGGCTTTGCTGGTTCTGCTTCTTCCTTATGCTCCATCCGTAGATAAAATCGTACTTACTTTACCTTTGCACTGGAGACTGCGCCGTGGAGAAGTTGGTGGCTGGTGACCTCAGAGCTGTGGCAGTAGATCAGCCCCTGGGGTCATCCCACAGGCCCTGGAGCTGGTCCCCACACTGCACGTTGCACACTCTTCACTCACTGCTTGGGCTTTTACGAGCAGGGATGTAGGTACAATGATGCTTTGGGAATGTATGGCTAAAAACACAGCCCCTGCTCGATGTGGGCTGAGCTCACAGCAGGCTTTGGCAAGACTCTGGAGTGATTCTCCCACAAACCCAAGCACTTTGATGTCCCAGAAGCTGCCCTGGTAGCCACACAGAGTGCTTCTCTGTCTCTCATGCTGTGTGGTACGCTGCTCTCAAACATGCGGAAAGCAAATAAAGTCAACCATCTTGCCCAAGTCATCTTCTTCTGTGTCACAGAAAAGAGTCACTTGTCAAAAATCAAGTATCATTCAGTGGAAATCACCACCTCACTAGGAAACCCCCAATTAAGGGAGGAAAAGTCTTTATATTTAGGCCTGTGTGCTCTGATGTTGCAATACTGCAGCTCACATTTCCATTTGCTCAACGCTGTGGCTGCTGTGGTGTAGATACAATCTCAGAACCACCACATGTAAGCTACAGGGAACAGTTTCCACTTCATTAGTGTAAAATAATGCTGTGAAATCAGTGTCAGATGAGTTGGCCTGGGTGAGGTCAACAGGCTCCAGAGATACCTGGGGTTTTGTTAGGTGGCTTGGCTCTCTGAAGGCAGTCACGTCACTTGGCCAGCGGTTCCTGTCTGACGGGGAATGCTGCAGGAGCTGACAGATGCTGGGTGACTCAGGGAAACAATAACCCCAGGGAAGGGACTTTTACCTGCTCCTGTCTCTGGCAGAGGTGGTTACCTGTGTAAGCCCAGGGTCTGATGGCCAAACCCCAAGGCAGCCTTTGTCACTCTCATCACTGTGGGTTTCGGTGACGGTCGGAAGGAGGGGACCACAAGTCCCACACCTGGGAACGGGTACTGGGATGCTCCATCCAGACACCCATCCCTCAGGGTTGTGCTTTAACCACAGGTGAAGCACAGTCAGTCCAAGGCTGTCAGCCTGAGTGCCTTCCTTTCTGGGTTGTACCTTTGAATGCTGAAGGGTAAGTGCTGGGGTGGCAGGGACCGGGTGGGTGATGCCACCTCAGCTGAGCTATCTCGTTCTCCCCTGGAGTGTCTTTCCTGACCTCCTCTCTTAAACACCTGCCCCCATGGCAGCTCTCTGCCCCCATCCTGCCTGCTCCCGGGGCTGCATCCCCCCTGCAGCCTGGCAGCTTTTGCCCTTGGAAAGGATGGGTTTCTCCTGCTGTGGAGGGCACGGGCAGTGCGTGGTGGGGTGCAGAGAGCACGATGTCTCTCTTTGGGCCACCCCTGGGGTGGAAAGCTGTGCAGCTTCCCTTTCCCTGGCTAGGCAATCCAAGCTTCTGTGTTTGTTCATGGCCGAGAAGAAAAGAGGCTGAAATGACCGTTCTTTCGAGGAACTGAGGCTGAGCTTGCCCCCTGTGCACAAGCTGGAGCAGCCCCCAGGCCGTGCTGACCCATTCGGGCTGATGATGGTGCCTGGGGACAGTCGGAGGCTCAGGAGCAGCCTCCGATGTGCGAGTGTCTCTGCGAGCATCCTAGCTGAGAGCAACTTGTGAGCAGCCAGCGCAAGGTTACCGAGCCCTCGGGGCCTTTGAGAGGAGGGGGGTATTCCCTATTCCCCCCCACCTCCATCCCCCATCCCACACACCCCACGCGAAGCCTGCGCCACGAACTAGCCGGGGTTTTGGGGACACGGGGGGCATTCCCGAGTGACCTCCTCCCCGTACCCCTGCGGAGCGGCCGGGCCCCGGTTTTATTCTGCCTGAAAAGGGGGTTTTTTTGGGCCGGGCGAGCGCAGCCGCCTCTCCCCGGCCCGGCCGGTGCGAACCCCGCAGCTGAGAGGCTGCTGAGGGTGGTGTGATGCTCTGACCTGCCAACAACAATTCAGGGCTGTGTTTCCTTTCGGAAAAGCTATTTGCATATCCTCTATTCACTTCGTTTGGTTAAATACATTTGAAAAGCCAAAAGCTCTGGGTCATTGAGACTGAAGAATGGGTTGTCTGAGCTCCCCCCCACCCCCCGCCCCTTCCCCTCCGCCCCTTAACTCTTTGAAACCTTGTCCCCGTGTCTTAGAGAGAAGCGTCTTAAAACACCCAGAAAGAGGGATTTACAGGCTGCTTTTGCAGCAGGGAAGGGGGCTGGGGAGAAGCCTGACAGCCAGGAGGCAGCAGGAAGGCTGCCATATCCTTCCGAGCTGGAAAATCCGCCCCTCTGCTGCCTCGGGGAGGGCTGGTAGGACTGGGCACAGCCGGCGGTGCCTTCCTGAGGACCGGGAAGCAGCCGTGTAGATGGAGCTAAAGCGAGAGCCTGGCGCAGAGATGCTCTGCGGGGTGCGGGGTGCGGGGCTCGGCAAGGGGAATTGGGCTAGAAACGAAAATACAGCGAGCTTCACTGCTGCCAAACCCCAAACCCACAACCAAACCCCACAGCAACGGCAAAGACCCTGAAACATCCACCCAGGGCTTGAAAGCTGTCAAACGGCGTCACCACTTGTTAACTGCTGCCAGAAGAAAAGAGGTTCCGTGAAGTTTCCATGTTCAACATCTCAAATCACAGCCCTGCACTCAAAAACCTTCCGAGAGATGATGCCAAATCCCCTTTCCTCCCCCCTCTCATTTTCCACACTAGTGTCAGGCCCTCACTGCTGGGGGTTGGCTGGAGCTGGGTGCTGTGCTGTGGTTGGGGGCTGTGGCTGATGGGTGCCAGGATGAGGAAGGGAGCCCTTTGGACTGAGGCACGACACAGCCCCTGCCCCTCACTGCATCCTGCACCCACTGAACTCAGCTGCAAAATGGAGACTGTGCTTCTGGATGGCTGTAATCTGTTTTGAGGATGACAGCTGGGAAGGGATGCATAAGCAATAAAATCATCATCATCCTGGGTTTCTCTTTGTCCCTTTGCCATCCCTTGGCATCGCTGTGGTGTAAGGAAATGGAGGGCTAGAGGGAGAGGAGGCAGAAACACTTGCCTGGTAGCCTCATATTAGTGTTCCTAATTAGTGAATTAGTTCTCTATTCATACAGTATGTCTCCTTCCTGCTGCTCACTGAAAGTGGTCAAAAATATATGCTGTATAATCAATACAAGCATAATGCCTGGCCAAAAGACTGGAAAGGAAAAGAGATGGATAAGATGGATAAGAGGAAACACAAGGGAGTGAAGGTTCCCCATCTTTTACATGACCTTCAATATTTTAACAGGTAGCTGCTTTCTGCCCTTACCCATGGCAGGATTTTCCAGGGATGAGCCTTAAGGAACTGTTGGCAGATCTCTGTTCTGTAGGTGAAGCCATTGCCCTGGGTCAGGGGGATGTCCTGAAAGATGGGGCAGCAGGTTTTGTTGAGTTGTCCTCAGAACTTTGAAGTGCTGTGTGGGATGGGGGAGCAATGAAAGCCCAGGAGCTCATGAGCCAGCTCTGAGCCTGTGTGGTTTCCTGGTGGTACAGCCTCAGTTGGTTAGCTGCCTGGAGGGCTCTGCACCCCCTTGGCTATAAGCATCACTGTTGAAAATTCAGCCTTAATCAGTGTTTCTCATTCATTTTGATAAAGTATAAAAGCATAGAGAAATGAAATATGTTACTCTTACAGTAACCTTTCACATTGTGTGTTCTGTGAGCATTTAAGAACTGTGATTTACTGATATAACTTTTTTTTTTTCTCCTGGACAGGTGTGGGGTCTCAGCCAAATCCCATAAAAGTCCTTTGAAGTCTTTCCATTGATTTTACTGGTAGTTGGATCTCACTGGGCTTTAGACTGAGCAGTAATCAGCACAAAAGGTGAAGTCTTATTTCCTTTGTACTTGTAGAGTATAAACACCCCTGCTACTTAAGGCACTGAGGGGATGGTCAGTTTGGGGCAGCGTTCTACAGAAGCAGAAGTCACTTGAGTCCTGGTTTGAAGCACAAAGGGCTTTGTAGTTCCTCTGGCCTTGTCCAGGTCCTGGTGGCTCAGCACCCCCAGCCCTCAGCCTCACGTTCTACAGGGCACAGCTAACAGCCTGCAGGAGGATCTTGAACTGTCCTCCCAGCTCCTGTGCCAGAGGCTCTTAGAGCCTGTTTGTGCTGAACCACATGCCTTCCCTTGGCTGGGCATCCTAAAAAGGAGCTTGTGTCTCCATAACAGGCTCTTCCAACTGCTCTGGCAGAAAATGTGAGGCATTGGGGAAGGTTTTATTCTGTGTATTACTTAGAGTGTGCTTACATCCATCTTCCCTCGAGGCAGGGAGCCTGAATCCAGTTATCTTCCCTTTGCTCTGTCCCACGTTTCTCCTGTGGCTCTTTCAGCACGTGAGTCTGTCTGCTGCACATCCAGGAGAAAGGGAATAACTGCTCAGGGCTTTCACTGGGGAGCTGGAAGGGTCTGAAACTGTCCTGAAACACTTGTCTAACTGAATCCCCCCCCACCGATGCTGAGGGTATGTCACCCACTGTCATCTCCATGGAGGTAGTCAAGAGCATCCCTTACCCACAGGTGCCTGAAATAAGACCTCTCAGAAATCAGTGGAGCACAGTGACATAGTCCTAATCCAATATTTATTTAAAAGCAGCATACCTGCAACCCTTCAGAGCACTCCATCACAGACACAACCATGTTTATCTGTGGGCTGCAGGCACCCAAGCACCCAGCCAGCCCCACACTGCTCACACTCCTGAAGGATTTCCCTGAGTACAGAGTTTCTGTCAGAAGGAACAAAGGGGGGAGAGTCTGAGCTGGTGGGTGTTGTTTAAGTCCCTCTCAGCCAGCACTGTGGTGCGGATTTACACCAGCAGACCATTCAGACCAGCACTCCCTGCCCTTCCCTGGCATTCTGATGAATCAAGGCTGATTGCAGAATTACCCACATGTGAACCCAGGGAGTGATGTCTGATGGGCTTGCCTGCAACCTCACTAAATATCTGCCCCTCTCCATTGCCAAGTGATAAATGTTCTTTGAGACATCTCCATGTGCAGTACCACAAGTGTGGTTTGGGATAGGTCTGACAGAAACTGTATTAACTATAAGAATGGTGAGAGAGTGTTCAGACAGTATCTTCCCCTGTGTTCTTCTCTGCCAAGGGATTGGGGAGATCCAGCCCACCCAGGGAAAAAGGAGAGAGGTGAGAAAAGCTCTAATTTAAATGTTAGCAGAGGTATCCATCCCTGTGAGGGAGAGATTCCTCAAATGCCTTGCTAACTGCCACAGTTGGAAGGAGGAATAACAGCAAATCACAGTTAACGGGTGGGGGGAACACGGGAAGGGCACACTCGTGGGTGTCAGCTCCGAAGTGGGGAGCTGGAAGCCATCAGAGCCTGGCAGCTTCCAGCTGGAGGTCCCTTCAGTTGGGATAAACGCCCTAGCCAGAGCTCCCAAATCTTACTCATTAATAACTTCACCGCCACGAATGAATCACAAGGGTTTTGTTATTACCGGTGTAAATGACCCAAACCTGGGTCTGGCTCCGAGGCCATTCCCCCTCCTTGTAGCACCCCTAACACCCTAAGGGGGATGCTGGATGCAGTTATTCTCTCGCTGTTCTCTTTGTTGAGATGATTTACATTTATTTACATTTATTCCACTCAAGCTCTGATTTCACAGCCTAGGACAGCCAACACAGGCTCCCTCTGTGTCAGAAACGCCACTTTATCGTGACTTCTCCCCAAGGGAAAATAATATATACATATATATATATATATATATAAAGTAAAAATGATGCTTTCATTTTAAGCTGAGCCTTTGCAGGGATGCTGTGCGGTTCTACATCCAAACGCCTTCCCCTGAGTCTGTCAGGAGCCGGAAAGCTTCCAGGGTGACAAATAGATGTGTCAAACCGGGATGACAAAGTAGAGGTGTCAATGTTCATCGGCGGAGGGGGGTGAGTTGAGCCCATCTGCGGGAAGCTGGCGTGGGGCTCCCAGCGGAGCCTCCAGTGCCTCAAGGGTTACACCGGGGCACTGCCGCTGCCCCGCTAATGCAGCCTAAGCTGATATTAGCCAAGCTTAACTTCTTTCAGCAGTTTGCAGATGGGAAGGGGGTGGGACGTCCTGGAGTCAGCAGTTCTCCAACAAGTCCAGGGACGCCAGCGCGGGCGGTGGGAGATCTAGCCATGAGCTGACTGCTTGCGAGGGGAGAGGAGGGGTCCCTGCAGCTGGTAAGGCCACGGGTGTGCTGTTGTTATCTGGGGGGGGGGCTCCGGCGGGACCCTGGGGGCTTTGCTCGGCTCTGAGCTCTGCGGTTGTTGGGCTCTGGGATGCGGGGGAAAGGAAAACCGCGAGAAAAACGGGGGATGGGGGGAGGGAAATAACCTCTGTGTGTGTGAGACCCCCTCAGCGCAGAGAGGGGACCCCCCCGGGCGCTGCTGCCGTGGGTGGGTGGGGGTGTCTCGGCTGCGTTCCGCCGTGTCGCCATGCGGGGGGGGACGACTGAAAGCCCAGCACCAGAAATTGCTGGTTGCTTGTGGGGTTTCCTGTTGTTTCAGATGTTTCTAACGGCCTGAGAGGGGGGAGAAGCTCCAGCCCGGCTCTGGCCGGAGGTCGTAGCGCTGAAGGCGGCCGGTTCCGCCGGGGCTCGCTGGGCTGCAGCTTCCAGCTCCGGGACCCTCCGGGCACCTCCGTGGGCTCCCGGTGACAGCGGCTCTGCCCGGCCACCGGCTAGGAGGACAAGGTCGCTTGGATGCAGAGATGGAGGCTGGTTTCTGGGGGTGCCCTCTGCTCCCTTCCCCAAATCTTCTGTCCTAGGCATCAGGGCTTGTTTCCCACAGCAGGGGCTCTGCAGAGACCGGCAAACTCATTTAGTTACGACTGATGCTATGTGGGTTTCCACACTTGCTGTGTGTTGAGTTTCAACCACCCTGGCTTCGAGGTCAGCTCCTTGGGATGGACCTTGCCGGTTGGTGCCTTTGTCAATGTGATGAGGTTTAATGTGGCTGGTTCCTCATCAAATGCTGTGGATTCATACCATGCTCAAGCATGTCACCACACGTGTGCTCCATCCCTGTGGGAAGAGCCTGCTGGGCTCTGTGTCCTGGCACTGGGCACAGAACGTGAAGACTTCATCACAGGCATGAAGCTCAACTCTGGATGTTGAGTGTGGATTCTTGCTGAGTTGGATCGGTGTGTGGCCATCCCATCCTCTGGCGTGGTGGGGACAGGTTGGGTAGGGGGATGTGAAGAGGATGACGCTTTCAGGGGTTTCAGAGAGGCTGGGGGAAGATTCCTGCTTGTTCTTGGTGGCTTATAGCATGGTGGGTCTGGCATGGCCGCTTGGTACGAGCTGCTGGGGGGGCTGCATGCAGCTGCAGGGAAAAGCTGCACACACCAAATGTGGTTATTTGCTGGTTTCCGGTGTGGTGGGAGAGGTCCCCAGCATGGTGAGAGAGTCCCCAGTGTGGTGAGAGAGGTCCCCAGCATGGTGAGAGAGTCCCCAGTGTGGTGGGAGAGGTCCCCAGCATGGTGAGAGAGTCCCCAGTGTGGTGAGAGAGGTCCCCGAGGCAGTGACTGTTCCTGCAGTGAGTGGCTTGGTTTTTACTGGTTTCACGTAAAAGTTATGATCCTTTCACAGCCCAGTGACGTTCTTGCACCCAGACAATAGACATATTTTATATATATTTGTATTTATAATATATATTATTTTGAGAAGCTCTGTTCGCTGGCACTGTGTATTGGTGATGGCTGGAGGCTGCTGGCGCGGGGCCTGGGCAGGCCGAGGGCACGGCAGGAGCCAGGCAGGCCTGTGCAGCGGGCAAGGCTGCCCAGCCACACCACCCTTCTCCTGCTTGTCCCCCTGCCTTTGGGCGACCTGCAGCAGCCAGGGGAAGTTGCTTTCCTTCAGGTCTCTTAGCACATGACCCACCTCTTACTTAACCCTTATTTTCTTGCCCCGTATTGCACTACAAGGTTGCCAAATAAGCCTTGAGCAACTTTAAAAACCTTCTTTGGTTGCTAGTTTGGTTTGGGCTGACGCCTGGGCCTGTTTTAGTTCATGTTGTATCTGCAAAGGGTCTGGATAAACGCTCGTTCTCTCTGGGTGTACTTACACCTTTGGGGTCCACTCACCCCTTCCCATCTGCACGGGCAGGGTCCTTCAGAAAGGCACTGCAACTTGCAGGTCACTTGGTTGGTAATTAACTTGGTCTAATTATAGGCAGCTTACTGTGAGGGATGCAACTGTATTTATTATAGTTAGATCATGACACGGCTGTTCCTTTTTTTAAGCTCCCCTTCTCAGTGTAATTTTCTAGTCTCCGATTCCAGTGTGACACTTGTGGCACTGTCTTCATGGGCACATGTGTGACCTGCACCTGAAGGGCCTTGTGTCCTGCTCGCTGTTTAGGGGGCCCTGCTCTTACCATGGTGGCAGGTCAGCAAGTTTTGGAGCTCTTCAAGCTGTAGTGTGGGCTTAAAGAGTACCACTCCTCCTAACAAGGACAGTGCTCAGCTGTTACATGGTATGAACTAGCAGGTCTCAGCCTCAGTTTGTGTCTCTCTGGCAGCAGCAGATGAAGATCTGTGGTGTGATGCTCACAGTCAGCATCCCGCAGGCAGCAACAGGCTGGATTTCCAGGATCTTCGTGGCTGAAAGCAGCACCAGCTGCAGCACCCTTAGCCCTGCTGCAAACACTTTCTAAAAAGGGTAGATGAGGTCCTGAGGAATATAGTTTAGCATAGGATGGAATGGTTGGACTTGATGATCTTAAAAGGTCTTTTCCAACCTTGTGATTCTGTGTAACTGTTGATATTACAGAGCAGGGCGTGGAATTAAAATTTGACAAAGTAAAAGAGTTTCAGGCCAGTCTGAGCAGCCAGCAAAACAATGCAGGTTAACGTGGTGTACACAGGATTCCCATTCTCCCCTGTCCTGTGCAGAACTAGCTCTGAGTGGGCCATTGTGTTGCCCCCTAAGAGCTATGGAAGGTCTTCTGTTAGAAGCTTGTTTAGGTTTCTCTGTTGCTTTGGGTGATGCGTTCCAGGGCTGCCAGACTTGCCTGAACATAACACCATGGCTGGGCAGGATGCTCCCAGTGTATTTCACAAACCACTTTGAGTTGTCACTGATGCCAAAAGAAACAGCAGCAACACACCCAGAAAGGTTTGCAGCTGGATCGTGTCTGTCCCCGTCCCTGGGCCATTCCCTGGGCTGCTGCACAAACATTTGGGAAAGGCAGGGTTGGAGTGGGAAGGATGCCAGGGGCAGGCAAGGGGCTCCTGGCACGGGCAGGACTCATTACATGGCCTGGGATGTAGTTGGGTGTCATGGGATGTAGTGAGGTGTCACAGCCTGCGTGGGCTCAGCTGTGGTCTGCTCCCAGCACAGCGGAGTGGGTGTGTGGTGGTTGGGAAGCTGCCCTGTTCCCATCAGCTGGGGCCAGGCGAAGTGCAGGCTGGTCTCTGTGACCACACAGTGCAGTTCCAGCCTTAATGAAGCTGCCCTGAGCTGTGCTGCTGCTTCCATGGTGTCCAGCCACCCCCCTGCATGCATGCTTCTGGCTCCATCATGGCACCAGTGCTTATGATGCCACCTGATCACCCCAGATGGGAGTTGAGTTGGAAACTAACCAGTTTTTCTGTGATTTGTGTGGGACAGTGAGCCTTGTGCCTGCTCAGTTGCCCGTTTCATCCATCAGTCATTTGCCCCAGAGTGGGCACAAGGCAGGGGGGGGCACTGCCCAGTGGTGGGGAGCCCTGGGGGCCCCACGGCCCCATCCAGCAGTGGGCTGGGTTTGGGTTTGGGTCACTCCAGCCTCCTGAGAAGGAGATTTTTCAGGAATAGCGAGCAGCAATCAAAGCTGGGGCAGTAGGTGTGTGATGTAGGAGAGCAGCTCCTGGTGTCCCTTCAACCCCACTGCGTCGCTGCGACCTGTCTCACATGTGCTAGGTGTGAGTGGTCATGGGGAGCTGAGCCAGGCTGGGACCTGGCAGCATGGGGACCTGCCTGCGTGCCTGGCCTTGTCTGGCAGCGACCTGCTGCAGGGACAGAGCAGAGCCAGCCTGCAGCAGCTGCAGGAAGGTGTGTGCCTGCTTCTTCCTTGCCTGTGAGAGTGGAAAGCTTCACCCCAAATCCCCTTTCCTCCACCCAGCCCTGGCCCAGGGGCTCTGCAGGCTGAGATGACCACAGAGAGCCTGTCAAGCTGGGGAGGCTGAAACCTGTGGAGGGGGTTACATCCTGCCTGGGTGCATCAAAGGGCAGCATGAGGTCTGCAGGGGCACAGAAAGTGATCCCCAGGCTCTGAGTAGCCCCTGGGTTGGGAGATGCTGATGCCACCAGTGCTGTGACATGCAGCATGACTGTGACTTGCAGCCTCTGCTGGGTGGCTAAAGGTGTGTTCTTCATAAAAGAAAGAAGGAGGGAAAAAGAAACTAGAGCAATGACATGGGAATTGGCAAGGTCTGGAGCTGAACCCAGCCCACTGGGTGCTGTGGGTGGGCACCCTTTCCTTCCCCTGCTGTGCTGGGCCCTGCACTGCTGTACCAAACATGTGGCAAAGACTCTGGGTTTCTGGGGGCTCAAGGGGGGGTCATGGCCTCTCTGGGAAGCACTAAGGTTGGTTTAAATCCAACGGATATTTGAAGGTGAATGTCAAGCTCTGCCTGGCAATAAGCCCCCCAGCTCCCTGCAGAGCACCTTGGTCTCTCC
The DNA here is from genome assembly GCA_022605575.1 of Laterallus jamaicensis coturniculus. Lineage (NCBI taxonomy): Eukaryota > Metazoa > Chordata > Aves > Gruiformes > Rallidae > Laterallus > Laterallus jamaicensis. The sequence goes on along the minus strand of JAKCOX010000016.1, from coordinate 19,361,135 downwards.
TGCTCTATACAGCTGGCTGTCATGGGTGCAGCTGCCTTCTCCCTCTCCATTCAGGGTCTCTCTTTGTACTCTGCCCCAGATAACTATTTTTGTGCAATTATTTAAGCTGTTTGTTCGCTGCCTGTCATGCAGCATTCAGGAACAACACGGTATATGGGACAATCAACCATCAAAGTATCTCAAAAAGTCCCACCACCGCCCCCTCCCCCCCCCAAACCAAGAAACTCCCCTTTTCACAGAAACTGAGATGTAGGAGGGAGCTGGATACCTCTAGGAACCAGAGAAGCTTTCCAGATGCTCTGGAAGCAGCTTCCAGAACTGAACCCAGCCCCAGCAGTGTGGTGCCCTGCTTTGATGATGCCTGCAGGGCCAGGGCATGGTGCTTAAACATGAGCCCCAGCAAACCGGTTTCACTGGCACCTCTGAACCTTTCCATAAGGCCAAGGGGCAAATTCTCTCCTGCTTTGGTCACCTCCACAGGTTGCTCCCACTGGCCAAGCTGCCTGTGAGCTGTGGAAGTGGGCAGGGTGTGGGCAGGGATGGACGATGCTGTGCTTGCCCCACATGAAATGCTGCAGATCCTGAGCTGGTTTTGGCAGTGCTGGGTGAGTGTTCCTGATAGAGCTGCAGGGGAAAGACCAGAGAGCCAGGAAAACTCACAGCTTTGGGAGTTTGCTTGTTTTATTTTGGGCTGGGTTATGTTTTAGCTCGGAGGAATCACCTGAGCCTGGCTGGGATAAGCCCACAGCAGGCACACTGCCACGGGAGAGGGGTGAGGAGTGTGATGGTGGGTGTAGAAATATGCCAGGTGGGTTTTGCCATCTGAACTTCATCCTCAGCAGCCACAGGCTGGGGACTATTTGAAACCTCATGACAAGGGCTCATCACATGCCAGCACTGGGTAACGTTTTAAGGAGGCTTCAGCAGGTAGAGGGGGTTTTCCATTGCATTAGGCAGTTGTTAGACTTCAGAGACAAGAGAGCTCTGAGCTATTGAGTTCTCCCTTCTAGTAGGGAACTTGAAATACTTCCACAGGTTCCCTACTGCTTTGTTATCCAGAAGAGTGGCAGATCTGGACCGGGATCCCAGTCTCAGCTTTCCCGTGCACATGAGTCACAGTGGCTTCAGGGAACTGTTGTGCTGACCTGCTCAGGGCTGGGAAAGGTATTTTTAGGTTGGTTCACATCTGTGAGCTGTGCCTGAGCATGGCTAGGAGGTGTGGGGCTGTGGCAGGAGGCTTTCCATCAGGGGTTGGTGTCAGCAGCCGAATGGGTGGACCCGACGCAGAGGGATGAGCCGGCAGCGTGGTCCCTGGGTGGCTCCGAGCACGGGGCATTGCCAGCCAGCTGGGAGGTGGATTCTGCTCTCTGAAACACTGTGAGCATATAAAGAGAGATCTCCACGCAGCCACTGAATTATTTATTGAATAATTTCCCTTGGCAAAGGACTGGGATGTTGTGGATATTTCAGATACTTTAAATACCTCTGTTTATGCACGGTTACTGTGCTCTTTCTCTAAAATTGGGCTTTGAGGACATTGAGCTCCTTGTTAGCGTCTTTTTTCCCTTTTTAGAGGATGCTTGCAAAGTTCTTGTGTCTTGCAAATGCATTTCTCAGGCAGCACCGAGCTGGAGGGGGCAGAGGCCAGTGCTGCTGCTCTGGGTTGCTTGGAGATTCCCATCCTTTGTGTGCGCCTTGCCTTCAGTGCAGGGGTGGTGAGGAGGCCTGGGGTCCCCATGCCCACCTCAACTCTGCCACCAGCTCGGTCCCTGGGAGCCACAGTCGTGCTGGGGAGCAGCCAGTGCTGCTCACACACGAGATGTTCGGTACGAAGGAGATTTTGCTGGAGCCCAGAGCAGGAGTGTGAGATGCCTCCACAGTAATGCTGGTGGCAGAAGGGTTACTCATCAGCCACCCAGAGCAGGGGAAAGTCTTTTCTGCATGTATACATGCCCACGTGCATCCACATTGGTGATGTATATATGTATGGCAGCCAGACCATAGATCTAGATGCATGGCAGCCTTCCCTCTGAGACAATCTTTCCACACCAGGTGTTCCTCAGCCTGCCTCTCCTAACAAAACCAGCCAACCCCTCCCAAAACAATAATCCAGCCTACATCGCTGTCTGTACCACAGTGGAACTGGTCCCTTTCATCCATCCCTGTCCTCTCCCTGCTCCACACAGTGAGCAGAGGTCACACAGAAGCATCGCTGGCTCCCTCGGCCTGAACTCACTCTGCAGAATTCCCCTGCGGTGGATCAGAGGCTTGGCCAGGCTGCAACGCCTTTTCCAGGGCAAGGTAACTCTGCCTTGCTGAGCAGGGAGGGTTGGGGGCAGGCAGTGGTACAGGGATGGTCCCCCATGGCATGGCTGCAGCCCTGCTCCCCACGCACCCATTTCTGGGGGCTCGGAGCCCCCAGCCAGTTCTTGCAGCAGGAAAGCAATTTGAGCTCAAGAGGCTTATGGCCCATTGAAGCCTCGTTCTTTAATTGTCCTGTTGGCAAGCGGCCAGTGCAGCAGATTGGGCAGGTCTGCTTCCCAGGGGGAAGGGAGAAGGACGCTTTTCATCGGGGAAAATAAAATATAAAAGTTCTAACCTCCTTTTATTACATTTCTTGCTCACTGTGTGCTTCCCCAGTGTCTGCTCCCCTGAGAGATGCCACAGCCTCTCAGGCACAGTGTGCCTTTCCTCCCACGTTTGCTATCCATGCAAATAAACATCCCAGAGCATCCCTTCTGCATCCCGTGTCCTGCATCCATCACCTCTTGCACCTTCTGATGCTGAGTCCTGGCACAATAATTCCAAAAAACCAATTTTATCTCTCTCTAAACGGGCTAATTTTAAATTTTTCTCTTTTTATTTCAAATTATGACTCACTGAGTTTACACTGGCACCAGAGTCAGTGAGGACTAATACCTTTGCTTTGATTCTTAGATATAAAATTATGATTTGACTCCACAAGGAATTGTGCAATCTGAATAAAAGGCAGTAATTGGGTTTTTTTATATTGTTGTGCTTGGGAGTAAATGATTTCATTTGCAGTGGGTAAAGTTAAGCACCTGCAAGAGTTTGTTTTGGTGGGTGTGGGGCAATTCTTTTAATGGAAAACTCAGCTTTTCAGGACTATGTGCTATCCAGAATGTCCAAGCAGTGATGCATCATGCAGAAGCTGTGGGAGTTTCTCACTTCAGATCACATTAAAGCTGGAGAAAAGGGCTGGAGTGAAGCATGTCACTTCATAGGAGCAAAAGCAGGTAAAGTTTAAGAAAGTTTTAAATAGCATTAGCCCTGGCTTGGGTGGTAATCCCAATAATTGCTGAATCCCAAGTAGTTACAGGCAATTAATCCCTGCAGAGCACAGAGGGTCCCTCTATAAGAGCTTAGGGATGGCTGAGGGCTGCGGGGTCCCCGGTGCTGGAGCTGCTCAAGGAGGGATGCAGCCATGTAAGGCTGGATTTTAGGGCACTGCTGTGGCCAGGCACTTCTCCCACAATTCCTGGGTAGGACAGAAGCTGACAGGAGGCCTGCAAAAGAGCCAAGAATTGCTCATCTTCCTTGCCGTGCCCTCGGTATTGGATTGCTCCACAGTCATTCCTTCATGGTTTCTGATCCTTCTGATGCTTGTATTTTCCCTTTATCACCCACTTTACTCTTTCCCAAGCAGTTTGTAAGACTGGTGGGTTGTCTGGCTTCCCATCTCATGGCAGCACAGCTCTCCTCTAAGAATCCCTGTCTATCAGGATCCATAAGCATCTCTTCCATGGCACCTCCTCACTGGTCGGCACTGCCCAGCTGGCTCTGTCCCTGCTATAAAGCCTGGTGTTACCATTCCCAAAACCACTATGGTGTAAAACTATTAGAACAGAGAATTAAAATTGACTTCATCTAGGACTAGCTGGAAACAGAAAGGCAGCCAAGTGCCCTGAGCTTCCCAAATTTCTCCTATTACTTAAAACCAACAAGGAAAAGTTGCCAGCTTTGGGGTAAACTGGGTATTTGTGGCTGAAGCACAAGGGCTGGATTTTGGGTTTTGTGGTTATTGCATCACTTCTTCTCATAAAATCTTTAGTGTTTCATGGGCAATTTTTGCATGTCTGCATGTGTGAGACCACTGGGCTGTGGCGTGGCCACTGTCCTCCCTCCTGGGCTGAGGTTGGGAGTGGGAGGTTCATCCAATTCCTCATCTCCTGCGCCTGTACAAGCAAAGCCTGCAGAGGTGCATGGTGGAGGCTGGCTTGGCATCGTCTGGGGGTTTAATTACAGCAGTAATTAGGAATTCGTAGCCTGTGGTCTCTCAAGAGCTGCTGTCCTGGCCAAGTTAGGGGAAGTCCTGGCCAAGTTAGGGAAAGTCAGTGGTGCTTGAGCTGTGTTTAACCATGGACTCCTCTGAGGGTTGCTGCCCCACTGCCTGCTTGCATGAGGCTTGGGAAGAGGGGAGAAAAGGAGAATTGTACTCTGTAAGTAGAGCTTTGCACCCCCAGTGCCCTGTGCCTGCCCCGCTGGAGCAGCCCCCTCCCCGTGCATCTTCAGGAACACGCTCTTGTGTCAAGAGCATGTTTTCACAGAATCACACGTTGTAGGGGTTGGAAGGGCCCTCCAGAGCCCATGGGGTCCAACCCCCTGCCAAAGCAGGGTCCCTAGGACAGGGCACACAGGTCGGTGTCCAGACAGGGCTGGAATCTCTCCAGAGAAGGAGACTCCACACCCCCTGGGCAGCCTGTCCCAGGGCTCCCTCACTGGGAAAGTAAGGTTTTCCTTCTGCAGGGGCACGTAAGTGAGCGCTTCCTTGGGCTGATCTTCCAGCACCATGCCTGTTCCAGGAAAGCACCCATGAATACTGGAGTCTGGGGAGCTGGCTGTGAGAACACACAGCTCTAAGAGCTCAAAAAGCTTCTACTCTTTCGCTTGGCTGAAACCCCTCCAACCCTGCCTCCCTGGACTGAGATGGTTTAGATCCCATAAATGCCGTTTCCTTGGAGAAACGAGTGAGCAGCCACCACTGTAGCCAAGGACAGGGTGCTGGCTGATGGGATGTTGCTCACTGCAGTGGCACAGAGGGAAGCTGTGGGTCTGGGGGCTCTGAGCTGACCAGTGCCCACTGTCTGTGTCTCACAGTTCCCCACCCCAAAGAGTTAATTCTCTCAGGCTGGAAAGCTGCTGGTGGGATGTTGGTTTGGTGCTGTGAAGCAAACAGCCTTTTTTTGTCTGTGTGTGTTTGAATATAGGGACAGTAATTAGATGTTTTGCCCAGTTTCCAGTGTGAAATGAATCACCTGCCTCTCCCCTATCCTGCTGTGAACTGGGGGGGGGCGAGAAGATAGATAAAGGCATCTGAGAAGGGTTTCTCCTTGCCGAGCGCCGGTGCAGTGGCAGGAAGGATGTGATCACACGGCTGTGCAGGGCTGGTAAAGTTTTAATTGCATTATGCACACACCAGTAGTTTTAGGCTGTTCCCACACTGGTTTATGTCACAAAAAACTCCATTGACTGGAGTTACAGAATCACTTCCAGCAGGAAGAGATCAAAACCCAATGGCACAATGGTGCCATTTGTGTCTAAATAAATAAATAAACCCTGTCGCTGCCGGGACTGCCCCTTCACCAGGGCTGGTGGCTGGTTCAAAGCCTGGAGTCCCTCTGGGACTGGCTGCAGGAGCCTTGTCTGCCCCAAACCCTGGTGAATACCCCGCGGGTAACAGAAATGGGGCAGAACCGCTGGAGAAGGGGTGTGGAGGGTGTCCTGCGGCTGCTCCCGATGTGGGGGTGATGGCAGCAGCCACTCGTGGTGCTGGTGTGTGTTGGTGCTGTGCTGATGGGGAAACCCAGCCCATCTGTGCTGCCTTTGTGAAATATGATTAACTTTCCTGGTCACATGAGGAATTTATTCATGGAGAGCCTGGGATCACAAGGAGCTCACCTGCTCAGCTCAACCCACCGGAGCTGCGGTTCAGGCAACCCCAAGCCCTGTTTCCACAGGTGAGGGAGAAGGAGCACCCCTGGGGTAGGAGGGTGCTGGGGTGTTTCTCTTCTCTCTGGATCGCTCTGCTCCTCCCAAACATGCCTGGGCACCTTTCCTGGCTGCCTTCCTGGGGCAGGTTTGCTGCCCCAAGCACATCAAGTACGGGCTCATCACGAATCACTTTGGGATGCAGAATTCAAGATCAGCTGTTGGGAAAGGCAAGCTGTGTGAGCTCCGTGGGGCAAAAATCGACTGTGATCAGAAATGGGGGTGCAGTGGCTGAAGTTACAGGTCTCAGGCTGAATAGTAGGATTTAAAGGTGCTGGGAGGTTCCCTTGGCTGGGTAAATTGGCTCTTGGGAGCAGGGTTTTGCTCCCAATGTGTATGTCTCCATTGAACTGTGATTACGAAGTGGAAGTAGGAAAACAGGAGCAGATGAGTTTGTGAACCTTCTCCTCACCACACTGAGTGCTCCTGCTTAACTCTTGCAGGGCTCTCAGCACACTTGTTGCATTTGGCAGAAAACTAAGTGGACTCCTGCTTTTCAGTGTATTTTCTTAGATTATTCCCCATTGTTGACATTTCCATCACTGGGGCATCCTTTGAGATGCCCTGCAGTGTCCTTAAAACAAGCCACTAACAAGAATGACTTAATGTTTTGAGGTTTTGTTGGGTTTTTTAAATTTATTCATAAATGATCTAAAAATCTCAGTGGACTTCATGGTCATGGGAATCTCTGAGTTCACCATGGATTTGTGCTGACCTCCCTGAGCCAGCAGCTCCCCTTGAGCAAGGAAAAGTGAAATTCTGCCTTCCAGTCACACTTATTTAATCCAGCTGACATGGTTCTGAGTGGGGCCTTTGGGCAGCTCTTCCAGGGGTACGATCTCCTTCATGACAGCAGCTTCAGGTCAGTGGGAATTTAGCAGGAGGCAGCAGAATGTGGCTCAGGAAGAATAAATGTACTGAGAGCATTGGGTTGAGATGAATGTCCTGATTTTTCCCCTGGGAGTGGGTGGAATGGGTCCCACTTCAGTCACTTCCCTGTAAGGCTGGTGTGACTGGCTGCTCCAGCGTGTTGTAGTGCAGCAGTGCAGCAGCTGCAGTGCAGCAGCAGGTTCTGCCAACAGCATCCTGTTTGTGGCACTTGATGGCCCCTCATGTCCCTGCCACCACCCCGGTGAGGGGAGTATGTTCCATGCAAACCTCACAGAGCGCTGTGCCCATGGCTTTCCTCAAGCCAAACACCTCCTGGCAACTATAAGTGATCAGTAATGTGTATTAATATGTTAATTAAGCATTGTATTGCTTGGGCAGATTACAAGGGTGCTTTGGGTATCTTTACAGCAAGTTTTCCAGAATCCAGGTACTGATATAAATGGCACCAGGCACACGTCAGAGGGGTGCAGAGGCTGTGAAGGTGGAGTCACAGTACCTTCCTTATCTGATTTATAATGGAAATAGCTTTATTCCTGTATCATGTAGGGTCTGGCTTCCAACTCCCATTCTTTTTACTGCAGCCTTGACTCTCACTGTCCTTCTGCCAGTGCTGCCAGCTTGGGATGTGCACGGATGCCCTGTACCCAGACAGATGGGCAGAAGGGCCTGGCCCTGGGGATGTCTGCAGCCAAGCAGGGCACAAACACGTGGCTGCAGCCGAGCATCCCCCCATGGCAGTGCTGCCTTGCTGTTCCCACCTTCCCAGCTTTCCACCTTCAGTTTGGCTGCATGGGGGGGGGATACTAAACATGGCTGATGTCAAGGGAATGGCTGGTGTCAAGGGAGCCATTCTCAAGATTTCAGTCTGTCCAGCAGCCACAGTAACCTTTTGTGGGACAGGCTGTGTTTCTGGGAGCAGGCAGCTTTAAGTGGGACTCGCTGAAATGCTTCCATACCAGCAGTGAATCCATCAGGAGATGAATAGCTCTCTCATAGCTCCCTGCCTGAGCTCTCCTGCTTTCTGTAGTTTGCTAGTAAAAGTGTGTTTGGCAAGCTGCTTCTCATAGCCTGCTGGAGAGAGTTGTGGAGGGGAGAGCTCAGAGCTCTGTCTCTGTTCCTCTGAACGTCACTGCAGTCCCCCAGTCAGTGTTTTATCCCATGTGGAGACTTCTGCTCAAAGCTCAGGAGAAAATTCTGTTGCCTGGATGCTGTTTCATTTTCTGTGATCGTTGCAGCAGTTCTTGGGGGCTGGTTGTGATCCCAGAGTGTTCACACAGCCAGAAACTCCTGGGGGAGCAGCGGTGGATGCGGGATGCTGGGTTGATGACTGAGCCAGAGCCTGCAGGAGGGAGATGGCCCCAAATGTGGGCTCTGTGCCACGACTGCCTGTCCCTGCTGCCCCCCACCCCGTTGTAGCCTGACAATGGGTGAGGTTAATTGTTGGTTGTGGGGTTTTTTTGCTTGAAAAACCCTCCTCCAGAGCCTTGTGTGAGGGATGCTCCCCTGTTTGAAGGCTGGCCTCGGCACAACTACAGGAAAAGGCTGCGAGAGGGTAGTCCTGACCTTCAGCATAACCCAGACACTGTTCCCAGGAGGAAAAAAGCTGGTTTGTGTTAGTGTCAGTGGTGCCATTGTGTGAGGAGTCCTGCCCCCCCCATGGGAGTGCGGCCCCTCCGTTAATCACTCCAGCGCTGGAGGCTGGAGTGGAGCCAGCGGGTGAGAGCAGAGGGGCTGCCGGGCTCCTGACGCAGGAAAGCTTTGTCTTTGAGATCTTGTCTGCTGGTGAAGTCATAAATAAATAGAGCTGTGGGGTTTAACAGGAACCCGTAACGGTTTGGGTCCCCTCCCCTGCAGCCTCTGCTGGGCTTGTCCCTTGCAGGGCTGGCCGTTACTTGGGGACTCCCTGGCAGGCAGCTGATACCAGGCTGTTACTGCAAACACGAGGGACTTAAAACGCTTCTTGTGCACCCAGCACCCAGACAGGAGTCCCCTGAGGACAACTGCAGCCCTGGAGCAGAGAGCCAGGTGCCTGGCTCCTCTCTCTGGTGTCCATTTCTGTGTACACCGAGGAGAAAAGCAAGGCACCCTGCAGCTGCTGCGCCCGCTCAGCTGTGTGCCCTCTGCCTTCCCAGCCCAGCTCTCACCCCATCAGTCCAGCACCCGGCGCTCACAGTGAAGTGATGCTAGCAGGTGTAAAGGGAGTTATGTTACCATCCCTTGTCATAAAACCTGTCCCCTTGCCTGTCTGCTCCATGCACAGCCCCCTTTACAGTGAAGGAGAAAAGTTCTTCTCTTTGCCTCTAGTTTCGGCGCCGTCGGAGCAGCGCAGGGCTGGGCTGTGTGTTCCCAGCAGCCCCCCATGTCCTGCCAGGAGCTGAGGCTCCAGCCCGCTGCTTCTGGTGCCAAACCCTGTGGGACTGTCCGTCGGGGAATGCCCTGGCACTTCTCCTGGGAGCTGCCCACCTCCCCTGAGGAGCACCTCAGGCACATTGTGTGCAGTGGGGCTGCAGGGTGAGGGCTCTGCAGTGGCACGCTCTCAGCCTGATACCCCAGCACCCCCTTATCTGCAGTCACTTGCTCTTTCTTCCAGGAAACATCTAAGTGATGAAAGGAAACTTTTCTTGGCTTGCATGATCTGTTTTCCCCTGATGTGAACCACAAGAAACTCCAAGCTGAGAACATGAAACAGAAAGAGGTTCAGAGCCTGGTTGCTCAGCACTTGGCACACCAAGGTTGGACGTGCCCTGCTCAATGGGAGCCAAGGGCTTGCAGCTGAACAGGCAGCATGCCCCCACATCCCACAGCCCCATTCTGCTCAGGGGTGGCAGAACAAGCTCCTGCACCCCTGAGGGTAAAACAGTAGTTGGATCCCAGGGCTTGTCACAGCATCTGGCTGCTACAGATAACTGCAGCCACTTCGCCTAACGTTGGTTTTCACTCCATTGTCCTCTGGAGTGAGCAGTTTGCTCCTGCTCACCCTGTTATGGGTGTTTCCTCCTTCCTCATATCTCTTCCATAGGTGATGCTATTAAGGTGGACATTGCTAGGCAGCCCCATAGGTCAGCCAAGCAGCGTGTTCACCACAGCTGACAAGGCAAAGCACATTCTCCCCATCCCTCACCACACAGAGACCCACGCTGCCCGTGCCCACCCCGCAGCGTGGCCTGACTGCATCCTTCAGGGGCTGGACTCAGCGATCTCTCGAGGTCCCTTCCAACCCCTGTAATTCTGTGGTTCTGGCTCTTGCAGAGTTTGCTGTTTCCCTCGTGGAGAAGATGCAGGCTCAGGAAATCCTGCGGAGCCTGAGGCTCCCCGAGTTCGATGACCTCAGCCAGTTCTTCCGCAACCTGCCTGCCACAGCGCTGGTGGGCATCGGTGCCTTCGCGGCTGTCGTCGCCTACTGGTTTGCCAGCCGGCCCAAGGCCGTGAAGCCGCCCTGTGACCTGCGGATGCAGTCGGAGGAAGTCGAGGTGAGGCCCCTATGCCAGACAGAGAGGCTGGGGTTCACTTCAGGTTTGCATCCCTGCAAATGAGTGTGGTGGATGCCAGGAGGTGCTTTTGTTTGTTTTGAGGGCTCCCCAACTCCATCCTGACGTCAGTTGTGCAATGCACTATGCCAGGTATCACTTCACTCCTGAATTCACCTTTTCCTGCAAAGCAGAGCTCTGTAACACAGCCCATTACTTTATTCCCTTAGATTTTCAGTAATGTTTTGGTCTTGCCTTTGCTTAACCATCCATGACCAAAAGTTACAGGCCCTGAGCTGCAGCAATAGCTGATATATCACCTCAAAGCAGCCGGCCCTTCTGTGCCTGCCCGTTACTGAGGCTGCTGCTGTGAACTTCACAACGATAAGAGGAAGCGGACTGGGACCCACGTGTAGAGGCTGAGGAGTTATTCATTCTCATGCTTATGAAAGATTTTAAAGTTTAATGAAGCTGCTCTATTTTAAAGAGCAGAAATATTTCTGGGAATCGTTTCCACTTAAATGAATATCTGAGGCCTTCAGGCCTGGCCTCTGCTGCGGTCTGTCCTTCGTGCTGGTCTGCATGTCCTCGAGAAGGTGCCTGTGGTGCTGGTTCTGGGGACCTGTGAGGGCCAGAGCAGTTGCTCCCCCAGCACATCCCTGCTCTGTTACCTGCAGATTTACAATTTCCCCCTCAAATCTTCTTGAGAAATACCAACCATCTCCCGTGGCAATGAGTCCAGTCAGGTGCTGCTCTGTGGGCAGGTGGTTCTCCGTGTTACTGGGGCACTGAGGTGGATGTCCCACCTCTCCTGTCTTTTTGGGTGTTGGGGCAGGAGCCTGATGATACCTGTAGAGGTGCCTCTGGCATTTGGGGGGGGTGCTGCTTTATGATTTGGGGTTTCCCCATCTCCTGCTCATCATACAGTGCTGATAGCTGCATCATGTCATGTCATGTCACACAGGGCCTGGACGGGGCACGCCGGTCAGTGATTGGGGACAGCCCGCAGCTGCTGACGCACTACTATGATGATGCCAGGACCATGTACGAGGTCTTCAGGAGGGGATTCAGCATCTCTGGTGAGAGCATGGTGATGGGGAGGCCTGGGAGAGGTGGGGGACCAGACGATGCAGAGACCCCAGTGGTGTGAGGGGCTCAAAGGACTAAGAGTGTGGGACCCCCAAAATTTTGGAGGCCTACTACGTGTTGGAGGCCAGAAGAGTTTAGAGGCCAAAAAATGTGTGAAAGAACTGCAAGTGTTGAGGTCAAATGAGTGGGAGGCGGGAAGGGCATTGGGAGGCCAAGGGGGTATAGAGGTTGATGAAGGAGTGGGAGACCAATGTGTTGTAGAGGCTTATAAAGGCATGGGAGGCTGAAAGGCTGTGGAAGCTGATGAGGTATATGAGACTGAAAAAGGTTTGGGGGTCCAATGAGCTGTAGAGGCTGAAAAGTACATTGGAACCCAACAAGGTAGAGATGCCGAAGAGGTGTGGGAGGGAGAAGGTGATTGAGAGGACCAGAGAGTGGGATGCCCATGAGTGTGGGAAGCCCAGCAAGTGGACATCTCAGGGAAGGACTGTCCCAAAGAGTGGTAGGCAACAGAGTGGAGGGAAAAAAGTGAAAGGAGACCCAGAGCTGGAGTCCCAGGGAGGGCATGAGGCCTGAGGGGCAGAGGCCAGGAGAGTGGGAGGTCCAAGGAGTGGAGGCCAAGGAAGGAGGAAGCCATGCGAAGGGCAGGGTGGGTGCTGCAGCCTCTGCATCACAGTATGTTTTGGAGCGTGGTAGGGGTTCTAGTTGGGGTGATTACTTGCAACATGCATTATTTTGCCCATAACACCATTGAATGTTACTGTGCAGTCTCTTGGTACCACGAGATCTTTTTGCTGCCACTGGCAGACAGCTTAACATCCTGAATTCTGCAGCATCAGCAAAGCTCATCATACATTATTCATTTCCAGAACATTTATGAATACATTAAATGGGTCCAGGCATAGACCTGTGGAACACAACAGAGATCTTCCTTTGCTGCAAACGTTGATACTTATTTCTGCTTGTTGCTGGCTTTTCATCAGTAACTCCTTCAGCTTACCTTTTATTTTATCCACAACCCTGCCAAAAGCTCTTAGGAAAGCTGAGTGTGGTGTATCAGTCCATCACCCTTACCCCATGATCCATCAGGCCATCAAAGAGCTCTCACACACCCATGAGACATCACTTCCCCTTCAAAAAAGCCACGATGACTCTTCCCTGCTCTATCATAACTATTTCCATGTCCACTACTTACAACCTCCCACCTTGAATGCAATGCTTTCACAGTCAGGTTCATATTTTTGGTACCACCAAAAGCCTTGATGGAACTGCAAATATTCCACCCCACAGGACAAGGTAAATAACCAACTCAGTGGGTATATGGTGGGATGGATCTTCTGCCGGTAAGTACAATTAGCAAATTAATTAAACTTCTCAAATATTCCTCTTGCCCTCCCCCAAAGCAGGCTGGGCTTAAAATAGCAGTTTTCACTTTGAAGAATTTAAATCCACAGGCAGTGAAAGCAGCAGGAGCTGGTGTTTGGGATGAAAGCCCTCGTCAGACGCTGATGCTCATGCTACCTTCAGAGAAGTGTCTTTTAAGGAGCCTCTCTAGGGGCAAAGTGCTGCTGTCCCCTCTGCAGCTTGGGGTGGAGGACTGAAGAGGGAGATTCCAGCCACTGGTCTCCCATTAGCTGCTCTCCTGAGTCTGATTTCATTGGGCTTGAGCTCCGCCCCAGGCGCAAGAGCCGGCCCCAATAACAGTGGATTTACCCTTGGAGGGCTCTGCTGTGACCCCTGGTACTGGGCAGCACGTCATCTCCTGGCACTGCCCCTGTAACTCCGTTGTCTCTGCTTGTGTCTTCCAGAAAACGGCCCTTGCCTGGGGTTCAGGAAGCCCAAGCAGCCCTATCAGTGGCTGTCCTACAAGGAGGTGAGCTGGAAATGACCTCCCCTGTACAGTCCTCTCCCTGTGCCCAGCAGAAGAAGAGGGTGATAAGGAGCCCATTGGTGACACACACACGCTAGTCCAGGAGTTTGCTACCATGCAGTGTGAGGGCTCTCAGTTACCCCAGCCAGGCATGTCCTGGTGTTATAGAGGTGTGTCAGCTTTTGGGCATCAGCTCAACGCCATTAGGTCACTGTTGACAGTGGCACTGACATGCTCAAAGCTGTGGGGCATTGCCAACCAGAGGTCAGCTGGTAGTTAGTGTCTTGTAATAACGTGAACAACTGGGCAGTTAGGTGGCAAGTACAGCAACTTGAAAGCCTCCCTGTATAAGCCAACTCTTCACTTAGTTTGGTGTTGCTTCTATTCCTCCTTTTTATGTGTTTTTTTTTAATCTCCAAATTCCAGGTGGCTGAAAGAGCAGAAGCTCTGGGTTCGGGGCTTCTTCAGCAGGGCTGCAAGCCATCCACGAAGCAGTTCATTGGGGTCTTTGCTCAGAACCGTCCAGAGGTGAGCTTTGAAGTTCAGTTTGGTGCTGTATTCATAATGTTCCTGACTTGGGAGCTTGCTTTATCCTTGAAGCTTGTTCTCAAGTGCATTACATCTGTTTCTGTGGCCCCCTTCTCACCTTCATGCTTTGATATCCTCTTGCAGTGGATCATTTCCGAGCTGGCTTGCTACACCTACTCCATGGTGGTGGTTCCCCTCTACGACACCTTAGGTCCTGGAGCCATCCGCTACATTGTCAACACAGGTAAAGCCAGAACTGATGAAATCTTCTCAGCAACCTGTTTCATTGCTCAGAATGGTTCGTTTTCTTCTCTTTTCCAAAAAGCAGGTGATTTTACTCATTGAGTGTCTTGAAGTCACTCAGGGAGGTCTTGGGGAGCTGCATGTCCCCACGCTGGGTCAGGGCTGGCTCTGCTGCCTTTCCCACGTGCCTGGTTGGATGGGGCCGCTCTGGCGGCAGGAATCACTCCACAGCCACCCACTCCTGTGCTGCTTCATGATTTGACTCCTGGATTTTTTTTAGCTCCCACAATGAGCAATTTCAGCATTTTGAACTGAATCCCAGAAAAAATTGTAGCAGTGGGCTACAGCTTTGGCACTGAGCTAGGTTAGCTAAAATTGCAGTGATTTTCTAAGAGAAACGTATGTTTTATTTTAGGATTCACAATGTTAGGCTGAAGTGAGTATCAGAACTGGTACAACACTAGCTATGAGCCAGCAGCCAGTCCTGTGTTGAAAAAGACTTGTTGTACCAACTTCTCTGGCTGCTTTCCTTCCAGCTGACATTTCCACAGTCATTTGTGACAAGCCTGAAAAAGCCAGAATACTCCTCGACCACGTGGAGAGGAAAGAAACACCAGGCCTGAGCTCCATCATCCTGATGGACCCCTTTGAGAAGGAGCTGACGGAGCGAGGGAGGTGCTGTGGGGTTCGCATCCAGACCATGCAGGAGGTGGAGGTGAGCTCGCTCTCCCTCTCCTTTTACAGCCAGGAGAATACACAGGGATTTGGGAACCACACGGCAGGTTCAGTGTGTGGGGAGCAGCTTGTGGCTGATAATCCCGATGCTCAGGGCTTTTGCCTCTTAGCGTTACTTGTTGTTGACAAGAGCTCAGATTTCCAACCTTCCTGCTCGTATAAGGTATCAGCCTCTAGCTAAGCCTGTGAAGGGGGTTGCTGTTCCAGACGCTGGCCTACATGTAAGCCGAAACAGCCTGGATCCAGCTCAACCAACCCAAGAACTACTTGAAATCCAAGGATGGCATTCCCACTAATGCAAGAAGCTTTGGATAGAAAAGCCATTAGCCACAACTCTACCTGAGCTCACTCTCCCTTAGCAGTCTGCAGACTACTAGCAGGTTAGTGATGCCCACTAACTCCTGGTTGCTTCAATCTCTTTCAGGACTGTGGCCGTGAGAGCCGACATGTGCCTGTGGTGAGTGTTTCTTTTCCCACTTAGGATTGCAGCTGACCACGTTACATTTATTTCACTGCTAAGGGTGGGAACAGGCTACCCAAGGGGGTGTGGAGTCTCCTTCCCTGGAGATATTCAAGACCCATCTGGATGCCAACCTGTGCGACCTGTCCTAGGGCCCCTGCTTTGGCAGGGGGGTTGGACCTGATGAGCTCTTAAGGTCCCTTCCAACCCCTACAAGTCTGTGATTCTGTTTGCTGGGTAGAAGGAAGCTGGCGTGGGCTCAGGGCAGTGCTCCATGACCCCCCCTCTCTCTATGTGGGATGTGGTGGAGGAGCCCTGGGACCATCGATACCATCCACCGGAGATGTGCAGCTCTTGCCTCGTGCCGTCCGCCTGGGACACTTAACTGAGAGCTCATCCTTGCTGAAGGCGTTAACGGGACAGTAATTAAATGCCCTTGTTAAGCCACACTAATTCCACTACCTTACCCAGGCAGCACCGCGGGAACGTGTTTGCACCCTTGGCTTTCCAGTGGGGTTTCCACAGCTCAGAAACACCACCTGGCAGTGTTTCTCTGGGGTAGCCTGGAAGCTGCATTGCAATTGTTCATGGGCTGCTCATGCTTTCCAAAGCAGCCTCTGGAAATAGGACAGGTGGTGCTGGGAGTACAGGGATGCCACTGGGAATGGGAGCAATTAGCAGCTTGGGAAAGTTGTTCCCTCCTGCCCTCCTGTTGCAGATAACTATTTGTTTCCAGAATTTATCTGGAAATCAGTATGCTGTCCCAAGTTTTCCCCATCACAGGTATAGGTAATGTCTTGGAGAATGAGAACTGTGAGACCCAAATATTCCATCCAGGGCTTCTTACACTAAAGCACACCCTTAATGCAAAACATGAGGGAGGAACAGAACCTGCATCAGCTGAAGGAAACCCTGTAAAAAGAGTTTCATGATGGTCTTTTATATTTGCTAAGGGGGGTGAAAGTGGTGGGGTTTGTTTTTTTATGGCAAAGCTGAAATATAATTGGTTTGATCTTCTAGTTTACAATGACTGGTCTATGATGGACCCTTCTGCATTTGAATGATGTGATACTCTTATTCTCCTTGTGTGTTTCTAGCCTCCTCGTCCAGAAGATCTATCGATTGTCTGTTTTACTAGTGGCACTACAGGTAAAAGAAAACAGCATTTTAATCTTGGAATGTTAGAACTGATTATCAAATTAATTATTAATACCTCCTTGGTATGCACAAACATGCTGATATACTGATATAGCAATGATAGTTCTATGCATTTTTAATAATTTAGAAAATATATGTAAGTATGTCTCTGGAGGTCTCAAAAATAGTTGTTTATTTTTCATTTGAATTCCCTGAAATACACTGATTCTGCAGCTGCCTGGACTCCCCCCTCCCCATGTTTCCGCTTCCCATTTTCCGCAGTGTCACCATGAGGCACTTGACTGATGGGTATTTATCTTCTGCAGATGTTTAAAAAAAGAAACGTGGTTCCTCAGCTTTCCATTCTCTGTATCCCAAACACACGAACATCCTCAGCGCCGCCGTGGCCTCTGCAGCCTGGCTCAGCCTGCTCCCACACTGCCGCTCTCCTCAGGCTGGCCTTGGGCACCACGGGCTGGGGCAGGCTCGGGACAAGCCCTGGCAGCCCACACTGCTGGTACACGTGTGCTGCTGGCTCCTCTTCCTTGCAGCAGGGTTTTCCTGCCTGTGCTTAGCAGCAGCAGGGCCTTCTCTCTAGCCCCTGGCTTTCATGCAGCTTGCAGGAATTTCCTGCTCTTGAGGACTCAGCCTCTGCCACATCTACTAGAAAGCTATACAGGCAGGACAAACGGATGGGCAGATGGCAGGCACAAGGCAGGATTGCTTGGGAAACTGCTTTTATACTTGCCTCTGGGGAAGGACCCTGCTCTAGGACCTGCTGGAGCAGCTCATCTGTGCTCTTGGGATTGCCTGACACTTGGTCCTACCCCAAAGCATCCTCGACTTGGCCTCCTCCGCTCATTTAGGCAAGCAGAAGATGCTCCTTGAGGCCAAGCTGCCCTCCAGGAAGGGAGCTGCTCGTGCTGCTCAGCCTGCAGAGCACAAAGCCTGCAGGTTAGGCTGAGGAAGAAGGGACATCTTCATCTTCCACCTCCTGGAGAAGACTTGTACCACACAGATCAGGTAGGCAACTGCTTCATCAGCTCCAAGCACGCACTCAGCATGTGTTAGGTGGCTCTGTTTGTGGGTTGGTTTTCTTTTCACCTTTGTGTGTCATTCTTAGTTCTGGAATCCGTGCCCTGCAGAGTACCCAGGGCAGTGAGCTGGGTGAGAGGAGCCCATGACCCTGCTCACTCCCAGCAGTGGGAATTCCCACAAGGAGAAGGTGGAATGCAGTGCAGGATACAGCTGTCACAGCCATGTAACGCTGCAAGCTCCGGCTGTGCCTGGCCACAAACAGGCACTGTAGGAATCCAAAGGACCTGTGCCTGTGGCTATGGGGTGTGATTCCAAAGCACAGTGCAGTTGTTTTATTTCAAGTCACATTTTTTATGCCATTTTTATTTGTAAATAAGAAATTCTGAGTAGAGAAGGGGTTTTTTTGATTGTCCTTTTACTTGCAAATGCATTCAGGGGCCAGTTAGGAACACGTGGGGAGTTACAGAAATAGGACAACTGGGGAGCTCAGCTGCTTTTGCCCATTCAAACCTGCAGCCCATCCAAGTCCTGCAGATCATCTGCAAACAAAACTCTTGCAGAGCAGGGCTTTGTGAACCACCAGCCTGTGGAGGACTTTGCAACTCACCTTCTGGCTTTCCCAGGGGTGGTATCACCCCCCAGGTCTGTTTTCCACACACAAAAGGCTCGGTGTTTTGTGTAGCCCATGTCAGGGTATTCTCAGTGACCAGATTTAGAGTCTTTTTATGTTTTCAGGGTTTTTTTTCAATTCTGAAGGGCTCCAAATATTGTTGTATGGTGTGAAATAAGTCTTTGCTATAGAGTTTGTAACCTGGAAGTTGTAGTCTTAGAAGTCTTTTTAGCTGATTGTAAAAACAACCGAACACACAGAGAAGTAGACTTCAATGTACTTTTTCTTTAATAGGATCAGATGACAAAATGCCTCCACAGGCTGAAGGGAGAGACTGAGATCACTGAGCTCAAATCACAAGACCAACTTCTACTGTGGTACCAAGAAACTACTGTGGCACTCATACACGAATGGGCTGAAGGCACTCGGATGTCCCCAAACCATCAGGACAGTTTTTCATGCTGGCTTCTTCAGAAAAGCAAACTGCTCTTTCCTTAAGGATCCACCTGTAACCACTTGGATAAAAATTGCTTCTCAGTGGCTTCTTACACCCTCCCAGTGGACATCCGTGACCCCTGGAGGCTCCCAGGGTGGGGAAAGTGCTTACATCCCAAAACATCACACTGCTGAGTTAGTGCTGGAGCTGCTACTTGAAATGCCCAGCTGCCCTGTTGGAAAGGTCCTGTTGCTTATGGGAACTGTCAAGCCAGCTTGGCACCAGGATGAGAAGACATCACCATGCCCAGGGTTGTTAGCTGCCTGGGATCACAGTGCAATCGCTTCCGTAACCAGATGCTCATGAGGTGTCTTCCTGAGGTGTGTCTTCCCAAGAAATTCCAACCCATGAGCAGCAGCACAGCTCTGGCCCTTACTTTTAAAAAGAAAAGGAGGATCACTGTGATCACTGCCAACCTTGTTCTCTCAAAGTGGTAATTCTGGGAGACGGCTTGTAGCAAGAGGCACCGGCTCTGCAGGGTTGACTCTTCAGACAGAAGAGCTAAAGGAGGTCAGAATTTATAGGAGTCCCCTAGTCCACAAAACTCTGGCTGGGTGGGAACATGGTTCCTTCTGGATTTCTCCTGCTGAAGGCTTTTAACAGCACTGCTGTGCTTTCACCCCATTAACACCACTGTCTATCTGGGATCCCGAACCTGCTGCGGGCAGGACACCTGGGAAGGAGCCAGGATCCTCACACTGTTGCCAGGCACCTCGTGGTGATTTGAAGAGGTACTGAATTTGTATTAAAAGTAAAAGTCAGAGGTGGAGTAATTTAATGAGCCTGAGGTCTGAAAGCATCTGAGAAATCTTCTAAGAAGTCTGAAGAGCAATGTCAAGGTGCAGGAGCCAGAGCTGCCCTTGGGTCAGCTGGAGGGTGCAGGCTTGAACCTCCAAACCAGTGCTGAACATGTCTTCTCGCAGAGACGCTTGTGGAACACCACAGGAGTACAGCCTCTTGTGGAACTGCAGGGGCCAAGCATGCAGATTTGGCTAGACACATCTAAACTAAGACCAGCAGTTTCTGGGTCACTGGTACCTATTTACAACCTATGTTGGTTTACAGTTTTCCTGAGGTCTGGATCCAAGCGCGCACCCAGCTGTGAAAATAAGTACCTCAAAACTCAAGCTGCCTGGCTGAGCTGGTGCCCACCAGCCTGTCTGGGTGTGCACAACACGTTGGGACAGGAGTGGCTGTGGCTGGTGAAGATGTCAGCCCTACCTTCACCTCTGAGCTTTGGGAGAGGAACAACTGTGAGGCCACGGCAGCTCTTGGGACTGAATTACTTGAAGGGTCTTGGAATGCCAAGTAAAGCACGTTGTGTCTGAGATGTAGTTCGACTACTACTGCTGTAGTAGTGCAATAAATGTCTGCAGCAGTTACTGGTATGTTTGGGCCTTTATTTAATTACCTGCCAGCCTGGGTAGGAGCAATGTGGTGAAGCTGGCACGGCACAGGGCTCGGTGCTGCTGGGCTGTGCCACGTTGGTGGGGCTGCCAGCAACACAGCTGCTCTGAAACCAAGAGGATTAGCCACCATTGCCCCTTCCTCGTGAAATTCTGTCTGACTGACAGCTTTGTGAGGCTGGTACATCCATCGTTCACCGTAAGAGCATTGCTGGAGACACCCCTGTGCCCACTGTGCCAGGGCTGGTAAAGCTCCTCTGATCCGCTTCCACAAGCGTGGCAGGAGCTATGCTACGGTGGTGGGACTGAGTTAAACCAACCTGTTTAACAACACACTGGAGAGAGAGGAGAGGCTGGTTCTGTAATCTTTATTCAAACTGATCTACACCCTCTATCTGGATTTAAATCCTCTGAGGGTGAGGAAGAGTCATGGTGCTGTGACAGGAGGATGTGCAGAGTGTTCCATGTGGGACCCTTGCCTCTGGTTTATGTGCCTGGAGGTGTCAGCCAGTGTGTTCACTGTTTAACCAACCCTGTGTTGTGGTGTAAGAACAGAAATGAAATCCAAAAATCACATTACAGTGTGAAGGAGGATGCTTGGCCTGGAAGAGAAAAGATGGTTCAAAAAGCTGATGCTGACAGCGTGGAGCTGCCCGCAGGAGACACTGCAGACGCAGCACTCAGAGCTGGGCAGATCTATCGAGGCTTTGCCAGCTCCCTGTCCTCATCTCTGGGACACTTCTGCCCTGCTGCTGACAATGTTAATGATTTCCCTTAATTGCAGTCACATAGGGTGGTCTTGCAGCCTAATTTTTACCATGTATTGCCTTTTTCCCCTCCCCTGCATTGTTCAGGTTATCCAGCGCACTGGTTGAGTAAGAGCTTAACAGCCTTTTAAGTGGGGTTTGGTGGTGTTCAAGATCGTTCTTAGTCAAAAATCTGTGTGAAATAAATCCTCCTGGAGAGGCTGGGAACGTTGAGCAGCTCCATCTGAGTGCTCCCATACATTGCCGTTGGGGTATTTCTGGTGGAAACCCTCGTTCAGTCTCCAATACAAATAATCATGCTCTCAGTATCATTTTGAGTATGGAAGGAAGGGCTTCTGGTGCCCCTAACTGCCCAAAAATCACTGCAAAAATTGACTTGAGCTTTAAAATTCAAAAAGGGAACTTAATGTTTTAACCATTTACTGTGTTTCTTTGTGCTATGTTTTTGTGTGTGTGTGTTTTTTAAGCTTTAGGAAATGACCTACTGTCTCATCTTTTGAAATCACTCTTTGTTTCCTTTCAGGAAACCCCAAAGGTGCTATGCTGACTCATGGAAACGTGGTTGCTGATTTTTCAGGCTTTTTGAAAGTGACAGAGGTGAATACCCTGATGTAGAACATGTAGCAGGCTGTGGGGGTGACGCTGTGTCCCTGCATGGGCTGGAAGTCTGCTTCTGCAGATAAGAGCTGAAAATTCTCTTACTCTGAGGGCCAAATCCATGGAGATGGGAGCGAGTCTGAGCTACAGCACTGCAGGGCATTAAATCCCCTTTCCAGCCTGGGCTTTCTGGGGCACAGCGTGGTTCTGAGGAGTGATGTTGGCTCCTGTAATCAATTAATTTACTCCTTTTGATGAAGCAGGAGCACAGACAAGCCCTATATGGTTCTAACTAGTGCTTGAAAAAGAGTACAGGGGTCTACTTGTGCTCTTTGTGCCCACACAGTGCCCTCATTTATTTGAGAGCTCTCTGCCTATGATGTGTGTGTGCGTGACTGTGTGTGTATATATATATAAGAACATATACATTTTTACAAGCATGGTTAATTTAATTGATATTAAAGCATATCTTGGTTTCTGCTATATGTATTTTTAAACAGCATAGTGCTGGCCGATTACCCCTGTAATATGTTTCATGCAAGATGTAAACTTGTGTTTAGAAACAATATAGGAAGCAGAATTCCATTAGCCCAACATATTAAGGATTCTAGGCAGCTTGTACCTAGCAAATCTAAAGAATCTACTTCTTGTAGTCAATGGGTAGTTCTTTAAAGTGGCACTGAGCACGTGAGATGTGTGTTTGTTACCTTGCTGGTCTTATTGTTGGTGCTGAAAGACCTTTCTGAGAGTTCCAGACCACTGTTGTAAAGAAACTTGGCCGTGTGATGTGAGAGATGTTCGAGCATCCATGGGGTTGTGACTCCAGGCATTCCCAGTTTGAAATGGCCGTACCACAGCTGGCTGTGGTGTGGAGCTTTCACTGGATTCAGAGGCAGAAAGAAGCACGACTGAAAGCTGATGAGTAGAAACTCCTGAACTTCAAAGGACAGGAAGGTTTATTTTGGAAGAGAACTGATTCAGAGGGAGCTCAGGGAAGTTGGGCATCTTCCAGGACCAGCCCACGGAAATGGATTTAGCATTTGCTGACAGCAATGGGACTCTGATTAATCCCAAAGGTACCAGATTGAGACATAAGTCTGGTGTGAGTGGTTGTAAATTCAATCGCCTGTCACTGGAGTATTGTTGGTGAGAGCGTAACTGCTTGGAGCCAGTCGCCCCGGTGAGGGCAATGTCTAACCCCAGCCATCAGAATGCCTGGAACAGGTCCCAGTGCAATCCCTGAAGCTGGAAGTGCTGTAGATTTGCTGTTTACACAGACCTGTGCCAGTTTTGCTTAGCTCAGTGATTATTTTTTATAAAAGAAACATCTTTTTGAGGCGTACCCAGAGCTTTATTACATGGCTGGG
This sequence comes from Laterallus jamaicensis coturniculus, assembly GCA_022605575.1. Taxonomy (NCBI): domain Eukaryota; kingdom Metazoa; phylum Chordata; class Aves; order Gruiformes; family Rallidae; genus Laterallus; species Laterallus jamaicensis. Next base: position 19,338,425 of record JAKCOX010000016.1, on the reverse strand, counting down.
GCCAAATGCCAAGGAGCTGGTTTCATTTTTACACTCACTGGGACAGCAGCGCCAGCAGTGAAATACCATCCCATGTCATCATCCCAGTCTGATTTAAAACCCAACTGGGCACTTAAAGCAGTGCAAGCAGCAGAGCTAAAAATGCTAATGGCTTTACTGGGCTTCCAGAAAATGAAGCCAGTTTGAAACAGAGTATAAATAGCTTTGCAGGCCTGAATAGCTTAATTCAGACTGACATGTAAAATAATATGAAGTGGGATGCTGAGGACGCCCACGTGGTCAGTCGTATTTGACTTGACTAGGTCATGGTTGGGAAGGCATGCCCAAATCTGACTTGCCCAGAGTCAGCTCCAATAAAACATTCCCTGAGGAAGAAACTCCCATGCCTCCACTCACCACCGTGTCCCAGGTCATGGACTATCGATCCTCTCACAGCAGTGGAGATGCAAAGTGGGTATAAGCTGCTAATTCTGTGAGCTAATTGATTTTTATGCCCATTTCCCATTGGCCCTGGTGCAAGTTACTGGGTAATCAAGCCCTTGGTTTTTCTAATCTGTAAGATGATGGCAAGACTTACCTTGGAAATGCAGGTGGAAAGGTGACTTTTCTTTTGAGGCATGGACCAGGTAAGGCTCTCAGGGCCTTTGCTTATTCCAGCCTGTGAGACTGTTCAAACCTCAGCAAACTGGACACTTGGGTCATTTTAATTTTCACAAAATTTGTCTTGCCTTCTTCTTTCCCTCCGCTGCACCTGCCAGTGATAACACCCTTAAAATCACATTTTAATCCCTTAAAATGATGAGAAGCTCTAACAGAAATCATTAACTTTTGCAGCTGGAAAAACAATCAATGCTTTTTCCAACATATTCTGATTCAAATCGATGACTGACCTAAGGAAAAGGGGAAAAAATAAATCAATCTATAGCTTTGCCTCTAGTAACACTGTGAATCTCTGGTGGGCTCTGGGCAAAACACTGTGAGAGCCCCGCTGATTTCCAGGAGGGGTCTGCACGCTGCCGAGCATGAACTGTGGCTGAAAGCAGAGTACAGCAATGGGGTCCTTGGTCAGGGTGAGCCCCTGGTTCCAGCTGTGTGGATACAATATGCCTTCTGTCATGGAGAGACCTCTCCGTCGCCTTCCGTGTACATCTCCGTGCTCTGTACTCCTCCTGCTAACCCAGCTCCATTGACGCTGTGGCTTAACGCTTCCCTCCGTACGCTGCTCCCTTCCTCTCTTGACAATCTTTCCCCTTTTGCTCCTCTGGTGCCATTTTTCTTTTATTGTTTTATGACTTTCTTGTTGTCTTCCTGTCAGTGTTTCTTTCCTTTCTGTCTCCCATGCCCTTCACCTGCAGAAAGTGATCTTTCCGAGACAGGACGATGTGCTCATCTCCTTCCTGCCTCTGGCTCACATGTTTGAAAGAGTTATACAGGTAAGAAGCCTGCCTGAACTGACGAGGCCTCGTGGGGCTCCTTGTGTTTTCTTCCAGAGTCAGTGGTCTCCTACTTGTGAGGATGTACACATTTCCTATTTGCCTTTAGCACACATGTTTGAGAGAATGGTACAGGTAAGGTCCTGGTGTCAGTGGAAAGCATCTTATTTCCACGCCCCCCCCAAAAATATATATATATATAAAAAATACTAAATAACCAGTGATACCTTGTAGCACTAAAAAAAGCTTGTACTCCAGAAGTGCCACACATGTAACACCACAGCCCGGCCTCTGGTCTTGGTGACATGGCCCTGAGTCCAGAGCAATCCCAGGAGAGGTTTCCTGAGCCGTCCCGCTTATGCTGGTGGCTCCATGACTGGAAAAATGGCCCTTTGTCAATGAGCAGAACCTACCTGTGCAACTTTGGGGCAGGTTTTCAACCCCCCCCCTGAGGGTCAGGTATCATGGTGTAAATACAATTGGTGCAGTTTTCCACATCAGCTGAAAGGCTTTTGCTGCTCAAGCAACCAGATGTGCAAAAAGACCCCAAACTTGAGGGAAGGGGGCTGAAAAAGAGGAAACCAAGATCTTGGGGTGACAGACACCATCCTCCTGGCAGGGCATAGTAAGGTGGGCATGAACTGGAAGGCAGTATGTCCTGGGAATGCTGGCAGGTAGAAGTGCTGGCTTGTGCTAGCTCACAGAACTGACTTGTCACATCTTCTCTGCAAAGCCAGGCGATGGTTTGTGCTGCAGCCTGTGTGTTAGATGAGGTTAGAGGCAGATGAGGCAACCACATCAGTCCTCCCCTGAGAAGCTGCCAACCAAAAACTGATCCAACGCATGGAGGTTGGGTTTGGATTTGGCTGCAGCTCCATAATTCCTCAGGGAGGACTGGTTTGGGCTGAAAGTGTACTTTTTTGAGTCAGACAAGCATCCAAATATAAGCCTCCCACACATGCCAGATATAATATATTCCACCCCACTGAAAAACGTGCAAATTGGAAGTGAAAGTCCATGAAAGTTTTGAGGAGTTACAGCCCAGCCTGTCTTCACTTAGAAGTCTAATTTTAAAAGGCAAATTAGTTGGTGTGGTGCCATTATTCAGGCAATCTGCTTTGCCAGTGAACAAGAATATAATTATTAAAAAGTCATCTAATGGGGAAAAGAAAATTAGAGGGGTTTGAAATAACGTCCTTTCGCAGGATGTTGCTGTATGGAAAGGGGCAGGGGTCCAAAGAACAGCCAGGTTTATCCTCACTGCTAAAAAATGCTTATTAATATAAAGACTTTTTTTTTTTCAAAGGGGCTAAAGAATAATTTTTAAAGTTATTCTGACCAGCAAGCCCTGTGTCAGCCTCCCTAGTTTTAGCCAACATTACAAGTGCCTGGAACTTACTGTTAAAATAATACTGATCCATTCTTGAAAGCTAAAAATTAGCTGTTATTTACAGTCCCCAGTGAGCAGGCTGGTTATGTTTTCTGTGTATGCATGTGCAGTGTGAACTGTGGGTTTGGCAGGGTGGTGTCTGCCAAACCAGCATCACGTGTATCAAATTCCAGTGGTTTCAGCTGGTGGAGAGACGGTCCCTGACTGGCTGACAGTGGTGAGAGCCCTTCAGAAGTGGTACAGGTTTTCAGGAGCAGCACGAAAAGACTTGGGTGCCTCTTAAGAAGTTATTAGTACTCCAAAGGGAGCTGATGGTCTTTATTTACCCCGGTAAACTGGACCTCACTCTGGTCCAGGCTTAGGAAGTCTGGGCTGAGCTCCCAGCATTGCTGAGGCCGCTTCCTCACACTTGTGCCCTAAAAGCAGGGTTGGGATGCTGGTCTCTGGGCTCTCCCCAGCAGCAGCAGAGTAGATAAAACACCAGTTTAACCAAGTTAGTGACATATACTCTGCAGTATTACAAACTACCAGAGCTGCTGCTTCAGCTGCCAGTTGGCTCATCACAGGCAGCCCGCTCTGCCCATCCACACATCCAGCTCCATTCTGATCTGATGACCGTGGCCTCTTGTCTTTTCAAGCACAAAACTTCTGGATCCCTAGTTTCCATCCAAGTAAAGCACCTTTGATGAAGCTGGCTTCTATTTCTGGGATACAGGATCAGGCACTGTACTGCTAACGTAGTCTCTATCGTTGTATTTAAACAAAACTAAAGTATTAACATCTAAAAATCGGCTGCTGCTCCCTATGTTTTACAATGTTTCTTAATATGCCTTTCTTTATTGACAGTAGGTCCTCATGCTATGAGCTGCTATGGTAGGTCTGGGCTTCAGAGGAGAAGTTCAGATTCAAAATCTGACCATAACTTGGACTTCTCCATCCCTGTACGCAGGGGATGAAGGGAAATCCCTTCTAAAAGCTTTGGTTCCTTGTTCTGCCAGAAACAATGGCAAATTTGGTGGATGCTGAATTGCCAGCACCGAAGAGTGCCCAGAACTATCCATTTATTTTTATTCAGTGCAAAATTTCCTGTTACCTTAATACATATTTCTGAAGCCCCGTTTTTACCATCCTGGAGTGTAGAATTAGAGGAAAGGCACTTCTGTGCTTGGGAGGGATGCTGTGCTGTGGGAACTAAACCCCAAGATGCTACATGTGCTCCTTTCTCTTCCCATCAGTCTGTAGTGTACTGCCACGGGGGGCGGATCGGGTTCTTCCAAGGAGACATCCGTCTCTTATCAGATGACATGAAAGCCCTGCGTCCCACCATCTTCCCCGTTGTGCCACGGCTCTTGAACAGGATGTATGACAAGGTGAGTTTCATTTTGCTCTTTCTGTAGGGATCAAGCTTGCAGCCCTTCAGCACCGAACGTGGGAGCGTCCCCACAGCCACACAGATTTCCCAAGCAGGTTGTGCTGGTTCTGCTGGACTGCAAACATGTTCTTCCCCCGTGTAACTGACGCAGCTGCTCCAATCCCAAAGTCTGTGTATCCCATTGATTCACACAGATGGCTATTATTACACATCACTGAGAAATCCCTCAGCATTAGCCCCTCACCCTGCTCTCACCAAGGTTACTAGTAGTACCATTTCCAGAGATGAGGGGCTTTCTCATCACAGAAACACCTGGATGCTCTAGGTGCCCTTCAACCAGTTTTGGATCTTGGGTCTCCCTTTCTGGTGGCAATGACAGCTGAAAATTGGGAACTGCAGGAAGCCTGTGAGAATTTAGGCAGTGTAAGTGGGAGGTTGGCTTTTGGATCTGAAAATCTTGGAGAGGTGGTCAAGAAAGGTATTTAAGATAGACACGTCTGTTCATCATGTTAAATCTGTTTAGACCAGCTGGGAACACTCATTCTTCAGAAGACTTATCCCCCTAAAGATGAGCTTAAGCACAAGCTACTGATTGAATTTTCCCCCAAGGTCAGGACTGTTGGGTCAGGTGTTCTGGTGCCTCGTCAGAGGGATAGGCACTGGGGGTTTCTCCTTTGCAGAGATGTAGTTCACTCTGGTGTCTGAGCTTAGCTAACCACAGCCCCCATCACCTTGCCAGCCACACCAACACCTGTTCCAGCTGCCAGGTAGCCAAGCTGCTCATTCCTAGTTGCTCAGATTTCAGGATTTCACTGAATCCTGTTGTAAAAGTCACACAGAAATACCACAGAAATCTAGCCAAACCCTACCCCAGCACCCTCCCTCAATTCCCCCAAAGGAACAGGATGTACAACAGTGAATGGAGCGAAACAAACCACTCCTCTTATTTCCCCCACCACTACAAAAGCCACCATGTAATCTTATTTAACTGATGTATCTGTACCCTACCTGGCTCTGGCTGTTGATCCATGTTTTCTCTCTGCTGGGTGCTGCGATCCCTGCCACCCTTGGCTCCCACAGATCTTCAGCCAGGCAGACACCTCCCTCAAGCGCTGGGTTCTGGAGTTTGCTGCAAAACGGAAAAAAGCCGAAGTTCGAAACGGGATCATTCGGAATGACAGCCTGTGGGATAAGCTTTTCTTTAACAAAATACAGGTAAGCAGTTTCAGGATCCTGATGTCAAAGAGCTGGCACATCATCTAGCACTGGATGGTTTCCCTTCAAGCCAGTGCAATCTGAACTGCAGGCACTCGGTACCAGTGAATAGCAGGGTGAGAAATCCAATGGAAAAAGGAGCACAATTTGTTGTTCCACTAACTTTTGCCACAGTTATTTTTATTTATGTACTGATTTCTAAACACTAGGCATAAGATGCCAAAATGTCGATTCTATTGGGGAGACTTTTCCAGAGGGGAAGAGAGGAAGACAAGGCAGAGCGAGACGATGTTTGCCACACCGCTCCTTCTGCAGCCCTGAGAATTCACCTGAGAAAGCACCTGTTTTTTGCAGCTCTCAGACCTGAGGGCAGGGCTGCTGTCACCTGCTTCCTTAAATATGGGGCCTGGGGAACGGTAAATGGCTTCTCCCTGCTCACACAGAGCTACTGTAGGGGAGAGGATGCTATCAAACCCGCTCCCACCTCCTCCCACCAGGGATGAAATTCAGGAAGGTGCTGGTGAAAAGAGGAGTCAGATCAAGGAGATATTGCTCCAAAGATTTCTACAAGTTCTCTGTAGACAGGACTGGATTGAGGGGCAGGTTTCAGTTGGGAATATTCAAAACTGGTTTTTTTTTCCTAGGAAAACAAGGATAAGGGTGTAGAGAAAAACACCTGTGTAAATCATGGTTTAACAAAAGGAAATCGGAATGTCCTGCTGTGTGCCATACACCTCCTCAGTGAAAACAGGAAAAAGAAAGGAAAAAAAGGGGAAAAAGAAAAAAAGGAAATAAAAAGAAATAAAGGGGAAAAAAATATTAATTTGGCTTTAAACCAGGTTTTTGGTACTACACCAGGAGGCTCCGATTACTTTACTTATTTCTTTTAATTGGATGGCTCCTCTGGAGACATGCTGCTTCATTTTTAACTAGGAAACTGACTGTACTTTTCATCTGCAGCTTAGTTGTCCTCAGAGCACAGAGCAAGCCGAGTTCACACAGAGCCCAGACATGAGGAAGCCGGGCTGCATATTGATTCAGATCCTGGCGAGACGGGCAGCCTCAGCCAGGAGTTGTTTCCTTTTGTCCCAGCTTTTTCTTTTCACTCTTAGAATAAGGAAAAGGAAATGAAGGAGGGGAGAAAAGAAGTGAAATGCCACACGGGAATCGATGTAATACCCTCTGCAAATATTTGAAGGTCATCTGCCTTGAGAAGGGGCAGTGTTGTCTTAGCTTGGGAACCTATTCACTAAAAACAACGAGGTGCAAATAAGCAAAGGGAAGTGGAAGGGGAAAGAGTCTGGGTTTTAGCCCCAGATGCACTTAATGCAGGCAGAGGCTGTGTCCCCCTGGTCTGCAGCCTGCCTGGGAGCAGGGAGCGTGGGTGAGACCAAGCAGCTCGTCCTCTGAGAGGTGTGGAACTCCCACTCCTGTCCATCAAATGGATTTTTCTGTGGGCACTACTTCTGCCTCTGAGATTCTGCCTCTGAGGGGGACAGGTATTGCTTTGATGATTTAACTGCCTTTTTATCCCTAAGGAAAGGTTCAGGGCCTGCTCTATCTGTAGCATGGCTGCATCTATTAGCTCCCCTATAAGGAAAGGCTGAGTGAGCTGGGGCTGTTCAGCCTGGAGAGAAGAAGCCTGAGAGGGGATCTGATCAATGGTTATCAATAGCTGAAGGGTGGGGCACAGGGGACATGGGCAGCCTCTTCTCAGTGTCTGTGGGGACAGGACAAGGGGCCATGGCCTCAAGTTGGAGCACAGGGTGTCCCACGTCAATCTGAGGAAGAGCATCTTCCCAGTGAGGGTGAGGGAGCCCTGGGCCAGGCTGCCCAGGGGGTGTGGAGTCTCCTTCTCTGGAGAGATTCCAGCCCTGTCTGGACACCGACCTGTGTGCCCTGTCCTAGGGAACCTGCTTTGGCAGGGGGTTGGACCCTATGGGCTCTGGAGGGCCCTTCCAACCCCTGTGATTCTGTGATTCTCCTCTGAGCACTCCATGCAAGCTGTGGATAAGCAGTGCTCCTGGGTGCTTCTGTTTCTGCCCCCTGTAATAACCTGTGGCACTTTCTCTTGTGCTTCTCCTGCTGCCCAACAGGCCAGTCTCGGCGGGTGCGTTCGCATGATAGTGACAGGTGCTGCCCCGGCCTCTCCGACCGTGCTGGGCTTCCTCCGTGCAGCACTCGGATGTCAGGTGGGCTCCCGCGCCGGTTTGGAGCTGTGTGTTTGCTGCTAGCAGGGCCATGTGCTGCCTTTGAGAGAGGAGATGGGTTGGGACCTCAGACCTTTGTTTAAGATCGATGTGACCACGGCTGTGGGGCTCGGGACAGGCACAGCGCCCTGGTGTCCCCTGAGCTCTGCACCCGCTGCTGTGGGGTCGGAGGGGGAATGACCGGTGGTCCTGGGATGTGAGCAGCAGGCAAGAGCTGCTTTTGCTGCAGGCAGCTGCCAGGGAAAAGCAGAGGCTCATCCTGCTCTCAGCACTTAGCTATGCGTGTGCAATTCAACGTGGTTGTGCTTGTGCTGGGAACTTCGTTACGGGAGGGTTTTTCTGTCTATAAATGGAGAAAGACAATATTCAGACAGCAATCAAACCCATGCAAGGTCTGCTTCACCCTTTCTCTTTGATGAGGAAGCCAGGGCAAGCAAAAGGCCTCACTCAAGAGCCTAAAATTAGGTGAAAAAAAACCATTAAAAGGTCTGTTTTCAGTGTCCCACAAAAATACCTTTTTCTTCCCCACTAATCAACTCCTCCACAGGGTACCATACTTCCTGACTCACAAGCTAATCACTGAACTTCTCGCTGGTTTGAGCCACAGTAAATTCACAGCCATGTAAATGAAGTTCTGTAGGCCCCAAGAGCCAGGGAGGGTGTCCCTGTGTCAGGCATGCGCCCGTGCACAGTAGCAGGTGGGATTAGCTCACCAGACTGGGCAACACAAGGCGATTGTGGGAGTGTCTCTTCTGTAGCAGTGAGGTCTCAGGCAGGGCTCTCAAGCCACCCATTTCTTTGCCAGGTCTATGAAGGTTATGGCCAAACGGAATGCACAGCTGGGTGCACCTTCACCACCCCGGGCGACTGGACATCAGGTAATGATCTTCCCCCACTTCCAGACAGCAAAAACACATAATTTCTTTTGAAAACTCTGGGCTGGAACATCTACGATATGGGAACAATTTCCAGTGAATGCCATGTCCTTGGAGGTGGGACCAATCCTGAGCAGGCAGACAGGGATCCAATGGTGGGCACGTTTGCCTGGGGAGATCTGGAATTGTCCCTGGAGCAGTTACTTGTGATAATACTGTTATTGCAAATAATACTGTTATTTGTAGCAACTTTTATTTGCAATAACAATATTATTTGCGACTTGCAGCTCCACATTCCTGGCCTGTGGAGCTGAATTCAGATTGTTAGTTACAGTGAAGTGTGGAAGAAGGAAACGATGCCCACATTGTGTGTTTGGCGAGCAAACCCAGGCTGTGTGTACAGATGCTGCCTAACACGTTACATATTTCAAAACTTTTGACTCCTGCCAAAATCTGATTAAAAACTAGCACTCAGCACGGCTCAGAGAGCACATACAAGTACTGTGGTGTGATTTCTTCTCAATATAACTCACCAGTATTTATAAAATGGTTTGAAATGGGTTTTGTATTCCAATAAATACTAGTAGAAACCTGGATGTCAGGTATTAATGGGTCTGGCCAGTTGAACAGTTCCTCCTTTCCAATCCAGGGTTTCCATGGCTGGAGAAGAGCACGTGCTTTCTTCTCCCAGCACAAGCAGCTGTCTGTTTGGTTTTCTTCAAACCAAACTGGTGTGCCCCAGGGCTTGCTGCCCTTGCCCAGCACTGGGCAAAGCACTGCTCGTGCTCCAATGCCACATCCTCATCCTCACTCAGTGCACTCTGACCCGGCTCCTTTGCAGAATGAGTGCTGGGACACAGAGTTGTGACTCCTCTCTTTCCACTCCACTGTTCCTAGCGGGTGCTTTTGGGGAGAACGGGCTTGGTTTGCTCACCTCAGTGCCCCAAGCTGCTTGTCAGCTTCAGCAGACAGTGTCCTCACTTCATCTCTGGAGAAAGCTGTAGGGATGGGGGGAGCGTGGTCAGCATATTGTCACTGTGGAATTCCCAGGTGATTAAAATGATTAGAGTCCAGATCTTAGTGTGCTTTGATAACAAGTTAAGCTTAAAAAGGGTTTATTTCTTCCAGGTGATGTACTTCAACATGTTGGAAAACAGAGTTTGTATCCAAACAGCAGGTTTGGGGGTTCAGTAGCTCAAAACCTTAAAAGGAGGAAATTGCCTAGCTCCTGCAGGAACATCAGTGTACCTACAGCTATGCAAGTGACTAATAATGAAATGCTAATTATTGATCGCAAGTGACTTGATAACTTTGATTTCCAGGTCATGTAGGAGCCCCTTTGCCCTGTAACTTAATCAGATTGAAGGATGTGGAGGAGCTGAATTATTTTGCTTCCAAAGGAGAAGGAGAGGTAGCACATCACATTTTTTATATCAAATTCTCAGGAGTTAACACTGCGTTAAGTAGTTCTGTAGTTACAGAAGCATTTTACCTTTGTAAGGTGCATGCTGCTGATGTGTTACATGTTACAGTCAGGAAAGGAAAATGTCAATTTGGCATCAGAGCAGCCATGTGTTAATTAATAAGGGGCTGTGGCAGTACCAAACGAATGAGTTCAGCTCAGACGAGCCAAATGGCTGTGATTGCCACAGCGCTGGTGTTTCTACGCTGCATGCAAATCAAACTTTTATTAATCACAAGCTGGATGCAAATCGACTTCAAACAAATCACTTTGGCATTCCCTACTTCATATGGGGTTTGAAAACCCCACCAGAGGCAATTTTATAACACAATATGTCTTATTTTTGTGCACAGTCATAAAGTCAAGCTATAAAATATTTCCATTGTAGTGCACCACTGTTTAGCTTGTTACTCTTCACAAGAGACTAATAAACGAGTTTATCAGTGCCTCTGGCTGTTTTGCAGATATGTGTGAAAGGACCAAATGTTTTCAAAGGTTACCTGAAAGATGAAGAGAAGACAACTGAAGCCCTGGACCAGGAGGGTTGGCTTCACACTGGAGACATCGGGAAATGGTTACCTGTGCGTACTGATCAGATGTGTAGTTCCTATGTTAACTGTATTATATCCCACATATATTTTTAAGGGCTGAACTTAAATTTCTAGAGCAGATTGATCTTTACAAAGGCTCAAGGTTCTATTTTGCAGAGGAATCTCGATATGCCAGTGAAGTGTTTTCTAGCAGTTTGGGGAGCTCTGTTCAGAGCAGGCTGCTTGCTGAGTCTCTGTGGTTAAATAACTTCCCTGGGAACTCTCTTTCTCCTAACAGAATGGGACCCTCAAAATCATTGATCGGAAAAAGCATATATTTAAACTTGCTCAGGGAGAGTACATCGCACCCGAGAAGATAGAGAACATCTACATCCGCAGTGACCCTGTTGCCCAGATCTACGTCCATGGAGACAGCCTGCAGGTAAGAACTCCAGTTTTCAGAAAATATGACTTTATTCTTTGTAACCAGAAGGCAGAGAGCTGGGTGTGAAGGAGGGGAAAGTGTGAGTGGGACATGCCACAGTTTTGCCTTGGTATCTCCCTCCTGTTGTGGAGCTGGCTGGCAGCCATGCAGGGGCTGAGCTGCGGGTGTGACCCGAAGCAGCTTGGAGGATGCTGTGGCCAAAGGTTAAGCCTCAAAATTTGCCTTAGTGTCACCCTTTGGATCTGTAATGCTTTCCTTTGCCATGATGCCTGTGGTAAGCCAGGCGACAGCAAAGCCATGGCTCATTCACAACCCCAGCATACCTGCTCTGGCCCATCTTGTCCTGTTTATGCCTTGCCCTCCTCCCCAAATTACAGCCCTGTTCATCCCTCACAGCTGCAACTGCAGCAGAGATGTCTTATTCACATGCTTACACACACATATGCTTCTGAAAGCATCACAGATCATCCCTCTGCACTCACTGGCAGCAACCCTTGGCCCCAGGGTCTGCTGGAGACTCACAGGCCCACGGACCATGTGTGTATAAACAACATGGGCTGTGAAAAAAGTAACTTGCTTAATGTCCAAGCAGAACATGAACCCAACTGAAAGCATCAGAAGATGTTGGCAAATGCAGGAACAGCCACAGAAGAACTGTTTTATCTGAGGAAAATAGACACTGAAAATATACTTTGCTATGTCATGTTAGCAAATTATTAATGTAATTAAACAGGAGTGATAAACATGTAGCAAATTCAACCAGCTTGTGTATTCACTTCGTTGTAGGGCCTTAAATGATGTTCAGCTTTTCCCTGCAGTTCTCTTCTCCTCCTACAGGCTTTTCTGGTGGGAATTGTGGTACCTGATCCCGAAGTCATGCCAGGCTGGGCAAGGAAAAGAGGGTTTGATGGAACATATGCAGAACTCTGTAAAAATAAGGTTTGTCCTCCTGTCTATCAGCCATACAGACACTTCTTCACTGTGACATAATGTGGTTAGAGTGGGTGTCTGTTACTAAAGATCTCAGTGACAAGAATTACTTCTTCGCTGAAAATTAAGCAGGGTTGGCAGTTGGATCATGTTAATGAATGGTGGTGCCACTGAATCATCCCCCTGATGTCTGTGGGAGATGATTCCACATCAGAGTCTGGCACGTGGCTGAAGGACTGCAAATCTAACCTTACTTTTCATGCTGAGGAAAGGGTTAACATCACCACGCTTCAGTTTAATGCCTGCACGCTTCTGTAATAGAGTATTTGCTAATCCTGTATTAACTACCAACAAGGCCCTTGGACTTGGCTCAGAAGCATGTCTTCTTGATGAACAATGATGTTAATTGCAGGCAAGGCCAACTCTGATATTTCATAAGGAATTTCTGTGTTTTAACCCAGGAACTGCAGCAAGCAATAATGGAAGACATGGTACGGTTAGGTAAGGAGAGTGGACTTCACTCCTTTGAGCAGGTAAAATGAAACAATTCAGACGTTATTCAGTGTGGGCAGACAGGCAGTTGGTCCATTTGCATTGACTGGGGATTTGTGGGCGTTTGGTCTGTTAGGACATATCCTTGTTGCAGCTGCAGGCAATGTTTTCTGAGAGGGGCAGGTGGTGTTTGAAAATACATATAGGCTGGGATTCCACTCCTGCTTGACATTCAAATTAAATCTAATGAAAATTGTGAGTGTAGAGGTAAAAATCTAATCCAAGGATGTGGATAATCTCTGCAGTCTGACAACCAGGGCTCTGGACAAATGTCTGTAGGGCTCTGATTCTGCTGCCACCGAAGCACTGTGAAGAAACTGGGTCACTAATTACCATTCTTATAACTGACCTAGGAAATGCTCCTGGTTTGTTTATTTTCAGCCTGGGTGCTAATTTTTTTCTGCTGCTCGGGTAAATATTCCTGCAACAGGGCTACAAACACTTCAGGAGGAGAGCTCTGAAATCAGCCATGGATTACACCACATTAAAACCACTAAAAAATAACCCACCATGATTTAAAATGTCTAAATGCTTATTTCTGTTAAAATAATGAACAACTCAGGCATTGCATATAATTAGCAAGGACCTTTCTGTGCTTTTTTGAGACTGTTTTTGGGTGGTAGTTTTGCTGAGTGACACACCATATCTGAGCCCAGCAGAAGCACCATTAAGCATAAAATCATTAGTCTTTCATTTCTCAGGTGCATATTGGAATGAAACGATGGCAAAAGGGGATTAATTTAACAGTGAAGCTCACTATAAAGCCCATGCTATAAAGCAGGTCGTTGTCTGGGGTAACAAGTCTGGTTTGCTCCTGCCATGGCCTTCACAGTGTGAAATACCCTGGTGTGGTCTGAATTAATAGCCAGCAGTGTGGAAAGCCTTGCCACCCTTCTGAAAGTTAAGAAGAGAAATGCTTTGCATCTCAAAACTACAGGGCTTAAAAATTAGCATCTCTGTTGCAACACCTCATCTGAAAACCAAACTCCAGCCAGCCATCTAAGGTTGTGGTAGAGTGGGAGCCCCTTTATATGGCAGAGCTGCTCTTTCTCATCTCTCTGCCTGCCACACCGGGCGCCTGAGCATGGAAACCACAGCTCCCTGCTCCCAGGGTGGGGGCTCTGAAAGCTGAGGAAGAGCTAATAGTGCAGGACATCACTGGGGGAGGAGCTGGACTGTGGTGCTTACTGGGGAAGGATGAATCACATCTGATGGGAATTAAAAAATTGATTCTCGGTCTATGTTCCTGCAACTCCCAGCCTAATGAAATGCAAACTGGGCTTGGGGAATCGCAAAAGCAGCAGATGGCTGGGGAATTTTGTCTTAAATCAGTGGCCTGTGACCAGCCACGCAGCAGTGTTCTGCTTTCTCCCACACCAGCGGCCCTGTGAATGCGCTGGAAGGAAAAGCGCGCTCCCATCTGTGCTGCCAGGCTCCTGCTGTGCTCAGACACCGCCGCTAACAAGGGCAGCCTTGTAAAATCCTGCTTGCCTGGGATGAATGATTTTATATCATTTTAATTAGCTAGTAAAACACCACCAATTCTCCTCTAAAAGATGATCACCGTGTACGCTCTTTGCGTGTGTGAAGCTTTATGGCAATCTGGCAAGGCTGAGTCAGTGCTGCTTGCTTTCTTTTGCTGTTGGGTTACGATGCTGTTTCTTCACAGGACCCCCTGCCCTCTCTCCCTTCCCTTCCCTGCTCTTCCACAGGCTTTCAACTGTGTGAAGCGCCACAGTTGCAGTATTACATGTGGTGATCATAGAATCCCAGCCTGGTCTGGGTTGGAAGGGACCCCAAGGATCACAGAGCTCCAACCCTCTGCCACAGGCAGGGACACCAACCTCAGGCCTGGAGCTACACAAGGTTGCCCAGGGCCCCATCCAACCTGGCCTTGAACACCCCCAGGGATGGGGCACCCACCCGCTCTCTGGGCAGCCTGTTCCAGCCCTTCACCACTCTCTCTGTAAAAAACTACTTCCCCCTAATATCTAATCTAAACCTTCCCTCTCTTAGCTTTAATCCATCCCCCCTTGTCCTGCTGTTACCTACCCTTTTAAAAAGGTGATGCTGTCCCTTGTGCTCCACCTCGCCTTGGTTTCATCCAGGAAGGAGGTTTATGAGCTCTCTCTCTTGGAGAGCTCCCTTCTGTGCTCGCTGGCTCTGGGGTCAGTGTGGACACAGGAAAATGAGTGGGAGAGTGGTGAGGGGCGGTGGATGGAGGGATTTACTGTCACCTTGGAAAACTTGGTAAGGTGAGGGAAGTCTGGGGACCCAGCAGAGGGGTGCCCTGGGGCCCAGGCACTGTGACACAGCAAGGCTGGCGTGCGAAGCGATGCTCACTGAGTGTGATGGCCCTAATTTTTTACTATAAATTTATCCCTTTTTTATTTTAGGTCAAAGCCATTTACATCCACTCTGATATGTTCTCAGTACAAAACGGTTTGTTGACTCCAACGTTAAAGGCTAAGAGACCAGAACTAAGAGATTACTTCAAAAAACAAATAGAAGAGCTATATTCCAGCATCTCCATCTGAAAATCACGGGAAGAATCTTCTGAATTATGGACTTCGTAGCAATATTAGAATAATACTCAAAAGTACAGAGCCAGAATGACAGAGCTGAAATGGATAAGCACCTGAATCTGACATTTGAGCCTTTCATTGTTCTAGGATTTCACCACTAATCATAATTTTCCTTCTTTTTTCCATCACACATGATACAACTTACTTTTTACTGTACATAGACAGTAGGGTACTACTAAGAATTATGCTAAATTGCCACAAAATACATGGAAATGTCAATCTATGACTGAGTAAACTATGGAAATTTACCTTATCAATAACTCCAAACACTTCTAATTAAAATGGGGAAAATTTCAGGTATGTCTGTCTGATAACCTAGTGCATTAGAGACTAAAATTGTGGGTAATTCAATAATGTGGTCTACCTCAAACAATCGGTGACTGAGGGTGAAAGTCTGTTTTCCCTGATCTGGAACTTCAAGCTGGGTATCAGTTTATATATTAAGTGATAGGGTTTATATTTTCCAGGACATAAATGACACTGATTTGATTTAATCATTAATGAGCTAACTAACAACCAGAATAGAAATAGGAATGAATCTCCTGTTAGTTGTAGTTAATAGACCTATTAGTATATTACTTTGGATTAAGCTGAAATGACAAGAAGCGGTTAGGAAGTGATAGGATAGAATTCCTTCTGTTTTCATCTGAACTCAGTTTATACATGGCATGCTGATTTTGCATTAGAGCCTCCTTCAGCACAGCACACTCACTGACATCCCAACTACTCAAACCCAGAAGGTTGCAAAAGCACTGCTGGCTCTGTGGCGTCTCTCCGTGGGAGTTCTCATTAACCCACGTGCTCCTGGTCCCTAATTTATTACTTGACACGCTGCTAATACTGCATAGTCCAGTCGGACTAACTCCCTTTCAGAAACAGTGCTAAAGAAACAGGGCACGAGGTTTGAGCTGCGATTCTGAGTGGGGCTTAGCGAAACAAATTGGTTTGGGAGGAAGGAGATGCAGCAGCGGAGGGTATCCTTTGGCTTGCTGTGGGAGAGGGAGGAATACTGCTCCAGAAGGCCTGCAGGGATGGGTGAAAGGCTGTGTTAGCCACTGCTGTTGTCACGGTACAGTAAAACATTGGATGTGGTTGTGGGAAGGCCTGCTAAGAAGACAGCTTTACGTTCAGATGTCTGGAAGCTTCAGTTCCCACTGTCATCGCTTCCCATGGCCTCTCTGGAATTACCAGCAAGGAGTTGGGATGAAAGCTGAGATCTCACAGGCAGCTGCGGCCATTCGAAAGGGGATGAGTCCCATGGGAATGGGAACTGAGCTCACTCCTGAAATAAGGCACAGTACAAACCAGTGAGAAAACTAATGTCGAGTCGCTTCAATACTTGGACTGTCGGTGGCTTCCTTCTGCTAAACACAGTCTGAAATATCTATGTGTATTGTAATAGCTGCTGTTTGTTGCGCCAGTGCATACTAGCATGGAGCTGTGCCTGCTAGATCTTTGCTAGGATGGTGAAAGCACACGTTTTTCTCTCTTAAACTGGAATCTACCGTAGACTTTTGAAGCTAGAAGTTTAAATTTTCAATCTAAATGATCTCTTATTTCCCCTCTGAAATTCCATTGCATGCTTCGAAATGAAATAAATGGAATTAACGAGTTAGTGTTACACAGAGACTGATTTATTGCAGTCATTTCAGAGCAAAACAATACACAGGAAGCCGTATCAGCTAACGTAATCACTCATATAAAGAACATAACGATTTATCAAATGTGGAAGGATTTGTCTGAACCCCTTTTTGTGCCTGATTCCGCCTTTGATTCCAGTGCAATGACTTGTGTCAGTCTAAAGCAAGTAAGAAATCCTGCTACCATGATCCCAGGGTGTTGTACAGTCATTTTTCACCTACACGCACAGCAACAGCATCCCTGGGGAATCTGTATCTGCCAGGGGACAGGAATTACTGTACAAAACCGGGCTCTTTAGGTCAAGTCATAAAGGATTTTACTCACTGTGGAGTCTGGTTCATCTCTTTTTTTGTTTGTGTCAGCCAGAAGACAGACACTACACACACATGCTTCAAAGCAATGAAGAAATAGTGCAATTACCTGTTTTAATGCAACATGGTTTTCAAGTGAAAAAAAGAACTAATCATCTAAATAAGTACAGAAAAGTTATTTTCCACTGACCTTTTTCTACCACACTATTTTTTTATTTACTTTTCTCCTACGATGATTTCAGTTTACCAGACTTCTCTAGGAAATTAAACTCTGACTCTGTGTAAGTGTAGAAGATCCCAGTATTAGTTTATTTATGCTCAGGTGGCTGTTAAATATGTCATGCTGAATAATAAAGCTGTATTGTTCTTTTGGTATTTGATGCAACATGTCAGATGCACTAGAGCCAAAGATGTGAAAGCCAAACGATTAAGAAACGAAAAACCAGAGACCTGGCTGCACTGGGGTGGTTTGGAAGGAACTGTGTTGTTGCACCAGAAGTGAGAGTACTTTCAGAACTTGTGAGTAAACTAAAAGATCTCTGGAATACTTCCTTGTGTAATCTGTTTTTCCTCTGCAGGTCATTCATCATAATTGTAACACAGTTGTAAGAGATTAAAGTTCGACAAGAATATATGTGTAATGCACAGGCCAGGCACAAACACGCTTCTCTTCGAATTCCAGGAATATTTTGGTTTGCACTGAGATTTCTTAAACTGAAATACTACTTGTGACCACCAAGGAAAAATCCCCAGGGCTGTCCAGTAAGGCACTTTTTTTCCTCAAGTCAACTAATTGCAGAATTAATTTCTAATATTCATCTTACTGAAAGTGCTGAGACTCGAGCACCACTGCACAAAAGGCAGCGTTACTTGCCCATCTCTCTATTCTTGATGGCTTCTGGGTGACTGCTTTTAACTAATCACTCTCATCTGGTTGTTCATTCCATCAATTAATTAAAAAACCCTGCAGCAAGCCCACTGCAATGAGCACAGCTCTGCTGTGGGGCTGGAGGGTTCAGTCAGGAGGCTGAGCCCTAAAGCACGGTGGCTGCTGGGTGAGCCAAAGCCATTTTCACACTGCCACACTAAACACTGGAGGGTCTGCCTGAGCCTGGTGTTACGGCTCTGAAACCACTTGAAGACTCCCTCCAGTGCCCATATACATAAAACCAGAATCAAATACCTTTTCCTGGAAGACAATATTGCTTGGTCATATCTTTTGTATGCTCTTTGCTCAATATATCGCACAGAGAAAATACTGTTCTGCCACAGAAGTGGTCAAAGACAGAGAGGATCGTGAGCAGAAACTGTACCAGTCTTAACCTCACCTTGGCAGGAAACACACAGTGATATTCTGTCCTGAAAGGCACATTTGCAGGTGAAAATGGTTAACAGATACCAGGTGAGAAAGGTGGTGAGCTGTTCATTGGTAAATGTACTCTTCTGCAATCTGTCAGCGCCGTTAGGAAGTATCTATCAGCATCACCTCTGCCATGAACATGAAATTCTTGCATTTAACAGAAAATAACCTGATTTAATCTTCTGGAATGAAACATATTAACTGCATTTTGTTAATTATTATTATTTTCCATGTGTTAAAAGCACAAGCTGGTGATCTCTATGTAAATAAACTGCTACAAGATGAATGTAAACTGGGAAAGAATATACTATTTTTGCATGGTAACAGATTACTTAAAGAACTCTTGATGCCTTACAGAGAATTTGGAAAAGCATTTTATTTAGTGGCAATTCTATTTGTGTGCTTTTTGTATCTTTACCTCTCTCTGGTTTTGTCTGGGGGAATAAAGAATAATAATCAGATCTTCATTTCTTCTTGGAATTACCACTCTTGGTCCTACGCACATTCAATGGTTTCTACACCACCTTCACTCCTGTTAAATGGTGAAGCGGAGGCCGTGCTTTTTGGAGGAGAAATCTGGATGCTTGTAGTCTGGGAGGGAGAAAGTTTTGGATCCCTGGTATTGTTCCAAAATAAAATGTTTTCTGAGGCATCTAGAGCCCCTTTAAGGCCTTCATTTCAGCTTTTTGTTATGTATGTTAGCAAAGTACGAGCAGCAAACAAATGAGGCAACTTCCTAAGAGCTGCCTATTCTATTTTCAACTGAAAGTGAAGGGGTTAAGATATAATATATACACTTGTGTAAAAAGAAGTCTTAACTGTAATTAAAAGATTTTTCAGTTTTGGTATATTAGCATGTACATCAAGAAGTCATCTATGGCAACTTTTGTAAAGAATTAAACTGTCACATTTCTCAAAGCTCACAGGGTTTTCTCGTGGACTGACATACAATAAAAGCTCTTTTACAAAACCTGCTGTTACTCCAGCACTCTGTCCTCTCAATCGGTACGACGTCGTTCAGATCGCGTGGCTAGACTAAAAGTGGTGTTAGAAAACAACAACAAAAAAGGTAAAATAATGACCAAAGCAATACTGGAACCTGAGATTGATTTTTAGCAATCTTCTATGAAAAAAAAAATTATTGCAAAGTTCTCTGAAGATGCAGCAGTCTTTCTGTAATGGTTTCAATTTATTTTAATTCAATAATAATATAACCAAGTGTATATGCTTGTTTAATATGCACTGACAATTGGGAATGCATAGTACTTTTCCAGACTATGTGTCTAAAACAATAAAGTTTAAAAGCATTCAGCCTCTGTTCCAGTTTCTGCGTGCACTTGCACAGAATCATAGAACCACCGAGTGGTTTGCATTGGAAGGGACCTCAAAGATCATCTAGTTCCAATCCTTGCCATGGGCAGCAACACCCTCACCAGCCCAGGGTGCCCAAAGCCCCATCTAACCTGGCTTTGAGCTCTGCCAGGGATCTAGGGGCTTCCACAGCCTCTCTGTGCACCCTGTGCCAGGGCCTCACCACCCTGAGAGTAAAGAATTTCTTCCTAATATCTAACCTAACCCTGCCCTCTGCCAGCTTGAAGCCATCACCCCTTGTCCCATTGCTGCACTCCCTGGTGACCAGCCCTTCTCCCACGTTCCTATAGGATCCCTTGCAGTGTTGGGACACTGTAATGAGGTCACCCTGGAGCCTTCTCTTCTCCAGGCTGAACAAGCCCATCTCTCCCAGCCTGGCTTCACAGCAGACGTGCTCCAGCCCCCTGATCATCTCCGTGGCCTCCTCTGGACTCACTCCAACAGCTCTATGTCTTTCCTGTCCAGGGGACGCCCGAGCTGGACACAGCACGTCAGGGTGTGATGGACACAGCATCAGCCATGGCAAAGGATTACCTCAAGAGTAATGAAGAGAGCAGGAAGAGACTCCTCTGCTCTGGGAACTTGAGCTGAAGCTCCGGTCCGATCAGGGGACGCAGGTGCCTGGTTTCGGCGGTGAGATGCAGCAAAACTTTGGGCGACAAAGTTGATTAGGGGCCTGGAGCATCTCCCCTGTGAGGAAAGGCTGAGTGAGCTGGGTCTGTTCAGCCTGGAGAAAAGAAGACTGAGGGGGGACCTAATTAGTGTTTATAAATATCTTAGACATGGGTTACAGGGGGAATTGGCCAGCCCCTTTTCAGTGTCTGTGGGGACAGGACAAGGGGTGATGGCTGTAAGCTGGGGCACAGGGAGTTCCACACCAACATGGGGAAGAACTTTTCCCCAGTGAGGGTGAGGGAGCCCTGGGACAGGCTGCCCAGGGAGGTGGTGGAGTCTCCTTCTCTGGAGAGATTCAAGTCTCGTCTGGACGCCTATCTATGTAATATGAGATAGGGAGCTGCTCTGGCAGGGGGGTTGGACCCGATGATCCCTTGAGGTCCCTTCCAACCCCTGTGATTCTGTGATCCTGTGATTACAGATCGAGCCTCTCGCTGCGCTTCCCAGCCCAAAACGCGGCCGGGCTCGGCGCAGCCCGGGGCAGGGCGAGCGGCCGAACAGCACCGGCCCGGGCTGCTCCCGGGAACGAGGAGCTGTCGTTTCGCCTCAGGAATCGGCGGCCGGTGCCAGGTCCGAGGGAGCCGCCGCTGCCAGCACCCTCCGGGTGTCTGCGCCC
The DNA here is from genome assembly GCA_022605575.1 of Laterallus jamaicensis coturniculus. Taxonomy (NCBI): domain Eukaryota; kingdom Metazoa; phylum Chordata; class Aves; order Gruiformes; family Rallidae; genus Laterallus; species Laterallus jamaicensis. The sequence continues at coordinate 19,317,452 of JAKCOX010000016.1, read as the reverse complement.
GAGGGCCCGACCTGCGCCCTCCTCGCTCTCGACCAGGCTCACCGTCGCCCCCGGCGTTAATTTACAGCCCCTCACCCCGGGCTGAGGTAACCCGGGCCGGCCCCCGCTCCCCGCGGCTCGGGGCGGAGCGCCCCCTCCTGCCAGGCCCGAGTGCCGCCGCGCATGCCGGCTGGGAGCGGGGGGCGGCCTGCGCTGGCTGAGGGCGGCGGGGTGGGGCTTGCGGGCGGCCCGTGCATTAATGCTGCTTCTCTCCTGCAGCCTCTCCAGGGTCCGAGATGGAGCGGTCCCGCTGGAAGAGCGCTTCGCGGGGCGCAAAGGCGCTGTCGAAGAAGCGCCGCCTGTCCCCGCTGCCGGCCTCTGTCCCAGCCCGCAGCCGGACCGGCGCCTCACAGCTGGGCCGGGGTCGCCTGTTTGGGAGCGCGGGTCCCCGCGGGCCGCAGCCCGGCAGTAAGAGCTCTTCCCTCACCGCCGGGACGGGCCGAGGCGCCGCGGGGGCCGGGAGGTCCCGACGCGCCAGCGGGGAGGCGGCTGGGCCGGGGCCGGGGTCGGTGTGCGGGGCTGTGCCCGCTGCTTGTGTTTCCGTGGCGGTTTGAGCGTGTCGGTCAGGTTAACCCGCCCTCCGGGGTGGTTGTTAGCCGCAGGGGCTGCTAAACCTTGTGTGGCCTTGCGGTCCCCGCGGCCTGGGGCGTTGGGTGCCTCGGCCTCCAGCCGAGCTGGGGCAGTGCGGCCTGTCCCATGCCCCTCACGGCCTGGAGAAGGCAGGCAGCTCTCCTGGGAGCAGGGCTGTTTGTTCAGTGGTAGCTATTAGTAATAAAACAGGGGCTGTCCTCTTGTGAGGTATTCTTCCCACCCCGAACTGGCGTGACAGACCCCTTGCCCACCTTTGAGAGGATGCCCTACGGAGCTGCTCAGAGTTGTTCCTCGAAAGCAACAGCCTGATCGCTGGGTGCAGTGTAGGAGGCGTTGTGTTAGGAATTGGAGACCTTAAGGGGGAAAAAGTGATCAGAGGGAAGGTGTGGGATGCCAGCGAAGGCTGGCAGTCATGGTGTAACTTGCTAAGGTGAATGGGGAAGACCAGCCATGATCCCACGCTGATTGTCCAAGGTACTCTTCTGGGCTGTGTTCTTGTAGGGGTAGAGTAACTCCTGCCCACCTGACTCTGGGCAACCAGCAGCCTTTGAGGGCTGTTTGCTTTTTGTGCTTATGTGTATATGGAAGAAAGCAGGAAAGGGGTGAGTCCTGCTCATAGATTGCCCTGTCCTGAGCTCCCAGTGAGTTCTAGGGCTCTGTGCAGTGCTGGGGGAATGCTGCAGCACGTCAGACCCATGGTGTAGGGAGAGAGTGGGTGCTCTGCTAACTTGCTGGTGTAAAAGTATAGCTCTAGAAAATTTGCCTATTTCTAGCTCCTGGATACCGAAAATAAAACATAAAGCTAAACAACTTACAAAATTGGTTTTAGGATAAGAAAGTACATCTCTGAAATTTGCTGGTTCCTGAATAATTATGTCATTGTGGCCTTTGGGGTTATATACAGTGAGGACCAGCCTATGTTGAAATTCTTATGGTATTCCTAGTAAAATCCATTTAACTGATTTATGCTCAAATTACTTGGAACCTCAGTATAGTAAAGGTCACTCCCCAGGTGAGTTTTTCCTTTCAATCAAGAGGTTTCTAAACCACCTGAAATACTTCTTGAAGTCTGCTATTTTTTGGGGTCTTTTTGATACACTGATTTATAAAAAAAACTTGGGGAAAAAAATAATAAAGCCTGTTCAGTCTTTACAGTGTTTGTGAGGATAGTGTCAGAATTACCAGCATGGAAGAGGGGGGGACAGCTACAAGTGCTCTGATAGAAATAATAATCTAAATTCTAATATTAAAACTACAATCACTGAACTGAGTATGTGTTTCTCCCTAGGCCTGAAGGGCAAGTTCAGTGGGAAAACCCTACCAAAAATTAAAGAAAATCTTGAGGTGTCCGAAGTGAGCCATTCATCCAGCCAAAGGTCTGTTAGAACTCGTTCAGATGCACCATTACTAACGCTGGCTAATCACTGATGCTGTTCTCCCTGCATGAGGTGTCTCTTGGAGATACACAGTCCAAATTGCTGGTAAACTGATGTCTACCAGACTATTTGTTGACACCAGATAAAGCCATCTTGTAGTTTTCCTCTACGGTAGGACAGTGTAGCTCTGTGTATTCAGCTTCACTCTGTTCTTCAGCAGCAATCAAGTGAATGTCAAGGAAGCAACAGACTTGGAAAAAAATGAAGAGGAAATAGAAGAAAGCACTGCAATGCTGAAGGTGAGAATGTCTTTATTGACTAGTAACAGAGGCTAAATCAAAGAAATGTGACATGACAAATACTTTTTCTAAGTAGAATTTCCCATGAGCTGTGTGTGTGCACATGCACATTTTTCAGGCTGAATTTGGCCCTGTGTTTTGGTGACATTTACTTGAATCTTTGGACAGAATAAAAGCTTTTGGGGCTATGGGTAGCATGGGAAAACACCAGTACTAATTATCTGTAACAAGGAAAGGCTGTAGCAGTTGTGTTGTGTAGAAGTTACCTCATTAGAGTGTGATTCCAGAGACTTCTTCGGTTCTAGTTCAGGTACAGACCTTTAGCAAGTCTCTGTTGTGTTCCTCCTCATCTTTGTATGAGCAGAGCAAAGTACTTTGAGGTGACTGAGCAGAGGTGTTACAGGACAGTTAGTACTGCAGTGGTGAGGAGATCATTCACCAGGTGTGTCTGAACTGAAACCCTCTGCAGCAAAGGGCTTGAGTGATACTGGTGTAAAACTAGTTTTCTTTGGAAATGTTACTTCTTATTTAATGAGTCCCCCAATTATTTACATGCCCTGCAAAGGCTTAGTTTCATTGAATGTACTACTTAAACATCACAGTTGTTGGCATTTATAGGAGTAGTTGAGTCTGAAAGAGAGAAGCATGAATTGTACTACAAAGAAAAAAGTAAAGATGGGGAAATTCATTCCTCTGCTGTTGCTTTATGCATGCTATAGTTGATGTCAGTATGCCTTCACTGTGGAAGTCTCATCCAGCAGGGATTGTACTATCAAATTACTGGGTATTTGTTATGAATTTTAGGACTATAAGTTAGATTGCAGTCTTGTTAACGATGCATGAAAACCCTGGTACAAATCTGAATAGCAATTTTAAATAGTGAAATACCAGACAGTAAGTTTCTGAGCATCTCCTAATGTAGAAGATACATTAAATTGCATTTCTTTGTCTACACCCAGTTCTCTCAGGTTGTTTGCATTGGTAATTTAATTTTTAGGAATCCCATATAATGAAGTTGGAAAGTTTGAAAGATGCTGAAATGACTTCAAGTGAGTAGAATGGCAACATATTACCTTAAGTGTATTTTTAGATCTGAATAAAACTAAATGTAGAATTACCTACATTTCCATAAAAGCACTGGTGTGCTGCTCTTGTACTCCTCTGACTGTGTGATGTTAGAAAGTGAAAGGTTTGAGACCGTTTGCTGGACTTCTGCCTCTTACTCTGGCTGTGTTTTGGTTCATGTGAGTGGGTTGTAGGCAACACAACCAGGACAGGAGCTCCCTGAGACAGTCTTGAGCACAGCCAATTGAAAACCACATGGTTTGGGTTGTATCAATGATGGAGCCAGTTGTTGGCATGACTTCAGTTTACTCAAACCTGCACCTTTAAAAGCTAGTGACTAAGTAGTTTGTCCTTCTGAAAACAAACCTGGTTGTGAATTACTGTAGCAGAGGAAAAGTAAAATTCCTCAGGTGTTTCTAGTCTTCTGTTAGCTTATGGTAGTGTAAATTTGGCTTCAGGATGCCCTTTGTTTATTTGTGTCTTTAACTGCATTATGAATCAGTGTAAGGTGCTGATTTGATGGTATTTAGCTCATCACAGGAATGAAACTTAGATAAGGAAATCCTGATGGTTGGTACAAGATGATGCCTTTTGTTTAGTAGCTGCCTCTCATCTCTCTAGGTACAGAAATGACTCTCCCCACAGGTGTTTCAACCTTTCTCTTAGAGTGTTTGGATGCAGATTCAACTGCCAACTATAACACAGGAGCTAATGACAGCCTGAGCAGTTGGTCATCCCCTGAAACATTCAGAGATGATGGTTCAGGTGAGACTTCTGGGGGTTTTTTGAGCTTTATCTGATGTAGAAAATGTGTGTGAGGACTGTCAACGATAGAAAGACTAACGGCCTCTCTTGTCATGACTCCCCGTGTCAGATCTCTGCTGTAAGCCAGCCTGTGGGTAACATGCTCCTGGTGTAGTTTGAATTCCACTGTAAACTTAAAGTAATTTGCTGATGACACAAGGTGTTTATTGAGGGTGACCAGCAAACCTGCTTTAAGTACAATTCCTCCCAAACCTCTCTGCAGCTGTTTGAGCCAAGACAGTGCTTTCACTTTGCTTTAGAGTTCCTGTCTGGCAAATGAATTGCTTTCAGTTTAGTCACATGTTTAATAACTCAAGCTTGTGTTTTCTATTTCCAGAAAGAAGTAATGTTTACTTTGGTCAGTGCAAGAACTCTACTCTCCTGGACTCCAGCAAAGCAGTGACCATAGATAAGATACCACAGATCTCAAATCTTTCATCAATATTAGGTAATTCTTTTCTACAATACTTAAATTTATGCACAAACTAATTTCTCTCTAGTGCAAGGAACCTGTATAAAATACGTAATCTTCATTTCATTTAAGACCTATCTGCACAATGGAGAACAGCTTCCTGTTAGTGATCTGTGTTTGCTTCTAATATTTTGCTTTATAATTGGTCTGTAATTGTCTGGACTAGCATTATTATGTACCATTGAATCACTACTTAGCTTTTTCTTTTAAAGTTTAACCTTTATGTTTTTTAGAACCTGTACAGGAGGATTTTCAAGACCAATACACTAGAAGGTAATCAGCCAGGCAGGCTTTTGATGCACCTGAATGTTCAGGTTTTTCTCTTTTGCGTGATCTTTAAAGGAAAAACCAGTGTGAATAAGCCTCTGATCCTGCAGATGTATGTGTGGAGTGTCAGCTGTGTCCTCACTAACTTTGAAATTGGTGTATTCAGTCAGTTAGGAGTTTGCCTTACAGACTTTTGTTGTGGTCTTACAGCTGTAGGGAGAATCACTGTGGGATTTTATGGAAGGAGAAGGTGCCACTTATCCCTAAATAAGTTGGGTTTATCCAATTGCACTTACTCTGTCAGATTCCCTTCAGTCACAGGCAGCCCCATGTGTGTGCCTGGGTGGTCTGAGCAGAACAGACTACACAGGATACCAGTGGTCAAGCCCTCATTAAGTCTCTGATTCAATTGATAACTCATTAAACCAGTCCTATTGTTATGGATCTCTACACCATTCAATCTGAATTTTCTTCCTAGCCTAATTTTTCCTGTGTTCTCCCTAAATTCAATCCTGGTATGCTCCAGTACTGAGTACTTTACCAAATGTCTTCTGTGGGTCTTAAGCTGAAAGCATCCTCAGAATAAGCTGTATGACTTGATAAATAAATAACTATAAAGTGTGATGACGTAACTCAGTGATGGTATAAAAATATGCTTTATCCCTTTTCCCTCAGTCTGTATTTTCCTGTGACTGTTATACATTTTTTTTTTTAATGTTAAGACTCATTCAGAATAGTTGTTCACTCTTTTCCTCCTCTCCTAGAAAGAGACCATCAAATTGCAATTACAGTTCTTCAGCTTTAAATGTTTCAACAATTCTGGCAGGTAAAATATGACCTAAAGCAGTTCTTCTAGCTGTGAGACAACAGAATATCCTACCCAAAAAATAATGGCAAAACCTTAGAACTGGACTTGTGCTGGGTCATTTGGCCCCCTGGCACACGCTAAGCTAAGTTGTGTCTAGAAGGGAAAGTGTGAATTGAAAATACTCCCTGTAAATAAGACTTGGTTCTAATTAACATGCTAGGAGGAGAACAAAAAAACCCCAAACCCTGATTATTTTCATTTAATCACCTGTGGTGCTCAGTGAAAATTAGCATTTCTTCTTTGACTTATCCAGGAACAGAGCCATTTGTGTCTCAATCCTTACCTGAACTTAGTTCCTATCAGCTTCTCAAATGCTATTAGGAGTCCCTCATGTAACTACAGTTCTGAACTGTGACTGATGCAATTCTGGCTGTGGCCCAGGTACCACATAATTTTCCCCTGCTTAATTTGGACTGTAATAGCAGCAGAAGTTGCCACTGGCAAAGTCTGCTGTGATTATGCAATTCCTCTGCTCCCACAGTACGTGTGTCTGGCAGTAAATAGTCAGGTGAACCTAAGATTAATAAGCAACCTTGTTTCCTGAAGGAAAAGGAGAGCTGTAAAGCAGCCCTGTTGGCTGGGAGAGGGAGACAATGATTATGTTGAAGGGAGGAAGTGTCTTTAGGTGGGTGGCTTTGGAGTGATCCCTCTCTTAAAACCATCCTGTAAGACATGGGTTGGAGAGAAGCTGTGGTCTTTGTCTCAAAGTTAATTAATGTGTTGGAAATTTATCACAGGGAAAAAAGTCTGTAAAATTACTGCTGCAAGAGAGAGAACTCCAGACCTAAAAGCTGGTATGCGCTGTCCTTCACCTTTAGGACCGGAAAGAAAGGTGAAAGAGCTTTAATAATCTTAATCAGCCAGGCTGTAAAAGGAGAGAGATGACTTGCTCCTTCCTTGTAAGGTGGAAGACTCCACCTGGAAGTGCAGCAGTGCCCTTGAAAGGGGTGTCTGCAGGCAGGGCAGAGAGTGAAGGTGTAGCTTGGCTCTGCCTTGGGATAGCAGTAATAGTCACGGGTGTCCTCCTGAGCTCACTGTTTTCCAGACTGACTCTTGTCAGTTGTACCAAATGTAGAGCTCCAGTATGACTGTGACTCTTTGTTAGTGCTTACCAGGGTACAGAGGTTCACTTTGTAACACAAAATTATTTCACCCTTCAGCCTGACAACCCAGCTGCTAAACCCGAAAAGCTGAAGCGTAAGGAGGAAAAAGCTTCTGATGCATTAGAAAAAGTGTTCAGTCCACTTGATAGCTCAGGAGGTGCTTCAGCCAGATCAGTGGGGCTGACAGCAGAAGTGCTGCCATCCAGACAGAAGGATGCTGTGGTGGTGAGTATTCCCATTGTGCCCTGCAGATCAGCAAGGGTGTAAAATTGAAGTGGGAGTTTGCAGTTGTGACAGAAGTTACAATTAAACATGACAAGTGGTAGGAAGTGCTTTATCCCCTAGCTGTGAAGGGGACCTGAAATGTGTGTGTTCTGTAAACAGCTTCTTTGTCTTAATTGTGGAGAGTGTAAGACCAAAAAAAAAAAAAAAGGGAATGACAGGATTCAGTAGTTAAACCTTAAGAACTATTAGTAATTCTGAATGGAGTAGTTATAAATAGCATGGTGCACTGGGGGAGTACAGCAGGACTAATAATAAAGAGCAAAGAACTGGAAACTGATACTGAATTCTTCTCTGTTTTTGTTTAGCAGATGAGCTCCACCATGCTGACTGGGGAGGAAAAGAAAGCCCTAACAAAACTTGGTTCTGCTCAGCCTGCACAGCTAGATGTGAGTGTCTGTCCTGACATTTGTTTTAAGGAGTAAAGACAAACAAATTGTTCTTGTGGCACAGTTCAGTTCTGGCTGCACTTATGTGATAATGGAAGTTGCACAACACACTGCACGTTAAATACAGTCAGTTGGACAGTTAAAAAGCTACAACAGGAACCTGAGGTATATAGTTTGTAGTTTTGCAACATATTCTAATGCAAAACCAGCACCTAGTTGCCTTACTTGCAATACCCTTTGATGAAAACAAACTAGATATTTAAATACCAGCTTGAATTCTTTGTCAGTAAAGATAATATAGTACCACTTCTCTCTGCAGGGATGGAAGTGATGTCTGTCTCTGCTTTCATGCCACAGCTCCCAACCAAATCAGCATATTGTACCTTTTCTTTTTTTAAAGGAAAAGGTAAACTGTTGTAATAGAAAGACTGATTAATCCTGCACCAGATTATGTGGCAGGAAAGCAGACTGGGCTTTCCTAGTGTTGTTGCAAGCATCCTTGGGTTTATGGATAGTAGATTAACAAGTAGAGAACATCAGGGCCTTGTTGGAGGCTGAACACAGGAATCTCTGGAGTCTTGAATCATATTTATAAGCACTAGAACACTTTTTTTTGCACAAGCCAAGAAGTGTTGGCCAATTTGACTTGTCTGTTGTTTAACTGGATGGTTATTGCTGTATTTTTTTGACTTTTGATGGAGCTGTAGCTTAGCTTGTCACCGGTGTGCAAAGCCTCACCTGGGAAAGGCCTGTTCCTGAACTCCACAGGGCCAGATGTGAATTCTGAAGAAATTGTTCCTGCATCTCTGAGCTCAGAAAGAAAAACTACATCTCAAAGTCCAGAAGAAAAGAGTAGTTTACAGGTTCTAATTTCATTACATTTTTAAAAATCCAGTTTTGGCATGTTACAGAGCTGTAGGGGCTGGAAGGGCCCTCCAGAGCTCACAGAGTCCAACCCCCTGCCAAAGCAGGGTCCCTAGGACAGGGCACACAGGTCGGTGTCCAGACGGGGCTGGAATCTCTCCAGGGAAGGAGACTCCACACCCCCTGGGCAGCCTGTCCCAGGGCTCCCTCACCCTCACTGGGAAGAAGTTCTTCCCCAGATTGGTGGGGAACTCCCTGTGCTCCAGCTTGTGGCCACTGCCCCCCTTGTCCTGTCCCCACAGACACTGAGAAGAGGCTGCCCATGTCCCCCTGTGTCCCACACTTGAGTTATTGTTAACATGGAATGTACTGGATATTAAAGCTTTACAGTATTGCCCACAGCTGAAGAAAACACTTCAGCTTTGAAGCTTTCTGTCACCCTTTCCAATAGCATACAAAATGTGCACCAATAGTCTTACCTGTTTTCTAAGCATCCCTTGAAATCTGCATGGCATCTCTAACTCTCCCAGAGGAATGTTTCTCCAGTGGAAAAAGCTGTGTGAATGAAATGTCCTCAACCTTTTCAGCCTCTGTGTGCCAGACAAGAGATCTGCTTCATCGTCAGGACTTCACCCTGCAAGAAGCCTTCCCAGCATCGCCCAGTCCCAGCAAACACAAAACCATTCCGCCTTCCCCAGGGGGTGCCTGAAGGTAATAAATATACCCTTGGATTCTGTGCAGACAGCAGCTGGCTGGGCATGTGTTTATAGGTGGTTTGGCTTTATAAAAGTCTGAATACTTGCAAAAATCCCAAGGAGGAAAAGATGTTGGAAACATCAAGTTTCTAATTTAACAGTGTTCTTGTGCATGAACAATCCACAGTCATGCTTTCTCCTCCAAGACCTTGAGCATAGGAATTAATGCAATCCAGCCATTTCTTAGGCCAGAAGGTGCTGCAGGGTAATTCTGGGAATATCTGCACCTCTGAAGTTACTCCTAAACACAACTTTGAGCTTCACTGCTGCTGTGGAGTCTCCCTAGAACGGAGACTGGTTTGTTTAGTAAATTATCATCCTGTGCCTTATTTCTAGGATGAGTTTGGTTGACTTCAGCCTTCAGCCATTGGTGTGGTTTCTCTTTCTCAGATAAACACAACTCTTTGGCATCCAGTATTTCCCTCCCCCCCTCCTCCCTGCCCTGCAAATAGTTCATATAACAGGGTATGTTTTTCTTTAAAACCGACTTTTTTCTAGAGGTTTCTGTTCTTTTCTCTTGAGACCCTTAAAACAGGGGAAGCTTCTTTCTTCACTTCCTAGATTTTTGTTAAACAAAAAATGAGAACTGAGTACAAAACTCTCTCATTGCTACCGGAGAGGTGAGATCCCCTCCCTTTCTAATCTCTCTTGAAGTTTCTCCGTGTGCCACTGGATGGCATATGTCTTCCTAAGTTTAAAGTAGCTCTTCACAGAAAATGTCAGCAAATCTGCAAGCTTTATTTGTCATTTGTGCTGGTGTAATGTAATACAAAGACACTGCATAAGCGTAATAGCTTTCAAAAATATTGAATATACACAAATGTCCAATGGAGTTGCAGGTTCCTGAGTCCAAATGCTCTCCTCTTTTGTTCTGGACTGAGCATGGGGAGCATCTAGAATACAGAGGAGTGCTTTTAACTCTGTGTATGTGTTAAATGACAATCATCTGGTGCCTCTGGTCAGGCCAAGGAACAAGGATGAGGGGGATGTTAAGTCCTTGTGGTAATACAGAATATAGGTTGTTCTTGGCAGGCAAGTGGCTCTCAGAAATCAGCAAGTGTTCTGATGTCAGGACAGAAGTTTGGTTTCATTACTGCTTTTTTAGAGGAGCCTGGGAATTAGACTGCCTAAAGGTGGTGGAGGTGGGTTTTGAGCTGGATGGCTTCACCTCTGGACAAGGAGTCTTCCAGACCATGCTCCCTTTCACTAGGGATACACACTCAAAACTCTTGTTCTCACTACCAACTGACCTAAAGGATTCAGGTTCCTACAAATGAGAGCACAGGTATCTACTGAGCATCTACACAGCTTGTCAGATCAACAGGTGTTCTCTTACACCTGAGAATGTGCCACTTCAGTGTTTAACTTATCCCTTTCTCCCCAGATAATATTACGAGCACCAAAAACTGGATCTACTGTAAACACAGATGAGATTTCTGGGTTTCAGCAGGAGTGGAGTCAACAGAAGAAGTAACTGTCCTGCTGCTGTGGCAGAGAGGTGAAACAGAACTCCTTACCAGGAGTTAATGGCCCTTTTGGGGGTTTTGTTTTTGCACATACATTATTTGGAGTTTAGTACAATAATTTGGTGTAAGGTTGTAAATCCTTTACTCAGGTATTACTTTATTAAAATTATTTTGTACAAGCAACTAGATCTCATTCTGTGCGTTGTGCTGTGCTGGTAGATCTGTGGTGCAGTGCTCCAGTGTGGTGTACATGGGGTTCCTGAACCAGGGAGACCTGAGGGGACCAGAGAGAGGTGCTGGGAGCCCACAGTGGGACTCCAGTGGGAGGGCACAGCCACCCTGGTGCCAGGCCACAGGCTGCGTGCTGCTTGTACACCAGTATAAGTGGCCTCCACCAGAGGAGGTGAGTAGGTTGAGGAGTATCAGGGAGCTTGAGAGAGACACACAGATGACTGGGATCACACCCTGCCTTCCCTGGATTCCCTGTCCTCTCTGTGCCTGGCTGAACATGGCAATGTAAGGGAAAGGGGACAGTAGTGACAGGGTCCTGCCCAGTGCAGCAGGCACATCTCCTCTGTGACTCCCCCACCTCTCCAGGTGCTGCAGCATAACAGGTACAAGGCTCTGCAGTGAAACCAAACAACAATGAGGATGATGTGCCATCTAGCTTGGAGGTGTCACTGAGGTTAATTCAGCCTATGTCCTGCATCAAAACTGCTTCCATAACGAAGAGATGACAGGTCATTGTCATGGGAGACTCCTTGGAGTCCACTTGGGTGTGCTTCTGATTATCAATACCCTTGTGACAAATCTGAAGCCACTGGTCACTGCACAGGAATCCCAGCCTCTAGGTGGTAGAGGTGAGCTCCTGGATGCAGATTTACTTAATAGCTTTCAGTTTTGCTTAAAAGATCAAGTACAGGATGGTCCAGAGTAAAGGAAGTGTTTATTGTGAGGGTGCTCTAGGAGTTGTAGGAAAAAACCACTTCTATCGCCCCAAGCCTTTTTGTAGTGTCTATACAAGAAACACTGACAGTTTAAACTAACTGGAGAGTACAAGAGAAGAAAGTGCAGTGTGTAGCTGTGGAGTTGGTTGTAGCAGTCTGAATATTCCCAAGTCTTGCTTTTGTTTCCCTTGATGTGAGTAGGACAGAAATACCATGAACCTCAGTCTCTCTTCCCTTCGGTTGCGAAAGCGCTGCTGCTTATTTTCATCTTTTGTCTGACTCTTGGAGAAAGTATAATTAATTACCAGACGAGCGCTCTGCCCCAGGGAAGGAAATTTTATTCATTTTGAGGCTGCAACAATATCCACTCTTGTTCTGCTTGTCTCAAAGGGAAGGCATTTTCCCCTGTTTTGGTTTTAGACTGAAGAATGCCCTCATCAGATCTCGTTCGAAGTGGAAACTGGCTCTTCCATATCAGTGCATGGAGGTTATGGGTCACAGGCACTTCATGGGCAGTACAGAGGAGCTTATTTGTGGAGTGATTCAGGAGAGAAATCTGTGCAGTGTCAATAGGGCTGCTCTGTCACATCCTAGACATGATGAAGTCTTAATGGCTTGAATGGAATCGCTCGCAGTGAGCCAGCCCATGCGACAAGCGCAATAACCTCTTATCGCTGGGAGTTGTGCATGGCAGATGTGTGGTTAGTAAATGTATTGGACATAAATCTGTAAGAGGTTTTTCATTAACACTGTTCAGTTATTTTTGTTATCTGAAGTGTACTTCTAGGAGGTTTTGACTTAAAGTGCTTGGAGACGATGAGGGATGCTTGCTGCTCGCACCCGAGCACCGTAGGGGGTAGGTGTAGGTGTACTGCCTGCTGGGGGGTAAGAACCATGTGTGTGAGTGGTTCTGGTTTAGTACCCAGTTGCTTCATGAGGAAGGGAAAGGTTTGGGGGCTGAATGGGTGAAGTTGAAATGTGTGTTCTCTGTGTGGGTGTGAAGATTATCCTACAGTGATGGGTTTATAGGGAAATGGATGGTTAAACGTGTGTTTATCCTTCTTTTTCTTACTGTTCAGCCTCCACTCCCTCCATGAAGGTCTGTCAATCATGCCCATCAGGATCACCTGCTATTAATTTAGGAGTTTTGGAACAGGTGGATACTTACTTTTAAGGGGATTCTGTCAGCTCTAGTTGTAACATGCTGGTGATTAGCTAAACCTGCAGTGCTGTAGGTTGCAAAACTATTGAAAGCTGAGTTGTGTATCCTGGCCAAAATCCTGTTACTTCATAGTGCTCACTGAGGAGTTTTTATATTTGAGGCTCTATTTCCATGTCCATCGTGAAGCAAAGGAGGCTTTTACATGGTGACAGGGTGTGTCTGTGGCAGGCAGATGTATCCCACCTATGGAAGAAGGGGGAAGAGTTGCAGCTCAACATTAATTCCTCTTTTCCACTGGAGTTACCTTCAACTTCTAGTCGATGAAAACCAACGTTCCTACAGATGGCTGATTGTGAGGAATCATGATGTAGGTGTTACACATGAAATTATGTCTTCTAAAATAATCTACTTAATTCCATCTGACATCATGCCCTGTTTTAATTCCATATTCTAGGGAAAGCAGGTGAGTCAGTTTTGTCACTTCCTAATTAAACCTTCCAGCAGTGTTGTACCTGAACAGGAGATGTTGAAGGAGACTCCTGACTGTCCCAGTGTTTCCCTTAAACACTCACTAATAAAGCATGTTGCAGACAGCTGTGGGTCCTTCGGATTTTCTAAGACCAAACCACGTTTATTTTTCTTCCCTGCCGTGCCTCTGGATTCATCCCTGGGCACGTTCCATGGCCAGGGATGTTGTATTTGCAAGGATGGCTGCCTCTGCATGCAGATACCTGTGTCCCACCTTCCCAAGAAGCGGCAGGGGCTGGGTGTCTGGGCTGGGGGTCAGAGGGGGGCCCTGGCTCTAATGCCCCCTGCGCGGGAAGCCCTGGGAGCGGGGGGAAGGCGGGTTCCAGGCCCGGGTCCTGACCTCTCTTCGCCTTTCTACCGCTTCGGCTGCCCGCGGCGGCGGGGAAACAGCCCCGCGGCGGGGAAACAGCCCCGCGCCGCGCTCTCCCCGCCCGGCTCCCCGGGGAAACACCGTGCCGGGCCGGGCGCCGCGGGGAACAGGCGCGTCCCGCCCCCCGCCCCGCCGGGAACGGCCTGGCCGGAGCGGACCGGGCCGGCGCTCCCCGGCCCAACGTCCCGGGGCCGCTCGGCGCTTCCCCCGGGGGGGGGGGGGCTCCGTCCGCGCCGCCCCCGCTCGGCTCCCCACGTGGGGCCGCCGCTGCAGCCAACCGCGGCCCCGCACGGCGCCCCGCCCCGCCCCTCCCGGCCGCCCTCCCCTCTGGCAGCGCGGGTGACTCACGCCTGTCATATGACTGTGACACCGAATGGAGCCGGGCGGGCGGAACTAGCCGCGGCGAGGGGACGGTGCTGCGCGGAGCCCGGCGCCTCGGCGGCGGGGGGCAGCGGCGGGGGGTAGCGGCGGCGCCCCAAGATGCCGCCCACCCTGTTCCAGAAGCTCTTCAACAAGAAGCACGGGCTGATCTCTCCGGCCAGGGACGCCAGGGACGACTGTGTCTTCAGGTAAGCGGGACGGGGCCGCCCTCCTTCTCCTCCTCCCCTCGCCCGAACTCGTGCGCCCAGCTGCCCTGCGCCTTGCCCCGCGGGAGGGCGGGCTGCGGCCCCTTCCCCCTAGGCCCCCGTCCCCCTAGGCCCCCGTCCCGCTCGGCGGCCGCCCGCGCTACGGCGGGGCCACTCGCCGCGGCTCCCCGGCTCTCCTCAGCCGCGCTCGTAGCGCTGGTCCCAGGCTCCGTGCCCCCGCCCTGCTGCGGGGCCGCCGAGATGCCCCGGCCCGGGCCCCTCAGGCAGGCGCTGGGCGGGAGCCCCCCGCGGCCGCCACGTCGGGGCTGCCTCCCCTCACGGCTGCCTGCGCCGCCTGGGGCCGCGTCTCCTCAGAGCTGGGTCGTGTCTTCTCCTCCTCCCTTCCCCGGGCTGCCTCCCCTCAGGGCGGCCCCTCACACCGCGGCCCCCCCCTCCCCGGCCAGGCAGCTCGCAGCCGAGCGGGGCTCAGCCCCAGGTCGGCCCGTCGCCTCCTTCCCTTACGTTTCTCCCGGTCGCGCTCAGCGGTGGCCTCCCCCGGGGCGGGTGTGGGGGCCCCGGCCCCCCGCGGCTCCCTCTGGGGATGCTGCAGGTCGGGGTGTGAGGGGGGTAGAGGAGGGCAAGGCGCCGTTCCGCCTGAGGCGGGCAGGAGGGTTGTTATCCCCGGGCAGCGACCTCGGAAACGTGGAGGAAGGTGGGGGGTGGGGAGGAGAAAAACACGAGAAAAAGGCGAAGTTTTGGGCGCTGCCGGGAGAGGTGCGCGTAGGGCTCCTCATGATATCTGCCCTGCTTCCCCCGCAACGAGACCGGATCCGCGGGGAGGCAGGAAAGGCAGCGGGGCGGGGGGCTGCCGCCTCACCGAGCCCCTCGGTTTGTGGGACGGGCACCGCTCGCTGCTTCTGCACCGGGGCCTAGAAACCACCCAGGGCCTCCCGGGGGGTTGGTTGGCTTGGGAGCAGGTAGGTTTTGTGGCTGTACAACAGGCGTTGCTCCACGGGCAGATAATGATTACGGTGGGGAGGCGATGCGGCCCCGGTCCTGGCTGGCGGCGTGAGGAGGTAACCTGCAAAATCAATTTAAAGCTCTCCGAGCCTGTGCCTGGGATGCAGACGCAGCGTGCTTCCTTAGCCAGGGCAGCGCACTTGTTGAAGCCCTTCTAACAGTGCGGTAAAACTCTCCTCCCACCCGCTGCCTCGGAATTTATTGCTTACAAATGATGGGCCCTTGCGTGGCTCTGCCAGGGCGCATCTCTGGCTCCTGGGTTTCACTGTACAGGGGGGATGTTCCTTCCCACTGCAGTGATGCAGTTTACCCGTCTCGGTGTTGAACAGGGTACCCGGAGCAGTTGAAGCATCACAGCTTCACAGAATAGTGACGGGTCTTTTTGTGTCCGTACTGAGTTGGGACACACTCCTGGCTGCTACCTGAAGTCTGGTGCTTCAGCTGCTCGAGTGTATCTCGTGGAGATGCTGAGTGCAGCCGCTCGCATGCCTTGGCGAAGGTGGTTCCTCTCTGTAATGATCGTTTATGAGAGACAAAGCATTTTAACCATGTCCGTGTCATTTTCAAAGTTGGCTTAATGCTGGGCTCAGGCCTCGTGGTGGGGAAGGGGTGTTGGGGCTGTTCTGTATTGTTGTGTTGCCTTCCCCCCCCCCCCCCCCCCCCCCAGCCCTTAAGACATCTGTTAGTGATGGATTTGTATAGCAGGCTGATGGTTAATTCAGCAGCTGCGGTGCAGACCCTGGGGCAGAAACTTGAGGATCAAGCCTGTGTTGAGAGGAGTGAGAGGGAGTACTGGCAGGGTCTCCTCTCTTCACCTGCATCACTCTGTGCCAAGCTGGATGCAGAACTTGAAACATCAGGCTGTCTACCCTTACCCTCCTCCGTTTGTGTAGTGCTGTTTTGCTTTGTGATGTGAACTGTCAGCTGGTAAGGAGTGAATTTGCAGCCTTTTGGGGTTTTTTTTTTTCTCTGGCAGGCCCACAGATGTCAGGAGGAGGCTGACAGCTCTTCCGACTGAGGCTTTGGGGGATGGGAGACCTGGCTCTTGCTTAGGCAACATGCCTAGAGGGCATCTGTATTAGTCTTCAAAAAATAACACGTGGCTCTCCTAATGGCTACTCTCATTTTCCAACTGGGGATAAGCCCTTAGTTAATCCTCACTATGTATGGTCAGTTACCAGTGAAACTTTTGGATAATACACACAATAAAGATGTTTGTTTATTACAGTTGGGTCTTCAGAGAACTGGAAACAAGCACTCAGCCTTTTTAGGCTGTTCCTGGCTCCAGTAAACCTGAAGGCAACAGCCTCATCAGTTCCAGTGGGGCAGGGTTATGTTTATGGATTGATGTATGATTATCTGTTTGTGTTCTAAAGAACAGAACACTTCCCAAGTAGTCTCAGCCCTGTTATTTCTGACTGTCTTAGCTTTGAAAGCTTGGTCCTCTTACTGAGGAGGCTGTGTAGAGCAGCCATAAAAAAATACATAAATTATTTTAATAGATTCTGTGAATAACTTGTATTTATTGAGAAAAGCCTAGTTATTCTGTCAGTGACATCAGTATGGCAGAACATTTAAGGATGATTTTGATACTTGTTTTTTTTTTCTGACCCTGAATATATTTTGCATTTCCATCAGGCTTATTGCTAAAATTTACCACAGCATCAATTCTACTTAACCTGAGCTTACAATGTGTCAAAAAGAAAATTAATACTTCTCAGGGGAGATGTATTTTATTTAGTTGTTTGTTCTGTTGTGGTATTTTTTTTTTTTCCTGCCCAGAATCTCTTTCTGTGCTGTGAGTGTGTGAAATTTTGAGTCTGGGTCTTGCCAAACTGTAAAAACCTTCAGAACTAGGTGCTGGACAGGTTAATTGTTCTAATGATGTAAAGTACCAGTTTGTCATATATATTATATATAATATATATGGTGTGCTCTCTCTCTATATATATAGTTAATACATGTTATATATATGTTATATATAAAGGAACTGTTTGTATATCTATAGAATATTTGTATATATGAAGAAACTACTTATCTATATATAAAATAAATATATATAGAATATATATATTAGCAGTTTCTTTTACAGAAGAAGCCTTAGAAGTCACAGTAGATCCCCCTACATCTTAGTATTGTTGCTCTTCAGTTGCAGTTGGCAGGCTTGGCCCTTAGACAGAGATCTCTCAGTACAACTCAACATTCACATGGTGAAGAAGAATATTCAAACCTTCAGTGGTACAATCTGTTTACAAGAAACACAGGAACACCTGCAAGTCTTCCAGAGAGGAGACAAATCTAAGTTCCAAGGTGTAGAGTAGGCTCCTGCTGCAAATGCTACTCACGTGAGTGGATTTTCCCTGCGGGTAACTTTTACTATAAATAGGAGCTCTTGGCCGTATTGTAGCATCTGGCACTGGCTGTTGCTGGTGACAGGAGAGCTCAGCCCAGGCTTGGGCTCTTACGGTCAGTAGGAAGATGAGGTTTTGGGGGTGTTGTTACGAAAGGAATACTTTGGTTGTGAAGTACATAAAGCTGTTAACATGAGTGTTGTGCGACTCGTGTCTAAAATGTGTATATACACCTTTAAATAGCTACTTAATTAACCCTCTTCCACAATTCTCTGAGCAGTTTCCCCAGTAAAATGGAACCAATCATAGAAAAACTTGGTTAAACTAAGAAGCACCCAGGCATTGCTGCTAAATATTACAGGGGCATGCAAAGTACACCACTGCACCTTTACCTTATGGACTACCACAGATCCTGATTGCAGCTACTCTTTCTGGCTTTGCAGGGGTCTGCTCCAGGGCTTTGGGGAAGAGAGAGCTGCTTTCTGTCTTTGTTGTTGAGCTATGTGGGCAGCCTTGCCAAGGGTAAATACAGCTGTAAGGACTTCAGCAGTGTTTTTGCAGGAGAGTGTGTCTGTTGAGGTAATAACTGGGCTTGGAGCACGGTTCACCTATTGTGGGGGGAGAGGGATGATCCTGTGATACTGAACGATGGGACTGGAACATTTGGGGGCTGTATGGAGGAGGGAAACATCGTGGGTTTTTTCCATCTCATGTACAAAGTTCAAATACTTGTGCCCTTGTATCTCTAGACATCCTTCCCACCTAGCTGGGGGATAGAGGCATCATTAAGAGTTCTTCTTACGCTACTGCTCAATAAAAGTTTCAGTGTCTCTTTTTTTTTGGTTGTTGTTTTAATCTGGGGAGCTCTAAAGAACCATCTCCCCCCGAGGGGCATTCCACTAATGTTTGCAAACTGTTTTGCTCTAGTTAAAGCACTTGTTGTAGAGGTACAGCTGTGTGATAATTGTTAAAGCTTGAAAGAACCCCTTCACGGGTTGAGTCTTACAACAGTATCTTTGGGCACATTCTTCCTTCAGGGGTTTGCTTTGGTTATCTGGGTGCTTTTGAGGCACAGGGATAGCTAACTTTAAAGTTCTTTATTTATGGAGAAGGGCATTTTTGGTCACCCTGGAAATGTGCTTTCTGTAACGTGTGCTGCTGCCTGCCTCTCTGTTGGGAGCACAGCTTGCCAGGTTCCTGAGATACACCTGGCCTAAGGCTGGCTGCAAAGAAGTATTTCCTGAAATCTGCCTAGGCAGGTATCCCCCTTTGTGCTCTCTGTGTGACTTTAAATGGTATCCTGAGATTTGGTTCCTTTCACATAACTTTTGGCAGCAGGATTCATCAAGGGAATTGCAATAAACCTCCAGTCAGAATTGGGTAGCATGATGCAAAGATGCTTTGTGAGCCAGTCCCTCTGCACACCTGCTGTTCTTGTGCAGTACAAATGTGATCTGCTTTCTTACCACGCATAATTGCTTCTTGAACCAGGAGCTAATCTCTTGAAATAAACTGAGAAATGACTCTGAGACATCTAATGACATGTAGCTGGGGACTTCTTACTGTAAGGTGAAGGAGGAACATGAAAGTTGACTTTACATTGCTTTTTTCCAGTCAAAATTGTACCCACAAAACTTCTTGGTAAGTTTTCACACTATTTTTGAAGGTGACTAGTGCTGGTGACGTAGATGATGAGGTGATGTTCCAGGGGCTGCTTTGTGTTTGCTCCTCCTGTGCTCAGACCACACAGATTGCCACGCTGCCTTCTGTTTTTAAGGTGAGATGCCGAAGGAGTTCAGAGCCAGCGGTGCCTGGACACTGGAGTGTCATCAAACAGCCGAACCGCCAAACCCTCTGCCAAAATCCTTACGGAGTTACCCTGTGTGCTGTGGAAGGTTATCCCACCCAGTCAAAGGCTCTTCTGTCAGCAGCAGTTAACTGTGTGTACAGCCTGCCTGAGCGTGGGGAAGCAGACCTCTTCTTACTTGGCTTGTGAGCAATGCAGCTGGCAAATTCGTTATCCCAACAGCGCCGCACGAGGCTTTGTAAAGGTGTTCCTCAATGATAGTGTTGGTGCTTGGAGCCAGGCTCACCAAAACCTGCTACTAATGACACAGTGTGTTCTGGTAGTTGTTCATGGGTGGTGTTCTGCACGTCTTTCCCCAGTAGTTGTAAAACTCCTGGGATTTCACCACCTCGTTCTCTATCTTCACAAAGAGGTTTAGCTGGACATCATTTTACAAGGGCTCCAGCTTTTCATCGTTTCCAGTTATCTGGTTAATTGAAAAAGCTTTTGTCCCATAATTAAAAAAAAAAAATTCAAACCCTTAAACATCACAAATGTTCTTGTGTTTTTTAAGTTTGTTTCTGCCCTTTTAACGTCCCTTCAGTTCTGGTTTTTTATTAAAAAAATCCATCTCTTCTGTATCTCTGGAAGAGTTTTTGGCTTTTTGGTTGTATTCATTAGCTTGAGTGTAGCAAGCTTTAATAAATATTTCACTTTGATTTATGCACAGTTTTCTCTATTGCTGTGATGACTTTGGCCTGTGCTTTGAAATACATTGCTGTTTCCTAAAGTGCTGCTTTTTGCCAAATTCTGTTTTGTGTTTCCTGTCATCTGAGCTTTTATGTACCTTCTAGTGCTTTAAGCCAACTTTCATCTTGGAAGCAGAGGCATACAAATTAATAGGTTCCAGTAAGCACCTCTGGAGCACAGAGAGAGTTTGGACAATTTCTGCTGAAGGGGCTGATCTCCAAGCCCTCCTTGATACCACTCTGTAGGTCTCCCAAGTGCTTCTCCAGGTGAGCGTGTGTTGCTGCTTAGAGGATCCAGCATGTCCTTGAAAATTGCATGCTGGCTTTGACTAAAGCAGTGCTGCAACCTGTGACTCTGCAGTGCTGGAAGGAGCTGCACATCAGAGGTTTGGCCATCCAGACAGTGATGGTTACTATGGTCAGATCCAAAGGAATTAACTTGGATCAGTACCCCTGTCATGCTTGGTGCACATGAGTGCAGCGAATGACCAAGTACTATGAAAATTGTTGGGGTGCTTGTGCCCACCTGACAGTTTTCCTTGGCCACCTGACAGTTTTCCTTGGAAAATTCTCCTCTGCCCTGGTGGGAGCACACCCTGCCTGACGCTCAGGTTAGGGCTTTGCTTCAGGTTCTTCCCTGTGGAACAGGGAACACAGAGTGGAGCAGAAAAACCCTCTGCTTGTTTTTTCATCTATTATTTTCCCGAAGGACTAAAGGTAAAAAAGAGCTAACACCCAGGTTAAGAGTCACCCTTACTGCCTTTCATGCTGGCATGTCCCACGGTGGCGGGGATCTTGTGCTGAGTTGAGAAGCTGACATCACGAGGTCCCGCTGCTCGTAGTGGACATCACGAGGTTGGTGCCGTCTGCGTGTGTTCGGCTTCCTCCCAGCCCACAGCATCGCTTCCTCCCCCTGGGATGGCACAGCTTGTCTGAGGATGGCCTGTGGTCTCTTGCCTCGTGAAGCTGCTCTTGGAGCAGTTGCATTCTTGGTTCCCCTTACAGCCTTTCAACTCCTTCCTCTAACTTAGAGATCTTTTTGGGGAGCAGCTGTAGTGAGTGAATCACGTGCCTTTTTACCACTGGGATCTCTGCTGGTTAGGCCTTTGGGCTGTGGTACTGGTTTGGATCTTACCAGCTGGTCAGGTGAATCTGATTTTACTCTGAGTTTTTCCTGGTTTTCCAACAGTACATGCCAGACAAGTGAGTGTGGCAGTTTTCCCTGTGGAAAGCATGGATGTCTGCTGTCCTCTTCCCTGTGGGTTTGGCCCAACGGAGCTGAGACAGATCCTGCTCTTCTGCTTGTTCTGTGGAGACGTGGTGAGCTGGCCTGTCATCTCCACAGTGGGAGAAAGAGGACTGAGACTTCTTGCCATGGTTTCTCTGTGTCTGAAAATGTGTCCATAGGTGTCCTAGAGTAAAAATGCTTCTTTACACTTTGGTTATGCTGGCAAGTGTTGTAAGAAGGTGTTTGTGGAAGCTTAAGGGTATTGTTTTTTCCCCTCCTTCTGATGGAGCCGTAGATGTGCCAAGAAAAAGAGCACAGGGTGTATGTGCAGGTTGGTCTCCTCTGAGGTCTCCCTTCTTTTCTGAAACAATTCCACCATTGGTGTTTTGTGACTGAAGGTGTGTTTACACATCTCACGTTGTAAACCTCATTCTCCTGGGATGTTCAGCTCCTCTGGTTGACTGATGGACTGTCCTTGAAGTGTTCTCAGAGCTTTATCCTTTGTGTGTCTGAGTTACTCTATGAGTTACTGTATGCTCATGGTGACAGCTTGGATGGATTCAGGCTTCTGTTCTGGAATAAACTGGTCCAGTGTGACTTGGAGCCTGGAACTTGTGTTGTAATTTTGGCCAAACGCTGGAGGTGACCACTTTAGAAGCGTGTTTTATGAGTGGAAAGTAACGCACATGGTGGTTTCATGCTCAGAGGCCACATTCCCTCCTGTTGCTACATCTGGAGGAGAATGTCTGCGCGATCACATGTTGGTGAGTAACGTCAGGAAAAATGCAGAGCTCAGTTGCACCAGCGAATCCACAGTGTGATTGTGCTGGGCTTCCAAACTCAGCTGGGAGCAAAATTTGTCTCCAAGGACAAATTGGAGTTTGTGGTATAGATAGAGAACTTTATTCTATAAAATATCTGCTGGAGGGTAGAGAAGTTATGCCCATTAAAAACAGGAAGTAATTTTAGTCATCTGTAAATAACTTGCTAATGTGCCAGCTACTCCACCTCCCTCTGAGTAGTAACAGAATTCATGTATGGGAAATACTCCTCTAGAAAACCTCATTTGCACAAAATACACACGTGCTGCTTCTGTGCTTAAGGAATGTGACCGTAACAGTCACAGCCGAAAGGGGCATTTCTCTCTGCAGGATTAATCACTTCTTTCTAAAAATACATGCCCAAATGTGCTCTGCTCCACAGAAGTGTGAGCGGTAATTATGCAGCCTTTGTATCAGAAAGGATTTATTTATTTTTACAACAATGTGTTGCGCTGTGGCTTGGTGCTCAACCCAAGCTTTTAATTAAGGTAATTCTGCACCTTTGCGTAAGAAGTAGGACCTTTTTCTGCTCTGCAACCGATAGCTTCTGCAGATAGTATTATTCAGAGTACAATACACCACGGAGAAGCTTGTTCAAACATGTGAATTGCAGCACAAAATACTACATGGACAGCACCCAGAATATTGATGGTGTGTGTATAGCATGCAACCAGGAGTACTGAGTGTTTCCTAGCCCTCACCAAGTGATTTAACTTCTGGACTTCAGTGGTTTGACTGCATGTAAAAGGCAAGACTGTTTAAAACTTAAGCTGATGCTTTTGTGGTGATAATGGGGGTGTCCTCTGGCTTTTGTGTCTTTTACCTATCTTTGAAACTATGGCCTTGCAGGAGCCCCCAGTTTTGTCCTTGTGAGGACACTCTGTGGTGATGCCAGTGTCACTTGGTAAGAGGAAGCTCAGCTGTAGACATCCTGTGTTGACTTCAGCCCAGTGATTCTTCAGGTTTGGTTGTAGCCTTCTCTGAAGGCAGTGCTCTTGAAGCATGGTGATGATCACATGCCACTGATCATGCTCTGTTCCTCCAGGATGCTTCCATAGCATCGCCAACAGTGATTTTGGCCTAAAATAAGTAAAATACATCACAGAAACAATCTATTTCCATTAATACAGGTCCTGCTTGTGACCTGTGTGTTCGTGGCATTTGACACTCTTCCAGATCTGCACGTGCCTCTCTAGCAGCATCTTCAAATGTCTTTCCTTTGCTCCAGCTAAAACGTCAACAAAACATAAAGCTCGTAATAGCACCAGAAACCCTCCACCATTGCAGTTCATGTGAGATATAACTGGAAAGAAACAGGAGCCAAATTACTGTTCTCTGCCATCTGTTTTAGTTGATAAATGAAGAAACTTTGAGCTCAGTTCAACCCTGACTTTAGGTCCTGGCACTGTGCCTGCTGAAGCCAGAGCAGTATCTTCATCCCAGTTCCTGTGTCGTTTTCCACTTGAGGAGAGAAGAAGGTCTGTTGGCTGGCTGAGCGTTGCCTGCTGATGTGCTGGCTTTGCTATATGCTTTCTCTGTTTGTGTTTTTGCCCTCAGCACCTATGGAGATGGTGGCTCACGCAGCGCTGGTCTCATGCTCCCCTCTTAGTAATTTCTGAACCTTTTGATTGACTTCAGTTGTGTGTGGTGGAGACTGAGGGCAGAAGTCTGAGTGAGCTGAGTTTCTGTAACTTCAGTGCAAAATCCTGCACGTGCTGTTGGGTGCCTCCTGCCCTTTAGTAGCCGTGAAGCTCTTGGCTACACCTCCTTGTGTCGCTCTTTCCCGTGGGCACATCAGAAGAGACGTGGGGACAGCCAGAGCACAGCCATACTGGAAGAAGACAGTAGATGTGTGGTTTCATAGGCTGCTCAGGGAACAGCTAAAGTGTGACCACAAGAAAGGCCAGTCCCGCACCGCTGTGAATACCAGCATATCAAAATCTCTGCTGAATTACTCTCTTCTCTAGCTAGTACTAAAGTAAACACTGCTACAGACTCCTGTTTCTCTTGCCTCACGTGTGTTCGTTGCTCAGCTTTATGCCTAGGGAAAATCAGCCCTCCAAAGAGTGTGGACTCTGCACTTCGTTGGTCACGTTTGGGGGCCACCGTGAAGAGAGGGTAAGTCAGAAGGAAGCATTGGTGAGCAGTTAGCTGAGGAACAAGCTATCAGACAGGAATGAGAGTCTTGTTGGGATTTCTGCCTTCCCCAGCTCCAAGAGGGAACTAGAAGATGCTCTTGCAGAGATGGCTGAATGGTTTGTTTACTCCTTTTCATGCATGATGCCAAAAATTGGTAGGAAAACAGCGTTGGTTCAGGTGTTAATGAGAAGTAGGTGCAGGTGATGAGCTGCCTGTGGTTGTGTGTGAGAAGAGGCTGCAAAACACAGGGGGAGCGTGCTCCCCTTCTCAGAAACTTGTTCTGGTTGACTGATGTTATCTGAACATCTGAGAACCTGGTAAGGAAGAAGCCTGCCAGAATTTTCTTGTTCCTACAGGAAAACATAACAGTATTACCCCTAAGCTGAGTGAAAGGAATTCCGCAAAGGTTAGGATAGTGAATGGGAGCTTAGTGCTAACCATGCTTCTATTTGAAGGCAGCCCAAACTCTGACATACAGCTTAAAAAGTCAGACAAAAAAAGGTGGTTGTGCTTTTTTTTCAGTGCTTAAGCGTATTTCAGCTGCTGTGAGTTACTGGAAATTACTCTACTTACTTAGTAGAAAAGGAAATTGTTCTACTGACAGCATGGAGAGCCAAGAAGCTGTGAAAATGAACATGTTGGTTTCTTAGCTACGTGTATTTTCTAGTCATACAAGAGATGCTAATCGTGAACTCGTGACCTATTTTTTTCCAAAACAGACATAATTAAAAACTATGAAATAAAAAAAAAAGCAACTTAAAATAAGTTCTCATGAAACTGTAACAGAATTAGATCTTTATAGAAACAGAAATATTACCAAACGTTTTTTACTAAAGACTGATTTACTTGCTTTAAATTTTAGTGTTTTTTCCTGCTCTTTTATGTGTTGTTATCTTCAGTTTAATTATTCTGGTTGGTCTGGAAGCATACCTTTTAAAATCTGTCATCAGATTTACTTTTGCAATTCAGAATGCTCACAAAGCTGCTAACCAGCTTCTGTTTGTGTGTTGTGTTAGACTTTCTTATGTTGGGGTCAGGCAGTAAGATGCTGGGTGTTAGATTTATTTTTGTTTAATGGGCTTTTATTTTTCTTCCCACCTGGACTTGGTATGCATTCGTTTAAAGGCTGGTATTTTTTATTAGTATCCAGCAGGACAAATAGCTAAATTACACTCAGGAGTTTACATTAGTCCAGATGGACACTAGAGAAGAAAAACATGCAAGATTAAGTTTTCTAGTGGTGGTTATTCTTTGTGGATAGAGAAAAGAGGAAAACAAAACGATCACCATACTTCTAAGACTTTTGGTTTAGGATTTAGAGGGGTAATAGGTGCTGTATAGGTGTAAGTAAGATACAAGCAACAGAAGAGCTGAAGCAACTTTTGAAAACCATGATCTTTACTGTCTTTCCCTTTTTTGTTGCCCACAAACAGAGCTTGTTCCCTGCCATCACGGGGCTGGGAGACCACTGTTCCTGTGTCTTAATAGAGAGATGGGGCTGGAGCTGGTAGGTGGTCTGTCTCCACCTTCTGCATAGCAGCAGTGAAGCAGAGGGGTGCAGTGGGCTTATATTTGGAAGGTATAACATGAACAACGACAGCTGCAAAGTACAAAAATTAAGTCAGGCTGGAAAGGCTGGTTATGAAGTGAGTGTTAGGAGTGTAAATTGGTAGCACGGTAAGAATTGCTCTGTGTTCAGGAAGATCCATGTGCAAGTGTAGGTGGAAGCAGTGGATGGTGCTGCTGTGATTTAATGTATGCATTTTATGAGATTCTTTCTGCTTGGTGTTCCCTGAGCCTCCTGGTGCCCTCCCTCTTCATCACTGTCCCTGTTGTCTGGTGCTCTGCTTTGGAAATGAGTATTTACACTTAAGCACGCACAGAGAGACAGGAAGAAAAGACTTAAAGCGCAGCTTACTTTCCCTTCCATCTCTCTCTTCTCCTCTTAGTTTTGTCCTGAGACCTGCAGCGTTCCTGCTCCTTCCTGAAAGTTTCCCCTGGGTGCTGTACCGTCCCGTCCTCCTCCTGCCACAAGCAGTAGGGTGCATCCTGTTTGGGGTTACTGCTGTGTCACTTGAAATGACATGTGCTAGCATGAGAAGGGGAAAGGGAAACAAAGGGCCAAGTGAGTGATTAATGTGCCAACAGCTTCTTTTAGGAAAAAAAAAAACCCAGCAAAACAACCCAGTCCAAAATGTCCTGGTGGCATTGACAGCTATTGCTGTCCAGCACGTGAGCCCTTCTTTCCTGTTGATGCTGCAGAATAAATAGCTTCATGTGGTGCTGTTACGGATTCCCAGCAGGATGCCCACAGTGCCAGGCTGCTTTGGGTTCCTGTGTCTTACAGATGCTCCTGTGGACAGGCTGAATAGGGCGAAAAAAGAGGCAAGAAAATACTTTTGAATGAGAAAAAAGCTGAGTCTGACACTTGAGAGGAGGAAGTAATAAACTTGGGGGGCGTTCATGTTAGACAGCAGTACGTGAGCTACAGAAGATGCAAGAGCTGGTGCTGAGCTGATGGGAGTTAGATGGGAGACGGCTTGTTCTGCTGCAAGCCCAATGCAGTCCCTCTAGGAAACAGGCAGGTGTTGCCCCAGCCACATCTCTTGGCAGGCTGTGTCGGCTGGGAGTGCCTGGAACTGCATTCTCATCAAATTCGTTACCACCAGCAAAAAGGGGTTTATTGAACATACACCAAGTCTATCTACATATCTATCTATCTCTTGATTAAGTACAGCCTCTTGCAGTGGAACAATGTAGGTTTTATCAAGCGTTTCTGTTGATTCTGTGAGCTGCGAGGCAGAGCTGGAGCGTGTGTTCCAGCTCAATCCTGCGATAAGGAAGGTGTGTGTTTGGAGGGAGTTTCAGTGTTGATATCCAGGGAGGGCATGCCGAAGTGAACCTGCAATTTCTTTATCACAGACTAAGACTTTTAACAGGAAGAAAAGCTGTGTGAGCACACAGGGCTTGTTTTCAACAGATGCTCAGAGACTCTGGAGTTTCCACCACGACTTGACCGGTTCAGCTGTTCTGAAAACCTCTGTAGATGAAAAACTGTGTTTAAAAAGCTCATTTTGTTTAATCATTTCAGGGCAGTGGCCAGTCCTATGCTCTGTATCCCATTCCTTCTGTTCCTAGAAACCCAAGGCTGTGTGAGCATGTAG
The DNA here is from genome assembly GCA_022605575.1 of Laterallus jamaicensis coturniculus. Taxonomy (NCBI): domain Eukaryota; kingdom Metazoa; phylum Chordata; class Aves; order Gruiformes; family Rallidae; genus Laterallus; species Laterallus jamaicensis. Next base: position 19,289,981 of record JAKCOX010000016.1, on the reverse strand, counting down.
TGAGACTTAAAAAACCAAAGGGGACAGATGAACTGAGAGAGTACTAGCAAGCAAAGCATGCTATTGCAAACCCAGTAGAGCACTGTGTTAGGCTTGGTTTAAAGGCTAAACAGCTCCTTTAAAATCAGAGGGACTGCAAGCTGGCTGGCAGCTAAAAGCATATTTAAGTGCTCTTCTGCTTTGGGTAACCAAAGCATTCAGGACCTCACAGATGTAGTGCATTTGCTTGTTAGGTGCCAGGATGTGCTGTCATTCTGTGTCATTCTGGCAGGGCTGGGGGTTTTTTTTTTTCAGATATTGAATGAATTTGTATGGACATGTAGCTTGTTTGTTCAAGCATCTGATTTTTATTTGTCCTCATGTCCTTATGAGTTACATAAAAGTGAAGTCAAGCAGTGCCTTTAGTGTCTGCTCTATATAGATCTACCTGAAATAGTTTCAGGTCACCTTTACATGCTTAATTTGGAAAACAGTTGAGCAGCATGACTCTTGCCTTGGAGAATTGAGCAGTCTGGGCTCCTCAAAGTAGTCTTGGGGCTCTTGCAATATCTACGCAAATAAAGATCTCATCCCTTCTGCAAATTAAGTAGGGGCCTGTTCAACTTGTAAAGCCAGTAAGGGAGGGATGTACAGTCCATGTGTTGGAGCTAAGGTAGAAAAGTCTTCACTCCTGAAAAGCAGCTGTAGGACAGAGCCAGTCCACCTAGGTACTCATCAATGTTATCTGGCAGATCTGTGGAAGTGTAGCTAACTGCTGCTGGTTTGGAGCCTGAGAGTAGTCTTGAAGCACAGTGAACTTCCTGGTTAGTAGTTCTGAGGGTTAACTATGGGGGGTTAGCTCAAGGCACCCAGGCGCAGAGCTGTCCCGGAAGCGAGTAACCACTCTGCGTGCAGAAGGGCTGCAGGGTTGAGCCAAGCATCACACCAGACTTGTGAAGGTGGCGGAGGATGCTCAGACCACAAGTGAGGAGCACGGCAGTGTCAGATAGCTGTTGATTCACGGGGAGTATCTATCATTAGCGCTCGTGGGATACTGGTATAAATGAGCATCACGTACAGATAGGCCAGCCTGGAGTTTCATTCCACAGATATTAATTTGTTCTACTTGTTGATACAATCATCCTCTGCCTTTAGTTTGCAGTTGTTCCCGTGTAACTGAGATGGGGTTTTTGGTGAACTCCGAGGGGGCAATAAGTCTGAGTCAGCACTCTGCTTAAACCATGTACTGTACTTTAAGTATGTAAGTGGTTTGATTGCTCCCGATGAAACCACTCATGTGCTTAGCATTAGCCATGTGTTTTAAATAAGTTGCTGATCCAGAGTCTTTTTTTTTGGAGTAAAATCTACACAAATGAGGGTGAGACTGCAAACAGTGTTTCAAATGTTACAGGTCAGACCTTTAAGGTAGTATTCTTCAGGTATTGGCACTTAATGCATTTTAGTGACACACTGATGTTAAATGTAGCCTTTTTTGAAAATGCATCATGTGTTAATTTGATCATCATACATTAATTTTATGTGAGTGTCTTTATAAATGACCTGGGAACATAGCAAGCTGAAGTGCAGTGTGTAGTCTTTCCAGCGCCAGGCTTCAGACTGAAAGCAGCATTTTGGGATTATCCCTACGTCAAACCTGGGTTGAACTGAGTACATACAAATAATTGTCTGCCAGCTCTTCCTATTACAAATATACACAGTTTGTGAAATTGGTTTACCATGTGCTGAAAATTTCTGTGATATTTTTAAAAGCTTGTTGCTATGGCAACTGGACCCCATAACAGGAAAGCTTTTTGGTAACAAGAGGGCTAAGAAATTCAGTTTACAACCAGGAGTAAAGCCATAGCAAAATAGCTTGTATTATTATTTTAAAAAAAATAAATCAAATGAACAAACCAACCCCAGAAGAAAGCCTGATACTCTGAAGCCGTTTGGACCTGGATTAGCAGATGGAAAGGCACACCCTGCTCGCAGAGCTTGGCTGGGGAGCTCACACTGCAAAGGCTCAAGCTGGTCTCGGCTCTTACAGTGGAGGATAATAGGAGAGCTCACAATAGCTGAGACGTCTTTTTTTTTTAAACATGGAAAGGTTGAAGTGATTTGATGGTTTGGCTTATGGGCAAGGAAACATGAGTTTTGCTTCTCGGAACTGGATGTCCCCTTTGTGCTTTGCTAATACAGAAACTGGCAGAACAGGCATTACTTTTTCTTTGACGTTAGGGCTTGCAGCCCTGTTTCCTTGTGTCTCATGACTGAGTGAATCAACACCTAATTAAACAGTCACATGAGGGACAGAGTAAAATGCAGCTCAGGCACTGATCATTGTGAGTCTTTGGAGAATAACTACTTACATCTGTCTTCCTCCTTTCTCCAAGGAACCCTGAACAGCTGCAGCTTTGCTTTTTATTTTTACCCCCCAAGGGAAAAAAAAAGATCACGTAAACCTCAGCCGAAGCAATGCTGTCTGCAGAGAAATGACACCTGGGGTAGGGGGAAAGGGAAGACTTGCAAGTACTACACAAAATCTTGAGAAATTGGAGCGATTTCAGTCTGTGCTGGGGATGACTTGGCTGGCAGTGTAACTGGAACTGTGAGTGTGGCTCAAGGAAGTTCTGAGGGGTCTTGGGGGGGGGGGGGGATTCTTTGTAATATTAGTTGTAATTCTTTAGCTCGCAGGGTGTTTTGGAGGGACTGTAACAATTGCTTCCCATCTCTGAGTGGCAAATACTTGTGTGGAGATTTATTGGGCTCTCTCTCAATTATCACTCAGTCACAAGTGCAGCCACCTTAATCAATTACATGGACGTGGCCTTTGGCCAAGGAATGCTCAAATCCCCACGCCGCCTGCTCGTGCTGGATGACTTTTCACTGCCAAGGCAATGTTCCCCCCCCCCCCCCCCCCCCCCCCCAATAAAACTCACGAAACGAGTATTACAGGATGCTTTAACCAGCGCAAGCAGATGGCTCCCTGCACCCTGACACGGCAGTGGGCTCCCTCCTGGCAGGCGGGACGCGCTGGGTCTGTGGCGCTGGTTTTACTGCCATGGAACCCGGTCTGGGCGCTCGGTGCGGCCTTCCCAGGCCGAGGATCTCCACCAGGGGTCATCCTGGCCTACCGCCGCAAGGCCGGGGGCTTCGGGCTCGCTCCGCCGGTGAATGCAGGGTTCTGCCCCCAGGGACCGAGGTCCAGGGGCTTCGGGGCTCAGCTCTGCTGGTGAATGCGAGGTCCTGCCCCCCCAGGGATCAAAGACCCCTGGCTTCAGGGCTCAGCTCCATCATGGGTGTGGGGTCCTGCCCCTGAGGGGCCAAGGGCTGTGGGCTTCGGGGCTCAGCTCTGCTGGTGAACATGGGGTCTAGCCCCCCAGGGACTCGCTGCCTCCCGGGACCATGGGCACAGCACCGCCCCAGCTGCACAGCTCGTGGGGTTAAAAAGCATGGCATGAAACAGTGCAGCTATTCCTATTCTAGTCCTTCAGCCTTTAAAAAGTTAGGGTTTTCTCGATGTCTCTCTATCTCATTTAAACAAATGCTTCCTTGACTCGGTGTTGGTGCAGAAACCACACGGCGTGTCAGGCATAGCTGGAGCACACCAAGCTGTTCATGCACCTTGCAGATTACCTGAAGTAATGCACTGGGAACCTCAGCTTCCACCTGTGTAGTGAGGAGACAACTGCTCTAGTCCTTGCAGTTCTGGGAACTGTAAAGGTCTTAAAGGTCCTTTAATATGAAGATGAATGCAGGGAATTCAGTGTTTGTCTATTAAAAAATGAGAATATTGGGATTTCTCAACCAGCATGCTCTTGTTACATCGGGGGTCATTGAAGGGTTTATTATGAATATTAGAATTGATAGTGCTAGTGAAGCTATCTATAGTGGTCCCTCTAAGATGTATGTCTTTTAATGGCAACAGAGTTCTTGCGGTCAACCTTGACTCCAATATATACATCTTCACTGTCATCTATTAACATCTGTGATTTCCAAAACAAAAACAGCAGTTCACCGTAAGTTACCTGTGGAAGAAACTTTGCATTAATACAGTTAAGCCAGTTTGGCTTTGTTCTGTCCAGCACTGTGAAACAGGCACTTTTTATATCCTGTGAGTAATTCTCAACAGTGGTAGCTCAGATGTAACATAGAAGCTGGTTTTCAGGGTGAAGTTTGCTTTACTGTCTGCTGGAAACTTGTGTATCGGGCAAAGATAGATGCTTTTCATCTTGTCATTCACACTTGGAAGAGGGGATGGAAAGTAGGAATTAGTTTTCTGTGTGGATTTAAGGATTGAAGAACCTACCTAGACATCTTCAGAATTAACACAGCATAAAGGGGGAAGAAAAAGACTTCTCAACCCTCCTCTGTTAGGCTAGAAAAGCACAACTTTAGAAAATGCTTTATTTCCAAGGGCTGTTTATGTGCGATTTGTATTGGAACTTTTTTCCTTCCCAACTTTTCATTAAACACACACAATACTGAACTATTTACACTTTAATAGCTACAGCAAAGATTATTTTGCTCTGCACACTCAAGACTGCACAATAAAATAACTGTTTGGCTGGGGAAAATGCCCTCTTGTCTTGCAGTACCAGTTGGTATTATGGAGGTTTGTTCGGTGCCTTATTTATAGTAGTTTGCAATTTGAAATGTGATACAAAACAAACACCAATGTTCCAGCAGCTTAACCATGCATCAGATTTTTACTTTGATAGTTATCTTTATTTTAAGCATCTTTTATCATGACTTGAAAAATTACAACAGCGAAGGGACAGTCAATCTGCTGAGGTATCAGCATCCACGGTCTTAAAAGAAAGATAATGTTCCCTGTCACACTCTGCAGGAATGCTCCCAGGCAGATCCAGAGTTAGGCTGATGCTCCTTTATGCTGCCTGTAGAGACAGTTTATTCCAGTCATGAGGCCTCTTGCTGCTAGTGAGAATATCCTGTGTAGGGAGAGTTTATACGCTTTGTTTCTCTGTTGATCTTTTTTTTTTCTCTTGGGTTTTTTTTTTTGGGTGGAGGGGGTAGGTGGTTTTTGTACTGCACATGAAAAGCACTTTTGCTTCTATTTAAAAACCTGGTTTCCCTTAAAGAAAAGGGGGGCCTGGGATTTGAAAAATCCTACAGGTTGCTTGCAGAGCTTTTTCTCATCGTTTTGGCTCTTGCTGAGCTTATGTTTGTGCCTGCACATCTCTGGTGTGTGCAGGTACGTGTGTGTGTGTATGTCTGCCACACACAAAGGGTTTATGCTTTGATGCTGTCCACTCTTCTCCAGCAGCAAGGAATTCCATGGACTTTATTTTTAGGGATACAAAAATGCACAGAAATGATTATTTTTTAAAATTGAGCTCAGTGGTAACCCTATTAAGGCAAGTATTTTGTAGAGGAATGGTATCCAAGTATTTCTAGTCAGATTTCAGATAAAATCCTAATGGGTTTCCTCTCTTGTTGCCTAGTGTGGCTTCCAGCTCCTACCTTCCTGCATTACTAAGCAATAAACATTTCTTGGCTTGCTTACTGCTTCTTTGTTGTGTGTGTTTGCAACGTGTGAGGGAAACCTTCTTTCAGGAGAAGGACTAAAAAAGCTTGTTAAGGCAGCAGGGAACAGCAGTGAATCATTTCATTACTTTTTTAGCTTGTGGTTGAGTGAGCTGTTGTCTGCTTGGTTTAAAATTAGGAGCTTTATACCCAAAAGGTGTGTATGAGCTTTTACAGTAATTGTGAGTGTCTTCAGAGATACTTTTGGATAAAATACAGTAGCTAACTATTTTTTTTGCTTCTGCATGTTTAAGAGCAAGCTAGAGCCCCTGTCTTTTTTCAGGGTCTGCACAGAGCCTCTTGGGTGTGACATCCTTCACCTTCTTGGCTGCCAGTTCAGTGTGGCTGGAAACCATCACCCACATCTTTCCCATCTGCAGTTGGGTGGATGTCCACAGATACCGAAGTGCCCTCCTGGGATGTCCCTGGAAGGTGATGGGCTAAGGCAGGGACTTTTGATCACTTTTTTTTTTTTTTAAACTTATTTTTTTCTGAAGTTAGGTAATACCAGCTCTGTGTACCAAATTTGAATCCACACACATGCACCTCCAAAAAAAAAAAAAAAAGAGAAAAAAGCCTGCACCCTTCCAGAGAGATAGACTATAATATTCCCTGCCAAAGCCAAATAGTGGTAAAAGAAGGACCTTTTTTTGGAACTGAAACCCCCAACCAAACAGCCTTTCTGGAGATATCTTTCAACAATAGATGCCACAGGCTGGTTGCTAACCCCATAAAGTTATCACAGCATAGGTGAGAACAAGTCACTGTATCTGGAATACAACCAAATTTGCAATTACATTATTTCTTACTAAGCCATTTTAGGCCCATTTTAAGTTTTATTTTTATTCCCCCCCCCCCAGCAGTGAGGAGTGGTGGCCCAGGGCTGTGCTCTGCCCCTCTGCACGCCAGGCTGCTGTCAGCTGAGCAGGATGGGGTATGGTTCCCCTATCCCTGCATAGCCTGAGCCTTGGCTGAGCATGGCTTTGAGTCTGCAGATGGCAGCCAGGAGGTTTGGAGCTGAGCACAAGCCTGGACCCAGGTTTAACATACCGTAGGTACGGCCGGGTGTGACTCGCTGTCCTCAGAAGTTTAGGATCAGGAGTTGTTTTGAACACTTGCCTCCTGTGTTCCAGATTAGTAAATAGGTTGTTTGCTGTGCCTGGGTATATGCTGTGCCTAGAGAAAGGATTGGTGTGTGTCTAATCTGAGAGGCCTGCGTATTTTCTTGGATGTGGGAATGGTGACAGTGTGTTTGAACCAACACTGAGTATCCGCAGCCCTTCCTCAAGCAATAAATACTCCCTGATCTGGCTAAAGCACTATTTACTCTCTGTACACTTTGAGTCTGTCTCTATTTGAAGAGAAATTCCTTCCAGTATTTTTCCTGGTCAGTTTTTGGATGGAGGCTGGGTCCACTTTCAAAGCACTTGTCTGTAATACGCATCAGGTTACCCTGAGGTAAAATGGAAACCTTAGATGTTACTCCTGTAAATAAATGTTTACATAATATATTGCTCTGAACTTCTCACCATTGCATGTCTAAGAAAAAAAGGTCACTTTTGACATCAGTAACCTTTAGAGAATGGTGCAGTGCTACACAGGTAAAGAAAGTTACCGTGCACAGCACATTCCTTTCACTAGATCAAGAAGGTAGCAGAGGTCATACATTACTGCTTACAACTCCCAAAGCTTGGTGTTTTAAGCTATAAAGGGAAAATTTGGTTTTAAGGCATGGACCCTGTAAACAGCACGTGCCCAGCTTTGCTCATGGGAGTAATTCCTTTGAACTCCCAGGTACTGGTTGTAAATGAAGATCCAGCTCTATAATTTATATTTTTATGGGGAAATTTTCTGTGAAACAAAAGGTAACGGGTTTGGATATGGAACCAAGTATCTATCTCTTAGTTTTACTGCATGTGTGTCAAAACACTTGCCCAGCACCACACACAAAAATACGACCTTCTTCTTAAATCAGCAGCAGGACTGCTGTTGAGTCAATGGATTAAGGGTTTCCCCCTGATCTTAATCCAGGAGATGTGTAGCAGAAGAGGGAGCTCCGTGTTCTCAGGAGGAATCCATCCCAGAGGGAAAAACATCAACAGGGCTCTTAGGATTGTTGGGTTCTGGGACCAGAGCCTGCGAGCAACTGCATCAGCTCACCCTCTCTGGGGTTTAGGGGAGTGATCCATGGCCCTCCACTTTGTGTTGTGGGAGGCAGTGGAACAGGAGATCCTGATGATAGATGGGGTTTTGCTGCCTTTGCATTTGAGCCATTGGCAAAACCTCTAGGTTTTCAGACTCGGAAAGAAATTAAGTAGGAGCTGCAATGTTCTAGTCCCCTGCCTTAATATATTTCTTGATCTTTGCCCAAAGATAATACAAAATTAATAGTATGAATGATCGGCCCCACAAACGCCTGTGACAGCACTTGATGGCTTTTAATGTACACTGCTTTTTCGGATGCCTGGTTCCTGCTTTGGTTCCCTGTCCATCTCTTTCACTCCTCCCCCACAATTTAGAGGAAAAAAAAGTTCTTTAAATAGCAAGCTCTTCGCTTTTGTGATATACCAGGCAGCCTTCCTAGCACAGCCTGGGGTACCACAAGAGCAATCCTCAAACCTTGTTTACAGCTATCAGGTTGGTCAGGATTTCTGTGTGGGCGTTATTTGATGGGGGTTTCCCCCCCCCCCTAAAAAAAACACCCCACCAGCCCTATAGATTGCCATCCAGTTGTCTTGCACGATCCTGATGCTTCACTTGTAATATTAATGAGCCCTTGCAGGGCATACAGAGCTTTCTTTGTCCCTATAGGAGCCGATGGGGAGGGGGAGTGGGAGCTGGTTGTACTCAGCCTGCGAACGCGCCCAAGAGCTGGGGACCGGCGAGGCAAAGGCAGGCAGCGAGCATCGGGAGCCACGGGGGCCTCTTTCCCCCAGCCCAGCCCGCAAACAAGACCCTGTAGAGTGAAAAGATTTCAAGGCCTTCCTTTTAATGGTGAAATGGTGCGCGGGGGTCGGCGGCGGCGCTGGGATTGGTGGCGGCGGATGGCGGCTCCAGGTGGCAGGCGCTGACAGCTGGGTCACATGATGGCTGTCAGCGCTCCCCTCTTCCACCCCGCTGCCTCCGCTCGCTCGGGCTCCAGCACAAGCATCCCGTCGCTTCCAGGAATGTGAAGGCTGGGGGTGCAGTCTGGAAGGAGGCCGCCTTGCTTTTTGACCCACACAACCCCCCCCCGCCCCCCAGCACCACCACCCTCCCTTCCCTTGTCCGAGCAGGCTGAATTCCCGGCGGTGGCAGCTTGTGGAGGTGCAGGACGGCAGCCACAGTTGCCAGGGGACTTGGGTCATGAGACTCAACTCCGATCGCTAGAGGAGGAGGATAGGATGGGACTGACATGCATGCTCCGGCGGCTGCCGAAGCAGCGCTTAGCTTCCCGATGAATTAGATCGATCTCTGCAGCAATGCACTGGAAGAGACAAAGGAGCGGGGGAAGATGGGCGATATTTCCTTGAGCAGCAATCCCGGGCTGAGCACCAGGATGGAAGGGCAGGATTTGGGTTATGAAACTCCAGGGCAGTGCAAACCCAGCCTGGTGCAACCCCCTGTACTGCTCTTCGGCGAGCTGCTTTCTTTAAGGTGGTTTTTGTGATCCTGTTGCTAGGATTAAGCCTTTTTTTTTTTTTTTTTTTTTTTTTTTTGCATTGCAGCATGGAGAGTCTTTTGTTTGAGTTAAATTCAGACCTCTTGATATGTCACCTGACAGTCTTGTGGTTTTGGATGAATATGGCTCATTGCTATTATTAACCTGAGTTGGTAGCTGGGCACAACAGGAGTTTATAGGGATTTTGAAAAGTGGAGCTGCTCGGGGGACAAAGATGCTTCCCAGGTACGGTCACGGCACAGTTCTTGAGATTATTTTCATTATTTGAAAGCTTAAATATTTTCATTGCCAGGAAAGTACTTCTTTTCCAAAAACGTGAAGCTATTAGAGATTTTAAAAATTATTCTTACAATTGTATGCTAAATGGTACAGGTTGCTACCCCCACACACACCCCTCCACCCCCCTGAATTGGTTCTATTTGTTGTAATTTTACTAAATGCAATCTACTTGAATAATATAAACCCTCTAGTTCAGTGGTGGTGAATTTAACTAAAAGGAACTGTGTCCTGTTTGTGTGTGTGATTTTTATTAAGATGGGTATTTCAAAAGAGCACAGCCTGTATGTGTGTGCATGTGTGTGTGTGCATGTGTGTGCTGCAATCAGCTGACAGCTGAACAGGCGCTTTCTGAAAGAACATGTGTGGTAGTCCTGAAAATATTCTGTGTCATTACTAATACTACTTGTACATTCTGAAGCCATGCAAATTGCAAAGTTACTCAACGCACTGCATGTCTCTAACAAAACCTTCCAACCTACTTATTTTCAATATCATGCTCCAGATTATGATTAATGTGTTGACTAGACTGCACCTCACCTGGATATAGTATGTCTTTTTGCTTGGGGAAAGGCATCTGGCTCATGTGTTGGACCTCAGAGTATAAATTAGGTACCTCAGTGACAGCCAAGTAACTTGGTAGAAGAGAGGAAAAAAAAAAACCAAAACAAACTCAAGTCAGCTTCATACACGGTTAACGAATTGGAGGGTGCCAAGGTCCTTGGAAGCCAGTTGAAGTTTAGGTCCAAGTTTATTAGACTGAGTGTGAAATAGCTGGCTGACTGAATATGTGCCTAGTGTACAATATGTGCTTAGTATAAGCAGCAGAAGTTTCCTGGAGCTCAAGCAGTGCAGCTATTCAAGGTGAGGATTGCTAAGCTGGTAAATGAATGAGACAGATTTATAGATGTAGTGTGGAGCTGACCTCTGTGGTGCTGCGGTGCCTTTGGACCTGCCGCCCTCTTTCAAGAAATGAAAAGAGGGTGGCTTGGAATTTTTGGTTTTTTTCCTTTTCAAGAAACATTATTTCTTTGTGATAAACCTTAAAAATGTGGCTGCTACAAGCAGTCATCTGTTGGGAGTCGCTGTCCCTGAGGTGATCCACCGTCTGTCAGCTCTCCCAAGCTACCCAGAGGACAGGTCTGTTGACTTTTACAGAACCACAACTGAGGTCAAAGTGATCCAGGGCAGCATCACCCAGAGTGCTGGGTAAATGCCTTTGCAATCCAGTGTCACGGGCTCCCTCCGTGGCCTTGGTCAAGTCACAAATGCTATGTTTCCCTGCAGCATCAGCAGGCACTCAACCACAACAGTCACACAACCCCAAAGTGACCTCAACTCTTGTAAAGACAATTATCTTGCAAAATTTTTTTCTAAGTATAGGCCCCGTGGTTTCTAGTTTAGGGATCTTCTTCCTCCTTACAGCCTCATGGTCGTGTTATGTCACCAGTATTCAAACGGGAGCTCTGCTGAAAATGCCAGCTTTGCACATTGGCACTGCAGCCTGGATCATCCTTAGCATGTGACTCCTGATAAAGTTCTTCTGCGTTTCAGGTGTTAGTACTAAAAAAAAACAGCCAACCAAAAAAACACCCAACCCAAAAACCTGCCCTTTCCTCTTCAAAAAAGGCTGATGGACAGTCTTCCAAAGGTGGAAGGGTTGTTACCATGTACATGACTGTTTTCATTGCTGCCAAATTAGTTGTGGTTTTTCAGAAGAGCCTATGCAGCTGTCTTTGTGCAGTAACTGTTAAATAATAAGCAAATTATTGAACTGTAGTAAGAAGGTATTAAAATACACCCATTACCCTTCCCTTGTGTCCTATATACTCAACTTTTTGTTGAGTATAATGAAGAAAAAGTTTAATAACAGATAATAGAAATGCATAGAGGAAACTGGGCAGGAGACGGGAATCCCTGTGGGAAAAGCATCTCAGCCAGGGGTGAGAGGTGTATGATATAATGGCTGGGCTAGGCAAGGACTGTTTACCTTCTGCTTTTGCTCACCCTTCCCCATAATAGAGCAGCTGAGGGATCCTATGTGCTGCTGGGCTGTATATGTACAGGTGAGCATGTTTCAGTGTGAATGTACATCTCTGTGGAGCACGGGGATAATCTGTGTCCAAAACACCCCAATTCACCTAGTAGAGCAGTCTCATATTTACAGTGTAAGCTCTTCAAGACAGAGACAGTCTTTGTCCAGCCCTGGTGTAGAAGTTGGCTGGGTCTAAGTGCCACTGTAACCAAAGCAGGACGTGAAGAGGATCATCTGCAGGAGTTGGAGATAAGCCCCGGGGATCCCTGTACCTCTGGTCTGATGCTCATCTCAACAGGAGTAAAGCAAGACGTTCCCTTCCCAGCGGAGCCCTGTAAGGAGGCCATGGGGCAAGGTGGACCTGCTGTCTGCCCTGCCCTGGCTGTTCCTGTCAGCCTTTTAGGAAGGTGCTAACACGAAAACCACGCAGAACAGATAAGCCAGCATAAACTATAAATATCATCTGCGTAGATGCATTTAAAAATAGTTGGAAGTGATTCATCACCAGGCAGTTTTTATAACTATGGGTAACATCATGTAGGAAAACAATAGTTTGACTGGTAGCTTCAGCTTTTTCATGATTAGTTACTTTCTGGTTTGGAGCAACTTTACTTTCTAGCAAACTCTTCTACAGTTCTTACCTGCTTAATACCTTGGCTAGTTTGCTTCGGTTGCTTTTCTTGAAGACTTTGGAAATATCTGTGTTAATTATTAAACAGTAATTGGATACTACCTGAACTGTGTTAGTATGAAATTGCTTGAAAAGTAAAGTCTCAGGCAGGAGGAACAATAGTATTACTCAACCCTTAATATAACGGAGAAGCGCTTTTGGTGGTGTGGTGGGGAGGAGGAAGGAACGTGCTTCCCTTCAAGGACAGGGAAATCTTGTGTTTTAATTGGAGAGTATTTGGAGTTCTGGATGGCTGTGCCACTCGCAGCAGAGATGTCAGGAAGCATGGAATGGGTCTGTAAATGTAAACAGCAACTCATGCTGCTGGGGTGGAATGTAAAAAAGGCAGGAAAACCCAACGGGTGGAAGAGTGAGAAGAGCTGAACAACAGAAGGGCTGATGTGTGAACATGGGTTAAAGCACCATTTTTGGGGCCCTGGTTTCATTATTAGTACTTTCTAATAATTTCATCATTATTCTTGTAGAAGTTTGCCTTTCTGTTACAAATTATTCCTTTCCTTTTGTGCTTTGGACTCGCTTTAACATCCATGGAGGAGGCTTGGACCAGAGGTCCTCCACAGGTCCCTTCCAGCTCCAGCCCATCTGTGGTTGCCAGAGATCTGGCTTTACATGACTTGTTTCTGAACTATCCCACACTGCATTTACACATCAAGGTTTTCTACCCCTTTCTATCCATATAGGTATTCTAGAGGAATTACTCCTTGTGTGATGGAGATGTCCAGGGGATGGTGATGTACTCTAGAAATAATTTGTTTAGCACTTTTTTCTCTCAATCAGCATGGGAACTCGGAGCACTGACTTTGCAGTGAAGTCCCAAACACTTCCCCTGGTGAAAAAATCATCAGAGTTTCCTTGGTGGTGGTTTTTAGGTTTGTTTGTTCTGGGTTTGTTTTTGTTTTCTTTTAAATATAATCAGTTTTGAAGAAGGATCAAAGAATATTAGATAGGTCACGGAGGAAAAGTCCTCATTAGGAAACCTGTCATTTCCAGAGAGATGGAGACTCACCTTAATGAGACGTTGCTAGAACATCTGATTCTACATCTCCTGGTTTTCATCGAAGAATCTCAAGAAAACATCAGTTAAATGTCAAAGTTAGTTTCCATTTATAAACAGAACTAATTATATTCAGAAGATCTAGGTCAGTTTTCATCTGGCTGAAGAGCAATGCTGGAGTGTTGCCCTGTTACAGCTGTTTTGAGAACGTGCCCTGTGCATCATGCAGGAATTTGGACATTTCTGGGGATAATCTATCCAGGTATCGAGCTTACTGGTTATTTTAAAGCTTCTAACAGCAGCACCAAAGCTACTGCCTGTCCCGTTTCCTCCAGAAAAATGTGCCTGGCTGGGAGGTGGTGGGGCTGAGTCGGAGGTGCCAGGCTGCCTCTGTTTACTGTCTGTCTAAGTGAACTTTCCCCCAGCTCTCATAAAGTTTCTGCTGGTTTGGGAAGTGGCCTGCTATTGCCAGGGAAAGTTTCTGCAAGGCTGAAATGTGCTTAAGGACTCTATTATGTAACAGAGATAACGCTTGTTTGGAGTTATCACGAATTGTGATGGATAATAAACGCTCATCCAGAGAAAGTTAAAGTGTCATGGGGAGGAGCTGAGCAGTAAACAAGCTCTCGTTACCTTGATCAAATATGTTTCCGAATACAGCAAGGGTTTTATATTTAGCTTTCTCTCCTCTTAGTGTGTAATCTGCTCTGGGAGCTTTTTATAAGTAGACTTTCCTAAGATCTGGAACAGCTACTGCCCTTCTTTGCCAGTAATTTCAAAGTCAAATATCAGCAGCACTAGGTAATGGAAGATGTGCTTTTGTCTGAGCGTGGAGGAAATTCAGATGCGTTGCAAGGGTGGAGCGAGCGATAGCACCTTTTTGGCAAGGGGCTTGTTGTTACTGGCACATGCTGTTTCTCTGTAGGAATTGCAGTGGCCTATCTGGACACTGAAATGAGTTTCCAGACTTCCACTGAGTTCCCTTGAATGCACGGCGATGGCTTCTCCAGGAAGCCCATCTGTCCAGCGGTCTCACTTGCCTCCTCACCTCCAGCTGAAGTCTGACAAGGAATCATCCCAGCTCTTGTGCCTTTGAGCCTGTCAGTTGATAACACTCTCCAAACATGCATCCAACAGTTTGGATTTTATTTTCTTAGGTTCTCTGAAATGCAAGATGGGGCTCACTGAGTAAAGCCCCCAGGAAATATAAGCTCTGCTCAGAGTTTGCTGTTGTGCTTGGGTCTTGGTACAGACTTCGCTTAGTCTGCGCTTTGCATGGATGTGGCCCTCTGAGGATGGTGCTTGGTTTTTGGTGCCCTGATGGTGCAGAGCTCTTTACCCCCCAATCTAAACATCAAGACATTTCAGTTTCAAGTTGCTCAAGCTTTTTCCTTGTAATAACTCGCTTTTGACATTAGTTGCACACTACTTTCTCAGCAGCTTCTGTTTTTCTCCCCTGTTGCTAAATGGTGGGGCTGAGCAGATGAGGAAATGGATTTCCTCTCACAGGAGACCTCATAACTGCATGACTCGGTGCTTAATTCCACCACACCGGGACTGTGCTAGCTGTAAAGCCTGTGAAATACAACGGGCAGTCTCTGATGGGCAACCATGGCTTTGGGGATAAAATTGATTCTTTGCTGCGATGTATTTTGGAAGGTTACAAATTGTCATTAGCATACTGATCATAAAGCATGGGCACAGAGAAGGAGACCCTGTGGTCAGTGAATTAGGAGGACAGAGAAGAGTAAAATTGGCCATAGTCTGTGTCTAGCATGCCAGTTTATGTAAATCCATGTTATCATCTATGGGTGTCTCTCTTTCTGAAGTAAATGTACAGCTCTTGTCAACTGGGAGCCTGTATCCTTCATTAATGGCTGGAAAGTTCCACTTCTCCCTGCTTCGTGCTAATGCTGCTTGCCTAAAAGCCAAGGATAAGGAAGATAGAATTTCACTTGATCTAGGAAATGGCTCGTAACTAGCTGAAAGATGATTCCTGTTGGTTTCATGGATAGAGCAGGCATCTTGTTTCCTATCTTCCAAGAATTGAGAGGGTATCCGTGGAAATGAATTCCCAAGCCCATGGGCAACGATTCTTGCTGGGGTTTAAAGTGATGGCTGGCTTTTTAAAATGGAAAGTCTGGATGATGGCTCCAAAGCAACCTTAAAGACAAGATTATGTAATGGTACTGAAGCCTGAGCCTTGGAAGCTCTACTGTTACAGAGCTCCTCCAGTGCCTAGGGAAGGCAGAGGCTGGGAGCTCCTTTCCTTGTTCCCAGACTGCAGAACCAGCTGCTGTGTGTGGTTTGCTGCCCTGTGCAGCAGCATGGCCTTGACTCACCATGCCTGACGTGGGGATGGCTTCTGACTGCCACGGGGCCCCGAGTGTGTAGTCAGGAGCTACTCATGGTGTTCACCTTCCCAGCATCCAAACTGTTAACTAGTATGGGTGTTGTAGTTAGTAATGCTGGAGTTAGTCCTAGGCAGTGTTTTACTGCTGCGTTTGTGAAGCCTGGAGAAGGTAGGAAAGGTACTTTGCATTTTTCAGCAGGGGAGCTCAGTGCTTCCCCAGCCCATAAGACACAAAGTCCTGTCTTAAGGGACAGCCCAGTGTGAATACATACCTTCTCTCTTTGTTTTTGAGTTGGGAATGCTTTAAAACTTGCAATGGGGAGGGACTTTTTTAACTTTTTCTCCTTTAAACAAAAGCTGAATTCTATGACTTTGATTTCAAAAAGCTGGAACATCAAGTATCACAAGACAGAACGCAGGAGCTACTAAGGTTGTGTGTATTGTGTATGGTTGTAGTGGACTGGTGTCGTTTATGCCAATGTCATTTGGCAAGTGTTGGGGGAAGAAAGAACTCTGCCTGTGTGTAGGGCACAGATCTGGCTAGAGGATCAAAGGCTTTGATGAAATGGTACTGCATTTGCTTGACTTGATGTTTTAATAAAGTTGTATATACAGAACATGAGAAAGAACAGCATAATAAAGAGCAGTGGTAATTGATCCTTCTGCTTTTTTATTTTTCAATTAAAGCTGGCCTCTGCCCGAGTTCGACCCCAGTCAGATCCGTCTGATTGTGTATCAGGACTGCGAGAGAAGAGGGCGCAACGTCTTATTTGACTCCAGTGCTAAAAGAAAACTAGAGGATGTCTCAGTGTCGGTGAGTATGGTGCTAATTTACCTGATTACAGTCTCTGGGTTTTTTAAAATGGCAAGATTGATAAATTGTAAATGTTCTGGTTTATTCACATTAACCTTTCAGGGCTATATTTAAATGCCTGTGAACTTGCAAATTATTCAGGCTTCAGTGATTTCACTCCTAACAGCTTTAAAATGCTATAGTGATCTCTCTACTCCTGGGCTCATCTACTTTCTGAACTGTCAGAGTGAAGGATTCCATCCTGGGGCAGCAGCAGGCAATGCTGAGGCAGGGTGTAAGCTGGTATTTATGGATGTGCTTTTGTGCCACGGTGGGGTCTGCATTCTTCATGGGAAGGTCCTGCCAACCCCATGTCCTCTTATGTCCCGTTTGGTTAGCCTTTGCCAATCATTGTTTCTATGCTTTGCTGACAGGTTTTTGGCTCTTTCAGACAAAGTTACTTGAAAACTTTTCCTCTGTTTTTCCTTTTGGCATGGTTGGTGTGGTAATCTATTAATTGAAACTCTAATGGCTGCAGTCAGATGAGGATACTTCCTTCTAAGGGCCCTGGCCAGAAGATTAATTTCTAGCCACAGTGCTATTGTAAGTGGTTGTGTGAGGTCAGACAACTTACTTGGTGCTTTGAACTTCCTTTTCACCATCTCTAAAAGCATTTGCAAACCCTTCTAAGCTCTTCAAGCAGAAAGCACAGTGTGAACTCAAATGTATGATGCTGGTTGCTCCTACCTGTAGGACCAACTAAGTCCTGTAGGTAGGAGTACACAAAATAACGTCACCCCCAAACCCTGGTTTTCATGTTGAATGTTGGGATACAGCCAGAAGATTCTTCATCCAGCTTTGGTGACTCTTCCAGCCTATTGCTGAACGCTGCCAGCCTGATGCTTCTACTCCTGAGTGCTTCCCATGTCCATGTGCTCAGGGAGTGAGTCTGTGTCCCATCAGGCACTACCTTAGAGGCTGCTTCATCACTCATTCTAGTGCTCTGTGTCAATTTCCTCCTCCTTTTTGAGAATTTGGGAAATAAAGTGAGTTTCACAGATGTGGAGCAAAACACATCTTTAATTTTAATTTGTTAGAATGGCTTTCTAATTTATAAGTTCCTGTTCTGCTAGGTGTTCTTGCCAGGAAAACAGGTTTTTAAAAAGGCAAGAGATCTTTAGAAGAGGTTTATTGGCACAAATTGCTGGCTGTGCTTATTACTATGACTTCATTTATTATTAAGTATTACTTCATGAATAAAAAAGACATTGTACAGTATACATCCTTTTGCCATATTTCAGTGGATTTCCTGAAAGCTTTAAGATAAATCTGTACTTCCACAGTGAACATGCAAACTTGGCTGCTTTGGTTTATTTCAGAAAGATAGTTGACTGTGACAGCTCAACAGAATAAATGGCTGATAATGAAGTTAATACGATTTCCTATTAATCTCTCCTGTATTTTTCTTTGTGAAGGGGCAAGGAAATAGCTGTATTTACCATATTTGTCAAGCGACTCTGAGACTGGTGGGGGAAGACTGTGCCCAGGGTGTTTGAAATGCCTGGAACTCATCCCTAGCAGCTCAATGTACTTCTTATTTCTTGTGGTGTTTCAAAGAGCACATCATGAAACAGTTGCTTGCCATGATCCCTGCTCTCTGCAGCTCTCAGATAACGTCACGTCAGGCAAACCTTTCCTCCTAAAACAGAACTTTGCAGTAGCAGAAACACTGTGCAGGTAAAAACGTGCTGGAGAGTCCTCAGCTTGGCTTGCTGCAAGCGTAGCACAGGCTCCTGCAGTCAGCAGTAGGTACTGGCCATTTTCAAGGAATTGTGTTTATTTTTCTTGCTCTTTATCATGATTTTCATTAACAGAGGCACACCCTGCCTATACAAAGGCAGATCTTGGCTCTAAGCACATTCCAAGGCACTCTTGCCCTTTCGCAGCAAGACGTGTGTGTGGGCTGGGCACTCTCCCTTGTGAAAGGGTGTCTGTTCACCCCCTCAAAAAAGCCAAGGCTTCCTGCATCTCTTCCCCCACCCCTTTTCCTAACGTGACTTGTACCTCTGGGTTTACAAATAACACAGGGAGGGTGGTTTGCAAGCCGTTCTAGTTGAAGCCTGACGAGTCAAACGCAAAGAACAGAGAGGGTCCCAGTCTGCTTTATGTTGCCATGCCCTTCAGTTCCTATTTTCTGATGCTTCTGAGACGTGTAACAACACAGTCTAATTTAAGAGTTGTATGCCTGCAGCAAGGTGAGATATACTTTGCTCTACTTTATGTACCTAACCTCTGTGTATGCAGAGCTGTGTTCGCTGTGGACCGATACTGAATGTGGCTCAGTCATTTGAATTCTGTAAGTGAAGGTAGGGCCATAAAATTTAAGGAGCATCAGAGCAAACTTCTCCAGACACAGATGTTCCAAGGAATAAAACGGCAGGCTCTGACTTCCTGGTGAGTGAAAACAGCAGAGATTGTGCTCACACCAGGCTGGGCTCTAATTGTTAAAGCGTTGCTAGGCTCGTATTATCCATGAGGGAACTGTGACTATAACACAAATAAGGATTTGTTTTGTTTACACTGGATATTAAATCAGCCTCTTCGTGTCTTCAATAAAGCTAAATACTAGGTAAACAAGAATTTTGGGAGGGTATTGCCCAGGGACAGACAGAAGGTAGCTGAGAGGCTTTGCAGTACGGCTGTTAACGTATTCCAATCATGCAGGAGCAGTGATGTTTTCCTCAGGCCTTGCTAGAGTTAAACTTGGCCAGCAAAGCTGAGGAGAAGCAGTCTGGTGACTGGGAGGGCTGGCGGCCGCCCCGCTCTGGGAATGTTGGCCGAAGGGCTTGCCAGGCGTTTCCAGCCAGGCCAGGCGGAGATCCGCGCTAGGCAGCTGTGGGCACTCGGTGTGGGGGCGAGCGGAGAGATTCCCCTTTGTGAGTCCTATACCTTTTTTGGTGCTGAGCGGGAGAGGTTCCTCCCTGGCTTTCCAGGGGATGGGCTATTGATCAGCCCAGCTCTGTAAGGAGAGCTGCTGCCTCCTGAGCATCAGAAAATTGGACAGGTCCCCTGCCTGAGTTCTGCCAGGGTATCCCGGAGGAGTGGCTGCCCTTTGCAGCCTGGTGACGCTGGGTCATGAGCAAATGTATCAGAGGAGGCATTTGCATGTTCAGTACACCAAGGCAGCGTGTGATGTGAGGAGTAGACGTTACTGATGCCTTGACTAAACAGCCTCGGTCCACACCCAAACATCCACATCCCGTGGATTTTTGGGTATCAAAGTACTTGCACAGGCAAGCTGGTGGGTTTGATCCATGGTCTCCTCAGCAGAGTTACTCCAGAGTTTGCTCCTCATACTAAGAAGTGTCTCGTTTCTCCTGAGACCATATTACTTGATTTGCAGGTGACAGCGTTACAACCTGTGACTGACTTCTGCTGGTAGACTCATTTCTGTGCTTGTCTGCTCCTTTTCCTCTCGCTCCTCCCCACCTGCTTCCCCTCAGACTACACCTGCCCTGCTCACACAGGGTGCTTGTGGCCCTGAGAGGTCTCACATGGCATCAACCTGATTGGGTTGTGCTGAGTCTCCCAGCCTGGAGCTGTGTGTGAACGCAGGTACGCCTCTCCAAGAGCTCTGATACCAGGCCTGGTTTGAATTTCAAATCAAGCATGACAAGCAGATCCTTTTCCTTTTTAAGGTGCAGAGGCCAGGTGGCCTGGCCAGGGCTGAGCTTTCAGTGCTGGCTTTGCCTTTCCTGACCCCTCTGTGCTTGGCTTCTCAACCTTGACACTGCATTCACACTAACCTTACACGAAGGCTGTGTTGTGTTGTACTGTGCTGCTGCTGCTGTGTGGTACACAAGTTACATCAGCGTGCAAAGGCCAAGTGAAGCATAAGCAGTTTTCCTCCCAGGGCCTGCAGTTGGCTAGGATAAGGATGCCCCAGAAATGGTGGTGTGAAGTGGGGAGTAAAGCAAAGAAGCAGCTGGGGAGGGGATCCTTGTGTCAGGGCTTTCCTCGGAGCAGGCTGGAGGAGTCAGGGATGGGGTGGCAGTTTTTAGCTGTCTGGTTTAACTGCTCATTCCCATTTATGTTGTGCACTAGTGACCTAACGATGAGATGGTGTTTGCCATTAGGGCTTCGACTGAAGAGAGGTGCTGATGGAAAAGTAAGAAGCTAAAAGGTTCTTCTAAGCCTGAAGATCAGCTTGGAGGAAGGCATGGAGCCCAGGGGGAGAAGCAGAAGGCATGTCGGGGCACCACGAGGAAGAGGAGGAAGGAAGGAAAGCAAGAGCTAAGCTGTGCACTGTGCTCAGCGGGGATCTGGAGTTTGGGCTTGGCTATAAAGGGAGGCAGCACAGGAATCAGAAGGGCAGTGGCTTGTTCCCAGGAACCAGAGTCAAAAGAGGATTTTCGGAATCAGGGTTTCTTCTGTTTTTGTCAGAAATGAAAGAGAAAGAGTGGCCAGGGCTGTGGGATTTGAGATCCAGAGGTGCAGCAGTGGGCTTGGATTTGCGGAACGAAAAGTTCACGTGCCATGTAACCTCGTTGTCTTTGTCTTTGGGATAACTTAACTGAAAGGTCATATGATACTTGATCTCCTACTGGGGCAATTTCTTTCACTCCAAATGTCATATTTATCCCAAAGTAGAAAAATGGCATGCTGTTTT
Source organism: Laterallus jamaicensis coturniculus (assembly GCA_022605575.1). NCBI lineage: Eukaryota > Metazoa > Chordata > Aves > Gruiformes > Rallidae > Laterallus > Laterallus jamaicensis. Next base: position 19,268,983 of record JAKCOX010000016.1, on the reverse strand, counting down.
AAACAAGCCAGGATTAGCCACGTGTTCTAATACACTTCAGCGCTGGATAAATGTTGAGCAGCAAATTGCTCTGAGGGATTAGTAATTGGATAGTGAGCCTTTTGCTTTTAGGTGAGTTGTGTGAAATGGAGACTCTGGTCTGTATCTGGCTCTGGGTGGACAGATTTCCCCCTGGGTCAGGCTGAGCAGACAGATACAGGCACCAGCTGCGAGCTCAGAGTCCCACCTTCTTAGCTCTGCTTCTTCTCTTGGGACAGAAAAGGATAGTGGTGGAGTGGGCAAGTGTGGGGTAGTCTCACCTTATTTCACTGACCTCTGAGTAACAGAGGAACTTGACAACTCTGAAAATAAAGGGAGAATGCAGCCTTGACAGCTGTGTTTTAAGAAAAAAAGCTGGTTTTTTACAGCAGTGCTCGAAGGGAAGAAGTGAATGCCAGTTCAATTTATCCTCATGTCCTGGGTGGATCTATAGGTCCACCTATACACATTCAGACCAACAGATATTGATATAGAAAAAGGGTTACTTACCAATTTTGAAATAACTTTTCATCTTTTCTGAAAAAACCTACTCCAGGGAGGAGGGACAGAGCTTTTGAAGAGCAGCGATTCTGCTTGGGAATAGAGATTTCTGTCGCTACCACCGCAGTGGTATTTGAGCACCTGCTGTTGTGGAGGGGTAGAAAAGAGTAAAGCCTATGATGACATTTCTCTCTCCTTCTGTCACAGCCCTAACACACATGCACACAGTCTGGATTTAGTTCCACACACCAAGCTCCTTTCAACTTTCTTACCCCCAACCTGAACCTCGCCCAGCAGAGATTCCTCTTCCTGTGCACAGCACTGGGCAGGTTCTTTCCACTTAAAGGCATTTACAGACCTTGTGGCAAAGAGTGAAAGGGGTGGAGAAAAGAGGTTCCCGAAGCAGAACTGCAGAGGAAACCTACTTTGTACCCTGTCGTACTATAAAGACATTTTACTCTGTCTTCAGTGCTACCCCAGTAGGCCTCTGAGACTTTGAGCAAATGATGACCTCTAATGTAAGAGCTGTGACTGCCAGGAAGCCTTTGGAGCTGGGAGGTATCTGCAGCGAGTTGGCAGAGAAAGAACAAAGAGTGTGACCGCAGCGGGGAGAGCAGCCTGGCAGCCAGGAGCAGCAGCTGCCCCCGGCATCCTTCCAGCAGATGTTCTGCTCTCCAGCAAAAGTGAGCGTTTCAGGGGACCCCAGCAGCACTTTGCCCAGGGACTGGATTTGTTGCGACTGTGTCTGTTTGCAAAGAAAATACACAGCTGTGAAAGTCTCCCCTGTACTGTATTTAAATAGCTGGTTACCTTTTGAGTTGTGGAAAGCTGGCTGGGCTGGCTTTGGTATGCAAGTAATCCTGCTCCTTTGATCCATGAGATCTGTAGCATCTGAAATGGCACTGATATTTGGGATAACAGAATCATAGGGGCTGGAAGGGACCTCAAGAGATCATCAGGTCCAACCCCCTGCCAAAGCAGGGTCCCTAGGACAGGGCACACAGGTCGGTGTCCAGACAGGGCTGGAATCTCTCCAGAGGAGGAGACTCCACACCCCCTGGGCAGCCTGTCCCAGGGCTCCCTCACCCTCACTGGGAAGAAGTTCTTCCCCAGATTGGTGTGGAACTTCCTGTGCTCCAACTTGAGGCCATGGCCCCTTGTCCTGTCCCCACAGACACTGAGAAGAGACTGGGTATTACCCCCTGTGTCCCATATATTGATAACCATTGATCAGATCCCCTCTCAGGCTTCTCTTCTCAAGGCTGATCAGTCCCAGCTCACTCAGCCTTTCCTCATAGGGGAGATGCTCCACTCCTTTAATCATCTTTGCAGTCCTTCACTGGACTCTCTCCAGGAGATCCCTATCTCTCTTATCCCAGGGAGTGCAGAACTGGTCAGGTGGGGCCTGACCAGGGCAGAGCAGAGAGGGAGGATCACCTCCTGTGACCTGCTGGCAGTGCTCCTTCTGATGCACTCCAGGGTCCCATTGGCTCTCTTAGCCCTCAGGACGCACTGCTGGCTCATGGCCAACCTGTCATCAACCTTTCTGGAGTCAGAAAGCACAGAGGAGCAGGGCATTGCAGGTGCTTGATCTCACTGTCCAAGCATGTGCTGAGTTTGTAAAGGAGCAAACACCAAAATTCATCAGGGATCTGCATTTTAGGAGGACTTTACTGTTGACAAGGATCTCAGAAGTGCTATCTGAGGGCTCCTGACCTCCTTTACAGACTCCTTGCAGGAGTCTTGGCTCATTAAACTCCACTGCAAAGACCAAAGAGCCATTTTCCTGGTTTGCCATTTAAATTAGGCAACTCTTACTTAAGAGATACCAGAGCCCCCAGTGGATCTGGGGGAAGCTGCTGTGCAGAAAAAAAGGCCACGATAATGAGAGGAAATTATTTAAAAGTAAGCAATTTGCAAATGCAGCCTGCTTTTATTAACTCAGGCTTTTTTTTCCCCACCTGCAGAAATGCAGTTACCAGCTTCACAGTCTCAAGGAAGCTTAGTTATAATTGTAACTTTTTAGAAGGAACTTTCAACATCTGTTGGAAAATGCAAGCTGAACTGTGGTTTGCCTGCAAAAGCTGCTGTAACCCTGTGGATTTTATGTGGTTTTATCACATGATGCTTGCCTAGCCCAGGACACTGTTGTTTGTGTCAGAGATAAAATGCAATTCTGGTTCACGAGTTCCTACTGAAGTCATATGATGATCATTCACATGTTCCAGCCATTGTGCACTGTGCTCAAGCCACAGACACTGGCCATTAGCAAATCTACATATTGCAGGGGTTCAACGTACTCGCCGCGATGTCAGAAGAGGAGGATACTACTATGGGAGGCTGTGTGTGTCAGCAGAGCACAGGACTCAGTGCTTCCTTCCCCTCTGCTGTGGCATTACTGACTTGGCAGCACATTTTTCCTTCAGGCTGCCCCAGAGCTCCAGAATCCTCAGTGTTCTCTGCTTTTCTCCTTAACCTCGCCCAACCATTAGGGCCAAATAAGAGTCCCCTGTTCCTAACAGTGGGTGAGACTCAGCAAAAGGAAAAAGTAGCTGCAGAGCCTAGGACAGAGGCACAGGATATTCCTGCCTTGGCCCTCATCAAAATCCCTCCACAGCAATTTGGGCTCATCTTTCTGTACGGCTGTTGCTGATTACTGAGCAGAGTCAAGCAGTAACCACCCTGTGCTGTGGTTATTTCACACTTTTCTTTGGGCCTTTTCCTCTTTCATAGCTGCTGAGGGTTGGGACATACTTGGGTTTCTGAATGAAGGGGATGCCTGTGATGTGGACCTGTGAGTCCAGACATGAAGCTGTGACATAAACCAGCACTTCTGCACTTCCACCTGTCCCTTAAACCTTGGCTCTGCTTTCAGCTTGCTCTTACTCATTTGGTGTTTGCATAGGGCATACTAATTAAGCAAGTCTTAGGGCAGGGTTAATATGTAATTCTGAGCGCTGGAGACTATTCCTGTCTCCTAGTGCTGCCCACTAGCAAGTGTGAGTGATGCCAACCTTAGGTGGGTGTGCTGAAGTGTGAGGACTGTATGAACAGGACACTGAGAACCTCAGGTGGAGAGGGTTGCCCAGTGCTAGTGTAAATGGCACCAACTGTTGGGGATGCTGATTCTGCTGGGGGGTGGGGGGCTGAGATTGGCAGGGGAAAATCACAAGTGGTTCTCAGTAGTGAAGGAAACAGGAGTGTGAGGCATCTCCTGTGCCAGAGACCGATAACCCTGTGTGTGTAGGGTGGATGCAGATCCTACCCATCCTGTAGGTCAGTTCCAGCTGAACCCTCCTAACTCCTTTTTTTGCTATTCTTTCTGTCTGAATCTCCATCAGGAGTTACCCCTTGGACCATTTCTGTATCGTTTTGTGGACGTTTTCTGGCTCCTTTGTAGCATCAACTGTGTTTTGCAGCTTTGTCCATTACCAGCCTCACAATTCCCTCGTACTGAAATCAAGAGTAACAAGTCACCTCTGTGCCACTCTAGAAAGACCAGAGGACTTGCACACCACTGGGGAGAGACCTATAAAAATGGTGTCTTTTCTCTCCTCAGATCCTTGTAACAAGAACCCCTCTCTCATTCTGTGAGCTCCTGGTGTACTGGAAGTAAAGCAGCTCCTTGTTATTTCCTACAGCCAGGCTGCAAGAGACACTGCTGAATACTCTCTTACCTGTTTTCCTGGGGAATAAGCCTTCCAGTTGTTAAATATCTTAACAGGGAAGCACGATGCTGCTAAGCAGTGATTTCAAGTCATGTGTCTTAGTGTGTCACACGTGGTGTCTGTATTGCAGAAACTCTGCAGCGATGCTCAGGTGAGAGTTTTTGGGAAATGTTGCCAACTCAAGCCTGGAGGAGACAGCTCTTCTTCCTTGGATAGTTCAATCAACTCATCCTCCTCATTGTCTGATCCAAAAGAACAATGCCCAAAATACCAGGTGAGTCACTCTCCTTTTTTAATTTATTTTTACCCATAACCCATGGCAGATCCTAATGGCAGGTGAGGTACCAAATGTTTTAAAATGCTTGAAGTTAGAGAGTGGCAGTGGAGAGCAGTTTTCAGTCAAAATCAGACTTTAGTTCTGACTCAGTAATGTTTAATTCTGTAGCTTTGGGTTGGAACAAGTCTAAAACCAACCAGCTGGTTCTCTCAGGGTCTGTCTTGAATGGTAGTGACTTCTCCAGGGTGTTTGTTCTGTCTTATGACCCAGGTGTTATTTGGTATGATCAGATGTGGCACAAATATCTCAGTGTAGCTGAGGTAGTATATTTTGCTTCTAAATGCCAGAGAAATGAGAGAAAAGCACACTATCTGTAGGGATGGCCTGTGTAACAGCTTTATAACAAGGGATTCAGTGCACTTGAGTTACATTTTACATAAGAGATTTTGGCCATGAGAGTAGCTAGAGTCATCTGACACGGATATATTTCTGTCATCTCTCCTTCCATGGATCACAAGTGTTTTATATTAAGCCTCCCTAAAATAGAACTAAGCCCTTCCACTCTTTGTAATGAAGTAATTGTGTGTTTGAGGGAAGCTGCTATCTCCACGACTTACTTTGAAGTACAGTACTACTGATGTCTTAATCTACCGGAGATAGAAATGAAGAACCTTTCAGTGCTGGCTTCCCCACTGTCACGTTAGCTCTTGCTATATTTGGTGAGCTGTGTATTCTTGTTTTCCCTTTCTCATCACACGCTTTTCCACAGCTTTAGTAAGGTGGCTGAAGATGTGTTTTCCATTCCTCCCTCCCTGGAAGGGCATTTAGCTGTGGTTATGAAAGGAAGAGACGTTTCTGTCAGCAGCTTCCTTCCAGAGCAAAACAACCTCCTTCATGCATTGTGTCACCAAGAAAAACGATGCTCCCCTGCTATCCAGAAACTGTTGCTCCTACTAGGCAGGCTCTGTGCAAACAATGGTCCAAGTTATTGAAGGAAATTAATTTCAGTGGTTGGCACGACAGCAGCTTTTAAAGCTGTGGAAAGTTTTCCCTTTCCAGCCCCCGTTTCCTCATGCGTATCACTTAGTCAAAACCTTCCCCCGTTGAACTGAAATGATCTGGGGCTGTGTGACTGGCTCAGAAAGCATGCAAGAAGCTGTCAGCCTAAGTTGGTCTTCCCCATTCTCCTTCCAGGCTTGCCCAGGAGGGAGCTGGGTGCAGGAAATACTACAGCTCTTCACTGCACAATACAGTAGGGGCCAGAGCGAGTTTGTGCCGACACCAGCCAGCCTGGCATTTCCCATCTTCTAACTGCTGTGTCTGGTGACCTCAGAAGTGACTTAATGTGTTGGCAGTATTTCCAAGTCCTTTTATTGTTTGGGTTTAATTTTTTTAGCAGTAAAATGGAGATCTGTAGTAGATATACTACTGTATGTATGCTGTAGCAAGGCTGTGGTGCTTTTTAAATAGCTCTTTGCTTCCTTCTTTAAATCCACTTTATCTATAAAAGCAAGTTTAATTGGAAGCTGAAATACAGGGGTTTGTTCCATGCTTCCATACTTAACTGTCCTGTCCAGATCCTTCACAAACACAATGAGAAACCATTAAGATAAGGCTGAACCTGGTTCTGAACTTGCCCCAAACTATTTGCATGCTGTGACCTAACAGAGGTGTTACCTCTGTGCCTGCCTGTCACTGGAGTTGGGACTGAAAGGTGACGTGTGACATAGTCTCTGTCCTGCCCTTCCAATTTACCTGTGCTCTTGGGTACTGGTGGGATACCAATGCCATAAATGCTATTTTCAGTGTTGTAATTTCCAAATCATGCAAATCCCACTGCCTCTGATGTGCTAATGTGCAATAACAAACACTTGTGGGCATTTTATGATCAGGTTTTATGTGAGCTGGTGAATACGACCCAGGGAACTGGTTTGTGTCCAGGCTGTCAGTGCTGGAGGCTGCACCCTCTTTGCCAGATGCTCCTTGGCTATTTTTTGTTTGAGGTTTTAATATTTAACCCCTTTCCTCAGTTGATTGCACTCTACTTTGGTCTTGAGTGACCTTTATTTTGCAGCATTAAAGTCCCAGAGAGTTGAGCTGTAGCAGTGCATCCATAATAAATGCATTAAGTATGTGCACCTTCTGTTACACATGGTAAAATTATTAAATGCAGACGAAATGCCAGACCAAAACAGGCCATGGGTACATCTTCTCATGCTCTTTGCCTTCAGCATTCCTTGTCTCTGCCTTTCAGAGAAAAGGGAAACCCCCTATAATTAAGTTTGAAAGCAGCTGATTTTCACTTGCTTTTTTTTTTTTTTAAATTAGGTTGCTTGACAAAGAAAATCAATACTTGATCTTGAAGCATTTTTCCCCAGCTTTAGAATTAGATTTTTCACAACAGCAGAAAGTTGAAACCAAAACCAACCATCAGGGGCTTGACATTGATTCAGAATGAGCCCTTCAGTTGGAGATGGGCAACAGATTTCAGAGGAACAATCATACTGTTTGGCTGTAGTACTTTGCAGTGTTCTTACTTGAAGATTTCATGATGCTGGCAGACCTATCATTTCCCAGGGCCATTAACATCAGTGCCTGTATTTCCTTGGAGCTGCTGGGTCATACAGACTGATTTTAAAGTCTGGTTTTTCCTGTACAGCCTGTGGTGTGTACAGCCTGTACAGCAACCTGGGAGGGAGGTAAAGATGGAAATTTCTCCAGGACCCAGCTAACCATGGGATTTTACTCTGTCACATGAACAAACCTTGCAATTGTATCCTCATTTTTATATCTGTGGTTGCTCCTTTTAGTCACCCTCTCTCTTTCTTGCACTGATAGCAGATTGCAGAGGTTAACAGTGTGTCTGTTAAAGTACCATCATCTTAATTGAGAGTGCTTGAGAAGAGCTAAAAATTGAGAAGTGTTATAAGTGTTGCGCTGCCTTTTGGCTGATGAGCATTTTCTTGTCCCTGCCCTCCTCCTGTGGGCTGGGGTGAGCAGAAACATGGAGTGCTGGCTCCTTACCACTGGTAGGAATCCATGGTGAGGACACCCTGTCCTTGGGTGTGCTCTGATCTCGCTGCCTGACACTGGGCAGAATGTTTAGATCTGTTCCAAGCCTGTGCAGGAGGCTGGGTGAGGATCCTGGTTGTTCAGAGCTTGGATAAGGGATATGGAGATAGGACACTTAGCATTTTCCAGGCATAAGGTTATTTCTGTGACTGTTTTTAGGGTCCTTTTGGAAGGATTACTCCAAGGAGGTGTTACTAATTTATCATGCACCTTGATGGAAATGTATTGCTCTCTTGCACAGTACCCAGGTACATCATCTATGGACTGCCTGGGCTTTGTCAGAGTGGGAGCATGGTATTTCAGATTACACAGGACAAGGCACAAATGGAGAGCCAGCACTGATACTCAGCCAGCCTAGAGATGAAACAGCCCTGGATAAAGGGACAGGAATGTCACTCATTGAAAGCATACGAATAAGAGGACTGTCAGCTGAGCAGCTGTCTCCAGTTGATTGCCCTGAGTAGCTTTTTAATTTCAGGGGTGGGTTTGCAGTATTTGATCCAGCCTGTGATGCAGTGCAGTGATGTTCCTCCTATGTATTTAGCCAGTGCACCTGACAGCAAGCTCTCACCACTGAGAAGCAGGAGTAGCACAACTTAAACCTGGCATCATGATGCTACAGCTCTTTGCTGGTGCCAGCACAGGAGCACCCCAGGGAGAGATACATCAAACACAGAGTAACATCATAGATAAGTTGTGAATTCAGTCTTAGTCATGAAAGCCCTGGTCCAACTCTGCTCCAAAGCAGTCTGTACAAAGATCTCCAGTGAACTGCTGGTTCTTCTTGTCAAGCAGACACAAGGTTTAGGCTTAATGGTTCTTATTCTTAGAACTTTGTAGTCCCCTGACTCAGCGCAGTTTGAATCTGCTTTCCCTCGCCCCTGGGATGGGTTGGGTTTGTTGGATGGTGTTAGTGGCTTTCCTCACAGCCAATGTCAAGATCACTTTCTATGCTAGCATTATCTTTATTGAAGTGTTCAGCAGTGTTATAGCAAGGGGTTTTGCATGTTCCTATTTTAAATAAAGAATATTTTCCTTAGTTCTGCATTGCCTTAATGGAAGTTTCTAAAACGCCTAAAACCAAGCGGTGGTGGGACTTTCTTTGCAGGGTTCTCGGTGTTCCTCAGATGCTAACATGCTTGGAGAGATGATGTTTGGCTCTGTGGCCATGAGCTACAAGGGCTCCACACTGAAAATTCACCAGATCCGGTAAGATTCATTTTTTTCCTGCTGGTCCTTTCCAAAGACTTACTCCTTAGTGCTGCTGTGTGATGAATGGAGCACCACAGGTGCAGAGCAAAAGGAACTTCTGGCTTTGCTTTAGAGTTACTGTGGTGTCAGTTTTGACACAGAAAGGCTGTTAGGTTGTGTTTGGGCCTGTGAAATGGGAAGGAAAGCCTGTCTTGGCACTGTGTTTGATTCACGTCTTCCTTTTGCTCCTCTAGCTCACCTCCTCAGCTCATGCTCAGCAAGGTTTTCACTGCTCGCACTGGAAGCAGCATCTATGGGAGTCTGAATACGTGAGTCCCTTCCAAATGGTATCTCTTGGGCTAAGCAGGTGAATGCAGGAACACAAAAGGCTGGGGGTTGGACCCCTCAGTTTCTGTCCCAATCGTGTTCCACAATCTGTTACACCCTGTCAGTAGTGTCCTCACCTTTCCCAGTGGTTATCTGCACCTCGGGTTGCTTTCAGTGATGGATGAACATTCTTTTAATGCTGGTATGGTGGAGCTTGATATTGTAAGGTAGAAAAGTGCCTGCAACCACCAAAGGAGAAGGAATGTGAGGACACACCACTGGTGTGAGGGAATTCAGTCTGAGATGAACAAAGTATTATTACAAAACCATCTGGCTTCAGAGGGTTCAGTATTTAGCTGTCTGTCCATTGACACCCCTCAAGACCATGGCTTAGGCTGTGAAAGCTTTTTCTGGTGGAAGCCTGCCTTCTTACCTGGTCTGTTCCATTCCAGCTATAGTGAAGTAACACTGTATTCTGCTGAAATACAATTCACTGGGTTTGTTGTGTTTTGTGTTTGTTGCAGGTTGCAGGACAGTCTTGAGTTCATTAATCAAGACAGCAATACATTAAAGCCTGACCACAGTACCATTATGAACGGACTTCTTGGGAATATAGGTAATTACAAACAGATTTCATTTTATTTCCTGGTCTGTTTAACTGAGTAATCAGAGATTCTAGAATATGAAGGCCTTCTCTATAGAATGAATATTAAAAAGACAAAGAAAGGAAAGCTAAAAGTTAACGTTGGTGGGGTTTGGAGGAAAATTGGATGGTTCAAGGGATTAGTGGTTTATTACACAGCTGTGTGTATGTGTATGCACATAGGAGAACTATTCAGATACAGTTAAGTTTGAATATAGAAATAGTTGGGAAATAACAGCCTGTAGAAGTTTCTGAGCAGTGTATGTGAGCTCAGGCAGGACTGACTCTGCCTGGGTCAGTTCCCTGCTTTTATTCCCGTTAATAATTGTCATTCTGTTCTGTCCTCTGGCCACCTGAGCGCACGGGGCTGTGTGCTTCCTGCCAGGCTGGGTTAACCTTCCACAGTGGCACTGGAGTTTTCCATCACAACAGCAGAGTGGCTTTTAGTTCTCTTTTCTCCCTCTCTGGAAGCTAAGCAGTCTTGAAAAGCCCTCTGGCACCTCTGGTTCTCAGCTTTTGTGGAAGTGCCTGGGTGAAGGCTCTGTGAACATTCCAGTACAGAGGGATGGGAAGGTCTGTCCTTTTCCTGTGGGAACTGTAGAGTTGATAGTAAAGATACTGTACTTTGGGGTTTGGTTGTCCCATACAGCAGCCTGATGAGCTCCTCAGCACATTCTCCCCCTCCCTTGGTTTAGCTTGTTGACTTTCCAAGCAAATGCCTCTTGTAATAGGTGGATCATGGGGTGACTTTATACATTTGCTTTCTGGAATATTGTTGTGTGTAAAATACACATTTCTGGGAGTAAGGAGCGGATCAGGTGGCTTTGTTAATCTGAGTGTTCAGCTTTGACACAGCCCTAACCCTTGTTGGGTGTGTTTACTTCTCTCCTTCACACTGACTTCAATAAGACTACACCTAAGCATGGGCTTAAAATGTTTTTCAGGCTCGAAAGCCATATACCTCATTAAAATAATTCCCAACAGTCCATTTATAAGGGAAGCCAATTAAAGCTGTAAGAACCTTTTATCTATTAAATGTTTCCTGAATTTACACTTAGTTGGAAAGTTAAGATTGTTTTTTTACCCCCCTTAATATTCAGCATTCCTTTCAGGCTGCAGCTGTGATTTTTCACAGCACATGAGTGAGTGAGGTGCCTGATCTGACATAGAGGAACTGACTTCATCTACTTTTAGGGTTTTATTGTGGTTTGTGCCTGGCAAAACTCTGCAGTATCACTAGTGTGATCTAAACTGCAAGCTGGAATGCAGATAACACAGCCATAAGGTGTGGGCTCAGTGTGATAGAGGTTTAGCCAGTGCCACACGTACATCACGTCCAGCTCTGTCACCAGAGTGACTTCCCCACCCAGGAGGATAAGTGCCCTGAGAGCTGGCCTGGAGGTGGAGGCACCTGGGTGTGGGGGTGTACAAGGAGAAGTGATGAAGTTGCCTCCTAGAAGAGGATGCTGAAACTTTCTTTGCAGTTGAGCTGCCCATGTTTTCAGTTGGTTCTGCAGTGTGTGTTTGCAGTTCCCCTTTCAGAGCAGAGGGAACCCTGGGCAGAGCAGGTAAAGAAGTTAATCTGTAACTGCAGCCCTGCGAACAACAGCGCTCGCTAGCACAGGCTGCCTCTGACTCACCGGCTCTCACCAGCCTGTGACAGGAGAAGGGTCTATGTGTTTTGGTTGGGAACTGTTTACTAGCTGCTTTTTTTAGATATGCTGGTTTTAAAAAGCCAAACAAAACACACTGGTCACGTCCTTTTCTTTCATGAGTCAAGACAGAAGAGAATAGAAGGGAGCTTTGTTGAGGTCCAGGCTTCACGTTTGTTTTATATTCAGACAACTTTGAGCAGTAGCTTCAAATTTAGGAGAGGGGACTGGCAATTAACTCATTAAAAATAGCCATGATTTTCTTCCTGGCTCTGTGTCCCATAAGTACACTCTTTCCCTGGAATACCTACAACCCTGGTTTACTTTTAAAATGGACTACTAAGACCACTAATGTTTATTTTCTGGTTGATTGTTTCACTGCACTGATGTATTGACTGTTCTCAGACCAACCCCTCCAGCCTGTAATTTTCTGTTGGTTCTACTAAGCCAAATTTCTGCCTGCCTTCTCCCCCTCCTCAGCAAGTGTTCCTCAGCCACCCCACCAGCGTGGATGTTAAACCACACATTGTACTCCACGATGAATCTCCTGTTTGTGATCAAGTTAGGCTTTGAGCCTGCATAAATTAATCATTTCTCAATGGGGGGGGGTGGGGGGAAGCAAGCCCCAAAAAAAAGCCCCCTTGTAGAGAACCCCCATCCTTGTATGGGAGACAGTGCAAAGCTGGGCCTATTATTTTAACTCTATAAATACTACACAGCTCAACTGTGAGCCATACCCTTGAATCAACGTTCTTGTTCTGCGTAAGAGCTCTCCTCCTGCATACATTACTCTGCGTTTACGTTGGCTTGTATCTTCTCCCTGCCCTGGTCCCCTCCCTACAGACTGTTCTGCTTTACTAACCTCATTCTTTCATGTGTATTTTACGTTTTGCCATGTAGGTCTTTCACAGCTTTGCAGCCCCAGGCGGGCATTCTCAGAGCAAGGTCCGCTCCGCCTGATCCGGAGCGCCTCTTTCTTTGCAGGTTTGCAGTGTGCTGTGTGCTGGTGCTGTGTGGCTAGTCTAGCTGGTGTGATGGGCGGTGTGCATCTGTAGTTTAGCCCTGGAAATAAGATTTTTAATGAATTTTTCATTTTGTAATACGAAATGGGACAGTGATATCCACTCTCTTGCCTTCTGGGTACATGCCTTACATCCCTAGGGGACGGTGGGCTTTTTAATAGTCCTCTTTGGGGCTGTTTTGGAAATTTATATATTGAATTTAAATATTTTTCACATTTCTGGAAATAATACCTCACACTAGTGTGAAGCTGTCTCAATCTGGACTTCTTTCAACCAAATTGTGAAAACTAAAGCTAGGCTTAACTAAACTGGATGTTTCATGCTGGGTCTTATTTCCATGGCTGAGTAGCTTTTTATTTCACATGCACAGTTGTAAAATAGATCACGTTTAAAGACTCCTGAGCCTCAGACACTTTTGATCTTGTGTACATGCAGACTGAATCTGGATGGCTTACAGCTCAGCTGAACAACCAAGGCACTGCTCACAATTTAAAGTGTTCATTTTCTGTAAGAAAGCATTCCAAAATCCTTCTAAATTAAATATGTAATACCAGAGAAAGCTGGTGTGTGAGTGAAACTCATGCTTGTATTGGTTTTTGGTGTGATTTTTGTCTATACAATGAATACTACAATGTGACCAACGTCCTTTTGATATATTAAAATTTAATTTAAAATAATCTGCATCTGAAAACAAGTGTACTTGTTTGAGTTTGGACTGGAATAGGAGTATGGACCTCAGAGAACTACATACAAGCTTTTCAGAGAAGTGTTTTTGGCTTGTTCAGCTAAGCAGCCCTTCTTGGTGATGGCCTTGTGCAGTGCTGTTGATCTGAATTAATGAGCATGGTTTTGTTTCATTAATTACATGGAGATCTGCGAAGAAGAAAGGAACTGTATATCCCCCTGCTAATTGGTATTCCTTGTTTTACAGTTCACAGCAACCCTATGGATATGCCTGGGAGGGAGCAGAATGAGGACAGGGACAGCGGTATAGCGAGATCTGGTAATGCTGATTCCACATGTTAACCCTGTAGACTCCAAAAATACTCAGTAATATTCATCCCTGAAATGTCTCTATGTCATAAAATAGCTTTTCCTGTGCTGAAATAGGATTTCCCTGTGCTGTTGTAGGTGTGCATTAAGGCTTATAGATACATGTAAAGCATCCAAATGATGTAGGTGTCAGGGGTGTTGCGTTAGGAACCTCACAGAAGTGATCTGAACAGCGGTGCTGTTCATTAAAGCATGCTGCAAATAAGCCAAATTCAATATTCAAATGAGTTTGCAGCAGCTCTTAAACGATACTTGTTAAGCTATTGCCAAATTGAGGAGGATGGTGATGTTAATATGTGAATTTGCCCCCACAGTGCACTCTCCTCCCCCAAAAATTCAGGGGGTTGGGCACTTAGGGATTGGAGAGGCTGTTAAAGGATGGGATGGATGGCATGAATGTTATCCTTCCCACAAAGAATTTCTTTCCTGATACTCGGGGTTGATGCAGCCTGTATGTTGCCTATTATGTAAAGCTGCAGGACTGTCCCACCCTTGCAGTGCTTGTGTATCTTGTTAATGTTAGTTCAGACTGGTTATTTTTAGATAAGAAACATAGCTAAGCAAAAGAGAAGGCACCTGAGAAGCAACACCAGTTTATCTGGAGGGGCTTTGGTTAGTTGCTGCTGTGATTTTCCACACGCTCTTTTCTTCTGAAGAGATTTGTGTTTATTCCTCTTGTTACTGCAGCCTCTCTCAGCAGTCTGCTCATCACTCCCTTCCCATCTCCGGGCTCTTCGTTCAACAAAAGCTGTGCCAGCAGCTACCAGCGGCGCTGGCGGCGCAGCCAGACCACCAGCTTGGAGAATGGGGTCTTCCCTCGATGGTGAGCTGGGAATGAAAGTGCTGGGTGCTGCCCATAAGTGTGCCACCACTGGCAGCTTGATTCTGCTCTTGCCTACAGACATACAAGAAAGATGAGGGGCTGTTGGAGAGGGGTCAGAGGAGCCAAGAAGATGCTCAGAGGGCTGGAGCAGCTCCCCTACGGAGAGAGGCTGAGGGAGCTGGGCTGGGTCAGCCTGGTGAAGAGAAGGCTGTGGGGGGACCTTATTGCAGCCTGACAGTACCTGAAGGGAGCAGAGAATCAGGAGAGGAATCAGCTTGTTAAAGGGTAGAGACTGGCAGGACAAGGGGGATGGAGTGAAGCTGAAGGAGGGAAGGGCTAGATTAGATATTAGGGAGATGTTTTTTACAGAGAGAGTGGTGAGGGGCTGGAAGGGGCTGCCCAGAGAGGGGGTGGGTGTCCCATCCCTGGGGGTGTTCCAAGGGCAGGTTGGATGGGGCCCTGGGCAACCTTGTGTAGCTCCAGGCCTGAGGCTGGTGTCCCTGCCTGTGGCAGGGGGTTGGAGCTCTGTGATCCTTGGGGTCCCTTCCAACCCATGCCGTTCTATGATTCTATGATCTGCTCTTGCTGGTGCTTTCTGTGTGGTATTTACAGAGGTGTAAGTCAGGCTGCACTTCAATGCCTGATCTTTTCTAGGACCTGTTTTCTTTTGTGGCATTTGTTGTTTCACACTAGCTAGAAAGCCTTCAGCAAAACATAAACCTGTAGGCTGTGCTTCTGAGGATAAGGAGCCCTAAAGCCTTACTCCAAACACAAATTCATGGCAGAGGTGGGAGAGAACTAGAATACTGTATTCTAATCCCACAAACACTTTGAATGTGGCTCCAGCTTCTGCGATTGCAGGGCCAGTTGATGGCTGCTGGTAAAGAGTATGCAGTCAAAGGTGATGATTTGACAGCACAGGCAAACAAAAGGGGTTTTACTGAAGTTAAATGTTCAAGAACTGAATTACACAGGAAACCCAGGTACAGCTTTAAGCCGTGGATTATGTTAATTCTCTGTTTTTCCCATGCTGCTAGGTCCATGGATGAAAGCTTTAACTTGTCAGATGACAGCTCTGGTCCTAGCCCAGGAATTGTTAGGAAGAAGAAGATAGCAATTGGAGTTATATTTTCACTCTCAAGAGATGAAGATGAAAACAACAAATTTAATGAGTTCTTCTTCTCACACTTCCCTCTTTTTGAGAGTCACATGAACAAACTGAAGAGTGCAATAGAACAGGTAAAGACACAGTCTTGATTCTTGCACTTGCATTGCTGGATGTGGCCATGTCCCCCCCAGCCCTGTCAGATGTAATTCCTAGCTCTTGCTACAAGTTTACAAAAGTGGGATCAACTTGCCCTTGGGTATTGGAATTGCACCAGAGAAGAGCTTTGCTCCTCATCTTTGATGATGCTTCTTACTGCTAGCAAAGGCATAGCACAGGGTGAGGACAGAGCATGCTGCAAAGGCATTCCTGCAAGCTCCAACAGCCCCTGGGCTGCATGAGCACCCAGCAAGCCTGGATCAGCCAAGGGAAAAGGTGCTTTTAAGGCCACATCTACCTCCCCACCTCAGCTGTATCACAGTGGATTGTAGGGGCAGAGCCTATCTCTAGGCCATTCCAGCCTGTAAATAAATATTGAGCTTTTTATTTATATATATAAACTTTTTAAAAATCCCCTAATTCCCTGTGTAGGAATTTTTCAAAGATCAAAGTTTCAAATGTATGGTTGGATTTGTTTCAAATCTCTCTTCTAGGAAAGACTCAGTAGTTACTTTGCCACTGCAATGAAAACTTTGACCCCTTTTATGCCTTGAATGATGAAAAGCACAGAAGAAGCAGAGGCTGCAAATGCATGTGCCTCACCTATCTTTCCTCAGATATGAAAGTTGGCACTTGGACCATTGTTTTATCACTTAAAAAAATTTATTTGCATGACTAGTTGCATGAAAGATAAAGTCAGACACATGACTTTGTTTTCCATTTTCTGGGCTGCTGTAGCTATGTGTTACTTATCTGTTTAATGATTGTTTTCAAGGCTATGAAAATGAGTCGTAGATCAGCTGATGCCAGTCAGCGGAGTTTGGCATATAACAGAATCCTTGATGCCCTTAATGAATTCAGGTGAGCACATTGTCTCCTATCTCTCTTGTCTCTGCCTTCAAAAGCACTCAAGTCGCTTTTGAAAGCATCTTCCCCCTACTGCAGGATAAGTGACTGTGTCTAAGTCAAGACTATGACTTGGTAAGCCTCAAGTCATCTCAAAAGTGAGTGTGGTAAAGGCATTGGAGATGGCAAGCCATCAGAATGTGTGTTTTTAGGCTTTCACAAGTGTGTGTATCCATGGGTGAAGAGGTCATAGATGATGAAGGGTTTCTGTGCTTTAGGTGGTAATGAAGCTCCTGGCAACCTCAGAAATTCTTTTATTGGGGGAGAAGGGGGAAGAATTGCAAAGCCATGTAAGGGAAATCCTCCCCTAGTGTGTATTTTCCTCATGTGTGAGCAAAGCAAGGCCTTTTCCTTGCTCTTAATTCCTCTCCAAAGGTGTTTCAGATAACCAGCTACCTCAGAGGACTATCTTCTTCACGCAGCGAAGTGCAGCGCTGCAGTCTCTTGCTATCTGCACCCGCAGAGCGCCTCTATTCAACAGTTTACAAAGTACTGCAGATAAGCACATGCCTGGCATTTAACTGTATTTTCTTTCCATAATTTAAGTCATGGGGAGGGAATTAAGATGAAATCCTTCTGTTTCAAGTGATTCATCTGCTCCCAGATGGGAGTGGCAGAGTGCTTCCTTTTACAACCAGCGTTGGTGTTACTTTTTTAAAGACATTATAGAAGACAGTGCTGTGATGCTGTACAAAGACCATCCTGACATCAGGGTGTATTTTACTGAGCAGTGAAGGATCCTGAGGGCTCACTCGTTTTCCTACAGCTCCACAGATGAGGTGGCATTGCAGGGTGAAGGCACAGCATATTACTTTTAAATTTCTTTTAGCTCCTCAGCTCTGGGTGGTTGTGAGGGAGGGCAGAGGACGTGTTCAGTAGGGACAGGAGGCAGGGAAGAGTGAGCACGTGGGCCTGCGGTGAGAGGTGCATGGGATAAGCAGTGCCAGGAGAAGGAGCGGAGGGAGCTCGTGACTGCTGGGAGCTGCTGATCCTGCCCAGGGGCCTGAGACGAGTTCAGCAACTCTGAGGAGCCGCTGTGGTTCCTCCGCTCTCCCCCCCAGCTCTGCTCTGCCTCTCCCTGTTCTCACCCAGACCATTTCTCTGCATTCCCACCCCCTGGTAACACCACCTCCCCAGCTGTTTTCCCAAAACTTTCCCCCCTGGAGATACGTTCAGTGGACTTTGCCCGGTCTCCTTTGTCCTTCCAAGTTAAACAGTTCCAGAGTGGTGGGGAGGGGCGCCTATCCTGGGTTCAACATAGGAAAAACAACCCTGAAAACCCAGGCCAAATCCCCCTAGCTGGCTTTTTCCTCCTTGGAGGGAAGCTCTGCCATGCTGAGCTGGGATGGGATGAGGAAGGCTGCTCTCACCAGGCTGAGCAGGAAAGTAAGGTCCGACCAGACACAGGAGGATTGGCATTCTCCCTCCAGAGCCTCTGAGAGTCATGTCATCCACATGACACAGCCATTGCGTAACCAGCACTGGGAAGCCTGTGTCTAACCACCAGTTTTATGCAGAGGTTTCCATGGTGATATAAATATTACTCTTTAATAGTGTAATGAGGTAAATTAAATCCAGTTTAATTTCATATAAGTGAATTTCCTGGGGCAGCAGACTTGGGCAATTCTGGAGGAGGGGGGAGTTAAGCAACTGCATTCAGCAGTGTGCACCCACTGGTGCCCCCAGTCCCTTTGGTGAGCAGGGTCCTCTTGCCTTCACTGTGTCTCAGCGTGGCTGTGCGTGCTGCTGTCAAGAGCAGCATCACTGCAGCACCCAAGAACCACTCGCTCTTCAAAGCAGCACAATATCTGCCTGGTAAGGAGGGGAAAGGAGGAACAAAATAGGCGTATTATTTAAATACTGAAGGCTGGATGCAAAATCCTTTGGCACGGATTCAGCAAGCCCATTTAGGCCACTATTATCTCTTGAGGCGTCTGCTTTCCCACTGAAGTCACGGGGAAGTCAGGAGCCTTCGTCCTTTGGTGAACCTGAGACTTGTGTTGATTCCTGCCCTCTTAGCAAATTGTGCTGGAGGGAAGGAGGGTGCTGACTTCAGTGGGTTGGTGTTTCTAAACCCTGTGCTGGTTTAACTCATTGCAGTGTTGGGGGATATTTGGTTTGGGGGTTGTTTTTTGGTTTGTAAAGATTTTTTTTCATCCTTTTATTTAACATCAGGCTTTCAGGGGATCTCAGTGTAGCTGATGTGCACTCCTCTGGTGATGAGAATAACCTCAAATCCCTGGGGCACGGGGGTCTGGCTACATGCTGCCAGCTGATCAGAGAGGGGAGGAAGGAGCACGGCAGTGGTTGTCATAGCTGCCTGGCACCCAAAAGCCCCCCAACCCTGCAGGGATGGTTATCATAGCTGCCTGGCACCCAGAAGCCCCCAACCCCACAGGGATGGAGCTGTGGCTGTAGACCAGCCTGTGAGCTGGGTGCTGAGGGGCACCATGCATCTGCAGACATCTCCCTACTAGCACTGAGGGGGAGAAAAGGCAGCAAAACAAGCCTTTTCCCTCTGCTCTTAGCGTTTCATCCTGGGAAGACAAAGCTGCCTTCTCAGAAAGGCCTGGGCTGGGGCTGCCTCTGCAAACTGATATTTGCAGAATTTGATAAATCTGCCAGCTCCAGGCCTACCCTCATGTCCTTACTCACTTCACAGCAGTTTTTAATATTTTTTTTTTAAAGCACTGATGGATTTAGCTATTAACACTTGACTTAGAGGCTTAAAACTCTTTGGATGTCAGCTGTGCAGACACATGACTTATGAAATAAGCTACTGTACTTGCATAAACATCTCAACTCCCCCGGTCCCCGAGGCCAGTGCAGCACGCTGATAATACAGATTATGCATCTGACTAATACCTGTGTGGCAAATACGCAGACTGGCAAGGAAACACTGAGCAGGAGGCCTAGGGAAACACCTCACACTTCTTTCTGGCAGCTAAATTTGGTCCTGTGTTATGCCAGTGATTTTTCAGCAGCTCCTGCTTGCTGTGAACGGAGGGGTTCTGCTCAGCGCTGCGGGCTGGCCCCGGGCACAGGAGTCACCTGGGCTCCCTGTGTGGGACAGCCCCACTCCTGCACTCCTTCCAGCAATCCCTGCCTCAATTTGCCTTGTCCTTTTTAAGGAAAAACCATCTTAGGAATGAGGATAGGGAAAAAATGCACATGAATTTATAAGTTTATAATTTTTTAGCCACTGATGTGTTTTTCTTTTGAAACAGTTCCCAGAGCGATGCTAAGCTTTGCCTTTATTCATATTGCAGCCCTTAAAGATCAGGCCAGCTCTTGCAGCCTGGTGCTGGGGGTCAGGAGGTGCTGGGGGTCAGGAGGTGCTGGGGGTCAGGAGGTGCTGGGGGTCAGGAGGTGCTGAGGGTCAGGAGGTGCTGAGGGTCAGGAGGTGCTGAGGGTCAGGAGCATTTCCCCTGGGGAGGAAGGGTGCTGCAGAGGGATGCTCACATCCCTGAGGAGCCGCCTGTCTTGTTCAGTTTGCGCAGCACCAGGGAAAGATGTCTCACACTGCTACTGAAAGGCAGGACAAAGGCTGGGGAGGTTTGTGGGTGTGTTTGGGTGAAGCAGGGAGCAGCACAGCACCTGACTGCAGCCATGCTGTGCTGAGGGCAGAGCCAGTCGACTCGGTGCCATCTGTGCCCGCAGAGCTGGCAAACCCCAGAGGGTTTGCAGGAGAGGTTTTGCTCAGGTCTTCATTTTCCTTTGCCCGGGCTGAGTGTTGGTTTCAAGCTGCTTGTTAGATGCAAAGGTGTTTCCTGAGGAGCTCCCCTGGCCCCCAAAGTGCTGCACCCATGGCTGACACCGAGGTGCTCGTTAAGCTCCAGGCTGCAGCTCAGCCTCCCAGCAGCGTTTCCAAACAGAAACCATCTTAGATGTTCTGCAGGGTCTCTCATTAACCAAACTCCCCCCTGGGGTCGGGGAGGGGGCTGCTTGCTGCAGACAGCCAGGAGAGCTCAATTGGCTTTTCAGTGGTAGCTCTGTAAATCCAGTTAACTTCCCTCTCGTGTTCTGGGGGGGGGGGGGTTGTGTTGTTGGTGGTTTATTTTTGGTTTTGCTCTGTGCTAAATGGAAGGAGAGCGTTTCCCTCCGTGTCTGCAGAGCTGGAAAGCAGTTAATCCTTGCCCTTGGTGTGTGCCATTGCTGCCTGCGCTGGCATGGAGGTTCCCTGCTCTGCAGTCACATGCCTGCTGGCTGCCAGCCAGGGCAATCTGATCTCTGGCTGAGGAAACACTATCGGTTGCAGATGCAGCCAGGGTTACCAGAATAGTAAATAACGAATCACAAGACTCAGTCTATCTTTTCAACAAAAACAAATATTTTAATACGTTGGGTTTAGTGTAAAAGTAGTTTCTTTTTTTTTTTCCCTGTTGTTGTTTTTTTTCAAACCAGCCGAGCTGTGAGAGGCTCAGCTTGGGCTGGTTTGCATATGGAGGAGAAATAAGCTTTATTTTATGTGAAGTTGTGCAGTTTATCTTTCAGCTTCTGAGGTCAGCTGTGTCTTGGGGGGGCGTGTAGGTTTCGATGCTTGTTTTCTGCTTTGAAACTCATAGAGCTTTGAAGTCCCTGGGCTTGGGGTTTCTCCTTTTCTTTGGGGCACTTCAACATCCACTCCAGTTAATGGGCTGTGAACAGAAAGCTCTCCCTTTGTAATCCCACCTTCAGCCCAGCTTGCTCCTGCCAAGGCACAAGATCCCAGTGCTGTGGGGACCCTCCTGTTCCCTCAACCATGCAGCGGTGCTGTTGCCCCTCCCCAGCTGCACCCCCCATTCCCAGCCTGTGCCTGGCTCTGTAACCAGGCTGTGCTTCCTCCCAAGAGAGGATGGTAAGGTAGAGAGCAGTGCTGAGGCTGCTCGAAACTCACTCAGAGGCAGCAGAGCCTGCTGAGTGCCGTGGGGCTGGTGAGTGCAAAGGTGACTCGACTTTCCCCCTCTCCAGCCTGTTGCCTGTTTTCTGGCTTTCCCATTGTGCCTGTGGCAGTGGAGCCTCTGAAAACCTGACCTTTGAGGAGGATGGGGTTGACTGTTGTGAATGCACAGGGTAGATTTTGTATTTAATGAAAAGCAATGGAAAAAATAAGGCAGCAAATGCCACTGCCCCCCTTCACCCTCTGTCTTCTTGAGCAGCCCTGGTGACTTTGGCATGGTGCACAGTCACCTTTGACACCCTTTGGGAAGCCACTCTGGGGGTCCTGTCACCCAACAGCCACTTTATTCCAGGCCAGATAACCAGGGAAGAATTCCTTCCTCCCCTGAGCGCTTCCAAGAGCTCTCCTGCTCATGCTTCCTGGGGAGTTTAAACCATGGAAGATCTGGCAGCTGCTGCTCGAGTGTGTGTGCCTGACGTGCTCAGCCATGGCTTTACTTCTGGAAGTGGCCATAAATTTTTAGACAGGCATATCCAGGGAGGATCTTCATGAATCAGGGGTGGTACTAGGGAGAATGGGACACTGTAAACCTGAGTCTTGTAAAACAGAAATATCTCTTGTAGTAAAGCTGGTGCGTTAGGTGGAGACAAACCTGAGTTCATCAGGCAATTCCTTTGGTTTGTTCTCTTTTCTCAGGTTACATTTTTACTGTGATGAAAATACAGGTTCCCATAGTGTCACAATGTAGGTGCCAGGCTTAAAACTGCCATTTGCTTTGGATTTTAGAGGAGTCCAGCAGTAATCAGAAGAGGTTTCTTAATGTGGTGTTTTACTGCAGAGCCCCAGTTTTAATCATAGGTACTGTCCTCTCTAAAGTAAAAAAGGAGGTGGGTAGGTCCTTGGGGGAACTTTGACTCCCATTAGCTGTATTAAAAGCTCAGATGTGACCTGGTCCCCAGCTCTACACATCCACACTGTGGTGGGTCTGCCCTGGAGATACAGCAGGTTTTTAACCCAAGGATGAAGGTAAGGTGTTTTTGTAAGGCACGTGCACCTAAATTTGCCCTAGTCATAAATCAAGCAGAACCATGGGGGATTTGCATGTTTGGAACAAAGTGGAGAGAGAGCAGGGAGATGGGGACAAGGACCAGTTCAGGGAGATGTGTGGAGGCTTAACTCCACTTAGGGTGGAAGGGTGAACTGCTGCTGGTTGGGTAAGGAGATGAGAGTTGATGAGAGAGATGTTTCTGCTAGGAACCACAGCTGGACTGAAGTGTTGTGATAAATTCTGTGAGTAGGGGTCTCTGCCTGTTGATATTTGCTTTATGGATGTTTTGCTTTTGTTTTCCAGAACAACTATATGCAACCTGTACACGATGCCACGGATCGGGGAGCCTGTCTGGCTCACCATGATGTCAGGGACACCAGAAAAGAACCAGCTTTGCCATCGCTTCATGAAGGAATTCACTTTCTTGATGGAAAATGCTTCTAAAAACCAGTATGGTGGATTTCAGTTTTTAAGTTCCATATGTATTGATACCTTTTTTATTTCACACCCGTTTTCTTGGATCGGTGTTTAAAGTCTTGGTAATCAAACAATCAAAAGGCTGGTCACAAACACCTTCTTTTTCAAGCAAAAAAAGAAAGAAGGAAGTATTTCCCTAAATGCCTCCTTCCCCTGAGTCCTCTCTGTTTCAGTAGAGGCTGAACATTTGAAACCTGTCCATAGGAAGCGCGTGATGGGTGTGTATGTCTGGAAGGGGTTGAACATACCTTATGAAATGCATTAATCTACCTTTCAAAATCAGTTATCATATGATGAGTGAGGTTAGACACTTAGGAAGAGACCTGGCTGTAATGCTGTCTGACCACAAATTGCTCTTAAACCCTGACTTCTGTAAAATGCCACTAAAGAAGCTGTGTGTTGTGTTAGCACTCACCTCTGTGCCTGCAGGACAAAGCCCTGAGCAGTTGTTAAAAACTGAGAAAGAAACTTCTAGATAAACTCCTAAGAATCTGATCGTTTACTCCTTTGTCAACACTTCATCTGCTTTCCCCAGGGCATGGATAGGGGAAGCTTTTAAAGCCTTTGGCTCCATTGAAGCCCTAAAACGAGCACAAACATGTGAAGTTGGAGTGGGAACAGCATGGAAAGACCAGCCCTTGGCTCTGGGGAAGCTGCTCTCTGCAGCATGGGGAAGGGGCTGCTGCTCACCCTCTTCCAGCTCCCCCACCAGCCTGGTCATCTTGTCCCTTCCCAAGGTGGGAGGGTGACAGTGGTCAGTGTGCTCCACCTTCTGCCTCGGTGTAAAGGGAGCAACTGTAGGCAGTGGTGAGGGGTTCAAATGTATTTTCCTCAAATATTTCCCTGCTTCACTGGAAGCTTTTTCCTGGGATGGATTCCCTCAGTCCCTGCCATCTGAGCCCTGTACACCTTGGCTCCCCTTAAGTGCTCCTGTGTTTGGGTTGGTTTCCTTGCTTGTAGATACAGTAAGATGTACACTGGTGGGAGCAAGAGGAAAACTGAACCCTGTATCCTTCTCAATCCAGTTTTACATCCCCCTTTAGGGGTTCCCAGTGAGGAAATGGGGCTAAGCTGTAGCATTCCCCGTGTGTGAACTCCTCAGAGGGCATTATCTGCAGGCTCAGCGGCGCAGCTGAGCCGCTGCGGTGGCCGCCAGCACCATCTGTCGGCACCCGGGAGGCTCCTGGGCTGCGCTTCTGTACGCTCCTCCTGCCAGCACATGGGACTGGGAGGAAGCTCTGCCCTCCACGGAGCAGAAACCATGCTCTGCTGTGACAATAAATCAGTTAAGGGTTTTCTGGAAGGCTTTTCTACTTGCTCAGTGAACACTTTTGCCTGAGCTACAGAACTTTGGGGAGGGGGGGTTATTTTTGAAAAGGAGCAGCCACATGTGCTGAAACTCCTTCATGTTTTGATGAAAGAACACAGCACTGAGCCGTTTTGCAGGCTCTGTAGCAGCACCCTTCATCATCAGTTGGAGATCTGAAGGGTTTGGGGTCTCCTCCTTGGAGTACAGAGGCCACACAGTGCCACTGTTTTCTTCCAGTGACCAAAACAAGTTGGGTTTGAGATCTTTTACAACATAAAGCTTGCAAAATAGGAAGTCTCATAATTCTTGCCAAACAGAGGAAGTGAGATGCTGCTAGTTTAGAGTACTTCATTTTACTTTAAAAGTTGTTCTAAAAAGCTTTGCCAAGGGTGGGAGGGGAGGAGGGGACAGCCCTCCCTTCTCTCCCCAAAGAAGCAAGACTAAAGGGATGGCCTCTGCTGGCTTCAAGTTGTTTCTTCAAGCCTGGGTCTGTACAGATTGTAGATTGATTCTGGATTGTAGAACTCCTTTTAGGTAACATCCTGAGCCTGTACCTGGAATTGTACCTGATACTGACCATTTTGCTTCCAGGTTTCTCCCTGCATTGCTGACTGCTGTCCTGACTAACCACTTGGCCTGGGTCCCTACCGTCATGCCCAATGGCCAGCCACCTATAAGGATCTTCCTGGAGAAGCATTCTTCCCAGAGCGTGGACATGCTGGCCAAAACTCATCCATACAACCCCCTGTGGGCACAGCTTGGTATGTGGCAAACACCTGTGAACCATCCAAAGGCTTCACATCAAGAGTTACCTGTGTGCTGGGTTGTAGGGATGCTTGTTGCTTCCCACTCAAGTTAAATTTCATTTCTTTTTTAATTGGAAACGAGACAAAAGTGTGTATTTCAAGCCTGGAGGTGGTCACTGCTTTTTTATATGTGCTGTAATTTAAGGTATTATCAGTTGTAAAGTGGCAGCCAAAATGTAAAGCCCTGGTAGTCACCTATGGCAGCTCTGTTAAGGTCACCTGCCCTGGGGATGATGGAGGATTCTGGTTCTCCCTCCATAAGGAAAAGGAATTTCTGTTTTTGGGGATGCTGCTATCAATAAGGTTGTGGAAAATCAAATCAAGGAAATCCATCTTTGATAAGGAATGAACATACTCTCAATACAGGAAATCATGGCTAGGCAACCCCCTGGGTAAGGGTCTCAAAGCCTGATGGATTTGAGCAGCTAGTCACCAGCTCAGTGGAGGAGATGAGCCTCCTACTCCCTGCTCAACGTGCCCTGCTTTGCACACAGGCTCTCATGGCAGTGGTTAGGGAAGGGAATGGAAAGTTTTGTGAGGCTGCCCTATTCCCGGATAGGCAGGGAAGGACAGGGAGTTGGCAAGGAGACTCGATTTCAGAGCTCCTGGCACTCCAGGGATCCACAGGGGTTAGGCTGGTCTGCAAGGCCTCTTGGATGCCTTGTCCCCCCCACATCCCCACATTCGTGTGGTGATCTCATCCCTCCACAATAACACGTGCTCGGAAATTTCCCCAGGTGAGTCTGGAGGACAGTCAAAACAGCCCACCCAGCCCATAGCAGAGCTCAAGGGGAAGGAAGAGAAGAAGGTTGGAAGAAGATTGGCTTCAGCTCTGCACCCGCCACTGTCACTTTTTGCCCTGGGTCTTGGCACAGGCTTGTTTCTCTTTGCAGCTTTCTCTTGGTGGGTAAAAGTTCAGCCTGGTTTCCAGACTATCCAGGGTAATTCAGAGCAGATGCCTCCTCTCTCCCATGGCTATATAAGGAACCCAGGAGATGAGCCCCTGAAGCTCAGGCCTGAAGTTAGGTGGTGTGAATACTCCCTAATATTGAGATCAGATGTCTCCCTGACCAGCGTGTCACCTTACATGCGATACCAACAGCAGCTTTGGGATTCTCTGTATTGAAAACAAAGTACTAGCGTAGCTGTCTTCACTCTTCTGCTTCAGTATTACTCTGTTGTGGACCTGGCCTTTGGAAACTGGCCACAACAGTTGTCTGTTAGAAGAATAATTTGTTTTAAAGATGTAAAATGATTGTTCTGATCCCTCTTCTAGGTGACCTGTATGGGGCTATTGGATCACCTGTGAGACTAGCAAAAACAGTTGTGGTTGGCAAACGTCACGACCTGGTGCAGAGATTGCTTTATTTCCTCACTTACTTCATCAGATGCTCTGAACTTCAAGAGACTCATCTTCTAGAAAATGGGGAAGATGAAGCCATTGTCATGCCTGGAACTGTTATAACCACCACACTGGAGAAAGGAGAAGTAGAGGAGTCTGAGTATGTGCTTGTCACAATGCACAAGAACAGGGGCAATTTGCTACCGACGGAGGCAGAAGAAACCAGAACCCCCAACTGCAGCTGTAAATACTGCAAGTGTCCCACTTCCCTCGCCCAAAACATCGAAGGGGGTGCACAGCAAGAGAGGGAGGACACCCAGAACACTCCCAAGGTAGAGCTGGAGTCGTCTTCGGATGAGAACAGAACGATTGTTCCTGACGATGGCCAGGAAGATGCTGTTGATGTTAAGCAGCTCAGACCCTGTCTGGATGCAAAACTAGAGCCTGTGGTGTGCATGGGCTCAGCTTCACCAGAGAAACGTGTTGGGGTGGAATCTGGTTTGGAGCCAACGGCAGATGTGTGGAGGGACAAAGACTCGCTGGAATCGGGCAACCAGGTGGTCGGTGTGACCAGGTCACCTGGGATAGCAGTGGAAAAGAAGCCCCCAGATAAGCTCTTTGGTGATGTGTTCCCTTGCAGTGCTACTGAAGCACAGACAAAGGTGACTTTCCTCATCGGAGACTCCATGTCACCCGATTCAGACATTGAACTCCGAAGTCAGGCAGTAGTGGAACAAATCGCTAGGCATCACAGCCCACCAGCTACGGAGGAAGGAGTGTCTGCTGATCAGAACTGTGAAGCTAAACAAACTGTTGAGGACCAAAATAGAGACTGTGGGACAGCTGAACCCTTTCCTCAAGTTGCTAGCGAGCATCAGAGCTGGAATCCAAACCAATACACCGAGAGCATGAGCCTGTTTGATGAGTATTTTACTGATGACAGTTCAATTGAAACCCGGACTATTGATGATATTCCAGGGCCAGCAGCTACAGACCTTCTTGCTCACAGCAGTAGCTTAGAGTTTTCTAAAAAGCTGTGTACAAAGACTAGCAAACCACCTAGTGAATTCTGTAGATTTATGGACTCTGTTCGACAGGAGACCTACAAAAACTGCTTTAGTGAGCAGGACCAAAGAGAGAAAATCTCTATTCGTGTCCCCCATGGGGACAGGGAGAACGCAGAGAAGAAAGTCGCCCCAGGAATTGACTGGGACATTCCAAGAAATGAGAGTTCAGACAGTGCCCTGGGTGACAGTGAGAGTGAGGATACAGGTCACGATCTAACTAGACCAAGCAGTAACTATTATGGAGGAGAGCAAGAAGATTGGGCAGAAGAATATGAGATTCCTTTCCCTGGGTAAGTGCACCAGGAACGAAGCCTAAAAAAGATAGAGCCTCTTCCCATGTCACATGTGTGGAGGAATGTAGCCTAACTTGGCATCAGTGGTTGGAAAAGTGTCTCTTGAGCCCGCTGGTTGTAAAGGAATATAGAGAGAGATCAGTGGTCTGGAAAAAAATGCTAATTGTGGATTGTGATCTTGGCCCTCACGCTTTTCTTCCACAATGGGCTGGCTCTAAGCTCTTTCTTTTTAAAAAGTACCTGTGTGGAAGCTAGAAGAGATCCAATGAATGTGAAAGTGCACCCTCTCTGTGAGTGGAATTTGGTGTTTACAATTTTGTCTCTTCCATGCCTTTCTTGCAGGTCAAAGCTGGTTGAAGTGAACTCTGTCCAGCCCAGTATTGCCAATTTTGGAAGATCCTTGCTAGGTGGCTACTGCTCCTCTTACGTCCCTGACTTTGTTTTGCAAGGAATAGGAAGCGATGAAAAGCTGAGGCACTGTCTGGTGGCAGATCTGTCTCATGCTGTGCAGGTAATTAAGCTATATTTGGTAAATGTATTTGTCACAGTAGGGAAAGGCAAATGTTTTTCAATGTACAAAATTGTTGGAAGTGGAAATATTTACTGTTGCAGCTCTCGTCAGGCTCCTCCAGTCCCAGCTCACCAATTTTTTTCTCCCTCTCAATTATCTGTTTTAAAAACATTATTTCGCTGCAAATCTGGAGCACAAAACCTCAGACTCCCACTTGAAGGCAGCTGAGAGGCTTGTGCCCTTGAGAAGGTGGATCTCCATGCTGAGCTGGAGAAAAGCCCTCTGCAGACACGGCAGCCTGCTGATGGTTGCATGCCCACGGGATGCAATGATGTGAGGAAAGACCTAAGGCTGAGGTGGCCATACGTCTCTTCTCAGGCACACAGCCCTGCTACAGTGCTGAGGGTCCCTTTGCTCCCTCAGGACACTTCCTCCTCCCATGTGCATCTAACCAACATGCTGCTTGTGGGGCAGGGCATGATTCCTGCAGCGATTGTACCCCAGGGACACTGCTCCTCCATGGGGATTGTAGTCAGTGTCCAATAGTGCTGGTTTCATTAGGAGAAACCAATATGGAGATAATTATCCTGAGGGATTCCCACTTCTCACCTGCTGGGAGTCACCTCTGCCCCACAGATTTCCGTGGATGAGCTGGGGCATGGCTGGGAAGTGTGGAATTTCCGACCCCTTTTGTAGTTACTGAGAGAGGAGCGGGGAGCAGACTGGCACTGCAAAGCCTGACTGTGCTTCCCTCCAGTTTATTCCCAAGGGAATGGGGAAAGACCCCCACACAGCCAGTGAGCAGGCAGGCAGCTTCCCCCAGCGCTCCCCTGGCAGCCTCTGACGTGTCCCCTTGGTCCGTGCATCACACCTCACTCGGGGGCATGGCCGCTCTTGCCATGGCCAATCCCTGCCTTGCTGTCACCTTTCCTTGTGCCCGGCCCTGCAGGGACAGTTTTCCCTCCCTGTGTGGTTTTAAGCCAAACGTGCTGTAAGCCAAACATTTAAGCCATTTGTGAAGTGCAATTGAACTTGATTGAGGAAACAGTGTGAGGTGGCTGCTGCTATCAAGCTCACGTGTCTGAGCCGTGACCCAGTCGCGGTGTCTGTCCATCAGCAGGCTGAAGCTGCAGCTCCAGCGTCAAGGGCTGACAGGGTACGAAAGGACCGAGCGAGATTTGACATGCTGAGCTTTGAGTAAAGCCACAACTGCCCCCCTGTGCTGTGAGAATTCCCTGTGGGATCCTTGGGGAGGAGACTCTTCCCAACAGCGCAGCCCCAAAAACCACTGGGGTAGGGCAGCGGGGGTCCATATTCCCCTTTTCCAAACCTCCCTGGCTCCAGAGAGGTGAAAGGTTGGAAGGATCTGAGGAGCTGGATGCAGGCTTGGTCCTGGACTCCCTCTGCTGGCACTGCCGTAAGGAAACCAGTGAGAACTTACTTCCAAGAGTGCAGTAAAGCTCCAGTTTTGCTGGATGGAATGCAGTTCTATCCACATGTTCCTGTATTTTAGGTGAAGCAGTGCCTGGGATGCTCTCCCTGCTTCCCAGAACGGTGTTGGCTTGGGAAAAGACCGTTGTTGTTTGCCATTCTCAGGGTTCTGCTGTTCTCTGTGTGTTTCTAGCATCCTGTTCTGGATGAACCCATCGCAGAAGCTGTCTGCATTATTGCAGACACGGACAAATGGACGGTGCAAGTGGCCAGTAGCCAGAGGAGAATCATTGATAATAAGCTGGGTAAAGAAGTGTTAGTCTCGAGTCTCGTCTCCAACCTGCTTCATTCCACTCTTCAGCTTTACAAGCATAATTTATCTCCAAACTTTGTAAGTATGAAGGACAGTTGAGAGGGTGATGGCTTTAAGGCATCCTTCCACTCCTTAAGTTAGGGTATAGTGCTGTCTTCTCCCTGACATGGCTCCCTTTGCTTTCTAGTGTGTGATGCACCTGGAAGATCGGCTGCAGGAGCTCTACTTCAAAAGCAAGATGCTGTCTGAGTATCTCAAGGGCCAGATGAGAGTTCATGTGAAGGAGCTGGGCGTAGTGCTGGGGTAAGATCACAAACTCCTTCTGAGCAGTGCTGCCCTGAGCTTCCCAGTGCCAGATCCTCCACCTGCTCTTGCTCCAAGCCCAGCGAAATGGATTCTGAAATGGGACTGGGACCATAGTGTGGCATAAATCACATGGGGCTGATGTCTCCTCCTTAGCTTTTGCTGGATCCTGAGGATCCCCTGGCCTTTCTCCCTTCCCTCCAGGCAGGAAGATGGGCTCAGCAGGCCAGAGCTCATCAGGCTCCTTCCTTAGTTGGTCAGTCATCGCTGAACAGCGTGAGGCACCTGATTCCTCCATGTTGACTGGCCTTACATGGCAGAAATCACCCTCTGTGTGGTGGAAGGCACATAATACCCCTCTGTGGGTGTGGGGCACGGCACAGAAGCTATTTAGGGGGTGTTTATAGGGAGGCTCTGAATATCTTTTTGTGCAGAGGAGTACAGGCTGAGCAGGAAGGCACATGGAGCACGTGTGGAGCTGGAGACGGGGCAGCAGCTGCAGTGGGATGAGCTGTAGCACAGTGCCAGGGCTTCTGTGGCAGCAGCAGAAGTGGTGTAGCTTAGTCCTCTGCTCCTGTGCTTTGTTCCCTGACCAGTGCTCCCTTTATCTTCAGGGGTAGGAAGGAATCTGTGGGTTTACCCCCCTCTGTCTGTTCTCTCACAAGTTTGTTGGTCCTATGGAAGGTAAAAACCCAGCCCAGGAGCGATGGCAGCGCTGCCAGTGCAGAGCTGCAGCCTGTCAGCATGGGCAGGAGGGGATGGTAGACACAGTCTGGTGGGTGAGGGCCACGCGAGGAGATACCATGACTGGCCTCAGCTCTACTTGTGGAACAACCTGCTGCTTGGAGCTGTGTACACTCACAGGCCTGGAGCAGGCAGTGCAGTTGCTGACACACGTGTTCTCTCTCCCAGCTACAGTTGGGCTCAGATTAAATGTGCCTCTTCTGCTTCCTTTTAGGATCGAATCCAGCGACCTCCCTTTACTGGCAGCTGTAGCAAGCACTCACTCTCCGTACGTTGCCCAGATACTACTTTAAAATGCCAGAGGCCAGGGACGTTGCCTTCTTTCCCCTCTGGAAGCAAAGTGGAAGACAGCTTGTTCTGGCTCCTTTCTCTTTGAACCAAGAAAAACAAACTGCTCGTGGAGCTGCAGCACCTCCATATATGACTGCCTGGAATGCAAAGAGCCTGAGATGTTCCCTCTTCTGGGTGGTGATTTGGGAGAGGAGAACAGAAAGGATAAAGAAAGGAAAAACAAAGTGAGCAAGCCTGAGATTTCCACTGTGGAAAAGTGAAGATTTGAGCAAAAGCTGAAGATCTGCATTATTTCCTCAGTCCCTGCCACAGTGGCTGACTGTAATTCCTGTGGGGTGGTGAGGAAGAGCTGCTTTGAGGAGTACACGATGCTGTCGCCAGTTATGAACCTGACCAGGAACGTGGCAGCTGTCTCCTCTGCCTTCCACTGATCAGGAGCTCGTGAAGATCCAGGATTCTCAAGCTGCAGTGATCTGTAAACGACTTTTTCATGTCACAGTCCAATTCTGGATACTTCCCAGTGGAAGAAGGGGGGGTGGGAAGGGGAGAGGGGTTGGTTTGTTTTGTAAAAAGCTCATTAATGACGCTCAGCTCTAAACGTTATTTATGATCTTTCTCCTGGGGAGAGGGAATAGCAGGAGGGACACATGACAGGGAGGAGGCAGGAACAGGCCAACAGACAAACTAGAGGGAGATTCTCTCTCTCTTTCTCTCTTGGCCAGGTGTTGTAACCAGTATTAAATGTTTATAATGTTTAAATGTTGCTTTACCCTAAGCGATGCTTTTCTTCCACAATGAAATCGAAGCATTTAGGGGGAAAAAAACCCCAGAACAAAAAACAAATCTCAACTGACTGTTGGCTGAAGTGTCCCTACGGGCTCCCAGAGTGACAGGACTGTTACCTCTGACTTTTCTACCATCTCTAAATGTTCTTGCAACGTCACGTTCCTCTTACAGCAGTCAGTCAGCTATTGAAATAATGAACTTAGAAAGAATTGTACCAAAGCATCGGGGAAAAACTGAACAGACTATTACCCTTAATTGCTCAGGTAACTAATTGATACCTTTTTTAAAAACCAGTCTACAAAAAAACATGCACATTGGTTACACCAGGGTGTAGGGACAGCAACATTATTTTTTGAGAAACACCCTTGGCGCAGACGACCGATCCCTTTTCTACTCACTTGTGTAATTACCAGCAGGAAATGTTGTTTGTTTTATTCTCAGCATTTCTCCTCTCCTCAACCATCCCTGTTTTGTCAGTGTATATACAGTAGTTGTACGAACAGCCGATGGACCCAGTCTGGTGTAAGTAATGTAAATACACGGCGGTAGGCGGATTTTGTTTTCAAAGGCTCTACTACCTCAGTTTAACTGGACACTTCATTAAGGCTTTTTTCTTTGCCTGTTTGGCCTGGCAGCCAATTAATGTCGCTGATTTTTAGGTTCTGTTTTCATCTGTATTGAAACTCCTGGGTTATGCGCAGTAGTAGGAGGTACATGTTGGCTTGGTTGCTGAACTCTGTAAACAGTTCCATAAATACATCGTTCTGTAATCATCTTTTCAGTAGGATAGCACGCCTGCTATTGTTTTTGGTGGAGTTATTTTAAATAGCAATTCTATTTTAACCATTTGATAAACTTGAAAACAATAGGAGAGATCCCTGCCCCACAGCTGGCGACGCTGAAAGTCCCCTCCCTCCCTCCCTCCCGGGCCGGGCTCTCACCCCGAGTGGCTTTTTGGGTAATATTTAAAACCTGTAACTTCAGACTCTGTTCCTGGGAAGAGCAACACAGCCAATGCACACCCATTTCCATGTGGGACTGAGCCTGTGGCAGTGCACAAACTAGACCCTGATACAGGCGGCGTCATTGGGAACTTGTGTGTGTGTAAAATCCAATGCTGACTCCCGCAGGGAGGAAACTTGTGTTCAGTGCCTGGTCTAAGGATACGTTTCTCCCTCCTCTTCTGACGTCTTTGCCACAGAGTTCTGTTCCTCTGGCTGTTGAAAGGAGCACAAAATGTAGGGGCCCAGTTGTGTGGACATGTTTTTAATGAACTAGAGGAGTGAGCTCAGAAGATGACTCTCTGACTCTGCTGCGATCCGTTCTGTAGCCAGTAGTTACAGTTCTGAACGTTGTACATAGATCTGTAACCTGGTGATGTTTGTGCTGCTGGGGGCTGTTGCTGTCCCAGCTGAGGAACCTGAGCTCGTGCTCCTGCCTTTGCCTCCGTGCAGGATCCCTTCCTCTGCGGAGCCACCTGCAGCACCGTCATCCTGGCAGCTCCCAGGCCTGTAACGCATCCATACAGGGAAACACCAGCTTCTCCTCCGCTTCACCAGGATGAGGCGAATCGTTGGTGTCACTTGGAAAGGGATCTGACTCTCCAGAAAGGCCCTTGTGCAGCGTGAGACGAGGATTAACCCAAGCAGGGGAGAACGGCGGCGAGTCGGTGGCACCTTCCGCTGTCTGCCCAATGCAGCCCAATAACATCGTCCTACCGATGCGTTGGGTCTGTCCCAGATGAAGCAGCCGTGGATGCAGCTTCCTCCTCATCCCTGCAGAGCTCCCAGGTCTGAGCAGCGCAGTGACACCCTCTGGAGCGAGCAGTATTGTGGTCAGAACACAAGCAGAACCCTGGCGGGATGGGAAGCGATGCTGTGAGGTGACTGAGGGTACGTGAACCACGCGGTACGTGTGTTAAATAACCCAAAAAGGGATCTTTTACAGGACTACAGCATCGACTTTTACAAGTATATCTCGATTTTTATGTGAATAGAAAACTAATGTTTGATTTCTTTCTTCCACTCTGACCTTTCTCCATTAACATGTCTTAATTTCCTGGCTGAAAACGACGTGTACTAGGCACGCAGGTTGGCAGAGTTGTCTTTGTTGCGATTGGCAAACGCTGGGCTGCTAAGAACAAAGAGATATTTAAAAGAGAGGATTTTACACCTTGCCTATCTTCTCCCTGTTAGTTATTGTAGATGTTTTATGACAATTTTTTTGCTTTCTCTAAATTATTTAGATGGTGGTACCTGTAAAATGCTGGGTAAAATGTACATACTTGTTCTCTCTTCTGTTTTTGTATATATTTCCCAAGATGTGCACTTGTATTATAATAACCATTCCCGATTTTAGGGGAAATTTGTGCAATAAATACAGTATGTCAGTTTACTTCTGGTACATTTTGTGTCCCTTTTTTGTACGTGTAGCATGGGGGTGTTGGTGAGTGTACAGCTGTAACACTCTCATGCTTGACATCTGTCTCCTTGTGCCTGGAGGTGCTGCAGCCATTTAATTTGGGGTCTTTTAAGGATTTGGCCATTTCAGACAGGAATTTGTGTTTGTGCTTGCTGTCCTTATCAGTTGTGACGCTGTTGGCACCAAAAAGTGGAAGTTGGGCAGGAAGGTGATGCTGAGTGCCCATGCCTAGGTGTGGCTGCACGAGGAGAAGCAGTGTATCCATCAAGCTGGTCTGTACATCCATTCCCAAATTTGCCTGCAGAGCTGTTTGTCACCAGCTGAGTGTAATTCCTCCCCTACAAGTGGCCGTGTTTGTGGCCATTACAACCCCTGTTCTGGCTCTGGGCTGCTGCCCAGGAATGGAGGTTATTGAGAAATCCTCGTGAGGTTTCATTGCCCCCAGGTTCAAAGTGCGATACGGTGCTGTCCAGAGAAGTGGAGTAAGAATCCTACAACAGGAAAAAGAATTTAACCTGGGAAGATGGAGCGGTGTGTACAGCGGCTTTAGAGTGTTCAGATCAGTACAGGTCCTGAACTCCTGGAGGGAATAAATAATCAGCAAGACATGGAGGAGACCATTGCCTGGAGTAGCTGCGTCCCTGGGGTTTGACAAGCTTTCTCCTGGGTTTCTGTCACAGCATGTACCTGGCCACACAAGAGGAGCAGGTCTGGGATGGGCAGATTGGCTGCTGGGCAGGACACTCAGCGGCCCCGATGGGCAGCGCAGTGAGACAGCGCAGGCTGGAGCTTTCCAGGATTTCCACTCGCACCTGCCAAGTCCCCTCTTGTAAAAAGATACCCGTGGCTGAGGTTGGGGGGTGTTCATCTCCAGCAGGAATGAAGCTGTAACAGCACCTGCGGGTGTCTAAACCGAGGTCCTGAACCACCAGAACCAGCTTCCCCTTCCAGCATCGAACAAGCAGGAGAAGCTGGGAGTGTGTCTTCTCCCTTGGGGGGTGGCCTGATAGTAACCGGCTCAGTGCTCTGTGGGTGTGGGGCCATGTAAAAGCAATCGGTAGAGAATCAATTGCCTTTTAATAATTAGAGCAGAGGGGTTTAGTTCCTGGCTGGGTGTTCCTCTGCTGGGAGGGGTACAGCGGGCTGTGCCCACCGAGTCCGGACACCGGCAGCATCTGTGGCAGGAGATGCTCAGCCGGAGCTGCCCCGCTCCAGGGTCCTGGTGATGTGGTTGTGCGAGCTGGTGATGCGTGTGCACTTCTGCTCTAAGTGGAGCATCAGAGCTGCTGCAGCAGTTGGGGCTGGGACTCTGGGTTGAGCAGAGGGCAGAGAATTAATCCCATGTTACCAGAGTAGGAGGTCAGGAGGCATCTTCCTGTTGGGGTGTGTGAGGTGCTGGTGCTTGTGCTGCTGCGTGGGCATTTGGCAAGCGAGGATGCTAGCAGCACTGTGAGGAGTATCATTGCTGCAGCACCCAGAAAATGCTGATGTTAATGCCCAGATTTGATTTCTTTTCTAACTCCCCAGCTAGAGCAGGACAGCACTCACCAGCTGATGTCCTGCGTGCACCACTACTCCTTTCCTGCAGTTCCAGTAATGGCCCTGAAACAAATGGGAGAGCTAACACACTTGCCTAGGCAAGGACAGGTAAGCAAACCAGAAGCTTCCCAGTACCCCAGCATCTCCCATCCCCTGCCTGGCTCTCAGGGGGCTGCAGAAGAGGGGAGGGGATTATTTTCTGCGTGTCTTAGTGCAGTGTAACCACAAGACGATTTCTGGACCCACGGAGCCACTCGCTGTGTTGCTGTCGGCTGCACAGACACCCAGAGCTCTGAAACAGCTCCAGAAGTGCTGAGCCACTCCTGCTTTCTTCTCTCTCCGCAGATGAGACTTATGATCATTAAAAAAACAGAAGCCTTGTAGCTGGAGTTAGAAAGGAGCATGCACCATGGAGGTCAGCCGAGCCCCTAACGCCTGTTTATGTGCCACAGCAGCACATTCTGTTCCAGCTGTCCCTTCCTCCTCTCTGACAGGCTCCAGGCACAGATTCAGGCTCGGCACAGCTGCCTCTCCTGCCCTAACACTGTCTTTGCTACCCACAAACTCACCAGTTCTCGGTCTTTTGCAAAGTGCTGCTAGAGCTGCCAACTTTGGATCCGGAGCTGCTGCGTTACTGGATCTGGTGCTTTCCAGCCGGGGCAGTCAAAGAACCACAAGTTCAAATCCTGGGGGCTCTACCCAGGCTTTCGGAGCAGGACCTGCTAATGTGGGCTTTGCTTCCAGCCCACTCCTGGCAGAGGAGCCAGAAGGTAAATTGATTGTGCCTGGTGTGCCAGGTAGCTGCCCTGAAGGGGTGGTTAATCATCCCCCTCCCTGGGGTCAGAGGGAAGGAATGGGGGTGTCCCCATCCCTGTAATGGGGCAGGAAACTGCACAGCTGGTGCTGCAAGTGCCTGTGGCCTTGGAGGTGAGAGAAACACCTGACAGCATTTGGATGTGGTGACAGCCCTGGCACCACACGGGGCAGGGGGTAACTCCTGCCCCAGGGCCAGTCTATAACAGAAAAACACCATTTGAAATATATTTCCACCAGGTTTCAGTGTGCCAGCTCTGGTGGTGTTACCACAGGCCGTGCAGCACCGCAGGCCATGCGTGAGGTACTGCCTGGAAAGCACCGACATGGAGCCTCATGGAGCTTCCCACAGGGCTCGGGTGAGCAGCTGGGGTGGGGTGTGGGGTGTGCGGTGGGTCTCCTCCCCCCCGAGGGACACTGCGGGGCAGCTGCCTCCGCCGCAGCGATGCCACTGGCCATCCCACCTGCCTGGGGCTCGTGCAGGCCCTCTGCTCCCAGCCCTGCCTGGGAAGCGTAGTAGCAGGAGGAAGAAGCTGCTCCCATGTCTTTGTTTATTTTCATTGCTGAAAATATTTATACAGCGGCAGGATTTGATTTCTGAACCTCAGCTGGTTCCAGCTGTTTGTTCCCAGCTGGAGCCGAAGGCATCTGCTGCGAGGGCGGGAGTCAGGGCCCCAGTCCCTGCCTTCAGCTGTGCCCAGGAGCCCGGAGCTCGGGGGCCAGTCCCTGGCGATGGAGTAGAGCACAGGTGACAGTACGTAGCCGGTCCTGTGGTTCCAGGTGTGACTGCTGGAGGAAGTGGTGCCCCAGGAATGCCACGTGTTTTGCGGTGAGGCAGGGCAGCCCTGGGCAGCCCCACAAGATCCTGGTTTGTGAGTGAGCTCAGAGCCACAGCACAGAGATGTGGGCCATGACGTCAGTGTTGCTGCCCTGCCCGGTACCTGCTGAGCTGGTCCCTGCAGGTCTGGGCAGTTGGTCAGTGGGCAGGGCAACTCATGCACCCAGGTGGTCCCGCCAGCCATCATGGTGCTGGCTGTGGTGGGCGTGGGGCTGAGTAACCGGCCGTGGTGGGTTGTGGGGTGAGTCCAGTCACAGTGCTGCTTCCTGCTGCTGCAGACACTCACTGCTGTCTTGAGGGCAGATCTGCAGCCACGCTGCACGCTGGAGCCCTACAATACATGTGGGTGCTCTGCTCCGACCCAGGGTGAGGAACCACAGTGAGTCCTGGGCAGAGCTGAGAAGGATGGTGAGGCACCCTGGGCAAGCTGGCAGGTCCTCATC
Organism: Laterallus jamaicensis coturniculus; assembly: GCA_022605575.1. Classification (NCBI taxonomy): domain Eukaryota; kingdom Metazoa; phylum Chordata; class Aves; order Gruiformes; family Rallidae; genus Laterallus; species Laterallus jamaicensis. The sequence goes on along the minus strand of JAKCOX010000016.1, from coordinate 19,230,912 downwards.
CCAACATCCAGAGGTGTTTGGGCATTCGGAGATCTGCCAGCCAAAGGCGGATGTTCCACCCAGAGTGGCACAAGAGACAAGCAGAAGCCTGTTTCTCGTGACACCGCTGCTCTGCCGGCACCCCATTGCTGGCTGGGCCCTGGACAGGGAGAGGAGCCCAGTCTGGGTGCTGGTAGGGGGTCCTGGGGTGACCCACCCTCACTCCCCGAACACCTTCAGTCTTGCTGTTTCCTTAAGGAGCTGCAACCGGCTCTTTGGTAACAGTCTGTACATATATCTTCTTGGAAATGAAGTTACAGACCAAGAAGAGTCACAGACTGTTATCAGGAGGGGAACACCCTGCCCTGGCCCATCTTCTCCCCATTACAAAAGCAGAACTTGGTGTGAACAAGTGAAAGCTGCCTCATCCGACCAGGTCCCAGCCCATGTTCCCTGGGGAGCCCAGGGCTGGACCGGGGCAGCCCCGTGGTGCTGTGGATGCTGGGGGCCATCCCTGGACTCGCTCAGCTCAAGCCTGTAAAGACATTGTTCAATGTTGGTATTTTTTTGTTTCAAAATTTCATCCCTTCTGCCCTTTCTGAGCCACTGAGAGAGAGGAACTTTGTCTGACCATGTCCTCGGCTGCTCTTGCTGCTCAGTTTCTCATCACAGTAACCAGAGTGCCTGTTGAATCTTCTTTGTTACCTGCTTCTTTTTTTCTTTGTTACCTGCTTGGTGTGAGTTTTGATGCCTCTGGTGGGACAGAGCCAGCTGATTTTTAAGTAAAACCACAGAGGAGGAGCAGGGAGCTGTGGTGACGTCCCACATGGCTCTATTGCCTTGAGCAATTGCAATCAGCATGATGCAGGGCTGCTCATGATGTTATCACCTTCCCGAGTAGCACGGGGTGAAGCGGCATCCCTGGGACACACGTCTGCATCACTCATGGCATCGCTGGGAGAGCTGAAGGGGGAGTTTGTCCCAGCTGCTAATGGAAAGTAAAACCAGTGTTTCTTATGGAAGTGCATGTAGTGGGGCTGGGAAAGATGGGTGAGGGTGTTTCCTTGAGAACCAAGCATCTCACTTCCTACAGGCACGTGATTGTGGGTTTCTTGGCCAACAGACTGACTTTCTCAAACGTTTCCACTGATGTCACCAAAGGAAAAGCAGTTTGTCAAGGGCCTGGGGCTGGCACCAAAAGCAGTGGTGTGAGCAGGCAGAGTGATGAATTTTGGGAAGAGGGTACCAGTGAGTTTCTGTGCTTGATTTTTCCTGCCAGAGATGCTTTTCACTCTGCAGAACTTCGATGCATCTGAAAAGATTATGTTCAGCGATTCTTCTATAATTACTTCAAAATTACAGCCACGAGCAATTATATTTTTCAATGGCTTATTGAGCGCACTGAATCCTAAGAAATTAACCACCAAATTTTCAAGGAGCAGGTTTATTAATAGCAGCTGTAACTAGAAATCTTATCTAATTTCGATCACTACGGAAAGAGCAGAAAGAACAAGGGCTCCTGTTTGCATGTATTAACAATATGACTGATAAAATTTGCGGGAGACATTCTCAGTGAACAAGATAATTACAGCTGTGTTGCTTGTGCTGCAATAATTAATGAGGGTGAGCTTTATTCTCCCAGCTTGTTTTTCTTGTACAGCTCCAACAGTTTAACTAAAGGTCTCGATCCCTGTCATTTCACGTGACATTGTTCTGAAGCTGGTTCAGGCTGTAAAAGCCGTCAGCCTGGAGGCAAATTTGTTTTTCTAAATACAGTTTAAATCTGCGAACCATTTCTTAAATTATAGGTTAGTGAAAAGCAGGCCCTTCCCATGGAAACGGATACAGATTTTTAAGAACCATAGACTTGAACTGGTTTAGTATTAAAACTAAGGGCCCCGTCCTGGGCTGGGGAGACCCCGCTGCTCCGGAGAGCTCTCCACAGCCATGAATTCACCCCCCTCGTTTTTAGGGTGAAAATAACCCTGAACCTAAACAGAACGTTTTGGGTAGGGTGCAGTTGAGTGTCACATACTCATCTGTTTTTTCCCCGGCTTGCCCACTGTGGATATGGTGGGGTGGAGGGTTCCTGCATCAGGTGACCCTTCAGTCTGTGAGGGAAGCAGCAGCTCAGGCAGCTCCATGGGAGCCTGTGTGGCTTTGTCTGGAGCCAGTCATCACTCAGAAATAGGGGGTGAATCCCCCATTTTCAGAACACGTACAGCAGAGGCAGTTTTAAAGGCAGTGCCTGTCCTCTGCCTTCATCACCCACCAGCAAAGCATGAGAGCTGATTAAGCGTTTCGAATTAATTAGTGATTTGGCTGTTTCCTGTTCAGACTGTCAGCTCACGAGGCAGCTGAGCATCATCACTGGAGCATGTGGCAGTCTCGCGTCTCCGTGAGGAAAATACTCTGAGGCTGGAACCCCCTTCTTACCGGTGGAGTTACCCCCAGTCCAGCTGCTGGGCTGTGCACTGTGCCATCAGGTCTGTGGCATCTCCACTCCCAACCCATCCGTGCTGGCTGCTGGCCAGACCCCAGGAGATGCTTTTGCAGGTGCTGGTGATTCCCATCCCGGTCACAGGCTTCTGCTGAGCTCTGCTCTCCCCGTTTCTCACTGCAGTGCTCTCGCTGCTGGTTTTGGTTGCAGATGCTTTACCATTTGTGTGCACATCCTTCTTTTAGACCACAACTGGAAAAAACTCCGGGGCAGTTCCTGCTACATCAAGGTCTCCTTAACTGCAAGACCACAAAACGTTTCCACTGCTCTCAGTACCTTCTTTTAAAGCACAGCACGTGTGATACCTTCCTGGAGACGGGCTCAACTACCAGGTCACAAAACAGCAGCTGCTACAGCAATTGTTTGTATCAAAGGAACCCCCTCTTCTGCAAAGGCTGTTGGGCCTTGGACCAGCAATGGAGAGAATCTGCTCACCAGCCAAAGCTCTGAGAAAATTAATCATCACTAAAACAGTAGGAAAAATTCAGATGCTGAGATACCCACTGGTAGCACCCCTGGCTTTCAGCGTGCTGGTACCACACTGCAAGGAGGGAGCCAGAGCCCTTGGACAGCTTACGTGGAGTGTCAAAACACACTGGTTCAAGCTGTGTGGTCACTTCATACCCAGTCATTAAAATATGGTGTTAAATTTCCTTGACAAGATTGTTCTTGGCATCACAGTGTTTGTGGAGGTCAGCATATTTCCAATGGGCCAGGCAGCTCTCTCCGTGAATTTCGTTGTGTTCCCCTTCTGATGGCAACAGCAAGGTCAGCTCTGTCATACGGTGACAGCAGCCCCTGTCACCTCTTCAGGGATTGGGACTGGGGAATGCTTCATCCCAACTTCCACCGAGGTGGGGTGAAACACTTAAAGAGCTAAAGAAATTGTTTCTGCCTCAGTATGGTCACTGTCGTCCTGCCTGATTCACAGCATCAGCATAAGAAACCAAATGAAAGCTGCTTGTTCTGCTCTGAGCAAGAGAAACTACTTCCAGGTGGGTGACTGTAGGTAAGTGATATTTGTGAACTTAGGTGGCATCTGGTTTTATTGGGTGGTGCACTGAGCCGTGCGCTCAATAACTTGCATCACCATATGATTCATACAATCATCTGACCTTCATCTTGCTGCTGTTCTGCTTTTATTTCCTTTGCTCTCTACCAGTTACAGTAAAGGAAGCTCTTCCTGTGTTCCAGGCACAATGCTTCCTTTCATTCAAGGAAGCCCGTGAAGGGTTGCACTCTAAAGCCCAACCAGTACAACCATCTAGTTGGAAAGCAAAGGATGGAGTATTGCTTCCCTGTCCCCTCACTCCTACCCTTTACTGACCAGTGCAGGAGAGCTTCAGGGTGGTGGGAAGATGCCAACACAGGCTCTGGGACCCTGCTGTGAATCGAGGTGCCCTGCCATCACCTCTGCCATCATACAGGACTATGGTGTGACGTTACCAAGGCCAGTGCCTCAGAAGGAGGGGTGGAATAGAGGAAAAAAACCACACTGAAGAGTCATCTGCAGGGCTTTTTTAAGCTAACAGTTTGTTCTGTTCTGCTGCTGTCATCATGTGAGCATGCCATACGCTTCTGCATTTGAAGACTGAACCCAACACCCTGAAAACAGGAACTTTCTGGCTATTCTGCATGCCTGGGATTTAATGGTTTCGCCGAGCCGCCTGATCTCATCTCATCCATATGGCTGTGCCTGGGTGGGGGAACTAAACATCTCATTAGCTCTGTAGGGTCATTAAAAACTGGAGAAGAGATCATAAGGAATAATAAGGATGTATGTCATTGCATGAAGAGAGATGATAAAAGCAGCCGCCTCTGACGCCGAGCGCTTCGACGTGAGGGGACCTAATTTAACAGTGTGGAGGGGCTGAGAGCTCACTAACTCACTCATGTCAGTGAGAGCTGTTTATTTTCCCTTCATCAGAAAAATCAGGCCGATAGCTTTGAAATGTGACTAAAACCAGAGGATGATACAGGGAATTTTGGCCTACATAACTGTGCAGCGAGTTCACTGAGCATTCCTGGCTCCCAGGCCTGAAGTGGGCCCACTACACTGTGCAACATCTCCTCAGAATCCAATTATAGTTTGTACACACAGAAGCACAAACACACAGAGGCGTGTTTTCTTACTAATGTACAAAATTTATGTGTAGAGTGGGGAGCTGACATGATGCTGGCTGTGTTGTTGCATGGGACTCGGCTGCAAAAGCGATGCTCGTGGTTGTGAAGGAGACTGACGCAGACAGGGCAGCAAGAAGACGGGAAGAACTGCAAGGCTTCCCCAGCCTCCATCCTGGTTCCAATGCTGTAACAGCTCTCTCAGGCTTTCACAATGAAGTAGCATGTAGCCGATTGCATAAAGCAGAGAAAGACCCTGTCAGGCATTTATTCACAATTTCTTAATCCAGTCGATTGCCAGTTAAGAAAAAGTCTAGACTGTGGGCCAGTTATTTGGCAGCAGAGAGGTTGTTTATTATTTTTCCACATGCTCAGAGAATTACTCCGTTTGCTTTAAAAAGGGAGAGGACTGAAATCCTACTTGTTCTAATCTTTGTCATATTTAAACTGGCTGCTCTCCGTCGGTGGGCTCTGTTCTTCCACTGTCAGCCGAAGTGTTGTCCACTGACAAGTGTTGTAGACGCACAGGATCCTAATATAATACCAAGTTATGCAAGTGCTTGGCTTTTTGCCTCTGAAAATAGCTACTCAGTAGAAAAATACAAACATCACTGCAAGTTCTTGCTGGGTTACAACAGGTCAGAGTCACAAAATCCCCACTGTTTGTGGAATCGTTTTTGCAACTTAGAGTTGTTGTACAACTTGAAGCAGACCCTCAGAAATCGATGACACTTGATTTCTGAGAGACATGACACGTCTGGAATGAGATTCTGAGCTGAACTGGTTGCTGATGCCAGATTAGTGTTTCCCATAGCGAGAGCGTTCTGGGTTTTGGGTTGTTTTTAAGCCTTTTTCTCTGCCCAGCCCATCCTTTTACACACCCTCCCCTTCCTAAGGTTTTTGGCATGAGGTTTCTACAACAAATGAAGACATTTTTTTTCAGTGTAACCTTGTTATAACAGCAAAGCAGATGCAAATGGGGTAGTCGCTACACTCCAGATTGCCTCCTGTCAGGGCAGGTTTTCCCCCACCACCCCCATCTTTAAGTTCTCCAGGCTAGAGCTTGGACATCTGTATACTGTTGCTGGATACCTCCGATATCTAGACAGGTCCATATGCTCTTTCAGCTTTTGCCAGCAAAGTGCTGGGGCTGGAATTGAGTATCTGTGGGTTGTGCGTAGTAGAAATGAAATGGCAGGAGACAGACAGCCTGTTTGATGGAGGAGCCTGTTTCAGACAGAAAGAGAGAGCTGTTGCTTTGTGGACTGTGTGTCTGTTTGGGGCAAGAACTTCTGGCTTTGAGCAAACCAGCTGGCGTTATGTTAGATGGTATTTTATAACAATTTGGGATGTTTTTGTCAGTTCATGCTCTGTTTCATCAGACACTTGGGGTAATGTTGTGCACTATACCGTGTCTGGGGCAGGCTGGATGCTCTGGTACTTGGCAGGAATCCTTTCCCTCCTGATCCCTCACTCTCACCTTCAGCAGGGCTGGGTAACTCAGTGGCAGGCGTGGGACAGGCAGATGGATGTTCCTCACAACGCAGCAGCCAGTGAGGGAGAGCAGCATCCTGCTTGAAACATGTCTTTTCACATTTGGATACAGGGGGGAAGTGAGGTAGATGAGGACATATATGTCAGCATCACGGGACAGCCAGTGCTGGGGCAATATAAATAGCTTCTAGTGTCCTCAGCGGTGACTTCCAGAGAGGCTGTATCAATGCATGTCTTTGTTTTCACAGAAACCTTAGTAAATGAATAGCAAATAACCTAATTCACTGTTTGCTTTAGCAGATCGCTCCTAACTTGGGAATGAGGACTCCAGCAGCGGTCTGGTGCATGACTGGCTGGCTGTTACCTGACACAACGGCTGGGGTGCAATGTTCCTAGCCTGCTACACACCCTTCACAGCATCAAATACCTGTTATTTCAGAATTTCCACCTGTCTGCCACAAAACCTTTCCTGTGGACATCCCATAACGTCCCCTCAGTGGAGAGAAGACATTCCCTTCGGTCAGGAGCTAAGATGTAGGAAATGGTTAATCTCTCCACATGGTTCAGTCTGCTCCAGGGAGCAGCTGGGGTTTGTCATCCCCCTCTCTGCATGTTAATACAATCCTAAAACCTTTCAATCTGGAGGCTCACTGTATTCACAGTACATTCACACCAGCACTCAGCACATTAGAGACCATCAAAGATGCCTGACAGGGGACACAAATAGCAAGGAAAATCACTGCTGAATGTAAAGCCTAAGCAGAGGGAGCGCTGTGTCCCTCGTTTGTTGCAGTCCTGTTGATTAAGGCTGGAAAATAAGGGTTTGACTGTATGATGACCTCTGCAATCACTTACATGTCCATGGCTTTCTAGCCTTACCCTTCAGAAGAGATCTGTAGGTGGAAGGAAAGCCATGCTAGCCCCGAGTTAAAGAGAAGAGATGAGCTTTTAAAGACTTCCAGCAGAAAGATGAAGATCTCACAATTGTCATGCTGCGCTCCTGCATTTCACCCTTGTCCTTCACACTGGAGCTCCAGGAACATGCACAGTGGGGAACTTTGCCTCAGAAGGAGCAAAATTAGTGGCACGATACAAAATGGCCATTTCATTCCTGCTTTTGGGTTTGCAAAAATAGCTTGATAAATCATGTTTTCTGGGACAGCATTTCAGAAATTGAAATTCTGAGCTGCAAAGTGCTGCTTTAGACAGATCAATGTTCTTAGCTGGGTACTGATCAGTCGTGTGCTGTTTACAAAAAATAAGACTTTCCCAAATAAGATGTTCTTGTACAAAATCACTAATTACCCCTTTCCCTCTTGGATTTCATGGGCTTTTACTGCCCTATCACAAACCTGTTCGATTCAGGAAATTAATCATCAGAACAAGCATATACGGTAAAATCATCTGAAGAGATTCATCCCATTGGAGGATCCCAGAACAATTTGGGGGATCCCAGAACAATTTGGGGGGATCCCAGAACAATTTGTCTTCCTTTAGTCGGGCAGAGAATGAGCTCGTACGCCTTCCTTGCTGTGTGTTAGCCACATCCTTAGGTAGCAGCCGTTGCCAGTGATGCGAATGAATCTCTGAAAGGGGATTTTTTTTCAAAGTTAAGAAATCAAAAACAATAGCCTAACAGACCCATTGGAGAACGCCAGGAAGGAAATTGCCAGGCTGTAATAAAACTCATAGGAACAAGAAACACATAGAATCCATAAAAACACAAGTAAAAAAATATTGTGGTGGATGATGACGGTTTATCTTTCCCACTGGGAGAGATGAGGAAGTTGAGTTTTGTCGTGAAGAATCTGGGATGTGCAATGGTGGTGAAAGGCGTGAGATTAAAAGACATCTTTGGGAGTGCCAGTGAACCAGAACAATTGAGGGAATGTACTGGGAGGAGGAGGAGATGGACTTCATAATTTAGCTGATGTTCTCAAATTCACGGATCTTTCAAGCAGAAACATTTAATCCTCTGAAATCACAACTCATCTGTATAAATAGTAAACCACCTTCAGTTCTTGTATGTGAGACTGCAGATATTGTTATTTTTCAATAAATAAACTACACTGTAAGTAATGATGTTTTATTTGGGCAGCGTGATACAACCCAGACAAAAGGGAAGCAAATTTTCCCCTCCAAACAGACAATAGGCATCCTGCTTGGCCACATCCTTTAATCCCAGCCCTGAAATTAACTCACTTGTGAAAGCGTCTTAATTGTGTTTAACTACGTAGGCTTTACCACGTGGAGGCGTAGGCTGTAACACCAGTAAGCAGTTAGGATCATGACACTCATTTCTATTGTTCTCCAGGTATTTGGGAAAATAAACCTGACAGCTAAAATAGCCCCTGGTATAATTCCAACTATTAGAGCCATTGCCTACCCAAATTCAGGCATTTTTGGACTGAGGAAAAGTCTTGTTTCATGGTCAGTTGAGCCAAGCAATTAAATTGGATTTGGAGCCTTGGTGCCTATCAAGTACCTCTGTCTCCCTCACTGCTCCATGTGTGTCTGTGGCTGATGCACAAGAAATCAGTGTACCAAAGAAAACAGAACTCTTAGGCTACTGATTTTACTATTGCAGGAATGCTGAATAGATAGAATAGGTGTTAGAATGAGTTACCTTCTTAAAAAAATGGGATTAGGATTTAAATTACTACAGATCCATGAGAACTGTCATAGAACGGATTTAGATTTCAGTTATGTTTTCATTCTAGTCTTTCAGTAATGTTTTTTCCAGCCACCTGCACTTGGGGATTATCAACTAAATTTTCACATGATCTTTAAGCTGAGTTGATAAAGAAAAATTATTTGTTTTGCTATTATGTCTCTGGGGGAAAAAAACCCCAAGAGTGAAGGAGAAAATAGTAAGAACACGAATCTCTTAATTAAGGGAGGATTCATGCTTCGGTTCTTTTCTAGCTGCTTCTCCTCGGTTACTCAGGAGAACTTTTTATCTCCAGCTTTTCGCTTTGGATTCCTGGCAGGGAATCTCAGAAGATTCCCACACTACTGGAAATAATATTTTATGTACCAAAGTTGAAAAAGGATAACGTGTTCTGCCAAATAACTTGTACAGACTTCTGACCTTTGGAGCAATAATAGACATGGTATTTGGAAATGTTAATTTTACCATGGAAGTTCAAAATTAAGTAAAAACTAAAGTCTTGATAGACTTCATGGGACTGAAACTGTGCCCTTACCTAAGCATCATTTGTAAGAGCATCTTATGTTGTGTCTCTAGCGGTAGCAGTGTGTTGACTTCGTGTTAATAGTTGCTTTTAAGATACAGGCTGTCCACGCCACTCTTGCTGTCCCTGCCATGGGACTAGGCACAACACCAAAAAAAGTCTACAGTTGAGGAAATGTCAAATTTCCTCAGATTTTTCTTTGAAGGAAACACTAGAAATATTATAAAACAGCTCGGAATGGTCAATAAAGTCCTTCAGTACAACAAAGACAATTGTGCCATAAAGGGCAAGTGGTAAAGAGAAGGGGAAGGAATAGCTGGAGAAAGGGAAGAAACAAGAACACTCTTGTTTATCAGCAAGGAAGGATTAAAAAGGACAAACCCAAGTTGTGTGCCTGCACAGCTTTGATCTCCTGTATTTACAGGACCGGGCTTGGGGTCAGGAAGGAAACCTTCCACAGCCGCTCTGACACACGGCCGTGGCCTCTTGTCCCTGAGGGCCTGGCGTCACGGGAAGTGTGGGTCTAGGGGGGCTTGGGAACCAGCCCAGGCCCGCTTGTGAGAGCCCCGCAAGCCTTCTGAGCGGAGCAGCTGCTTTTCACCAGTGGCCCAGATCCAAATTCGGTAAGTTGGTCTTCGTGCCCTTGTGCCGGGCTGCGAGGCCTTGGTGGGAAAATCAGGGTCTGAGTTCCGGGGGGCCAAACCCCACAGCTCGGGGCCTAGAGACAAACGCTTTGAGTAGCTCAAGCATTAAGGGGGCCAATGTTAATGAACATTAATTGTGAGGAAAAGGTGGGCATGCGTGGGGAGCATGAGAGTAACGCTGAGGAAGCGCCACGCTAACACCGGGTGTCCTGAGGAGCTACTCCCATGGAAACTCCCGCTGGAGAAGTATCTATGTCCCATTTGACGTCAAAATGCAGTGACTACAGAACATGAGTCATTTTGTCTGTGAAGGTGGGGCAGAAGGGGTCTTCAGGAGAAAATCAGTGGGTGCCCTGGGGATAGCAGCCCAGGAGGCAACAGGGGGAGAGCGTGGGGACACCAATCCCTTGCTGCTGCCTGCCTGCCTGCGCCCTGGCTTCCTGAGCTTCGAAGAGGCTGAGGGGCGACTTCATTAATGTTTATAAATATGTAAAGGGCAAGTCAGGAGGACGGAGCCAGGATCTTCTCGGGGATGGCAGCGATAGAAGGGGCACTGGGTGCCATCTGGAGCAGAGGAAGCTCCATGGGAATGTAAGGAGGAACTTTATCCCTGTGAGGGACAGGCTGCCCAGAGAGATTGGGCAGTCTCCTTCTCTGGAGACATTCAAGCCCGCCTGGATGCGTTCCTGTGGGATTTAGGCTGGGTCATTCTGCTTTGACAGGGGTGTGGGACTAGACGAGCTTTCGAGGTCCCTTCCAGCTCCTAACGTTCGGCGGTTCTGAGGGGCTGCGCTCTGCCCGGCGCTGACAGAGACGGGGACGGGGACTGGGACATGGACGGCGTCTGGCGCCTGAGCCCGCTGCCAGCGCCGCCCGTCCCACCCCGCCCTCCCCAGAGCCCGTGAGGCCGCGCCCCCTCAGCACCCGCAGCGCGCATGCTCCCAACCCCTCCCAACCCTCGCGAGCCTTCCCTCCGCGCAGCGCCTCTGCCCCCCTCCCGGCACGCTGCGGGCGGGGCTAGCCCTAGCCCGAGCCCCGCCCCTCCGCCCCGCCCCTCGCCGCTCCTGCTGATTCCCTGGGTTCAAGAGCCCGCTCTCGCACTTTTCTGCCTGCGGGGGGGATGTGTGGTGGGTGAAGGGGGCCGGGGGTCAGGACGGCGGCGGTGGTGGTGGCTACTGGCTGCCTGAGGCGCGAAGCGGGCCGGGCTCCGGGCGCGGGGCGAGCCGAAGGAGCCTCCGGCGCCGCGTCGCGAAACTCTTCGCCCGCCCGCCTTGCTTTGTGCCGTCCCGGCGGGCGGAGCCGAGCGGGCGGGCGCAGGGAGTCCCGCTCCGGCCGGTAACTTCACGCAGCCCGCGCGGACTTCTCCTCGCGGCGGGGCCGTGCCGCCGCCTGGGCCCGCGCGATGGGGAGCGGCACCGGCCGCCGGGGAATCGCGGCGGCGGGGGGAGCCGGCGCCACCTGCCCCGCGCTCGGCCGCTGAGCCGGAGGCGCTCCGAGCGCCGCGGAGGAGCCTCCCGCCTGGTGAGCAGCCAGCCCGGCAGCGGGCACCGCGCCCGGCTCGGGGCCTGCCCCCCCCCGCGCCCCCCGGTCCCCTCTCCCTCCTCGGCTTTCTCCTCTCCCTTCCCCGCCCGGGCCCGCCGCCCGCCCCGCGGCGGTGTGCGAGGCAGCGCGGCCTTCCTCGGCTCCCGACGCGGGGAAAGTTTCGGGGCGCGTCCCCGCTCCGCCACGGGGCAGCGGCGAGAGGGGCCGCCCGTAGCAAGCGGGGCCGGGCCGGGCCGTGCTCCGCGCCGGGGCTCCCGAGCCGGGAAGGCGGCGGATCCTCGGCTGATCGCGGTGTGTTTTTGTGTTCCCGGCGCGCCCGGAGGCATCGCACCCCCCGCAGCTGTTCCTGAGACGTTCCGGACCGGGAGGGGCAGAGGAATAGAATGACCTCTCCTGTGGACCCCAAGATTAAACAGGCTTTGCGGAAGAAACCGGCAGAGAGGACTCCGGAGGTAAGGGCTCCTTTCCGCCGGGGCTCCTGATTTATCCTTGGACTCTTCCCTGGAGCGGAGCTGGGCTCCAGCGGGCTTGCGGCGGGGTGCGCGCAGGGCACGGCCGGGCTGCTGCTCGCCAGCTTCTGCGCGTACAGTTCGGCTCCGGCTCTCTTTCTCCTCTCCGAAGTTGGACCTTTTGAGACCGGCAGCGTTTTAAACACCCGGTTAGGTGTTGGATACAGGCATAAGGTGGTTTCTCATCTGCTTGGCGCAAGCAATAGGAAGAAGAAGCGGAGGGAGAGCGCTGGAGAGGAAAATTATGCGTGTTTCGGTGATGCAAAACTTCTGGGAAAAGTTAGCAGGCTGGGAGGCTTTGCTTACCTGTACGGTGATGCAGATTTAAACAAAACCCAGCTAATTACGGCTCCACAGACTTCATAAAGAGCTGTTTCTCCAGTGAGTGGGAGTGTAGAAATGTGTGAGGCTGCTTAGCTACATTAAAACACCTTTTTCCACTTACCTACCTGCTCTGCCCCTTACCCATAAGCTGGAATCAGCCGTGTATTTTTGGGAACAGCGCTGTTGTGGAGCAGTAATTTAATAATGAAATATGTTTGATAGCATTTATGTTTCAGTGAAAGGCTCATTGAAGTTTGTTTGCTTTCCCCAGCCTTTTTTTTAATTATTTGTTTCCCTTACTGTGATTTTTTTTTTTTTTTATATGTGCTCAAGAATTAGTGGTAGGAAATGATATGCTTGTGAATTTGTCCCTCTGAGACTGGGGAACATCTGTTCTCCCTTGATACTTCATGGAGAGCGGAATGTCCTGCCTCTTCTTCCTTATAAGTTAATTATCGAAAGGCTACTCAGGGCAGACTGTGGCAGAGACTGCTCCAATGTATGTCCTAGCAGGACTGAGACCCCCAGCTCCCTTTTGAGTTGGTCTCCAGAGTGAATGCTTACTTGCCTTGGGATACCTGGTACATTCCTCCTTGAGTCTCTGGTCCCTAAATTAATGAGGAGGCAGTCTCTCTGTTCTGTCTTCTTATTTTTTATCTCTTCCCTTCTTGCTTCAGACCTTTCTTCAGCTCTAGTCTTCAGTTAGCAAAATTCCTTCGCTAGTGTGGTTTGCAGTGTTGGGCAAGCGGGTTCATCACAGAAGTGTCATTCATGAGCTAGCATACCCTACTGCCTTGTCATAGGTTTGGCTTTGGGGAGCAGGTAAGCTGGCCTGGCCTGAAACATCTGCCTGCTGCTGCTGCTTCTTGCACTACCGATGTCCAACAGCTGTGTAGGGCTTTCTGTTGGTTCCTTGTTTTTTTTATTTTTGGGATCCCCAGTTATCCCCCTAGCAATTATCATGGAATCCTTTAGGTTTCTCACCTTATTTTGGCTAAGACTACCTTAAAATAAGCATGTTGCTTAGCCTGGTCATGCTAAACTGTCAGATACTGGGATGTCCAGCTGCTCTGGACTCTACTTTTGTGTCGAGCTGTGTGGGTTCTCACTGGATTGTGTGCAGGTTTGAATTTGCCAGGGTATCTCAGTTGCAGGAAAAAAAAAAATCTAATCTTTGCTAATCTAACTAATAACACCTCTAAAATGATTAAAAAGTATCTATCTTAATTCTCTTGTTAATCTGGCCCTTTTTTGGCAGGCATTTAGAGACACTGAGCAGTGAAACTCCTCGTGATTAAAGTTAAACACGTAGTTAAAACTTGGCAGGATGGGAACCTCTGTTCTTGTTGCTGAGTGGATAATTACAGTCAAATCACTTCTGTTTTCTTGGGGTACTTTTGTTTGTATACATCCAGAAACTAAGGTGATTTCAAGAAGAGTGCTTCCCTGTTTCAGTAGCATGATGTGTCTGGGGGGTTTCTTTCTGAGTCAATGTTACCTATAAAAATTGAGCATCCTGTCAGATATCCCCAGCATGTGCTCCGAGTTGTGATGACACATGGATGTAGGGTGATAAGGGAAGCAGAGGAAAACAATGCCAGTGTCATTTTTCTTTTCCTTTTAATTGTGCTAAGCATCCTGACTTATCAATGTTCTTCTTAATGTTGTAAGACTCGGGTCAGAGAAGTTGAAACCTGCTTTGCACTGCCGTTAGCATCAGACCCTGGTTTCAGGTGTCCCTACACAAGGTGTATGAGCTGGTGACACCTGTCTTCAGGTATCTCGTTGTGCAGAGACAAAATGTGTGGCTTAGTTCTTTCCTCCTACTCTCATAGAAAGGTATCATCAGCTCCTCCCACATGCCATCAGCTGCACGGTGCTGCTCGTGCACTTTGGCTGCGTTTTTTATATGGGGGAAATGGAAAAAAAAAAAACCCCATGAAAATTCCCCAAACCACGACTGGTATTTGATGATGAGCCAAAAACATTTGACTACATGAGTTTCAACAGCTTTCAGTCATCTTCTGCCCTCCTCCTCTTCTGATCCTGCAGTTTGTACGAGCAGTTTACCTGGGTATCACAAATTACAGGGTTAGGGCTGCACTGATTAGTAGCACAGTCGGGTGCTTCATACCTATCATCTGTGCAGCAGTCTCTGGAAAAGTACAGATAAATAATCCACACGTCAAATTTGGCTTAGGAGCAGTATGATTATCCATGTGATTCTGACTTTTAAGAATCTTTCTCCACAGAATGTTTTAATTTGTAAAATTGAAGGAAGTAAGAAGGGAGGTATTAAAACATTTTTGTGATTTACTTCTTTTGAGGAATAAAGTAAGAATTTTAATTCTTGATACTGCAAATATTTGTGTTTGGTAAATCTCTGTTAGGGCAAGTTTCCACTGTTGTGGTAGCATTCCACTGTGTGCTAATTGTTAAAGTGTATAAGTTATGCATATAAGACGTGTACACACTTGATTTATTTTTTTTGTTGTTGTTGCTCACATACTTCATGTGTTATAATCTTTTATTTTTGGGGGGAGGAGGTTGTTTTGATGAGTTCCTGGAGATGGTAGCTAACACTTAACGATGTATATACTTTTTTAGGTAATTGCTGTTCCATTACTCCATCTAGAAACTGTCTTGAATACTACACAAGCCTGGGAAATCTTGGATTTTTTTTTTCTTTTCTTTCTTCTCTCTGCCTTGGTGCATGGTAACATTGTGATCCAAGCTGGCCTTTCCTATGGCAAGCCTTTCAGAATGTTTGCTCGTGGATTTGCCCCTGTTCATGGCAGAATCCCTCCCTGGGGTGAGAGTCCCTAGGGACTCAATCAAATTTAAGACTCTCTGGTTAGAGAGGTGGACTCTGAGGGTGTTCTGACGGGGAACAGGAGTCTGTCTGCCTCTCAGGTTCAGCCTGAAAGTGCAGAATTCACAGAGGTTCTCTCAGATGTTGGTTTTGATAACAGATTATCCTAACAAATCACTCCTGTTCGCACCGCCTCGTCAGATCGAGGAAATCTTTGCAGTAATTGGATGCTTAATCACTTAAAAAAATCATACCTGTATTTAAACGATAGGATTTCATGCACTGGTTTAGTGTTTGAATGCCTGCATTTGTCTTCCAGGGTTATGCTGATGCCTCTGTGGTGTTAAATGTGGGAGTGTTTATACATGCAGATCCTCCAGTTCATGCAGATTGGGAATATGGGATTCAGATCCTCTGTGCAGGGCTTTAGCTTTGCCTTACACGTTGTCCTGCCTGTTCCTTGTGTCACAGGTGGGGATATTAAAGTAGTAATTTGGGAGTATTTCGATGGAAGGAAATCGTTTGTTCAGAGCAGTGGGAGGGAAGGATGAGTGTTACACACCATGCATGCGCTCTCATTAAAGGTTTCATTTTTGAAGCCCAGAATTCCTTATCAGATCCATACAAAGGCTGTGATGTTAGTCTTCTGGGGAGTGGTTTAATGCCTACCGCAGATAAGGGCTGGGTGGCTGATAGGACGAATAGCCTCCCGTGAGTGTGCGCTCTCCTCCCCCTCCCATGACTATGTGCTCTTCCCTTTTTAGTGGATCCTTTTCCCAGTGTAATCTCCATGTATCTCTTCATGCCCCTGTTGGAGACAGTATTTCCTTGCAGTGGTTCAGAAAGCTTTGCCTTTATTGGACTTCAAAGAGTAGGGTGTATTTTTATACTCTAAGCTCTTGTATTTTCTGAACTCTGTACTAGGTCTTATTTCAGTAATTCTCAATTAATGTTAATTCAACTTTATTTGGCAATGCTAACTTCTCCTTTGCTTCCTGTTCTCTTTTTATTAATACAGTGGAAAGAAAAAAAAACAACCCACCCTAATTTGCACAATTGTGTTATAACAGGGTCTGCTGTTGGGAGGGTGTACGCGATGCTCTTTGATGGCTTGCATAGAGAGAAATAGATCTGCATGAATCTAAATCATGCTCAAATAGTACATTGATGGGCATTATAAAATGGCTGTAATAACAAAAATAAATTATTGCTGACAGCATAACAAAGGCACTTTTGTACTGTAGCACAGCTGAGCCAAACAGAGGGGAACATCTGCTTCTTGTTTCCAGAAATAACTGGTATTTTGAAGTGGGTTTTTTTTCATCCTTTTAATAATTTTCTGGAAACTCAGTAGGTGAAACAGGGGATTAGCCTTAGTTAAAATCCATTGAGTATGTAGTTTGCAGTGAGCTTTTAGCAGCGTTAATACAACAGTGGTGTTGGCTTTGCCATTAAACAGGATCAGGATTGTAGAATTACTACAAAAAATGTAGATGCTTGCAATTATCTCAGAGCTGAAAATAAATTTGTATTAAATGAAGTTGGAGATTCTGGTTTGTATTTAATAAGAATTCCTCGTGGTTAATACGTGGGCCTCCACAAACAGCCGGAGAGGAGTGATGGAAACCTGACTCCTGCCATAATTTTCTATTACCTAAACTCTGTCTTACTTTTCTTGTTGTTAGCGACGTATATTCTTTTATAGCTGACCTATACTAAGACTTAGTCATGGGAATAGTTCTGGAGCTCACACTGAAATTGACCAGCAGTTCCTTGGTGTACAAGACTCGAGGTTGTCCTGTTGCTCAGTGCTTCACTATCTCTGCCATAGGGACTCCCCAAAGGGTGCATTGATGCCACGTAACTTGGATCCCTTCCCTAGCAGAGACTTGGATCCATCTTTGTGCGTGGCTGTGCTTGGAAGTTGGAAGAGACCTTTCAGGTTGATAGACTGGTTGTCGCTGGGTGATAACTGAGGTGGTGGGGAATGTGTACTGCCAAGCCTGCAATGTACTACTAGGAGAGTCCTGGCTGGGTCGTTGTGTATCCTGTGCAGATTGCCTTGCTGTATTTCTGTTGCCACAACTGTTATTTACAGTTACAAGAACATGAAACCTTGCAGTATCACTAGGAATGCTTCATAAGCAGCCCTGTACAGTTTTATTTTCATTCTATGTGACTGAAAAATCGGTTTGTTTATTAGCGAAAGCAGCAGGTGTAAATAAAGATGAGAATGCACAAGCTCTGGTCCTGGTGCTACCTCGCTGGTGCCTTGTTCTGTCAGCATCTTCCTGAGACCAGAGGACACCTAGGATTTGTGAGGTTTTCTTTAAGTATTAGATTACCCTCTTTAAAATGTGTCAGAAAGCTTTTTTTCTTTGTATACCTGCCTAGTAAAACTCAAGATCAGAACAGCAGTATCTGAGGAGTGAAATGTGGGATATCATACAGGTGCCTGACAGCTCTTAAGGTTGTTATAGTCTTATTCACAAGCAGAATAGAGTTTGGTTGTCAATGAAGAAGGTCCTGAAAATCTTCATTACTTCAATGAAATGTGAATAAACCTTCTGTCCTCCTCCTGTGCTTCCCTGCCACATACCTTTCAGTTCAAGGTAAAGGAAAACCACATTTTTTCCCAAACTGCTCATTAAACTAATGTGTTTAAGCTTATGATAAATACAGCGTTAACAATCCTGGAGGATTGTTCGAGCTTTGGGAGAGCTGCGTCTCTTCATCTGCCAGCTTGATGTGTTAGGAAGCTTTTAGTGCTTACACTTTCCTCTACTTTGTCTCCTAAGAGTTGCTTTGGGTGGGTAGTTGTCTGTTGTTATTGTTTCTTCATACAATGTAGTATTGTGAGTCTTCATCTCAATTACACCGGTGGTTTTCCTCTAATAAAATAGCCGAGCATGCAAACTCTTGTACTGCCTCACTAGAATGCTGCTTTAGAATTCATTTTCATAAACTTTATGTTTGTACCTTGTCCTCTGTGAAGGTCAAGAACAATGTTTCAGCACAGATGCATCTCAATCTTTTATTAAAAAAATGGAAGTAGGCACCAATCAGTGTGTGTTTGGTGGTTGTCATCAGTCTTAACTGAGCATCCCTGGGAAACTGGGGCAGATAAAATGCAGCGTCCCCTTCCCCAAGGCTGGGCAGGGTCAGATATCTCTTCTGGATAATTAAAACTAACCTCCTTTTCCATTATTAATCTGTGTCTGATTGCAGGAGTGACTTCGAACTCACAAAGTCTTACTTAAAATCAGAGGTGTTTGACTACAGTTGTTCTCCTTGCTGTGTGGACACAGCTCTGTGCTTGTGATGCACAGTCAGTTTTGCCTGTTTCTTGGCCAGAAGTACGTGGCATATGTTTTAGTACCTAAATAATTAAGATTATCACTTGTTGGAACCTTAAGTACAACACACTTTCTGAAGCTGAAATCAACCCTAAATTAGTTGCACTTAAAAAATAAAACCCATCTGTTGTTTCAAATGAAGCAAAATACAATATTGGAACACTTACCAGTTTTTAACCGAATGTTAATATATGTAAATATTCAGCTATAAGAGCTTCAGTGTCTGTCTTAGGAGGGGTGTTTTGTTTGTTTTTGATCAGGTTTTTTGTGCTTGTTTTTGTTGTGCAGCAAGAGTGAATGTGTTGCTCATATTAGTCTTTTGATTATTTATGTCTCGGAGACATGAATAATGTTGTGTTGAACCTCAGACAAGGTACCGCGTTCACGGTGGTGGGCTCTGGGTTGGCTGTTCTGCAGCTGTTGCCTGTCTGGAATACCTGCAAGGAAACTTTGCTACTGGTTCATAGGAATTAATACTTTTTTTTCCCTAGCTTTCATAACAGTTAAGGCCTGTTGAGTTCAGTCAAATACAGATTCATGGTACCAACCAAATAAATCCGGTCTCAGGGTCATGGTTTAGCTTTGAGTAAATCTGCTAGCTTTACTGAAATGTTACTGACAGGTAGATTTCTCTTAAACTTAGTCTGTCTAACAGAATTTCTGAATTTAAAAAAAGTTAGTATTAAACAAGTACAGAAAATAGCATGAATGTTGCTGTGCTGGGTGTGAGTCTTGTTCATAGTCTGTGTCAACCCAGATTGTGGGTAAGGTTGTTGGAAATTGTCCTTGGAAGGAGAACTTGGGCAGGAGTGAAAGGAGTTTAAAAAAACCCCAAACCCAGTAGGCTTGTCAAAACCTCAGAAAAGTAAGTTCCACTGAACGATTGTTGTTCATCACCCAGCTTTGTGGTAGTGACCTGGGAACACGCTTGCAGATCTCCCATCTAATAGCTGTGACTTTATAGTTCCTGAGGTCCAGGCAAGGCTTTTCCACAAGTTAGGTCAGTTGCTGGTGCTTTTGTCATTGTGGTCTGAAGTAGTTGTTGTTACTCCTGGAAGTGCCCAGTGATTGGCTCGGTGTGATGTGTTTAATGTGTATAGAAACCAGCGACCCTTAGTTTAGAGTACCTCTCTTAAACATGAGCCTGTGCAGCCTTTGGGACTGTGTGGCAGCAGCTTCCTCCGGTGTGGACAGAGCCAGGGGTTTATCTTGCAGGGGCTGCTCAGGGCTGTGTCTGATCCAGGCATCTGGATACTTGCTGGTACCTCTGCCTGTGCTGGTGCTGTGTGCAGCAGTACCATTCCTCATTAGCGTGGTGAGAGCAGATGTGCACGGATGTTGCTTCTGTGACAGGTAATGCTTTCTGGTTTTGTGTTTGGAATCACAGGGTGATTGTGAGCTAACTGCCCTGGCCCTTTCCTCTGCTCAGCACCCAGCCAGGGCCCGCTGAGATGGATGCTTCGTTTTCAATTCCCAGCTGCTGCTCTTGAGCCATGACTAACTGATGTAGTGTAAAGTACATGGATGTACTAAAGAGAAGATTAAATTACAGAGTGTTAATAACTCTGTGGACAATGGCTCATGTGTATTGGCATTGTTTGCAGAAAGCTTGGGGTTTGTGCGTAGTGAGTCACCAAGTTATACATGACAAGGTGAAAAGCAGTTCCACCATCCTTGTTTGTCTACTGGATGTAATTTCCAATTCTAATTCATTAAAATGTGGTGGTGAGTAGGAATGTGGCTCTGTTATGGGATACCAGTGAATGGATATCTTCAAGCTTTGTCTTGGCCATTTGAAACGTTTAGTGCTCCTGTCTCGCTAGTCCAGCTTAGCAAAGTGCAGTTGGGTTTGGCTGAGCAGAGCTGCAGGTCCTGGCCTTGGGGAGCTCAAGGAATGGCATCACTAGAACTGGTGAGCACGGTTGGGTTGTGTGCTGCCTGGTGCCATGGCTTCGAGCACTTCCCATGTCTGAAACTCACTAGAGTTGTTGAATCTGAACATCCTAATCGAGTGTAACAAACAGGGTGTATCTTTTGTGTGTAGTTATACCAAAGAGTTGGCGGCTGTTGCCTAATCTTACTTGCTGCTGCTTGCTGGGATTCATTTGAAGGAAGTAAGGCCACAACAAAAGCTGTAACAAAACACTTTGGCTTTGTGTTGGTGTGTCAGTGTCGCTTACTGTATGACTGTTCTGCATGTGCGTGTATATGGGTGTCTACTGTACACCTCACGTGTATAACTTTTAGGTACCTTTTCTGGAAGATAACATATTAAAATAAGGATTTTAAAGGAAATTCTATTCAAAGACACTCTTAGATGTATGACTCTTGAATGGGAGGAGAAAAGATGATTGTGGTCTGTGTGTATGGCTAGTTCTGCTGAGCAGTGTGCTAGATGAAAGGGTGCTCACAGGACCTCTGCTCCTGGCTTGGGGGAGAGGAACTTCTCTGCGTGGCGATGGCAGAGAGTGACATCTTCACTCTCCTTCCTGCTGGAAGAGCAGCCCTTGGCCTAAAATAAATGCTCCTGGGTTTTTTGTGTCATGCTTCAGTGTGTCCAGAGTTGGTGTAGAAACAGCTTTGCCTGAATCCCTGTTACCAGGGTTTGATCTCTTTTTATTGCTTCTTTTTGCTTTGTTTTTTTAAGCTCCTCATTCTGTTACGTGCTCATTGCAGAGAGGTACCCAGCTCTGATTTTACTAGCATTGTGCCTGTTGATTCAGTGCTTGTTGTTGATTAAAGGAATTTGAGACTGATGTGGGTGTAGGTCAGAACATTTAGTCAGACATCTCCAGGATACATCAAGTTCATAGTTGTTCTGTGAAATTATACTCAGAGTGCCTTCCCCAAGCCTCTGACCCTTCATTCCACTCCCCTCCATTCAGAAATTGGAGCTTGGAGGTTTGGTGTTGCCGCCTGATCTCTGACAAGGGCTGGTTGTATTTGGAGAAGGATTTTGTTGCTGGCAATGCTGCACTGTGCGGTGCTGCAAACAGCTCTTGCTGCTTCATCCTTTTGGTGTATCCTGACAGCAACCCCCTGGGAAGAGCTTCCATGGCTCAGCTCAGTGGGTTCCTGTGGTCAGAGACCCACACTCTTGGGCTGCTCTTTCTGGGAGCCTCTGCTTTGGTTTGGGATGTGTCACACTGCTGTGTATGTGCCTTCGGTGTGCAGCCCCTTTCTGTGTATCAGCGAGCTCTTAGGGGGGCTGTTGGGATGTCCTGAAAGTGATATGCCTCTTTCCTATTTACTTTTTGTATGAAGAGGCTGGCTTTAGAAGATGCACTCGGTGGTTCTAGGGTTTTCTGGCCTAATGATGTAGCTGTCAACAAGGCTTTTGTGTTTGGGAGGTTATTGTAAAACAGAAGCTCGCTGTTTTCCCTGCATGGTTGTCAGAGCATGCTAGAAGCTCACATGGATAGATAGTATTTATGGATCTTTTTCAAGCGGTTGGCTAAAGTAACTGTAACTAAGAACAGATCGCAGCAGCTTGCTTTGTGATAATCTTCCCAGTAAAGGCAGGATTTAGGGCTCAACATATGAGTAGGTCATATGTTATTATTGATCAAATATTTCAAGGCCTGGTTCTTTAAACTGTGATGTTAAGATGTTAGTAAACCTGGCTCCCAGGAGGTTGGAAAAGGATTCTGATTTTCTGACTGCTTCTGCCACAGAACAGTGCTGGGCATCCAGCACATCGGTGAGCGTGATGCAGTGATGGTCCGCAGGCAGCAGCTGCAATGTCTTTGTGGTCAGGCTGGCGACCTGGTGCTCTAGTACCCCCATAACTTTCCAGTGTCATGCTCTGGTCAGTTCTTCTCTCAATATTTGCTTCATATGAACCTTGTGAAAGGAGCAAAGGAAGCTGGAGTGAACCAGGGTGGCTGTTTCCCAGTGATCTTCCAGGGAACTTGTAAAGTGGTGTTGCTCCAAGGTTACTTTTCCCTATCCTTGTTCCCAATTACTGGTCCTGAAAAACTGGTTTTTCATTTTAATGGCAGCTGCGACAGCTCAGAGTGAAACCAGGAATTATGGTGGAGTCCTGGGATTCTTCAGTGGAAGGTGTTTCCTTCAGTATATGCCTTTCCCTGTGCAGTGGGGTCATGCACTTGGTTTCGCTGGCAGAGCAATAATTTAACTAAAAGTTTTCACCAATGAATTAAAACTTAAACTTGTAATGTGACATTTTTCCTAAAAACTCCAAACCCGACCCTGTTTTCTGTTGGATTATTTGACTTTAAATAATGGGTTTTAGGGACTTCTTAGGTAGTAAGGGTGTGTTTTACAAAACTGTCTGAGCTAAAAGGCAAGCCCAGTGCCTTGATACTGACCCTGCAATAGGATCTCCTCAGGGATGTTGGAATAGTGAAGAAGGGCGAGAAGAGGGTGTGGAAGGAGGTGGGAGAGAACTGCAAGTACACTTGGCATTCAGAAAAGTTACCAAATGGAAGAAAAAAACATTTCTGCTTTTGTTCTCCAAAACTGCAGAGGGAAAGTGGTCAGGACACGTAGGTGTTAAATTCCTCATGGAAACAGTATTAAAGCCCCAAAAATGCCACACTGAATAAAAGTTGCCACAATTATTAAATTCATTTTTAAAAGAAAAATGTCTTGAAGCAGTGTCCTGAAACTTCCTTTGTGTAAGCTTTACAGAGGAGGTTTTCTGTAACGTTTACTTTGACAGAACTGCTTCTTGCATCACGGTCTGTAAGGACTGGGTGTCGGTTATAGCATGAGTAAGAAAAAAAATTCAGCAATATACATGCTGTTTGGTAAGGCTGAAGGAGAAATTGGGGTGAAAGAGCCCAGGTATTGCCTGCTTGTTGCCAGGCACCGTGCCTGAGGAGTGGAAGGAAGGGAGGGAGCCCTGTCTCTGTACGTGGTTGTCTGAGCATCATCCCCAGCACTCAGCAGTTTCAAGGACAGCTGACATGCAGCGGGTGTTTTCCCCATGATGTGGCACCATCTAATATCCTTTCTCTGCTTGTCCCTTCAACAAGAGAGTAAAGAGCTGGCAGCTTTCAGGTAGGGACAAATGTCTTGGCATTAAAAGGGGCTTCTGGTGGTCTTGTCACTAGTGAGGAAGCTGCACATTTCTGAGGACCATGCAGTCTGCATGAACTTACAGCTTGCAGGGTTTCCTCCTCTCCTCCAAAGGCATGCAAAAACTTTGTCTTCCTGGGAAGTCCATCTGAGTACAGATCTATAAAGGATGTCCAGAGCTCCGAGGTCCTTTGTTAGAGGCTTCTTCTTGCCATAAAATAGCTTATATGGCAGCATTAGCCTAAGCAAAGCAATTTCTAAAGCTAGGAGGTTTTCGTCTCCCAGTGCCCTCAGGTTTGAAATGTAGAGGGTTTTCCTTTGTTTGATGAAATGGTCATCCACCCTTCTTCCTCTTTTGATGATTTCTCTGTTTTGGAAATACCCTTAGTTCAGAGAAGCACACACAGGCTATTTCACATTCTGCATCTGGTTTCTCTAGGTTCCTTAGCTCTGCTAATTATTGGTTATCTCTTAGCGTGTTGAGAGAGTCTAGCAAATTCTTGCTGAATAGAACAAAAATAACTGCCTTGGGGGATTCTCTCTTTGTAATCTTTCTGTGCCTGATTAAAGCATTGACATTTAAGCCGTCCATCCTCCACAGACTGATTAAAAATAAGCCTCAAAATTTGGTCCTTTTGGTCTGGAGGGAAAGAATTCTTGTGGTGTGTTTCAGGCATGTAGGATTTGGCCTTTTGGCCAAATATGAATTCCTCCAAAGAGATCCTTCCAGAGCTGTTATGTTTTTCCACCTTGACAGTTTGCATTTGAAAGGGATGGAGAGTGAGGTCTGCCTTTGTTAAACTGTATTGAGTACTTAATGTTGGAAGGTGATGGGATCACTTCTGCTGTTGAACGTTGATTCTGGGAGGGTTTTTATGGTCTTGGCACAAAGGGTTGTGCTCGTGGTGGCCAGTAGATACTGTGGGTTATCTAGGGAGAATATTCTGTTTAAACCTGATTTACTTTACCCTGTGTTCTCAGGGTTTGGTGTAACAGCATCCAGCCTAAAGTAGGCTGTGTTGGTTTGGCTAAGCTGAAGTGTCCTTCCCCATTGTTGCAGAAGGAGTTTCTGTTCCTGTTTCCCATCTGAAGTAGGAAGGAAACTGGCAGTCCTGTGTGAGAGTCCTGTCAGATAGATTTGTTGCTTCCATTTGTGTTGTGTGATAATGCTTCCTTCAGCAAAGTTTTCTGTCCAGGCTGTTGCATCTGACTCAGTGGAGTCCTCAAAATGTGGTGGTACCCCTAATTGATGGGCAGCCTTGGTACAATTAAGGGGTGTTATCTGGCTGGAGTCATCCTTAGGGAAGTTCTTCCAGCTTGGGTGCCTGCACTGGCCTACCCCATCAGCGTGGCTCCCGTGCCACTGGCTTGCATTTTGGAGTGGAGTTCAGGGCTTGAGAGGAACTCTGGGTCAGTTTGTTCCCCTTGCCTGCGTGAGCCAAGGGAAGGTGATGATGGGGTACAGCAAACCTAGAGTTAACAGGCGCTGTGTAACCTAGATACTTGAATGAGAGGCTGTGATGCTGTAAATGCACAAGCTCTTCAAGAAGACACACAGCAGAGATGTCTTCATCCTTAGTGTGATTGTTGAAAATGTCTGTGCTGCAGCTCTGGGTCCTTCCGTTTCGGCTGGGGGTGTGGGCTGCACTCTAGTGTGTGTGTTCTCCATGTCTGTAGTCACAAGCTTAACTGTCCAGAGACTGTGATGTTGTAATACTGGATTGCAGCATTCTGCTGCTGAGTCCAGACTTTGCATTTCGTGACCCTGGACGAATCTTCTCCTTTATTGTCAGTTGATGAGTCAGAAGTCTGAGACTTAAATTAATGCATTGCATTGCTACTTACAAACCCAAGTTTGATACTTACTAGTTGGGTTTATGTACTTATACCCAATGTATTAGTTGGGTTTATGTTTTCCTATTCAATGAATAGTGATAGCCTTGCTCTCTGAAAGCTGAAGTTGTCTTTTGAGATGACAGGCTGGGTGTTTAAAAGTGGGTTTATTAGACCTCCACCGAGGCTGTGGTTGAGTAACACTGGAGAAGTGAGGTGTTGGAGAAATCTCTGGCGTGTTGCATTACAAATTAGTGCTGATCGTGGTTTCGTAGGAATGAGAAAGTTGAGAGTGGTTTGTTTTGGGTTTGTATTCAAAGGTAATTACAGCTTCTGAAGTTTTTGGTCTCTCTAGGGATGGAATGTCTGGTTGGAGGAGAAGAGGTTCCCATATCGTACGCAACCGCCCAACTGAAGTAGCCCACGTCTCACGTGTAACCAGTTAGTAGGGAGGGGGAGAAGGCAGTTGCTCCACATCTCCTCTGTAGCTCTGTGATGTTAGTCATGAAGTTGTTTGCACTGTGGGAAGCAGGATGCTTGGTGGGCAGGCTGTGGAATTCAGAGCTAGAAATTCCTGAGTAACAATGTGATCTCGTGGTTGATTCAGTCCCTGACAATACACTCGCCTGTTGTTTCTCATAGTGTTGAAGCTGTTAATTTTCTTAATGAGAATTATTCCCTTTGTAGCACTATGCATTGATGATCAGCTGTAATTGCTGGGGAAGTGCTTAGGTATCTGTACCTCTGATATTTATGTTGATTTCAAGCTTAAAACAGTTAACCCAGGTACATGAATATGCACACACAGAATGTAGCTCCTCAGTTTGGATCCGCAAGCTCCACTGTGGTTTATGGCACAGGTGGTGGTGAGAAATACAAAAGTCAATCTTAAAGCAGTGGTAGGGTCAGTTTTTAAGAGTTCTGCTGTGGTGGTTTGCATTCAGCTGTAGCAGTGAAGCAAATCCAGCTTAGCTTTTGCTGTAGATGAAGATGCTAAAAGCTACTGATCACACCTCTCTGTTTGAGGGATATGATATGTCTGCCAACATATGGATACGCTTGTACGCAGGCGTGTTAGCATTTCTCTGTGAGTGAGTAGGGTTTAATTGTGGGAATCTGCACTGAGAGACCTTAGAGCTTCTCTAAGGGATATAGCCTGCTGTAAAGTACAGTAACTTTCCTGGATTGCTCTACTTGGTAGTGCTTTGGTGGTACCCCAGTACTGGATGCAGGAGGAATTACTGGTAAACAGACTTCTGTTGTCCTCTACAGGAATTCCTCCATGGTCCATAATCATACTGTTAGAATTAAATAGCTGGAGCTTGATTTTTTTTCTTTTTTCCTCCAGTTCTTTTATTGAAGAAGGCTGTAGGAGAGCTTTACTTTTGTGTGTTAGTTTATTCTCCAGTTGTATCATTCTCAATATTTTTTCCTGGTGTGCTGGTGTGTTGTCTTCTGTGTGGAATGAAAACACCGAATGCTTTAGTTGGAACCAGTGTGGTGACTAGTATTTAATGTTTTGAGACAGTTTGAAGAGCTGTATTCCTCTCCATCGCCTGGATACTGAGTGGGTGACTTTGGTTACAATATTGGTAAGAGATCTTGTTCTGTCTTTGCTATTATTTATTAAGCAGGGCTTAATTTCCTGACAGACATGATCTTTGCTTGCTCGAATTCACAAAGAAATAGGAAATTGTGAAAGCATAAGTATGCCATTATAACAGCCATTTATATAAAAAAATATGACGATTAGTATGGTGGAAACAAACTGCAGTACAGTGTCACTGCTCTGGTCTTTCCCTGCTTGAGGTTCCCTTTGAACAGGAGCTGTAGTTCTTGGACCTTGATAGTAATGCTCATGGGCTCCAAAGGTATGTGGGCAGAGCCTGATGGAAATGAGTGAGGAAAATCCTTATGACTGAGTGTGTGTGTATGTGTGTTAAACCTGAAACAGCGGTTGCATGGTGGGGGGAAAGCAGGCAGTGCTGCTGTTCAGAATAGCACATCTCCTGCCTTGTGTGTTAGTGTAGGCTTGTCCTTCACTGCCCCGTGTGTTGGGGCAGACAGCGTTACCTCTGCCCTGTGCCCTCCTGCAGCACCTCTCCTAGAGCTAATCTTTTAGTTCAGAGTTAACAGGCTTGCAGTAAAAAAAAAGCACTTTGAATCTCCATTAGCAGCTTGCAGTGCTCTAGTCCAAGTGCGAGGGACGAGTTCAAAGTCTGGAGCGTTCTCTGCAATAAGAAGAAAGTCAGATAGCGATAAACTCCAACATTCGACACAACTAAGTTGCATACAGGCATACTCCCAGGTTGTTGTTATGAGAAGCATAGGACTGACCTTTGGTTTTCATCCTCTACCTCCTCTCCCCTCATCCCTGGGTCTCTTGCCAAATAAGCCTTCCTTTTCTCTTAATGTTTCAGCGTTCTGACCTTTCCTACCATGATTCCTTTTTTTTCTTAAGAGGAGATTTCAGATGCTGGTACTTTCTTGTCTGCTTCTATTAAAAGACCAGGAAGCTTCTCTGTGAATCAGGCAAGCTGATGTTTTTGGAGTTAGGACAAAAAAGGCTTAACTGAGGTACTGCTATTTGATGGATGCTTGTCCTCTGGAGGCTGTTAATCTTGACGAGTAGTCAGCTGCCTGACTAGCAAAACATCAATTGAACTAGAAGCCTAAAATTGCCAGTTTTGCTTGTTGATTTTGGGTGACTTTTCAAGGCGCTGGGAAAGGAGGCTGCTTTTACAGTGTCTGATATCCTACAAAAAAAATGCTTCATATAAAATCCTGCTCTTCAATAGATGAAAACATTGAGATTAATTTTGGTTATTCTCATCTTCCCATCCTATTGAACTCTCTGCTCAGTGTGCAAGGCAGCCTGCTTTTGTTTTTCTATTATCAGCATGTATGTCTGAAAGATATTTTAAGACGAAGTAATGACTGTCTGGGAACTTTATGATAATGTTTTACTTGAAAATACCTTCTCATAGCTGTATTTTTGTTCTGAACTGTGATAAGGGCAGAACTATGCTTCAGATATTCAAAACTCTCCTGAAGCTGCTTGCTTTGAAGCAGTGACATTTGATGTTCCCGTCTCTCCAGTTCAGGGCCCTTGGTGTTTCACTCTGCAAAATCAGCTTTTCCAAAGGAAGTTTTCTGTCTGGTGAAGTCAGGGTTCCAGAAATGCTGACTCGCTGCGATGAAAATAATATAAAATTTCCTTTCCCTCATTCCTTTAAATGTTTTTCTTTCTGCCCAAGTCTTATATCGACAGAGTCCAGGGCTGTTAGGTGGAAGGTGTTTATCTGTATTGGGTGTGGGAGCTATTGATGGGTAGAGAAACTGCTTATTTTCATATAGAGATCCTATGCTTCCTTATTTTTTAGGATTATTCTGCTGAATGGAGCTTATAAACAAATTGTAGTAGGGGTTCTAGGGCCTCTGTTCTGGCTCTTCCAGATTCTGTCAAGGATGCTTCCATTGCCTGTACCCCTGCCTGTGTGTTAGGAGGAAGTAATGTATAAGGAAACTGTATTAGCCCCATTGAGAGACTTGGCTACCTTTGCAGGAAGATAGAAAAGATCTAAATCCAAACGTGGAAACATTACTTTTGACAATCTGCAGAAACAAAAAAGCCAGATTTTAGTTTCCTATTTGTGGTTATCCCATTATTAACTGGCTCTGTCAATCTTAATTGCTTCCTGGATATACAGAACAGTGAAATGAAGTCCCTGTTTTCTCTATCTTCTCCCATATAAAGATATTATAATAACTAGACTGACACTTCCCCATTTGAAAAAAAAAAAAAGGTATCTGTCTTCTATATGGGTAAATGTAAATTTTAGACTTTGGGCAGAGTCCTGTGTCCTGGTCATAACATGGTGCACAGGTGCTTCTGGTTCCAGGAGGCTGTGCACATAGGAAAGACTGTCATTCTAAGAAATCAAGTTCCTGGTCACTTGCAGCAGTTGGATGGATCAGGTGTAGTGATCCTATCTTACAAAATAATAATAAATGAATTATGATTTTTGGGGAGGCTCTAGAGAACTCAGCAGTGCTAAAAATATCTATAGTGAGTCAACAGGGAATTCAGGCCAGAAAACCTTCACCCGTTGCCATCGATGGAAAACTTCATTATGGAATATACAGTAGTTCTGAACGGTAGAGTATGGCTCTAAAGTGGCCCAACCAGTTCACTGTATACAAATGTTAGTGGGTGCAGTCTCAGGCAGTGATTTAAGGTCACATGGGACTTTGCTACTGGTGTGTTTAATGGGAAGGACTTTAATTAAGCTTTTTACATTGGTGGTATTTCTTACATGGCATGATAATGCTTCATTCCCTATGTGTGCTACTTATACAGTGCCATTCTCCACGAGGTGAAGTCTTTTGAGAACGCTTCCATTCACCTGACTGACTAATCCATCCATTCTCTTGCCTAATGGTGCCTCAATGCTTGTATTTAAGTATATATTTTTTTTCTAAAGGTCTCCATTGAAGCAGGGGAGGGTACTTTTAAATTGTTGCTGTCCACTTCTAAGTGGAGAGTCCTGTGCTGAAGTTCTTTTGCATTTCCTACACTTCAATGACAATCAAAAGGTGATGCCACTGCACAGAGTAGATAATGAAGATGGAGGAGTTGCTTCCCAGTTTATCTCTTCTTTCAATCAAAGGGTTGTTAGCTCTGCTGCCTATCTTCTACTGTAGGTGGCTGCTCCTCCCACAGAGTTCAGATGCAGGTGCTGGTGTATCTCACCTGGCTTTGAGTGTGTAGGTTGGGCTTCTTGAACCAGCGTCACTACGGTTGGTGAATTTGCTGTATAGCTACCTGAGGATGTAAAATGTGGTTCAGAGAACTTAACCATGCTTTAGTATTTTTATTCCTGGTATTACACTATCAGGAAAGAATTTGGAAGTACTATTTTTACAATTGGCCTTAAACAGAGAATAAAGGAAACGGCGCGAATTCCAGCCTTCGATGAACTAACAGGAAGGGAAGCAATGAAAACCATAAACCGTGCTGAGTAACATTTCCTCTCTTCTGCTACACCCCCCCTAAGGGTGACAAAGTCTTTATTGAGCCTGACAGGATTCCTAATAAAAGATGCATTCAGCCTGTATGAGAGCCTGCTGAATCACTGCGGAGCAAGTAATGGCAGCAGGCTGGAGGAGAGCCTCCAATTTACAGCTTGTACAACTCCGTGCTCCAAGGATTACTTCTGTTTGCTTTCCTTGAAATCTAGGCACTTTAAATAACAAATTTAACACAGGAAAATTCAACCACTGTCCAAAAACATGTCAAAATCCATGTCCCGTGGTTCTGCTGAAGCCTTCCAGCCTTGTTTCCCACTCAGTGATTGCGGTCAGAGCACCGAGGAGAAAGAAGATCCCTGACAAACGCGTAGGGAGGTTGTGACAGCTTTCAGCCATGCAGCTTCCTTCCCTGGAAGACTTTGTACCTGATGGTCTTTTTGAATGTCACTTCAGGGAGCTGTTACTGTTACCATATGGTTTAACTGTTGTTTCAAAGGCAGAAAGACGTGTCTGCTTCTTTTAACGTGTATTATCTGCAATACAGCTGCGTATGTAACAGGTCTTTAGAAAACACTGACGTTTTCTGTTTGCTCTGAAGCTTATAAAATATGCATCCAGGCAGCTGCCTCGTCTTACCTTGGAAAAAGCACAAATGCAGAATCCTCTCCTTTGGTCTCTGTGTTTCCGCAAGGCGCCGATTCGTGTGTGTGTGTGTGTGTGTGTGAACTGGGGAATCCTGGGTGGCTTGGCAGCTGGCGTGGGCTGGGTGTGGGGAGCCTCGAGTGAGCCAAGCATATGTTCTTGCAACAGGAATTTAATGTGTTTGGGGTGGAATTGAGAGACAGGTTTTGCGTAGCTCTTCGGGACAGGTTTGCATGTGAGAGCAATCTGTCTGGAACTTGCTGACACAGCTGTTTCTTCTGTGTGGCTTTGAAGTGCTGGTACTGCTGTGCAGGTTTCTGCTCTCTCCTCATTCCCTGGGCAGAACTCTGGACTGACTGACTAATACCTGCCTGTTTGCATTCTTTGAGACCCCTCATTTAAGGTTCAGTGTGGATTTAGGGCATCTATCAAGGCTGAGCTCATTGAGAGCTGGAAGGAGTCTGCCAGATCTCCGAGTCATGACCCAGGTTCCAG
This sequence comes from Laterallus jamaicensis coturniculus, assembly GCA_022605575.1. Taxonomy (NCBI): domain Eukaryota; kingdom Metazoa; phylum Chordata; class Aves; order Gruiformes; family Rallidae; genus Laterallus; species Laterallus jamaicensis. The sequence goes on along the minus strand of JAKCOX010000016.1, from coordinate 19,199,393 downwards.
GGTTGGTGCTGGGGCTGGATGCAGCTTTTCAGGGACTGTGTTGCCTCTCCCCTTCCACGTGCCATACTGGGCAGTGCTAAAGGGAGTCTGCAGGGATTCATGGTATCCTTAGCTTCCCTAGTAGCTCAGTGCAATTGCTGAGAATGGCTTTCTTGTTTTTTACTAGAATTTGCAACTCCGAGGTCACTTTGGAACAGTTTCTTTTCCTTAGAAATACAATAGATTTCCTACATAGTGTTTAGTCCTGTGTTACTGGTACACCTGGCTGGGGTGACACCAAGTAAAGCATCAGGTTTTCATTCTACGTTTCTCAAGAGCAAAGCTGCTCTTGATGCAAAAATTTTGTCTTTGTTCCAGAGCATCACACTGCTTTTGTCCACTTCCAACACTGCAGGGGAATTTGTCTTGTACCTTATTGCAGACTTCCAGTTGTGTGTGAGTTCCAGTTGACCTGGCTGAGTTTGTTGGCTGCTGGTTGGCTGGAAACCTTTGCCTTCAGAACTCCACACTTCACACCATCCGCCTTCCATCGGCTCCTTGAGTCCATCTTTGTCAAGCTGCTCCTTGGATTAAAGGTGAATGATTGGGAGATGAAAGGATAAAATAGAAGGAAATTATATAAACTGACAAATTTTTGCTCATCAGCTCAGGTGTGGAGAGGCAGGGATAAGCTCCTTATGGAGAGTGGATGCTAAATTGTTAAGTCCATTCAAATAAACTTCAAATGCATCTCTGTAAATCACTTTAGCCTTAGGACACTAGTAATCTGTGCTTCAGCAAGTTTCCTGGATTACTAAAAGGGTACACAGGTTGTTGTGCTGCTGGAGTGGAGGTGGCTGCAGAGGGAGAGGATTGCTTCCCTCAGGGCCTGGTGTTTCTGTGCTGTGGTACTTGTTTGGAAGCATCTAGATCTTGGTTGTGTTTAAAAACATGTGCTGATAATAAAGCTATGGATGATCACCACTTCCTCAGGAATTCTGAGGCTTGGTTATGTTCTGGCTGACTATCTTTCAGTTGTGCCCTGGCAATGAAGAAATCAGTAATTCACTGTCCTTGTAAAAACTGGAGATAGCTAATTACTTGCAATTAAGTGTTTTGTGGTAAATGAGCGATGGTAGTAGTTACCTGTTTTGCTTTCATATGATGAGTTTTCTGTTGATGCTCCTGGTCCTTCCTTTGCTTTCCCTTTTGACAGCTGTGGCATCTTCTGGGGATTATGTGAGTTAGCAACTGGCAGGGAGAAGGAGAAGTGGTCCAGTTATTGGTGTGGCTCACATCATACCACATGGGATGAGGATGTAACCATAAAAGAAAGCTGACTTACATAATATTGTATTGTTACTAACATCTCCATGCTTAGCAGCTGGTTCAGCTTTTTGTCGGAAGGATGTGTGTGTTGGGGATGATAAAAGCTGCAGCTGAATGGAGCTGGGGGCTGCTGGTGTATTGGTGCCATGGGCAGAGCAATCCCTTGATTTCTGCACTTCTGGTTAAACACACTTTATGCAGGGTGCTTTCACGTGAAGAGTGTGAAGAATCAGATGTTCTCCACTCTTTGAGCGTAGCACCTGAGAGGACTTCTGCTCAGGAGCTCAGTGCTGTGAGCACTGGAGGTCAAAGACAAGCCACCCTGAGCAGCTTAGTGCAGCATCACCCTGGCTGCAGTGTTCATGTTTTGGCTCTCCTTTAGTCTAGAAAAATTCCCGTTCCTAGCAAGATCAACATCTCCTGCTTGTTTCTCTCCTCTCTTTGCCTAGTTCCTCTCCTTCCCTTGTCTCCCTGGAGCTGCAGTTTTAGCTAGCTGGATAGAAAATATGAATTAACTTCTCCTTAAACAACCTAGGCAAGGTAGTTTTCTGTCAAGGATGGAAGAACATGTGTGGGCATACCATTTAAAGTTAGATACTGTGCTTTAGTTTCAGCTGATGAAAAAGCTCTGAAAATAAAGATTACAAAATAAAATGATTTCCACCTTAGTCCCTAGTTTAGAGCATGGGGAGAAATTGTTTTTCATCAATCACCGTGTTTCAGTTGGGTTTTGGCAGAAAGAGGGACACAAATGGATTATAGGGATGGGTATGGAAAGGGCCTGTAATGTTTTACAAATAACTCTTCATTCTGCTGTTGCAGTGTGGGTTTTGCCCTCTGGCACTGGCCTCTGAAAGCCCTTCCCTTTCAGGGTGGGCAGTTCCAAAAGTTATCTTTACCCTTTGTACTGTGGTTACGTGTTCATCTGTGCTTTATCACGGGCGTGGTGACATAAATCTGGGTTTAAAAAACCAGCTTCTGATTCTATTTTCAGGCTAATGAACTTTGAATTTCAGAAAGGAATGCTTTCCTCTCTGGTGGTGTGTATTTTTTTGGGGGTGCACAGTGCAGCTGGGCTGGCTAGGTCTGCCCATCACTGGCTGCTTGCTGCCCACAGCTGCACTGGGATGAAATGATGTTCTTTGCTTGTAAAAATTTCAGATGAGCCTCTAAATATAGTCTCTCAAACATAATTTCAATGCTATTATGGGCATTTATTCTTAAACAAGGTAGGACTAATGGAAGACACCTCACCAAGTATGATTGACGTGAATCTTCCTGTTATCAGGAAAAAATGGGCTAGATTGGCTGCACCTAACCTCCCTTGTTAGACTTTGAAGTGGCATGCAAGGGAGAGGAAGAATTTCACCTGGCTGGGTGTAAAGAATCTGTTTAAACAAAAAAACCCAGTAGTATTTCCCCAAGATCCGTGAAACACGTTGGGTCAGTGCACTTGGCGTGCCGGAGGAAAGAGGCAGCCTGCAGACCTCCCTGGAGAGACCATCTCTGAGTTGGCTCTTGGCCTTGGTGGCACCTGGCAGCATTGCCTCCTCTGCTTGAGGAGGGGTGGTGATTGCTCCAAGAATCAGTTTTAGAGTGGTACAGATCCTGATTTAAAAAACATCTCCAGAAATACAGTTTTGCATAGGGCAGGAGTGGTTGGACTTGATGGTCTTAAAGGTCTTTTCCAACCTGGTGACTGTGAAATGGATGTGTGAGTAGCCAGTGTGTATAATAGCTTGTTGAAATACTGCCTGGCTGGGCAATAAGCATCATCATGTTGTTGTTGTTTTCCCTTTTTAACAACATCAAAGCAGTGATACAGTCCAGCTGAAGTGAGATCTCTTCTGCTGCGATGAGAGAATGCAGAGCTTTGCCTTCCTTTTTCTGTTCCATGCCCTGGCTCTGCTGTTCTCTCTGCTGCTGTGCATGAAGTGAGGGATGCTTTCCAAGCCTAAATCCCTTTAAGCAAATGTTTATCTCTTTAATTTACTGACTGTTTATTCATCAAGATCCTAAATAAGCATGGTGGGTCATTGCAGGAGTCCTGTTTGTTCAGTCTGGCTGCAGGTAGAGGGCAGGAGATGGCCAGTGCTGAATTAACCTGCAAAGGGGCTGTGCTATGGACTTGCAGAGAGTAACTTTCCAGTAAGGATGTGGTCACTTTTCATATGGACAACTTAAGGTTCTGATCTAAACACGAGCATTAGCTTTTGCTCTGCTTATGGTGTTTTGTAACTCATGACAGTAGAGCTGCTTATTGAAGACTTACTTGGAGGCATTCTGTTTTATTTTAATTGTGATTATGCAGAAATACCAGAAAATGTAGGAACATGTATGTATACAAAATGAATTAGGAAGGCTGAAAGATGTAATTTTATTCATAGGACCAAGTACTGACTGCCCCCAGCTGCCTGGTAGCCCAGCTTCACAGGAGTTGAGAGCATCCTCTGCTCATCCTCCTTTTCCCTGCCCACCCAAGTGCTGTTCTGGGCTGGCAGAGGCAGACTGGGTGTAGGAAGAAGAATGTGGAGCATGATTTTATTTCAATTGCTCCATAAATTCTTTGACTAGCAAGGTACCATTAACTGCTACGACACGGGAAGGTCAGATGCTGTTCCTGTGCCTGATGTTTGTGGGGAAGTAGAGGCAGTTCCCAGCTCGGAGCGCTGGGTAACCGAGCTGGTCTGGTACCTTGAATGACCCCTTGGCTGCCTGGTAGCATCTTCTACAGGCTCTGTGTTCAGGCACCACAGCACATGCTGTGTTTGGAGTGTGGTTCGTAGCTACTGCTTTTGGGTGTTTTGCTCAGATGCTCAAGTTTGTGGCAATTCACAGCTGGAGGATTAAAATGAGAAACTGTGAAACAGGGGTTTTATAATGTGTGTGTGTGTGTGTGTGTTAAGCATTCAGGCCTTTGGTTTAATTTTCATGGGTTTTGGTAATGACATTTAAAAATAAAATCAGGGGTTTATTGGGTTTACATGTCCTGCAATTACGTGTGACCTTTCACTGGGTGTAACAGCCTGTATCCTCTATGCTTCTAAACGTTGACTGTTAAGCCAAAGAACTTTTCCAAGGTAAATCCGCTGTAAATTCTGAGGCTGGTGTTCATATTGATTGATCTTCTGTAAACACTGGGTAAATGCAGCACTTGAAAATTCAGAACATACTCTCCCTAGCCAAGCTGGAGACACTGCTATGTGGCCTGTAATGATATTGTTGTGCGTGTAGTTAATGCTAACAGCCCACCTGCTTGGGATGGTAAATGAAATGATGAAATAACCCCAGTGAGCTTCTCTCCCTAGCATGTGGTCTGCACCATCAGTGTGGATATTTTTGTGACTGAAGAGGACCCTGTGTAGTGAGCAGTTTAACCAGCTGTATCTCCTAATTACAGCTTCCATGTAGAGTCCATTTATTTCTAGTTTTTAAAGAAATGAAATAGTCTTTATGTTTTAATGTAAGTGCTTCAGAAAAGTTGTATGCTTTGGTGGTTGCTAATGCATGATGTGGTGCCGAGACTTAGGAGCAGGAGGTGGGAGACAAATCTAAAACTTCTTTGCCTTTATCATTGCTGAAGAGTTTTTTGGAGTAACTTCCAATGTTACCCTGCAGTCAGGGACCAGACTGAGTTAGGCAGGATGGAGTGGAGTTTGTAGTCGGGCCACCAGCTAGATCTGAGCTGGACATGAAGTAGGGTTATTTTCTCTCTAAACATAACACTCTCACTGTGAAAAGGTGGTTCTCAGCCCCATACATCGTGGCTAGACCTCATGGTTTGGCTTTGCACTAGGGTTCTTTGCTATTAACAAAGTAATTCTGCAGAATTCCCTCTCTGAGGAGGTGTTGCAAGGTTTCAACAGTTTTTGGCCTTAGATGAATGGGACTATCCTCTCTTGCTTGTTCCACATGTTGCTTTGCTGCTGTATTCGTTCATGTGAATGATGTTTTCAGAGATACTTTTAATAAGTGGGTGTTTATGCATCAGTTGGACTTCGCTCTTCTTACTTCCAGAGCTTAAGTGTGGGCAGGGCTCTTCAAATCTGCATGTGTCATATGTGTCCTGCTAATTTGGGCTTTGTCTATAGAATTACTGTCTTGTAAGTCTGTAACTGGCTGCAGAACCTGAGAAGTTACTGCTGAAGTGATTTGATGCTGAAAATGGAGTTACTCATGTCTCTCCTCTTTTTCTTCCCCTCCCTTTTTTTCTCCTTTCAGGATCTAAATACAATCTATTCTTTCCTTCATGGACTGGACATACTCTCCCATTTCAGGGAACATCAGCTAAGGTAAGGTATGATGGAGCTGGTTGGTGTTGCTGAGCACAGCTGGTACCTCTGACTGGTTTTTGTGGAGATGAGCAAAGCTTTTGCCTGCCTACACTTTGAGGTGGCAAAGCATTGACCAAGCACACTGCTGACTGAAGTCCTTGCAGTAACGTGGCCTGGAATCTAGACTAATTAGCTTTGCTAATAATGAAGGCAGAGCTTACTCCTGTTTGTCTGCAGAGGGCTGTGCAGACAGTGCCCTGTGCTAACTTGAGATTACAAAAGCTTTCTAATGCTTCAGACATTTGGATGATCTCAGAATACATAAAATGAGAGGCCAACAAAGCACGAAAAGTGGGTTGGAAGTATTTTAGTACCTTCAGTTCTGTTGCTATGGGTAATTCCAATGTGTGGGAGTGATTTAAACACTTGGAGAACATGCTGTATATTATCTATTTGGATAATGAAGAACACTGTAATAATTTGAATTTTCTGGTTAAGCACATCCTTTGTTTAGAACAAAGAAATAGTTGAATTTGAGGTCTTAGAGCCTTAAAGCAATTCTACTGAAATGTGGTGATTAATGACTTGGGATCTTTGGGGATTAAAATTGAAACTAAACTTCTCCTCCTCCCTCAGAATAATGTCATCAAGTGCCCGCTATGAAAGGTACAAGGGCAACCAAGTTCTCTTTTGGTAAGTAGGTGCTGCTTGCCTGGTAGGTGTAAACAGCACCACTGTCCCCTTGCATGCTGCAGTGTATCCTTGGCTTTCTCAGGAGCTGTAAATGTCAGACTGGAGGAGTCTGGCCAGGCTTAAATGTGGTAAAAAAGCTTTGGGGGGAGGAGGCCGCTGTGCCAGGAGCCTGGTGCTGATGTTGGAGAGGTGATTTACCCCGGACGTCAGAGGTGTGTCTGTGCACACAATTACAAGCCGGGTAGTGTCGCTTTGGGCTGTGGGAGCCGTGGTGATGACTCAGTAGGTGGCACTCTTGGTCAGGAACCCGCTGCCTCCACATCCTCTGTCGCTGGAGCGATGGAGCTCAAACGCTGCTCTTCTAAATTGCCAGAATCGCTATTTTACCAGAGAGCTTCTTTCTTTCGGGCTCCTGCTTGGAGGTAAATGCACTTTCCCCCCTCATATTTTAGCATTGTTCATGGTGTATTTATCCTCTCACAGCTAATCCTGGCTTTCTGTATAAGGCACATCTGCCAGGGCACCTGAGGCTGAGATGCCACCAACTGGTTTGCATGGTGGGTGTGTGTGACACAGACCCCTGCCAGTGCCAGGGCAACGTGTAGGTGTGGGGTTGTGTGCACTGGGTGACACTGGGCTGGAGCTGGGAAGTGTCAGTGCAGCACTCTAGGAAGAGGCAGAATCCGCTGCTAGAGAAGGTGGTGACTGCTGTGCAGACCTGGGGGCTGTAGGATGGGGTGCTTGGCAGATCCCATGGTGGGAGACAATACTATGTGCCAGTGCAGGGATGGAGGAATATGAACCAGGGGTCCAACGTACAGCCTTGAATTTTACCTGTAACACATGACAGGTCTGTATTAACATTCCTGTCCAGGTTGAAATGCTGATCAACCTCAGCACAGAATAAAAGCAGTCCTGTATTTGTAGTTTTACTTATACTTTGTTGGAAGGAAAGGGTTTTACTGAAAAATCTCACTTTATTAAAGGAAATTTTTAGCTTGACTTAATGTGAAATCGTAAGGTGTGAGAGACATTCTGGGTGTAGACATTTTAAAGTCTTTATTCTTGGTAGTGTTCTTCAGATTTGTGTCCACATATCAGGTTGGTGGGGTGGTAGATCGTTATTTTACTGTAGTAACACTTTTGGGATAATATATTTTTAATTGCTGTAAGAAGAAAGTAGATACCAATGTTTTCTTTTCTTACAGCTCAGAAACTATTGCAAGATGCTGGTACATACTGCTTTCTGGGTCTGTTCTCGTGAAGGATTCCATGTTTTTACCACCTTGCAGGTATGTAAAGTTGGTGCTGTTTAGGTAAGCCACTGTATTTTTTAATAAATGATTGCTTATTTGTTGAAGCTACTGTAATTTTTTCTATTTTTAAAATACATTTTTTGTTACTTTTAGAATTGTAGAATGGTTTGGGTGGGAAAGGCCCTCAAAACCCCCCCAGTGCCACCTCTGCCACGGGCAGGGACATTCCCACACCAGCCCAGTGTGCCCAAAGCCGCATCCAACCTGGCCTTGAACCCTGCCAGGAATCCAGGGGCAGCCCCAGCTTCTCTGGGCACCCTGTGCCAGGGCCTCCCCCCTCCCCAGGAAGGATTTCTGCCTCCCAGCCCCTCTCCAGCTGCCCTCCTGCAGCTGGAGGCTGTTACCCTGGGCCTGGCCCTCCCTGCCCTTGGCACCAGCCCCTCTTCAGCTCTCTGGAGGGGACTGGCAGGGGCTGAGAGCTCTCCCCAGAAGCAGCCTTCTCTTCTCCAGGCTGAGCCAGCCCAGTTCTCCCTCCTGGCTCCAGAGCAGAGGGGCTCCAGCCCTCCCATCATCTCTGGCCTCCTCGGGACTCACTCCAGCATGCTGGTGACCCCAGAACTGGACCCAGTCCTGCATGGTTGGGGGATCTCCCCGGAGGGGGAGTGGGGAGCCGAGGGACCGAATCCCCTCCAGCTCTGCTGCTCACCCTGTTGGGATGCAGCCTGGGACATGGGTGGCTTTCTGGGCTGGGAACACACATTGCCAGTTCTCGTTGAGCTTCTTGTCCACCAACACCCCCAAGTGTTGGAAGTGTTGGAGTAGCAAAAGCAGCGTTCTGCTGACTCAGTTTAAATTCCCTTTCACTCTTCCTGTGCATTGAAATACTCTGAAATACTGCACTAAATGGCTTTTAAATCTCCTTTGGCTCTTGAAGTTTGTAAGAGGTTTTGTAGTGAGCTTGTTAACTTGGGGCCCTTGGAATAATTCCTGTTGTGTTGCTGTGTTGTCTCAAATCTGACTGTAGATCGCACAGTTGCTACTGTTGGATTTGAGGTTGTGTTTAGTGGCTTGTGAGTTTATGCAAAGCAGGAAAGCAGAGGCTGGCAGCAGTGGTTGCAGAGAGCATGACAGGAGTCTGACTGCATCTCCTAACTTGAAGCACAGAGAGCATTGTGCCATGCTTCCACTGAAGCATCCTGTTGGGCTTGAGCTGGACCTTGCATCGCTGTAATGCTCACCTGGATCTTGTCCATCACTCAGCAATCACACTTCAGTCTATCTTGAAGCTGTGTGTTATTTGTTTACAAGTTGCACTTTGAGGCTAGGTAGGAATGGTTTCAAAAAGCCCAGATTTAGGCTTATCTTGGTACCCAGTTTGGATAGTTTTTGATGTGATTAACAAAAGTGCTGCTACCTGTTACCAAATGAGGTAAAGGCTTTCTTTACTCAGCATGAGCTGACCATGAATCGATAGACTTAATGCCCACTCCAGCTCCATTATGTTTCTGTATACTTGAATTTCATGGTAAATACTAATAACTACACAGAGGACTGAGTGTTCCAGCTCTGTTTTCCATGGGCTGGGTGTTAAACTCTCGATGCTTCTGAGTGATTGAAGCTCAGCAATGCCTGAAGTGAGGATGTGGGCACTTGATGTTTGCATAAAACCCAGATAAAAGTGGCTTGCTAAACTTGCAGAGTAAGTCACTTAAGCACATTTTGTGCTTCAAAACAAAAAAGGAAAGAAAAAGAAGAAAAGCAAAACATCTGTTGTTGTTGGTTCCCAAGATTGCAGCAAGGTTTGTTATGGATAATGAGGAAAAAGAGCTGCTAGATGGGGAGAGAGTCACAGAGCTCGGTTGGATGCCACTGTTGGCAGGTCGCAGTGTAGGTGGTGTGGTTCCTGGGGCTGTTGTCCCTTGTGTAGCTAGAGATGGCACTCCTCTGCTGGGGAGCCAGGGTGTTCTGTCTGTGCCTTCATTGCTGGGGGCAGGGGGGGACTGGAACACTAAAATGTCAGAGGAGCTTTGAAATGCTAAAGGTTTGAAGGAGAAATGTGTGCACTTGCAATTCAATGAACTAAAACTATTGCTCATTAGTTAAGGAGTGCAAAGGGATGCTGAAATACCTGTGAACCTCTCTTTCTCCCAGTACTTTGGACTCTGGAGCCACCTGCAAACTCCATCTCCCCTTTGCTTCCTCCCTGGGACTTGGGCCACGTGCATGGGTGGGTGAGCAGAATCACTGCTTGGATGTGGCAGTGGGGGAAAGAGTGCAGTTTGATTTGTTTCAGTCAAATTAAACACATGTATTGTCCAACTTCAATTTAGAATTTAAAGTACATTGCTTTGTTGATGTTTTTACATACTTAATGCCCTCTGGCAGTGGGGTACACTTAAGTCACTTCCATGCTCTGAGGTCCTCATAGAACACTTTCAGTTGAGGGAGCTGCCCAGTCACCAGACATTCACAGGATATCTTCATATGCAACAGGGACTTGAGTAATTTAGTGGTATTCTTTTTAAATTGTAATTAGCACCATTTTAATTACATTTAAAGTAGTATTTAATAATGTGCTTTATTGCTTGTCCCCAACCAAGTTCCTGATTGTGAGTCATTGTGAACAGATACAGACTGTGAGGAAGCAACATTGCCTTGGTTCTCATTGCCTTGGGTGTTCTAGAACTATCCTTTTTGATAGCAATCAAAAATAAGTTAGTTGGGAGTTTTTGTTGTGGTGTGTGTGGCTTTGTGCTTGTGTTTTACTTTTTTGTGTGAGCTGTAACAGTGGAAGTGACCCAGGGTGTATCCTTAGGAGTAAATCACCTTCCAAGTACAGTTCTCTGTATTTTTGGAACTTGACCTCACCACATTTGGTGATACTGTTCACTGTGATAGGAGGAAAACCAGAGGAGTTTAAAAGAGCATTTGAAGGATGTTTGTCCATGCAGAGGATTCATCTTTGAAGAACTGGATGCTGTGCTCTCAGTGCCTAATGAGCATCTGATCCGTTACCTGTGTGATATTAATGAAACAAACTTCATGGAAGTGTATGTTGTTTGTGATGCTGATTTATGTGGGATTTTTATTTATTTCCCCAGCAGTGAAGTGGTGGGCAAGTGTGGGGCAGAAAGCAATGCTTGAAGTGTTCTGAGACTGTGGAAAAGATTTGAGATGTCTTTCCAGCCTGTTAGGTTTTAGGTAGGCTTACAGCTGCTCAGACACCAGCATCAGGTAAAGCTTAGCTGTTTGGATTGTTACATGTGATATAAGTGTGTCAGTAAATGAGCAGAGGGGAGCAAGCTTGGGAGACAGGTGTCATCTGCATGGAATGATGCAGGAGACACGATGGCTTTGAGGCATCCAGGGAGGGAAGTGGATGAAGACCAAAATAGAACCCTTGATGTGAGGAAGGTGATAACTACCAACAAGGAGAATTGAGGCTTTAATCTGGGGACCTCCTAGTGCTCTGAAAGGTCAGGAGCCAGGTTTGAGTAATTGTCATTCTGGAAGAACTGGATAGACAGAGGTGTTTCATAAAACAGATAATAGTTATCAAATGGATTCCAGGCTGAAACTCAGTCCTTGTGTGTAGTACATAACAACCCCCACTTCTCAGTTACCCCTTTGTCATGTTGACATGGTAATCTTAATTTTATATGTGACCTGAAGCATTAGGCAAACACTTTCTATTTAGAGGACTTGAGGGTTCTTTGCCAGGAATACTGGAACATTTTCTTACCCAATGTGAGGAAGCAGCTATCGGTGTGTTTTGGTTCAGAGGAAACTGGTTTCCTGGGCAATTGGGGGTTTTAAGGCCCCCTTTTCTTGTAAAATACTGGTTTTAATCTGTTTTATTTGGCAGTCGTTCTTCAGAATGCAGGATTGTGTTGCAAGCTAACTGCCTAGCAACTTTGGTTTAATAATTATATGAGAAATTGCTGTTAGAATTGATTGCTGGTACTTTGAGCCTCTGTAAATGAGACTGGAAGGGGGATGATAATTTTCTGACTGTTTCCTGGTCCCCCCTCACAAAACTGTTCCTCCTTCTATCATCTACCCCATCGTGGCCTTGGCAAATAGAGGAGACTTTAGTAGACAACTGTAAACTTAACCTGATTAAGATGCTAAATTCTCTTTGCTTTTCCATGCCTTGCTTTATCTGCTGGGTACTATCTGGTAGTTTCAGAGTTAACAGAGCTTTAGGGAAACTAATTTTCTTCTCCAGTTCTTTTAGAAAGAAAATATCCTATAGATTCTCAGCCTGAAAGAGGTGTGGCCCTGTGGAGGCACAAGAAGGTGTGTAGTGACCCCCTTAGGTTCCTGAAGTATTTGATGAGCAGTGGTGTGAGCTGTGGCTCACTCTGCTTGAGAAGGGCTTTTTGCCCAACTTGGGTGAGTTTGTATGCAGCTGCAATTCAGGAGTTGACCTAAAAATTAGAGGAGTGAAACTTGCACCCAGGTATGATAAATTTAGTCAATATTTTGACACTGATGATCATAATGAGAAAAGCCGTGTAAGATTTTTAAGGTAAGAAGCAGCTCAAACAGTAATACTGGTATGAAGATGCTGTAACCTTGATTACCCTGTTGCCTGGAGAATGGATTTGTCAATAGATTTGGCATAGTAGGAAAAGAATCTGCTTCTGACATGAAAGCAGTGGCTGGAACAAAAGGACAGGATTGACAGATCTTGTAGAAGGAAAATCATGTCAGCAAGTTAAAGAGTTTTTGTGTTAACCTTGCTTGTTAATCAAGATAATTCATGTGAACAGGATATTTGAAGGAGATTACTCACAGCAAGATTAGCCATAGGAAATACATCAGGGGCCTGGAGGAACTTTTGAAGCCAATTACGTGGATGACAGCCTCCTACAGCTGTGAGAATTGAACCTGGAAGGGAAAAATACAAAGTCTTGAAACATTCAAGATGTGGTCTTATTAAAAACAAACACTTCTCTTTTCTGAGCCCTTCCAGGAAATCCAGGAACAGCCCTTCCAAAATCTCACAAGTGGAGAGTATGGGTATCACTGTCCTGTTCAGCTTGTGCATTTCTTGGCTGGAAGCACTGCAGTTTTTCTCCCACTGATCTTTCCTTCTAGAGTTAACTTTAAGTGCTGCTTTCTGCTGGGAGTGTGCCTGCTGCATCCCACCTCTGTCCTGGTGCTCCTTAGCCTGTGTTCTTCCTCCTCTTCCTCCTCTCCATCCCAGTCTTGGTTGTTTGAGTCCTGATGTGGAGGGTACTGCTTTTCATCTGTGCATCCAGATGTGTGCCAGTCTGCTGCTGGCATGCAGTAAACAACTTTTGGCAGTTGTGATGTGACTTCAGACAACTGTGATTTCAAGCTTTTTGTGTGACTGCAAAAACTGCAGAGGTCTTAGGATGATGCTCCATCAGCATGTGTTTGCTTATGGACTTCAAAGCTCTTTGCAACTCCTGTTGCAGACTGTTTCTGCTCTCAAGAAGACAGCTGTAGGCTTGCATCCCTGTGGGCATCGAGAGCGGATAGGTTGTGCACCCGTTGCTGGGTAAGAGGCAGTGGTTACTCTGCACGGCTGTGGCTCTGGATGCAGCACTGTTTTCCCTGGATATTCCTCTAAGTGGTGGCTGTAACTTGTAGCCTGGCAGCCAGTAAGCTTCACTACAACTTGGGAATGCTACGAGTAAATGCATTTTGTAAAACTAATGAATTCAGAGGCAGTCGTTCATGTTGAAGCTCTTCTGGCAGTGCTGGTGCTGGGGTGAAAATGCTCCAAGGAAGAGGGGTGAGAGGAGGCAGGGTGCTGCAGAGAGGCCTCGTTTCCCAACAGCAGTTCCTTGTGCTGGGAAGGGGCTGCAAGCTAAGAGCACGTGGCATGCTTTGTGACATGGATCAATCCTCTGAAGAAAGCCAAAAGAGATTGTAGTGAAGAAAGACTGTATTCGGACCCGTCACAACTAAATGATCAGATAATCCTGTCTGCCGTTACCTATTCTCCAGCAATTTCCTTTTCTGTGTTCACAGTTCCTCACAACAGCTGCTGTACAGAGGTTTTATAGACCGTAGGGGATGTTGATTGCCCCACAGATAGAGTTTTATATTGGCTAAAATAAAAAAGTCCAAGAGATGTGAAGTTGGAAGCGAAGGGCAATGTGCAGTTTCTTTATATCTACAATTTTATTAAGACTGTCTAATCTCATGGCCTGGAATAGCTGCACAGCTTTGCAGAAAGCAGTAGGTAAGTTACAGCCTGCCTCAGAGCATCATCATGTTCCAAGTATAAGGTAATTAGTACAGACATCTTGAGCTTGCAGCCTGCAAATCGTGCAGCCTGTTATGCAGCCCCTGAAATCATTCCCAATTAAAACTTTGAGCAAGCTTGAGAGAGAAACCTGCTAAATGCTGTTGAGAGGTAATGCAAAAATGGGTTTTGATGACTGAGCATTAATTGAAATCTGTGCTTTGTATTCAGACATGTATCTTGTGGTTTCAGGTTTCCACTAAAACCTTTTCTGATGGAGTTAAGGGTTCTAATACTTTTATAATTAAATTACTTTGAAATGCTCAGGGCTTGCAGTGCATCTAGCATCACAGGAACCCCATCCACGTGCGTTTGTTGCAACTTTTGGTCAGTGCTCATGTATCTTCTTCCCCCCCACCACATCTCCTTACTCTGTTTTGCAGATAGAGCCCATCTGGGCTGCTTGGCAGTTTGCAGTGTGGTGGGAAATGCTGTGAACTGCTGCAAGGGCTCCTGACAGGACCAGAAGGGGAACCCTGAGTCTGCCCAGCAGCCCAGTGTTGCCAGATGATGCTCAATGTGAGGAAAAACTTGTAGAACTTAAGACCTCTGTGCAGATGCCCAGCTAAACAAGTCATTCCAGTGGGGATCTGTGTTGCTCACACCTGTGTTCCACGGCTGCCATGCAAGAAGGGCAGATCGTGGCTCCTCTGCCCTCTCTGAGCCTGTCCAGGTTTTCCCCTCTCTGCTACTTCCCAGCCAATGACAAGGAGTTTTCAGTGTAAAACTACATGTTTAGAGGGGTAGTTCCAAGGGTTACGTTTTGAGCTGTTCCAAGCCATTCATGACACGTACAGTGCACTGAGTGGTAACAGAATGGGTTTTACCTTGGATCCCAAGAGCAGCTCCATTGAGTAGGGATCCTGGATGTTTGCTGGAGCAGCTGTTTGGCACTGGAGGCACTCTGTGGAGAGGAAGAGTGTGGTGCTTTTCACAGGAAGGGTAAGCCCTGGCTTGGGGGGAGGTGTAGGGGGGAACCCCAACTATAAAAACATTCTTACCTGTCAAAAACCCAGCCAAAAAACATATTCTTTTCTTACACCACGTGTTTCTTCTAGACCAGGTTGTTGACTTGCAGGCCAAACCTTTCTGCTTTGGAGAAGTCCAGCCAAGTCGCTGGGTGAGTGGGGCCACAGGGTTCTCTTTGCAGTGGCGAAAAATACAATTTGTCTTCATCTTTGTGTTCCTGAAAGCAGCCTGACAGGTGGTTTGAGACACAAGTATACTCCAAAGAACAAAATCCCTGCAAAAAACCTACAAACCCTTTGTTTGTTTTGCTGTTTAACTGGAGTGTTGGCATCCTAGCCCAGTCCTACACGTGGTACCATACCGAGCAGTACTGCAGGCAGTGGCTGATGATCAGTTAAGCGTGTGCATTATTAATACCAACTTACAGAGCCCCAGGATGATGGCAGGATTTTGTCCTTCCTGGAATACAGCTAAGTTTGAAGTGCCTGACATCTCGCTGTCAGTGGCTTCGATGTGTCAGATATCTGAAAGTATTCTTTCAGGGTGTAGTAGAATATTGTAAATTAGAAGATGCCAGCTAATTACTGTTCATACAAATAATAAGGCTTTCAGTCTCAATCTCCACCTGTTTGTGGGCTGGAATCTCCCCAGGACAGGCTGTGGCTTTTTACCTGTAAAGCATGTCCTGTGCTTTAAGTATTGCATAATGAGAAACCATCGGTAATTAATGACTTCAGGAATTGATACCAAGAAATGATCAAGTTAAATACGTTTGCCATTCCTAAATTTACCAGTCTTCAAATTCCAGATGTATTTCAGCACCAAGGTCTCTTAACAGCTGGCTATTAAGCATTTTTAAATGTGTGTTTAGAAAGCTGGAAGTGTTTCTGTACGTCATTTATTGAAAGAGCTACTTTGTTGTGCTCACAGTATCAGAGTTTGGAGGCTTCTTGGAGTCCTTCGCTGTGTAAAAGTAAGGTTTGTTAGAACAGCTCTGGAGCCTTAAAGAAGTTCTAATGCCTTGCAGTATTTTGGGGAGTGGGGATGAGCTTGACATCTGGAGTGCCAGTCCGGCTTACATTCCTTTCACATATGATGCAATTGCTTAAGTATTTTTAATTACAAATGGTGAATCAGGAGTAAAACAAGGTTTCTTGCAAATGAGGCATCCATAAATCAAGGGTAAACAAAGCTGCCTGTGGTATGGGAAGACCTTTTTATTTTCCTATGACAGTGTTGCAGGCCAGTGAGTGTCTGAAAATTAACGATGCAGATGTAATAGATGAATATTAAGTGTCAGGAGTGTAAAATAGAATTATGAATAAGAAAAAGCATAATGTAGTTTATAGTAGTGGCTTGTCTGGGCTTCCAGCAGTGGGAAGCTATAGAATAATGATGTTAAATTTAAGACCCTGTTAAAAAAGGTGTGATTAAATACACAGAACAAACAAAATTTAAATTGTTGGGTCGTTTGCAACTTCAGTGGTTCAGTCTTTAGTAGCATGTCTGTTGACATTGTTTTTACTGCATTGTAAGAGGCAATTAATTAATTTACATTAGTTTTGTGTTTTATCATGCTTTCAGTTTTTGTATTATTTTAAATTCTAATGGGATTATTTTTCCCTCTCCCTGATTGAAAGCACCCATGCTTGTGTAACACGCTGTACCCTAATGAGGCTTTCCTGCTTTGTTTCCAATGAGGACTTCATGTTTAGGGACGTGGCTATGGCAGGAGGAGCTGCTGGGATGGTGTGTGAGCAGAGGACCTGATGGCTGGTGAATTCAGCTTGTCTGACCAGACCTCCCCAGGCAGCAAACCACAGCCCGTGGTCTCATGGGGCGGTGGGTAACCGCAGCTGCGAGGTGACAACGACATGGGGAGATTAGTCCTGAAAGGGCCTTCTCTCTTCCAGAATGAGTGTACAGCTTCTCTGAGCGCTCTCCTCCAAGGAGGAGCAGGTTTTAGGTTTGGGTGGGTGTTAACGGCCTGATTGTGAAGATTTACTCAATACTTTGTTGTCACAGAAATGTCTTTCTCATATGGAAGAAGGCTCTGCACCAAAGCTTGCCTTTGGCTTTCCAAATGAGGCTTTGTCTCCTCCAGTTCCAAAGCTTTGTTCAACTGAACCTTTTCTACTTCCAAGCATCCTCTTACATTTTGATGCTGTGCTCAATTGATATCTTAAGCAATTTCATACCTTTATAATTACTGTAAATTTAAAAAATGTAAATATTACCTACAAGATGATATTACTCTAAAACCTAATAAGTCTGTTCTTTTACTGTCACAATACTTGTTGTTAATTAATTTATTGCTTGAAGTTATTTCTTAAAAGAAAAAAAGGCAAGCAACTGCTGATTACCTGAAATTCCCACAAAGACTTGACTCATCCTTCAGACCAGATTTGGGTGACTCCAAGGCTGTTAACACCCCCCACATCTCCTCCCTCTCAGTCTTTCCCTTGGATGTGCCCACACGCTGGTTCTGGCTATTTTTAATTTCTCCTAATGTATTTGCCTGAATTAGTTAAAACTCTTGAATCTGTGGCATTAAAGCAATAAATCAGAAAGTTGAACTTTAATGCTGATTAATGGCCTTTAGTTTAAAAAGGAAATAAACTGTGACAGATGTCATGTGTTGCCACTTTCTATCAGTGAGATAACTATGTGTGCATCTCTGCTTACGTGTTTGCTAATGATATTTTCCTGTTACCTGTTATTAATATCTGTGGTTGTTACACTGAAGGAAGTCTTCTCTGGTCAGTGGTTTCAGGACAGAGTGTCTGTTTGTCTTGTAAAATTACATAATATTCAGAACAATTGGAGCAAACGTTGCTCTGAAGCCTTGATTAAAATTGGCAGACTGGTGAAACACAGGGATGTCAGCAAGCCTCTTGCCTGATGGAGAAGCCACGTGTTTGTATTCTAGAGGAAAACATGGAATAAGTCACTATGAAAGTTAAAATCAATGTTTCTAAAACATGTTAATTAACAAGAATGTTAAAAATTGGTACTTTGAAAACACTGGTGGTTATGGCTGGGGGAAAAACATATGACACTGCCTCTTTGAAGGAGCTTTGTTGTGGTATAATCAATGAAACATCCCATGATGTGCACCAGGAAATAATTAAACTTGACCTAATGACTTGAAAAGATGAGTAGCTTATTTATTAGGATCAGAAGGGTGAGTTTTGTCTCTGGAACCTAATCATTTTCTGAGTGTTGGGTTGTTGTAAAGTGCTTGATGGACCAGAAATGATAGCGCTGGGAGCTTGACCTTTGTTGTGAGTGATGTTCTTTCTGAGCATGATTGTTTGCTGCCCCAACTTAATTAGTGAGTGTTGCAACACAAGCAGAGGGGAGCTTGACAGTAGTTGAATTTCATGGATGCGTTCACATAAAACAAACCAAAAAGAAACAACCCTCCCTCAAACTCCAGTAGTTTGAGAAATGTTTATACAATGAGGACTCTGTGGTGTAGGGAATGGTATTAGAACTGTTAACACTTTACTTATTTTTCTTTTTTTAGCAAGGTGGTTTTCACTTTGGTTTTTGACGTGGAATTTCGAGTGCTGGGTCCAGTTCTGGGCTCCTCACCATCAGAAGGACATGGAGGTCCTGGAGTGAGTCCAGAGAAGGGCAGCCAGGCTGGGGAAGGGGCTGGAGGGCAAATCCTCTGAGGAGCAGCTGAGGGAGCTGGGGGTGTTCAGCCTGGAGAAGAGGAGGCTGAGGGGAGACCTTCTCCCCACCTCCCCTGCCCTGCCAGGAGGGTGCAGAGAGGTGGGGGATGGTCTCTTCAGCCAGGGGACAGGAGATGGGATGAGGGGCAATGGGCTCAAGCTGCCCCAGGGCAGGGTCAGCTCAGATGGGAGGGAAAAGTTCTTCCCTGGCAGAGTTGTGGGGCTGTGGCACAGGCTGCCCAGGGAGGGGGCTGAGTCCCCACCCCTGGGTGTGTTTAACAGAGGGGAGATGAGGTGCTCAGGGATATGGTTTAGCACAGGACAGGAATAGTTGGACTTGATGATCTTAAAGATCTTTCCCAACCTGGTGACTCTGTGATTCATTCTGTAAGTTAGAGCTCCCATTGAGCTTATGTGAAAAATGGTTATTCTGTGTTGTGTGAACTAAACTCACTGTTGTAACAGCAGGGGTAGTTTGGTTGGTAATTTGGATGCATTACAGATACAGGAGGTTGCCCAGCCTCCATCACTGCTGGGGAAGGCACGAAGAGTTCCGCTGTCAGTTATGGTAGGTGTGGGGAAAATGCTGTGTGAAACTTGTCCTTCCCTGGCCTGCTGTAGCACGGGGCAGGAGAACTTTGGTTCTTAATGGCTCCATGGCAGCTGTGTAATTTAAAGACTTATTTTTTTCAGTGGCCTGTTAGCTGAACTGAAACTTGACAGTTTAAACTGCCGTGCCAACCGGATGATGACACTGATAATGTCTGCTGGAATCATCTGAAGCTTCACTTGAGTAACTTCACAGTTTAGTTGCTTACATTCCTTTCCTGAAGATGCACATGTCCTGCCAAAGTCTTTGTTTCTTCCCTAACACGTAGTTTGTAACCATTCTCTACAAGGTGGCTGTGTCTTGGTGTATTTGCTGTTGGGATGGCTGTGAGTGCAGCTCCAGTGCTCTGTGTGCCTGAAAGGCCAGATGTACTTTCCAAACCAACCTTAGTGAAAACAGGAGTTGACCTGCTCTTGCAGGATTTGTCTCCACACTTGTCTTTATCCTCCTCCTAATTCACACACTAATCTCTGCTTTGAGTTAAGTGATACTTCAGTTGTTTCACCGGCTGATCTGTGTTCAGAGTTGATTTCAGTTGCCAGTCTGAGGTTGTAACGTTGCAGCTACAGCTGCTGAACGGCTCATCCAGCCATGATGCTGTTGATGTTCTGTGTGTGTGGTTTTGGTGGTGGTATGTTGGGGTTTGGCTTTTTTAAAAAAAACATGATTGCTTTCACTTGAGCAGGGTGGAGCTCAAGGGGTAGGAGGGGTTCATCTAATTCAAACCATCAGGTCTGTGCCCAAGACAAACTTGCTGTGTGAAGTCAGGTACTTTCTGTTGTAGGTGCTGCTACAGTCACATGTCAAGTGATTAAGAAGCCCTTGGTCTGTGACTCATCCCTCAGCAGTATCTACCTCTGCTCTTTGCTGATAGTTCTGGCACCCACCGATCTTCTGGGGTGATAGCTTCTCCTGAGCTGGCTTCCCTGAAGTTACCTCTGGTTTAGGTGTCCTTGTGCACTGAAGTGCACAGATTGCTTTTAGCCTCCTTCCTCTGTGGCTGCGTTCACTGTCCATCACCTTTTGTGGCATTTGTGAAGTTCTGGGTGAGAAAAATGGAAACAAGCAGGATGGTGATGTTCCTTGTGATGGTACAGGCTGCAACATAGAGGCAGAGCTCACAAGTCAAGGCTCAGTTTTGGAGCAGAGGTTCTCAGTCCTCCCGTTCGCTGGGAGAAGGGGCTGTGCACAGTAGTACATTGGAGTTGTTGTTATTTATGTGTGCGTTTTTTACAGAGCCTGTTTAGTAAATATTAATTAAGCATTAATGCTTTCTTGTGGACACCAAAACGTGTTGTGAGGGATTTTAAGTGTCTGCAAGTAATAATGGTGTTACAAAAGAACATTCATGATACTTGGGCTGTGTGTGGCAGCTGGGAGGAGAGGTGCTGAGTAGATAAATTCTCACAATGGGACTGTCCAGTTAGACTTCTTCATGCAATAGTTCTCATTAACTTTTCTTTGTCCTTTTTTGTCTTTAAGGATATTGTAACATGTGCTGCTGCTGGTTATGTTTATTACTGAATAGGTAAAATAAGCTGCTCATCTCATTCTTTTTTCATTTGGCTCTTTTTTTTCCCCATCCCACTGCAGTTTTGGCAAGCAGTCTGGAGGAAAACGAGGATGCGAATGTATCATACTGGAGCCTTCAGAAATGATTGTGGTAAGACTGATTCTTTTCTCTCACATGTATTTAAATCTATTGCTGGTTTCAGCAAATTCTTTCTGTTTTATAGCAGAATGCTTATTGTAAAGTATTCTATAAAATCGCAGCAAAATTGCCTTGATTTCAATTATACCTATGGCTGCTATCGTAACAGCAATAGCTATGTAAATTTAATCTAGATGGGTAAATGATGATGATGATTAGGTCATTCTTTCTAAAATTATGCCTACTTGAGTTTTGAAATCCTACCAGTTACGGCTGAGTTGAGCATTCCTCAGTCAGGCAACGATAGGCTGCTGTGTTTTATTGATGTCCCCAACCCCCATTTTGCTGTTGTTTACTGGCGGTGCTGGGTTGGGCACGAAAAGCCCTTGTACTCCTGGCTGCTGTGGTTTCACATGGTGTGAAGGCTTTCAGGTGAGAGGAGAAGGAACATAAGAGTGCTTAGCCAAACTTGAAAGGTAAGGCTTTCAACGTACTCGTCAACCTTTTCCATGTCCAGATTTCTTTCTGCTGCTTCAGAGCAGTTACTGATAGTGCCAAGTTCATGCCTACTTACCGACCGTAGCTCGGTCCTTCCCAGGTTGATGCACACATACTGTCAGCAGCTGAAATGTTAGGATTGCTTTTCCATAGCTCAGACTGATGTTGTACCCCAGTAGTCTTGCTGGGGGACTGAAAGACCTCTTAACTTTCATCTTGCGAGATGCTGCTGATGGAGCTGGAACAAAAACATTCGTTGCTCTGAAGCCACCTGCCTGCTAAGCAGGCTCAGATCTCCAAACTGCATTGATAGCTAGATACAGTAACATTAAAACTGATGATGTCTCTTCCTCATTGAGTGTGTGAATATGCAGCTTCTGTGAGAAGTCTGGCTCTCCCAGCACGCTAACAGCCGTGGACGTCAGAGATGTCCTGTACTCAGGGTGCTTGCTGTGCTCTGTGCTGTTCTTTGTGCAGTGTCAGTCCAGGGCTGCTCATGGGCTCTGATAGCATCAGTAGTATGCTCTCTGCTGCAGCAGATGATGTAAGCTACAACCTGCCGTGTCATGAAGTAAGTGCAGGTAAGAGTGCAGGCCTGTCTCAGCCCTCTGGAGTGAAATAGTTCATTTGTGCATTCCTAGTTATCCATTCTCTTAAAGCTGGAGTTTTGGGGTGGGGGAGTTTATGCCTTGGGGGATGCCACAGAAGATATGTGCTGCCATGTCACGTGGATGCCCCAGGCACTCCAGTTTGCTGCTGCTGCTTTGTGGTTTTGCCTGTTACCTGCTGCTGCTGAGGACTTGGTGTGCTCAGTACGCCTGTGTCTGCTGCCTGGAGAGAGCTGAGCCTTGCACCTCCACACTCCTGGTGTCTTGTAGCACAGAACAACCCACACTCACTCACCTGAGCACATCCAGACCTGGGATATCTCTGTAACCTCTGTTGATGTAACAGAGAAGAATTTGCTCTCTTTGGATCAGTTTCACTAACAAGTTAAGTAGCTCTGACCTTCTCAAGCTGCAGACATTGCCCAAGCTGGTGTGCTGCTCCCCCCAGAAGCCTGGTAGATGGTGCTGCAGCTGGTGCTCGCAGCAGGAGCAGTCTGCAGCACAGTGGGGAGCACGCGATGTCCCTCCCAGGGCTGGCTGGGCACTCGCTTGCTGCAAATCCGTCTGCAAGTTTACATGAAACACATTCCATGGGCAAAACATGGGATAAGATGAAATTCTTAGGAAGCACATCTGGCCTTCCCTGGCCTGATCACCACTGCTGTGGGAAAATATAAATAAAACCCACAAGAAAATGGAGTTACTCTTAACTTCTGAGCAGTGTGTGCTACTGGAGAGAACTGGACCTTAATAAAATGTCTTATGAAGGAACTAGAGTTCAGTGTGTGTGTCACTGGAGCAGCCAAAACTGATGAGTTTTTTCAGAGGAACCTACTTCTTTAGAGAAACGTGTGCTGGCAACATCAAACACTGCTTGATGATCCTGGAGACAAAAGCCCAGCCTGGACCATTCTCCTCTGTGTTTGAAACCTCTTGAGTTTTCTGTAATTGTAGTTAAGTGCTGTTAATTAGAAAGCATAGAGACTTTTGAAAGTATCTTAAATCCTGTTCTGGACCTTCAGTATTTTTTTTCTGTAGGAAAACCAGAGAATTAAAAGTGCATAGTGGTTTTTTCATTGTTTTTATGTTCATGTCTTGCAGGTGGTTATAGCTAAAGGTACTATTAACCATCAGTTTTCTAGGTAGTGGTTAAATTGGAGAGAAAAAAGCATCCCTGTGGTGGCAGGTGCCTTGTTCTGCATGGACACAAGGTGTAGCTGAGTTTCATTTGCCTGATTAATTTATCCTAATTCTTCTATATCTTTTTTTTAAATTTGCAGTGTACTAATGAGGTTTAGTACATAATGAATGTTTATCTTGAAGCAAAAGAGGGAGTTAAGAGAGTTAAAGAACACCATTGTCCTGCTGCTCACTGCTATTTTTTTTTCCTTTTTTCCCTCTTTTTAGAATGTAAATCAGGTTTGTAGCAGGAGTCCTCTGGGAACTGACCCATTTTAAAGGCCATAAAATGTGGTCAACTTAAGTTAATGAGGATAACAGTGTGTGAATGGGCATTGTAGCTCATATTTTTGGAGGCTGAACAATCTATTGAATTAATAATAGGACCATTTATCACTTAAGAAGATGGCCCAGAATGCAGCGTATCGCAGTGTACTGGAGTGTCCTTTCTGCTGTTCCTTGGTGCTTTTATTTTCTTCCTCAGATGGAAGTGTAAGATTTCAGAAGAGCAGTGTGATACTTGGAGGTGAAAATAATTCATAGCTGGATGGGCTGCAGAGTGAACTTGAGGACAGTCCTGCCATGCTCCTTGGTTTTTACGTGGCAGCAAGTGCTGTGGGTGCTGCTGGCTGTATGTAATTTCAATGTTGTTAAAACACCAGTCTTAATTAGAAACTAGCCAGTTAATATGCTATTCTGAATTTCTTGTTACATATTGAGAATTAAATAATTTGAAGAAGTCTACAGGGCAGGGGTCTCCCTCTGACCTGGCAGCCTGGTATTCCCATGCCAGGGCTGAGCTCACGGTGTCTGCAGAGATGCTGAATTTCTCTGCAGTGGTGTGCATCTCCCTTGGGGTGTAGTGAGGAGGCTGAATACGCTGTTTGCCAACAGAAAATTGTAGTTTCAACCAGGTGAAAGCATGGCTGAGTGGTGAGCAGTGTGAGGACGCCCTGGCATGCTTGTCCTGCTGATGTGCAGCCTATCAAAACCCACTTGCCTACATTACTGTAAGTATTCAACACAATCTGACAGTCAAAATACCTGTTGTGCTGGTGGCACTGAGGTGGAAGCTGGAAGGCATGAGGTCCTCCTTCATTTTCTGATGGTTGTTCTGTCAGCAGCAGTGGCATTAACTGAAGGAAGCAGGTACTCTCCTTTCTGAGTCTCCCCTAGCATTTGGCTGGTTTGCTTTTCTGTTAATACATTTGTACTCACTTCTTAGTTTTCAGGTAAATTGTGAAAGAAAAATAACTTTCATTTTTTTCACTGTTTGCTTTAGTTTAGTCTTTAAAATACCTATTAGTTTTGGGACTTCCTAATAACAAAGGAAGTGTTGGAAGAGTCACTGGCCACTTGAGCGAGCCCTTGGCATCCAGGTCAGTCTGTTATAGAGAAGCTCAACCTTTGCTTTAGTTTCTACAGTTCCAGAAGTTTGCATGCAGAGAAAAAAAGGAAATAATTCTCTTATTGAAGGAGCTCATGTGCTGTAGCATGTGTAATGCTAAAATGAAAAATGAGATCGATCCAATTTTGGTTATTTAACTGAGTAACTGTACCCAACCAAGCTTTCCTACTTGTGGAGTCTTCTGTGGAATTTGGGAGCAACATTATAGCTGCCTAGAAATCCATGGTTGAATTTCACTAAATGGGTAGTTTAAAAGGGATTTCTATTGAGTTTTTTTCCTGCCTGCATGCTTATTGGTTTGTATTTAGTATCTTTATACCCTCCTGCTTACAGCAGCACTGCTCCTAGATGACTCTGCTCATTGTCCTTTGCAAATGAGTAGTAAAATTCTAGTGAAAAGTGTGGTTGACCCTTGGAAGGGGAACTCTGCTTTTCTGCTTTCTTTTTTTGATAACATTGTGCTGTAAAGAACACTTCTGTTTTTTTTTTTAACTCTTATATGTTTGACCTGTGTTACCACTGTGTGTTTTTCCTCTGTGGAATTAAAAATAACCCCCACGTCAAGCTCAGCTACCGCTTGTACCTTCAGATCTCAGACTTAGCTGTTAGGAAAAAGTGATGTGAAAAGTAGATGTGATCTTGCTTTTGTGATGGTTTAGATATTTTGGTTACTTTCTTCTTCCTGCCTGCTCTGTCTTCCTGGGCTTCATACCTTTTGAGTTTTTAACTTTGAGGTCGTTTACCCGCGGATGTGAAGCGAGGGCTGTGTCACAGCACATGGAGGTGGTTCTCCTGTTCCGCTGCGTAGTCTTGAGACCTTTAAAGTGAGGTTTGGGGGGGTGGGGTATAAAAATCATTGAGGATGGTAGAAACTCTTCTACAGTTAATGTATTGTAGAGGAGCTGCTTGCCCTGCCACAGCCTATTTGCATGTATGTCTGCTCTGCTTCCTGCTAGGAGGTGTTTTTCCAAAACATCAGAAGGAAATGGGAAAGGATGAGACTGCTTTTTATAGAAAAAGGAGTTTAACTAGTGAGATAAAAAGATTTTATGTTGGCTTTTACTAGCAAGATAAATTTACTGATTTTTTTTTTTGAGGTGTAGTCACAAGTAATGTTTGATATCAAGACATGAATCAAGTTCCAGTTATTTCTTCATAATCTGCTGGAAGTGATTAGAAGTCAGTATGATGTAGCTGAAGTAGTTATTTATAAAAAGCTGGAATATTTAAAGTTGTTTAGCTCTGACTGGTACTAGAAATAAGTTATGCTTTTAAAAATTACACCAATAAAAATAGGCTATAATTCAATGCCTCTACTGGGCTGTAAATACTCAGAGTAATGGTAACCTCTGTGTTAGATGCTGCTCGTTTCGAGTGTAACTCAGATTGTATGGCGTGTGTGTAAGAAGGGTTTCTCACACTTTATTCAGAGGATACATGTGCCTTAGTACCTTTTTTTTAAAACATTTTATTATTTTTTTTAAACCTATATCCTGGAAGGAAGCTGCCGCTTCCGGCTCATTGTAGGAACGTGGTTGGGGCTGTAGCAGCAGTTCTCTGAAACCTCTGACCCATTTTTCTCAAGAAAAGCTTTTAACTGCTGGGAACTTCATGTTTGTTCCTTCCTCATGAACTTCGTACGGTTCCACCGCCTTTCGGTGCTATGGAAGAACTGGATGTTTAACCAGGAGCCTGAACATGTGTTTCAGGTGGAGAACTCCAAAGACAATGAGGAAAACATCTTGCAGAGGGAAATCCCGCTCAGGCAGTCCCGCCGGAGGTTTCGGAAGATCAATCAGAGGGGCGAGCGTCAGACCATCACTGACAACGTGGATTCCAGCAGTTACCTGTCGGTGAGTCCGCTCTCCCTTGGCCCATCTCCTGGGCATTGCACCGTCTGCGTGGCTGCCTGGCATTGAGTTTTAGTGAGGAGCACTGGTGAGATGGAGAAGTCTGTGTCTGTCACTTGGGAGGAGGTGTTTTTGTTCTTTTGGGGGGACAGTGGGGGTGCTGTTCATCTGAACGAGTTTGGTTTTGGGTGGATGTGAAGATTCAGATCGTAGTTAGAGGCTTTTTTGATTCAGCAGTTTCAGTGGAGTGCTGTAAGTAAATCTTAGCATGTGGGCTGGACAGAGCAATGGTCCTTCTTGGGTTTCGTTGGTTTTACCTGGAGTTCTTTGCTAAGATGTAGGAATTAGTTGTTTGCTTTTTTTTTCTCTTAAATTTGAACTCTGGTTTGGAATGGAGTCGCTCACCCATCAGTTGAATGTGGTACTAACACTGCTATTGTACTTGGTGATGTTTACTCGCTTCAAAATAGTGTGGTGGTAACTCAAGCATCAAAAAGAGTAACGGTAACTCATTTGCTAGCCTTAAATAACATCACACATAGCATGATCCACGCTCCGTGGAGGCACGTAGAGCTGTGGTTTCAAGGCTACAATGCTTTTATGAAGGTTTCTTTTTACATGCGAACTTCCTGCATGATAGCTGATCACGTCTGTGATCTAGACAAATTATTTAATTGAAAGTAATTGTTCTGGATACTTCGATTTGCTTTGAAAATCAAAGGTTAAGAAACAGTATTAACATTGAAGTACACAAACCTTGCATCGTCTTCATTCATGGGAAAAAATAGATGAATTCGGTTTCTCCCCTCCTTTTCAATCTTGCTTGCTGCCCAGGGAGGTGGTGGAGTCTCCTTCTCTGGAGATATTCAAGACTTATCTGGACACCTATCTGTGGAGTATGAGCTAGGGAGCTGCTTTGGCAGAGGGGTTGGACCCAATGATCCCTCAAGGTCCCTTCCAACCCCTGTGATTCCCCGAAAGGTACAAAGCTTCTCTTGGTTGATACACTTCAAAATAAGTGTGCAGTTAGACATACACTTAAAAGTATTCTCTGTTTCAGAATAAAGTGCTGGGTTTTTGTGTGTTTGGTAGCTGTGGGGTCACAGGTGCTGATACTTGGCTCTCCGCAGCGTGAGCTTTTCTCGGAGCAGAGGTTACCTTGGCATTGGTCTGGTCAGCACAAAAGCTCTCATTGCTGTGGTGGGAGGAAGATATGCTGCTTGAAGTTTAACATCTTCTGCTGTCTCATTTCAAGAGCTGTCATGGTTGGACTTTATCGTAAGTCATCTGAATTAGCTACTGCCAAGATGAGATGTTGGCTCCTCGTGCTCTGGGCAGTCATGCGTAAGGCTTTATTAGGAATTAGATTCCAGACTACACATGACAAACTCGGTGTCGTTCTCCTCAGTGTTCTGTGACATTGAATAAGCATGTGGAAAGTAATTGAGTTCAGTGCGAAGAGGAGGAGAACCCCAGGAACCTGTGCATCTTGTCTGGAGGGCCACAGGAGAAGGGATTCTGACAGCTTTGGGCTCAGACTGAGGTGTTACGGCTTCTTGAACGATGTCAGATGCTTTCAGTTACTGATACGAGGCAGTTGGTGTGGTACACCCATGGGATTGCAATTAGTTGGCAAATCGTGTCCTCGTTAAGGTTTTTTTTCATGTTCATTTATTTCTGTTACCGACCCCCTGGAGTGTGTGCGTGTGTCTGCACGTGGAGTTTCACACTGCAGATCTGGTGTCTTCCTCAGATTTTTGAATACATATTCTCTGATCAGCATTTGATGAGGCAATAGTATAAACTTCACAGCATATTCCTAAGCCTACTTTTCATGCCAGTTAATTAGGAGTATCTAAGGAGAGACCTGTTAACACTGCTAGGTGTTTTCCTGGATGAGCGAGTGCTAAGTGGCAAGGAGTAAACAACCAGCTCTGTGGTAGAAAAATCTGCAAGCTGTTGGGTTTTCAGCAGTCTGAAATGAAATACCAGCCCTTGCTTAGTAGGCAGTGAGCTCCTAATTGGGACGTGTCACACTCTCAGTATTGGTGTAGCGAGAAGTAATTTCTAACGCAACAGATGACTTAAGAAATCAAGGCATGATAAACCAGCTGCCTGTTTGACAAGCAAATGAAGATTGGGAGTCTGTATTTTTCCATATTCCATCATAATCTGGTAAAATAATGGCTTTTTCTGATGTATGGTTTGTTCTGTGCCTGGGTGCAACTATGGGAGTCTGCTCATACGTGGCTGTTGGTTCCTGATGGCCTTGAAAACAGGCTTTATAGTGCAGCCCTTCACATCAGCCCATGTGAGAAGGGGCAGGACTAGGAGCAGGGGCTTTGAATGAAACTTTTATTGGACAAGAATTTTCAATAACGTTTTCTGCCGGAGTGGGGAAAACTGTTTACAAACTCTCCAGCAGATTTCCTCTCTGGTGTAGTGCTAGGGAATAAAGGCAGTGTTGTATTTCGCTCTCCAGCCCGTGTGTAAGTGCTGGTGACAGATGCCACGCGTGGCCTGACGGTCCTTTTGTGCGGGCTGCCAGCCCATCTGCAAGGGCTTCTCTTGGGCTCGGTGTTGGAGTACTCAGTGAGATGCTCTTGTAAGTTTTTAAAATGCCCAGTCTCACAGACACAGGTCGCTTTTTGCTGTCTAAAGAAAGTTTCAGTCCCACAGCTGTTGAAATTCGGTGGTTTATCCCAGTTCAGATTTTTTCCTTTCCCGACTAAATAGAAGATTCCTTGTGTTTGCTTTTAGGGGGAGTTAATCTGTGCAATCTCCTTTAACTCCTTAAAATGTAAATCTCTCTGCATTAAATATACTATGATTAGTATTTATGATTAAGGTTAATCTTTGTTTTTATAAAACATTACCCATTAGGTTGTGACGTGACTTTGCATCTTCTTCTCATGCGGAGCTCCCTGCCTGCTGCTGCTGGGACTGGTGCTGCAGAGTCAATCCCTGTGCTGGGCTGTGAAGTGATGATTTGTTGTACAGATACTTTAAGTAATATTTTAAATGGGCTTGAATAGGAAAAAAAAAAAGTTAAAACCAGATCATCTGGCTGGTTTCCCTGATGGAGGAACTTCCATTTAGACTCTTACACCATGTTTTTGAGGTTCACAGAGCAATGTTTAACAAGAGCACTGCGCTCCTGTAGAATAGATGTTTAAAATTGGGATGGTTTGGTGTAGGCTGCAGTGGATGTATGCTGACAGTGCTCCTTCTCTTTGCTCAGGCTGAACAGGCTTCTATTTCCGTTCATAGCTTCAAAGTACACAGTGGCATGAACTTCTTAAATTTGCACTGCAAGAACGAAGTATGTTCTACTCACTCTCGTTAGGTGAGGCTGAGGTCTGGCTTCCACTTCAGAGGTGCCAGAGGTTCTGGCACTGGGATTTTTCCCTTCTGTGGCATACCTAAGCTGGCGAGATCCTGGGTATAAATGTCTATTTGGTGAAACACTTCTCAAATGCGTTTTTCAGGATGCAAAACAACTCTGCTGCCCTTGAAGTGGTGGAGGAGGAGACTCTGGCATGGACGGTGAGGTGCAAGGCTGTGTTGGCTGGTGCTCTGCCTAGGGCAGGCCTGAGCATCCCTGTAGTTACGAGGGAGCTCTTTATCACTCGGTGTTTCTGGCCTTTCTTTGGTTTTTTTTTCATGTGAAAACTGTGTCTCACAGCCCTGGAGCGAGGCTCTGGTGTGGGGGGAAGAGTGAGCCCAGAGACACGTGGAGAAAGCTCTCACTCAAACGTGATGGAGTAGAAGCAAACGTGCCATTGGTGTTAATTAGACATGCTCTTGCTGCAAATCTCACTTGGTGTGGTTGTGTATCTTTGGAGATACGTGCCCGGTGCATATTACTGCCTGTAATGCTGATAAGATTCCAGACAGGTGCCAGGGTCACACGGCAGGGCATTACCACAGCTGAGATAAATACTGACTGCCTTGAAAACTAGAAATAACTAAGTAATGCAGCTGTATTTCTGAATTTCAAAAGAACAAAGTAGCTGTGATTAGTCTTTGTTCAGCAATGTCCTGAATCTTGTGTCCGTGCAGCAGGATGGACCGAGCTACAGCCAGGCTAATGACAGGTGACTTTGTGTTAGTGCTTCTGGGAAACATGTTTCATGATAGTTCTGGGGCTTTGTAGTGGTTAAATTGCTCTTTTGGTCTTTGATCAAGTAGTTGGAAGGTAAATGGTTCAAAGCAATTACCTTCACAATTAAATAAACCCCAAGATGGTAAGTTTTGCACCCATACTTCTTGAAGTGATCAAAACTAAATGGGGTTTATCAATTTGCTGCAAATTCCTGGATGACCCACAAACCTGTTAACTGAAATATCTTTCATTTGAAAGAGAGTTCTCTAATTTCTTATCTGCTTGCTTTTTTGATAGTTCCCTTATCTCTGATTTTTTTTTAGAAAATAACATTTATATATCTAAAACCAGTATGTGTGATGTAATGCTAATTTCTATGGAGTTGTGACAACATTTGGAATCTTTTCATTTGTTAGTTATTGTAGAAGAGAATAAAGGAATTGGAACCAATCTCTTAGTAGTAATCCCCTTTCTGAGATGCAAATTTACCTTTTTTTTTTAAACTCTCTTAAGAGGATGATGAGGTTTAAAAGATTTATTACAATATTAAGTTTTACCGACAGTATCTTAATACTTGCATCATGTAAAAATTTTCCTGGAGCCTTGTAGAAGCATTTATCTTCAGAGAAGTCTGTCACTGAAGACTGCTTGAGTGGCAAGTTTCTTGTTCTTTGATCATTACTTAATGTAATCCTGTCAGAGGCTGGAGCTGGCGTAGGGTTTCTTGCAGTTGTGGGGAGTTAAGTCACATTTCAATATACCGGATCAAACCCATTAGGTTCTTTCTTTACCATCACTAATCCTTTCCCTTTTAAATGCTATCAACCACTATAGGTCTCTTACAATCTATTTTTAACTACCAGGTAAATTTGCTGAAATAGTACCTCTTATTGATCTAAACCAACTAAGCCTGACTTACAGCATGCCTCTGGCTGCCTTTTGTTAAACTTGGCCTCAGCATCGGCTGGCATCTGTTTATTTTTAATACCTGCTCATTTTAATGAGATCGTGGCTGAAATCACTTGTTCTTGAGCTGGAGAATGATTTTCTTTGCAGCTCGTTGCTTTTTTTAATGTGGTTATGACCACACTTCCTCTTTTCTGGTGGCTTAAAGGTTTGACAATTTTAGTGTTAATAACTAAAGAATTAGAAGAAGATTTGGGTCTTGCTGAAATGAAGGAGTCTTGCTACTACGCTTAGTAGGTGCAGACATTTGTCATGGATAGCTTTTGGGAGGTATTGTGCGATGCAGAGAGTAATCATAGGCTGGTCTGGGTTGGAAGGGACCCCAAGGATCACATAGCTCCAACCCCCTGCCACAGGCAGGGACACCAACCTCAGGCCTGGAGCTACACAACGTTGCCCAGGGCCCCATCCAACCTGGCCTTGAACACCCCCAGACACGGGGCACCCACCCCCTCTCTGGGCAGCCTGTTTCAGCCCCTCACCACTCTCTCTGTAAAAAAACTTTCCCCCAAATATCTCATCTAACCCTTCCTTCCCTCAGCTTCACTCCATCCCCCTTGTCTCCTGTCATTATCTACCCTTTAACAAGCTGATTTCCCTCCTGTTCCTCTGCTCCCTTCAGGGACTGGCAGGCTGCAATGAGGTCCCCCCACAGCCTTCTCTTCTCCAGGCTGAACCAGCCCAGCTCCCTCAGCCTGTCTTCATAGGAGGTGCTTCTTCCTGACATGGTTTATACAACATGAAGATTTTCTCTGTTCTAATCTTCATCTTAAATCCTGTGTGGATCAGATTCCAGGCTGTGCTCTCAGGAGTGGGAATCTCTGTTGGGCAGGTCAGCACCTTGGTAAACGCCTCATGCACCGTCACTTGGTTGCAGCGCTGTTGAACTTCTGGCTTTTTTTAGCGCTGCTCTTGCTTCTGTGACCAAAAAGAAACTGTGTCTACAGTTCACTTCCTGAGCAGACAGGGTTAGGTTAGCCAGCACGGAGCCCAAGGTGCAGCCACAGCACCCAGGGTGGAGGGGAGCACGGAGCACAGGTGGCTGCAGCACCCGGCTTTCTGGAAATGAAAATTAGTGTGGGATGGCCAAGCCAGGTCTCTGGGGGTGGGGAAGAGGCTGTGAACAATGTCCTGGTTAAGTAGCTATGTGAACTAATGATGTCATGGGTGACCACTTCCATGGCTTAAATGCTGCAGAGCTGGGAGCAGGCTCTGGCAGGGTCCTGCTGGTGTCCGGCACCCAGAGCACACCCTGGTCTGCTGAGATGGCTGCCTTGGGGCATCTCCCTTTGCATTTGTAAGCCAAGTGTATCATCCTTGTGTTTTATTTTGCATATTGATTTTTGTCTGCCTGTTTTGTTGGAAGTCTGTCACTGGTTATGATGGTCACTAACAAAACCCCAGGCCCCAAAGCGTGCTGTGCATTACACTTCTCCCTAGGAATTGCCATCGCCCACCAATGCTTCCCAGACCAATTCACTAGTGTCTGTGGGTTCCAAAGAGCAAAGCCTAGCATAGGCAGTGCATGAAATAAGAAAATATTTACTGGAAATACTGTCCTTTGGTTAAAAAATAAGTTTTTCAGATGAAATTATGTTAAAATAGCAATGTATGCAACATGTATACCACAGTTTATCCATAATGAAAGTGGTTGTAGTTATTCAACACTTATATCCAGGCATTTCCCTGAAGATCTTCCAGACTTGACAAGCAGATTATATATAAACTGTGAATTACAGGAATAGTCTCAATTCGGAGGTGACATGTGCAGCTGCTGAATAGCGTTTAACAGCGACACACAAACGAAACCAAATCAAACTGAAACTAGGGAGGATTTATTTCAAGTGAGCACCTGTATATACTGAAATCTGGCTGTTGGTGGTAGCACACAACCCTTCTCACTGCGCCCAGGAGAGCTGTGGCGGTGGGCGACTGTGCTGTGATGGGATGTGGAATTGTTCTGTGGGACAGACAGACATCTTCTGCTCTGCCAGCTTCCATCCTGGAACAAGATTCTGAGTTGCTGTTGAGGAGAGCTGTGCTGTGAGGTTGCTGACAGGACCCACCTTACCCATCCTTCACCTTTTCTACAGCTGAAGAAGCTGCTAATTTTTTGCCACGTGGACACATAACGTATTTTTCCAGTGGCTTTAAAGGAATTTTCTCTCTCTTTCCCCCCCACATGCTTACACCATAGTTTTCTGCTCTTCTGTTCTCATGTCTCAAAACATGTGTAAAACCTTTTTCCATCTCGAGTAAGATGAACACTTCACTGCAGAGCTGCTCCCTCCTGGGGTGAGTGAAGCTGGGCTGCAGGACTGTCCCGCAGCAGGTTTGTGTTTCCCTCCCTTGCTCAGCTCTTGTCTGGGGGAGAACTCCAGAGAAAACTTGCGGATGTTTTCACACTGATTTCCTCCTGGCAGTCCAAATGCAGCAGTGTTTTTCCAACTGAGCACTTTCACCAGGAAACCTGGAAACATCTGGAAGCGGATCCTGAGCACCGTCCATCCTCTCCACTCTGTTAACTGGTGATGAACTGGAGGGTTCAACTGACCTTGACCTAAACTGGTGCTGGCAGTGCTGTGCTGTTGTGCCTCCCATTGCTCCATGGCAGCTTGTGGCAGAAGGACCTTTACAAATCCTCGATGTTCTGCAAATTAACATGCACAAGAAATGAAAATTTGGGTCATTATCAATGTGCTCACCACAAAATAATTAGTGACCTGTTTCTTTCCTCTTTCACTGCATAGACATAGTAGAAATTAACTTGCTTTCTTGGAAAATGCCTGAGAAAATATTTTATGTAGCATGTTCAGAGAGTTAATGTCTGTTTTGATGAGCCCTAAGGGGTTGGGTGGCAGATTCAAAGTCATTAATTCTTTATAGGCAGCCTCTTTAGCAGACTACACTGAGAATGATGTGTGAGGGTTGTGCCTGCTGCTCGTGGCTGTAGCGTATCACTCAGGTGGTTGATGGTAAAAAAACATTGCTCTGCCCCCCAAGCAAGGCACCTCAGTCTTTTGGAGGGGACAAATGAACCCTTTGTGTATGAGCTGCAGTTCTCCTTCTTTTTAACATTACTGTTCCAAGCTTTTGCAGTGACACATTGAGTGGCTTCGGGTGGAAACCGGTAGGGTAGTAGCCAGCAAGCTGGTGGCCCACATGCAGGGAGACAGCAGCCTATGTGGATGTGTCTCTTATTTCCTGGCTTCCATCTGGGCTGTTTCTGCTCAATATGTTGCACCCAAGCCTAGCAGCCTGGCTCTATCCATGTCTGTAGCCAACTCAGCCTTTCGCTTTGGGCTTATCGTGCTGTTGAACGGTGTGGTCATGCAAAGGGTCATTGTATGTTTTAGCCTCAAGAGTTGTAGGTTTGGGTTGTTGGGTTGAGTTATCACTTAATGCTGAAGGAATTCTGTAAAGGATGGTGGTGGTGGTGTCTTCAGCTTTGTGTTCAAGTTAAATTGGCTTTCTGTGTGGAGTACAGCACTGCATGTAAACTCAGTCGTGTCCTCTGGCTTTGTTCTGGGCTCCCTGGTATAGAAAAGCCAGGGATCTCCTGGAGGGAGTCCAGAGGAGGCTACAGAGATGATGAGAGGACTGGAGCATCCCCCCTTTGAGGAAAGGCTGAGTGAGCTGGGGATATTCAGCCTGGAGAAGAGAAGCCTGTGAGGGGATCTGATCAATGGTTATCAATATCTGAAGGGTGGGACGCAGGGGGACATGGGCAGCCTCTTCTTACTGGTCTGTGAGGACAGGACAAGGGGCCATGGCCTCAAATTGGAGCACAGGAAGTTCCACCCTAATCTGGGGAAGAACTTCTCCCCATTGAGGGTGAGGGAGCCCTGGGACAGGCTGCCCAGGGGGTGTGGAGTCTCCTTCTCTGGAGAGATTCCTGCCCCGTCTGGACACCGACCTGTGTGCCCTGTCCTAGGGACCCTGCTTGGGCAGGGGGTTGGACCCCATGGGCTCTGAAGGTGCCTTCCAACCCCTGTGATTCTATGATTCTTCAGAAGCCTTCTGGGCCAGGTCAGGACTGAGAACATCCAGAGTGATTTTCAGTGATGTGATCGCCATCAGTAAATGTCAGAGCATAATGCAAGCACTTGGATGCCCTGTTTTCCTTGAAAAACTTGGCATGGAAACCACTGTCTGTGTGAGAGAATAGCTAGGAGAATATCTCTGGTTTTGGCATAGAACTGATTGCTGTCTAATGACATTTAACTGCATTTGTAATTTTACATTTGATAAGTGGAAACTTTCTTAATGGGGATGTATTTGACAGATGAAATACTTGAAATAGTCGATTAAATGAAGGCTCTGGGTGAATGGGGCCGCCCTTGTAGCCTCATTTCTTGTTGATACTTTGTTCCTGCAAGTCAGGGCTGCCTTCTAGTGTTTAAGATTTTAGTTGGAAGCAATGTAGCTGTAGTGTTTGGGCTGTCTTTTTGATTTCTTCAAAATTTGGTTAACCATGGTGGCTTGTCAGCTTGGAGTGAAGGAATGGCATCTGGCCCACCCCTTGCTTTGTCCTTTCAGGTTGGTTTCTTGGGTCAGGTGAGAGTAACTTTCTGCTCAGTGCTCTCTGCCCCTTGATATGTCATGCCTGAGATGATGCTCGTGTCTCATACACTCTTCCAGCTGGGTTCCCTGACTCCTAACAAGTGAGAGCTGACTGCTCAAAATCTCTCCAGCTTAGAGAGGACTTGAGAAATTTGGTAGAAGGAGCCAGATCCCTCCCCACTTCCTGCTTTCAGGCTTCCAGTTAGGTGTTAACCCTCAAGGAAAACGACAGAAGAAATATCAGAAGTGTCATTTTAATGATTTTTAACCTCATGTGTGGAGTTAATGTGTTATTCTCAAGGTCATTTAATCAGAGGGCTTTTTCTTGCCTGAGGTGTGCTGATCCCTGTGCTTAATCTGCCTGTTTTAACTTGAGATACAGCTTTTATAAACGAGGAGAGAAAAGATGATATTTCATATTGGCTTCATATCAACTTTTTGGGGGTGAAATGGAATATTTATGTTGGTGAGCTTCATGATTTCCAAAACTGAAACTCCAGCTGGCTTCCTGGGTAGGTGGGAGCTGAGGGTGTTATGGCCAGGTCTGTGTTAGGGTCGTGCTGTGACTTCAGCTTTGAGACCAGGTGGAGGTAGCGTTTAGCAAGCAAAATTCTGTGTGTGTGTGGAATGTTGCTGTGGGAGATCTCGTGCTTCCAGGACCTCTGGGTGGATTTAATCCCCAGACTGACCCTTCTGGGGTTGGTATCCACTCCTCCTCATCACCTGGGATGTAGCAGAGGGGGCTTTCCCCCCTTCCCCCCACCCTGGCAGCATCCCTGTTTGTGATGCTGAGTGTGCTGCCGCAGAGAGCGTGCACAGACAGACAGGGATCTGCAGCAGAGAGCTGTGATTTATAAACATATCCAACAAAGTATTATAAACCATATAAATCTGAATTGCTGCAAATAGGAGATGACCTTTCTGTGCTTAACACAACAGCTGAAAAAAGATGGTTGGGGTAGTGCAAAAGCGATGGAGAAATTCAATACATGGTGCCTTTTTATTGTTCCTTCTCTATTGCTGGTGCTATATTTAGAAGCTTACATCACTTCAGGGATGATGACAGTCTCTGCCCTCCCTCTCCCGCTCCCTCCCGCTCTCCCCTGCTCCTTCCCTTAGGATGGATCGTGTTTTCATACTACTTATGAGTCCTACAGATCTTTGGGTAGGATTTTTTCTACAGTCTATTAGTAAGTGCTACTGTGGAAAGGGATGCGCATAAGGATGCGGATGCATCATGTAATGTCACCCTGAAGGGGAACGGGGAGCTCATGGTGCTGCTTTCCCTGCCTCTGCTTCCTAAAGGGGTCAGGAACAGGGTGGAGAGTTGTATTTTTTCCTTTTTTTTTTTTTCTTTTTCCTTTTAAACAGGAATTCCTGAGAAGCCCTAACGAGGGTCTGACCTTGCCACTAAACTACAGCGATTCGTTTAAGATGCTTAAGTTAAATGGCAGGGAGAGATGGGAGAAGCATGCCAGTGACACTGAATCCAGCAAGCTGTGCCAGCGGAGCAGGGACTGCATCCAGCTCGTGCTGCAGCTGGCTCTGTGTGCTGCACCCCAGCTCCCCACCGCCCGCCCTTTCAAAGCCATTTCAAGTACTCAGATATATTGAAATAACCTCTTGATGCAGGTGCCCTTAATGCTAAAATATTTCAGCATTATTCTGCTGTGTTTGGCGATTCCCACTCACCAGGCTGGATTAAGATGAATTATTTTAGCCTGAAACCTCTTTGCCCGAGTGTGGGGAAATGACAGATTGCTTTCCAAGCAGCTGGTCTCCTTCCCCAGCCCCCACTGTGGGTTTGGAGTCGGGATGCTACCTTAGGCTTAAAAGGGGGGGGACACACAAATCCAGGTACCTGCTCGTAGCTGAGCACTGCTGCAGGGGGATGTGGCAGGGGATGGCAGGGGGATGATGTGCCAGCGGTTGCCCAGCTCTGAGGACAAAAGGACACAAGTCTGCAAGCCCAACCCTCAGACCCAGGCCCCTCTGCTCTCCGGCACGCAGGCAGCTGGCTTCTCCCTTTTCAGCCAGTGCCATGCTGGCTCTGAGATGAGCCCTTGTCCTCCCTGCCGGCGCTGCACAATGGGCTTTTCTTTCTCTGATTGATCAGGGAAGAAGTAGTGTTGCTTGGCGTGTACCTTCAGCCGTGCTCTCTGCTTCCCACAACTTCCAATTTGTGCTCTCCTTAAATAAGAGAAGAGGCTGATCCTGCTTAACTGAACGTGTGTGTTTCAATTATGAAAGGCCTTACTGCCCTTTGGAAACCATCCCGTTTCTTAGCGCCTTGCTCTCGTTAAGACAATTAGAACATGCAGATTTATTTAACAGTCGGGAGGATTCAGATAGCATTATGGGAGGATGGGAGGGAGTGATGCAGAGAAACCTACGGAGCGATGCTTCAAGCCTGGAAAGAAATGGGTGTGAAGAAACAAAGACCACCTTTAATTCAGAGACTGTAGACTGAGGTGGGGGGGGGGTTCCCCATAAAATATTCTCTGAAAACTTGGGAATCTGTCTTAAAATGAGAGCAGTGATTTGCTGTTTGTGATTCTGCCTGATGCTGCAGCTCTCCACAAGCATTTTGATCACGATGGCTACGGAGCAGCCTTTGTACTGGATTTCTTTTTTCACTTTCATCTCTGAGTTGCTTCAGTTTTGAGATTTTTCTCGTTAACCAGGTGATCTATAAAAACTTAACAGCCTCGTGCTGCAGGGAGCCGGGGCTGCAGAAATGCGTGTGCTTAAAAAAAAATCCCCCAGCAAAGCACCCCAGAAATGAGGTGAAGGGGGTGTGGGGATGCCCCAAAAGCTGAGCTCTGGAACTAGGTCAGGTTTCCCCCCCTGCTCCGGGCTGCACAGGCGGGCAGGGCTGCGCAGAGCTGCCTGCAGCCCCCTGGGACCACCGCCGCCGCGCTCATTGGCGGGACGGCCAGAGGGATGATGTCATCTTCACTTAAAGGCAAAACTAGAAGGAAATAGAATTTTGTTCCCATTATTGAGCTGGTGTTTACAGTAGTTGTAAAATATGGCATCTGAGCCAAAATCCGTAGTGGATGGGATTTCCAGCACAATGCAGAGGGTTTAAAACACGGGTGGGAGATGAATATCTGCCCGCTGAGCCCAGGGATGGAGTTTGTGTGCTATCGGTGTGCGTGCAGGCAGGGAGAGGTTTCCTTTAGCTGGGTGGGTTTTCTGCTCTCCTAGATGTAAATGGTGATGGGGATAACTGTAACGCAGGTAACGCTGCTTAAAAGTGTCTGGATGCTCCTTGCTGCTGAGGATTTATCAGTGTTGTTTCATGTTTGAGATGCTTTTGGAGAGAGTTGTGTGAATTACTAGCAGAGAGGCGATACAGTTATGTGTAAGAGGGGGCTGACGTGTCTGGTCTATTGTTCAGTCTTGAAGGAACAGCAAAAGAAACAGTTACATAGCTGGAGTAATGCATTTTAAAAATCTGAAATGATTATCTAAAATCAAATAGATCTTTAAAAATCAAATAGCCTTTGGGTTTTCAAGTTTTGCAGGTGCAGGGATGAAGTTCAGTTTTTCTGCAGTCTGGTTTCCTCTGTTTTCATTGTTTGGTAGAGGTTAAGGAAATTCAGGTATCAATCCCTTTTCTTGTTTTTTTTTTTTTTTCTTTGGAGAAAGTTTTGGAAGGTGCTTGGGGAAGGTTTTTTCTTATTTAAGGTGTAACTCCCATTGAAACTTAGGTTATATGCTGGGAAAAACTCAGCTTCTGGACAACTGCCTGCTGAAAGGAGCCTATGGTTTGAGAAGGGGGTGAAGTGTCTTCTTGGGTGCAACTTGCCTTCCAGAACATAAGAATCATCTTCCACATGCCCCTTGGCACAGCAGATGAGAGAGAGCTTTCTATGGATTGTCTCAAACTGCCCAATTTGGTATTCAAGAACAAGCAAACAAACAAGGGAAATTTTTTTTTTTTTTGGCCCCTGCTGCCCCCAGGCCAGTCCTGGAAGATCATCTTCTGTACAGAAGGCACAGCCATCATGGGGTGGTTTGGAGAATTACCCTGGCATCTGATGCGAACTGGGAATAATGGGATGGATGGCGATGAAAATTCTAGCCAGAGAGGAAAACAGAAACTGGTGCCCCTTGGTGTGGCTGAAGTAAATGACCCAGTGTATCAACTAATGGCTCTAACACAGCCCCCTCACTCTCTCCTTGGGACTTTCTTCCCTCCTTGTGTGGTAGCAGAAGTCCTTTGCCTTCTAGGAACTGCAAGCGTCGCAGCAGTCCCAGCTCGGAGGTGTGGGATCTCGGAGGTGCTTCCCCAGAGCAGCTCTCCAGCAGACTGGGCTGCCTTCCAAGGCACTGAGCTGCTTGCAAAGATTTCAGGTTTTAGTTGGGGAAAAAAATTATCTAAAACTAAATGGATTAGTGCAGAATTAAGGCAATTTTGGTGACAAACAATCTTAGTCTTGATTGGGGGGCTAGGGGGGAAGCCCCACCCACAAAACTTTTTACGTGGTTTCCAAGCCATTAAAATGAGGAGAATTAGAAACATCACCTTTCACTGAGAAATCTACTTCTCATTCTGGACAGAAATCCCCTAACGAGTGTATAGGGTGAGAAAAAACTGCTGAGGCTCCTGTGTGACATCCATGCATCAAAGCAGGAGTTATTGTGGACTGATTGTGGGTGTATCCCTGTGTGCGTGCAGGGGAACCTCTGCAGATGTTTATTGTCCTTATTCCTAAATTTGGATGCCAAGGTAGGAAATCATCCACTTAAACCCTGTCAAAACTGCATGAGATTAATTTTTAAAAAAGATTTAGAAAAATAGAAGCATTCCAAGTTACAGTATATGCATGAATTGAGTATAAAATGATATAAAATCTAATGTGGAGCAGGGGTGCTTTGCTGAGCAGTTGTTGTACCGATATCTGTGTTTATATTAGGTCAATAAAGATGCTCTGTTGGCTGCATCTGCAGATACAGTAGCCAATTGATCTAATGCAGTTTCTAAAGGCTTTCTATACAGGTGATGTCATCCTTTTAGCTCGGTTCCCCTCCCACTCTCTTTCCTCCTTATTAGATATTTCATCTTGCTGCGGAGCATCCAATCGATGGGAGCTTCTCCTGAGGGAGCTGCTGAGAAGCAAGCAAAGATAGTAAGGAATTAGGACTCCAGCAGTCAGTCTTGCTGTAGCCATGGATGTACTGTTTTGTTGTGCATTACAGAAATGTTTTAATTGGAAAAGCTAGGCGTGGATTAACTGTGGTATCTGACTGATGCATTAGAATACTAAGCAACACTGCAGAGTTGTAAACTGCGTTAAAAAAAGGAAGGGGGGGAGGTAAAATAGGAAAAAGGTTTGTATTGCAGAGGCTTTTAATGCATTCCACGGTGCAAACCTGTTAGAGCATATATCCTGGAGCTACAATCCGGATGCTAATTCAATTTTTGCAGTTACGATGGACAAGAGTATAAAGAAGAAACTTTAATATCCAGGGTGTGGGATTCCTGAATCGCTGAAGATGCTGAAGAGCCTTTGCAGAATTTCATCTACAATATGAATGTGAAGTTTCTGAAAAGTGGACCTGAAGATAAGCCACTCATAAATGCATTTTAGTGAAGAGGAAAAAAAGGAATTTGAAGAATTCATCTCTCACCTTTTAATGTATTGTTGCTTTAACCTGCAGTTCTAATCCATTTCAGAATTAATTCAATTTTAGCAGCACCTCTTTTTGGGCACATGCCTCTCGCCTGGGGGAACGTATGGATATTTGTATTTGAAAAGCTAGGAAACATTTTGATTTGAATTTATGTGCTTGTTAAAACTGGAACGTTTTTGTAGGAATAGCTGCTGCTGCTGCTAACTCACTGCAATACTGAAAACTACTCAGACAGAGTGGAAGCTCTAATCGAATTCAGTGTGAAATCCAAGGCTGAGAAGTTGCATACATGTACATGTGCTGCTTTGGTTTATGATTTTCAAAGAGAATCCGGAAGGGATTTTACTCCATCTTCTAGTTCTGTGGCTTTTAGTTGAAAAAGGAAACTTTTTTTCCCCCCCAGCCTAAGAAATGGCTTTTCTTGTTCGATGTTATGCCAACTGCCTGCAGCCCTGGGCCTCCAAAGTAAGTAAGATTTTTGTCTGTGCTGCGTTTCTCTGACCTGTATTGACAACCGTGGGGCTGTTGGAACGTTCACTTCTCAAACCCTGAGCGCTGCTCGAATGAGATGCTGGACTCCTGGCTGTGCATGGGCTGCTTGTGTGGGATCATTTCAGAACGGGAAGGGGGAGAAACCATGAAATCTTGGTGTTTGTTTCATATACAAATAGCTTCTAAATTAACAGGAAGTATGGAAAAACCTCATTTGCTTATGGAATGTGTAAAGCTTGCTTTTTAGCTGATTAGTATACAGAGCAAGTGTAAGGTTTTTCTGCCTGCTTGCATACATTGCTAACTTAAATACTGGTGTACAAAGCCACTGATGTTCTGATTTCAGAGCTGCATGATGCTGTGCTGCTTGTTCCCTTTGTGCAGCGTTGTGGAATTGGTTAATTATTTAGCTGAACTGTGTAATTAGCTTTAAAGGACACAAATTCTTTTGCGTGTCTGAAGATGCAGCATCTTTATGAAACTGGGGAGGGAAGGGTGTTGCTTTTAAAGGAGGGTAATGAAATCTAGAACATTCGAGCAAACCCACCTATTGAGAGAAAAGCTTTTAAAGAAAATACAGAATATACTATTTGTCAGACCCTTCCCATTTGGTGTGCTTGGGCAGGAAATCAGCCGAGTTGCTGGCGTTTTATGGATGCTACTGCCAAGAAGTAGTCACTTAAGAAATGGGAATTGCCTTAGAAACCTGAGGCCAGGCATATATTCATGATTATTTAGTATGATTGTGTATTTATATTGCAGCTCATCTGGGAGAGAATAGAGATTGAACAACTTTCTTGCATGGGAAAGGTGGTGGGGTTTGAAGGCAGTGGGCAGAGCCCTGATATTCTTGATATACCCATCATGAAATACAAGGCATTGATTTTGGAGCAAGAGATTTGCTCTTGACTTTGGTCCCAAAAAGTTGAGAGTCTCAAGCGACACGGCGGCGTGGGGAGCAACGCCATGGGGTGTGCGGAGTCCTTGTGCTGGGGGGTTTCCTGGTTGGTTTTGATGGCTGATAAGGGTAAATGGAAGCTTACAGTGTCTGAGGGGAAGATGCTGGGCTTCAGGGTTTCTCTATGTGGTTGCCAACATCGGTGTGTGCATGTGTGTGATGGAGCTGGGCGATTCGGTGTGTGCTCTGTCCACCCCAGCCCAGGATCAAGGGGGCTGCGGGGGCTCTGTATGCCCAACCAGGTCATTGTGGCTCTCACCTTGGAGCTCCTGCTGGTTCCTGTCCTCATCCATGTCTCGAGTAGACCCCTCTGTTTTCTACCCATCCTACTACCCAGACATTAAATAGGAAAGGATCAGTTTACTTAAGCTCAGCTTACCTACACCACCCTTACTAAGGAGGGCTGGATGTGTGATGTATTGCTTAAAAACTGGGGATGCTTAGTCACGTTGGTCCTTCAGCTGAGACTGCTCATCCTCTAGAGTTTGGGCAAAAGTGGGAAGCCACAGACAAGAAACCCTGTGTTCAAATAAGGGTTTGTTTAGAGTAAAATAATAATATATATAAAAAAAATGCAAAGGCTTTGGACTGCTGTGGACGACACCCAGCAGGTCACTGCTGTACCACTCAAGCCAATTATTCACTCATTTACTGTTCCTAAATGAAATGATGTCAAATGTTGTGGAGGGGGAGGTTTGCTTTTATTTTTTGGGGTTCCTTTTAATGGCAGTTAGCTGGTTGTGCATTCCAGCCCACAGCTAAAAGTTCTGCTAAGGAAAAGCGCCTTTAGCCCCTTTCTGCACATCCCCACAGAGCCCCCCAAAACTCCCACAGACCCCCACAAACTTTTAAACTGGTGTGTCCATGATGCTCTGCACCTCTGAAGAGAAATGCTCTGGTGAGCTGAATTCCACCCCAGCTTGTACCAGTTTGCTTTTATCTGAGCTTTGTGCCATGAACCTGTTTCTGTGGCAGATGTTTTATAGTAACAAACATTACAGCAAAGTAATCGATGTCAGAATCTTAAATATACAGATTTATAACTTTTAACTTGAAAATGTCAATTTATGCTATTTTGAAACTAGAACTGTTTCTTGCCATAGAGCAATGGACATGGGATTTTTCATTTGCTTTCCTGGGAATTAAATTCAGAATTTCTGGGTTTATGTAGATATCTGTCCCAGATTATTCTTTTTTTAAATCGGTTGCCTTTCAGACTGTTGTCCTACACCAGTTTAAAGTGGGCTGTTGACTCAGTTGTAATTACAGCCCTCTGGATGTGACAGAGCAATGATACATCCATTTAATGGGGGCAAAATGAAGTCATGCTTCGTATGACTAATCAGAAAGGTGAGCTTTGGAGAAGGTAGGTGAA
Organism: Laterallus jamaicensis coturniculus; assembly: GCA_022605575.1. Lineage (NCBI taxonomy): Eukaryota > Metazoa > Chordata > Aves > Gruiformes > Rallidae > Laterallus > Laterallus jamaicensis. The sequence continues at coordinate 19,155,024 of JAKCOX010000016.1, read as the reverse complement.
GGAGAACCCTGGTGAAGGTTAACCTTGCCCCAGGGAGGGTGACACTGTGGCTGTGAAGGGACTCGTGGGAGAAGCCAGCTTGGGGAGCTCCGTCACCTCCTGGAAGATGCTCTCTGAGTAGAAGGGGTGTGCGTAGCAGTGTGTTGCGCGCCCTAGGGAGCAGGGCATACACCCCTCACACCCAGGAGCTCTGCTGGGAAACCAAAAGGGCTTCTGAAAGTCAAAGCAGGCACCTGTAAAGCCATCATTGCGAGCTGTTTTCCTACATGAAGAGCTGCTGTAAGGGGGATGAGCTGAGAGTGAGCCCAAGCACTGTGAATTTCTGCAGAGATGAGCTGTGGGAGCCCTTCAGCCCTCCTGTGTAGGCTCCTGTGGAGGTCAACAGGATTTTCCAGGACTCTGCTGATACTTGGAAACATCTCCAAGAAAAATCACCATCGCAGGTAGATGATGATTGTTCCTCTGTCAGTTGAGGTATCAGTACCGGGGCAGAAGCCTGTGTCAGAAGCACGTCATAGGGAATGGTCTGTGCCCTGGGGACTGTTTGCTCTCTGGAATGATAGGCTGTAGGAGAGGAGATAAATAGATGCAGCATCCTTAAGCAAGCAGGGCAAATATGATAAGCAGTGAGGAGTGTGGAAAAGGGATCAAAGCAGTCCCAGCTGTCAAGCTGCTGCTGCTCTGGAGGAAGATGAAGGAAGGTAGAGGCCTTCGCATCGGTCCTGTGGAGATCTGCTTCCACAGGCTGGTTATAAGTGAGGACAAGAGGCATTCAACTTCTGCTAAACTAAATTCCTCTGATACTAATGTGGTATTTTAAGGCAAAAAAAATTTAAATCTTTCCAATGTATCTCAGCAAGATTCTGATCATCTCTGTAATTCTGATCCTAACTTCCTCACTGTCTGTGAAATTGCCTGTAATGCACTTTGTGGTATTAGACTCTTAAACAAGGATGCCTTAGGAAGTCACTATGAAAGAGAGCTCTAAATGTAACAGCTTAGATATATACTGTTCTCCTGTAATAGAAATTTTATGCACATCCTACCAATTTCCCAAGCCTAGAATGCATCCACAGCTACCCTGGTTGTGTAATGGGAGGGTCTGATGGGGAAAATACAGAGTGATTGGGTAATGTATCTATGGAGGATATTTAAAAAGGGATGCTTTTTGAGATAATGTGCTTTTTATAGAAAATAAGGGGGTCTAAATTAACAACTAAGCTTCTAAAATGTTTGTTCCTGAAGGAAAACAGTTTCATTTCAGATCCCAGGTGCATGTTAAACTTGTCTTGCGACAGCAGACTGTAATTTATTTTCTCTAGGCTTCTGTGTTCTTCTTTCTGCTGTTTAGATAAAATCTAATAATGCTAAGCATAATAACAAGATACATTTGCTCTGTAAAAGTTTGGGCTAGAGCAGAAGACTTGGAGTGGTTTTTCAGTCCCATTCCTGTTTCTGCTGTTGTCTCCCAGGGACATGATGCAAGTTTTAGTTATCTGTAACTAAAATCAGTGTAACACCATCTTCTGATTCCAAGGGGCATCGATTTGGTCTCCAGGATCTTGAGTTGAAACCTTCATGCAATTAAAGATTATTTTCAGCTCCTCAGAAGAAAAACAGAGCTTGGGTAGTGTGTCCTTGATTTGATTCGATGTCGTCCTTGTCTTTGCTAATGCACTTATATGGAACATAGCCCTGGCAGTATGAATTTTAAATGTTTTCAGTGCAAATAGAGTAACTGATCCTTTGCTTTCTTCTTTCAGTCGATTTTGACAGCGTCTTTCTCTTCCTCTTGGCTTTGTCTCTCCCACCAGTCTTTCTCTGCTCATGCCTGACTCTCTGCTGTGCAGAGCACCCCATCGTCACCCAGAGCGGGACCTGTGTCCATCACCCAGGCATACAAGTTCATGCCGGCAGTGGGGATTGCCCTGTGAGCTCCTCTCTTCTGGTCCCTGATGGTTCTTCTCTCCCACTCCCTTGGGTTTGCAGCTCTCTTTTGAGCATCTAGAGTTTCAGCCAGCTCCCCTGAGTATTTATGGCCTCTCCTAGCCCATATGTTCACATCTCTATCCCCTCCATCCCCGGCAGCAGCAAGATTGCCCTGTTTCTCCATCGTACTTGATTTGTAGGGCACAGCATCTTGGTTACTCAATACCCTTATCCCTGAACTCTTGGAGAGCGAGTGCTTGGACTGATAAATCCCATTTTTCCTTACACTTAGTTAAAAGTTTAACTCTTTTATAACAACTTGCCTGATGATTTCTGTAAAACATCTAAAATGCCCTTTTTGCTCGATAATTGATTAAAATAAAACTGCTTTAGCATGAGCAGGGTGGTGCTGTTCTCTGGACAGCTTGGATTTTTTTCCATGCTGGAGCATAAGGTGTTAAATGCAAGGACACATTGTACTTCTATTCAAAAGAAAAGGCCTTTTCCTGAAGTATTGTTTTATTGGAAATGGGCTCTGATATGCAAATAAACACATATCAGTTCATTTATTTCCTCCCAGACTTTGTTTTAAGCCTGCTTTGTTCCGATTCTGCTTGCAGCTACACCCAAGTGCAGTACCACCCTGTTTTGCTCCTCTCCCTTCCATGAATGCTGTTCTTTGGGAATACAGGATGAAAATAGAGATGGAGGATTAGTGTTCCTTTTGATGGTGGGGTTTGGGGCTTTTTTGGCATGTAGAAGATACGAGAGCCTCCTCACATACCTGTTTGGGAGATAATGCATCCCTGCCTGCACCTAGCCCTGCACCGTGTGTCCCTGGAGCCTGTTGTCACCTGAGTGTCATTCCTGTGAAGTGAGGTTGTAGCAGCCTGAGGATGTGTGGAGAGGCACCACCGTCACTGCTGTATTTTACCAATCGGTGTATATAAGAGTTTATAAATTATTCAGCCGAGATGAAACTCGGTGTGGAATTGGAATTCCATGTGCCCTGCAGTATTGTCTCAGGATGAGAGCTCCCTGAACGTCGGGCTGCTGTCGTAGCCTGGCTGCTGGAGTTTTAATGACATGTGGAACTTCAGCTTCTTACAGAACTCAGAGCATCACTGGCTGCTGTTTGTTTTCTCCTGTAATTATTTAGAGAAGGCTGCTCCTGGCCTTACAATATATTAGCTTTCAGCAGTGAGAACAAACAATCAAATTTGAACACTGGGACCAAAAAATAGTATTTTTGAACATTTCTGTTGTGTTTTGTTACTGTGAAAATAGGATTCTTGGCAATTTAAAAAGGCTGCTCTGTGAATGGACCAGAGAAGAGTTGATCTGTAGTAGTTGATGGTTGTGAAAATACGACTTAAGTTTGTGTTGGGTATTCCTGGTATTGCAGAGCTCTCCTCACTGCTGGTACATTTTGTCACAGGTGAATTCTCACAGTTGAAGTCCCCACTTCTCCAAAGCAGAGGTATTTGCGTGCCAGGCTCTCCGCCTTACCGTGAGTTAGAGCATAGCAGTAATCTATAATTTAGACATACGAAGACCAAATTAAAATTGCATTACATGTGTGGTTTCAGGCAACACCAGAATTTACTTTGAAATTCTGTCCTCATGTCACCTCATTGTAACTAAGGAAACATGATACTTCAGAGGATGTTATTTTCTACATGCCATAGCAGCCATGAAGACCAGGAGCTGCCGGCAGCATCCAACAACCTTTAGGGATTTTTAATTCCTCTAGATGTGTTTTGTTGTGGTGGGGGGCTTTTTGGGGTGTGTTTTGTAAGCCAGGGTAGGAACGCTGTGAGGATGGTTTAAAGGGCACTGTGAAGCTGTTGGGACTGGTACTGAGGTGGTCCTTACTACTTCAAGATTTGTGGCTGCAGCACTAAGAGTTACTGGACTAAGTAAGTACTGTGGGTAATGAATTGATATAAATATTGTCAGTGAGCCCATTTGTATGTTGTCAAATGGAAGGTGGTCTGGAATTTGTGTAGCTGGACAGGCACTGTTTTTCTTTGCATCATGTTGAAGGTTACAGGTTTCTGTCAGTGCCTGTTGGGAAACTGTTTGATCCATCAGTTGGCTTTAAAAAGAACAGCAAAAAGACACCATTGCTCCTTAGAAATCTCTTTTGTGTTACTGTTGGAACATCTATGGGCTTCAAGAAGGAAATGTGTGTGTTTGCCTGGATTGAGGACTGATGTCAGCATAGGTAATTTGTCTGGGCTCAGCCTGCCTGATGTGACGTGGCCTCTCTGGCTCCTCTGAGAAAGCCACTTTCTCCACTCCCATTAACACAGCTCTCAGTGTATTTTTAATGTTTCTCAACTGCAGCAGAACTGTAGTGTGTATGTAAAAGGTGAACCAAAGCCAGAGCCGATATATGTAAATCCTTGGGAGAAATTTGCAATCAAGGGCATTACAGAGAGAAAGGCCGATGAAGGGAAGGAAGGATATAGTCCCTGGAAAGGAGAGGGGGGAGCTGGCAGGAGGTTTGGGGATTCAGCTCTTCGTTCAAGTGCTCTTGTTAGGTTGGCAATTTTATTTAATTTCATTTCTTTAAAACTGGAGGTAAAGAAGGCTTTTTGACTGGCTGTTTGGATCAGCTCTGGAAGGAGAATCGCTGCCTTTAAACCACTTGGGAGTGGCAAGGGCTGAGCAGGAACATTTCCTCAAGCTCGGAGGTTGCCAGGAGTCATCACAGTTATCAGAGCTCTGAGGGTCTGTCAATGGCTTCCAGCTTAAACCAGTGAAACCCTGGTCATGGAAAACCTCGAGCAATAAACAAAGTAACAATCCCCATTTTACAGCACAGATAACTTGTTAGGGTTAGGGTTTGAGAGCTGGTTTTAGTGCTGGACAAGCAGTTGGTGCAGCCGTGCCTGGTGGTTTTTAGGGTGATGGGTTTGTCTGTGTGCAGCAACACCGTGGGGCTGTGCCCTGCTTGTCCTCAGGTGCTGGGCAGAAAGAAACCCAGGGTTGTTTCTGAATATTGCTCTTGCTGGCATCATTTCAGGGAACTTGAGAAAAGCAAATAAGCTTTAAGGTTACTGACAGATCTGTAAAACCAAGGACAGAAAATCTGCTTACACAGCCTATAAAAGGACAGACTGTTCCCTTGGAGACTGATGCTGCTTCTGTGTCCAGACTAGATCGATCGGTTGTAAACATCCATACCTAGGAAAAGTGATGAAAAACTTTGCTCTCAAAGAGTATCAAATAAAGAATGGGGCAAAAACTTTTGCTTCCTTACTGCCCATTTTCCTTCCATTAATTTGAATTTGTAAGGGTTGCTACACTAGGAGAATTAGGTGGGCTGTGCTTCCTTTAGTAATTTGGTTTGTGATGCTGAGCCCTTTGGTCAGTGTCCTTGTTTCTGAATGTTTAATAAATGTGCTGTTTCCCACAGGTTGAAACATGATGGGGAAGCTGCTTCTGTACATAAAAAAGGATAATTCATAGCTCATTTGTCTTTCCAGATTCCTGTTGCCTGTGCCTTTTCAGCATGCGTTTTTTGGATACCAGGAAACACTGATAGTTATTTTCAGAACTTGTGGCACAGACACACAGGTGTGACTTTTTTTTTCCCCCCATAGGAAAAAGGTACCAGTAAATCCAGACTTAAGTCACATAGGAAATTCAGGATGAGGAGGATGGTCCCTGTGCAGAAGGAGGTTCTTCTGATCCCTCTCCCTGGGAAAAATGGGGAACAGAAAGGCAAAAGTCTCAGTTCAGCCCTCCTATGATGTAACTTCAGTTATGACTTAGGTGGTTGTCTTTATAGAAACACTGCAGTGACTTTTCTCTAGCCTTAATTTTTAGCAAAACCTTGTGTAGAGGAAAGATGTCCCCAGGCTAGCAGTCATTTCTGGTGTGCTTCTCATAAGAGTTAATTGGTGGTCATCTCGTCAAAGATCACGTAATTTGCTCTGTTGTACAGGGCATGTGCAGTCTTAAAAAAAAATCTGTTACACCAAAATTAGCTTTTAATTTAATTCCCAAGTATTCTGTGTGACCTCACTGCTGTGAGTAAATGGTGTTGACGTAGGAAGGAAATGTCACTGCAGACGCACTCTGCTTGGGCCTGTGGAAATGGCCTGTTAGCTTGGGAGAGAGGCCACGTATCAGAGCTTATACCCCACTTAACATCAAAATGACAGACACAGGACTTGGTGAAAGTTGGCAGATCACGTTGTGTGGCTGTAGGCGTGGAGTGAAACGCTGCTGCAAAACTGATTGCAGTATTGATTGAGAAAATTTGTGGTACTCAGGCAATCTCTGGACACACGTGTCCCCGTAGCGTGGCAGTTCTGTTTTCTTACCTGTATCTTTGGTTATCAGACACCTCAAACTGGATGTCTTGGAAGTTAGGTAGTTTCAGAGGAGATCAGGTGAGATGCAGTTCAGCTGACTGCACTGGGTAGCCTGAAAATTCATTGAGTGTAGTCAATAGTTTCAAGGTGTTTGTGGCTATAGAAGGAAAGTACTGTCCCACTGTAAATTTGGGGTGGTTTTGGTGCTGGAAAGGTAGTGAAGTAATGAAGCTGAAGCACGTTACCTTCCTGTTATCCAAGAGGATAACGCACTGGCTGGCTGGTTCACTTCCAGTATTCATCAGATGCAGGAAAATGCTGAATAATCCAGGAGATTTTGGTAACCATGCAACAGTGTCAGTCATCAGTGTTGGTACCAATGTGGTCCCTTTTGGAAAGGTGTTCCCTTCTCAGCTTGATTAGTTGTCTCCTCCATGTAAACTCCCTGCATTTCACCTGTTACCCATGGCATCCACCATCCTCCACATCCTTCCCAAGGACCATCCTTTCTTCCAAGGGTGCCCAAGGACAGCTGTGAGCAGAGGTTCTTCTCTTCCACACTTTGTTCCTTTTACGGCGTCCCATTGCTGCATCGTTTCGTCCCTCTACTTCCTCCAGCTGTTCCGAGCAGTGGTGCTGCTCCCAGTTCAGCCACTCTGGCTCTGCCTCTCCTTTCAAACCTCTAAGTCAGTCTCTCCATCCAATTTGTCTTCTAAAACATGTGCAAGTCTCGAGTGTCCTTTTTGTCTGGTGAGAGGAAAGAAAGCACTTGAGTACTGCTGTTCTTTGTGTCTGGCTTCTCTAAGGTGAGAGTTCCTGCACTGTATTGTGCAATAGGAGAGAAGAGGTTTGGGGCTTGTAGAGGTTTTTGGGTCTGTGGTTTAGCAGCAGAAGTGCTGATGCTGCTTCAACGCCGCACTCGTGAAGTGATAGCGAAAGCCCAGGTTCCTGTGAGTCTTCTTCTCACAGGTATTTTCAGGGTTGCTGAGGGTAGAGTTTAGTATTTTGTGCATAACAATGTTTTAACTCTTACTCAGAACTGGCTTTTGCACTCTGGTGTCTGCTGCTCTCCCCTGTCCTCTTCCCAATGAGCAGGACGGGATGCCCCTGTGTTACCACCTTCAGACACCTCACACTTAACAAAAGCAGTCTGGGCTGCGGTTGCTTCTGGGTTTTTGTTCAGACAGACTGATGCTGTCGTTAGGAATGGCTTCCAGAGGGTTTAGTGTTCCTTCTTGCCTTTTTTCTCTCTTGCAATTTACAGTATCTCTTTAAAAATCCCCTTGTTGCTGCAGGTTTTTTCTCAGTGTCATCACCAGCTGTACTTCCCTGTCTCAGTGGGAGGGCAGAGCTGTAGGTGGCTGTACAGACCGTAACTTCTATTTTCTTACTTTCCTTTGGCGTGCAGCTCTGTGGCATTTCAGCAGGACGCTTGGTGCTCAGGATCCCTTTGTTGGGAAAGGTCAGTCACAAGGATGTGCTGGCACTGTGGGGACTGGCTGTGCTGGGGTGTCAGACTCACGCCCATTCGAATTCCAGATTATCCCTTCTTGTAGGAAAATGAAATTGTTATGGCTTAAAGTGGCAAGTGAGTAGCCTATTTCTGAGCATTTATCAGAATTTCATGGGTGTTCAGGGTTTTCCTGTCTGTGACTGCCAGGGCAACTAGCCAGGAGATCACAGCATCACCAGGTTGGAAAAGACCTTTAAGGTCATCAAGTCCAACTGTTCCTGTACGATGCTAAGCCATATCCCTAAGTACCTGATCTACCTTTTTTTTTAAAAACACATCCAGGGAAGGATCAACCTTCTCCCTGGCACAGCTTGAGACCATTTCCCCTTGTCCCATCTCCTGTCCCCTGGCTGAAGAGACTATCATCCACCTCTCTGCACCCTCCTGGCAGGGCAGGGGAGGTGGGGAGAAGGTCTCCCCTCACCTCCTCTTCTCCAGGCTGAACACCCCCAGCTCCCTCAGCTGCTCCTCAGAGGATTTGCCCTCCAGCCCCTTCCCCAGCCTGGTTGCCCTTCTCTGGACTCGCTCCAGGACCTCAATGTCCTTCTGATGGTGAGGAGCCCAGTACTGGAGCCAGCACTCGAGGTGAAGCTTCACCAGTGCTGAGTGCAGGGGCACAATGCAGATCCTGCAGTCTGTGTGCATTGCAATTTTGAACTTGTTTCACAACATGTGATTTTTCAAGACATGGATGCAATTGGGGCAATAGTTCCCAAGTTTCTCACACCAAAAAACCCATTAAAAATATAGTCAGTCAGTGAATGTTTTTCACCAACAGTTAAGACAATTTTGCGACCTCACTCCAGCACCCAGCAAGTCCTTCCTGCATCTGCTGTCCTGTTCTTACAGAAACACCCTGTTTGTGTATTGCTGCTTAGTGAGCTCTGAAAGAGAGAACAATCAGTTTAGGTAATAAAAATGACATACAAAAGACAGAAGCTGTGATTTATTTTGGGAGAGTGAGTAGAGTGGCAAGCAGCACTTTAAAGGTCACTTGTCTCAAATAAACCTTCTCTCTCTCTCAAATTTAAAGAGATATTGTGGTGTTTCCTTGCCTCCAACCTACATTAAATGTCTTTTACGAGAACGAATTGCAGGGTCCAGCAGGAGCATCATATATGCCCACGTGTTTTATAGGTGATGGGGATGAATGGGCGTGCTGGCAGGGGGAATGAGGATCGGTTGTGATTAATGAGTTGATAAGGAATACTCCTTTGGGAGGGCTGGTGGTGCTCGGAGCTGGTCCGTTGGTGAAAGTGGCACGCAAAGCATACACACAGCTTTACACTCTTGAGAGCCATGTCTTGATCCAGCAGTGCTTCTCAAACTAGGTATATTGAAGAGCCTTTGTCACGAGTTTTAACTGAATTAGGAAGAAAAACTCTTATGTGGTGCTGTGTATCTGTGTGTGTGTCACTGTATTTGAGCTAGGGTGGGCTCCAGTAGCATCGCCTTCTGACAGAGAGCAGGCATCTGCATCATCTTCTCCTGGACATCCCGCAGAGCCGGGTCTGCTCTTGGTTCTGCTCGTTCTTTGCTTGGAGCTGCTCTGAAAGTTTGACAGTCATTATGAGTTAGGATAGCAGGAAGCTTAAATTAGATTTCCTTGTGTCTGCGTTACCATGGTCAGGTGGGACTTGCTCCTGCACGGAAGGAAATCTGATTGAAGCCGCACTCGGAGCGGGATGTTGGAATAGGGATGTTACAAAAGCAGGGACAGGCTGCAGAGTTGGAGGCTAAACTGGGGTCTTGCTTAGTTAAGGCTGATGAATCTGTTGGGGTTGATGTGTTCCGTAGTTGAGTAAATTCCTGGATTTTTCAGTTAACTCTGACCTCCCTTGCATCGGGGACTGCTAGCAGCTCTGCCTAAATTGCTGGCAAGTACCGGGTAGCTGCTGGATGTTGTCCTCCCTGGCAGATGATGCGCTGACCTTGCTTGTCCGTGTTCTTTTCTCCTGGCCGATAGCACTGCAGTGTGTTTGCAGAGGAGCTGCTTGACGTGTGAAGCTCCTGGGAGCTGAGGAGCAGTGTCACCCTGCGGCACAGGCCGCTCTGGCCACGGTGTGGAATGCTGTCACAGGGGCAGCAGGCAGGGAAAGCTGGGGGAATGACCTCCATCAGCACCACCGGAGGTCAGCGTCCCTGAAACACCGGTGGCTTAACTACTGTCTGAACTGCTGCAGGCTCTATGGGAGATCACAGCGTTCTCTGCCTCGTGTCCAGGAGCAGCAGTGGATCGTGGAATCACTTTGCTTCTAAAAAGCCTTCAAGACTAAGCCTATTTGTAAACCTCACGCTGCCGAGATGAGGTAGCAGCTTTCTGTACATGGCGCACAAACACCTACCATAGGAAGCATTTGTTTGGGTTTAGAACATACCCAGCTAGTGCTCCAGACCAGAATTGAATCTCAGCTTTCCTGCTTTGCTTTCATACCTTTCCTACCCTTGCTTAAGAGGTCACACCTCAGCGTACATCAGCGCTTCCCATGCGTGCTGACAGGGAGCGAGTGTACCTTTGGTCCCTGGATTGAGTTCTGTCAGCTGAGTGCTTTGACCTTTCTTCTGTCCTCAAATCCTCAAAATAGATTTACTTTATTTTTTTTAAAAACCTGTAAAACTTTTTGGTGGCTAAACATAGGCTTCAAAGCGTTGTGTTTCCTTTGTGTTTGGGTCAGGTTTGCTATTTTATACCTGCTGCTTGGAGGGTTTTGTAGGAGAGTTTGTGAAAGTTAGCAGTCTCTTGCTTTTCAAACATTCTCCTCCTCCAGATGCTAATCTGCAGGTTTGGATAGTTTGTGCTTTCTTTTTGTTAAGTAAAATATGTACAAAACTAAAATCATGTAAATATTAGGATAGTGAAAAGTAGTTTTGTGGTCTTTCAGTACCTGAAGTTACCTGATGAGTAACAATCTGTGCTGGTTTTTAGAGCCCAAAGGTTGGCTTTGAACAGCGATTGGCAATGAGAATGTCTTTGGGAATGACAGATGCCACAACATCCCCCATGCTCCTCATAATTTCAATAATCAGAATTACAGTATGTGTGTCTGAGATGCTCTCAGCCTTGTTTTTCTGGGTGTAAGGAAGGTTTGGGGAGACCTGTGCTGCCACTGACAGTTTCAGATGAGACATTAACTAGCCTTATAAACAGGAATCCTGCTGCTTAGTGGATTGCAACATCAGCTGATGGTTAAGACTGGCTATTTGGCTGGCATCATCTGTTTGTCCTCATGCACTCCTAACCCCACTGGTGTCTTTTGGGGAGCTGTAAAGAGGCAGGACCGTTGCTTCACAGAATGGTGCATCATTTCCTATCAGATGTATAAAACCTGAAGTGGGACTGAGCAAGTCTGGTCTAAATTATCCTTTCCCCACAATGTATGTCAAGTTACAGGTGAATATTCACATGTGTAACAAAGGTTTTATGAACAACTTTGTCTTCAAACCAGACTGACATCTTTTTTCCTTTCTTTTTCCTGCCTTCCCCCAAACCCTGTTATTTACAGCTTCCAGCTGATCTTACCAAGATGCATCTCACAGACAATCCTCATCCTCAGGTGACTCACGTCCCTTCCAGCCAGTCGGGATGCAGCATTGCCAGTGATTCTGGGAGCAGCAGCCTGTCTGATATTTATCAGGTAGAATTGCATTTGTTCTATGTCCTTCCTTGATGTTAAACACTCCATAAACAGAACCAGTGGCTGTTTATCCAAGACTTGCCCTCTCCATCTTCTGCCTATCCCTGCGTTGCTCCTGTGACTTGCCACCTCCCCACAGAAATAAAATAAACTTGTTGCTTATAAAAGCCACATTTGATGATTTATGGGACTGTTTTCCTTCGTTCTGCAGCAGTATAAGTTTCATGAAATTACTCTTATGTTGCAAATAACCTTCCTTGATTATTTGTATTTCTTGTTAATAACAGATGTTCTGTTCTGCAAACAAAAGCCTGGTAATAAATGCACCCTCTGCACCAGTTAATTGTAGAAATTCTGGGGTTGCTTGCTGAGAACAGAAGTTGACTGAAATCCAGAGATAGCTTTCATTTGTTTACAGATAATATACTTAATGAGTTACCTGTCTGATGTCACATTGCAGAGCTGGTTTCACAGGGTTTTTTCTTTCTGCTTGATGAGGATGCTCATCTTGTGTTTGTCTTGATGAGCAATTCCACAGCTGTTTTCCCCCTTCTAAGTTGAAATCTGACTACAATACTGAGTATAGAGCAGCTATTGAGCACGATGTAGGTGTAACTTGGTTTTAGACCCGTGTTCCTTTGGCTACTTTCTGGGTACTATTTGTACACACTAAACAAAGATTAGTGATGCACCTTCTTTATGATGAAATACTGCTAGGTCACTTCAAAGCATTTAAAAGAAAATCCCTTTTGGAACATTGTCTCTGCATTTTTGTCCTATTTAATCTGTTAGCTTACTTCAGGTTTACCTGCTACCAGCTAGGTCAGTAGAGTCTTTTTAAAACTCTCTGTGAATTCTCTGGCTCCTGAGAGGCAGGTCTGGAAGACTTTTGTTCTGTGTTGTGATTTATTTATTTAAATCTTCTGAGTCAAGGGAATTGATTTAATTAGTCACCAGTACTTGCCCATGTGTTGTACCTTAACATCTCATGTATCAGGATGCTGATGGGCAGCTTTCCTGCCTGTCGTCTGCCCGCCTGTCTCTACCTGAGTACTTGGAAGAGGTTGCTCTAAGTGAAAAGCACTTAAAATATATTATTGATAAAGAAAATACCTTTCCAGTAGTGAGTGAGTACTCTACCTTGTGTGGTTAGTGGCATTTGAAATGCCTTATGTCTGCTCCTCAGAAAAAGCTGAAAGAATGTAACTGTTAAATGAGAATAATATAAATAAAAGAAATAAGGGAGTAGCACGTTTCCATGCACTGTAGCAAATAAACAGTGGTGAAATGTGGTTTTGTACCCTAAGGAAGTACTAATGAGTGTGAAAGTGACAGCAGAGTTTGTGTTAATCTTGAGGAGTGAGGACCTTTCAGGTAGGAATCTCCTTCTCGGTGGCATGAGCTGTCGTTTTTTCCATCCTGGGGGGATTGTGGCAGGTTAACCCTGTTACACTGCTGAAATATTCTCTCACATCAGTCTATGACCATAGCTACCTGTCACTAATCCTGAAAGACAGTGTTTGCTAAACTGGGGGTGAAGGGAAGATGTGCAACAAGGAGAGGAAAAAAGCCAGCCCAGTAGAGATACCCACTGGGTTTTTTCCCCCCTGTTTAATTTTGTCATGTGTTTTCTACATCTTGTCCTTGTGTGCATCATGTGCAACTGGTAACTTGTCAAGGGATGCTGGGTGCTTTATGGACTTTATTGCAGTAGCTGCACTGGTTTTGGAGAAGCCTCTTATCGTTTGCCACCCGGTTGGACGTGCATTTATGGATGCTGTGTAATAATGCCCTGGCACAGTATTTAAGATACTATACTGCAGTGACACATCAATACAGACACGTTTTGAACTTGGAAAGAAAAAGAAAAGTGTTTCCCCCCAATATTTGTCATGGTATCATGAAGGCAGAGAACCTCTTTGATGTGCAGTAAACCTACATTTTGAGTACATGGTATTGGCTGGGTACTGAAAGCAATTTTGGTATATTAAATAGAGCTTTTCATTAAGTATTTGGAAAACCATGCTTTGCTTTTGCTTTTCCAGTTGGCTTCAGATCTGTTATGTACCAAACTCTCTAGGAGCATCATTAATGTCAGCAGAGGAAGAGCATTTTTGACTAATTTTGATTAATGTCGCCTCGAAATGACCTTTTGAATTAATGGTATCTTAACATTAATTTTTACAGTAAGTAGTGCAAATGTAATTCCAGAATAGGAAAATATGATTAGAATAGTAGAACCAAAGAGTGAAACAATTTTTTATTGAGATTTGGAAAGGGTTTCCATTCATCTGTGTGCACTAAATTCATAGATAGTGTTGAAATGAGGTTTCACTTGTTCCAGCTGCCTCTCAGTCCAGGATGTTAAACAGGAAATGATGAACATAAAGCTTAAGGTGAGATCAGCAGAAAAGGAGCCCTGCCATGAACACATTGTTATTAAACCCTCACTTAGCTGCTCAACCTCATGAAAATAAATTTATGAAGGTATTTTTCTCCCTTCTCCTGGACTGTTACTGCTCCCTGTTGGAGCGTTCAGTATTTCTGTGCTCAAATGCCCAAATGTGTATGTATTGCAAAGCCCAGCTTGCTTGGAAGAACCACAGATCAGTTGCCTTTAATATAGGGGGAAAAAACCCTAAGCAGTTCCCTGCAATTTTTAAAACAACTTCTGTAATTGCCTTCAAGTGGATTCTTAATTTTATTTTAAACTTTTTTCATTCAACCTGTTTCTGGCCCTGTGCTTCCTGGTGGAACATGGGTGTGCAGGCAGACCTAGGGTTACACGTACAGAAGTTGAAATGGGGGTTATGCAGCTGCTTTGAGCTGGAATAGGTGTGTTCAGGGAAAGATAATCCAACAGGATTACAGAGTGAAAACAGCTTGCTTTGCCCTTTCACAGGGCAGGCTTGAAGGCAGCCAGGGTCACGTAGGTAATCTGGGTCATTCCTCCTGATGTAGGTGGGTAGGGTCTCAATTCTACTGTAATGAATTGAATTCTTCTCTTAATTGGTTAGTCTTAATGACTAACCAATTCATGCTTGGTTTTTCCTGCATATTTAGTGCTGTCAGCAGTGTGCTTCAAATTGGGTTGGGTTTTTTTCCCAATCCTTCATTTATCACTTTGGCAGTATATACTATTTGTGGGCAGCGACGTTATTACCCAGCAGTAATTCCAATTGTGGTTAAGGTTTTGATATTAAAATGGATTATCTATAAAATATGCATCAGGGATTGGGCCTTACTGAGGGGTTTTCTGTCAGTTCTGAAGAAAAGCTTGGGTGGTTTTCCCCTGACAGCATTGTCATGAGGGATGGGGAATTAAACCCGCTCTTGAGAGCGGGTCACACCAGGAGTCCCAAGCACTATAATATGTTATCCCATGGAGATGTTACAGCACAGGAAATCTCTGACATGTGGGATATTAAATATATTTTTCCTGCCAGTTCATGTTTCTGACTTAGAAATGGAACATGTATTGTTACCACCAAAACTTTGCAGAAGCCAGTTCTATGTCTTTTTGGCTTCCATAGCGTAGGGCAGCACCCAGGACATCTCCATGCTCAGCATCTCACAAACACAGCCCAAACATGTGGATTGGCAAACTGTCTGGGGCTATCTGGTCATAATAATAACATGATTTTAAAACTAGCACCAAATGCTTTGACAGGAAACTGGTGTTAATTTTCCAGGTGACCCATGTGACAGGCACCATCTGAGTCTGTTCCTGCAGCCTTCCCAATAGATGCTCTTGCCCTGAAAAATCCCTATTTGTGTAAGATTTCAAGATTGTGGCTTCTGGTTTCATGCTGTATATGAGTAGTTCATAACTGCTGCTGCAAAGAAGGATTTTGATATTTGATAATGGAAACAGCTGGGGCATCATGCTTGGGAACAGCAGCTACTTCTGCAGAGAGCTTCACGAGCAAAGCCCTTCCTGTTCCTCCCAGCACTGCCTGACCTGCCAATGCTTTGTCAGCCATCTGTGCCTAATCTTTGGCACCCAGTCTGGGGACCATCTCTAATTTCATAGCTTCATCAAATGCCAATTTATCTATCAAGAAACGAGAAGATCAGTTTATTGTCCTATATAGGATATGCAATGAAAACATTAAAGAATTGCTTTCCTGTAGAACCTGCAGCCTTGGTTTTGTTTATCTTAGCATGAGGTTATCAAGCTGGGAATTAATGCTGCAAGCTGTCTTACTCTGCCTGGAAAAGTTGATATAAATTGTGGCTGTTAGGATGAAGAAATGCTAGAAAAGTCCTTGAATAAAAAGCTGTGCTGATCATGTGCTGCTGAGGCTCTCCAAGCACAATTTGCACTTGGGCTTAATTCCAAAGCTGTTAATGTGAGCTACATAAGCCAGTAAAGTGATGTAATATAAAACAGATTTAACCCTATGTGTATCGTTATCCTGCTCTGAAGGAGATATTTATGTTAAATCATGCAAGCCTCATTAGGTTAGCTGGATAATTATGAGAATGAGGAGAAGCTCAAGGGCCCGATGTTGTGTCTATCCCCCAGTACTGCTCTGCCCAGGGAAGTAGGGCAGTGAGGCTCAGCCCTCCGAGCGCTGGGGCTCGCGGTAGCCGGTTGATGTGGAGTGTGTAGGAAGATGGAGGCAGTGCAGTCTGCTGGGATTAAATCATTGAAACTGAGCCTTGTTTGTTAGGAGGAGAGGAAGGCAGGAGGCCAGGGTGTCTAGGCAAGGACTAGAGGTCAGACCAGATTGTTTGGTGCAGCCAGGGATGTGTGTCCTAGGAGGAATAGGGGGACACTGTGGGATTGGGGTCAGGAGGGGTAAAGGCACAGTCAGAGCTGGATTTGACAGGAGACATGGAGAGTAACCAGAAGGGCTCCCACAGGTACAGTGGGCTGATGTAGCTGCTGAGACACTTCTCATCTTATTTGATAGGTCATAGTGGTCGGATGAAGTGCCCAGTGGCTGGAGAAAAGGGAGCAATAAGGCTCCAGGGAACGTTCACTGCAGCCTTTTCAAGACTTAAAGGAGGCTTATAAGAGAGACCTTTTACCAGCCTCTTAGTGACAGGACAAGGGGCACAGTTTTAAACTGAAAGAGGGAAGATTTTAGCTTGGAAGAAGATTTTTTTTACACTGAGGTTACAGAGCCACTGGAACAGGTTGCCAGGAGAAGCTGTGGCCACCCTGTCACTGGAGGCATTCAAAGCCAGGTTGGACAGGACCCCAGCCTTCCTTTTGGAGGTTTTATGAACACACAGAGTATTTGATGTGTTGGTATGTTCAGTGTTCCTGGAAAAGCTCCAGGATTTCTTTTAAAGTGAAAGTGGATCTTGTAAATGTGTTCCTTTAAAAACCCAGCCCAACCCTGAATTTTCCACACGTCTCTACCTATATCACCATATACTTTGCAGTGACACATCTTGTTGCTCAAATTTTTGAGTTTGAACAGTAAAATGATTTGCATGTTGGCTTAAAAAATAAAATAAAATGGGATTGAGCAGCTACTCTGTGGAAATTGAAAATTTCAAACTTTTTTTTTTTGCCTTCCATCTGTTTGGAAAGTTATTTTCATGCAATTACATCATTTAAACTTTACACAAGGAATTATTGCAAACGATGCCTATAGGATTGTGGCGCTTGGTGCCAGAACTGCGTTCTCCTTCAGCGTTGCTTCACGTGTCTGCTCAGTGTGATGTCTCTATTGCCATCTACTGATGACATGAGCAATGTGTCTGTGGGCACTGGGTGGTGGTACTGGGTTGTATTACGATTTCATTAATAATACAGACTCTTGAGTAGGGGGAAAAAACATTTTGTTCATGTGAATTTGCATGAAGGAGAAATTTTATAATAGAAGAATCAGTCTGTAGAGGGAAGAGGAGTCATCTCCTTCCCCCTGCCTCCAGTTTATATGCTCCTTGCTCTGTGTCCTGATTAAAATCCATGTTACAATACCAGAATGAAAAATGAGATTGAAACCTTTTCACTTTAGGCACTCAGTGTGTTCTGTTCTCTGCACAGTTAATACTGGTGGGGTTTTGTCACCTGTAGTTTACTGGAGATGGGCAGGGAGGGAAGTAAAGACAGAGAACAAATGTCCCAGTATGTTAATTTTCTCTCAACTTGCCATCATAACACCCATGGCACAGTGTGTGTTTGTGTCATCCTGTGACTCTGGGTTTGTGTAACATGGGTTTTTCCAGGAGCTGTTACAATTTCTGGTTTGAATTCTTAGTTTCTTTTGGTGCATTAGCTACTGAAGCTACACCCACCCATCACTAAACTAAAGACACTGAACTCTCTGTCTGGTGGATGTT
Source organism: Laterallus jamaicensis coturniculus (assembly GCA_022605575.1). Classification (NCBI taxonomy): domain Eukaryota; kingdom Metazoa; phylum Chordata; class Aves; order Gruiformes; family Rallidae; genus Laterallus; species Laterallus jamaicensis. Next base: position 19,137,316 of record JAKCOX010000016.1, on the reverse strand, counting down.
TTCTTTGTAGGCTACAGAAAGTGAGATGGGAGATGTTGATTTAACAGGTCTTCCAGAAGCACCTGTAGACTCGGAAGATGAAGAGGAGGAGGAGGATGAAGACATTGACAGAACTTCAGATCCACTGCTCGGGCGCGATGTTGTGCGAGAGTGCCTTGAGAAGGAGCCTGCCGATAAAACCGATGATGATATTGGTGAGGAGGAAAAGAAAACACTTCAAATATCTTTACATAAAGCTGTATCATACAACATCTGTAAGAAGCATATCTGAAAGCTGTTTAATGAGCTACTGTTAAATGTATAAACTCATAATTATGAATAATGCCTTCTAGAGATCACTGGTGATACTGTTAATTGAATGGCGTCTCCTACTGAGAGAGTATTTGTTCAGAGAAACCAAGTGTTTTATGAAACAGTCCTTGGGATGCTTCAGCTGTCGAGTGTTACAGACATTGTGTGTTGATTTGGGGGGGGGGATAGGTAGCGAGGTAATTTTGACTGCCTGAAACTATTGAATTAATTATTCAACATCAAAGCAACTATACTGGTACTGCAGGCTAGAGTTACATAAACTGGAAAACAAGGAAGAGGAAAATAATGTACTGCAGTGTTTAGCTAGGAATCTGCATTGGTTTAATAGTAAAAATGGTGTTATGCTGGTCTTCAGATTCCTCCTCTAAACTCTATAAAGCTGTTTCATTCACCTATCAAGCTTGTAATTGCTGTACTGTAAGGGTAGATTTAATTTCTCTAAATGTTGGAAGCTGAAGTGCTTTTTTACTCCAGCCAGGCTGCTGCCCTAAGAGTCAATCAGAACATGATGAAGACTGTGGAGCCGAGTTCCGGTGGTTGATGATAAAGTGCATACAGGGCTCATTAAACCACAGGCACTAATGGGGATTGTAACACCACTGAGCAAGTTGTCCATGAATTTAACTGAGATTTAATATACCTGTGGAGGGGAAGGTATCTAAGGAACCCCTGGGCCTTGCAGTCTTTATACCAATATTTCCTTTGTCTAACAGAGCAATTATTGGAATTTATGCATCAACTTCCTGCCTTTGCCAACATGACCATGTCTGTGAGGAGAGAGCTCTGCTCAGTGATGATATTTGAAGTTGTAGAGCAAGCAGGAGCTGTCATACTTGAAGATGGCCAAGAAGTAAGTTGTTGCTTACAAGACAATTTGAGCACCACAGCCAGTGTGGTTAGCCAGGGTGTCTGGGGGTGAAGGGCTGGAAAACATCTTGCCCATGTCTACAGTTCTCCTGCACCTGAAAGTTAGAAAATTCTTCTCTCACCATGACCCATGTCCTAAATTCCCCAAAGCCTAGCCCATCCCTTTGGGACATTCTGCCCATGTATTTCTGTCCTGTTCAAGACTTGACCATGGCCAAGTAGAGACAGACACCAGCTCAGTGTGGTGTTACCAGGTAAGTGCCTGTGGCTGGAGGAGTTCACATCGAGGTCATTTATCATAGAATCATAGAATTGATAATTGATTCATTTATGATGCATAAGAATCCATCAGTTCCATTGCTGAAATACCTCTTCTTACAATGCAGTGTTTTAAAATGCCCAACAATGTAGGTATCATGAACATCTATATTAGATACAGTTCCCATGCAGGTTCAGCGGAGACACACATACTCCAATTAGTCAGCTGTCAGGCTACCAGAAGGTGGTTCTCTGTCCTTGAATCAAGACACCTGGAATGGCCATAGCAGGTCATCCCTCTTGTCTCTGGCAGTGACCAGTTTGGGTACCCCAGGGAAGAGTATTCCTTCTCCCTAAAAGGTGTAAACACATTGTAGCAATTAGCCCACTGATTGAAGAGCAATCTATTCCTCAGCATTCCTCCCTGCTGAATTGTGTCTGAAAGGAATGGAGAATGCTGAACAGCAGTCTTGTCTCAGTCAAATCATTGCTTGCTTCCAGTGCCCGTTTTCAGTGCATGAAATGTTGGCAAAACTCTGATGGCAACAAACTGGAGGCTACAAGAATGAGCCTTTCTGAGATAAGAGCATTGGAACAGCTTATAGAAGTTGTTAATTTAACTTCACTTTTTAAATCTTTGCTTTCTCCAGCTTGACTCCTGGTACGTGATTTTAAATGGCACAGTGGAAATCACCTATCCTGATGGGAAGAGTGAGAGTCTCTGTATGGGAAATAGTTTTGGGATTACTCCCTCTCTGGACAAACAGTACATGAGTGGAGTGGTCAAAACCAAAGTAGATGATTGTCAGGTAAGAGGACAGTTCTGTACCACTACCTCGTAGATTTAAGCATCTGTTAAAGTGCCTGTGGCAGGGGGTTGGAGCTAGATGATCCTTGAGGTCCCACCCAACCCAAAGCATTCTCTGGTTCTGTGATTCTAAAATGGACTGCTTTCCTCCATGGCGTGATCTTTGTTCCAGGAGGAGAGAAAAGGAGGTTGGTATTTTATGGGTCAAGGGCTCTGCTGATGTGAATTGTACTCTCCTTGGTAGCTGAGATGTATTTCACACTGCTGTTATGTGAGAAAGCAGAACTTCTGCTTTGTGCTGGGATGTAAGCTCAGGCCACCTCTGTGACCGTGACTGGTGTTCAGTACAGACTTCTTACAAGCTTTGTCCTCTATAAGTTTATAGCCCATTTGAACAACCTTTAGGAGATGTAAGAAGGTGACCAGTTCTGTTTGTCTGACACTTAAAACTTTGGTGTAGCTGGACAAAACAGTGGGATGTTGGTATCAAATGCTCTGCTATCACCCTTCTGTCGGAACAGCCCAGAGGTGTAGGGATCCCTTTGTGGTTTGGATGTTTACTAACAATCCTGTTGTCTTTGGGGGCAGTTCGTGTGTATAGCCCAGCAAGATTACTGGAGGATTCTGAACCACATGGAAAAAAACACTCACAAAGTAGAGGAAGAAGGAGAAATTGTTATGGTGAAGGAGCACAGGGAGCTGGATCGCAGCGGAACCAGAAAAGGACACATAGTTATCAAGGTAAGTTTCCTGTTACACTTCATATTAATCTACTAAGCCTTTATTTATTAGAAAAATAAATACAAATTTGGGTTGAACTTAGAACACATACTCAGTTTTGTCTGTGTGTGAGCTCAACAAAGCTGACTGAAAAGAATTTATATTATTTGACCAATTTACTTCCATCTCCCTTTTAATAAAATTAGATCTGTTCAGCATACACACTGAGTTTTGTATCAGGAGCACACTTTGTGCATCTCCTTTGACCTGTATTTTCTAATCACAAGGAGGAACTTAAACCGTTTATTAAAAATAAGGTGAGTTACTAATTGGTTTAGCCAGGTATTTATCACCTGTGCAAACCATTGGGCAGAGAGAACCATGAAGATCTGATTTCAGCATGTTAGTGTGCTTACTTCTGACTTTGCTGTAGCTGAAATTTGAAAAGGGAGCGTGCTGTGGACAAGGTTTTACATTAAGATACTCTCTGGGGAGAGGCAGTGACAAGAGGTATCAGTTATTTTTTGCATTTCACTTTGAAGGCAACACCTGAGCGACTCATCATGCATCTAATAGAAGAACATTCTGTTGTGGATCCAACCTACATTGAAGATTTCCTCCTAACGTACAGAACATTCCTAACAAGCCCTCTGGAAGTTGGAAATAAACTCCTGGAATGGTTCACAGTGGACAGCCTCAGGGATAAGGTCAGTTTGAGTCTAAGAGATCAGTATTTCTGGTGGAATTCTCTCCAAATTGGTGCCTTTTCCTGTTGCTGATAGGCTAGGATCGTGCTTGGACTGTTTTGCATGAACTACTCTAAAGTATTTCTCACTGGCATCAAGGAAGGATTCTCCAGGGTGGTGGATGTGTATAGTGTACTACCCTGGATTAAGTGTGACACTGCTGCTCTTCTGCAGAATGAACTAAACACTGTTTTCTATTTAATTTAGATGTTAATGTGAGTCTCTGAAATCCTTTTTCACCAAGAATTCAGGCAAATTGTGTTCTTGATCTCCTGGACAATGCCATCCTGCTTTTCACAGCAGCATTAAGCTCGTCCTCTGTGGTTTTCTCCTGCAGAGCTTTCCAGTGTAATGGACACATGTTGTTTGAGCAGCTTATTACAAACTCTGTACTTAAAATAAACTTCTCATGGCAGGTGCAGCTGATAAAAATGCTTCTGTAAATCCAGCCAGGTTCAACTCTGTGTAACTCTGCTCATAGACATGAAAAATGTCCATAGGCTGGAATTTGCATCTGTGTCCAACTTGTTAAAAATTCCAGCAGTGAAGTTCTTAGCCAGTGGTTTTGTGTTTGAGCTTTTTGCTGAAGGAAACCCAAGAGACTCTCAAGGCACTGTACTTCTCTACATAGGGGCTTGTCTGGGGTCTTTCCCTGTGGCTGCTGGTTCCCTCCTTACCTTTCTCCATCCTGTTAATGTTGGCAGCTTCTGTGCTTTAAGGAAAGTAAAAGAAAACCGTCTCAGCAAATAAAAGAGGAAATGGTTTTTTATTACACAAAAGAAGGCAGGTTAACCCTTTCTTAATATCATGGATGGATACAACTGTGGTCAGACTGACTTTTTCATGGATGACAGTAACTGTGTGGCACCTACAAAACACAACCTGGAGTTTTAAGTAAAGTCCTTTAAAAGAAAGGATTTGTGTTTTCTTTGTTACCACAGAATCCCAGGCTGGTTTGGATTGGAGGGACCTCAAAGCCCATCTAGTCCCACCCTTGCCATGGGCTGGGACACCCTCCACTAACCTAGGTGGTCCAAAGCTTTCTGGCCTGGGAGTGCACACTGCCAGCTCATGTTGAGCTCCTTGTCCCTCAGCTCCCCCAGGTCCTTCTCCTTAGGGCTGCTCTCCATCCCTTCTCTGCCCAGTGTGTCCTGGTGCTGGGGACTGCCCTGACCCATGTGCAGGACTTTGCCCTTGTGGACTCAAGCCTTGAGTCAAGGTCCCTCTGGCCAGCATCCTGCCATGCATCTTGGCTATCACAATGTTCTTCCTAGAACTTTCTTTAAGGAGATCACTGGGATGCTTTAAAAAGAGCAGTTTCATGAACAGCATGAGGAAGAGTTAGCTGAAGACAGATCTGTGCACCAGTAAGTACTGGGTGGTGTAGTCAATTAGGTGCAAAAATGTTTGGGATTTCTATTTTTAATTTGTTTCCACAAATAAGACTAGATGACCTCAAGGGTGAATGTCTTCTGTTTGTGACCAGATTCAGTAATCTGTCATGTGTTATGCTGCTGTGTCCTCACATTCTTCTTTCCTCCTAGAGTAAAGCTGGTAGAAGAATTGCAGGTACCTTTTTATTCACATAATTGGGTTTTTTTGCAGGTTACCAGAGTGGTCTTGCTGTGGGTGAACAATCACTTCAATGACTTTGAAGGGGATCCTGCGATGACTCGATTCCTGGAAGAATTTGAAAAGAACTTGGAAGATACGGTAGGAGCAAGAAAGACTGACACTCACACTCCCTAATGTTGGGCATTGACCTCTTCCAGTGCAGTACCAGTGACTAACACACTCCAGTCTGGAAGGCTTGACCATCAAAAGATGGCTTTTAACTTGGACGTACTTAAGTGCACATTCAGAGATAAAGCCCATAGAAAATGGTACACGTGGCATTCCTTGGGGTGTTTTTGTGTTGAGGACAAGGTTTATGTAGTAGATTTGGATACAGAGAATCATAGAATCATGAAGGTTGGGAAAGACCTTCCAGATCATCAAGTCGAACCATCAGCCCTACACCACTGTAACCACTAAACAATCTCTCAAAGCACCACATCTACCCATTTTTTGAACAACTCCAGGAACAGCAATTCCACCACCTCCCTGGGCAGTTCCAATGCTTCACCACTCTTCTGGTGAAGAATTTTTTCCTAATATCCAATCTGTGGCATCATAAGTCCTTTTTTCTGGCACTGAGGAGGGGGATTTTGCTACTGGTTTGCTCTTTCTAATACAAAAACCCATTGCCCTCCCTTTTGTCACCTCTGTTACAGAAAATGAAAGGACATCTCAGATTGCTGAACATTGCCTGTGCTGCCAAAGCAAAATGGAGACAAATTACACTTCAAAAGCCTTCCAGAGACTCACCACTGTTTTTCAGCCTCCTTGGAGGAAGCGACAAGGGCTTTGGTATTTTTGTAGAGACTGTGGAGATGGGCAGTAAAGCAGCAGAAGCTGGACTCAAGCGTGGGGATCAGGTAAAAACATTAAAGTCCTTGTGAAATAGCCGCCTCTTAATTAACAAATTCCTGGTTCAACCAACTGTTGTGTTTCCAACAAAAAGAATGTGATGTTAACTAGAAGCAAGCAACTGGCTCATTTTCTTCCCTAAGTGCCACAGCCTAGCTTCAGTTTGTGTTGTGGGTATTAAATAGCTTTCAAAACACTTTAAATATTTCTAAAACAGAGTAGAAAAGCCAAATGGTTGTTGTAGGAAACTTTCTGACCATAGGCAAGGTTAAGTTGAAGCTGTTGGGGTGGTTCCTACCTGGTGTAACTCATCCCAGTTACTCAGGCTGGTGAAGCAGTGAGCTCACAGCAGGTGAAGATCTGGCCTTTGGTGTAGTATCAGTTCTGATAAGTGATTCCTGTTCACCAGTTTTGATTCCTAATGGCAGGAATGTCCTGTTATCACAGAAAATACATTTGGTTGAAGTGTTTGTCTGGGAGAAGTGGAGGTCCTGGCTTGTGTATAACTATAACTTCCCTGACATGGTGGAAATAGTTATTTTACAAGGAATGTTTTCCCTGTAGGACTGCTGTAAAGATGATCTGATAACTTCTGGAAAGTTCTTACTCTGCCTGTATGAATACAAAGGTGATAAGCCTCTTGTAAACAGTTACACTCCTAATAGTCCAATTTTTATTTCTTATAGATAATGGAAGTAAATGGACAGAATTTTGAGAACATTACCTTTGTAAAAGCTCTGGAAATCTTAAGGAACAACACTCATCTCTCCATTACTGTAAAAACAAACATTTTTGGTGAGTAGACTTGATATATGCTGTATTTTTGTGCATGTGAAGGATAGCTCCAGGCTTCCTGCCTTTCCAAGTGCAATGAGATCCCACCTTTATTCCCAGCTTCCTCTGGGAGTGAGACATTGTGCAGAAGTCCTCTCATTGTTGCTTCCATTTGCTCAGAGAAGTTCCTGTGTGCCAAGGGCTGTGTGTTGGGTGGCACAAAGCCAGTGTAGCCAGCTCTTGACTCCCTGAGAAATCCTCAGCTGACTGTTTAAGCGGCTTTAGTGCCCCTTCACGCGATGTGGCTGAAACACAGCCAGGGGATCTGGGCCAAAATGGTTTTGGCCAAGAAACAGCAAAAAATGTAAAACTGGGCTTTTGTAAAACTTTTTATGAGGGCTGTAAGGCTGATAGGATAAACTGCCTTTCTATCTAAAATTGAAAAGGGGCTATAAAAAGCTGGATGACATCGAAATGTTGGGTTTTAATTGTCAATGTGAAAATAAACACATAAATACCTCTTTAAAATCTCGGTCAAACCATCTGTTCTTCTTCCATAATCCTGTTCAGGCAGCAGAATAACCACAGCTACAGAGGGAGTGTGACAGCTCCTTGCTCTGTGCTTGTATCCCAGACCCTCAGATGGGTTCCTTGGTCTCTTCCTCCAGTTAGCCACCCTTGATCACTACTGATTTTTCTTTTGAATTACTGTTTTTTATGTATCATTGTGCAGGTAAAATAAGTTTCAAGCTCTGAGCAGCTGCTCATTAGCACAATTTCCCCCCCCTCCCAAAAAGCATCAACCAGCCTCAGTAGCGGGTGGTCCAGGCTAATGTGAAACCACATCAAATCGAGCGTGGTCGTAACTAAGGCAGTGATGGATGGTTCATTTGTATTGCAAATGTAAGCAACATACCTTTACAAGTGGATTTAATATCTTCTCTTCCTGCTAGCTGATAGAATTTCAAGGTGATTCCACTGATAAATTTTAATGAATTCATGTCTTGAAGCTTTTTACCAACGGTGATATGTATTATCCTGTCTTATTAATTGAGTGCCTGGTGCTGACAATGAGCAATTCCTGCTCTTCTATTTGAATCTATACTGCCTTAAGTTTTATTATGTAAGAGAAATACACATTTTGACTGAGACTTTCTGCCCTGAACGTCCTGGTTGCTGTGCTCATCAGGGCAATCTGAGCTCAGCATTCTCCCAGTGTCACCGTGGCTTGGACAGAACACACTTAATTCCTGACTTGAGTGATTTCAAAAGATTAAAAAAAAATCATTGATAAATCGATTTGAATGATTTATTTTTCACCTTTTATTTGTGGGAAGAAACACATAGAACATGAACACTGTTCCGTGGACCTATGTCTTGGGAAATGTCAGTATTGTAGGAGACTGGCTTAGTTTGATACATGCAATAGGAAACTTGATGCAGCTTCTGTTCAGTAGTATTACTAAAACCAAACAAAGGCAGTTTTGGAAAATGCCAGTCTGTCTTGCAGTTACTCTTTAGGAAGCATCTGCACTCTGTTACCTGAAAGATGCAGACAAGAGAGTCAATAAATACAGAGCTGATTACAGTGGATGCTGTGTTTCCTTCTTACCTCCCCAGTACCAGTAGACTTGGGCTGTCAAGCTTGCTGTGCTGTGCTGGTTTCAGGAGGAGTTAGGAGAACACAATGTTTGCTGGGTTAATTGAAGGTTTTGGGGTTCCTCTTTCTGCCAGGGTACCCAAAAGCAAAACTTAAATGGGACAAGACCCTCGCTGTTAGGATAAAAATTAAAATGTGATGCATTGCCTGGTTTGTAACTCTTTGGTTTGCTTTTTCTGCAGGGATGTGGGAAGGAAAAGATTTGAGGGGAAAGAAGAATTCACTGTGAGGTTTTATGTGTGCCAATGTAAATCACACTGATGTTATCTTCTCTTGCAGTGTTTAAGGAGCTGCTGTGCAGGATAGGACAAGAGAAGAACGGAATTCCACATATCCCCAAAATTGCAGAAAAGAAAAACAATCGTTACTCCATCCCAGATATGCCTGGAGATGTGGAACAGATGTTTCCCCGGGAAAAAGGGAACAAGAAAATGAAAGCAAACACTGTGTCTGGGGGAAGAAACAGGATCAGGAAGATCTTAGACAAGACCCGGTTCAGCATCTTGCCTCCAAAACTGTTCAGGTTTGTCAGACACTTGTGGTCAAACAGTAATTCTTCCATATTACCTTGTTGGACTTCACTAGTTTAGTGTCTTTGTTCATTATGTCTGTGTTGCTTTTGTTTTTGTAAAAAAAGGAGTGAATCTTACTCATAAATGCAGAACCCTCTGTCCCTGGGGGTGTTCAAGGCCAGGTTGGATGGGGCCCTGGGCAACCTTGTGTAGCTCCAGGCCTGGAGGTTGGTGTCCCTGCCTGTGGCAGGGGGTTGGAGCTCTGTGACCCTTGGGGTCCCTTCCAACCCAGACCAGTCTGTGATTCTATGAACAAGACCAAAACATCTTTTCTCACTTTCAGTCCTGCTTTTCCTCTGTCCTTGTTGTCTACAATGTGTAATCAATTCATCCTGAGGTGACTATAAGGAGCTTAATGCTGTAACTGAACCAGCCCTGTTTTGCAGCGATGGCAGCGTGAGCCAGTCGCAGGACGACAGCATCGTGGGGACCCGGCAGTGCAGACACAGCCTGGCCATCATGCCCATTCCAGGAACGCTCTCCTCCAGTAGCCCTGACCTCTTGCAGCCTACAACTAGCATTCTGGATTTCTCTAACCCTTCAGGTAAAACAGCAGCATTACCTTGATTTACAGGGTGATTGCAAGGCAGCTGGTTCAGGGGGAAGGTGACATCTCTTACCAGCACCACGCCGCTGAGTGTGGTTACCTGTTTATCGTGTGGTCCTCACAGCTCCAGAGAGGAGGTTGGCTGGTGATCCAGACTACCTGAGCCCCTCTTGCCTGCTTTTTTCTAATATGAAACTCTGCTGCTTTTTATAAAGAAATGCATTTTGCCCCCTTGAGTGTATCTGATTTACTGGAGGCTACCAGAGCTCTGGTGGAAGCAGGTTGTCCCTGTCTGTACCTCTCCCTTCCCAATACCATCACTCCCAGTGATTCGACATGTCCACCCTTGGAATATATCTTTAGAGCAGTATTGTGGATAGGGCAGAACCACTGTGGTACCAACACAGTGAGATTAAAGTTTATTACCCTACAAACATTACATGTATTCAGCTGGATGCCTGAAGAAGGTTTGGAGGGGCACAGTCTCTCCTCATGGCTCTTGCTGTAGGAGTGCAGGTTGTGAGGAGGCTGCAGGAGGTATTTGTTGTTACATGAGCTGCCTGTAAACATCAAGTCAGAGTCCTGTTACTCTATTTCCAGCATAACTTATGTGCATGATACTCTATATGGCTATGACTTAGGTTTATATAAACTTGCAGATTTCCCCTTTGGAAGGAATGTAGGTAGATACAGCAAACAAATGTATCCACAGCAAATAAGGTCCCTTTCTGCTGCACATCTAGGTTCTTGCTGTCTGCAGGAGAACTACACGTTCTCCAGGAATCTTGACTTATTATATAAATTACTGGATAATATTAAATGAAGGCAACTAAACCTTCTTGTCTTTAGGTTTACTGTAACATTTATGCCATCACTTTTGAATGGCAGGGGAAAGTCAGAGTATTCTTGACAGCCTACTGCATAGACTTGATAAGTTTTGTAAATACCTAAATCTCAATTTGGTGCTGACACAGTTTTCTTCTTTTCTTCCTGCCTTCAGCTGTTGGGTTTTACTGTAAGTATCCTGACATATAGCATCCTGAAGACCTTAATGTTGCATGGCTTGCCTGTTAAACTTAACCCTTTGGTCTGTTGCATTGATGTAGTTGTTGCTGTGAGGGCATTGCATAGTCATGTGCCCTGCAGCTCTCTCAGGCTGTACTCAGGCTGAAACCCAAGTTTTGTTCCCATTTTGGCCACCAAATGCACTAAATGACCTTGGGCAGGTTACTGTGCTGGCCTGGGAAGGAAGGAGGTTGCTTACCCCTCTCATAGAAACCCCAGTTTTAGTTCATAATGCAGTTGGAGGTTTAGTTTGTTCTTCTGTTGAACTCAGTGTGACTAAAATTCTCTGCATGCAGATTTGCAGTGTGCTCTGTGTTGGAGCCACAAGCTGAATTATGAGTAGGAAAAAATGTTCTTTAATTAGCATTTACCTGTAAAGCCCAGACCATGAAGATAGGCACGTGCTTGTGATATGAGTTTCCATCTCCTGTCACTTAGAGGTTGCACTGGTCTGGTTGCATGGTGACTTTCTGGTTTTCTTTCCAAATGACATTTCAGTTTTGATTTTATACCACGAATATGTTCTGATTTGTAGTTCTGTTAATGCCAGGGTGGGAGTGTTTGACTCTTCTGTTGATTAATTACACTTCTTATGAGTGCAGGCATTTCCCAAATTACTCAGTGTGGCATTCTCACCACGCTTGCTCTGAAATGAGAACATAGTATTTCTTGATCCCTTTTATTGCCCCCATTCGTATACTCACAGAGCTTTTCAAATTCACCTTCTCCCCAACTATCAATGTGACTGCTCTGGTATGTGATAGTCACAATAATAAAACACTTAGGAGGGTTAGTTTTCAGTCAGATTTTTTTCTAGTACCATGTTTGCTCCCACTTTCTAGTTTATTCATAGCTGCTGTTGAGGCTTCTTTTTTTCCCCATGGGGGCAACTTTTGGTGCAGGATCACAAATTACCTGCTTACCTCCTGCTCAGAAATTCCTGCTCCTTGCCCCTGTGACACTATTAAGTCCTGATGACATGAAAAGTAACCCCAAGGTCACTGCCCTATTAAAGAGATCTTTGTTTCTTCCTTGGGCAGGGGATTTTAACGGAGAAAAATTGCTGTACAGGCTTTGGGGTAGCAGCATGTAAAGCTCAGAGGGCTGCTGGAAGGCCCCCGGCTCGCACCCCAGCTGGCAGAAGGGAGATGTGGGGCTCCTGGTGATGTGGGGGCCATTGGGTAGTAGGTTGTATACCTCAGCCCATGGATTTGGCACTTCCCACTGTTGTTAAAGGCTGGTTGGGTAACAGCAACTGCCTCCAGACCAGCCCTGTGTTCCTCTTGCTGGGCATCCCTGCTGCAGGAGTTGGTGTGACACATCTGCCTCTGACATGGGTTTTTTGGAATAGCTTCATTTGAGTGGCTGAGGGCTCAGCAAGAGCCTCCCACCTTCTCAGGGGGGCAGAAAACTGAGAAGTTTTAATCTTCAGACTTCAGGAAAGGGAAAAACTCTGCTCCCCAGAGTGTTAAATTAGTCGACACTGACTCTTGCCATCTTTTTCCAATCACTTTTATTTTGAAGATCAAGCTTCTATAATAACTAATAGAGTGAATTATTTCCAGTCATCAAGCTGTAGACTAAACGTGTGTTTCTTTTAGATATTTATTTCCTGCTGCAGGCTGCCTCAGATAAAGCTGCTCTCTAGTGCATTTGTAATACACAAAGCGTGCTATAAATAAGTACACTCACTGAAGACTTAACTGCTGGCAGCAGCTTAGCTCCTTCAGGGTGAGAGGAAAAGTTTGCAGCTAGTTATGGGATCAACCAAATCTTCCTCTGTTGTGTCCTCCTGCCCACAGCCCACCCATGGGTGTTCGATGGCTCCCTCGCCCCGGCACTCGTGTTCATCCTTCTCTCACAAAGACAAAAGCCCCAAAGCAGGAATGATGCTGCCACAGTGTTTTGAGACATGCTGAGGGTACAGCTTAGCAATATATTTGGGCACCTTGTACTTTGGTTGTGACCATGGGGTAATAAATTGAGTGAGTTGTGGAAATGCAGAGAGAAGAGCCCTCTTTCCTTGCCAAGCTGAGGGAAATGGCTGAGTGTTGTTAGGAATATTTGTTGAGTCCGGCATGGCTTTCTTCTTGCTAAGCTGCTCTGTGTTTTCTGGCTGTTGAATGGGACTGTGAATGACCTTGTCTCTTTCCAAGGTCCAAGTAGCTTCACACACTCAAGCTGTTACTCTGTTATTTTAGATATTCCGGATCAAGTAATTCGAGTTTTCAAAGCAGATCAGCAGAGCTGTTACATTATCATCAGCAAAGACACTACAGCAAAAGAGGTGGTGAGTCACGCTGTCCACGAGTTCAACTTGACAGGCGCCCCAGAGACCTACTCCCTTTGTGAAGTGTCTGTCAGCCCCGAGGGAGTCATCAAGCAGCGGAGGCTCCCTGACCAGTTCTCCAAACTGGCTGACAGGATCCAACTCAACGGACGGTAAACGGGCCCTTGTTGTGATTTGGGTTTGGACTCACTTGAGGATTGAAGCATCCACGTGAAGCAGTGGGGAGGGATGTTGTAATGCAGTTAGGCAGGGGTCTATGAGAAGGCGAAGTGCATAAATGCCAGTAACTCACACTTCTGTCTTCTTCCATGTTTCTCCTTCCTCTTCTGCACCCAAATATCCTCTCCCTAAACCTGCAGCGAGCTTGCTGGATGACAATGACATTTTGCAGATCAGGTTAATGTATATAGTGGTGTACACTTAGAAGGAAAAAAGTTCTATGTGTTCTGACATTTTCCACATGTACTTGAGGATTAAAGCATGCAATTAATTCCTTTCTCAATGATGTCATGTTGCAATGACCTGATACTAACCTGAGATTAATTCCTCCATCTTTATGTAATGTTTCTGAAATGTTAAGTGTTTCAGTTTTATCTGATGACCAGATCCATACCAGAAGAAAGTTTATTAAATAAAAAAATTCTTTAGTCATCTTTGCTAGGCAACAGAGGGGATTTATGAGGAAAAAAGTTGTGGATGTCTGAAGTGTTCTGCTTGGGACCAGGGAAATGAATTTTCCAGATACGTTTTCATTTCCTGAATACCATGTGCTTCATGTAAATATTAATATGCCACACTGCATTTCTGTAAGAAACCACACTTGATTTGTGTAAGAAGTGGAGAAATACATTAACAAGAAATTTCTCAGGACTAATGTGTATTTTAAGTGTTATTCTGCTACTGAATTTGCAAATGGAAAAGTAACTGACCTTTTTATGAAGGTGAAACTACATCGTGTTACTGAGCGCAGTACAGAAAATATTAGTGATGGGGTGGATTAAATCAGCTTTGAAATGCTACTTCACTTCAGTGGTGGTATTTTATATTAGCTGAAGTACAAGGTTACGCTGTCCCTTGCCTCTTTCTTTGCCTCTTGCACTGGTTTTCAACACTATGGCAGAAATGCTATCATGAAAACACCCTTGTGGTGTCAGTAACATCCACTTTGATTGGCTTAGTCAATGGCTTTGTGTTCACAAACCCTCTGAAGAGCATCTCTCACGTTTTATTGTACCTCAATTATTCCTTAGGTATTACCTAAAAAACAATATGGAGACGGAGACCTTATGCTCCGATGAGGATGCTCAAGAGCTACTGAGGGAGAGCCAGATTTCCCTCCTGCAGCTGAGCACCATTGAGGTGGCCACTCAGCTCTCCATGAGAGACTTTGAATTGTTTCGCAACATCGAGCCCACCGAGTACATCGATGACCTTTATAAGCTGGACTCCAAAACAGGAAATGCTCACCTCAAACAGTTCGAGGATGTCATCAATCAAGAGACCTTCTGGGTTGCCATGGAAATTTTAGCAGAGCCCAACCAACTCAAAAGAATGAAGATTATTAAGCATTTCATTAAAATTGCCCTCCACTGTCGGGAATGCAAGAACTTCAATTCCATGTTCGCGGTTATAAGGTAAAACCCTTCCCGTGCCTCAGCTCTGATGGGTGTGAGGGGCAAGGCTGCTTATCCCAGCGTCAGGAAAAGGAATTCATAGACTCATAGGGGTTGGAAGGGCCCTCCAGAGCCCATGGGGTCCAACCCCCTGCCAAAGCAGGGTCCCTAGGACAGGGCACACAGGGTGACGTCCAGACGGGGCTGGAATCTCTCCAGAGAAGGAGACTCCACACCCCCTGGGCAGCCTGTCCCAGGGCTCCCTCACTGCGTAAAAGTTCTTTTGCGTGTTGGTGTTGAACTTCCTGTGCTCCAATTTGCAGCCATTGCCCCTTGTCCTGTCCCCACAGACACTGAAAAGGGGCTGGCCATTTCCCCCAGCATCCCATACTTCAGATATTGATAAACATTACTAAGGTCCCCCCTTAGTTGGCTTTTCTCGAAGCTGAGAATTAGTATCTCCTGAGTGGATTGCCACTGGTGCCAGGTGGTTTTAAGGGAATTACCAAGCTTTCCAATAGCCAGACTGTCCAGAGATGTACTGTTGCTGGAGGCTTTTCCCTTCTCAGCCTTGGAAACTCAGTCTCACTGTGGGGGGGTTGATGTGACTGTCGCTCACTGTTACCTGGCAGGGGATGAGAAGGTCTGGACAAAAGCACTGTTTGATTGATGAGCTGCAGGCGCCCGCCTGAACATTGCTGTCACTTGCCATGATTCTGGCACCAAATTTCCCTTCTTTTTTCCCCAGTTATTGTTACTTTTGCAGTGTGCACTGAGTCATATCTGTGATGATGAGAATACTTTATTTCTTCCTTTCATTGTGAGGACTTCCTCAAATCACTCTTGTTTTAGTTGAATTTTCCTTTTCATTCTTTCCTGTCATCTGCTTGCTTCTCTATTATTTTTTACCCTTCATTTGCACATTTAGACTTTCTCTTCTGATTTATACAAGATGTTGATGCTTTAACCGTGTGAGTTCAGCATTTCCTTTATTTGCATTTATCTTACACCCAGGTTTTACTTGGGGGAGGGGGGGTGGAAAGGTGCTGTGATTCGTCAGAGAGCTGGATTGATGCTGTAGCTCAGCACCAGCACTAGAGCTGAAAATACCATTTAAAAGTATTTTCTTCCATGTCTAGCCAGTTTATCAAATGGTAATGGCTTCTGTTTAGTCATATGTTAATGAGCTCATGAATTTCCTTCAAGGGTACTGGGCAGCCACTGATACTGTGGCTGCTCATTACACGGTGAAGCTGCGTGTGGATTCTGAATCTAATTCCTGTGTTCTGCTTCCTGATTTCTCATGGTTTATTGTAGGTGGAGAACAGCTCTTCCTACTTCGGTTCAGTCTAATCAGGCCATGACTGAAATGGTCTTGGGTTTAAAAAAAAAAAAAGCAAATAAATTAGCTTTTTTTTCCCCTTATTTCCAGACAATTCTGGTTTTGTTAGCGTATGCCCCAGGGGTTCTCTTTTTGCCTTGCCTTGCATATTGATACGATGCCATATGTTTCATGAAATAGGAAGGTAACTGTCCTAATGTAGCATGTAAAAGAGGAGCTGTGTGGTGGCATATGTCTGATTTTTTTCATGTGAGAGAAGGCTTTGTTTGTGGTTTCACAAGAACGTGGAGAGAAATTGGTATTAAAAATCCCCCACAAATACAAAATAAGTTTTTGAAGCTTTCAGAATGAGAAAATAGTGTCTCAGAATAGCAAATCTGGTAAATCTGCAATTCTGGATTTAGTAATAATGAATGCTGGAGAATGAATTTCCCCTCCTGCAGCTACAAGGGCTCTGCAGCCCTTGCAAAATTTCTTGAGCAGAGTTGGTGGCACATTGTGGTGGGGATGATGGTTGGTTTTTACTGTGTAAAATATTTTTATTGCATCCAGATAATTCTGGATGTTTTTTTACTTAAGGAGGATGAGGACATAAGTGCTGCTTCTGATGATTCTCAGTCTTTTGGTGCTTGTTAGCAAATGCCCCAAGCATGCTCCTCCTAAGTCTTGCTACCCTGGCTTGGGATGCTCCCTGCACTGTGTTCGTGTGCTCCTACAGCTGTGCATTGACCTCATTAAATGTTCCACCCATTTGTCCTTGCTGTGGTGTACATTTTTAAAGGAAATAAACTGTTTTTAATTTAAACGGGTCTCAGTACTGAGTTAGAGAGATGTTTTGGCAGGCTAACTTGAGATTTGTACCTCGTGAAGAGGAAGTGTTTGTCCTTTTCACAGTTCTCCTTTTCACATGCTCACAGGAGTGAAGAGCAGAGCTTTATTGCAGTGCACTTGCAGCCTGCTGTTCACCCAGCTGTGCAGTTAACCTCGTGGAACCTATTTTAAATCCTTAAAACAAAACCCCAGCCCTTTATGAGAAGTGCTGCAAACAGCTAATACACTGCAATATGTCTGCCTTACAGTGGGTTAAACCTGGCACCTGTAGCACGTCTCAGAGGCACTTGGGAAAAGCTACCTAGCAAGTATGAAAAGCACCTCAGAGACCTTCAGGATCTTTTTGATCCGTCTCGAAACATGGCAAAGTACCGCAACATCCTCAGCAGCCAGAGCATGCAGCCTCCAATTATCCCGCTCTTTCCTGTCGTCAAGAAGGATATCACTTTTCTGCATGAAGGTAATGTCAAGCTGGAGTGATAAACTGAGCATTGAGGATGCTTTTGCCCTTCCTTCTGTGCTCTGGGATTCAGTCCATCCCTAAAAGAAGCTGCCACCCCTTCTAGGATGCTTTTCGCGTGTCTTTAGCTGGAGAAAAATAAAACAGAACTCTGAGTGCACAATGAAAGAGACTGATCCTAGGCTAAAATGAAAAACTAAATGCAGGTTTTCAATATTTTTAAAAGTAATGTTTAATCTTCATCAGTTGCCCTGAGGTTTAGGGTGGGAGAGTTAGGTGAGTGTGCTAGCTGCTTTGAATATATCGCTCTAACAGAAACTTGTTGCTGTGATGCTTCAGGTTTTCATTCTGTGTTGTGGCTTTCAGGCAGCTCCACTGATATGACACCTCCTACTCCTGCTTTCGGTGTTTCCAGGGGGGTTTCTTCCAACATACCCATTTTTTTTTCCTTTTACACAATTAGTTAAGGTGTTAAATGTTTCCAAATGTGCCCGATTCTTGGCCATGATGTTTCAGCAGCATTTGAACTCACTTCAGAATGTGAACGCTGTTGATATCACATATTTAATGATGCTGTATGTTTATATTATTTTAACATCTGTGCCAGTGAATTTGGGCTTAGTTCACTAACTCCTTTTTCCTCCTACTGATACTTGTTACTTTAGAAATAGATGCATGAGAGCACTAGTCTGAGTGGGACTGATTGTCATTTGGGTTTTGACAGAGTTTCCTGTTCTCTCACTATTTTGGTTAAAACAGTTTTGTGAGGGAGAGGCAGAAAGGGAGGAGAGGTAATGTGGGGGATTTAGGAATGTATTGCCAATTGCTTACTCTCTTGTGTTCTCATCTCTGTGTGTTTCCATCTTGCAGGAAATGATTCCAAAGTGGAGGGGCTGGTAAATTTTGAGAAACTCAGAATGATTGCCAAAGAAATTCGCCAAGTTGTCCGAATGACCTCAGCAAACATGGATCCAGCTGTAATGTTCAGACAAAGGTGTGCAATTTAGAAAGACAGTAGGATTGTCTCAGAGTGGGTAGGGATCTGGGTTTGTGTGTTCATCAGTACGTTAATACTTCATTGTGTAACTCAACCATTGACATTTCCCATCAGAGCCACAGCCTTGATCAAGCTACAGCAATCCCATTGCTGCTTCCGAGACCTGCTTTTAGTGACTGCTAAACCCACTTGTTGGCTTGAAAAAGCAAAGAAGAATAGGTTCTAATTTTAATGAATCAGAGTTTTGCTAAATAAAATGCTCACATTTAGTTTTTGGGAGAGGTTTGATGTTAGGGAGGAAATCATATGTGCATATAATACAGCACCTTTATCACCTGTGCTTTATCTGAAATGATGCTTCAAAACAAAACTCCACAGATAACGTTAAAAAACAACAAAACATCTTTTATTTGTCCTAACCACAGCTTGCTCCACCTACCTAGTGTTTGTTGTGTTCAGGCTGGAAGCAGGTGGAGAATGTTTTCTTGGTTTTTTTCTTTAATCTTTCCCTGATGCATAATGCCATCAGGCTCAGTGCTACCAAACTATATAAAAGCACAGTGACTTCTAACCTGGTGCTGATTAATCATGTCCTGTGCTGAACCACTACACAGTTTCTACATCCAAAAACTGACAGACTAGATTTCCAAGTTGCCCCTTCAGCACATCCCCAGCACGCCTGGCCAGCAGCACAGAGCTTGCTGAGCACCCTGGGTCTTGCTGAGGGTGGAGGAAGCTTTATGGACAGTTCCTTGGGCAATGTCTGCTTCGTGCTGTTGGATTTCAATTAGTAAAATCTCCTTTTTAGTGTAAAGTTACACAGCTGCTCACTGAGAAGTCACTGCCTGCTTTTCAGAAGCTTTGGCTTTCGCAGATGAGATCAGTCTCTAAATAAATTTCCCTCTGCACTTTCTAAGACCTAATGAAGTCTATAATAATTAAATGAATTTAATAGTAAATAGTTACCTTCAGTATATTTTTCAGCATTACAGATTGCATTTTAATGGCCACAATTTAAAATGTGGACACTGACATAGAGTGCTCAGGCATCTGATACTAGAGATAGTGCCAGAGATTAAAAGAAAATAATTCCATGTTTTCACATCATTTATATTCATTTCCATTGCCTCTGGTGTTTGATCTATCAGTTTGTGTTCTGAAGCACCAGTAGATGCTTTTGAAGAAAATTAAAAATGAGCAAGAAAAGGTGTTTTAGTGGCAACATGAGACTTTAGGAGCAAGTTCATTACCAATTATTATAGAACTCCTGGCTTTTCAGCATGTTTGGCAGCTAGCTTGCTTTCCACAAGCAATCAAGAGAAAACACCAGCCTAAACTGGAATGCTGCTGCTGCTTTCTCATACTCTTACTGCCATCCTAATGCAAGGAATAAATGAATTTAATCACACTTTCTGCAAAGCAAAGAAGTCAAACCGCTTTCTCTCACTCCAGCCAACTTGAATTTGACTTATGGGCAACACTTAACATGATTTCATGCAAGTTTGAGTGTTAAATTCATAGATTAAACTTAAAAAACAGGAAAACTGATAGATGTTCTTCCATCTCAAAGTATTTGAGCCAGTCCTGCCCTCACATTCCATTAAAACATCGTGTTATTGTTTGAGAAGAATTGTGCTGTATAGAAATCTTTTCTTTTCTGTTCTTTCCTGTCCACATCTTTCTTCCTGACTCTCAACTGTTTTATTTTTTTTCCTGTGCTTTTCTGTTCAAATACATGCTTCAATGTATATGGCTCTTGCTTACAGGAAGAAGAGGTGGAGAAGTTTGGGGTAAGTGTAGAGATGAATGCAACTAAGATAAATAAAGATTATGCAACTCTTAACATACTGCATCCTCCTCGTTAGTGCATGCATCTGAAATACAGCATGCATTTTATTAACCCTGCAATACCTATTTTTTTGGAAAACAGGAATAAGGGGTTACAGTCAATGGTGTCTGCAGCTATAAGAATCCTGAGTTGCTTTTGTGTACTAGATGAGTTGTTTGAGTTTTGGCTTTATGCATTAAAAAAACCAACCTGCTGTGCGATTCTATTGGAAGGCAAAGTGTTTGGGGAAAGAAATCACTGGCTTCTTAATGTGTAACAGGAAAGTTTAAGCATTTTAAAGAGTGAGGACACTTTGAATTGTGGTAATGATACAGGAGTTTTCTCTTTGAAGTTTGATTTCAAGCTTCAGGGTGTTTCTTTTCAGTCTGTATTTAAAATGTCTCACACACCAGAGTCCTCACTGATCCCACCAGGACTCTCAATTGTGTGAGGACCGAGTGCTGAGGTGGCTACAGAGGAGAGTAACAACACATTCCTGACTGACACGTGGCAGTGGTTTTAAGATGATGTTGTAGCCATATTTTATGTGTTCCTATGTTGATTTTGCCTGTGAACTGTTACCTGTGTGCTGAGCCTGTGTGCCTTTGTGCTGTGGAACTCTCCTTCTCTTCATACTGTGGTGTAAAACAGGTTTAAAGTGACTCTGTCAGCACCTTGCATAGAGGATGGAGGGAGAAATGCTCACCAGGCTTTGCCCTCCCTTCAGTCGCTCTGCAAATTGCAGAGGAAGCCTGGTGAGACAGCATGGTTTGGCAGCAGGGTATCCAGGCGCTTCAGAGCAGGGAACAGATTTACCCTCCCCATAGTGATGGGGGACAGTGCCAGGATTTGTGCTAGAGAGACAGGTTTGGATACTGGTTCCTGGCAGTGTCTTGTGGTCAGCAGTAACTACTCACAGTGCAGCCCATGGGGGTGAGTACCAAGGACTCACTGGTCGGCATCCTAATTTCTGGCCTTTGGGATTACTGTGAAGGCAAGGGAATCAGGAATAATCAAGTTTAAAAGAAAGTGAATTAAAATGCCTTAAAAAAATCAAATCCAGACTTAAAAGGGAAACAGTGTGTATGTAAACAATAAAACACTCATCATTAAAAATAAATGTAATGTTTCCCATCCCATTGTGTAATAGATGGGAGCTTTGTGCCAATCCATAGGGGAGAGAGGTGCCTCCTTGCCTTGGAGAGGTGTGAACAGCCTGTCATGCCTTTTCTGCTCTTTGCCTGGCATGGCACTACTTTTTTATTTAATGAAGCTTATTTAAACCTTCTAATTCCTCATAACATCTGTGAAATCACTGCACTCAGCTGTTTCCTACCGTTTCTGATTTTTTTTAAGCTCAGAGTGCTCAGTTCCTTGGGCTTCCTTAGACAACACGTCTCCTTCTGACTGTGCTACAGCTCTTCTGTGCTGGAGATTGTTTTTCTGCCACCTGTGATTCTCTCAGTGCACCCAAGATGTTGAGAGGCAGCTTTACCAATAACTTGAATTTAAAAGGCTAAATTATTCCTCTGAATGTTTAAAAAACCCACCCCACCCAAACCTACTTTAAACAGCTTTATGGACACTTTCTGTTAGAGTTTACATGTAACACATGCTGTGGGCTTGATTTGTTAAAAGAATGGATGAGGACTGGTGTGGCCATAGGACTCTGGAGGGTTTAAACAGGTGATGTGTATATTTGCACTGCCCAGGTCAGTTGTTGGGTTGCTGCTCCAGTGGGAACAGGAGTGACTATTAGGGAGAGTCACTGGTGTCCTGAAATGCTGGGGATGGGCTATTTTTGCTTTGGTTGCTGATAGAATTGGCAGCTCAAAATTAGGAGCACTGAGGAGTGTCATCTTCCTGGGCTGCAAGCCTGGACACATGTGTTATCGCTGCCTTCCTGACTCTTGTTGGGATATATATTTTAATGAGCTGCTCTTCTGCAAATGTTTTTCTATTTAATTGGAGGAGGAAGTGTGTAACATGGTGTATTTGCATATTTAATGGAGTTCTCCCCCCGTATTCAAACCCTGTCAGAAGCCCAGTTCTCTGAGGGTCACACTCATCACTGTGTACCCAGCAGAAGCTTCTGCTGTGGGGCTGATGCAGACGGTGCTGCTTGTACCAACCACCCTAAACAAAGTGATGAGCTCTCTCTGCATCCCAGTAGGTGTGGACAGGAGATCCAGTGGGTTTCACAGACCAAGACTGCAGGCCCTGAGCAGAGCTGAACCTTCCTCAGCATTGCGCCGCCTCCTTGCTAGTTCCACACTTTCCTCTGCAGTCCCTCTCCAGACTCCAATCGCTGCTGTCGATTTACCAGAATATTCCAAGACAAACATTGTTTTAATGCTGTGTTCATCTTTTTAACTCATTTGCATCAGCATGCACTAGCCCTAACTGAAGATTATTGGTATTAATCTGCTTTGGCCTGTGCTACTGTAGCTCCTTGCTGCTGTTGAGAATTTGAAAACTCACCACTCTGCTCTTTTCTTTTCTAGATCCCTGAGCCAGGGCAGCACCAACTCGAACATGCTGGATGTGCAAGGGGGAGCTCACAAGAAACGTGCCCGACGCAGCTCGCTGCTGAACGCCAAGAAGCTGTACGAGGACGCCCAGATGGCGAGGAAGGTGAAACAGTACCTGTCCAACCTCAACGTGGAGACAGATGAGGAAAAAATCCAAATATTGTCGCTTCAGTGTGAGCCTGCCTACAGCACCTGTAAGTACAGTGGTGTAGAGCAGTGGCATGATCCATGAAATCTGGAAAACTCTTGTTCTTTCCCTAGAAATACTCCTTAAAGGTCATAGAGTCATAGAATGGGCTGGGTTGGAAGGGACCCCAAGGGTCTGTGTACTGTGTCCAGAGCTGTGGCCTGCAGTACAAGAAAGATGTGGGGCTGTTGGAGAGGGTTCAGAGGAGCCTCGAAGATGCTCAGAGAGCTGGAGCAGCTCCCCTACAAAGAGAGGCTGAGGGAGCTGGGCTGGTTCAGCCTGGAGAAGAGAAGGCTGTGGGGGGACCTCATTGCAGCCTGCCAGTCGCTGAAGGGAGCAGAGAAACAGGAGGGGAATCTACTTTTTGAAAGGTAGACAATGGCAGGACAAGGGGGATGGATTAAAGCTAAAGGAAGGAAGGTTTAGATTAGATAATAGGGGGAAGCTCTTTACAGAGAGAGTTGTGAGGGGCTGGAACAGGCTGCCCAGCGAGGGGGTGGGTGCCCCATCCCTGGATGTGTTCAAGGCCAGGTTGGATGGGGCCCTGGGCAACCTCGTGTAGCTCCAGGCCTGGAGGTTGGTGTCCCTGCCTGTGGCAGGGGGTTGGAGCTCTGTGATCCTTGGGGTCCCTTCCAACCCATGCCATTCTATGATCATAAGAGTTCCAGCCCCCCTGCTGCAGGCAGGGCAACCAACCTCCAGGCCTGGAGCTACACAAGGCTGCCCAGGATCTTCCTTTTCTCCCTACAAGAAAAAATACTTCAGTAAACACTTGTTTGTCAGTTCATGTGCTGATGGCTTCTGCAAGCCAGCTTTTACCTTCTGATCTCTGTTGAGAACTGAAAACTTCAGCAATGGTTTTTTAGATTGACCTATAATTCTGAAGCTGTGTGTCATTTCATCAGCCTGGGAGGAAATTCAATAGTACAGCAGCTCTATTCCTGCCCTGCTGTCCTTGTATGGAATTAGGAAGGATAAAAGTAACGTTTACCATATGAACAGCAAGAAAATGAAAGGAGACAAAATCAATACAGAAACTGCGATGGATTACAGCTTGGAATAAACAAGTACTGTTGAGAAGGAGAAGTTAGGTCAATATTGACTGATGGGATTGACAAGGCTTGACAGTCAAAAATTGAGGGCTACAGTAGGACAGTTTCCATAATGTGAACCCCTGTGCAGCTGTCTGAATGAGCAGGCCGCTACCTGACCTGCTGTCTTACCCAGCTTGGTAAATTCTTCCTTAAAAATGAGCAATGGTAATTGCAGTTTATTTTGATCCTTAGATATTTTCCCTTGTTTGACAGGTGGGCTTGTTGCAAAATAGGAAGAGTAGCAACCTTGCTGATCAAAATAACATCTGTTTATCTGTTGTCCAAATGCAGCATCTGAAGACTCAGTTTCATGTCCTCAAATTCCCTTTTTACTCTGAGGAGGTTAGTTCAGGGCATGGCTTGGAGACAGCATCTTGAAGATAAAGTTTGAAGCCCTTTCCATTATTCAGTATTAAGAAAGTTACTTTGTCAGGTGTTTTCCTATACAGAATTTTTTAACACTTCCCTGGTGTAGGATTCCTGGAAATGGCCATACTTGACTCCCCTTGGGAGAATGCTAAATCCTCTGTGTCCACACAGGTGTCTGTCTGAGGTCACCAGAATCCACAGGTAGCTCCAAACAAAGCCACATGCTGTAGTAGGTTGCTAGTAGAAGTGTTGTATGTACTAGCACAGAATGTTTCTACTCTGAGGTAACACCTCTGTGGGTTTTATGCTCTGCTGCCCCAGTGATACAGTAAGTTAAAGCATCTCAGGATGAGCTCTTGATAGATGATTTATGTGCAGAGATAGTGTGGCCATGCTATGCCCAAGGGACAGACATTGTGTTGGGAGGGTGTTTTTCAATCATTTTAAATAATTTACAGTCTGGTCTGTAAAGTGCTAGCCACAGATACTTGGAAGTAAAACCAGGGAACAATATATACTGACTGTTTTACTCCATCTAGTTAAATCAAGTCTTTTTCTCCTTAAACCTCAACAAAGGAAAAGGAAGGTTAGGTGAATATACAAATAAAGATACAGCAGAGTGGCATATTATTAAAAACTGGGGGGAGAAACCTTCAGAACTGAAATC
Source organism: Laterallus jamaicensis coturniculus (assembly GCA_022605575.1). Taxonomy (NCBI): domain Eukaryota; kingdom Metazoa; phylum Chordata; class Aves; order Gruiformes; family Rallidae; genus Laterallus; species Laterallus jamaicensis. The sequence continues at coordinate 19,112,309 of JAKCOX010000016.1, read as the reverse complement.
CCCCAGGTAGTTGATCTGGCTGAGCTTATGCTCCTAGCTTGGAGAGCTGGCAGAAAGGACAGGGAGTGATGTGGAGCATGGGGGAACTGCCCCCCCCTTGTGGGTTTTGCCCCTGACGCTCTCCAGAGGGATTTCCTCTGCTGTTAGTGGGTTTGTACTCATTCCCATGTTCACCAGGGAGCCTGGTACATGGATTAGCTGATGGGCTTTGTGTGGATAAGGGGTTTTTTGTGTGTATCCAGAAAAGTAGTAGGCACATCTGCCCAGTCTCTTTATCTCGGTACTAATGGTACAATCCAGACTTTTCCAAGGGAATTGAAGAAGTCAGACTGCCTTCAATTCAGTTTATTAATTGCCTGTGTTATAAACCAGTTGTGCCACCTAGTGAAGGTTTGGTGTCAGTTGCAAAACGACCCGTGGTTCTGCCTTGGGCAGCGTTCTGTATGTGTGAAGGAGTCGTAGAATCACAGAATATTCAGAGTTGGAAGGCACCCATCAGATTCATCCAGTCCAGTGATGCTGTTCTGCTTTTGCACCATCTAAACTATGGCCTTGAGTTCTGGTAGAAATATATCCTGTGTTTTATCTTTTGGTGAAACACTTTTTGAAGAGCTGAGGGGTTTTTAATGCCATTTCACCTAACAGCCTCTTCAGTGTAAGGAGCTAGGTGTGTTTGGAATAGAAATGGTTTCAAATAAGCTTTGGCTGCTTGGTTACTTTGCCCAGGTGCTTGTACTCTGAGTGACACTGATAACTGCATTTCAAAGTGTAAGATATTTATATACAATTTTTCCTTACAGTGACAAAGAACTTAAGTGAGAGAAGAGGAGCGAAATCCTCAGAGATGTCTCCAGTCCCTATGAGATCCATTGGCCAAACTGCCAAAGCCCATCAGCATCAACAAAACAGGATGAGCCAAGTTCTCCAGGTTCCCACTGTGAACTTATACCCCAGTAGGAAAAAGGGACTGTCAAAGGATCACGTCACGTTCAGTGAGTATCTTCAGTTCACCAGTCTGGAGAGTCCTGTAGATGGAGCAAGAAAGAGGGAGGAGCTGTTTGTAGCTGGGTGGATTATTGGAGATACCATTGTGCATCATGACTTTACAATACCTGAAGCATTTTACCTGCTTTAAGAGAGCATGGTGCTCATTTGCACAACTCTAAACTTCTTAAAACAATTAGAGGTATGGTGCTGTCTCCAAATATGCTATTGCTTTGCCACTTCCTCTTTTTTTTCTCTTTTTCCTTGAACTAAAGAACATGTTCTACATAATGTGACCTTAGTGTGTCTGTCTCAAGCAGATTAGAGGTATTGTGTCAAGTTTTACTGCGTGCTTCTGCTTTCTGAAGGCATCTTGCCCAGAGCAGAACAGTATTCCTTGTCTCTTTTCATGACAAATGAAATAGAATAGACTTAGGTGAAATTGTTGAAACAACTGTCTGACATTTAATATTTTAACCACTGGAACACCATTGTAATGACATAGTCATCTAATGGAGCAACATATGTTACTGGTTGCTCCCAGTGAGCATCACTTTTTTGTCTCTAACCTTGCTGGTTGCAAAGCAGTGTTATCTAAAAATACTTCTGACCTATTTACATAACTTGTGTCACTTCAAAGCTGCAGTGGTGGGTTAGTTGCAGTCAGTAAATAACATGAAATGATTTTTTGATACACTGAGCATCAATATCCATTAAAATACCTTCAGAAAGCAGCTCACAAAATAGTGTTTCCAGTGAGGAGTTATTTCAGGTCTCCTCTTAAAAATCCTGGGTGACCTGATTAATTTTACAAGTTTTGCTGAGAGGGATCTTGTTGTTCCTGGCTGTGAAGTGGTCAGTGTTGATCTCACAAATGACCTCTTCACGCTAAGGTGTGTGTAGTGTCCGTGAGTGCTGACTTGAGAGCTCCAGGTTGTGAAGATCTTTAACTGGCTTGTCAACTGTGATGCAGGCTGTTTTTAACACTGTCCCAGGTGTCACAGGCAGGGTTTCCTCTAAGCTTTATACGTTACATGGTTTCCAGTCCTTTGCCAAAACCACAGCTGTCTGTTGCAATGGTTCTGGCTGTGATCTGTGTCTTTCAACACACTTCAGATCAGCTGCCAGCAGTAGCAGTGGCCACTGCTGATCTGATCTAAACTGGGCATGGAGACTGCCTCCACGTGCAGAATCTGTCTGAGCATCCGTCCCACTCCTTGTGGAATACTCCAGGGGTTGTTTTCAACGTGGTTCTTATTGGGAGTTTAAACAGGTATCACCAACTCCACGGAGTAAAATGAGGTAAATGCATATTCCTTGTCTTTATAGGCACAGGCTCCCCACAGAAGTCGTTAAGCTTGTCTGAGGAAGTAAGTAGTAAGAAACAAACAGATGACACTATGTCCATGGCATCTTCTTTGCACTCCAGCCCACCTGCTTCTCCTCAGGGCTCCCCACGCAAAGGTACGTGTGCTGTGTGACTGCTCCCCATGCGTGCGTCAGTGTCCGCCTCGGGAACTGCCTGTGCTGAACTGAACCCAGGGTGGGCAATGGTGGGAATAGTTGTTGGTGATGACATGAGAGAGACATAGGTTAGAATACTCATGTCAAGAATAAAATCCAGGAATTACACATGGGCTTTCAATGTATCTGTAAGTTTTGGCCTGAAGTCCAAAACTTAAGCCACCCCCCCACCTTTATTTTAAACTGCTTACCTGCTTCTGACAGGGCTCCCAATAGTTGTTAAGTCCTGACACCCACCGGCCTTCCCAGTTCAGGTTTTAGGTGTCTGGTTACAAGTGGGATTTGCAAACCCAGGGATTTCTGGAAGACAGCAGTGTTGCACAGACATGGCGACTGTTTGTGCCCAAGGTAGCTGGGCTGTCGGGTGATCAGCTGGAGCTGGAGATAAAATGTTGTCTCAGTTCTCCAGACCGGATGGTTTCAGTACCTGCCATCGTAGTGCATCCATCTAAACCCTCGAGTCACCACTCACATCTTCTGTTCTTGTGCACAGGGCTTTGTATACGTCCCTGTCTGTCATGATGCCCCGAGAATCCCTTTATTTTTGATGTCTTCATCATAAAAGACCTGCATCACTTCATCATTAGTCAACCTTGGATGGGAATTCATTTGAAAGCTCTTAACACCACTTTGTAGGCAGCCAGTGTGGTCAGTGTCGGATGGTGTAAGGCATTTCTCCCTCCCTTCTGTGCTGCTTTTGACTCACCGACAGCCCAAAGGCACTGGATTGGCATGGCATGGCATGGTGACTTCCTGCATCTTCTCACCCTTCTGGTGGGAGATCATGCTGGTTTGTCCACTTCTGCCTTCACGAGATACCATTTCCTTTAGGGGAATGCCACTTGTTTTGCTTAAACACAGTGCATATATATATAAGCTGCTTAATTACCTGGGTTGCCAGCCCTTGCTCCACTGAGATTTCTGAGCATCGCTTATAAATGTGTTAATTTTGTTACCTTTCATCTGGTTCTTTGACAATAATACTTAAGTTTCTTTGGGATGATTTCCTGAATTCAGCTTGCTTTCAGGATATTTTTAGCACTGGTCTGATTTGATTGAGGTGATCCTTACCTTGCTTAACAGCTCCTTGAACTAAAATTAGGTGCTTCACAGACAGCTGAAAGACGCCGTTTTAGGCATGAACACATTCCACTTCAGCTGGATTTCGTTTTCTTTTGAGCTCTATCCAAGTGATATGCAAATAGCATTGAAGGAAAAAAAAGGCTTTAAAATTAGGGTGTTGTTTTTGCTGTTGTTTATCTCCTCACTTATCAAGATCTGATGTCTGTACTTTTATTCTAGTGGGAAACATCCAGAGGTCGGATAACTGCAGTCAGATGAATCTCTCTGGCTCTTCCTCATCGCTCGCCAGTGAAACCAGCAACAAGAACAGTGGCCAGCGCAGCTATGGAATAGGTGGGGCTTATTTACAAAAGAAAATTGAGATGATTGTCAGAGCCAGAGACAGTTGTGGCCTAAGTGAAAAGGGAGAAAGAAAAGATGAGAGAGAAAAGGCAGAAGCTGAGCGTGAGCACGGGAATTCCAAGGGATCCTGGCGTAAAAGACTTAGGGAAAGAAGCTTCTCCAGGGAAAGAACAGCTTTTACTGCAAAAAGGGTGGCAGAGCACGTGGAAGCCTCAGAAAGGAGTGAAAACCAAAAGGAGAAAGACAGTGATACTCTGAGTACAACAAGTATCTATAGCAACAGCAATCCGTGGACATCTTCTTGCCTATGCATGAAGTCTAGGAGGAGAAGGAAGACTATATGATGCATGTTTAGAGAGAAGACTTTGTGTCAGATATTTTAACGTTACTCATTTACATATGTAAGCTGTTTAATGTGCTTCCCTTCCAGATATTTGTCAGTTATTTATAGCTTATCACAGTGCAGTGAAGACAATAGTGTGAAGTTTAGAAAATCAAGGACAAGGTACAGTGACAGTTCTGGTATTTAGTGTTTCACAAATGCCAATGAAGCAGTAAGTTCCTCTTAATTAGGCTTCAGACAGCCCCTTCACATGATGTAAGTCGAATGCTCGCTTCTAACGTTGGTGTATGTTGGTCACATCAACTTCTGCTAACCTTTTCAGTCCACTGAAGACTCATTCAGTCTGTTTATATACACTTGCTGTTATTTAATGAGAGCTTTCCAATGGTGTTAAATCTCTTTAACAGAGAGGTCTGTTTGTTCTCTTGAAGTTCTTGAAGAGTGTCTTGATTTTAAGAGGTGCTGTGAGACCAGTTCTTACTGCAGCACTGTGGTGTTTGGTTTAAGGAGTCCATTAGATAAAGTGAAGAATATGAGGTGGTAATTACTGTCAAAGGAAAGGAAACTGCAACTTGATCTCAAACATACTGGTCCTAAATATATTTTTTCATTCAAAAGGTTCAGTTCTTTAGTTTGATAGTGATGATGTTTAATGCTCTTGAAATCTCAGAGCAATGATCAAGCTTGAGCTGTGAGATGTTTGGAATTACAAGCCATATACAGTGGCTCCAGGTGCCATTTTACATGATCTCTGTATTTTTTACACCAGTCTTCTGCCTTAAGGTGTGTGTAATCCTGGAATGGCTTTTGCATTGTCTGGTCATTTCACACTGTCACCTCAGCGGTGTTGGTATGTGACAGTCCAGCTCACAGGGGTAGAAATGGAGAAATCAAGTGGTTGGCAGCAGTTTGGGAAATAAAATGTTTATATGAGGACTGAGTCAGCAGTGCATTAATCTGGTCTCCTGTAAAGAAAGACTATGTTTCGATAAATTTATGGATGCTCATTTACCTGTACATAAAGCAGGTGTTAGTGTTTTCAAATAAAGGTTCTAATGTTGTCATTTTATGCACATAATGAAAGGCATGTCATAGGTTCTCCTCTCCTAGTGAAGGCAGGCAGATAGTTCCTGACATGGAGTGGATTTGCTGTAGATAAACCCTCTGGGTTAAACCCATTTGACAGACACCACCTGGTTTTGTTGCCTGACAGCACAAGCCCTCTGCTGATAAGACTGCTAGACCCCTCTGTTATTTACCAGTGATCTTGGGGCTCTGGAGAAGGTCCCAGTCAGCTGGAAGCTAGCAAATGTTATTCCAGTTTTCAAGGAAGGCAAGAAAGAAGACCCTGGTTATTATAAGCCTGTCAGTCTCACTTCAGTGCCAGGTAAAGTGATGGAGAAGATTATATTATATTCTGGGAGTTGATGAAAAATGCTTGAAAGACAGTGGAGGTATGAGTCAAAGCCACCATGAGTTCATGAAGGGAAGGTCATGCCTTACTGACTTCATATCCTTTGAAAACAAGATTACCCACCTCAAAGGTGAAGGGGAGGTGGCACATGTGGGATTTCAGCAAAGCTGTTGGTTCTGTTGCATGCAGTGTCCTTCAGGACAAGATGCTCAGTGTCTGCACAATGCTGTGGGTCAACAGTTGGCTTGAAGGGTTGGTCCTGCAGAACTGTAGTAAATGGGGTGCCATCTGGCTGGTAGCCAGTCACCAGTGGTTCTCCTCAGGACTCATTTTTAGGGCCAGCGCTCCCCTGCACACAGGGAGTTGAGTGCACACAAGTACATTTGCAAACAGTGCTGAATTAGGAGGAGCCATCGATTCCTCCCAGGGTAGAGAGGCCGTAGGGAGATCTCGATAGCTGAGAGTCACCAGCTCTGTGAAGTATAACGAGAGCAAATGCCAGATTCTGTCCCCAGGACAGAGTAAGTCTGACATGTAGTGAGCTGGCTGGAAGAAGAGATTGCCCTGCTATGTTCAGCATCGATGGGGCCTCACCTTGGGTGCTCTTTGCAGTTATGGGCTCCACAATAGGAGGTTATAAAAATACTGGGATGTGTCCAAATGAGGGTAATGAGGATGGAGAGAGGACTAGAGGGTGTGATTTCTGAGAGGCAGCTGAGTCACTTGGTCTGTTAAGCTCACAGCAGAAGAGACTGAAGGATGCTTTCATTGCTGTCTGTAGTATCCTCAGGAGAGGGAGGTGCTGGTCTCTTCTCCCTGGTGCGTCGAGGTAGGAGACCTGGGAATAGCGTAAAGCTGGAAGTTGCAGATTGGTTACTGGGGAAGAGCTTCTGAAGCTGAAGTGTCTGCAGGATATATGTAGCTGGAGCCCATAGCTAGTCCACAGTATTATTGTTTCTTTTTAAGTTCACTCCTGGTACCAGGGAGAGGAGGTGTTGGGTATATGGAGGTGTATATCACAAGTGTGGGAGAGAGGTTACTCAGGGTGAGGGGTAAACCAAGCAGAAAATACACATAGATTTTGCTCTGAAACTGGTCAGGTCTTCAGCTGTTCCCCTTCTGCAGGAGCAGTGCTGGTGTCTGGTCCAGGTCTTACCAAAATTGTATTTCCCAGTTTTGCTTCCCTCTCTGTTAATGTTGGAACAGGCAGTAAATCTGAGAGGGACCATATGGCTTATCCCTGGGTGCTAATAGCTGCCTTTTACCTTAGTCAGCATCTCCTCATCCACTGCCAAAACCTTCCATGAGGCTCACACAGCAGTAGGGTGGATGGGTAGTGGGAACAGCACTGTGTTTGTACTAGAGGGCTTGGCGCTTGCAGTATCAGAAAGGCTTGATCTGTCTCCCCCCACTGTTGGTGCTGCAGGTGTTGATCCTGCTTGTGTGGGTTTAACCTGGTCTGGACAGAGGTGGGGTTGCAGGTAGGTTATCGGTGTGACCAGAGTTAATAAAAGCATTAATAAATAACACTGCTAGATGCTGATAGATGCTAAAAGCTTTAGTGCCCTAAGAACTCCAGTGGATGGTTTGCAAACAGGGTTTGATTGGCTTTGTTTTTAATATCCTTGCTGAACTGTCATGTCAGTACCTTGTTGTTGTATCTTGTAAACTCAAGCTGCTCTTTGACCAAGCTGTGCTCTCCTCCTCTCCCTTAGGCTATGCCCTCATACCTTCCACTAAATCTGATAACTTCTCAGACTCCAGTCACAGTGAGATCTCATCCCGGTCCAGCATCGTGAGCAACTGCTCGGTGGACTCCATGTCAGCGGCGCTGCAGGACGAGCGGAGTTTGTCCCAGTCCCTCATCGTGGTGGATTCAGGGGGGGCAGAGAGGAAGGAGCATCCTCAGCCACTGGCTGACTACGGCCAGCCGTGCCCAGGGTAAGCTGTAACTGGTGTTGGCTGGGCTTGGTGCCCTGTGTCCGAAGCGTAACGGAGCTTTGGTCAGGATGTGGTTATGGACTCTACTGTGGTTATTAAGCTCTTGCTAGAAGCTGGAGTCCTGGCTGCTCTGTGTGGGAAGAGTATCACTTTGAGTATTCCTTGGGCATTCACCAGCTTGTTCCCAGCAGCAGGGTTCAGGTGGATGTCTCTTGCAGGAGGCTGTTAAAAGCTAGGCTGATACATCACAAATTAATGCAGTCATGAGAGACAGCAGAACAGGATGTTATTGATTAGCTCCCAGCCAGCAGTGCCCATCACTCAGCATACATCCATGTGATTTTTTTTAAAGGAATTTTATTATCATCATTTGTTGCTTAGACCAACTGGAAGTTCTCAGCTGCTTCTCACACCAAGCAGTTTCCTTACTTGAGCACAGTGAGAATTTGTCCTTTGAACTGGAAGTTTTTGGGTTTGTCTTACTAGATATTGAGCCCTGTAAGATTTACTGTGTGGGAATCATCTTTGGGTAGCGTCTTCTGTCCTCAGATGGTGTGGCTTTAAGTGTAAGAGATGCTCCTTACACTTAGAACCTTCACAGCTCATCCTAAAGTGATGGGTTTTTTTTTTAAATGACTGTCCTCTATGCACAGATCTGTGTTGTTTCTGTATAACTGATTTTAATTCTGTGGTGGCCTCTCCCCTCTAAAAGAAGCTTCCTAGTGTACACTTTGTTAATGAGCTGCAGCTGTCAAGGTGTTAGTGATTTGGTTTGTTTCATTGTTCTGAAAGTGGAATTTAAAGGAACATGTGAGTAATCAAAATAATTCACAGAATCATCAGGTTGGAAAAGACCTTTAGGATTGAGTCCAACTCAATGTCCTCTGCTTCCCTTTTCTAAAAGGTGTAACACATGCTGAAAGCATGTTTAATCAGAACAGTCTGAGGCCCTGAGCAGGATGCCCCATTGTGCCAGGTTACAGTTGGGTACCTTTGGTACTGGCTATGAAAACCCACCTGCAGCAGTGGCCCAGGAGCTGCGAGTCGTGAAGATGACACTGCTGCCATCTAAACACATGAGTTTTTGGTGTGACTTAGCAGGTCTTCTGTGGCTGTTCCTTTATGCCTTAGTTTCAGTGGAAGGAAGCAGTTTTTGTGCTAGAACTTGGAAAAGCAAGAGGAAAAAACCCTTGTTTTCACATATCTGAGAAGTGTTCCTCCATTTCACAGCTTGTCAGTAAACTGCTGAGGGGTGGTGTTGAATTTTAATGCTGTGTTGTCCACATAACCAGAAATAGTTGAGAGACTCGAAGAACGTCTAGCAATTGTAACTTCATGTATTCTAAATTCATGCAAACCTGGCTTTATTTCTTTCTCTCCCCCCCCCATAATTATGCATTGACAGTGATGGGGGCTTTTACCAGCCGTTCCTTTAAATGAGAAATCTTGTGCTTGGGTTTCAGAATCTGTCACTCCAGATCGTTCCCACAAATGTTATTTATGCCCAATATTTCCAAATGTTCTTGAAACACAACTACTTCTGCTCTGTCTAAACAACTTCCTGCTGCTGCCACTGAAGGGTTGGGGTTTATTCTAAATATTTATATTTGGTTTAGTTCATAAATACCAAAAAAAAAGGTGGTGGCAGCCTGCAACTAGGAGCTAATTGCTCCTCTGCTCTCTGTCAGGCTCTGTCTTGCTGTGGCTGATGGAGGAAGGCTTCTGTGGAGCAGGTTTTTATGGATCTGGGGTCAAGCCTGTAATTGCCTGCTGCAGACTCGTCATTCCCTTGGGAATAACTGCCCAGCTTCCGTGTGCAGTAATGAGTTGGGAATAATGGTGTCTCTTGGGAGTGCTCCCATGTGCTGTGACCTTGCTGGGTGCCTGTTTCAGATCTAGCCATCAGTTGCCTTTAAGACCAGGTAATTGTCTCTGAGCGTGTCACTCTCATTTTCAAAGCTGATGAGGTTTTCTGCTTTGTTGTTTTCACATGTAGCTGGTCGATCCCTAGGCCTGCTCTCATCAGAGGGATGGCGTTCACGTCCTCCATGAGCAGCGAGGAGATCTCCCACGAACATATCACGGTCGAGGCAGCAGACAGCGGCAGGGGAAGCTGGACTTCATGCTCGAGTAGTTCTCATGACAACTTCCAGAACATCCCAAACCAGAAGAGCTGGGATGTCCTCAATTCTTTCCGCCACACCCAGCTGGACAGACCCATAGCTGAAGTCGATCCCACAAACTGTTGCTCTGAGGAGGCTTATTTGTATTCCGATGCCTTTTCCAAACCCAACAGACAGTCGAAAGCCAGCGTGGAGCTCGATCAGTCCCGGCAGAGCTGGGCCTCCTCCAGCTCACTCTCGGACACCTACGAAACAAACTATGGGACAATTAAGCGGAGGGGGCTGGAGAACTCCACAGCAGAGCAGGCAGAGGTTTTGGACTCTAAACCAGGCGCTGATACAACATACAAAACTGTAACTTCGAGTACAGAAAAAGGCCTGATAGGTAAGCAGAGCCAACAGCTCGTGGAAGCTTCTACATCTGGTTTTCATTTGGATGCTAAGTTGTTAAGAAATGACATCAGCAGGTCTGGGGCTGGATGGCATGTTAAATTCAGCTTTGTGTGTGGTTTTAATCAGAACACTGTGCAGACAGTGTGCTCTCAAACCACTTTCTTTTGCACTAGGAAAATGGAAGTAAGACGCCAGCCCACTTCCCAATCCCTGCATGAGTCTGTAGGAGAGCTGTCCTCCTAAAGTGTCAGGTGATTCCTCTCTGTCACATGACCCTTCATTTTTTGGGGGTGATTTTGGAACCACTCGTCGCTGTAGATGTTCCTCTAGCAAGGAGCAACAAGCTTCAAGTCTGTATGACAACAGACTTTCCATGAACCTGAGAGGGAAGAGCGTGACAGCTGAGAGGCACAGAGCTCCCCACCTCCCCAGAGCCAGGGCACCTCTCATCCCCAGGGCTTTACTCTCTGGAAACTCAAAAGGGCAAAGCAGATACCCTTCCTGTCTTTGCTGTGTTAAACCAATCTATTTGGTTATACAGCTGCAGTTTGGCTCCATATGAAAGGAGAGAAACTTAGGAGATGTTTACCAAAGGTGCATAGCTCTACAAGGAAGGTGTTCTTTCCCTGTCCAAGTGAGTTCAGCAGTCAAAATAAAGGAACTGGGTTAGAAGCAAGATAAACACGGGGTACACAGCTTTCTAGACTGTAAGTCAAGGGTACAGCTGAAAATGCAGATTAATTACTGACTAGATTGCTAGAGGGGTTTATGTTATCAAAGATAATTGCCTGAATAAACATCACATGCAGGGTGGAGGTCTTGGATTGTGTTTCCTCCTCCTTGGCTTTGTAGAAGAAAGGCAGTGTGGTGCAGCCTTGCAGAAAACTTGCTCACAGCTCACACCTGAGCACATGCTTTGCCCTTGTAGCCTTTCAGAGCTGCCCGTGGGCCTCTGGGCAGTTTTAAGAGATGGTGGGTTCAGTTTGTGCTCTGGAATTCTGTTTTCATCCTGCACTGTTCCACTGGCCTCCTTGGTGCAGTCACTGGGAAGGGAAGAAGCAGCATCGTGCTTCAGCACAGCGCACACGTGTCTCCTGAAGCACAGATCTGATAAGGTGGATATAATTTCTGGGTTGCAAATGCAAATCTGTCAACTGTTCACCATTGCATGATCTGCCAAAGAGATTTTCACTTAATTTCACCATTTGCTTATTCTCTACAAGCAGCTCGTTGCCAGAGCCTGTAATGACTGTGTGAGCTCAGCATATTGTAAACAAAGCATGAATCTTTAGTTCGTTTGCTTAATGAGTGCTGGCATTGAATAGTCCTCCAGAAGGACTGGCACAAGCTTTCCTGCCTGAAACCCTTAGAGCGAAGCCGGAAAGGCACTGCCCATGTTGTAATGGCAGAGTGTGGTCTTGGCAGGATCCATAAATGCCAGAGCATCCCAACATCACCTGCATCTCCACCTCTGCAACACTGAAGGCTTTTTGCTACAACCTTAGCTTTTCCAACAGAGGAGGTGTGGAATGGTGCTGTACCATCGCTGTGCATCCGATGGGAAAAGGTTTCCCATTACCCCTACCTGCAGTAGACATGAGCATTACAGTGCTGCCTGGCTTTTGGGTTTCCCTTAGCTGCTGTGTGGCAGGTTGCCCTGGTGTTTTCCTTTACAAAAGGAACATGTGAGTAATCAGCTGCTTGGGAAGGATTTTGTAACCTCCTGAGTGTCTGGGTGGGTGACAGGCATTAGGGACACTTCATGCCATGGAAAATGCTCTTTGAGTGGGGTTTTTTGGTAGGATTTACAGAACATTATGAATTGGAAGCACACAAAAGGGCACATTTTTCCTACTTTCTATTAGAGTAGGCTAGATCCTCACTCTGGGAAGCCTGAAGCTCTTCCCTTTGAAGGAGAATGCACCCACCCTTGTCAGTCCTGAGAAACAAGACCAAAGGTGAGGGCTTTGCTCGGAGGGCCCAGGCCTTCCCCATCCCTGCAAGGAGGGAGACCTTCCATCGCTTCCTGTGCCTTTTCAGAGGGGCCCTGTTAAATGCCAGTTCACTGAAAATGACTCCTATAAATCAGCAGTATAAACCTCTGCCCGTACCCACACAGACCCCCAGATGGGGGGTGTTCAGGTGTCTTTATTTTCCTGTAAGCCCAAACACAAACCGAGTCCATCAGGTATGAACCAGCTCTTGTTCCTGTTACCTGCATCCTGAATCTTGCAGGTCCCCAAAACCCTAAGCAGTGCTCCTTTATTCCCCCCCCTTTCATGTTCTTGTAAGATCAGAGGGTGTTGTCATTGAAATACGAGGAACTGTAATGAATCTGCAAGAAGAATGCAAATTCACTCAATACATTAAAAAAATTACCCTAGCTTTGAAACTCTCCTGTTGGAACACGAACATGAAGGGAGCCCAATTTAACATGCACACGAGCCCCAGACCTGGGGGTGGGTGGGAGGGAATGTAAGAGAAGTTGAGTTCTGCTTTGAGAGCCAGCGTGACCTGAGCTGCTGATGGAGGGGGAAGGAAACTGCAGGCATGATAAGCTGTTGTTTACTGGTCGAAAAGGCAAAATAATGCAGGCTCTGTGTGAAGTTGGACTCACAGGAGCAGTTTCCTGTGACACTGGGGTTGGTTTTCTTCCTGTAGTGTAGCTGAGTGGATGGTGTAATGTTTCATTACATATGAATCGATACAGGATACTTTATGATAAGGAGTTTCTGTTAAGCCACTGATGGGTGATGAAGTGAATGCTGTGGAGCTCAACCCGCAGTTCCTGCTGTTGGTCTCTAGCACATTGTGCAATGTAATTTGGGATAGTTGCCTTAATTTCTTTTGTTCCAATTGCCCAGCCTGTGATGGAGAGTGGGAGCAAACTCAGCCAGCCCCATTGCCGTGCTGGCTCTCCATCCATACCATAGAGCTCCTTTGCATCCCGCGGTGGAGTGGTGCCGCAGGAGTAGGGACCATAACAAGCACTGTGATTGCAGGCAGAACACAGAGAAGGGTATAGTCCCCTTTCCACTCAATTGGCATCTTGCCTGATGAGTCCTTGGGTTCTTTTGCTACTCTGACTTCTTAAAATAAGTAGAAAACGTAAATGAAAGCGTAAATATCTGCTGCTGTCGTTATAACCAGTGTTTCTGCATTTGCATTTTGTTATCAGTTTCTGTTTTGCCATTGTAACATTTCATGATTTTTTAACGTTTTGTTTCCTTTGTTTTCTTCTTTAACATTTCCATTGCTTATTTCTTGTGCCAGTGTACTGTGTCACCTCACCTAAGAAGGACGATAGGTATAGGGAGCCACCGCCCACCCCTCCGGGATATATGGGGATTTCTTTAGCGGACATAAAGGAAGGATCGGCCCACCACCCACACCTAAAACCTCCAGACTATAGTGTGGCAGTGCAGAGGTCAAAGATGCTGCACAGTGACCTCTCTAGACTCTCATCAGCTGCTCTCAATAGTGAACCGGTGGCCTGTATTTCATCGAAGATGCCTCAGTGGCATAGTCGGCAGCCGTCCAACCCCAAACTAGCAGATATGACTGACGCAGATAGTGAAGAGGATGGTATGTGCAACACCTCACTCGGTAGATGTTAAGTGAACCGCTGTGTGAATCTGGTCTGTGCAGTGTTTCCTTCACAATGATGGTCTGGGCTTTCTCTTGGAGATTAAAACGTGGCTAATCTCTAGATGTACGAATCTGTTTGTATGGCTGTATATACATGGATGGATGGATGCATGTATATACACTTGCTAAAGAGAAAAAGAATGCCTTCCCTTTAGAAAAAGCATGTTGACACCAAGCAGACTTTCTGTTATCTATAAATCAGTGTATATAAAAATGTATGGGATCTCTCAAAGAACAACTGAGATGCGTAAGAGCATGTAGATGCTATTTTTGTTCTTTAAAACCTGTCCCATCTCAGTGGGGACAGTGACTTCAAGGGACACTGTCAGGCTACAAGTGACATGCAGAACAGCTCCAGCCTTGCTGTGTTGATACCCGACATCCCACTGGTTTAGAATGGCATCAGCATCTTGATCCCAGGTCAGCATCCTGACCTGGGCTGAATCTGGGTGTTGTGCAACTCTCAAACATGGCAGCGTTACGCTGCCTTACTCCTCAGCAGAGATTTTGGGAGATTGGGTTAAAAAATGTCAAACAAAATAACAAGGAATTCGTGTTCTTCTGAAAAGTGCATTTAATACAAGCTGACTTCTCAGCCCAGCTTGGCCTGACAGTGTCTCTCCCAGTTAAACTCTTCATGATCGTGTTTGAAGCAACAGCCAGCGGTGCCGGGCACGGCATGTTTCTGGTGACCAAAACCCAAGAGATTTTTCCTGAAAAAGACTGCTCTTATGTTGTGTTGAATTCTAACCTCCAGTTAGGGGAATTATCTGCTGATTGACTCCCAGTGCCGATGCACTGATGTGATCTCTCTCTCTCCCCTTTGCTCCTGAACTTGTTTGAGGTTTGTCTTTTTTTATTGGAACGCTGTTGTTGCTCCTTCAGTTTCAGTCTGCCTTAAAATGAGCATGGATTTAGACTAAACCAATTTCTGATGCAAGCTGATTCTCTCTTGGCCTTTTAAAATACGTAAACATTATTTAACATATATAGTGGTACTGCAGTTTGGACCTCTGGTAAAACATAAAGCTGCCCAACCTGAATCCAGTTGTGATATTAAATGGTTTTGATGTAAAAAACAAGGAAGTAATTGCTTCAAACATTTTAATCTGGATTTCCTCTGAACCAAATTTAACCATACACTTTTAGCAACACCTATTTCACTGTTTAAAGTGCCTGGTTAATTTTATTTGGAATACTGCATGTTGGAAAGTAATTTACTGGCTTTTCTCCCAAATCAGTGGCTTTTGGGATATTGGGAGCTGCATGCTAAGAATTGCTGGAGGATCTGTTTCACAATGTCTTTGGCACATGATCTAATAATACCTCAGGCTTCTTGGGGGTTCGTTAAGCAGTGACACCCCATATGTTGCGGTCAATCGTTAAGACAGTGAAAACATCACGCTGAAGCAGTGAAGTCTTCACAGAACCGCTGTAATCAAAGAACTGGGTGCTGCTCTGTGCCCTCTGGTTTCCCCCTCTGTGGGATAATGCACTTTATCTATCTATCTATCTTCTTTTTTTGCAGAAGATGAACAAGTATCAGCAGTCTAACCACCAGGCTGTCCATGGGAACCACTTCACAACAGGAGGGACATGGGGAGAAAGGACCCACATGATCTGTTAGCGACTGCTAACACCTTGCTGCTACTAACCTCAGACTTTGGTGTTTGCCTCTGTCATGGATGAGATGGAATGGGTTGGATCTCTCCTTACTTCACTCTACCACCGCTTCAAAAAGCTAATGCTGCCTCTGAGATAGAAAACTGTTCTCAAGGAGCCTGCAGGCTACCTGGATGCCGATGCTGGTATCTGGAGATGGACCATGCTTCATGTGTTTGGGAGGACCAGTTCTCACCTTGGAAGCGTTCTGTATGATAGTGCATAATCCTTTGGTAGTTTTCCATCGTTGTTATTTTCTACACGACCAGGATAAGACTTCAGAGTGTTATTTTATGAACTTTTAAAAAGAAAAAAATAAATTATCAAAATGTCAGAAAAAGCGAAGGATGTTGCTGAAGTATCTGAAAATAATTTATTAATTTAAACATGGGGGTGTTTTTTAATGGGAATTTCTTTTATTTGTCTTGGAAGAGTGCTCTGGTTGGCTAATTAAATGCTTTGTCGATGTGTGTAGCTAACTCACTACCACAAGCTGTTGTGAGCTCAAAAGAAAGGCAGAAAACTAGAGATGGGATGTTACCAGGTGCTGAAATATGTGGGTTTCAGTGTGGTTTTAGGTTCAGTGTAAACAGAGCACAAAGCCCTGTGGAGCAGCAAGGTGGGCAGGCAGCCCCATCCTCTGCTGTTCCTGTCCGAGCACAGCAAAATCCCTCTGCCCTTGGAGCACTTTGGGAAATGCTTTTAGCTCGCCAGCCAACTAAGGGAATGGTTGATGCTCTCCTTCCCTGTGTAGTGATCCTCTGCAGTGTGGAAGCCGTGGCTCACAGGGAGCTGCTGGGGAGTTTGGAGCTTTCCCAGAAGAGCTTTAACCCAGCTGTGCCCTGTGATGTTCAGCATGCAGAGCGTGTTGCTAGAAACCAAACCAAACCCCTGTGTTGTGGGCTTTAAGATCAGCCCACACATTCTGGCCTTTTACCAGACTTGCACAGGATTTTGGTTCAAAGGTTATCTTTTAAAAAAATAAATAATAATTACAAAAAATCCCTTTCATTTCACAGTAAAAGTTGTGAAACTGAATGTTAAATGACATAGTGCTTGGATAAGAGCATAATGCATTTTATGATGGGTTAAAAAAACCCTGCTGTGTTGATCTGGAAAATCCAGATGATCTTAAAACATTCTGTTTTAAGCCCCAGATAAAACTCCTGGAGTGGTTGATGCCAGTGAGAGTTTTGACTTGCAGCCAGCCAGTATTAACGTGGGACACAGCTTTCCTATGGTCAAGTAAATTGCTTGTTTCGGTTTGCTTAGCCAGCCAGAGCGTGGAGGGGTAAAACTGGAAGTACCTGCAGTTAGTTTTCCATGTTTTTCTTTCTCTTTTGTTTCTTTCTGCACATGATGCCCCATCCTAGTGTTAAAATTGGACATGAATGTGTGAATATGTATTTAAACAATTACTAGTAAATCTTTGTTGTGATGTTTACAGCCTTAAGCTAGGAAGATGTTTGTCATTTTTACAGTGCCTCAGAAATGGTTTCTATATCCATAGTCGTGAAGAGCTTTAAGGTCGGTTGGTTTGGTTCTGTCCTCTGTGTGTGCAGGGGTGTGAGGTGAACGCAGCTGCCTTTGGTGAATGACCTGAGTCCCAAACCCCACCCGAAGCCTCCGCTGTGCTTTCCTCCCAGCACCTTGGCGCTGATGCTCCTGGGTGGCTGTGTCCAGCCTGTGTCCGTGGTCACAGCAGTGCCAAGTTCGATGATCCATTGCCCATACAGATTGGGAGCGAGCAGTGCTGCTGGGGAAGGGATTCCTCCATCATTAACCCACTGGTTGGCTGGCTGAATTTTGGGCACAAGTATCTGGAAAAACCCCATTAAAAATCAGTTGTGGTATATCATAATAAGCTCATTTTGCTCTTCTGAGGCCTTAATGAATATAATGAACCTGCACAGGCCTTAACGAATAAGGAGTAATGCAAGTGTCAGAGCAACGTGGGGCTTGCTGTTGTTTTCAGCACGTGTAATGCTGATATATAACATAACTGCTCAATCAGTATTCCTGTGGGATAGAAACCCAAGGCCTAGCAGTCCCGCTGTCAGCTGTAGTTGCTTGGTAACTTCTACGTGGAGTGTGCAGCCGGCTTCATGTCCTGTCAGGAAACCGTCCATCTTGGGCCTGGTAAACGAAACCATCCGGTTCCCCTGACCCCACAGGTGCTGAGCTGTACTTTGTTTCAGCCCGTTGAACAAAAGTGTAAGGGGTGAGGGGCTGTTACTCAAGTCACCCCTCTTTTTCCCCCTCCCTGAAGCCGAGAGAGCACTGTCTGTGAGGATGCGGTGACGCTCCCACGGGGGCTGGGGCCTCCTCAGGCAGCCGAATCAACCGCCCACAGAGATGCCATGTTTGCACATGGGCAGCGCCCGCCTGTTGTGCAGCGTTCTCAGGATGCTGCAGCCTTCCTGAAGTGAGTGCAAGTCTTGCAAACCATCTTTTTCTCCTACTATCCAATACAGCTGGTGTAAATAAATCGTGCGTACACTATGGACAGATGAGCTCCTACTTCTGCTTCTCCTGCCCTGCGCGGTGTGGCTTCCTCTGCTCGTCCTTGCTGGGGTGGTTTGTTTTTTGTTTGTTTGTTTTTAAATCAACCGATCACATTGATCGGGGCCGGTAGCCAAATGTAGTGTGTCTGGTGTGGGTTTGAGGAGACATTATCCCTTTTTTCAGTAATGTAAATGGAAGGAAGAGGGTGGGTAGTGCCTGCTTACACTGCTTCGTTGAAGTGATGGCTTCTGCATCGCGGATCCCCAACCTGGTGGCCCCCCACCGGGTTCCTCTAACGTGGGGTGTGATGTTGAGGGGCAGCTGAAATGCTACATGTCATGTTCTTCCACTGCCATCCCTTGGTCTGCTCGCTTCCCGCTGCTGCTTTGCTCTTGACTTGTGGGTAAACGATGGGTTTCAGCTATTTGGGATTTAATCCTACGGTTATTTCATTCTGCTTTATAAATCTTCAAGTCCCAAGTCGTTCCTCAAAGAGCAGCGGGGTTTGTATGTTTGGGGTGGCCTCTGTGGCTGCAGGAAAGGGAAAATAAGATTGCAGAGCTGCTGAGCCTTTCCAAAACCAGAAAGGTGGAGCCCGTGGGTGCCTGCTGCATGCATGTGCTGCTTCCCCAGCTCGTTGGCTTTGCCTTTACTTACATTAGGAGTTACACAGAGGTGAGTGATGCTTCACTGGGAGGTGGTCAGAGTGGGGTGCACCAAGGGCTGCTTGCACCCTGAACCTGGCAGGTGGTGGCAGGAGCCCGTGGGGCATCGGTTGGGGTTGCAAAACCTCCATCATCCCTCACTTCAGTCGTTTCCGCACTGGCAGCGGAGGAACTGGGAACCTGCCATTTCAGTCTGTATAAAACATCAGAAGTTGGGGTTTTTTTGGGTTTTATTTTTAATTAAAAAGGGTAAGCTCAGCACTGCCTTGGCAGAAATGGAAGGAAAAAGGGATACTCTCTCTTTAGAAAAGCTTTACACATTATGTTTTAGAGCGCGTGTATAGAAGGTAATCTACCTTGAGTTCCCAACCCAGCTTTTGCTTCTGTTGTGCTTTTTATTGTTTTTCCTCTTTATTTTTGATATACCTGGAATGCAGTTTAGCTTGGTATTAATTAAATTCTAAATATGTGAGCATATTGGCAAAACTGCACAGATGTAACGATATTCCAATAGCAATTGTACTGCACAAGTCAGTGATTGTAAAGTATTCTGTAACAAGCAATGTTTGTCTCCTATTTTTTGATACCTCTTACACTTATGTCTTTTAGAAAGACTGCCTCTGTATGCTTTTTGTATTTTTACTGAGTGATTGTAAATATTTGTTATATTTTTGGTTAAGAGAATGTTTAAAAGTACTGTTTATTATCCAATCTATTAATATGTTGGAATCAATAAACAACCTACATATATGAATTGATTTTGGCAGCTCTGTTCTGGCAGCCTGAGGAGGATGGGAGCTGTGGTGTGGTGCCAGGGGGAGCCTGGTTAGGAGCATTGCCCACCCTGGGCTTGGTGAGGAGTAGCCACTGCGTGACTTTTGTCCTCACAGTGAGCGGTGGCCCCTTGGGTTTTGGCTTTTTACCTCCCCCCCCATCTCATCTCAGGTTGTGCTGTGGGAGAAGCAGCTGGGAGAGCTGCTGGTGCACAGACGTGGGTGTGCATGCAGCGGCAGAGCCCCCCACCATGCAGGGAGAAGGCTTCTCCCCTCTGTTCCTCCACAGCTCCATCTGTCCCAGCTCCTTGGGACGTGACACAATGACTCATTTCAGGGAGGCCAAGGGCCACATGGGCTCTGCTTTTGGACAGGGACTCTCCCATCTTGCCCCTTTCCCCAGAGCCCTCTCCCAGCGCTGCTGTGTCCAACCCAGTGACATCAGAGTGAGATGAGGTCGGATGTGGGATTGCCATCAGTGTGCACAGCATCACATCCCATGAAGGACCACGGGACGTGGGCAGGGGGCCCAGGTGGGACTGCAGACCTGAAACACTCCATGTTCCCCCAGGTTTGGGGACTGGCCATGGTGTGGGATGAGTTGAGGGGAGCAGGACCTGCACCCACTCCCAGCCCAGGATGCAGGCCATCTTGGAGCTTCATTTTCCCCTCTACTTGTGTACTCATCACCTCTTAATGAGCTACATGGGAACCTTGTGCATCAATACAATTTTTCTTTTTAATTTTTTTTTTTAAGGTAGTACGGCCCCCCCGCAAGGGCTACAGCCTGGCACTCAAAGCCTGGAGCTTCCTGCTTGCTTCCCCAGACCAAATGGCTTGGAACTCCCCCTTTCCCTGCCCGGGATGTGGGGATGCAGCAGCACAGTTGAGGTGAGTGTTGAGCTTCGTCTCATTCCTCCCGGGGGGAGTTCGTTTCGTTCTCAGGGTCTCTGATTTCTGGCGGTTTCCGGGAGGCTTTTTTTGGTTTTTAAAAATTCTTTCAGACGTCTGAAATTTCCCGTTGTTCTTAGAAACGGAGCTGCCACAAGAGGACAGCATTGCCTCTGGTTTGGAATCCCCTTTGCAGAGGCGACCCGGAGCAGGTTGGAACCTGTGATGCTCAGCTGGTACCCACTGCCCTCGGGGGCGGCAGTGGGGACGTTTAGGAGTTCGCCCATCGCTCCCCACACCCTCAGTGGTGTCTGGGGGACACGGGGCTCCCAAAGTCACGGCAAGACGTGGGGTGTCAGTGGGTCGCTTTAGGCTTCCCAGGGGTGTCTGCTTCGTGTTTCCTCCTCCTCTCCCAGATGATCTCTTTTCACCCACAACATTTATCCCATGCCCCTTTTTCACCCCAGACTCTTGTCTCCAGACCTGGTGGAATGCCAGAAGGCTTTTTGTCTCCCAGATCTGTGTGGCAGAGACTCCAGACACCAGGTCAGGTGAGTGAAGGCATCTGGTAGCGCTCAGGCTTGGTTGGGAAGCACAGTGTCAAACCAAAGCAGTTTCTTGGGTAAAATCCAATTAAAATCAGCAGTTTCCTTAGTGAGCCTTCCTGCTTAATGAGGTCGTTTGATTTCAGGCTTTTACGTTACCTTCCCCCCCCTAGCACTTCCTTTTAGCAGCTCTAAGGGCTGTCTGGCACTGCTCGAGCTGCTGCCCTTCATCCAAAATCGAAGGGGCGGAAGGTGGCACCCACACCCCAACACTGCTCTGACACCGTCCTGCTTTCCCCGCTGCATCTCAGCTGTGAGGATTTATAAAACTGGGGCTGTGGGCAACCCCACCTTGTTCCACAGGCTGCAGGTCACTGTCATGTGTCCTGGGCTCAGCACGAGGGAAGACTGGACACAGCAGTGAGCAACTGCCCACCCGAAAGGTCCATTGGACCACAGGCGCCTGGAGCAGCTTCTAGGACCCCCATCCCAGCTCAGAGCTGCTGGGGAAGTATCCTTCCCCCTCGGGGGTGGGAACCCAGAGCACAACACAGCTGCATCTCAGCCCGGCTTCCCCTTTCCCTTCCCAAGGCTCTGGATTAGCCCAGTGGCATGGGAGCAGAGCTGCACCTCCAGCTCCAGGTCACCTGAGATGGATGTGCACCACAGAAGCAGCTGCTGGCTGAACCTTGAGGTCCACTCACTGAGGGCATTGAACCAATACATCTCCTAATCTTCTGCTGGAAAACAAATATCACTCAGGTTTTGTTGGAAAGAATTAGCTACTGTTAGTTCACCTGCAGCAACGCTGCGTGTCGCGTGCTCCAAAGGGAGTCAAGGACTGTCCCTCCAAAGTGACCGTGAGAAGAGGTTCATGCCCTCTCCTAGCACGGAAGGTGACCTCATTTGGAGGTGTCTCCTGTTAGGAAATGGCTTTGTGTGCTGCAAGGAGACTGGCTGACACAGCCCGAGGTGTCCCCTGCCTGGGGTGGTGGCACACAGCAGGGTCTGCAGCCAGGGTCAGCCAGATGTTTCTATATTCAGCCTTTATAAACAGAGTAAAGCACACCAGAGGGTTTGAGTACCCAGAGTGTTTGAAACCACCTCCCACCACACTCTTCTGTGTCAGATTCCTGCACTTTTGGGGCTGGAGAAAGAGTGTTTCTCCTCATCCGACCTGGATTCAGGGGGAGCGCAGAGAGCCCGTGATGTTTTCTCTGGCTGCAGCATCAGGTGTCGTGGCTTGTCCCAGAATATGCTGTATTTTTAGCTTTCTCAAAGATCCAGCTCCTGGAGGCACGTGATGACACGAACTGATGATGGGTTCTTTGGGTGCGTAATGCAACTCTTGGTGCTGTGAAGGAAACCTTGACAATGCAAACTATAAACAGTATTCTTAAAAAAAGAATTAGAATAAGTGGGAAGGCAACGAAGCCCCGTATTTATTTAACCTCCCCCCAGCTCTCCTCACTGCAGGGTGCTGGTTTCCTGCATCCCTGGCAGCCTGGAGGTGCAATGTCTTTCCCCTGGTATTGCCCCGAAGGCTTTTGGCCAACACTCCTGGAAATGCAAGAAGAAACAAGTTATTTGGAGAAGATGAATGTTAAATGAGTTCCACAGCCGTTTCTGTTCATCCCTCTGCATTCATAAGAGCAGGAGAGTAATTACCAGTGTGACAATGCTGCAAGTCAATCTTGGCTTGGGAGAGAGGAAGAAAAATGCTAATAACTGAGTTTCAAACGTAGATGTAGTTGCATCGAGCACTTATGAGCAGCAATAAAGATGAAGGTTGTAATTGTATCTGCAGTTTCAAACCTCACAACATGATTTTATATACTCAAACATCTGTTTTAGGATCATAGCTGAGAGTGTCAGATAATTGGCTTTTTTTTAGACCTATCAGTTAGGCACCATCAAGTTTATTATAAATTCAAACTCATTTATTAGTAAGCACAACTTGTGTTGAGCAACGCCACAGCGCATCAGTCCTGGGGATGGTAAGTACATTCAGAGTGGCTGAAGTCTGTGGGAGGCTGATATACCCCAAAATCCTCCCTGGGGAGGTTGGGGGGCTGCGTTGACCCTCCTGGAAGGGTGTTGGTGTGTTTGCTGTCCTCTGGGAATTACAGCTAATGAGTGTTGGGAAAGTGGGCTGCACACCTGGGAAAAGCTCTTCTGGGATATCGGGGGTGATGGAGACCTTCGGGGCCAGCTTGCCCCAGGCACACCTTGTCTCCACCTTGGGGTATCCTAGTTTGGGGACTGTGGAGCACTAACACACAGCTGCAGAGTGATGCCTCCTTTGCTTGCTCTGCTTTTGTTTTCTGTGTTAGTAGCAAAGCTGATGGAGAGGATGGTCTTGAGCTGGGCTTCTGCTTGGAGGACCAGAGGGTGATGTGGGGAGGTTGCTGCAAGTCCTGGAACCTGCTGGGGCTTCACCCTGAGCTGAACCTGGGAGCTGCTGTGCAGGCATCCATCCCAGTGCCAGGTCTGTGCTGGCCTTTCTCTGGAGGAGGCTGTTCCAGGCAGGGCTCCCAGCACAGGGAGATGTTCCCCTGCTGACCTTGCTGTAAAACCTTTGCTGCTTTGAAGAGCCCTTAGTGACCAGAGTGCACATTGAAAGTAATGTAATTGTCAGCCAATTTTATGGTTTGGAACTAAAAATCTGGCTTTTGGTGACAGTGTGGTCTCCCAAAGCTCAGAAACTTTAGAGGTTAGCCAATTAAATGTGGCACCAGTTCTGGGCGTTGAGAGCAGTGGTCAGCGTGCTGGTGTTTGACATCAGGTTATATACAGTGTGTGTGCGGAGGAGTAATGAGCACAGGAATGACTTGTAGGTATTGTTAGATGCTTCAGCTGGTCTTGGGAAGAGCTGTGGCAAGTGTTTAACCAGGTTTACTTGTGGTGCTGCCACTGACTTGGGTTTTGGGTCAGCTTGGCTTCATAAGGCAGCTGGATACCAGGCAGGGGCGTCCTCTCCATCACCAGTGATGCCTCTGGCAGCCAGGACTGCGTGCAGTGAGTATCAATAGCGTGCCAGGTTCTTTTCAATGAGCAAATGATGTGTGGCCAGCTTGAATTCCCTGGATCAATAATTCAGTGACAGGCAGCTCGAGCGCTTGGAAATAGCATTAAGCCTGACACAGTTGTTCTGCTTATTGCGAAGGATCGAAGAAACACCGGAGCCTGAATTGCTGAGCTCCATCACCGTGTCAGGGCTGCAAGTGTGAATATTAAGTGCTGTGGGGGAATGAGGCTGTATGTGTGTGCGGGTGCTGTAACAAGCAAAGAGGAGAGGCTGGACTCCTGGACTTGCCAATGGCTGGGGAACGGGGCAGGAGGTGGGAGTGATTGCCACCACGGTGTTGTATCTGGTCTTCACAGTCACCATCCCACATATGGTCCAGCCTCAACAGTGGGAGGGGCTTTTAAGCAAATTAGGAGGATGCAAAGCCATTTCTAAGAAAATTAGGAGGGCTCTAATCTTCACCCCCCTCCTTTATATTTTTGCCTCAGTCAGCATCACCAAGATCAGCAGCCTCTCCAAGATGTTATGTGTGTGGGTAGCTTTTCTCCAGATACATTGCAGGTTAAGCAGCAGTAAGGTGCAAATATGTCAGGGTTTTCCTGATTTAGCTCTGCTTTGGAAGGGGCAGGGAGGAATAGCTGAGTTGCACCAGTTTCTGGTGAGACCATGATGTGCTGAGCGGCGCTGTCCAGGGGAATCAGTGCCATTTGACGTCATGGAGTGCTACCTGTCTCTGCTTCCCACAAAACCCAAGTGTTTCAATGACAACGTGCAATCCATTTTGACACACTTCAGGGTTTTGGGTTGTATTCCCCCAGGTTTGATTTGATCATCTCAGTTTCAGGTGAGTCAGGAAATGGCATGGCAAAGGGAGGAAGCCCTTCCTGGTGCTCGTGCCGTGTGATGCTTTGATGGGGATTTTGAGATTGAGAGTG
Source organism: Laterallus jamaicensis coturniculus (assembly GCA_022605575.1). NCBI lineage: Eukaryota > Metazoa > Chordata > Aves > Gruiformes > Rallidae > Laterallus > Laterallus jamaicensis. The sequence goes on along the minus strand of JAKCOX010000016.1, from coordinate 19,087,510 downwards.
GTAATACTGAGCTGATAGAGATTTGGTTGTAAGGCTCAAGGGTCAGAGGAGTTTCACAAGGCAACAAGTCATTTCAGTTTCTCCATGGTGTCTGGGTGAATGGCAGAGAGTCTAATCAGGGTAAACACATCGGTTATTTTGGGACCTGCAGTGGGTTTCCAACATAGACTTGGTCTTGGTAGCTGCCTGTGTTTGCTTTCGGTGGCACCTGCATCCCCATCATCACGTATCTGCTTCTCAAGGCACTTCAGCACTTCTGCTCTGACAGACAGGCAGCGGGCGCACCCATCAGTGGTCGTTAGCCCCCATCAGCTGCCATTGTTCCTCCCTTGCACTGCCACAGTGGTGGTGACTCATCGAGGGCGGAGCTAGGGGCGACGGCAATTATCCCTCCCCAGTCAAGAGGGGCCTCTGGGAGCGCCAGCGACCAGGAGCGCTGCGAACAGGACGGGCAAACAGGGCGTGGCACGTCAGAAGGGCGTGGCACGGCAGTTTGCACGGCAGTTCGCGTGGGCAGGGCGAGCGGGCAGGGCGAGCCTTCCCTCCCAGCTCAGAGGGGAAATTGAGCACACCAGCTCCGAGAACACAGGTTGAGCCAAGGGTTCCCTGTTTGGTTTTGGTTGTTTGGTGTTTCTTTTGTTGTTGTTGTTGTGTGGTGGTTTTTTTTTTTTTTTTGTTTTTTTTTTTTTTTTTTTTTTTTTTTTCCAGATATTTGAACCATGGTGTCTACCAGGCGGAGACCATCCCCCTACAAATTTGGGGCAACCCCAATGAGGGACGTGGCTAGGGATGCCTCGGTCCAGGTCACTGGCTGCAGGGAATGTCTGAGTCTACTGCTGCCAAGGGAAAGAGGCAAGGGCCTCACCTGTGTGAGGTGTGAGCAGGTGGATGACCTCCTCTGCTTAGTTGCTAGGCTAGAGGATGAGCTTGCGAGGGTAAAAGCCACCCGGGAAAGGGAGCGTGAAGAGCTCAAAAGGCTGAAAGCCATTCAGGAAAGGGAGCGTGAAGAGCTTGAAAGGCTGAAAGCCATTCGGGAAAGGGAGCGAGAAGAGCTCGAAAGGCTGAAAGCCATTCAGGAAAGGGAGCGTGAAGAGCTTGAAAGGCTGAAAGCCATTCGGGAAAGGGAGCGAGAAGAGCTCGAAAGGCTGAAAGCCATTCGGGAATGCGAGATGGAAATTGACTGGTGGAGGAGCTCCCTGGCATCCAAGAGGGAAGAGTGCCAGGAAGATTCCACACTACTGAAGGCGGTCCCCCTGCCCTGCCCTAGCCAGGTAAATGGGAGCAACCCACACCCTGAGGAGGGCTGGAAGGTAGTCCCTACTCGACTTTAGCAAGGCTTTCGATACTGTCTCCCACAACATCCTGATAGAGAAGCTGAGGAAACAAGGGATAGACGAGTGGACAGTGAGGTGGGTTGAGAACTGGCTGTCAGACCGGGCTCAGAGGGTCGTGATCAGTGGAGTAGAATCTGAATGGAGGCCTGTGACTAGCGGTGTTCCCCAGGGCTCAGTGTTGGGTCCAGTCCTGTTTAATATCTTCATTGACGACCTTGATGAGGGAATAGCATCCACCCTCAGCAAGTATGCCGATGATACAAAACTGGGAGGAGTGGCTGACACGCAGGAACACTGCGCTGCCATCCAGCGAGACCTGGACAGACTGGAGAGCTGGGCAGGGAGAAATCTAATGAAATTCAACAAAAGCAAGTGTAAAGTCTTGCACCTGGGGAGGAATAACCGACTGTATCAGTACAGGCTGGGGGATGACCTGTTGGAGAAGAGCTCTATGGAGAAGGACCTAGGGGTCCTGGTTGATGACAGGTTGGCTATGAGCCAGCAGTGTGCCCTGGTGGCCAAGAGAGCCAATGGGATCCTGGGATGCATCAGGAAGAGTGTGTCCAGCAGGTCGAAGGAGGTGATCCTCCCCCTCTACTCTGCATTGGTCAGGCCCCACCTGGAATACTGTGTCCAGTTCTGGGCTCCCTGGTATAGAAAAGACAGGGACCTTCTGGAGAGAGTCCAGAGAAGGGCGACAAAGATGATTAGGGGTCTGGAACATCTCCCCTATGAGGAAAGGTTGAGTGAGCTGGGTCTGTTCAGCCTGGAAAAAAGAAGACTTAGGGGGGACCTAATTAGTGTTTACAAGTATCTTAGACATGGGTGGCAGGGGGAATTGGCCAGCCCCTTTTCAGTGGTCAGTGGGGACAGGACTAGGGGCAATGGCTGTAAGCTGGAGCACAGGAAGTTCCGCACCAACATGCGGAAGAACTTTTTCACAGTGAGGGTGACAGAGCAGTGGAATAGGCTGCCCAGGGAGGTGGTGGAGTCTCCTTCTCTGGAGATATTCAAGTCTCGTCTGGACGCCTATCTATGTAATATGAGATAGGGAGCCTGCTTTGGCAGGGGGGTTGGACCCGAAGATCTCTTGAGGTCCCTTCCAACCCCTAAGATTCTGTGATTCTGTGATTCTGTGTGACTAAGTCACGCCTGAAGACAGGAACTGAGGCTCCTAAAGCCACTTAGATGCGTTACCCTGTTCTTAATATTTCTATTTGTAGGCAGGATGTTGTTTAAAAGACAACCAGAGCGGAACACAAAGTGATGCGATTTGTGTGCAGCATCATCTGCTGCCTGTGAAGAGGCTTTGCGAGCTCAAGAGGCAGAGAGCTACAATGAACCAGTGCTGGGCTAAAATGACTTTGCTGTTCATTCCCTGCTGCTCATCATCAGTGGTCATACAGGTGAGAGCTGTAAATGGGAGATTGGAAAGTGGTGGAGGACCTCAGCAGCTATTAGGAGTTTCCTTTCTACTCCAAGAGAAATAAGCCCTGGATAGAGAATGCAATCCTTTTACATTGCAATATCTTCTGTGAGCTGCAGGGAATTTGCTTGCCTTATGGACAGGATCTGTGGTAAGCTCCTTTTCCACTTAGGCTGATGATATTTACCATGCATCAGAAAAATATTTGATCTCTATCTGGGGCTGGTTTTTTTTCATCCCCACAGAAGACACCTCCTGCATCCCTGTGATTCCAATGCAAAGACGATCCTGTGGCACGAAGTTTGTGCAGAGCTTACAGGGGAGTTGTTTATGATTTTACTCCAGATGCCTCATTTAATTTGGTGCAGCTGGATTTTAGATGCTGCTCCTTCTAAAAGGTAGTTTAGAAAGATAAAACATTGTGGATGTGTTCTAGTCATGGATCAAGAAAGCACTGCTGTACCTGAAACAGTTAAATGACTGATGCTGCTCAGTGTTCCTCTCTTTCCTTTTGCATCTTAGGGTTTTTTTTTCCTCTGATTTCTGTTCTTGTAAAAGCAACCAGCAGTTTTTGAACCTTCAAGTTGTCTTCTCTGGGAAGCAAATGCCTAGGGAGGAACTCTAATATTGCTTTTCCTAATTGCTGGGAAGTGAAGGTTAAGCAAGATAATCAGGCTCTGGGTAGAGCTGGCAGATGACAGCCGTTACAGGCATAAAAGTCTGATGTCGGTTGTGATGCGGTTTAGTGTTGTAGCAGCAGTAAAACCAGCACAATGTCATTAGAGTCTTTATAGGACAAACATTTCAGAAGCCGGCTCTATATCCCAGTGATGTCTGTGCAAACACTCCTGCTCACTTTTAAAGCTTGAATAAAATCCGAGATGATTGCTAAGCTGGTGGTAATGTCTCCAAGGTCAGAGGAAACTCCCCATCAGGGCTTATCTGTGTAAGAGGAAAAAGAAAACTCACCAGCAAAGAAGCCGAGCTAACCCTGATGCCTAAAGAAACAACACAATAAAAGCCTGCATAAAAAGGGGAAGGCTTGGAGAGCTGAATCGTGGAGGAACTTGTCTTCCCCCCCTCTCCCCCCTTGGAATATGAGCATCTGGACAGAGATTGGGAGTTGAAACGACTCTATTAAGTACACGATGACTTCTGTCCTTCAAGTGTTTTGTCTTTAAACTGTGTCTATAGGTATATCTAGATAATTTAATACATATGTATTTGTTGGGGTTCTTGGGGGTTGTTATTAGATGTCATCTGCCTTTGAATGTGATTTTTCCTCGGCGATGACTCTCCATCTCCGCTGTTAGCAGCCTTTGCTGACTAATCAAGATGTAGCTTTGTCCCATTCTAGCTGGAGGGTATTTTTGCAGCTCTGTAGGGTTTTGTCATTCATTTCGATGCTTTGCCAGTGTGTTGTGCACCTGTACAATGTCAAATACATATTGCCCACAGCAGCATTTAATAGACTTCCTGATGTCAATGTAAAGTCAATAACTCAGGATCTTAATTGCAGGACATGTCTGGATGCTGGCTCACCTACGATTTTTTCTGTGTCAAATAACTCCCCATCTTTGGAGTTAAAACCAGAGTATTGTTTCCTCTGTGACCCTAGGAAACAAAAATAACAGTGTGAAATGCAGTGGTTTAGAGCAATGTTCAGTGGTCCGGAGAAGGAGCTCCAAAAAGTGTCCTTGATATGATAAACATTTACCAAATTGCTCCAGTTAAATTGGTTTTACAGAATAAAAGGGAAGGATGTGAAGGTTTTAATTTGTGAGGCCAGAAAGGAAAAGGTGATGTATAGACAAAAATACTGATTAAAAGCAACGCTCGTCCTTATGAGATGAATGCAAAATATCTCAATACTGGGTGTGTGCTGTGGGACTGCAACCTTCTTACATAGCTGATTATTGAGCTACTACTACCCTTAATCAGTTGGCAATTGAACGTAGAGCTGAGGCTCAAATTCTCTCCCCTGATTTTCAGAGCCCTGCACTGGAATTAATCCTGGAAATTTGTCACACTGGGTCTGAAAACCAGCAGCCTGAAATCCCTTGAAGCTGGTTTCTTGGTGTGGAGATAGTGAGGGGCAGGACCAGCTCTGTGGGGGCTGAACGGTTAAATACTCTTTAGTGGGCTAAAGACTCAGCTCCTGCTCTTGTCTAATAGATTGATGGAGGTATGCATGATATATATATATACAGAGAGGGAAAATACTTTGGACTGTATTGATTAGAAGTGGTTTGGGGGGAAAATGCTTGTAAACCAGCTGTTAGTCTTTCCCTGCTGCTCAGGAACGTGTGGTATTTGCCCTTTCAGTTTACAGCTGGAATCTCAGGTAAGTGAGACCCCAGGGAACAAGGTGGATGTCCCAGTGTCCTGTTGTTGCAGTGCTTTTCCAGCACACAAACATGTATTTGTGTAAGTTTAGGGTGAAGCTGGGCACGGTGGTGGTGGAGAATGAAGAGCAGAGCCAGGATAAATGTGCTTTCCTTTGCAGAGGTGCTGAATCCAGAAATTATTGTGTCTTTAGGAAAAGCAAGACCTTTTTTTGAGGCAGTAATAGGCAGATCTGTGCCCGGGTATTGAGGCTATCTGTGCTTTCAAGGCATCTCAACACACAGCCAGGATGCTGTAGGGGAACGCCAAAAGATGGCACTATTTTTCTACTTCACAGTACAGCAAATACCCTCTCCAAGCCAGGTTCATTCACTATTGAGCTTCTCTCAAAAACCATCATTTTTCCAAGGCTTTACATACAGTAAAGTCCATTATTGTGAAGGCCAAATTGCTGCCAAAAAAGCCTTCAGCTAAAAATATATATATATATCTATAAACTAATAACAGATCATTCTGGTGAAAAATAACGTGTGGGGAAGGAGTTTTCTCAATTATTAATGGCCAATGTTTGTTATATTGTTGTGTTTAGGCCAAAGAGGCTTGATGGAGAGAGGCAGCTTTTCAACATGAATGGCACCTCAACTGGCATTTTGTAACTTTTACAAAGAAAAGCTCTGGGATATGTAAAACCCCAGCTGATATTGAAGAAGTTGCTCAGTGTGTGAGTGGGATCAGGCGTGGGTGATGCCACTCCCGGGGAGGGGAGAGTGTGAAGCTCAGGGTGTATGTGGGGTGGTGAGATGTTAGGTCTTGCTGCAGGGAGAAGGCTCCTGACCCTTGTTTTTTCCTTTCTGCAAAGGGCACGTGTCTTTCCTGGAGCTGAGGATCTCAGGTTATCCAGCTCTGAGCCTGATGAATGTTTTAAGGTCAGAATGTGATTTAAAAGCCCGATCACAGCACATCACAGCCATCATTGATGCTCCACTTTGGCTGCCCTTTTCCTTCCCATGGAAACAGTCAGGATGCTGCCGAAGGGGTCGGCACTTGCCTTGTCCAGTGGCTTTGGAGACCAATGATGATTTTCCTAAAGGCTTCATGTTTCCCCATCTCTCTGCTTCCCACCACACTTAATATTTCAGACCCAGCTCAGTGCTGCACATACAAAACTCAGCAGCTTTAGGTGTATATGGGTTGGCGGAGGACTGAGATAGTTGAGTTTTTTAAGGAGAAGCAGTTGTGATGTACCAAGGGTTTCCCTCAGACAGCCCCACCTGCCCTGGCAGCTGGCTGGGATAACCCATAGCAATATTCCTGTCCCATATGATGTCCCTATAACCACCTGTGACAACCCAAGGAATGAAAATTTAAAGCCAAAGGGAGCAGAGACACTGGGCTGAGGGATCTAAAGACACTTCTGTTCCCCAGTGTGGTCATTTAGCCTGATTGCTTAATTGGAGGTGCTAATGCAGCATTATTTTTTTGATCTGGAAACGTCTATATGAAATGGGCTGAAAAGCTCCAGAATAGCTGAACAGCAGATAAAAGACCCCAGTGAAGCCGACAGGATGAGAACAAAGTTTGTTTCATTAAGGAAATGCAGGAATAAAGGAATCGAGATTTTTCAGACCAGCCTCGTTAGAAAGCCAGGCAAATTAGTGGCATTATGGTTATTAAATATCATTATGCTAAGGACAAAAGCCCTTCCTGCAGAATGCTTACAATAACAGCAAAAAATAAATGCGAAGAGAAACTGGTTTCTCACTTAAACGTGACCCTTAAATGTGAGCCTGGGATCTCCTGGTTTTAGCTTGTTTAGAAATGGGGCCATTTCATTAAATATAATTCTGGAATCAAAGGGTCTGTATTTAGCACCCAGGTTTGAACGCTTCAGCCAAAGCTCTGGGTGGTCCAACAACTCCAGCAGAACACAGCCAGAGAAAGCATTTTCCAAGAGTGTGTTTGTGGGGAAGAAACACACCCAGACTTTCAATATTATTCTTATTTTAAGCTGGTTTGCAGCAGTAGCTGTGCAAGTGCCCACGTATTGATTTTATTAATGAAAATTAAGCATGTGCAAATTTGCCTCGGTGGAGGCTGCTGGGTAAGGGAAGGGAAGGTTAATCACACTTAGCATTTCTATAGTTTCCATGTTCAGGATTCTCCACACATAGCTGCTGTGTGCCAGACCCCTGATTGGGATGCAGGGCTCCTCGCTGCCCGTCTTCTGTCTCTAGGCTGTGGCACACATTGCACAGGAGATAAAACAGGAATAAAGATCTCTCCTCCAGGTGATTGCAATGTAAACTCAGGGCTGTTTGGCATGGGCCTATTGTCAACATTTATAAAACGGAGAAGGTTTTTTTGGGTTGGGGGTGTGGATGTTACTGAAGAGCAGAACCAGCTATCGCAAGGCTGTTCTTGGGCACGGAGAGAGAGAGGGCAATGAGCCTGGTATGAAATGATTGGGATGCGGCTAAGTCTGTTCTCAGTGTCTGGGATGAGCAGGGAGCGAACTGGCATCCTCAGGGGTGAAATCTAAATGAGATTGGTGGCTGGGGTGAAAGGCCAATTTACTTAGGATGAGTCCATGTGGATGCCCTGAAGTGATGGGGAGTGTGCCCCGCTGCCTGGGGTAGCACTGAGCAGTGCTGATCCCTCCCACTGTTTCCTTGCCTTTCCTGAAGCTGAATTCATATTCCCAACACAAGTTTCATTATTTCAGGCTGATTTTGGTTGATGCTGCCCCAGCAATGTGCTGGGGGACAAAGGCAGTGGGGAGCTTGTGGCTTTTGGCTACACAAGCTCCCACCCGAGCCAGTGATGGGACCACGAGTCAGTACTGAGAGTTTTTAGGATTGCCAAACATGTAATTCCCAATGAAGATTTGGCCAGCCTCTTCTCAGCACTGGTAAGAGCTTTTTCAGCTCACAGGTGAAGCTGCAGTGGGACTCTAGGGTCTCATACACCTCTGGAGTCACCTTCTGTACTAACTGGTGCATGAGAGGGAACCTGTGCTGGCGGGGACGCTTTGGAGCTGGGCTGAGGTAGCAGATTGAGGGTGATGGGAAGCAAAGCCAATGTTCTGGTCCATCCTGCCTGGTTAAAATCTATCTACATGTCTGTGGATGATGTGAAGCAAGTCCCAGAATTTGGTCAAGAGATTACAGCTTGCAGGGTCCATTAATGAAGTACCCACTGATGATGATGATGACCATGTATGCAGCATGCATCTTCAAGGGTTTCCATTTTGCAATGGCAGTGGACTCTTGTGGGATGTGGCATCTCCTGCAGGGAAGACAGAACTCCAGCGCTGTAATGGGTGTGTGTTGTGCTCGTGGTTTTCCACTTTGCCCTCAGGCTCTGAGGAGTGGGCTGTGTGGAACACAGGGTGTTGGACTATCTGTGCTGAACCGTGTTGGAGATGTTGGTTGTGCTGCTGGCTGTTAGGGGGCCCAGATGAATTCTTGCAGAGCCTGACAAAACCAGCTCAGTTCCTACTCATTTCAAATCCCATAAGGGGGCCTGTCTTCGTTTTTAGGCATCTAAATACTTCTGCAAATCCCCCTCTTAGCACCTCGTGAGCTGGGGACCGATCTGGCACGTCAAACTTCAGATAAAACAGACGTTTCTAGATCTGAGCCGTTTCTAAAATGAGAACCAGAACTTCTCAGGCCTGTGATGAGGTCAAAATTGCTCATGCTGGTGAGAAAGTAATTTGTGGAGACTTGCAGATTTTTATTTATTTTTTTAAAATGTATTTTGAAGGGGTTTTGTTGTAGTTGTTTTTTCATTTATGCTAAGGTGAAAGGCAGCAGAGATTTCTATCAACAGTAACACGTAAAGCATATTGGGAATTGTTTGGGTCAAATAATTTTGCCCTTTTGTAAAACGATGCTTTAGGAATATTATCACATATATTGGTTATATTAGCAATCTGTTTATCCAGGTAACTGAGAGGCAAACGTTGCCTGCCGGTTTCTCAGGAAGACAAAGACAGAGTGGAGAGTGTTTCTACGATCCTGCATATAAATGACTTATTTATTTTGATAAGATTTTACTGAAATCCAAAAGAGAGATTGGTCATATAGCTGTAAAATACTTACCAGCACGAAACAATGCCTGATTTCTGTGCCTGGTGTGCTGTGCAGCTGGTGATACCTCTCTGGATTGTGGCTTTGGTAGACAGATAAACTGTATCAGTGTGGGTCTGGGGCCAAATCCTGACACCCCTCAGCTCTGGGTCTTGGGTTAGCGAGGGTGCTTGAGCAGAAGGTGGAATCTCTGGTGCTACATCCCTGGTCCAGCATTATTTGGAAAAGTGATTTGTGCCTTGATTATTAGCAGCTCTGGAGTGGGAGGTGGTTCTGCTCTGTGCCCCCAGTTTTTGCTCCATGGCAGCCAGCAAAAGAGGTGCAGGAGGAGCTTTGTGCAGATACAATGACTGACAATCAAAAAGCACTGGGAGGGAGAGGGCTGCAGTGGGAGCACCTCAGGATGCTCCCTTGGCAGCCCTGGGTTTGAGGTACAAGGGGTACAAGGGCAGTGTTGTGGTGCCTGGCCACATCCTTATTCCTGACTTTTTGCCTTTTTTTTGTGTCTTGGCCAGCACTATGGTTTCTTTGCCCTTGAGCTGGGGCAGGCTGCAGGGCTGGGTGTTGTAGTTTGCATCCTTCACGCCCAGGCACCTTCTGGCAGCAGCTTTGGTGAGCGCCCCAGCGATGCTTCCCTTTACTGATTACTTGGAATGATGCTAGGAGCGATGCACAATGGGTCATTAGGTAGGTCTGACTTTTTTTTCCTTTTTTTTTTTTTTAAATAGAGAAAGAACAAAGAAAAAAACAAGCTCCCTGAGAATGAAAATTTGCTTAGAATGTGGTGTCAAAACAGCACTGCCACAATGCCAGTTCTGCAGTTGCAGGGAACATGCATGTGTGAGTGATGAGACTTTCACATGTATGAGAAATGAGCAAGAAAGTCTCTTAAAATGTGCCTTAGTTTCACTTCATAATTACGTGGCTCCAGGATGATGCATCACAGAGATATCACTAGGCTGGAGGATGAAATTGTTTGAACGTTTATTTTTATCCAGAAGCGATGCCATGAGCAATACTTCCAACTATTCCAAAATTGATTAGAAATATATTAGTCATATACTCATAATAAGGGCAGTAATTTATTCAGTGGGTTTAGAAGGCTTTGATTTTCATCCACGATGAGCTGAGGGGTCGAAATATGAGTGGGAACCACACGTGGCAGTGCTGAACATCCAGACTACATAAGTATTCACAGTGCTGGTGTGGTTTAGCAAAGTGTTACAACGTGGTGTAGGAAATGGAGAATTTATACACAGGGGAAAGTAGCTATTGGGAAATAAGTGAGATGATGGAATGAGTGAGTGGCATGGAGGAACCCGGTCCCGGAGCAGTAGCGATAAAGGAAGGAGGTGCCTGCTTTAAGAGGAACCAGCAATTCAGCATCGTGACTGCTCGTCCCAGCGCAGAGGCCATCGCTTTCGGCAGCCTTGTCCCAAGGAGTAGAACAAGCCTCACTTGTTTGTAAATCACAGAGTCACAGAATCGTAGGGGTTGGAAGGGACCCCAAGAGCTCATTGAGTCCAGCCCCCTGCCAAAGCAGGGTCCCTAGGACAGGGCACACAGGTCGGTGTCCAGACAGGGCTGGAATCTCTCCAGAGAAGGAGACTCCACACCCCCTGGGCAGCCTGTCCCAGGGCTCCCTCACCCTCACTGGGAAGAAGTTCTTCCCCAGATTGGGGGGGAACTCCCTGTGCTCCAACTTGAGGCCATGGCCCCTTGTCCTGTCCCCACAGACACTGACAAGAGGCTGCCCATGTCCCCCTGTGTCCCACCCTTCAAATATTGATAATCATTGATCAGGTCCCCTCTCAGTCTCTTTTCTCCAGGCTGGACAGCCCCAGCTCACTCAGCCTTTCCTCACAGGGGAGATGCTCCACTCCTTTAATCATCTCCGTAGCCTCCTCTGGACTCTCTCCAGGAGATCCCTGGCTTTTTTATACCAGGGAGCCCAGAATTGGACACAACACTTCTGGTGGGGCCTGATCAGGGCAGAGTAGAGGGGGACCTGCTGGCCACGCTCCTTTGGATGCACTCCAGGATCCCATTTGCTCTCTTAAAGGCAAAGTAAAATGTCCCACGGAGGGATTTTTAAGGGTTACAGTTCGTGTAGGACTTCAAATTGATCCTATGCAAGGTGCTGAATAGCATCAACAGGATCATTATTCTGCGTACCACTGTGTAAAAGCTGCAGATTGCCTTTTGTCTGGAGTGTAACAGGCTGTACTCACCACTCGTGCCCGCTGACTGCTGAGAGTGGACTTGAAGATCACTGGCCATAATAAAAATAATTAATCCCAGAGAAGAGCTATTCCAGGCAAGCCTGGGTTTCTTTTGTTGTATGCAATGGCAGAAAGTTTTGATGGCTTTTAACATTATTTTTTCTGTTGTTACTCCAAGGAGGTGGCTTGAAATTCTTGGATGCTTTGACTTTGAATGTTTGGGGTCTTCAAAGCAGCCGGTGCAGTCAGTCCTGGGCTGGTAATTGGGTGCTGATGCCCCGTGGGCCACACGTGTAGTAAATATCCTGGTTTTCTTTTCATGTACCGTGTTTTGGTGGATCAGTGTGTTTGGGGTTTGGACTCTCACTAAAAGGTACCAGTTTGGTTTTATTTATAGCTTGCACATGTACTATGAAGTGTTAAATGCCAAAATTCCAGCCTAGCTAGCAATAGGCATGCAGGAGAGAGTCACAACACTGCTTTTTCAGTTATTAACAGGGAATCAGATATTTTGAGAAATAACTGCATGGGCTGGAAGCTTTCATGGTTGTTTTGGAAAAATTCAGCTGTTGCTCATGCTGAAGGATGTGACACGTCTCTCCAGATACAGCTCTTCCCACTCTCCTCCTCCTTGTCCTTTCTGGAGATGCTCTCCCACAGATGCCCATTTTAGACCATGGTGTTTTCTACCCTCTTGTCCACAGGCTTGTTAGTTTGTCCAGCCACACCACACACAGGTTTGGGTATGGAGAACAGCCCACCACCTCCTGGCACAGGGATGATGCCGCTCCTGCCACTTCCCTGGCCCCAGCAGCGCCCAGCACAGCAGAGTTGGGCAGCTCTGTCCTTCACCCCAACCCTCCTGCCATCATTTTCTCCAGTGGCACCTCTGCCAAGGGCTGTGGGCAGCAATGCAAACCCTCCTGCTAATTGCCTGGGTGACTCTCGAGAGCGGTACTGTGGGTGTTCGTGTTGGCTGTCCTCTCCTGGGCTCCTCTGACACAAACATGTGATGACAAGGGCATCTCAACAGCACAAATTGCTTACTGACAGTATTGGATTGTTTGGTAACCATTTGCTTAGGGCAATTACCACTAATTATTTAACAGGATTGGAAAAGCAGAAAAATAATCTATAAAGGGTACTAGGGACATATTACTGTGTGATAATAGGATTTTACAAGATAGACAAAACATCCCCAGCTCTAAAAGTGTCTGTGTGGATGTACAAAGAGAAACATGCTTTTTTGCTGCTGGTGATATTTCATGAAAAGCCCCAAAATACTGAACTGCATTGTATAGAGCCCAATGTTAGGGTTGGGCTGATATTTATTTACAGAGCAAGCTCTTCTTGATAATTTAGAAAGTACATAAAGTGCATCTAATTTTATTCCCCCAGATACATACACAAGGTTCTGTCTAAACTAAAATTAGCTGTGTTTTTTTGTCTGGACCATCTGTAGATGTAATTTTATCTTGCAGAGTACATGCATACCCAATCGTAGCATGGAATGACTCGAGTCTCATGTCCCCTTGGAGGAGGAGGAGGTCTCAGAGCTGTGGATTGGATTTTTCTCTCCCTCTTGGTCAGGGTTTTCTGCTTTCTGCCCTTCTTCTGAATGGCCTCACCTGAAATCAAGCTTATGGGAGGGTTATGACTTTATTATCCCTGCACTTTTCATCAGTAAAATGAGTGTAATGAAAACCCTTTAGATCACATGGTGGCTGTGAGGATTATCAAATTAGATGTGGTTTTGGACTGTCAGTGGAAAGAAAGTCCAAGTAGTACTTAGTATTAGTTCTGGGCTTTACTCAATTTCTGTAATTAATTAAGATGGCAACTTGCATTTGAGGCAGCACTTGATTACATGAAGGTGCTGGAACAGAAAGGGGTGAGCAGGGTACCATATAGGTGGTGTGTATTCCGTGGCTCTGCCCCAGCCCTGACCGCTGCTCACAAGCAGCTGCATGGTGGGGTGAGATGTCCCCCTAGTACAGCTTGCTGGGCAGAGCCCAATTGCATCCCTGCCTGGCTGGGGCTGGGGTTCTCCGGGGGCTTGTTGGAGCCCTAGGGTCACTTCTGGGCTATGCTATCCCCCACTCCTGCTCCAGAGCAGGGGGGACATCTCCCTCTGCCCCCTCCTCTCACCTCTGGACATTGAGAGACCCACTTTGTGCTGAGAGCTTTTTGCTGCTGATGCCATTGCTGAGCTGGGCAAAGTGGTAATGTGACCTTGTGCCAAGCTTTCACAAGTTTGTTAACAGGCTTTAATTACAGCTTTTGGGGTTTATTTGGTGTCATTTTCTAGAATTAGAATTATCACTCCAACAACTGGCATTTGGGATCCATCAGGAGAACAAGATCAATCCCCTGGTTTAGTCCCATTGATAGTGAATGGAACGAAGCCAGTGGATGATGGAAACCCATCCTTCAGGGGTTTGGTTTCAGGGAGGTTCAGTTTTTGCTGGGGTAGCTGGCCCCATCAGATGATGTGACTGTGGGCAACACTCCTGTTTATGGCAGTCATTGTGCATGGTGCTGGCCAAGCTTTGCTTACTGCGCTCTGCAGTAATAGATCATGACTGTTGTGCCAACAGTGCTGGAAAAAACCCTCTAATAATAATGATAATCTTAGATTTACGGACCTACAAGTCTTCTGTCCAAACAAATCCCTCTTGCATTGACTCTATGAGTTGTCCTAAACAAGTGGTATCACTTCTGTGACTATAAGCTGAGTAGGGTTGTTGGTTTGATTGAGAAGCCCTTGATGAGGGGGAATTTAACTGTGTAAATTTGATTTACTTGTTTAAAAATCCTGCAATTAGGGATTTAATTGGATCAGTTGATACCAGATATTTCCTAGGTAGCGGTGTCAGATGCTTATGCTAGTCAGCCTGCTGTCAGAAGTCTGCTACTTGTTTTAGAAAGTTATGCAACTGTGTTGCCAAAAATAAGAAAGTTGAAATGTTAAAGTACTGGGATAGGACTCAGCTCCCTGAGAATGAGACTTTGAGATGCTTTTTATAACCTCCTGCTTCACTATCTTCATATTGACTCACATCATTATGCAAATGCCATAAATTGCAATGAAATCGATTAAAGTGCTATCAAGTCTCATAAAAATATGTACTGGCTGCTGAGACAGTATTTCTGCTCTGCCTTCTTATGGCCCAGGCAGCTGCTCATCACTAGGAGCAGCAAGGTGCCACCTTTCCATACCGTGAGAGCCTGGGTGGCCAGTGTCCCGCTTCCCATCCTTCGAGCTGGGCATCAGTCAGCTGGGGTGGGCTTTTGTGCAAGGATGTCTGGGAGCCCAGGGACAGGAGGGCGGTGGTCATCTCCAGCACTGCTCCAAAATCCAACTGTGCAGTCAAGCCCCTTCTAACCATGAAACTGCACCCCAAGGAAAGGTTCCAAACCACCTGCCTGCAGTGCTGTGAGACAAGCTGTTACCTGCTGTAGTGGCATAGAAAATGTAGGCTGAGAAGTAAGTCTTTAATATTAGTGTTTCCTGGAGGACTGCAGTCTGGCTAAGGGTTTGTTCTGATCCCTTTTCTGTAGTACCTTTGTCACAGAGAGCCCTGATTAATTTGCTAGGCTGTAAGGTTTTGCTCTTGCTGCCAGCCTGGCTAAAGCAAACTCTATCCACAAAAAAAACCAACCCAAGAGGGCTCTGCGGGGTGCTGAGCAGTGTCTGCATCAGTTAGAGGAGATGTCCTCTAGCCTAAAAACGTCATTGCCAGCTTGGGAAGGCTAACACCTTTTCCTGCAGACCGCAAGGTCTACATCACAACAGCACAGAAACGATGCAGCAAATCACTGCAGCGCTCTGCAGTGCAGAACTGGTGCCATTATTTTTCCTGTGCAAATTAGATTTTCGTGGACCTAACTGGTACCTGAGCTCAAAGAGATCCCTTGGCTAACTCTTATATTCAGTATTGTGGGGAGGGGAGGGGGGAAAGTGGAGTAATTTTTTTTCCCCTAACATTTTGAAAATACAGAGATGATGGTGTGTGGGGAGATCCAACCCAATAAAGGGGAACAAGTTTAGCTGAAGGGAGGTTTATGTAAAAACCTGTGTCTACACCTAAGCTGAGAACTGAGTGTCATTCTCAGCATGCTACTTTGAAGGAATTTTACTTGAGCACAAATTAATGTAAAACTGAGGTGTCTGTGTAGCTGGATACAGCCTTGGCTTCTTTGGATTTAACAAGACCTTAATGTGAATGTCCGAGGCCTGACCCGTCTGAAGGGTAGTTTAGGAGAAAGTGCAATTGCACTATAAATAATTCACTTCAGTGCCTTGGCTACCATTCACTGTAGCCCTTTTAATACCCCATAAACTCAAATGTACCATGCTATTTCTCTCCGTTTCAAACTGCTCTCCCAGGGACAGCAAATGGAATAGCACCGTCAGACCATATGCTGTGGAGACCAGAGAGCGGATGAAATTGCAGCGGTGCCGACACGTGCTTGATTTTTCTGGTTGTAAAGTTCACGTGATGAAATACAGCTCATTCCTTTGTCTCTGTGTAATATGCACTGGGAAAGTTTTAATGTCACAGCTCTCGCAATGTCCTCTGGACTGTGTAAGGAGAGTTTTCCTCGCCAGGGATGTTTTGGTGGGCAAAGAGCATGTTGGTGCCTGCCTTTCCCCAGCAGCTGCTGAAACGGGGGGGAAGGAGCCAGTCCCCCATGATAGGCAGCTGTCCTTGGCTGAGTGACTTATGTATGGTTATTACCCCAGTGCTGGTCTCATAGATCTGGCAGAAGTTTGTGGGAATGGGGAGTGCTGAGGGGTTCAGACAAAAGATGCAGCCCTGTTGGATGCATTGCTGGTGCCCTCACCCATCCCCGTTGGGACAAAGCTCAGGGGGTGTTAGCTAACCTAGCTAGTAAGAGGCATAGGAAGAGGAGGAAGAGCTCAAGCTCCAAGCTAATGTTCATATAAGCCTCCTTCGCCCATCTACATCTGGATTTGGTTAAAAATCAAAGTGGGGTTCACCACAACCCCTCTCTTCAGACCCCAAAAGCGCTTAATCCGGTGTAAGAGGACTTGTTGGGCACCTTGAATTTACTGACAAGGAATCCCAAATTAGTTTTTCCTCATGGTGCCTCTAAGGCTTTTTGTCCCAGATGGCAGGAGACCTGGAATCCCCACTCTGCCTTGTACAAGCCTCCATTAAGCAGTGTGAAATTGGTCCATTTATAATTCATTTTAGGGTCTAAATCTCAGGATGATGTTGAAATGATTAGAGCTTCCTGGAGGGCAGCCAGGGTTTGTCCTACCCTTTTCTTGTTCCTCCGGAAGAAATGTATTTTCAGCACAAAAACTCAATTAGGACAGCACAAGTAAGCTGGAGCCAGGGGGAAGGAACACTGCTCCTGGGCCACGACCCCTTTTTGAGTGCTTTACAGATGCAAGGTTGGGCTTGGAGAAAAGGGGACTTCTTGGAGGATGAATTTCTTACCAAGTCCCAGCTCCTTTCTAGTCTTGCCTGCTATTCCTATTCCAATTATACAGTGGGCTCCATTCTCCTATGTTTAATTAGTTCTTGTTTTCCCAATTCATCAAGTTATTAATTATTAATAAAATGAGGTGTGAGAACACGGCTCCGCACGTGGTGTCTGATGGCAAATTCCAGGTTAAACCGAAAAGCAATTTCCCATCTCAAGGTGTTTCCTAGCACACCAGTGATTCAGTTTCTTGGGTTTGGAATAATTTCAGTTTAAATTTTCCCATTATTTTCCTCAGCTGCCTTTTTAACCAGCCTGTAGGCTCTGCTCCCTCAGATCCTGAAAAAACTCACATGTTGCACCCCTCCATTGCAGTGCCTGCATTTAACACGATTCCCTCTGGAAATATTAATTTTCCTCAGTTGTTAATGCATAAAACCCTCTTTTCTTCAGCACCAGCTCCTTCTGCTTCATTCTGCCAATAGAATCTAATGTTTGTAATGCAACCGCAACTTCTTTGACCTGAGATGTGAAGGAGGCAAGACTGTGGCACTATGGAATGAAACAAAGAGGATGAATTGGGCACATACAAGGGGAAATGCACCTGTTTTGCCAGGTAATCAGAAAGGGTTGTAATGGAAAAGTTGGGAATTTCATAGTCTTGGAGGGGTGGTGGTGGTGAGTATGGGAAAGAGAGTCTGTGCTGGCTCCTGGGCTGTGCTGCAGGTGGCTGCTGCTGAGCCGGTCACTTTGCTTGTTTTATTGTGGCTTTCCTTTAAATTTTGGGGTCAAACAGGCCCCGAGTGTCTCCTGACCCAGCGTGCTTTCCTCTACTCCTGCCTTAGAAGGCGTGAATGTCACATCCTTTTGTTGCACAGTGATAAATCACTGCCGCCATCCGACTGCAGGGATGGGGGAAGGCACGATTAATATCCCGTCGTTGCTGGCTGGCAGCAGGTTCTTGGCATGTCGAAGGAAGGGAGCTTTGTAATGGCTTAATGCCCCCTTGCTTTTAAGCTTAACATTAACCACAGGCTAAATAAATTTGCTTTCTCAAAGGAAAGGGGGGGCTGGAGTGGGTGGCTGAGAGCTGGACTTTTCTAGGTGCCGTGCCTTCCCCGACTCGCTCTGTAATGCTGTGGAAAGTCATTTAAACATCTCCAGTATGTAAGCTTACCCAACTGTAAAATTGAGTATAATAAGGCTTGCTTACTTTCCAGCTAAGGTTTAATTCAGTAATGTTTGTTGTGCATTGTCAGACCTCGTCTAGCAGGTATAATGGGCAGGGTGTTATAAATGGGCTGCACAGGGGACTGTCCATTAGAGAAGACATTGGTGTAAGGAAAATCTCACTGGAACGGACAGCAGAAATCAAACAGCGGCTGACAGAAGTAGGTAATTATCTTTCCTGTGAAATGTAACCTTCTGGGAAATGAGATGAAGGTGTTAGGTCCATGTAGCAGGAGGACAAGTGTCACTAACTGCCCGGGATGAGCTTTGGGGAGCCTGTTGGGGGTGGGGGTGTGAGCCTTGCGTGCCAAGCACAGCAGCTCCATCCCACCATGGAGAACCTGCCATGGCCGTTTGCTCTCTGCATATATTCAGACCAAGGTGTCAAGGAGATCTTTCAGGGTAGGGCAGACATGGGGTGGTGGGTTGGGAAGCCGTGCTGCTGTGAGCTCACAGAGGCCACCAAGAAGGCCGTTAAGAGCGATGCACTTACTTGAGGTTAGCTGCCCTCGGGCAGCTTCGTTATGCTGAACAGCCCCGTGGAGCAGAGTGTATGTTTTGCTTTAAGTGCACACATTTATCACCTTCATGGGTGATTTATATTATGAAGCACATTCGAAGAATATGGGACGTGGTTTGTGCTGCCATGAAGCTTTCTGTTTGTGTTTTTTCCTGACTGCTTGTACGCTGAGGTGCGAGTCACCGGGGTGTTTGTGGGCAACAGTGTTTCGATGAAGGTTGTTGATTTTTATTAAACTCCTCTGTATTGTGTTGAAGGCTGGAGGACAGCCAAGCTGGGCCCCATCCTGGCTGGCATATGTGAAAAGGCATGTTGCCTCAGGATGCTGAGAGTCCAAAAAGTGGTAGCAATGGAGTGATGAGGGATGCATCAATAAGAGAAACACTGCCTGTTGATAGCGTGCACCAGGTGAAATTTGGCTCTGCCATTCCCCAACAAAATAACCTCGTACTCTTGACAAGCAAATGCGCTGGGAGTGGTTGAGGTAGCCTCTGACCAGCCATCCTTGTTTACCTGCATCTCACAAAGGCGGAATCGTTAATCTAACTAATGAGGAGGCTGATGTGACAACCCGATGTTTATTGCACCTGGGATGGCATGGAGCGAATGCTGTGTGAGCCCCAGTGCCCCACCATGACTGCTGCCTGCAGAAGAAACAGCTTTACAGTAGTTTAGCCAAAGATGTCCCACCTGAATTTGGCTTTTCTCCTACAAAGCCGGGCTGCAAGAGCTGGGCTGGTTCAGCCTGGAGAAGAGAAGGCTCTAGGGAGACCTAATTGCAGCCTACCAACACTTTAAGGGGTCCTACAGGAACATGGAGAGGGGCTGGTCACCAGGGAGTGCAGCGATGGGACAAGGGGTGATGGCTTCAAGCTGACAGGGGGCAGGGTTAGATTAGGTATTAGGAAGAAATTCTTTACTCTGAGGGTGGTGAGGTCCTGGCACAGGGTGCACAGAGAGGCTGTGGAAGCCCCTGGATCCCTGGAGCTTTGGGCATCTTGGTCTGGTGAGGGTGTCCCTGTCTGTGGCAGGGGGTTGGAACGAGATGATCTTTCAAGTCCCTTCCAGCCCAAAGCACTCTGTGATTCTATGATTCTGCTTAGTGCTATGGAAACCTTGGGGCCAGGTTTCTTATCTCCAAACACTTCTGTGGCTTTACTGCCCTAAGCATCTGATTTGTTTGCCTGGTTTCCCAAACAAAAAGGCCAACTGAGCATTTTGTATTTGTGAACCATGTGGTGTTTCTGTCATTAGGCTTAAGTCATAGTAACATTCAGAAACTGTAGCTGTTTAAATAACAAGTATGGGATAAATGGAGTGGTCTGTAGGAGGTGCTCCCAGGGGAAAACATCCTTCTGATTCTGTTTTTCCAAGGATTTCAGTGGCTGCTTGCACTTGCTGGGCGTTAGAGTCCTTCCTTTGAGTGTTAAATTTCATGCTTCCCCTGCAGAGCTCTTGTTTTCAGTGTTAGGAAAATGTGGCCCACTTCTCAAAAATGAAGAGCTTCCAAGGGTTTCAATTAAATCTGACTTTTAAAAGAGTCTCCTCTGCTAAGGGTCACGTCCTACGCTTTGCTTCCTCAGCCTTCATCACTGGAGAGTTTTGCTGGGAAAGAACTGTGACACTGACTGTGATAATTATTCCTTTACCCTTCAAAATGCCTCCTCCATATATCAATCTTCCTGTTGCACAGAGACGCAAACAGGGGGTTGAGTGACCGGGATGGAGGGGAGTCACCCTAGCACCCAGTTTTGCACAGCACCGTGATGGGGATGTTGCAGAGTCTCCTGAGAGCTGATGGTGGGGGAGGAGGGGATGTGCTGTGGGGCTGGGTTTGGACAAAGCTCAACAGCTCCCAAGCAAATGACCTTCAGTCAAACCTCTCACACGCACGGCCAGGTAGGAAAAAAGGTGGTAAATGGATAGGAAAACAACAGACTAAATAAGCAGAGCGAAGTAACAAGTTTAAATTCAGCCAGGGCTCAGATTTCAATCTGCGAGCACAATGCATTTCATTGAGTAACCAAAGGGCAAGGTAAAGAACAGGTCTTTTCACAAGCGTTGCCCACTGGGGGTGGAAATCAGTCTGCAGCCCCTAGAGTGTGAGAGCAGGGCTGGGTGTGTGGAGAGATACTCTCTGCGGTAAAACAGAGTGAGACCTCTGGAGCTCATGGAATTGGCTCTGCACCCACTGCCCTGCATGATGCTGCTGTCAGTAGAGCCAACAAGGGGCTCCAGCCATGCCCGCAGACAGGGAGCAAGCAGAGATGCTCTCCTGTGCCAGGACTGTGTGCCCAGCCAATGCAATTTCCAAGGGATGGCTTCAAATCAAGGATAACGCAGAGGTCACAGACCTTGGGAATGGGCTGAATAATATTAGTGCCAAAGGAACAGCACGAAGTTCTGACCAATGCTTCCTTACACCATTTTTCCCAATGGATTACTTCTACCTCGTCAGTCTCTCTAGAGGTGCCATTGCTCCCCATGGTTTCTCTCTCCTTACTTACTTTTGACGTCTCTTAATGTTCCTCTTACTGTCCTGGTGACCTTGTGCTCCCCCTCTACTCTGCCCTCGTCAAGTCCCACCTGGAATATTGTATCCAGTTCTGGGTTCCCTGGTATAAAAAAGACAGGGATCTCCTGGAGAGAGTCCAGCGAAGGGCTACAGAGACGATTAAAGGAGTGGAGCATCTCCTTTATGGGGATAGGCTGAAAGAACTGGGGCTGTTCAGCCTTGAGAAAAAAAGCTTGGGAGGGGATCTTATTAATCTTTATAAAAATTTCAAGTGTGGGACACAGGGGGAAATGGCCAGCCTCTTCTCAGTGTCTGTGGGGACAGGACAAGGGGCGATGGCCTCAAGTTGGAGCACAGGAAGTTCTGCACACATATGCAGAACTTTTTCACAGTGAGGGTGCGGGAGCCCTGGGACAGGCTGCCCAGAGCATGTGGAGTCTCCTTTTCTGGAGATATTCCATACCCATCTGGACATTGACCTGTCCTAGGGACCTTGCTTTGGCAGGGGGGTTGGACTCGATGACCTCTTGAGGTTCCTTCCAACCCTCACGATTCCGTGCTTCTACTCTTCCTCTTAATACAGTCTCTGAGTTTTGTTTGTCCTTCATGAGGGCAAAAAAAAAAGAGAAAGGCCATGTGTGCTCCTGGTCTGTCAGTGCTGCTCATCCTGTTCCCTGTGAGCGCTGCGGAGCGTTCGGCCGGACCCAGCACCACATCACCAGCCTGGCTGTTCCTTCCTCCCAGCCCGGCGGGGACCAGCGATGCCCATGAACAGGTTGTCAGAGGTGAAACCCAAACTTTTATGCACTCTCTGTAAGCGTTAATGAACCTTGTAAAGCAAATGCTTACCGAAGTATATCGAGTCCCAGCTGTTCTCCCCGGGGAAGATAACCTGGCAGAAATTGCACACTATTTACTCAAAGATTCTTTAGTTTCTGGAGCTGTTGCGGATGAACATGAGATGGTCACAAAGGGAGATGCTTGCAAAGGAATCACTAGCCCTGGAGAGCTCAGCTCCACCCAACATGGTGCTGTTTCTTTTAAAAATATTGTTTTTCTTCTTTTTTTTTAATGTTTTCTCCTTTAAACCACCATACCTAGTCACAGCTCCAAATTCCCCTGTTATATTCTGCTTGCTTTTCAGGGAACACAGTTTTATCCAGAGCACTCCCCGGAGAGGCGGTACTCCTCACAGTCAGATTTGTCAATCGGCTTGTGAGTCTTTACTGGGGCAGAATTGGTTTTCCAGTATCAGGTGAGCTTCTGGGGAAATTCAGAGTTGTTTTTTTCCTCTCCCTTGATTTACTGGTGCTGACATAAGCACGAGAGCTGATGTTTTTGAAGTGATCATAGAGAGCACTCGGAGATGAGCTGAAGGGCAAGGATAATATCTATTGCAGAAGATGCATTCACCTGCTACCAGGTGCACATGGCAAGTCCTAGATGAGAACAGAGAGAGAAAGGAGTGGGGTGGAAGGGAAAGGAAAAATGCCTCTCTCTTGAAGTTGATCACTGAAATGCAAAGGCTAAGCTACTTCTCAGAGTTAGTAATAATCTACAAACAACATTAAAGTTTGCACTGCCAGCCTGACTGCTTGCAGCTCTCCTGGTGAGTAGCTGTTGCCTGAGTTAAGACAAACATCTTTATTTGGGACTGAGCTTCAGGAAAGAGGTAGGGTTGTGCTCTTACAAACCACCCGTTAGTTTCACCCTTCACATGAATAATTTTCATGATTCACTGTTATACTTAAGACAATAGGAAGCGATTTAGTACTCGGAGGGGAAAAAAATGTTCCAGCTTTATAGAACAATTTTTTGGCATTACACAAGATCTACTATCATCAGTTACTTATTCATAGTTATGAATCGCTGCTGCTGTCATTTTTACATTGGATATTGCTATAAAAAGAGAAGAGACAACATTTCTTTCTGGTTTGGTTTTGTTTTAGTAAATTGCAAGTTGTGATTTAAGTTTCCACATTCGGGTTTATTTCTGTCTCCCAGTGGGGTAATCTAATCAACAATACCTACTATGGCTTCCATTTTTAAGAGAGGATGGATGAACCCACTCTCCTGTATGTCTTGCACCAAGTTAAATTAAATACTTATTTTGATCGTGCTTTTTTCTTTAGTAGCAAATGGATTTTACTTCGCACCAAAGGCAAAGATGAGACATTCAAATTTCCAGACAATAAATTAATGAATACCCTTTAAATGAGGTGAATTCTAATCTTTCTCCTGCAGATGAAGTGCTCCTGGACTAGTTGTGAGACTGAAGAGGGCACCTAGCTCCTTCGTCTTATGAAATCTTATGTAATAGCTGGCTGGGGATCACTGAATGGGCTTCAACACATCTTGAATGCATTTGATAGCCCATATGTTTCAAATTTTCTCATGTAGCCATATGTTGAAAACTTCCCCAAATGCTGCTACTTCTTATTTTGGGGCTGTTTTGAAGTTCTAAGAAAATGACAGTCTAATGGGGCGACCCCCAGCTACTCCAGACTGCACCAAACATATTGTAGCCAGTTACTCCGTGGTGACCCTGAGCACATGGAAAGCGTAGGAGTGAGCATCAGCAGCAGAGAGAAGCTTGACAAGTGACTGCAGGGAGGGAAACGGAGAGAAGTGCTTGGGAGATGCTGTGACTATTCTCTTTTAAGTGAATCAAGGCTTCCTGCTTCATTTCCTGTTACCATCACTGTTCCCTTGTGTGTTTTTGAGCCTCTGTCTCTGCTGGGTATTCAGAGGGGCTAAGCTCAGCCTGGTAAGCCTGGTTTTGCCTGCCTGCCTCTGTGGTCAGTGGAGAGAGGTGAAAAGGGGGTGATTCGTGCTGGTCACTCATTGAGTGTAGAGGTTGGCTGTGTCACAGGGCTAATGCTGGCCTGAATGGCTACCTGCCCTAATCATCTTGTCCTTCCCTTTGTATGTTTGGCTACATCAGTGTCCCATTGCAAGAAAGCAGAGATACTAAGGTGTGAGAGTAGCCTGCAAACACCATTGTGCTTTTTTTCCCCCCACTGTTTTATTGGTGTAGCAGTGTGGTAGTGCCCTTTGGTCTGAAAGGGTAAGCCCATGAAAGGGTTCTTTTTGGTCCTTTTATGGTAACAGCTCCATGTCAAGCCACAGCTCTGTAAAAAAGCCTTATGTGGCTGATACAGAAGCTGATGCAGCGTAGCTCCAGCTCCCAGCATCATCAGCTTCTGGCAAGGAGAATTGCTCAGTGTCTTGAAATAGTTGCTTGGGCAGCTCCTGTCATGCCCAAAGCTGTTGTCACCTCAAGGTCTTCTTGCTCGCGTGTTGTCTCATCTGCTTGCCACCCGTGCGGTTTATCAGCGGAGAGATGCATTGCTGTTTCTGCAGGCAGCTAACTTCTCATCAATCACTGCTCAGCACAGGGAGAAATAGAGTGGAGAAGAGGCCTCTTGACTTCCCTTTGGTTTGGTTTCTGGGTTAGTGGGATACAGCAAATGTTCCCACAGCCACAGCAGAGCTGTGTGTCAGCTGTACAGAGTCAAAGGGATTTGGTTGGTTCTTTTTTAAATTGTTTTTTATTTCATGCTAAAGACTTTTAACAAATGTTCAGTCAAGTCAAAAGGTAGAAATGGTTCTTTAGACCTCAAATGATAATGCAGCACATAGTTACTTTTCTGCAGCAAATTCAGGTCCTTGTTACTTTAAAATAATTAGTTTTTAGGAGTTAGAAGGTTAAATGAGTGAAAATGAAAAGTTCTGTTTAGATTTGAGTCCCTAAAGCAAGTGCGTGTTCTGTATTGGCCTATTCTGGAGTTGGAACAGATCCTTGTATGAAGATTCATAGTTTTCATTCTCATCACTACTGAACCCCATAATCCTTCCCGCAGCCTCATGGGTTGGGCTGACACACAGCATGTGGACCCTGCTCACCTTTTCTCCCCCAGCAACATGAAAGACTCAGCGTGGGATATGACCAGATGTGCTTCCATCCTTGCATGTGTGCAAACTCAAGGTAGGATCCCAAGGAGATGACTGTAACGGGGTCATGAACAGAGACAGAGCGCTCTCATTTAAAAATTAAAATTTCATTATTTTGCCTAGCTCTGCAGTATTTAAGGCAGGGTAAAAGCAAAATAAGACTTCACCATCAACCGTATTTCAAATCACTCAACAAGGTCTTTAATTCTTTAATATACTTAAAGACACAGTACCCAGCAGGGTAACAGCTTTGGCTTAAATGGGACATCACATGCAGGGTGAATGGAGAGATCAGTAATAGTAAATCGTTGTGTGTTCTGAGCTCTGTGCACCCTCCACACTGACACCAGTGAGGAAGTTCTCTGACTGCTTGTGTGTCTGACAAAGGCAGTCTGAAGGTAATGCTTCAGGAGTGATTTTGAGTTAGCATGCTGACTTAGTGCACCAAGGCCCCCAATGTGTTAAATGTTTTGTGGGTTTTCTGCCAGAAACAGAGTTAATGTCAAAATACATTTTTTTGATGCTCAGGCACATTCCAAACACTCACCAGCAGCCCAGGGGGGCATCTGAACAAAGAGAAAATTCATTATAGAGCTGTTAGCAGAAATGTTTGGAAAACATGTTTTATCTGCTGTTTCCTATCGCAGAGAGAAGCTCCACATACCTCACACCACGCTGCTCTGTCCCAGCCACCCCCCATGGCGTCCCAGGGCTGGCTGACCCAGGACCTGCTGCCCAGTTCTGACAAATTTGAGAAGAAATCCTAGGAGGGTCTGGGGTGCCTCCTGGGGTTGGAGGCTTCAGAGAGCTCAGTATCAAATTATCTGCCATCTAACTTCACAAACACTAGCCAAACTACGTGAAGGATGGGTTTTATTGTTTGGTTACATTTCTATGCTGTAAAGACATGATCCAGAAGTCTCTGGGAAAGAAAAGATTGTCTCAGCCCCCACTGCAGGTGAGTGTCTGAGGTGTGAAGGTTCATCCCGTGCTGAAGCTCTGCCCAGTAATGGAGCAGTTCCCACTTGCCAAACCCAAAGTTGGTGCTCAACACATCCAATAGCCTTAAAATCCTGTACCCAAAATCAGTGCTGTTCACCTATTGCTGGCTATAGGTTTGCATGTGCCTTGGAAATCTGGGGCCTGACCATCAAGACAGAGCAAAACCAGCAGCAGCTTGGATGTTCTGAGAGCTGAAGGCAAGGCAGAAAGCCTCCTTCCTTCTTGCTCTTGTGATGGGTGAGCAGCTGCAGGCTGGACCAGCTGGGTGCATGCAGGTTTGGTGGGGAATTGCCTGATGTGTGCTCCGCTGACCCAGAGGCAATTTTTTTTCTCAATCTCAGATCTGAGGGAAAACCCATTTCCCTGGTGGGAGAGGTGATGCTGGGCATTATGTAGTGGAACAAATATATAAATACATACACACACACACACACACACACACATATGTATATATAGTTCTGTGGCTCTTGAGCAACACTGCTGGTCCCACGCAGAGTTTGGGTTGGGAACATGTCCCGCAGACAATAGCTTTGATTTTACACCTTGGAGAAGCACTGCAGCACAGCAGGAGTTCAGCCAGACCCACAAGACATTCTGCAGCATCTCCCAACTATGGGGGCACCTCAGGTGGGGAGGAGGGGGGAGCTCTGGAGGTACCCCCAGCTCATGTGCTGGGAGGTTTATTGGGCCACTTGGGAGCTTCCCACACACACATATCCCAGCTTCATCCCTCGAAAGGCTGCAGTGAAGTCGTTTAATGTCTCAGGCTGAGTTTACTCAGCTGCCTGATGTATCTAATGCCACTTTGAGTAGGTTAACGTGCAGCATCAGGAGTAACTTCTGCACCGCTCTGTGATGAGAGGTGCCACATGAGTGCCAAGTATTTTTATTATAAAGCACTTAATAATAAAGTGGGCCTCTCAGAGGGGAAAACCTGTGAATAACTCTTTGCAGTGGAGAGAGCACTCGGGTTCGTATTGCAATCATTGCTCAGTGAATACCCTGGAGAAATGTTTGAAATGAGTATGATATCTTCCAGGGAGATCAGTGTACTTCCAGAGGGATTTTGCTTAGAAATCTATGAAGCTTCTGTTCCTATAGCTTTTGACAGCTTATAGCCTTCTCTATTTCTGTCATAATCCTTCATTAGGCTTTGCCAAACTGTTCCAATTGCTATAGCAACTCTAATGAAATCTTGCTCCCTAAATAGCCACGCCAATTTTATCAGGTCAAAATCTGCCCTTTACAGCTAATTCGCTACTTTTTGACTGTACTTTTTTTCCTTCTGAGTGGAGTTTGCTGGGAGAAGGAGCCTGAAATTATTAACCTAAATTTTTTTTTTTTTTTGGTCCTTTTCAGCTTAAACAGAAGGGTTCCTTTTAAATCATGTGTGTATTCAACCAAGGTGAGCAGTAAAGACAAGCCCTTGGGAGATGTAAGCTGCAGCCTGCCTCCTCTTCCCTTGGATGCTCGTGCTGGCTGACCTGTGTATTTAGAGCAGGATAATGAAAGTTGGTCTTTGTTACAAAACAGCATGTGTAAGAGTTCTTTCAAATCTCCCCTAACTCTGAGGAGAGGATGCAACGTGCATTTTATGATAAAATTCCTGCTATTTCACTGCAGTGAGATCTAATCTGCCTTGAATTCACATCCCCAGCAAGGCAGCCCGTGTTACATTTGCTGTACCCCAAATCCCTCAGTCTCCCCATTTACAGGGAAATCCAGGCCTGTGTTTTGCAGTGCCTTTGTTGGCCTGTGAGCAAGTCTGTAATTGAATAGTAAATGTCTCTTTTGCCACTTCCCCCCTAGAATACTCTCTCCTGTGTGAGCGGGACATGTTCTTCCCACTGCTGAATGAGTTCTTTAGGCTGGTTATTTTAAAATGATTTGTTTAACTTTCTGAATTGGGAGGAGGAAGATGAAAATCAAAGACAGGTGGCATGCCCTGCCCTGAGTTTTGGCCGCAGCCAAACAGCACTGCCAGATATTCCCCAACAGGACAGAGATGAAATTATTCTCTTTGGCTGGGAAAAGGTTATTTTGCTAAATGAATGACTGAAGTAAAACCTATAAATGACAGTGCTCTAATCATAAACCCACCATATTTCACAAGTTTTTGAACATAAAGTAGGGAAATGTTGAATGAATTCAGCAGCTGAAATAGGCTGCCTGATGTGTACTGAGGTACTTTGAAAGGGTATTGTGAAACTTCCATTATATCTTCCTACATTTTACATGAACCGAGGCCGCCTTCTTGCCTGCCTTGTATATATTCCCCCACAAAAGGAAATGAAAAAACTTCTTTGCCATTGGAGAAAAATGGTTAAAAGCCTCCCTGAGGTAGCCAGTATTTCCCTGAATCACAGAACTGCCTCATAAGCACAATGCTATGGAGTCTGGGCTAAATGAATATATTTTCCTTTTGCTTGCAGAGCCTTGTAAGTTCCAGCACCCAAACTTCATCAGGGATGGGATTTGTAAAGATAATTGGAGGAGGTGAAAGGAGGAAGAGTCCCAGATTTTGCTAAAAGTCAGTGTAAGTTACATGTTGAGTGTTCTGGTCAGTTGGCTCATGTGATGTACTCAGAATCACAAGGTTGGAAAAGACCTTTAAGATCATCAAGTCTAAAGATTCCCTCCTGGAAGTCTTGCTCTGATGCCCTTGGTGGTATGCTGTGTTCATCGTGTGTCCTTTCACCCCTGATGCTGGGAGAGGACTCTGAGCGTGATGGTTTGGAGAGTATCACTGATGACATATAGGACCCAAGTCTCTTGGGACAGCACTGTGTGCATTCACCGCTAAAAAAAGCGAGCAGAACTCTTGAAATCCTCAGGTTGCACCAACATCTTTTGCTTCTTCACCTGCCCGAAGGAAAACGTAACCCAAAGGTTCCTGCCGTCCTCTGCAGAGTCTCACCCTGCTCCTAAAGAGCCATGAGAAGGTTGGGATGCAGGAACAACACCTAAAGCACAATCAGAAAGCAGCAGGGATGTTTCTGTGCTGGGTTTGATAACAGAAAAATACTGTTGACTCTGAGAAGTGAGGGATGTCGGTGACCTGATGGAAATGGGCAGTCTCTTGCCTGATTGCAAGAACACCCCTCCCCAAAATTGATAACGTGGTAAAGGTGCTCATGGCAGAGCTCTCATTCCCCTAAAGCTCTTTCCAACTTCTTACGCTGTCTGATGAGGTTTCCATCACTTGCCCACATATTTTAACAGCACGCTGGTACCACGCTTTCTGGAGATCTGCATCTCTTTGGGGACGTGTGGCATAAACCCTGTACCAACCAAATCTAATGTCATTGGGAGTGGAGCATTTGTAGGAAGGTGATGCAGGTAAGCTGTGTGGGTTTTGTGAAAATCAACAGGTTAAGAAAAGCTGGAAATATGATTTTATACCGCAGACCAGTAGCAACTGCATCAAATGAAACAGGGCGGTCTGAGAGGAGGCAGAGCAAGGTCTGCAAGGCAAAATCAGAAGGAATCACAGAATCACAGAGTTGTAGGGGTTGGAAGGGACCTCGAGAGATCATCGGGTCCAACCCTCCCTGCCAAAGCAGGAGGGTGTCTGGAATCAAAGCAGGGGCTGATAAAGTGGGAGTATTATGATGCCAGGGGAATTTAAATATAGTAAGTGACAGAAAGCCCAAAATAATGTCTGGAAGAAGTGTACAGATGCAAATGGGGATACTTTAGCACCTGGAGAAATGGCCTGCAGTGAGAAAAGAGAGGCTGATTCCCACCTCAGCAGCATTGCAGTACGACAATTATCACCTCGGTTAAGTCAAACTTTGAAATTCTTCTCAGGAAAACACACTGTCCTAAATTCTTCTTATACTCATGTGTTCAGTGAAATGCCTGTTCGCTAAATGCTTTATAATACTCTTGTGTCACCTCAGAGTCTTAGAGGAATATGCTTGAGATTTTTGCTTCTCTGCATTACAGAATTCTGATTCTTTTTATAAGTTGCCTGAGCTCATTATACATTTAATAAGCTGCTGCGGCCAGCCACATCGTCTCAATTCTCTGCAGTTATCAAATGCTGCTTTGCCTTAGCTTCTGCTAATCATGACAACCAACCTACTCACATTACTTAAACCGCTAATCCCATGAAATAACTTAGTGTCACTCTCTAGAGCAGATAAAAAGCCAAAACAAAACTCTCGTCTGAAATGTAATGTCAGTCACAGAGAACTAACACATTAAGTGGTAGCTATGGGGAAAGAAAAAGCCAAAACCTCCCAATTTTGTTCAATAAAATCTCTTTAGTTGTACGTTTTTACAAAATGCTGTCAAATTCAACGTATTCTCTAAGTTAAATTGCCGTTTACCTGTAACTCTTCTGTTACCCACAACAATTAAAGCTGCCTCATCCGATGCCCACCTCAGCTGGAAGAGGGAGTGGGCATTTTTTGATCTGCGAGCCAGACACCAATGAATCCTTCCTCCCGATATCTGTTCTGAGAAAGGTACTACAAAGGAACCGAGACATCTCCGACGTTGAAGATGATTACTTAAAATTAAATGGGTTGCTAGTTAAAAGAGTTCCCTTGATATTTTCCCTTTGCCAAATCCCATTGGCATTTCTAGACTGATCTACCTAGAAATTTTCCCACATCTGTTCTGGGAAATCAGAGGTTCTTGTTATGGAAACCGTGTTGCTGGAAATAACTTCTGGAATCAGGATAATGTTGCCAGCCAAGAGTGCTCTCCCCTGTGCACCCTCTTTCCCTGCATGACTCCTTTGGGGTGCAGAAGCTGTCTAGGGGCGAGTTTCTCACCATCAACATTTCAAGGAACTCAAGTTTAACTTCTTTTTTTCTTCCTCAGTGGCAGCAGCCGAGCACAGATGTCTGGATTGGCAACAATTATGAACCCAATTAACCCAGTTAATGGCACTGCAGCCCTTTGTGAAGTGACAGATTATTGCAAGCAGGCATGGTACAGCCACTCACCCCTGTCATGCGCCCTTGTGTCAGTGAGAAAATGACTGGAGGTAGGAACCACCAAGTGATTAGCCATCATAATGTTGTTAATTAAGCACTGGCAGGAAGTTTGCCATAAAAATAGAACTAACCTTCTTCATCTGTTTTGTCTGTCCCATGTTTGGCGCCGTGTTATCAGGTCACATAAAATAATCTTGGTCCAGTATCTGGGAACCAACTTTTGAAGAAGATGTGGACATGAAGCAAGGTGAGAAACTGAGGCTCATTGAAGGGAATGACTTCATCTGGAGTATTACAGGATGCTGTAATTGATTCGTTTTGTGGAATTTGTTTTTTCAGGAGGGGCAATCCCACCACGGGGTATCCACTGAATCGAATGAGAGAAGTGAATTCAGATCAACCAGCACCTGAATCTCACCAGAGTCACCCATTCCTGCTCCCTGCATCTGTGGGCTGCGGTGTCTCTGACCAGCATGGCAAGCTGGAGCAGCCCGGAGCTGTAACCCATCTGGACTGCTCCACTTGAGGTATGCTGATTTGGAAGGTTACAAGGACAGTATCTCAACCTGATATTACAAAACAGTGAATGGTTCCTCAGCTTCACAGACTGCATGAAGGAGGTGAAGGCAAATAGCTGGGGTTGGTTTTTTTTGGGTAGATCTTCCTGCAGTCCCTTTTATCTCTTCTTTGTCTGGTTAACAGCAACAGCAGCAGCTTACGTTTGTCACTGGTGGGTCCCATGCTGTTTTACACAAGCGGTTCGTATAATTTTCCCCAAATCAACCAGCTCAGGACTCCTGCCTCCCTATTCACCGGTTCAATCTCTCCCTTGAATCAAACTACTTCTTTCTGGGCAGTGTCACAGGCCTGTTTTGCAGAGGGCTAAACCGAGCAGCAGCGTGCTATGGGGAATGGCACAGCTGGGGCGCAAAGCTGCTGTTGCAGAAAGACACATTAAAGCTGTGTTTCAGAGGAGATTTTAAGAAAACTACAGATAATATCCTGGACTGTGTTATCCATTCAGATTAAATTGAGTGTAATCCCTACCCCTATTGCTACAGCACTAAGTGCATTTAAAAAAAGAGATTTCTTTCCCCTCCTATTATCCTTCCCTTCTCCTTTCCTCCTGCACTCCGTGCCACTTAGGAGTTCAGGTTTTATCAAAGAAATAGAATAGTTTAGCATGAAACTTCTGCACTCTCCATCATCTCTGGGAGATTTCTGGACTAATGTTCATTTATTTCAAGGCTGTATTCCTCCCCTCTGCTATTATGATTCAGGACTTCAGGGATCCATTTCATAGGCAGGCTTTAAAGGTTGCTCCCTTTAGTACCTTAATACCTCTTACTCTAAGGTTATTCTGCCATTTTTCCCCCCTTAGAAGTCTTCAATTTTCGTTTTAAATGACAAATGTCTCTTCAAACTCTTTTGAAGAGAGCTCCTCGTTGTGCACTGCTTTTCCAGCTCCTTGGATTAACTGGTCCCATTTCAATTGCAACTACCTGCAGCAGTTCTTACCAATCCTTTAGGTGCTTGGGTAATTTACAGCTGGCAATGGGGTGGTGGCCATGGACACACAGAGCTTTCTGCATCATTACCTGAATTCAAGAACAAGTCTAGGCTTGACCCCATTCTTGGTATCTTTAACTAATTTGGGGAAATTGAGCCTTGCCAGGACAATACTGCTCATTATGTGAATCCTAATCTGGAATAGGCAGTATCATTTGGATTTTGAGTTGACATGTATCTCTGATTCCCCACCTTTAGGACAGCATGACCCACCTCCTGCTGAGCTGTGATCTTTATATCACTTAGCACCATGAAAAGGGCAGACTGTAATAAGTTTAATATTTAAATTCATGATTTGCTGCTTAGTTACATATGTCATGAAGGAAAAGCAATAATACGACATGATTTATGTAACTAACTGGCAGCCTAAATTTTAAGGCTCGAACATTGAATATTCATACCATGTTTATGCAAAGCTATTATCTACATGGGGGAAATGTCAAGAATAAATGCAACATCTTCTCTTGAACATTTTAAAGACAAATAAATGAAACTTGACAAATAAATTATTAGTTAGTCTGGATACTTGGCAGAGTTTTACAATTAGATCTGTAAGTATGGCTGTGCACTGGGTATCTCTACTTTTCACATGAAATTTTATCATCACAATGATGGACAGATTCTGCTCTCTAAATTCTGTTGCAGTGCACAGTGTACTTGAGTGAAGATCTGTACAGGCACAGGGTGTGCTCTCAGGAAAGGAAAGAATTAACTATTGAAGCGTAATGCCTCCAGTTCCTTGGGGAACAGTGAAAATGCATTTCCCCTTGTCTGTACCCTGTAAGAAACATCCCTAGGACAACAGGAGAGCCTTTTTTTTTCCCAGAAGAGTGTATACTGGGGAACCTGAAACCATGACAAATGTACTGCAGCACTTAAAAAGTGCTGTCTACTGAAATAAGGAGATTTGCAGAGTAACGAATAAATGCATTTCCCCATTACTTCAGATGGAGAGGTAGTGAGATTTTAATTCTCACCTGAATGTGATAAATTCCTCTTTTTGAGGAATAATCTACAATTTTAAAAGATTTATAAATTCCTCTAAAATCCATGCTTTCCCATAATATGCCAGACTCTGCTCTGAGTATCCAGAGATAGGTGAGCTGCTCTTTCATGTTCATTTTTGCACACGTATGCTTGCAGTAGTGCAAGAGTGTGATCTAATAAAGGGAATGGAACAGTCCTTTAAACACTAAATATAGCCTGTATAACTTTGGGCAATCTCCCTTTTCTGTTTATTAATTTTAAGCTTGTTCTCCCCTGCATCTTAGGCAGGGATTTATGCTAATCTGACAAGTACTGAATGATCCGGTTTAAATTGCAGGCTACTGCTGTAATGTCTGGAAGGAAGACAAATCATGTCAGTATGTGATGGGATTAAATGTTTGGAATTTTAGCAAAGTCCCAACACTTTTGTTGTGAGTCTTCTAAGTTTACAAAGAAAGCTGTCCTATGAGTCTGCATAAGGAGGTGGGAACAGGGCAAAAGCCTCAGGAGCTCTTCCTCATGGACAAGAATCACTTCATTTACTGTCTTGCAGGATGCTGCTTTGAGCATTGCTGTGCATCAGATGGATTGTGTTTTTCCAGCCAAATTTCACTCAAACTAGAAGTTCTGCAATAAAACCTGGCATGGGGATGGAATAAGTGATGGTATTCAGGGAATCAGCCATGACCTGGAACGGCACAACCTGCAAGCCCCATGGGGCAGGTTCTGTTCATTCACCTAGGGTTTGCATGGAGGCCTGGAGTCAAGAAGCATCAGGGTTTTTCAGAGATCAATGATTGACTTGCCTGGAGGTTTAGGAGCTGTTTGACCATAATAATCAGACCCCTTCTTGATTTTGTGATGAACAGGACTCTGTTGCAAACAATCTGGGAGCCGATTTGAACAGGTGAGCTCCACCAAGGCTCAGCAAGAAGAAAATACCCTTCACCTGTAAAAATTTGCCTTTGCAAAATTTATGAGCTCAAAGAGTTCAGTATGATGGAAGATAAACTTATTATGGGAGCAACGATATACCTGCTAAGAACCAACGGACGTGGGGCTGGTCTGCACTGTGCAGTCAATTGGACCTTGAGTATGATCCGTGGCTGGGTTGGAAGGGAACTGGGGAAAGCAACTGGGCTCCTCCAACTGGCCTCATAGGGCAGAGAGGGGAGGAAAGGAGGGCTTGCTCTTCAGCAGCAGGAGGTAGGGAGGACAAAAACCTCCTTTGGTGGAAAGAAATGTTTTGCAGAGACGGTCTGTCTCAAGATATCCATTGACTCCCCATCAATCTGAGGGGTATCACTGAAAGCTTCAAATCAATGGAACATCCTATGAGGTTTTATTGTGCCAAACAGATTTCAGCTAGCCAGACTCGAGCTTGGAGTGAAGATGTGCAGAAAATGTGAGTTAACCCAAACTTTCCAGTCCATCCCTAAACCATGAAGCGACTGCCAGACAGAAGAGTGTTCTGGGAACTGTCTCTCACATTTGTTTAGCCTTTCCAGAACACCCTTTTCTGTCCTCTCCCAAAATAATGGCTTGTAACTTGGCAAATACTGATTCTTCCTGTTATGTGGCTTCTGCATACTCTGTACACTTCAGGCTGCTTGGTGTGAATGTGTTGTTGGGTGAAGGATATCACTGTCTGTAGGGAACACTTAAAGTCATGATGCATCGTTCTGAATGTTTCTTCTTCTGTTGGAAGTGAAAATCCAGTCTGCCTTTGCTATATTTTAGAAGATGCTGTTTCCTACTTGTTGTAGGAAAGTTCACTGTCAGTCATGGGTGGTGGAAATCAGCCTTTCTCTGTTGGGCATGCCTTAGGGCCCTCAATAAGTCTTTTAATTGTCTTGAATGCAAAAGCCAAGGCCCAGATGCACAAAGGAAGTGTACCATCACAAGGTGCCAAGAATGTTCCTTCACCTCCTGTGCTGGAGGTAATGTTCAGCTCTGTCTTCTCAACGTTCAATTCCACCTTAGATCTGTCCCAGGGGCACTGTAAGCTTATGGGAAAGGAGCCATGTATCTGCCTGTAGAAGTGATGTAATCGGGATCCCAAGAAACTCGGGCTAAGTCAGTGTGATAGTTGCAGCACTTGCTTGTTGAGACACCAGAAATCCCTCTATAGGCAGAACTTTCGGAGCAAAAGCCAAATAGAAATTCTTCAGGAAGGAAAACCAGAGAAAAGGTCCTTTATTTCACCAGTGTCCTGCCATACTGAAGATGCGCCTGAGGGGGAATTGATATTTAAAGCACATTTTTGTATTGCCAATAAAGACTTTTCACCTAGGGAAGAAGTCTAATGTCCCCAGTACACAACATGAAAACAGACGAGAAAGTGTTTTAGTGTGTAAGTTCTGGAAGACAGATGGTCAATAGCCACTGATGCATCCAAAATGGGAGCTGGTAATGGATTTAGGACGTACTTAAAAGGTTTCTTCTGTGGTCCAGTTGTCATTCCTGGAGAGAATAGTTCATTTTCACGTGTTATATGGCTAAAATGGCTCTTGCTCCACTCTTCCATTAGCCATAAACATATTCAACATACCTAATTTCATTAGACTTTTCTCAATATCTCACCCATCACAAGAGTCTCTGTGATCAAGGCAGTTAAATGTCTCAGTTCAGACCATTAATCTCAAGTCCTTTCACGCTCACTTGGTTCTCTACAGTGAGTATCTCCAACAAGTAACTTTTGTTAATTACAAGAAGTAACTTTTGTATTGTAGATGTGGAAGGGCAAGGTGGGCTAATGGACTGAACATAGAGTTATAATGAAAGGTGAATCATCGAGGGCAGTTTGTATGTTGGTTTTCACTTGGGTGTTTCCATTGTAGGGATGCAGTAGAGCATTGTGTTTTCTAGAGAAACTATGGAGCTAGTTTCCAGCATAATCTATGGAATCCATTAGCAAGTGACTTTGGCTTGTAGCTTCAGTGTCCCCAGAAGCTGTGAATTATGACCCTTTTTATTGCATTTGCAGGGTTGGTAGTCTTCCTGCTAGTCTCTATCTTATTGTTAAGAAAAAAAACCCCAAAGTTCCTATGTTTCACCAGCTGTGTTTTCCATTCCTCATGCTGTAATGTTTCATCCTTTTTGGGCTCATAGCGAATGTCCATCGCTGATTCTCCCCCTTTGTTGCTCTCCTTGTTCCAGTTCTCCATTACTAAATTTGTGAAGCATATTTAAATGCTTAAACCTTTTTTAAGCACCTGACTAACTTTTTTTTACCCTACTGTGATTAGGATATAAGTCTAAATGATTAATCTGTCTTCTTGAATAATGACAAAAACGTTGCATCAGCATGAGAGGGTCTAACCTTTGAAAAATTCCCCTGGGAGCATCTGTTTCTGCTGGGGATTTTGCTGCAGACGGAGCAGTTAATAAAAAAGGGAAAGCCAATAACACTGCCAGAAGTTTTTGCCATATAAAAGTCAGAGAATCGGTTAGAAGCTGTCAAGGGTAATGTATGACATTATTAATATGAAGAATTTTGGATCAAAATGGGGCTTACTGTCCCTGTGACTGGGTCATGTGGAAGTGGCTGAGGAAACGGGGAGTCTTCAAGTGGAACATCCAAAGAAGAGTGCTTGGGCAGACTTTGCAAAGTCATTAATCTTAGCATTTCAGGATGAGAAAAAGAAAGATAGCAGAGGAGGGATTCCAGCTGTAGTGTTGGGCACCCCTGGGGGGTGTTTCAGCCTTCAGTCTCTGAGCTCTTCAAGATGTGGGAAGCCTTTCCTTCCTGATGGGAAGTGTGGGCTGTTGATGTTCAGACAACACTGAGGAATTGGGGTTCGGAGCCCACCCAAATGCTTACCAAATCCTCTTGGCTGCCTGTGGTGCTGAGGCATCAGCACTACAAAAGGCAATCTGAATTTTCAGACTCGGACCAGTGCTTTTCCCCTTCTTTTTTTAATGTCACACTCTGAAAACATCAGTTTAAACCATGCAGGAATTTGTAGAGCTTGGGAAGAATGAATTATGCAGTCGTCATGTTTTCATAAAGCCATGGACTGTTTATTTGTTTAAATATTTGTCTCATTTGTTTCATGTAAATGATCACAACCCTGATTATCTGAACACGCTATGGAAATTCAACTTGCACGATGTTCTAGTACAGCTGGTTGGAAATCAGGCACATTGGAGAAATATTCATAAGCCTTCCTGAGCCTAAAAACGGCTTGGTAACCTACAGAAGCTTTTTAGAAGCTTTTTAGAAGCTTCTGTTGAGTGCACAATTTGTTTGATAAATCCCATCTTCCTTATTACCCACAAAATGTTGCTGGTTTTAAGAATTAGTGAGTTTTAAATAATTCATCAAAGCTTCATAGACTTCCTCATGGATGTTTCATTACATGATGTTCGTTACAAGATGTTTCTTTGAGTGCAGAAGGTACACACTGGGCTCCTGGTAAACCTTGACTGAGCAAACCCTTGGAAAGAAACTTCTGCTGAAAATATTTGGCTTCAGAAATTCCCTTGCACGAATATCCCTAAGTTTCTGGGGCAGGATGGCAGCTGTACCTGGTAGTCCAGGCACCCATGGCTGTGGCACCATCACCCTGGTCTGGCTGCAAGACTGTGGCTGGGTGGGAGTTTCTGCATGAGCTATGAGAGCTCACAGGGAATGAAGGCTGGGGAGGAAAAGTGCAAAACTTGGGAATATTTTTGCTTATATAAGCTCATCACCAGGTTTGAGTAATCATTTTAGAGCAAAATTGATTCTTCCATGCTGTGTTAGTAGTTTGGGTTTATTTTTATTTAATTTACTTCCATTAAGGGCACCTAAAACGCTTACGGAACGGCTGGTTCAGGTGTGATTGCTGCTTTGCTGTGACTTTTGCAAGGAACAGTGCTGCTGCACCACTGCAGAGGAGGGAAGGGCCATTAATGAAGACTCCAACACCACAAGTCTCCATTCCTCATTGCCTCTAATTGCTCTTTTGGGTGACAATGCCAGCAGGTATTAGGTTAAAGTTGGCCATCAGTTCTTTGGATGGACTGGATTTTATTCCTGTAACCATCTTGCTGCTCCAGCAGCATTTACTGGTGTTTACTGGTGAATGCTGACTTGATTGTCCCTCATCAGAAGGAAAGTATGTGGCAAAATATCTGGCTGGAAAGCTGTTTTGGTAGTGAGGCATGGGTTCGTCCCCTGGACACTGAGCTGCTCTCTGTTATCTGCTCCTTGCTGGCGTGGATCTCCCCTTCCTCAGCTCATCCCCTGCTCTGCTCCTCCCCCTCACCCATGCGTCTTTGCCCACTCTCTGACTGAGCTATGAAATGCAAGGGAAGATTTATCTTCCTGAGTGAACTCAGACGAAGTCTTCCCCTCTGGAGCTGTGGGAATAGTTACTTTAATATTTGGCATTTTATATAGATAATCTGTCAGCATCAGAAGGGTACTGTTATGGGCTGCACTTATGTCTGAGGCCGTCTTCCTTAACCCTCTCATTGCAAGGGATTGTTTGTAAGATAAACAGGAAAGCTCCCTTCTCCCATCAGAAGGTCTCCCAGCTCTCTAGTTGATGAAGTTTTTTCCTCATTAGCTATCACGATCTGTTCATCAGCTCCTGCCTGAAATGCGACGTGCTCTTGAAATGTCTCAGCAGCTCACAGGCAGCACAGCCTTGTATCAGGGGAAATCACGGAGTATTTACTCACTCAGATACTTCCCTTCATGATGTGAAGCTTTTTCAATGAGGATTTAAGCTACTTGTTGGCACGGCAGGGAAGACGTGCTCCACGTCTCACGCCAGTGGTGTTTGGTGTCTTTGGGGACTGCTGCATTCCTCAGGAGTCTAAACATTCAAGCAGTGTGATTTTAAAGCTCTTTGCAATAATAATAGTTGCCTTATACCACTGTATTAAAAAAGGGAAGGGTGAAATATCATATAGCTGGGGAAGGTTCTACCTGGAAGACTGGTTCCCAAAAAACCTACTGCTCTGTATGGTCTGAGGCCACAGAAAGAAAATTCCAAGTGGCATCTTGCACTAGATTTCCTTGAGATAAAAATCACGTAGCATGTTTCTTGTGATGTCTTTATTTCAGTAGCATTAAAGCATCAAAATATTACTGCCTGCTGATAATCCGATAGAAAACACCCAACTTGCCTTGAGAGAGAAAATACTGAGTGCATAAAAATGTGTCTCTCTTCAGTAAACTCTGCCAACAGTAGAGACACTAACTTGGTTACTTGAAACTTGCCTTGCACCTTTTGATTACAGAAAGGTTTTGACAGAAGACCTGTGAGGACTAACACAATACCTGCTCACAGCATTTGCAATTAAAAATAGGTGGGATCAAGACACTATACTTCAAAGTGTGCCGTACCATATAATACCTCTATTATCTTCTCTGGTGAAAACATACGATGAGTATGACCCATATTTCAGACATCCTTGTTCAGGGGAAAAAATAAAAACCTTATTGTTGAAAATGTAATGAAAAGAAAGAAGTTTAAATTTGTTCCCCTTGTACTTTTTTGCTTCGGTTTCTGCTGCCTTGTGTTGGGTTTTGCACATCTCCTGCTGGTCCAGGCTCCATCTGAAGGGCAATTGCTCTCCACTTCTCCTGTCGTGAGCCGAGGCTCCCTGGGATCCTCATCTCAGCCACTGACTGACCTCAGCTGCTTGGTTCGATGTCAAAATTATCATGACACTGAATGGACACATTGGGTCAACTCTGAGCTGTATGTTAGTGCTGGTTGAGAAGAAATGAGACCACATCTTGAAATGGAGGAAGATGCTAGCTGCTACTAACCCCTAAACAGGGGTTTAAGGGGGCGTGTGCTGCTCCAGGCTCGGAGGCTGCACCGTGATCTCACCAAGACCATGGAGAGCAACAACTACCTATTTTCTGACTAAAAGTGATTGCCTGGAGCCTGTCCACAATGGTCAGGTTAAAAGACATGTATTTTCTTAGCTCATAGGCTGAAGTCCTGTGGAGATCCCTGCCTGAAAGCTGTGCCCCACCTCACTGCTCTGGGGGGTTTGTAATGCAGTAACTACCGAGCAGCAATGGTACGTCCAGCCACCACGTGAATCCCGAACGGAGAGCACTGTCTCCTCTGATCACATCCTCCTGTGGTGATACACAGTGTGGGGTGTCAGACTGTATACATTTCCCAATGACTGGTAAGAACTGAGTTGAAAAAAGGGACGGGGGAGGCACTAAAACAGGGATTGCTTGAACATGAGGTAAGTATTGGAGACATGGCAGAAGCCATGTCTGAAAATATCTGTATGAAGGGGGATGCTGCTCAGAAAGAACAGGGATACCTTTTTATTGATTTATTTTTTAAAGTTTGGAAACCAGGACCAAGAAGCCCAACGTGAAGCCATTAAGGCTTTTGCAGCTGATTCTGCTCCACAGCAATGGATGTTTCCACTCTGAAGGTAAAATACACCAAACCAGGAGACCTGTCCTCCGAGCACAGTGCTTACAGTCCCAGCACTAACAGGTCATGAACATCCTCTGTCAGAAGGGACAAAAATGCAGGATTTTTTTCAAATCCTTCTCATATATCTGTGAGTGTGAATGACACTGTCTTTATCTTGCTGGGTGTTAAAAGTGCTACAGGTTTGGGTTTGGGGTTTTTTTGGTATCTTTTGCTTTTCAGCTGTATCTCTTCATTTGAGCAGAGAAATATTTCCAATACACAGTTTTGCAGAGATAAACCCTCTGTCTCTTAGGCTTGTGTGGGTCTTGGAGGTATTGGTATTGCCAGAGGTCTTCTCTTCCCTCACAATATGCCACAATCTCTGTTTTTCTCTAAAGCAGGGCCTGTTTTAAAAGGTGAATTAGCCTGTGCCTTGCAGCTGATGGGGAGAGGAGAGACTGGAAGATCCTGCTTGGAGGCAATGCTTCAGATTTTGGGAGGGGAAAAGAAATCACACCCATACTAGTGTGTTTCCAGGGAGGGAAGCGATGCTGAGGCTGCCACCAGTGGGCAGGGTACAGGGACAGGAGTGGGCACAGGACTCCCACATGCAGCTCCAGTGCACAGGCTGGGCTCTAAGCTGTCCCGACAGCCAACACCCCCGATGACAACACGTCAGGATTAAGAGAGGGAGCAGAATTAACATCGGATCAAAATACCAGGCAGAAAATTAATCAAGGCAGGAAACTATCTAGATTGATTACACCAAGCATAAATTCCACGTAGCTGGCGTTACTGAGACTGGATCAGGAGAGGGGTGTGACTGGAATGCAAAGGGCCTTTTTCATGATTTATTTAGTGAGTTTTTTGAACAGGCCAAAGGCGATGAGGGAGTGACACTGTCAAAGATGTCGTTGCTTGTCAGACCTGGTGACAGCTCAGAAGCAAGTGACCTTCTGGGACTATAGGTTAAAATATGAGCAGATAAAGTACAGCATTGGCTACTTGTTATAGGAACCCACATCGGACCAGGTCCAAATCAGGGCGGCCTTCCACAGCACCACCTCGCCCCGTGCTGATGATTGCATACAGGACTGTACAGATTGGGTGAGTCTTCTAATTTCCTAAGTATGGAATCCCAAGGAAATGCTGGGTTAAATGCCACTTTAACGGGCTTGGAGAATTTGATCACCAAGCAGAAATTCCTCACTGGCTGAATATGCATTGTTGGGGTTTTGTCATTTCAGAGGTGGCTTCATGCACTGCATGAGTACAAAACCAGTAGTATACACACCCCTGCATGTGTCTGCAGAGCCCACTCATGTATACACGTGTGAACCACAGTGGCACACACACACACATAACAAGGCGTTTGCAGAGCCAGACTCCAGAAGCTGGAAGCTACTGAAGCAAATCAATGAGAAGGAATTTAAACAGTTCCAATTATCACTGGCCTTGCTTTGATTTAAAACCCATTAGCGGATACTAGGGAAGTAACAATTAGGTGTTAAGAGACCGAAGGCCAGGTTAATTTAAGAAGAAACAGGTTGATTTTCCAGGAAAAGATATCAACAGAATCTCATTTAATTCAGTTCAAACGTTTCATTTTATTAGGAGTGTATTTGCCATGGTGCATATCTGTGATTATCCCTGTAAAAGTGACATTAGAGGCATTTTGCTGTTAACTCTGTACGGGAGGATGACATTGAAAACCAACCCCAGAAATGGTTTCAGATTCCCGGGGCAGGTTGAGATTAGATGTTAGGAAAAAATTCTTCCCTGAAAGAGTTGTCAGGGCCTGGAGCAGGCTGCCCAGGGAGGGGCTGTTTCACCCACCCCTGGGTGTGTTTAACAGAGGGGAGATGAGGTTCTCAGGGATATGGTTTAGCACAGGACAGGGATGGTTGGACTCGATGATCTTAAAGGTCTTTTCTGACCTGGAGATTCTGTGACTCTGTGAATGTGGCCTTGGAATTTTCTGAAACAATAACGTTAGGGATCCTGGGAAGATCATCTATTGGTGTGGCTGCAAGGGATGCCCACAATTCTGCCTGCCAGAGAAGAACACTTGGAAAGGTTTCAAGCCACGTGCTTTGGTCTTGATTTAAATGTCAGGAGACGAAGTGGGGATAATACAGAGTAATACCTGAGTCTGCTTGTCCTCCCATGGGATATGTAGGTCTTGACACTCTCAGATTTGGTATTGAGAAGAGAAATCTTGGATCCAATTTGGTATGAACATTCCTCTCTTATGATGACTAGTGCAGGTCCTGCTGGAAGCATTACCGAATTCGTGCTGCAGTGTATGACAGTGAAACACTTAGCAAAGGATGTAGAATTCTGTTTTCCGTGACGCTGGAGGAGACCCCTGGTCTCCATGCACGCTGTCCACACCTGAGACAGAGCAAACTGGTTTGCTCCGATCCATTGCTGGGTCTGGAGCAGGGTCTGGGCTTTGGGGCTGGATGGTGGAGTGTGCTGGAGGTCCTGGGGCTACCCGCTGGCTGTGCCTCGACTGGAGGCATCGTGCCAAGCAAATAGAAAAGGGAAGGGGGTTGTTTTGACAGCAGTCAGTGTCAGTTCTGGGTTATTTCTGCAGAGTGAGAGAGTGAGAGCCAGATCCGGAGGGGAAAAGATGCTGGATCTGCAGGGCCAATGGCAAAGGACGGCGCTGAGCCTTATCATTTCCTACAGGCTTTGGGGGTTTTTATTTGCCTCCCAATGA
Organism: Laterallus jamaicensis coturniculus; assembly: GCA_022605575.1. Taxonomy (NCBI): domain Eukaryota; kingdom Metazoa; phylum Chordata; class Aves; order Gruiformes; family Rallidae; genus Laterallus; species Laterallus jamaicensis. The sequence continues at coordinate 19,043,795 of JAKCOX010000016.1, read as the reverse complement.
CAGTATCTTCATCTCCTGAAACATGTTTCTGTTTCAGTGACTGCAGGAAGCAGCATGCTGCAGCAGCCACGGCTCTGGCAGCGTTACCTTCGGGTTATTGTTTCGGCCTGAGCCTGTTTGTCTCGGCTCTGCTTGCCTGGCCCGCTGGCTTAATTGAATTTCTTATCATGTCTGGATCTGCTGCCAATACGCGGATGAAGATCGCTTATTCCTCAAAGTAGGATGTTGTGTGGTAAAAACTAAACACAGCAGCCACAGCCTCAGGAAGTGCAATGGGAAGGAAGGGGAAAGAAAAAAAAAAGAGGCTGAAGATGAAGACAAACCCAGGAGTGTCAAGAGTCTTCTGGTAAAGCATTCCTTGTAGTGACAGTGTGCTGGCAATGAGCCCATAACACTGGTGTGGCCAGAGCTGGTGAGGAGTGAGGGTCCCAGCTGTTTGGCCCTTCACCTGGGATGGGTAAGACCTTGGTTTCTCAGTGTCTTTTCTGAATCTGACAGATTTTGTATCTAAGAAAAATGCTCTAAGAGTGCTCCTTCCCTCTAAGAGCTGTAAGGTGGTGTCTTCTTTAGTAAAGATTTTCAACAGACAGAACCCCCTGGATCCCATTTTGTCCCTCTGCATCCCTCTGCAGGGAAGGATCCTGCAAGGATGGGCAGGGGTGCAGGACCAGACCTTGCCTGAATCAGGCAGTGATTCCCCTTCCCACAGGACGTCTGATAGCATCAGCTGTTTCAGGAGTGTGTGTGTGTGTGTGTGTGTGTATATCTATATATATATATATATCTAAAAATAAAGTGATATATATATATATATAAACTTCATGAATAAAAGCACATAAAGAAATTGCTGTGAAGTATATACAGATACACAAATACATATGTGTAAGGTTTGGTGTGGTGTTTCTGCTGTGGTTTTCTGGCCAGTCACACTCCCCCAGGTCCCAGCAGTCCCCAGCCAAGCTGGGGGGATGCTGCAGATGCTCATGTTCAGCTCAGCCCTTCGTGCTGCTTGCAGCCCCCTCTGGGCTCAGCAGTGGGAAATGTTCTCATTCACTAAAAATTGCATTTTCATGTGACATTTATTTCAGTTGTTTGTTCTTGTTGTCCTCAGTTTCATTAATGAGAATGCGCACACGGGCCTGTGCACAATTACTTACTGTGCTGAATCAAATGTGAAACAGTAACTTGGGAAGATAAAAGGCTTTCTTGTGCTTTATCAGTTTCCCGAGCCAGCTATTCCTGTTTCTATCTTAAGCTTTAAATATTTGCATTAAGATCCCAATTGCAAGTAACTGGTCTCAGAATAGCATATGAAACAGGAATTTTAAATGGAAATGGGGAATGGGAAATGTGGCATTCTGGAGCAGGGCTTATCTGGGTGTGCAGCAAAGATGCAGCAGGCAGCTCTGGCTGCTCAAAAGGACATTCAGCAGGGCAAGCTGGGCACTTTTTTTTTTCCCCTGACTTGAAAAATGCAGGCTGCCTTCCTGCCATCTTCCTTTCATAATGCATTTTAATCAAGTCACAGGACAGAGAATTTGCTGTCAATCCGAGCCAGGAATCTATAATCTCATCCAGAATTACTTTATAAATAGAAACAATTTAATACTTTTTGTATAAATTTATGTCCGCTGTGTGGTTCGGGTTTAATATGAAATGTGTTTTCAGTGCACCTGGATGGGGAGAGCTGAAAGGAAGGCTGTAGGAATGATTCAATTTGTGTTTTCCTGGTGGTGCGGGGTGTGTTGGTCCCGTTGATTGCTGTTTGCAGGCGAGCCAATTAACGAAGCGCTTTCTCCATGGCAAAATCACATTAGTTAAAACAGCTTGCACGCAAGTGGTGGTGTATTGTATATAATGAGGGAATAATTAAAGAACCAGCCATTCTGATTGAAATATGTCACTGTGGAAGAGGAGCCAAAGCTGTAGTGGTCTCTGCTCTCCGGTTCCATCTGTTGGGTGTGTGTAGGAAGGGTGAGCGCAGGTGTTCCTGGTCCCCAAACCCAGGTATGCTGGGGCTAACGGTGTGACAGCTTGTAACCACCATGCACCGACTGCATCCTGGAGCACAGGTGGGATGGGAGCTGAGGCCAACTGTGTTTGATAAACTCATCAAAATGGAAATGTAGAGACGAGGGTTTTCATGCGGCACAGCGGTTCTGTCGCTAGATCTGTCTGTCTGCTCAGGAGTCCCTTACACCAACTGAGAGAGGATGCCACAGGGGACAGGACTGGACCGAGCTGCTGAGCTCCCTGGCTTGCGTTTGCCATCATAAAGACTTTAATTTTGTCTGTGTGATGTGCATGGCTATGAGACAAGCTGCAAAGTTTCGTGCGTGACCATATTTCCAGTCCCTCTCGCAAGCCTTGGGGGCATTTTACTGCAGTCCTGTCAGGGATGATCGGTCGCTCCCATATATCAGCACTTCTGATGGATGCAGACATGCAAAAACCAGGCTTGACATAAAGCATGTCTGCCCAGGAGCCAGGGAGCAAGAGCAGCGGTACCTGCTGTCACACAGCATCTTCCACCGCAGCCTCTTTGAGTAATAGAAATTTATGAGGGCTGTGAAAGGCATAAAACCTAGCTGATGAGTTAAAGGTCAAAATTAGGGCTGGGGATAAAGGATAGGAAAATCATTGTAAATAAAAGGAGTGCTGACAGCGATGGGAAATGAATAATTTCATACAGCAGCCATTGCTTAAAGCTCTTGCAAAGGACTTGGGGAATTACTCGCTTCATGCTAATTCAAAGTTACCGTCCCAAGCCCTGGCAGCTGCTGATAAGAGTAAGATTAGCACGACTCGCTTCTACGTTGAGCGCGTTCAAAAGAGACACAGAATAGCAAGGAGATGTAGGACACCAGCTCGGGCGACTGTCATGTGGCACGGCACTGGGGTCGGTGGTTTGGTTTATAGCATGATCCAGGCTGGGCAGAGATGGGGTGTGCAGCTTCCCTGGCAGCAGGAGCAAATTCCCTATCAAAATCTCCAGAAAACCAACTTAGGGGCAGTAGTGATGAACCAACCTTTTATTATTTCCACCCACTAATTGTTTTCCCTTCTTAAAAGAGCTGCTGGTGGCTGCTGTGGTTAGTTCACACTCCATACTTCTGAGAATGCCTATGAAACACTGAAACAAAGTCGTTCTGCATTTTGTGTGGGTCCGGTTAGTTCACCCATGGGTATGTGTGTACATACATATATATTTATATAGCTATATAAATATTTATGTTTATGTATATAAAGCGCCTATCACTGTATTGATAAACAGTCCTTGTAACCACTCTGATAGCAGAGGTAAGAACAGGAGTCAGCCTGTCACTGGGCTGTGAACCCTTAATGGCCTCAAGCTGCCCCAGGGCAGGGTCAGCTCAGATGGGAGGGAAAAGTTCTTCCCTGACAGAATTTTGGGGCTCGGGCACAGGCTGCCCAGGGAGGGGGCTGAGTCCCCACCCCTGGGGGTGTTTAACAGAGGGGAGATGAGGTGCTCAGGGATATGGTTTAGTAGAGGACAGGGATAGTTGGACTTGATGATCTCAAAGGTCTTTTCCAACCTGGTGACTACAATTCTGTGTTTGTGCTGGTTTTGGTAGTGCAGCTCTCCAGGGGAAATTGCCAACATGGCTCTGTGTTACTGTGGAAGATAACATCTCTAGGTTTCATTTAACTGCTTATTATATTGTAGAAAGCTTTCTGCTAAATAGATCATAGTTAGGATACTCAGAACTTTATAGATATCTAGGTAAACCTATACACACACACATATATGTAGGTGTGTCTATACACATGTACAGACACATACACATGGCTGGCATTTTGAAAGCAGTACAGAATATATATATATATTTTTTTTCCTATTTTGTACTTTTAAATAACACAACCCGGATTGCTACCTGCATCAAGGCACTTCACTCTGCACCCTGGTTCACACTATCTATTACTACATAGTATTATTATCTATTACTACATCCTTTAGTGACTCGGGTATTGTGCTTGCAAAGACAGAGGCCATCAGACCATTTTTCAAGTTAAACATGCAGGAAGCCCAGTATAAAAAGGCAGGGCTCTGTGCAGCTGCTCTTTCCCTTTCCTTTTGTGTATAAATACATATTTATGTAATAAAAACTGAAGAAAAATAAGAGCCCTAGTATGTAGGCAGAGCTGTACTTTTCTTTAGGAATAAAAAGGTACGTTCAGGCTAAAAGGAAAGTGAGAAGGAACATTTCATCTCAAATGCTATAGAAGCCTGAGGAAATTTTTCTGAGGTTATGTCACCCTCTCCACATTTAATCAGGGGTTTATGAAATGGAGTAGGAATGGGGGGAGAGCTCTTGTTTCATGTCTTCTTGGCTCTCTTCATCCCTGTTCATGCTTCAGCAACCGATTTTTTTGTTTAGTTTTCCTAGAGCAATCAGAGACAGAACACGGATTAGAGCCCTGAGAACAACTTTAAATGCAGCTGAAACCCCCACTTGGGTAACCACTTTCAGAGTAAAAGTGTCCTAATTGAGGAGATTACTTGAATTTTAACCAGAGACCTATGAAAAATATACCTCTAGAGATGATAAATCAATATTATTACTGCTGGTTATTTTTAATTTAGACTGTTGGCCGTTAATGAGGACTTCACTACCCCATGTTGGAAGTTGCGCTAGACTGAGGAGGTGTGATTTTGGAAAGGTGTGTTATCACAAGTCAGTTATTGTACGGGAAAGTTTTAAAAACATACCTAAGGTAAGCTGATTTTTTTTCTTTTTCTAATTAAAAATCTATATTCATGTCTAGATCCTTTCATTATTGGGCTGATGTAGGCTTATCTCCCTTTACAGTGACCGTCTTGAGGGTTTTGCAATGGTCATGAGATTGTAGATACTTTCAAAGTATCTACAATTGATAACTGAGTAGGGAATCAATGGATCAATTTATTAATTAAATTAATGAATGAATGAATTAATTCCCTACTCAGAGAAAACAAAGGAAATGAAGCAGAGGGGCAGCTCCCAGGAGCGCAGTGCGGTGCTGGGTGAGTGGCTGTGATTGCTTGTCGGGGAGGTGGCGGTCTGGTGGTTGCTCTGGAATCTGCTCAAATTGCCTTAGCCCAGGGTTGACACTGAGTTTTCTTGTCTAGAAAGTTAGTATTGCAAGCTCCTAACATTTGAGGGTTTTTTGCATTGCATCTGTTTATTATGCTCATAACCACCAGACCAACAACATCTGCATTTCGGCCTAGGAATAAACCCTACACATTCTTTTTCATTAAGAGGTTTATATTGTTCTTGTCCAAAACAATGTGGTGAAACATCACAATTACTCCAAGTGATCATCGTGAGTGTAGCCAATAATTAGCGACTAGTTTGGGAGGGGAAATAAATAAATAAATCCACTGGCGAAGCATGATAATTACCTGCATATTTCTGTGGGTCAGGCAGCCATGTTCCATCAAACGCTAGATTTATTATTCCATTGGAATCGTTTTGAAATAATTAAGAATTGTGTTGTGCATCTGACTGAGCAGCTCCAAAGTACAAAACCATACATCTAAATTACCAACCGAGCGGAGCGTTGATGGCAAATATGAGAAGTTAAATATTTTCCTCACTTCTGGGGCAAAAAGGAGGGAATATGTATTTTCTGCACCCCCATTTTTCAAAATAATTAATGTTCTATTTCCATTTATTTTCCTGCGTCTGAAAACAGGCTCAAAATAATAATTCAGAAGATACAATATGGGCCCAGCTGACGCTGGGGAAATATCAGCGTACGCTCAGAGGTAAGACCTGTGGGAGATATGGCCTTGACTGGCCACAGCACCGCCTGAACTTTAGTTTATTAATAGCAATATATATAATTTGATACTAATATCAAAGCAGGGTCAAATACCTACTGAGTGATATCTACTGGAGATATTATTCTCATGCAGGTACCATGTTGTAGCAGAGAGCATCTGGACACTCTTGTCACCTCCATGAGCACTAATTCTCATGAATAAAGTGATGTGTGATCTTATTTTGGTGTTTCCAAGGGATGAGCTTGAAAGATGTCTATGTTAAACTCAACAGAACATCATTTTGGAAGAAAAATTTTAACAAATTCTAGACACTACAAACCGATCTGCAGGCTCACTGCTCTTATTTGACATCAGGATAATGGCAATAATTTGGAGTCTGTCCCATATTTTCTTCTGTTATTTTCCCTTCCTCCTCAATATACACTGAATCATCAGAAGATGCTTCCATAAAATATGTAATTTTTTTTCTGAGTTAAGTCCAGTGAGCTGGAAGCAGTGATTTTCCTTTTTTTTCTTCTTTTTTTTTCTGCATTTGCCTTCAGTGGAATTGGTATCAGTTGTGTTTGCAGCACAGGGAATGTTTAGGGTTTAGGATGTTTTATTGTTTAGTTGCTGCTAATGATGATGGTTTAAAATAAATGCAACAGAAGAAATAGGGATTTGCAAGAAAAAATATTACTTCTTCTGGAATAAAAGAAATTTTCAGAGGAATGTGATTACTTAAGACCTGGTAATTTTGCATAGAATTTGGTAATTTATCTAAGGATTGAAAATTATTAAAATCACTGCTTGTAAGGTGACTGTGTTGACATGTGCAGGCAGTTGTGCTCCAGTGCACACTGTAGCTTCTTCCCCCCTTCTTGGCTGTGCTCTCAGATTTAACACTGAAGGCGTTTCCATAGGGAAGTGAGGTTCCAGCAGTGCCAAGTCATCCCACTGGTTTTGTTTCCTTTCACTGAAAATCTCACTAATTTCATTAAGATGCCTTGATAACTATTGGAGATGCAAATGGTGGTTTAAGAATTGCAGTGATTTACAAAGGAGGATGCTGAGATGCCAGCAGGGTTGCTGAAGGGACCCTTAGGTTCATGCTTATTCACTGGTCTGAAGGACAAATCTCTTCCTTCTCCTGTAACTGGTTTCCAGTTTAGCATCCAACACTGAAATCCCATACAGGGAATTTTTTGCATCCCCTTGTAGCTGTCTGGGGATTTGTGCTGTGAGGACTACATGGAAAAAGAGGATAATGTTCCTTATTCCAGCAAGGTCAGTGGTGCTGCACAGAATATAGACTCTTTGTACAGGGTACTGCATTCAGCAGCAACATTAAACAGCCCTTTTTGATAGCTGTGCAGTAAACAGTGCCCTTCAGAAGAACCAGAAGTCATTGTTTTTCTCAGTGATGTTCAACCACACAGGGATGACTGGGTTTCTACTGATTTTTCACACTGCTTTCCCTTATTAGATGCCCGTGAAAGCATCCACGTACTGCTGGGATATAACATGATGTGGGTGTAAGCAGCAGCACGTCCCAGATAAATGATGCAAATCTCTGCCCTCGTAACCCTGCTCCCTGGGGCAGGGGAGGTTTATTCCCTAAGTGCCAGAAGCATTTAAAGGGTCAAGTCAATGGAGCAAAATGCTGAGATGAGGTGGCTTTCCCCTGCGTTGCAAATGAGCATCAGCTCTCCTGGAGTCATGGTGTGAGGGGCTGTCAGGGCTCAGGAATAAAGCATTAGAGGATGGAGCTGTAACATGGCAGATGAGATGGGTTTTGAAACTGCTTTTATCCATCTGAAGGCTTCAAGGGATCTGTTCTGATGGCTATCAGAGAGCCTGTCCCCAAACACCATGCAAACAGCTTCCACTTCTGGAAAGGCTTTCCATTTCAGCAGGCGTAATCCCCATCAAGGGCCAATGTCAAGTGTTGATAGCAGGGCAGAGGTGGAAGGTAGGGTTTGCTCCAGCTGCTTCGGGAAGTGGTGGATGCCTGTTGGTCCATCACTCTGAAGCATCACTCATGTGTGAGACTCAAGGAGCCGTCGGTCCTGGTAGAAGCAGCTTGTGAACATGCCCAGCAGTCTCTCCAGTGGTGTGTAATGCCATCATAAATCCTCCCCAATAAGTGATCTGGGAAAGAATAAACATAACATGAATCAAGCTGTGTGTGTCAAACAGTAGCATGTGCTGAGGAGAGGAGTGAGCCTCTTCAGGGAGGAAATCCACTGCAGCAGGCTGTGCTAACACTACCTGTGATGAGATAAACCAGCAGAGGAAAATGTGCTTTTGCTGAAAAAACACATTCCTGTCTGAGCTGCCTGTGGTCTTGGTCCAGGCTTTCCCAGAGACTTGTTGGCAGTCCCGCATTCCCCAGAAATGCCCAGGGTGAAAATGCCTCCAGCTGAGCAACGTCTTCAGCGTGAGAGCTTTTAATGCTCAGAAGGGCATGAGTGTTCCTTTGCTTGAATTTTGATTTCTGAAAATCCCAAGGGCTGTGAAGTGCTTAGTCACACAGGAAACCAACTTGACCAAGTGGTTGTTCTTTTCTACAACCTGAATAATCACAGAATTGGTGGGAGTTGGAAGGAACCTCAAGAGATCATCTGGTCCAACCCCCCTGCCAAAGCAGGGTCCCTAGGACAGATTGCACAAACTTCCTATGCTCCAACTTGAGGCCATTGCCCCTTGTCCTGTCCCCACAGACACTGAGAAGAGGCTGTCCATTTCTCCCTGTCTCCCACCCTTCAGATATTGATAACCATTGACCAGATCCCCTCTCAGGCTTCTTTTCCCAAGGCTGACCAGCCCCAGCTCACTCAGCCTTTTCTAGGGGAGATGCTCCAGGCACTTAATCGTCTCCATGGCCCTCTCTAACCCCTTTGTAGATAATATTTATCTATTCATGTCTTTCCAAACATGGTGATTTTCTGTTTGTTTGTGACCTGGCAGGAGGACAGCATCTCCCTTGGGAAGCTGCAGGGTGAGGCTGGAGCAGAGCTGAAAGGTCTCCAGGGATGATGCTACCGATGCCGTCGGGGTTGGAGCTGAGCAGCTCCCACTCCAGGAGCTTCTGCAAGACTTTGCTTGGTGATCTCTGAGCTATTTCTGCTTCTCCTGCTTGTACAGCAGAGACACTGTCTACAGGGCATAGGATCTGTTGGTATGCTGAGTGCTGTGCAGGACCTGCTCTGTAACACCCATATTTTCCTCCTGACAATTTCAGATTTGCTTTTTTACTCTCAAGCAAACTGGGTTTGCTGCTTGCAGGAAAGATGCTGGTTCCACTTGCCAAATATCAGCATTTAGTTAAATGAGTGATGTTTGTTGAGGAGGTGATGGGAGCAGGCTGTGTTGGGCAAAGCCAGAGGAGGGGGGGCTGTTGCTTGCAGGGGTCCTGCAATGCTGGGTCCACCCTGCCACCTGTGGCAATAAAATCAGACCTGTTTCCAGAGTCTGGATCATGTGGATTGCTCCCATCCCCCTTGCATAACCAGAGTTAGAATAACAGCACCGGAGCTTTCTCATTATATATATTTGATCAGGTTTGATTTTAACTGATGGAAAGGAAAAATAAAAGCATCGTGCAAGTCCTGTTTGAATTCCAAGGGGTTTAGAAGGAGGAAAGATATCGCTTGATATATAATTGAAAGAGAAAAGCCCCATAATGCTCACAGCTCTCCTGTCCTTCAGCCAGCCTCAGCCCTCGTGAAGAAGAGCCCCCCCACCCTTGGGGATCCCGATAGCGTGAAAAGGCTCAGGAAAGGCTGCACGATCCAGCACCAAGTCCCCCCACTGGCACCTCAGAAAAGGAGGAAAATGTGGTTAGGCTCTGTAATTCACTGTGTTCTCCAGGCACAGGTCCTGTCCTTACAGCTTAGGGACTCCCCACCTTTGGGAGAAGAGCTGTGCAAGCCAGTGATGCCCACAGCCAAAAGCATGTCTGTTGTCTGTGGCCTGAAAACAAAGGGGTTGCACCTGCAAGCTCCAGCCTCTCTCCAAACCCCTGACCCAGAAATGGACAAAAATCCACAGGTGAAGGGCACACCTGGGCAACGCTTGATAATAACCAAGATTATGGGCAGAGGGCTGGCGGGATGAGATGCCAAAGCCAATCTGACATCACAGGTACCCATGAGGAGTCTCAATGGATCTATCCAGAGGAAAAGCATAGCAGCATCCTGCTCCCAAGTTCAGTATTTGCAGTTTTTCCACCCCAGTTTCTAGCAATTCCACTTTTCTGCTGCTCTGCCTCTCCAGAGTTTTTGCTGACAGGACAGAATGGCTGGTAGCAAACACATTATTCATTGTGATTGAGTGCCTAGTAATTACTTCATATATTTTTTCAATTCTCAAATTAAAACCATTTACTAGTAGGAACAGATGTTAAATTCAGGACTCTTGTTGATTGTTAGTGTGACACACACATGAAATGTTTTAAACAAGAAGGCTGATTGAATTTTAAATATGCTGATCACACTGGTGGAATTGAAAATAATTGAAACTGGGAATAACTGAAATGCTTCCAGGAATAGAAAGACAGAGGTGGGGTTTGTTTTTCAAAGCCCCAATTGCATAAATCACGTTAAATTCTGCAGACTAAATACAATAATTTACTGGATGTTAGATACCAAACACGAGACTTGCAGCATTGTTCCCTCAAAACAGCAGGAAAAAAAAGTAAGGCAAAAATCTATTTTCAAATCAATATCTCAGATATTATCCACACGTTTGTAGGAGCTTGATTTTTTTTTGGTTGTTTTTCAGTAAAATTGCATGTTTGAGTAAATCTGACAGTTTTGCTTACCAGGGGACGGGTGCCCATCGTGATGGCTGCATAGCTCTTACAGTCCCTTTGCCCATGGGAAGCCCCAGCTCACTTTCCTAAACTGGAGAAAAGGATGGTTTTGCTCTGCAAGGGCTGGTGGTAAAGAAAGAAGGGAGTAAATTATTCCAGAGGATCCAGTTCTCTAGGCTGGAGAGTATTGCTGTTAAAATAGGGAAGAATGCTTGTTACTTCTGTGGGCAAATTTATCTGTGCATTTATTTTGCATAAGAAAATAAAAACCCTGCCAGTGCGTTTATGAGGAAGGCATCTATTTTAATTGCAATGGAATTATTTTCAGAGTCAGGTTTTCTAATGTCCTGGTTGCTTTGAAACTCCACAGCCAGGCAGGCAGCACCTCTGGACTGCTGAGATGAGGGAGCTGCTCCCACACGTGCCCTGAAGCCACTGGAGATCTGGCATGAACTCAGCAATACCAGTTTCATCAACTCAGAAAGAAGGTTGTTTTCCAGCTCTGCAAAGTGTGGAGAGTCCGCAGGACACGTCCCTGTATTTGAATTAGAGAGGATGTGGATTTTCTAAGTAGAACTCTCTCTTTTTTCCTCCCCGACCTGACTCTGCAGGATTTATTGCATACAAGGAATTGGAAATTTGAGTTTGGAAAGTAATACAGTAACAATTGCAATTAACCTTCACAACCCCCAGGTAACCCCTGGGTGTTTGGTTTAAATCACATTGCTTTTAATTAAGTTTAGTGGCTGAGGATGGCTTGTTCTAAACCATTTTTCTGGCATTTCTCTTGCAATGAAACGCTTGAAAGCCCCAATGTTGGGCCAACTTGACCCCGTGTGAGCTAATGCCAAAAGATCAACGACATTGGGAGAGGAAAAACAATTGGAAAAAGCAGTTTCTGAGCAGATACAACTTTTCTTTGCTACGAAACACTTTGGTCTATATGTACTTTTATGTCTGGTATAATTTACAGACTGGGAACATTCTCTGAACTTCTCAAAATGAGAAATCTCCCGCTGAGACAGTAAATTGTTGTTGCGTTGGATGATCCTTGACAATCTCTTGTCACCATACGTGCCACGTTAAAGCAGCCTGGCACAATACTGGAGAAAGTCTTCTGACACACGTCGTCTTCTGGGGCTGGCACGCTTTATTGTGCTCATGATCCATGGAGGAGAGGTTGCTAATAGCAGACATTGACCTGCTCGTGGTAATCACTGGGAAAACATTATTCAAGCTTATTAAGTTAATGACAGAGGGATGAGGCGCTTCCTAAAAAGTTAGTACAGCATCGCTGGAGATGCTTTATTTATTTAACTGATTGATCATTTAAAGGTTTATAAAATGCCTTCTCTGTATCGTGATGCTGGAATCATGTGCATACAAATTAAACAATCCACAAAGCGAAGGCGGAATGGTCGCTGCAGATCTGATTTTTGTGTAATATCTTGAAGACTTTTATGGGCTTATTTACATAACAAGTCATGGTCTAGTCGCCTTTACCAGCATCAGCCTGCCATGGCGTTGGCTTCAGCTGTAAATTTTACAGTTTGGAGCTTGCAGAATATGAGAGAATGGTTGGCAGATTTTGGTGATTTGAAATACTCTTTCTTTATTGAAGAAAAAAGTGTGATTTTCTTCCAGCAGAATGAGCTTTTCCCTAAAAATGGGATGTTTGCACACTTTCCCAGGGCAAAGTTATGACTTTTCTCCTTCCAGTTAATGCCTGCAGACTGCCTCCTCCGTCTGGACTCTCCTCCCTACCAGAAATAAATCTACTGCAAATCTCTGGGTCTGAGCATCCCTGATCCCCCGGAGCTGGGAGGGGGGGGGAAGCATAGCTCACATAGCAACCCCTACCAAGCTGCGGAGAGGATACATCAAAATGCTGCAGCATCTGACAAGTTTTCCAATAGCGTGGCCAAACCTTACATTTATGTCAGCCTGTATTAAATCAGGTCTGCACCTTGTTTAGCAGTTACTGCTTTGAACTTCTACATGAAACAGAAACACCGACCCAGATAAAGCACATAAATAATCCTCTGCTTAAACATCCTTCAGAAAAATCAACGTTTTATTGCAAAAAGCCCCTTCTCATGATCCTCTCTCATATATCAGAAAAAAAGATGAAGCCAGATGCTTCTGTGTATTCAGTGGCTGCAAGAGAAAGCAGGTTTGCTACCCGATTTTCCATCTTATTTTTTTATTGGGTAATTCAAATCAGAATGAAAAAAGAAAAAAAAAGAAAGGCAAAGCAGAAGTTAATGTTTTGACATACCTCAGTTCTTGCCACCTTCTCAGCATCTGCGTTACTTAATAAAAAAGCAATCAGACGGACGGATGAGTTTTCATGGCTCTTTTTGTTCTACAGCCCGCAGGGGGCAACATCTGTTTCTCCTCATCCTTTTCCCCCCTTGAACAGGAAATTAAATACAAATTACTAAATTAAAGTAACCTGAGGAATTAACTTAATTAAAAATAGGAAAGTTCAGGCTGGAGTCTCTTCACTTGTGTCCTTTGGAAGGTTATGCTTGGAGAGAAGCCGGTGGGAGTGTGGTCCCCTCTGCGGCCGTGTTGATATCCACCACTGACAGCATGTATGGCTGGGGGCACGTCCGCATCTCCAAAGCTATTCCAGTGCTGTTGGCTGCTATTGATTACAGTGTATTTGATATTGCTATTGGTGGCTGATCAGTGCCAATCAACTTCATCCCTGGCTTTGCAAAATCAGTGGTGCAGTCGCAGCTTCCCTGACCGGTCCATCGCATGAATACTGATAAAGAACCCTGGGCGTAAGCAGGAGGCATTACAAGACTAGCTGAAATGTAACTCGAGTGTTTCTGGGGAGAGTTTGCTGCTCTGAACATCCCCGTGAGCATCAGATTCGGATATTCTGAGCACACAAATCATCCTTCCACATAGAAATTGGATAGCTCTCCCCAGAACTACCTGCTGAAGCTCAGACGGTAGATTAAATATTTACCTGTTCCTTCTCAGGTACCTCTGGTTCATCAGGAGAATTTGAAGTGGTACTAAACACTGAGGACTGGCTGGGCTGCAGAGGGAGAAGAGGCTGGAGCAGTGGGCATCGTGGTGGTGGTCCTCAGCAGAGCCCCTTGTACTCCAGGCAGATGTGCACATGGAGCTGCCAGGGGATCCTTCCATGGACTCTTTGCACGTAAATCCTGTGTAAACCTTTTCCTGGGATTTTGGATGTGTGGAAGATCTGCTAAGGGCTGATTCAGCAAAGTGATGGAGCCCGGATCTAAACTCCTCTTAAAATCACTGCAAGGTGAACAAGTGTTCACTGTTTAGAAGATGATGTGGACTTGAGCACGTGTGAGTTTAGGTGTGAGCATGGAGTCATTCCTTGTGCTGAAGTGCTGTGAATCAGAGCCTGAATAAGGTGTCCCACAGGTAAGCTTTGTAGGCCTGGGATTGGAGCAGCGTGCTGGCAACTGAATTAATCATTTTGCTATTTAAAAATCAAGCCAGGTAAGATGCCCATCTTCCATGCTTTCCAACCCTTAAGTAAACCTGTGCAACCACTGAATATTTTGTTCTCCTTTATCTCATTAGAAACTGATGCAGCCAAAATGATTCTGTTTCTAGAGGTGCCCATCTAATATTTCCTTTCACTTCATTATCCATTTCAGCACCTGATTGATTGACATGTTGAACTGCTTTTCGAATGCCCCTCTGACCTGCACAATTGCAGCAGTGGTTGGCACAACGCATTCCAGTGATGCTCTTCTGAATGCTGAGACACAGTGGGTGTCAGGGAGGTCAGGCTTCCAGTGGGAACCCACCTGACTGATGTTCTTTTGTGTGACTCATGAAGGTGAGTAATGAACGCATCCAGCAATAGTTAAAACCACGATTTAGGCACAAGCATCTTGCATCACCCCACCATATGGACTTTCTATCTCTCACATCCTTTATTCCAGCATAGGTTTTGTTCTTGCAGTACATCCACGGCTTGCTGTGACAGCTGGGCAGCGTACAGAAAAGCCTGAAGTCTGAGCTAGCTGAGCCATCAGGGCATTGATTTTGTAGTTGCAAATAGATATGAATGTATTGCAGGAGTGGGGGTTAACTGTTTTGAGCTTTGCAGGCTTCTCTCTGCTCTGGAAAGGACTACCAGGAGGTCAGTGAAGATGTGGAGGGGTAATATAAGAGATCTTTGGCAGATTTCCTTTGCAACTCATATACTTTTTATGTATTCTAGTTCATAAAAGACAGAAAAGGGAACTTCAGTGCAATTTACTTTGGATGTTAATTGGAGCAGACATTCAAGTCTTAAGTAAATCAGCTCTATATCATTCGACACACAACATTACTTCAATTAGTATGACTTTCACCATTATCTAGACAGACGAAGAGATCTACCATGCTAATCAGAATTATTAAAGTGACACTAGCATTTATATATTATGAATATTTACTTAACAAACGAATGCACGATAAACGAGATTGGTCTAGAAATCATTTTTTCAGTAGAAAAGATGTGGATTCCCACCCCTGCAGGAAACTCTTTATTGTGTTTAATCCAGTTATCCAGTTTCCAGTGGATCTTAAGCCAATACTTCCTTGCTCCCCAGAACAGCTCATGCCACAACTCGTGCCACAGCTTGTTCAGGGGTTTTTGCCCATAAAGGAATCACAGAGAACCTGTGGTAGTCTGAAAGGCTCAGAAGGCTGAAAACTCCTTCAAGACAGCTCTTCTACCTGTAATTTTATGCCAGTTGACCCAAACACAGATAATGAGTTGAAATCTGGAGCGTGAAGCCCCAGGTTGAACCCAGTTTTCACAGTCAGAGCTCTGTGATCACAGGGTCCATAGGTTAATGGGTCACTACCTGAAGCTGAACAAGCTCCAGATCCAATGGCAGGACAGATGTGCCTGGGCTTAGGCATGTGGACGTACATCATCTCTGACACTCTGTCAGTGAGACTCAGGCACCCTTCAGCATCCTGGTTGTTTCTGGATGATGCAGGCAAAGCACAGCTCAACATTCATACACAGAGACAGCGGTAGCTGCCATCCGCCGGAGCGTGGGCTGTTACAGGCTTTTGTTTCCTTCAGTTTTTTGGGATAGTGCATGTTTCCAGGACCAGGAAAATGATGAGGTTGAAAGTCACCCCTGTTTCTGATGTAATGCATGCCAACAATGCTCATCTCAAGCTCTACATCAAGACAGGCACTGAACTTTACTTTGAAAACTTATGGTCAGAGTCAAAGCAAATTCCTCTCATTTCCTCCAGCTGCTTCTGTGTGTAACCACCTGGAGATGGACACAGGACAGGCAGGGTCTTCTCATCCACTGGCCAAAGGGCAGAGAATGCACATGGTTGGCTCCTTGGTGCTGAAAGCCCTGGGAATTATTAATAAAAGCCTGGTCTGGGATGGAATAATCTGCAGGAGGTAAGAAAAAGAGTCTTTTTAGCAGCTCATTGCTGAGTGTAGTCATGAAATATAGCCAGGGGCTCTTGTTCATAGTGGTGCAGCAGGGCCAAGGTTTCAGCATGTTGTCTCCTGCTCTCCTGGCCATCACAGGGCCTCGGGCACTATGTTTGAGATGTGCTTCACTCCAGTGTTGGTGTACAGCAATCTGTACAGTAAACTTGTGCTGGGATTGTCATGATCATGTTTAGGCCATCCATCACTCCAGCATCTCTGCATCCTATGTAGAGTAAGTGACACCTTCCAGCAGCAAAGCAGCTTGGATTGCATTGTATCTCAAGCTCAGCACAGAGGGCAGCTCTCCAGTACCTCTGTCTAGAGGGGTAAATCAACTGTCTTTGCAGCATTTTTCCACCACATACAAAGTCTCAGGGGAAGATTTGGGTGCAGAGGTGACTGCGGTATGGTCTCAGGGGAAGATTTGGGTGCAGAGGTGACTGCGGTATGGCTCCTGTGGGTTCTTTTGTTTTGCTTTATTTCATGCTGTTCAAGTTTGTTTTCCCCAAAGCCTTTAATCTTCATGGAGGAAGTGCTGACACAAGCCACCCCCTCACAGTGACCCTACTGGGACTCACCCCAGACCCTAAAAAGAAGCCCCCTAGCTGTGCCTGGCTCTCCTTCCTACCAAGACAGACAAACCATGCTTGTCACAAACTCCTGCCCATCAATACTGTCTTGTTGACTTCTCCTTAAACAGAGGAAGTCAGCAATTGCAAAATCCAATAGCAGGCAAGGCTCATTTTCTCTGAGCGCCTGATGACCACTGGCAGGGTTTGGATGCGTGACTGACACAGTAGATTAATTCACAATAGAAATGCAGCTTTCACATAAATGACATCAGGAGATATCTTCAGTGCTGTGCTCGCCTGCCTGAAGGGACACTGTGGTTTTCTGTTCCTCCTAAGATGCAATGTAGCACTGCTTGGCTGATTTGGTTTTATTTTTATATTGTGCTGCCAGTTCAATTACAAATACAGACAAGCTGCATCGATGGGAATGAAGCATCCATCCACTGAAAAACTGTTTCCTCTACCACCAGCTGTTAGCTAGGGACTCCTAAGAAATCACTGGTCACTTCTGAAAATGTGATACCCCTGTAACTCTGGGAAAGGCAGGTGTGTGGATTTCCACAGTCCCTAAAATCCACTGTTCTGCACAAGCAAAAATACTGCTCTCTTATAACAACCTTCAGGTTTGGAACAGGCATGTCACATCCTTGATAAGAGGAGATTTCTTTATCAAGAACTCCCCTGTCTGTTACTGCTAGTTGCCTAATGCATTGGTTTTACACACCTTTGGAAGCATTGCAGTTTGCACATGCTTAGCTAAGCTATTTGGGATTTCTGAGAAGTTATATGCAACCAGGGTTTTAGAATCATAGAATCACAGACTGGTCTGGGTTGGAAGGGACCCCCAAGGATCACAGAGCTCCAACCCCCTGCCACAGGCAGGGACACCAACCTCAGGCCTGGAGCTACACAAGGCTGCCCAGGGCCCCATCCAACCTGGCCTTGAACACTCCCAGGGATGGGGCACCCACCACCTCTCTGGGCAGCCTGTTCCAGCCCCTCACCACTCTCTCTATAAAGAACTTCCCCCTCATATTGCCTGCGTTGTGCCTGGGACGCTCCCTGTGATTGTGTCTCTGACAGCAATGTGTGTGCAATGAAGGCTCTGTGATGAAGTTGCTTGATTTTTTGAGGGCTTGATGCTGTGACCTTAACAATGTCCTTTCAGCAGAGCTTCTGCCTTTGTCATCCCTCTGGATGTGTGTGGGGCTGAAGATATGTTTCCTTTGCCATGTGGGGAAGTGCCCTAACTTCCACTCTCTGTCTTACCCTTTTTATTAATGTTATCTTGCCGTGGGACAGGGGGTGAATGCAAGAAGAGTCGAGCATGAGTTGAGTCTCCTGCTATCTCATTGTCTGCAGTACATAAATCTTGAAAAGTGTGCTTTGAATGGGAAAGGATACCAACTTAATGATACATTTACTCTAACTACGGCTGGGTGTGCGCCGCATCCTAATGCGTGCTGCAGACTCCTCATTGTAACAGATGCTGCTCCCTGCTTATAAAGTAAGTTTATTGCATTAGCTGCCTGTAAGCAGTTTACTCTCCAGAAGATTCATAAAGTGAATTAAAATTATCTAATTATTTGTTATCTAATTTAATAGAGAGATGGTCTTGATCCTCAGATATTACACATATATTATTATATTACAAGCTGGTGTGGCAGAGGTCCTTTTCTGAGCTCTGCACAGCTCCTGAATGTGAAGAGAAACCTCTGCTAGCACACAGAGACATCTGGAGATGGGCTGTAGAGCCTTACCAGGGAGAACTATGACTATGGCTTTTATTTATAGCTGGTTTTCTGTGGATACCTGTCCCTCTGCCCATTAACCTGTCACCTTGCTGTGTCCTGCTGCTCTTGGCAGCTTGCTCTGCAATTGAGAGCCCAGCTCTGCCTTGATGTCTCTGACCTGTCCCTTCTCACATGGTTCGTCTTCTGCCAGGTTTCCACTGAGACATCACAGTGTGGAGCAAACAGGAAGGCTCTGAGCAGACCACAGCAGTTCCCAGGTGTCATGCTAACATCTTTGCCCACTGTTTCTCAGGCTCTTGAATTGGGGTGGAAGAGGTTGTGTCCATCACCTGGGAATGCTCTGCAAACCATGACATGGCCCATTGCCTCCTGCTTCGTGTTCAGCACAGGATGAGAGGGTGGTTGTGATTTGAAGCAGAAGGTCCCATGCTTCTGAAGGGGGAGAACAAGCAAGCCCTCCTTTTATTATAATGCTGTATTGTACATTTTATCCTGTAATTTTCTGTGTCATTATAACAAATTGCTCGTGCTGGTGTCACTCATTTCCCCATGGAGCTTTCAACTCCCAAGTTGGCACGTAGCAAGCTGCTAGTGGTATTTCAAAATGAAAAATCACAGGTGCCTTCTGGATGCCATCCAAAGGAAGGAGTGTGGATTTCAGGCAGAAATGAAATCAGACCACATGGAAAGATCCCACCTGAACATCTCAGACAGCCCACAGATGGTCGTCGTGACATTACAAGCCAGTCTTCTTACCTGGGAAATGCATGGCCACGAGCAGCAGAAGTGAAATTCAGATTGAGTCTTCAGTAAAAAACGTCTTATAAGGAAGGGATGGAACAGCTGCAATGCCACATGCCACTCCATGGTGCTGGATGAGGAAGGAAGGAAAGAACAGCCTTTGCAACACACTATGTCCTGACTGGTAAGAGTAATGAAAATGCAAGGCATCTTCAGAGAGCCACTCATTTTTTATATACACACACAATTGTGTATATTTATGTATATATATAAAATAACATATATACATGTGCACAAAAAAATATACACCCATGTATACATGTATGTATGTGTGTGCATGAATATATACACATATATCCACACATATCATATATGTGGATATACACAGATATATGTATATATACATATGTATGTACACATATAGAACACATGTATACGTGTGTATATGTCTATACACATATATGTATACGTATGTCTATACACATGTATGTATATGTATGTCTATACACACATACATGTATATATGTGTATACATATATAAAATGTATGTATGCATGTGCACATGTATATACAGATATATACACACACACACATATATATACACACACACAAAAATTTATACACATATATTACATATATGTTAGTAAGGATTGGTTGATGTTGAGGTGCAGGTTTTCCTCTTTGCTGTCCCTTTGTCTCTGCAGTGCCGACAGTTGAACTCCTGAGATACATCTATTAGTTGTCAAAAGACTGTCACAAGGTGTCTCAGCTTTAATACAGCAAGAAATACAAATCCTGCATTTGTAGGTGAATACTTTGTGTTTGGCTTCGCAAAAATAGCTGTAGGGAAGCTGTGGCACTGGGTTTTAATGTACCGTGCTGTTAATGATGACTACTTAATATTTTACTGGGATGTTCCTTTGGGTTCGTTTGAGCAGCAGCTCTCCCAAGCACTGCAGAAAGATGTAAAATGATGAATTAAGCTAGGTCAAAGAGGAGAAATTATTTTAAATGAAAACGAACATCTAATTTGTCTGGACTTTTAATGAATTGAAATGCCAAAGTTGCTGGAGTTGACAGTATTGTAAATCCTAGTTATCTCTGCTAAAAATTTCCTGGTTTTTTTCCTCTTCCTCAAATATCAAGTCAATGTAGTGAGACTTGCTCTACTAGGTAGAACCACCTTTGAGTGACACCTGGCTGGTCCATACTGGCATTGTGCAGAGCAAACCCACTGGGACACGAGAGGGTGCTGTGGAATCTGTATATTGGGCACTTCCAGTTGCCAGGATATTTGATGGATCTATTGATATCTATATATGACTGTTTTGAACTAGTGGTCATGGACTGTCTCTCAAAGGTTATGACTACATGTAACCCCATGCTATGCCATACTCTCACAACCCAGTCTTTACCCCTGGAGTAAAGAAAGATACATGAAGAATCATTTCTTGGTGGGCTTTTTGTCATCATAGGATGATTTTTGCACAGTCCTGATAGGAACAGTTAACATATGTGACATATATGACGTCTGTGGTCTACCAATACATGGCAGAGGCTGCAGGTTTGCTCTCTCATTGGATCCCATCAAATCATGGGATGGCACCAAAAAATGTAGCAAACCAAATGAATTCATCCACTAAGGGATTAAAAATATTGTTAGTTTGTGAATATTTATTATGGGAATGATGAGTTTAATGAAGATTTAAGCATCATCTTCACTGAACTGCCGCTCCTCAGCTCAAGTATCTGTTAGGCAGATGAAATCGCATGTCCATGTAATGACCATCAAGCATCTGTATTTTATTTAAAGAAAATAAAGCATAGTAATTTAAATTTAAATGAAATTGTAGTTAATTACGCATTATTGCTGCATCTGATGAACTTTTGATTCAGCAGCAGAGCCCATGACTGGATTTACCCCCAGTACATGATTTGATTTCATAAGGGGAAAAAAAAAGATGTTTATTACTTTAGAATCTTGCTGGGAACCATAAAGTGGATCCTGATCTGGGAAAGAGTTGTAGTGGGGTGTATTCTTGGTCTTTTTTTGTAGGAAAATTGCCCCAGTCAGAGGAGCAGTATGGCACTGGGACGCCAGTGGGGTCCTGCACTCCTTCAGCACCCAGCTCGGGATGTAGGGGACAGCTTGCTGCAGCCATGTGTATGTAGTGTGAAGCTGCCCAATGAATATTTCCCTCCTGACAGGGAAGAGGACAGCGAACCCTTGGAGATGCCATATTCACTTTACTAT
Source organism: Laterallus jamaicensis coturniculus (assembly GCA_022605575.1). Lineage (NCBI taxonomy): Eukaryota > Metazoa > Chordata > Aves > Gruiformes > Rallidae > Laterallus > Laterallus jamaicensis. The sequence continues at coordinate 19,022,427 of JAKCOX010000016.1, read as the reverse complement.
CTGTCTACAAACCCGCAGCCCACACCCGGCACAGGGTGACCTGGGGGCTCTTTTTGGCACTGAGTTTTCAGCAGTGTCACAGCACGCTCCTGACCAGCCCAGTGCAGGTGGGTGTAAATCTTCCCAGCTATCACTTGCCCATCGATCGCGAGGCCTTGGCAGCGAGTCTGAACGGTTTTGTGAACAACGTGCACTACATCCCCAGCATCCATTAGCTGCCTCTCTCCTCCCTCCTGCAACACCACAAATACATTATTTGCCCCTCGTGAGCATCTCCTTCCAGGCTTGCATTAACACCGTTGCCACCACAGCCCCAGATTTATTGGTCAGGGTGTGCTTTTTGGAAGTATTTACGGCCCACCTTAATAGTGTGTCTGCATTTTGTTTGCTGCAGATGATAATTCAGGGAATTGTTCCTCTGCCTTAAAGAAACACTTTGAAACAACTGCCACTGGGTTTGGTTTTATTGCTGGGAGGATTCAAATGAATCACAGAATCGTAGGGGTTGGAAGGGACCTCAAAAGATCATTGGGTCCAACCCCCTCAGTGACCATGAGACTTTAACATATTCTGTATCATCACTTGATGTTTTTCTGTAGACTATATCAGCTGCCATCCTGATGATGTTTTGAAGGGCATTTTGACACAAACCTGGTTATAGCTTCCAAAACCTGCTCCTTATCCAGAGTCTTTTTTACTGCATGCTGTGACCATTGGCCTCCATGCCAGGAGACTTCTTCCTGGTGGTGTCACATGCAAGACATCGCTCACGGTTGCTCATCAATGTGAGCCTGGCTATAATAACATGACCAGTACCTTTTCCTGGTTTTTCCCAGGGGCTGCACTCCTGCAGCTTCCATCACAACCAGGAATGTCATGCGAGGGAGTGAGAGCATATTAAAACCAGCACCTTCTCTGCTGCCCTTATTCCCCCCTACACCTGCCAAACCCATCGCTCTACTGTGCCCGCAAAACCAGTGGATGGAGTGTTGTGCCACTCCCCTGATGGTTATTACAACTGAACACTTACTTTCCCTGCTAACTTCCCAGCATTGTCCCTTACTGAGGCAAGAACAGGAGCTGTAGGGTGTTTATTGGAGCATCCCAGCATCCCAGGCTCCCGAGCCCCCGGGGCCCCTAACAGGAGAAAACAAACGGAGCTGCATTCATTGACCGTAACACAAATTTACTGCTACTCGGGCTGATGTTTTCAGCATAATTCACTGCAGCTCGAACAAGTTGACTATCTGCATAATTTCTCCTTGAATAGTTTTACTGCCATATGGGACAGTGCAGACCTTGAGCTGCCGGCTCTGCGTATAACCCCTCTGTGCAGTAACGAGTCTTGCTCAACGAGCGGTGCGCAGCGGGCTCCGCATCCCTGGGACTGAGCTCGCTGTTTCTGCAGAGCCTCGGGTGTGGTATCAGCCAGCTGGTGAGCTTTGCTGAGCCCCATCCTGTTCTGGGAAGCACTCATGAGTGGTGATGGTCCTGCTGACGCAGCCCCTCTGCACCCATGGGCTGCACTGTGTTGGGGATGGCAGGGCTCAGGGCAGAGCAGCCCATGTGGATCTCATGAGTTTTTTTAGGGTATGGAGAGGATTTTTTTTTTTTTTTAGCCTGCAAAGCTGTCATATTGGGAGCTTTCATCAGCACTAATTCAAGCTTCTACAGTAAAATAGCATTCAAGAAAAAAATGACCAGCTTAGCCTTACTACATGGGGAAAAAACATACAAAATTCCTCCAAAAAAGCTCCTGTCCTTTACCATTTATCCTTAATGCAAAACATAACCTCTAGCAGTATGTGCTGCACTTAATATTGTTGACAAGCTAGGATGTCTTTCAGTGCACTCTTCGTGTCTTAATTAAATGGAATTTGTTTCAGCAAATAATGCTTGTCAAAAGTGGGGTGTTTTTTTTGCCTTAGGACTATTAGGAAGATGCTATTAGACATTTCGATAATCAGCCATCTGTGTCTCGGTGTTACAATAGCTCTGTCTGAAAACAGGCTAATTTTTCCCAGGCCAAAGTTATAATTATAAATTAAATACACAGACATGGCAGGCTAATCTTAAATGGAAAAACCACAGAGCTGTAGTACACGTACCTGAAAACACTGGGAGCTCACCTATTCCAAGCTTAGTGCTTTTAGGAGAAAGTCTGCCTCCAGAAAGCTAAAATAGACACTGCCAGCATGAGCTTTTGTCAGGTTTTATTGTAAAATTTGAAGAAAAAGAGCATTTCTGGTATTTATAGAGAATGCTTGGTGAGATGCTTTTTTTTTTTGCTTCTCCTCTTCTATACTGGGCGTTACTCAAGCGCACAGCAAGGGAAATACAGAGGGAGGGCAACTGTTGCACAGTAACACTGTGCCTGTACAAATCTCTACTAAAGTTGAGGTGTTAAAAATACTTTTATTTGTTTTATAAATGGGGAAAATTCATATGTACGTGCATTACAAGAGGAGGGTATTTTTCCACCAGGTAAAGCTGATTTTTGTTTTTCCATTGCATGTTTTACAGTGTATTAGACTGTCATTAGTCTGTCTTGACAGGGGTGTGCTGTACAGACAGTCATGTGCTGTAAATGGGTATGTACAGGACAGTGCCCACTGAATAAGGCCACCTATGCAGAGGCTCTTCCATCCAGGGGAGAAGGAAAAAAACTCCCCCAGCCAACACACCTACTCAGGTAGCCTAGGATTTTTCAGCAGGTTTTGCTAGGCTGTTTCAAGTCACCTGCCCAACAAGCTCCTGTCTGCAGGGTAAGTGCAGGTGCAGCAAGAGTTGGGAGCAGACGGGGATGTCAAAGATTTTTAAAGTTGGGGTGTGGGGGTGGATAAGCAGCTGGAAATGCTCTTCAGCGACAAGGGTGGATGGGAAAGAAAACCAGTGCAAAACCACTTAGTTTGGAAAACCAGTCCCTGAGCAGTAAGTGGCAGGCTCCTTCAAACATTCATCTTCAGGCTTTGCCTGTTTGATTTATCTCAAGCTGTGCCAGATCATCCCTTCGGCTACCCAACAAGGCTGCAGTTGTGCCCTGAGCTTCCCTCGCACGCTTCAAACCTGGAGTGGTGAGGGTGAGTGGGAGGAAGGCTTCTCAGTGCCTCTGCCTCCATGGAGGCCCAGTGCCATGGCTGGGTGGGAATTTGTGCTGTTGTGGTCCATATGTGAGAGGAGAAGGGGCCATATCACATCAGGATCTTGTCTACAAGTGTGACTGCATCCCCTCCCCCCATTAAAAAAAGGCTATGAAAATTACAAGAAAAAACACATCCTTTTCAGGCTTGAGAAAATGCCTTGCTTTGAGAGAGGAAAATCTGCTAAGAAATCATAAAGAAGCTGATACATCTGCCAGACTGAAATAATTTTACAGAGGGAAAAAGCCAGGTGCTGGATGCCAGAGCCAGCCCACTTCAAAGCTGATGCTGGTTGTTGCAGAACTGACTTTGTGCTGAGCAAACCTGGGAAGTGGGAAACCATCCAGAGCATGGGGCTTGCTGGTGCTCGCTCTCGTGTCTTCCTGGAGGAGTTCGTCCGGGCTTGGCACAGCACGGCCTTTCATTTGCACTAGAACTAGATGTGCAGGATGAAGAGAGCAACCCAGGGCTTAGCTACCAGCCAGGATGCACACCGGTTCAGATCTGCAACTTGAAAGAAAGCAATGCTAGACAAGGTAATTAATGAGCTGGTAGTTAGCCTCTATTTGTGGGCTGCCATTATTTTTGATGCTGTATTTAATGTCATTGTCTTGGGTTCCAGGTACAAATAAGACCCAGTGCAACACTCCAAACACAGACATATAAATACAACAGAGCTGCTCGTAATGAGTTGCCTACACAGGAGGGTGTTCAGGGCTGTGGTAGGGAAAGGCTGCTCAAAAACTGGTAGGTGTAGTGGGCACTGGCCTGCCAGGCACAGCCAGACAGAGGGGAGTGAGAGGCAGAAAAAAATGCAGTTATTGTTGGGAAAAAACCTAAAAATGACTGACAGATGCCTTATTGCTCTGTTCTGGCTTAGTTGGACCTGGTTAAAGAAAGGGCAGTTGAGTCAGGTCAGCCTGGTCTCCCTGCTTGACCCCACTCAGGGCAAATCCACTGCAGAGGTTACACACTTCACTATGCAGAAATGTCCCTCCCTTTCTGGGAGTCAATTAGCATAGAGCTCTCTGTGGCCTTAAATAAAAACATCAAAGAAATCCAAACCCTCTGCCTCTGCAAGGCAGTAAAAAAAAAAAACCTCCTGAGGTAATGCTGCACTCTGGCTGAAGCGCCAGTTGCACCCACCTGTCAGAGGTTAAACTGGAAAGCCTGCAGCTCTTGGGTTGGGCATCTGATGGAGCAGAGCAGGACGTGGCCATTGAGCCATGCACAGCATCATGAGCATCCAACTGTGGGGAGAAACCACTACTAACCTGGGAATTTGTGTTTTACTCCTGGAAATGCCAGTGCTCAGACCAGTGTAAATTAGGATGAGCTTCTTGTTTGGATTAGTGCTTGTCTTGTTTGCTAGACACAGTTGGCTTTCTGCTGGCTGCTGCGCTTAGCGCCTTTATCTGATGGCTTTGGACAAGTGTCAAAGACTCCACAGACTGCCAAGGGTTAGATGTTGAAGTGCTTAATTAAACAAGCCTCCAGGCAGTGGCAATTTGCATGGTAGAAGCACCAGAGCAGGGACGATGTTTATTTTTTTTAAAGTTAGTATTGGGAACTGGTTAAAAAATGAATTGCTTTTTCCCTTTGGTCTTGCTTTTTGTCTTGGAACTATAAGCATATGGAAAATACAACCCATAACCCCCTGCCCCGTGCTTCCCAAACTTGCGATGTGACCCACAAGACCCTTTAGTGTCACTATCATGAGTTTGATCCTTTTTTTTAAAGGAATTTTGTTTTTTCTTACCATGAGGGACAAATAAAATTTAAAAAAGCCCCAAACCCAAAAGGAAAACAAAGCTTCTTTACTAACCAGCCGTGTCTGTGAGGACTGTAAGTTGCCTGAGCATCCTGCGCCAAGGTGCTGAGGGTTGTTACCAGCAGTGTGCAGGGTGCTTCTTCCCATCTGGCTGCAAGGAGCGACCTTCAGTGCTGTACATAGCACCGGGCTGGCACAGAGAGCAGATCGGGCTGGGAATGTCACAAGTCACACTGGTCATGCTCAAACCATCCTGCTCCATGCGTGCTAGTTGTAAATCCTACCTCATCGCAACAGGCAGCATCGTACTGGGACTTGAGCATCTAAGTATTTTGGGAAATGGTCTACACTGGGCTGCGACAGCCACCTCGTGTCGTGTGTGATTAAAAAATAAAATAAAAATCAAATTAAAAAGGGCAGCTCTGTACACACACCCCACTTCATCACTGGCAACACAGCCCCAGCCCAGGCTGCCGCTCAGTCCCATGCTTGGGCGCAAGCCCTGAGCCAGCCTTCACTTTCACAGTGTGGTAGCATCCTGACTTTTACCAGCTGTGAGTAGAGGTGAGATTCCTGTCTGTCTCTTCTCTTTGCAGGGTCATTAAAAGAAAAAGAAACCCTCACAGCCTTGCTGTTTTGTTCTTTATTTTGAGAGATCAGGGTTAAAACACAACCAACCTTCCTGCAGAGGAGGGTTAAAGAGAAAGGTGACATATCAGGTGGGTTTTTTTCTTCCTCTAGTAAGAGGAGTGCTCTCTGGCTCACTAGGCTGGGAGTCTGACCTGTCCTCAACACCAAATGCCAACTCTTCTTAAAGAGACACACACACATTTCCCTGCCTTTTACTGCTGTCTGCTGCAAAAATCAGCAAGGGAGGAAAAAGAAAACCACCCCTAAAAATCACTTGCTCTGGGGTCAGGTGGGTGAAGATGATGCTGGGGGATAGATGGATGGACACACACACCATGCCGTGGGAGCTCTGCCCTCATCCAGAAAGGTGTTCAGAGCTTTTGGGGCGTGGCAGCTGGTGGTACCCACTAGGAAAGGACAGGGCTGGCATGGGAAATGGATGCAAGGGAGGGTTGAGGGGATGCTTATCGGGATGGGGGATGAGCTCTTAGGAGCACATAGCAGCACTAGAAGAGGTAAATAGAACACTGATCTCTCCTTTCTTTGCCATAATCTAACTGTATTGGAGTGTTTTTGGTTGGGTTTTGGTTTTTCTTCGCCCCAAAGAAAATATGCAAAGCAGCAAGTCAGGCTTCAGTTGGGCAGGAGTCAGAGGGGGAGTTGTAATCCAGGATGGAAACCGGGCGCTGGCTGCTCCCTGTGGGGGATGCACCTCATTCAAACAAGCAGGATTTACCCCCAGCTCTTCTAAGGGAGAAACTACCTGAGCACGAGGTGGCAAATCACAGGGAAAGCCCTGGGGTTGAACATCCCATTCCCAAGGGGTCCATGGAGAGGCAACAGCTATGGAATGTTTGCTTAAAGTCAAGCCCTGTGTGGGGAGGGACAAAGAGGGTCTTAGGGAAAAGATTTAGAGGCATCGTGGCATGGCCATGCTCTGGATAAATAACCAGGTTATTGCACTCACACCAACTCTTGGGTACCCCCCACCTCAGTCCCTGCTTACCTGCTCACTTTGTTGACCACCTGTAAGGTCATAAGGGAATTAGCTGTTATCTCCTTACAGAATTGGGATCTCGGCCTTTTCAGCTGTTGGACACAGTACCTAGTGCACTGCCAGGCACTCTGGTAATTAGGACCTAATCACAGTATAAATCAAGTAAATAAATACTTGTCAACACGTCATCAGGACTCGTGAATCTCTTGGCCAAAGTCCAGTTCCTGAAGGTCAACACAGCCCAACAGCCACACTCCTTCAAGGCAGGTGGAGTGTTTTTTCAATAGCCCCATCCCCCTCTGCTAAACACCCCTTGCAGCCCTGTGAGGTTCCCATCTCCCACCCATCCTGCAGACATGCCCATCCCAAGTCTTTTGTGACTTATCTTAAAAAAAGATATCAAAGTATTAAATGGTAATAGTATGTTAATTATCATCACAGACTCCAAATTAAGGCACTCGAGTTTTCTCCCCAATTTAAGTTTCAAAATGGTGATTGAACTGCATAGTTAAAGATCTTAAGGAAAAACTCTCAAAGTGAAAATATTGAGGGAAATACTAAGACAAAGCAGGATTTCCATTATACTGCTGCTTAACCTCAGCGACAAATGGCAAATGCATCTGATCTTTGGACTAGAGTCTTATCGTCAACCAGGGACTATTTTTACCCTGTGATTCTAGTGTATGAGTGCCCAACCGATGCATGAGTGACACAGGGATAACTGAATGGCCATTGATCCAATTTAAATTCATTCCAATTGATCACTGTGATTAATTAATTTATTAGCAAGGAAATAGTAGTGAGTTGGTGGAGAACATGAAGAGAGTGGGAAGGAAACTGCGAACAAGGAAATGTCTCTTTTTGACAAGGGTTGAAAGGCAAAAATGAGTTGAAACACAGGATTTTTTTTGAGCATATATAAAATTTCTGTGTCATAATAAAAATAAAATCAGAGTAACAAATGTGCAGCACTTTAATGTCAGATTTGACTGTCATTGGAACTGTTCACAAGTCGTGTGGACAATCTAAGTTGTACTCCATTTTCTAAGTATGATATATAACCATTAGGATAATTTAGAAAACACATCACCAGAACTTGGGCTGAAGAGGGAAGAAAGGGAACATCTTTGGAAGGTCCAAGTGGGAGTTTTCAAGTGAACGCTATTCCAATATTTTGCAACAAACAGGAAGAAGTGAGGTCTGTTACACATCTTTCACAGCCTATATATAAACCAGCCTCAAGGATATTTACCTGAACAGATATATACAGGGTTGTTTTTGTTGGTTTTTTTAAAATATTCTTAAAAAAGTAATATTTGCTTGATCTATGACACAATGAACGCCTCTACTGGGAAACTCACCATAGGCATAATAAAATATTCAAGAAGTCATAAAAGAGAACACGAGAGCAGTGTTTGGCCTTCATAAAACACATTGAGGATGACTGCAATGTATGGATACAGCTTTGTTCAAGAAAGGAGTTGTGCATATTTGAAGGTACTTACAAAGCTGGTCTTCTCCTTTCCTTGACACGGGTATGTTTCCTAACCAGATGAGTGGAAAATCATGGACACCATGCATTGCTAAAGGAAGGCTACACCAATCTGGTTTGTACGTGAGTGTTGCAACGATGGGATAGTCTCTTCTAACCCCTATGGCTCGTAAGTGACAAGAGATGGAGGTTTCAGCTGATGTGGGTGTTGAAGGGCAATTTCAATGTTTAATGAATTCATAGGATTCAGCTCCCCTTCTTCGTCTGTCTGAGCAGATATTTTTATATATTCTCTATAGAACCGAAATGGTTTAAATTACCTCAGGTCTACAGCCATGCTAAAATGCTACTGTTTCTTTTGAACATTTAAAGCAAAGATTGCCAGTGCTAGCCTGCATCCTCCTCATTTAAAATGTGAAATGGTTGACTTTAAGCATCCGTGGAGGAGAACACTCACCGCACCGCTGCATATCACTGGCCGCGTTCGTTGAGCAGCTGCTTCTATATAAACTCTGGGCCCTTCCAAAGGCTACTCCAATGTTTGCCTTCAGAGAAGCTTCTCACCCACCTCAAGACTACACTTTTGAAGCAGCTCCTGGGATACAACCACTTGGATGTGCTCATTCATGGTAGCAGCAGCGCTCGCCTGGTTTGCAACCGCTTTGCAAGCCATAGCTGCTCTTGCCCTGATTACTTCACAGCAACAGATAGAGAAAGTTACAAAAGAAACACAACTAGAAAAAGTTTTTATATCTTCCAAATGTGCAAAATGGATCTATATTTTTATGGGAACTCAACTGAAATTTCTCAATGCCAGCTGTTGCATTCTAGGGTAATCCAGCTGGTTTTGCATCAATCTCTTTGCTCATAACTAAAAGATAATTGACTATAAACAAGTATACTATAAATGGGAAGGGGAAAAAAAAAGAAATCATGAAGAAAAACTGTTTCCCAGGATGTCTGAAAAGAAATAGGCAAATTAAGGCTGTGCCTAGAAAATGAGTGAGTTTTCTATTAAAAATACCCTCTGTTGTTGTAGCTATTATTTTACAAAGAACCAAGTGACTTCAGTGCTATTAAATATTTAATGAGAGAAACCAACAGTTTCTAGAAGGGTTGCTGCCTCCTATGGGAATAACTGTAACTAATTCTCTGCCCCCAAAGAGCAGGTTTTGCATATTGTTGTGCCCAAGAGCTGACCACACTCACAAGCTGCTGAAAGACAATGTCCTCTTTTCAACAGAATCTGTCTATAGACTCTGACACCCCCCCAACCACACACAATCCCCCCTTTGTGTTTCCTGGCTTTTACCCACTCTAATGGCCTGGATATTTCATGCCAAATCTCTCAAATACAATCACACAAATACGTGTTAGAAAAGGGGGGTGGGTGGGATGGACTCATAACACTGCCTTCAGTAGTACCAAGAGCAAAATTAAGTGCAGAAGAAAGCAAGCTGACAGTTCCTATTTCTGCAATCCCTCCTGAAATCGCATCTGTGAATCCTCCCATAAGCCATTCTGCAGAGAAAAACTGATCAGTTTTCATTTCAACCGCTCTCCTAGGTTTCTGTAGCTGGAAAACTGCTCTCTGATGCTTAATTTCCCTTATCACCCAAAGGTGATTTTTTTCACCGTGGTCATTGCTTCTGTGTTGGGGTGGGGTAGTCAGCACAGCTAACGGGCAAGGTAGACAGGAAAGAAAACCGATGGCTCGAACGTTACATAAAAGCTCCTCAGGATGGAAACTCAAGATCTGTTTTGCTCTAGGGAATCACTAGGTTTCGTGGCTTACACAGTATCTCAGTGGAGATATTAGTCGCTTCCCAGCATTCTTCTTACAACCCCAAATAAAAAAAAACACCCCTCCAAAACCACTTCCTATTTGCAGAGCATACCTTAGATTAGAAAACTTGCAAGTAGACCAGTGTTGTACCATGAAGCCTATACAGGGTTTGTTTTTTTTCTTTTCTTTTTTTTTTTCTTTTTTTTCTTTTTTCCCAGTGTAAAAATATACAACGCTACCGCTCGTTTGTCGCAGCGTAAAGGTCCAACCGGTACTTGCCTGCCAAAGGCTCTACTCCTATTGCCCCTTCATACCTCTCCAACCCAGACCACTGTGTTACCCCTCCTTATACCTGAAACCTCACAGCGTAACGTATTTTGCCTCCCATTTATAACAAACAATGAATCTTTAGCTGGTGTGATGAGATACTGTCCAAATAATCCACTGTCTTTCATAATTCTGTTGTAGCTGCTCCAGGGCCAGTCTTTGGATGTGATAGGGTCCTTTAAGTTCTTCAGTACATTCATTTTCCCCGTTGACAACTCTACAAAAAGCACATCTGTTTGCAAATGTGAAGTAGCATATATATAGTACTGATTGCCTTCAGTGAAAGAGGGTTGAAATGTCAGATCAGATACGTGTATGTTTGTTTGTAAGTCATAAATCAACTTGATTTCCCCTCGGACAGATAGAGCCTGGACTTTGATCCTGCCACTGTCTTCATCTGCACTGACCAAATAGCGTCCGTCCGGCGAGATGTAGGGTGTGCCTGACACATCGCTGTTGGGGCCGATGACAGCATCGGTCACACTGTCAATAATGAGCTGTGGTGATGCAGCCACCGACCTATTCCTCCTACACTGGACAAAGAAGTAGCCGCCCAGGTGGGTATAAGCCATGGTCTGTGGTATGCAGCTCTGGTTTTTGAAGCTGATAGTCTTGATGTGGGTCACAGTTTCCAGGTCAATTTTGTGAACTGCAGATTTCGATTTGTTGAAGATGAAGCCAAACCTGAAATAGAAAACATGACACTGAAGTCATCTCTGGGGACACAGTGATATGCTTGAGAAAAGACCAGAGTCAGCAGAACCAGGAAACTCTACCCTATTGGGTTTGGAAGCGTGTGCAATAATGCTGGCTCTTTTCTGTAAGAAATCTCTCCTTTTAGTGCTTCTGAAACGTGCTAAGAGGAGGTGTGTATTTCAGTTAAAATCAGCAACCTGAACCTGGAAGCTTGAGCATGTGCTTGGATATCTGAATAACGTCTTCAGGACCTTTTATTGGGAAGAGCAGTTTACAGTAGGAATACTGCCAAGGCTTGTGGGTTTTTCAGGCTAGCGCTGACCAATTTTGTATTTAATCTGTTTCAGGTCTAAAGAGACATAATTCAATGTGCACTGAAGACTATTTCAACCTGAAAATAGAAAACTCTTCAAGATAAAGCATACCAGGGATGGGGCCTGAGACCAACTTTGAGCTGTATAACTACTGAGTGAAGATCATGTCCAACCTCATCTATACTGTAGCATCAGAGGGCAGCTGTGAGGCATGTTTGCTACCCATGGTGCCTGGGGACCACAGCAGGAGCTGGCAAGGCTGACGTGCAGAGCAGAGCGTGTTAAACACCATCCCACCAGCCCAGGGAAGGTGTAAAACATTTCTCGAGGAACATAAGCAGCCAAGGCGCACAGAAGAAAAGGGGGTCTTTGTTTTCTGTCTCAAGAGAGGGCAGACAGCAGTGAGCAGAGAATAAATGTTCTGTAAAAAATATATGCTGCAGGACATCTGACCTTTGCTGGAGACAAGAAAAGGTCAAGAGTAGCCAAGAAAGGTTTCTGCTTAATTTGAGAGGGATACCGTAGCAACAGCCTGTTTGTGCTCTCCTGGATTCACAGGTCACTGATACTGCCTTACAAAAACTAATTTTACATCCAGTATCTTTTCATCCATTCAATGCAGACAACAAGGAAATGAAGGGAGCGCTTAGTTTGGCATCTCTTCCCCGAAAGGTGTAAAATTGCTTTGTGAAATGCAGAGGACAGAGCGCTCGCACACAGATAACATATATTTTGCTTAAAACACTGGGTTTATTTCTTTATTCTTAATCCACCTGTCAATGAGACACTCAGCAGTGATTTCACTCTTAAAGAACGAGCCAACGTAGTGTATGATCCCATGAAAATCACTGGGCTAAGCCTTTCATTTTCCCATTATACTCACATCCATTAAAGACTTCAGGAAATATCTGCGGTGGAGATTTGTAGTGCACTGTGTGTGGGGAAATTGGATATGACACTTGTATTTCTCCTGGATGAATGCATTTTAAGTACACTTTAAAAAAATATGCCTTCCCTTCCAGCATTTTTTTTTCCCCAAGACTTCCTTAATACTTGGCCAAATGCCCAAAGAAGTTTAAAAAATGGTTCTTATCATAAACTTTAATTTAAACAAGTGGGTCAGAATGTGTTTTATGCACACCCAGCTGCAGAAGCGGCACAGCGCTTGCATGAAATCTGTGATCTGGAATCTCAAAGAAAACCTTGCCCTTAGAGAGTTTTTAATAGACAACAATCTACCCTGGGAACTAATAAAAATGGATACATTCCTAGATATCCATCTGAAATAACAGGCAGCTGAAATACATATGCAGGACATTTGCATATATATATATATTTGGCTTGTGGAAGAGATTGCTTAAATATTCACCTTCTTGGGAAAAGCTCGTACTGCCATTTATTGTTTCTGAGTGGAGAATTTAGAACATGATCTCAGTAAGTCTCATTAGACTGGGAGCAATTATTTTCCTGTGCTGAAAGAGAACGGACAAAGCCGTGGCCCTGAACAAATGGAATAGCAAATTAGGCACAGCATTCTCTGCTTTGCACCTGGAAAAAACCTAAAGACAATTATCTACATTTAATATTTCTTAAGGAACATCACCTGTACACAGTCAATTAATCACACCGAGGCAAAAAGACAGTAAAACAACAGAAAAAGCCAAATCATTCCACCTTCCTGTCTTTGAACCCAGACCACACCTCCTCATCTCAGTCTGTAACATTCAGCAGAGCCCTTTACCTCCTGGCACTACTATTAGTCACAAAGGTATTTTGAAAGCAAACTGGAAAAATGAGGTAGGGAAAAATTAAGAATGACAGCCATGAAGCCAGTCTCATTATTCTGTGATTCAGGAATCAAAGTTATTTATTTTGACTCAGATTCAAACCATAACCACTTAAGTGCAACCCCACCTGCCCCCAGTGTTCACTGCAGGGAACCTCAGGTGAATATAAGGAGTTACATTATGATTTTTGGGAGTGTTTAACTTAGTTAATCTATACTGGAGACAGAAGATGGTTAAACAGTTGTTATGTTATAATGTGGTAAGAACAGTGTAAGTTGCTGTGCAGTTATCATCAATTTTGATAATGTTAATGGGACGATTCCTGTGCCTGCTGGGAAGCAGCCAGTATCACTCCAAGTTATTAGCATGTAAGTTATACAATCTCATTAACTGCTACATCACATTAACATTCAAAACTGACGGTTCATAGAGGGGGTTTTTTAAACATGCAGTGCAATTTTTCTGGTCAGACCATACACCTCCAACACCTGAACAAGCTGGAAACACGTGGAAGAACCAAGCTTTATGCTTCAGGCAGAATAAACTATTACCACTTCAGGCAATAAATCTTTGACTTTGGTTTCTGCCCAGATCCACAAAGCAGTTTTGAGACAGAGAAGTCAACTTTCTGGCCATCAAATTCCTGGCACAAACCAGCCAGGGCAACATGTCCTACTTTGCTGCAAGGAGGCACAGCTGAGCAAGCTGGGCTTTGAACGCATGGGCATGGTCTAAGGGAAATCCAGGCTCCTATCCTGCTGTTTCTCTGATCCACTGGATACTGGTAATTTGCTCAATCATTTCTCCATTTCACACATGAAAATGGGGCTAAGAGCAGTTAATTGTGAGTTAGTTCATTCATTCCCATTTGTAAATTGCTGTGAGATCATTAGAAGGATGCTCGCTAGAACAGAGCAGCATGGTCACTGTTGCTATTTATTAAGATCATTCCTTACCTAACATGATTAATAATAAGATTTGTAGGTGGTATAAAAAAATCCTCCACTCCTTCAAAGGGCGTGCGGATAACATGCTGATCCTCCCCTGCGCTCGCCTCTGGGATTACCTACAACAAATATACACAAGTTTGAGTATGGGCAAAACAAGGAGTAAGGCAGAAAGGTAAATACAGATTACATGCTCGTTCCCGGTACAGGAGTGGCTTTTCCTGGGGATGTAGCAGACTCAAACTGATTAATGACTTCGCAGTATTGTTTGGTGTAGCTGTCTTGGAAAAGGTGTGCTAATAAATAGTATTTGAGGCATGACATTTGTAAGGTAAGTACACAACTCTGCGTTCATAAGATGCTTCTATCTCGAGAAAGAGCAGTCATGCAGGAGCACTAAGGCCACAGCAAGTTATTCCTCACTGTCTAAAATAAACATTTATTTCATGGTCGTATTTATTAATCTCACTTAAATGCACAGTGATAATTTAACAGCTTGAAGGATCAAACATCAACCCACAGCAGTTAATCATCACTTCCAAGGAGAAGAACTCTTCATCCATGGACCGCAACGTACGAAATTCAGGGGGGAGCAGAGAAAGGCCCCTTTGGCTGTCCCCCCATAAGCTGTCCTCCAGCACAGCACACACACCTCCATTGCCACGGGAACTCAGCTCCTCCACCAGGCCAGGAGAGGGGAGGTAGAAGTTTTCATTGGTTAAAACCTTAAACACTAAAAATTGTTTGCTCGGTTCAAGAGGACTTTGGTCCGTTCATTAGGAACTTCTGCTGCAACAGGAGTTGCTTGGAATTGATAGCTACATAATTCATTAAGGAAATGCTAAAACCCTACAAGGTTTAGTTCAGACAGCTGTTCTGGTGGTGCTGTTCAGATTTCTTCCAATTAGATTGCTCAAGAAAGATGCCCACTCTTGCACAGTGCTTTCAGGAGGCCAGACGTTAGCTTCCCAGAAGCCAGTAATGGCTAAACAACAGCATCCCATTAGTTGGCTGCACGGACTGCTTGATAAATCCCTGACTTCCAAAGGAGGAGTGGAAATTTAGATCAACCTCTGTGGTGGCATCTTTGAGAGAGAAAAAACCAAAGAGCAACAAAAAAAAGCAAACTAAAAAAAGGTATTTTATTTCAAGTCTGCAACCAATCACTGCATGTTTGAAGAATGAACTTTGCTAGATGGGTCACTGCCCACCTTTAGGGAAAGCAGGTTGGAAAAAAAAGAAAACATATGCTGATGCTGATGCTAATCTCACTCTCCACATGTGTAACCACACTTTATGAAGATAACAGAAAGGACTATCTGAGAGCTGGAGCCTTATAACAAGTTTCCAACTGTGCAGATGGTGTGTTCTTCTTAATAATCACATGCTTGTGCCATCTCTCCTTTAATTACAGAAACCTCTCACAGCTGGATGGAAGAAATTAAGTCAGAAAGGGTAAAGAGAGCCCATTTTGCATCCTTATACCCTGTACAGGAAGCTGCTCATCCCCAGGTGAGACAAGCCAGTGGCATTGCCTCAGAAACCTTCATTTATTTGCCCCTGTTTGCCTATTTGTTTCTGGTGTCTTCTGCTGAAGATGCCCATATTGAGCTGCCAGTCTATTCGTTACTATGGGAAGTCCCCAGGCTGCAGCCATTGTCTGAGGTGGAGCATGTGGCTGGTGGGGATGGCTCATCCTATCTTCACAAGGCAGCATCTCCAGCAAAGCCTTGGGCAACTCCACGACTAATATTGACTCCAGATTTGCTGGTTTTTTGGTCACAAATCACAGCCACCCTTCTCTGTCTGTTGGGGAATCCTTTTATGTAGGCTAAGAAGCAAACATTTCTGGTAGGAGTATTCGTGTGACACCTACGTTACCAGAAAGGTTGCATGGCAAGTGCCAGACAATAACTACTAGAGAAGGGTCTGTCTGGATGGATCAAATCAGCTCTGGTGTCAACTCTGTCGTATGACACAGAGCAGCAGGGAAATGCACAATTAGATGCCTACACTTAGTGTTTCTATACTGCCAAGAGAAGAGGGGATGCTCAGGGGCGATTCAGAAACAGAATTTAGCTGTCCAAACCTATGTACGTTACTGTGCCCCAATATCACGGTGGGTCTGACTGTTCTGAGCATGGAGGAGCCCCAGGAGCTCGGTGGCACCCCTCCAGAGGAATAACTGACACCCAGTAACAGAATTTGTCCCTGAGGTTTTACTTCTGCCATCAATGGGGTGTTTATTCCATGTCCCGGTGAGCTCCTTTTTGTGTTTTACTGTGAGAGGAACAATTCTGCCACATTGTCCTTCCCTACCACCCAAAAGGAGGCTGAAGGCTTGTGAGAGCCGAGTGTCCAAATGAATTTAAAGAAAGTCAGCACCAATTCAGTGCACTGGCAGAAAACCTGGACTTCTAAAATAAGATGAGGTAAAGACTTTTACCAAGCTGGAGTACAGGGTGGTTGTCCTCAATGCATACTGAGGGTGATAGGGTAGTAATCCTGAAAGAGGTATGAATCTTGAGGCACTCAAGGGATTCGCCTTTTAATGCTTCTTTTTACAAGCAGTGCCCCCAAACTCTGCAGACAAAGATTTGCAGGTGGTCATAAACCCTGATAAGGGAGCAGTGCACCTCTGCAGTGAGCACACCGAGTTCCTACCTCAGGCTTATCCCTAGATGTGCTGCTCAGCCTGACTTACATCTCCAAAGAAAAGAGGAACAGCTTTCTATGCAGAAAGTATGTTCTTTGTGGTTTCTTGGTACCAACAGCTTTTAGACTAGAATTGAGTTAAAAGGGAGCTCCACTCACGTGGGCTGCACAAATGACTTGGGGCATCGCAGGCTTGCACTGCGTGCAGTCAGCTGCCAGCCCTTGCTGCATGACTTTACGGCACTTGGCTCTGTCACCAGCCTTAAAACAAAGCAGACCTTGGTGACAAAGCAGCCCTGCTGCCAGACTATGGCACAGGCACTGCTCAAAAACAAATTAAACAGCAGGAAAAATATGTGAGGATGGACGGAGGAGGGGTGAGTGAAACACACTGGATATGCAAATGAAAGAGCAGCTTTATATCCAGATCATTAAAAGCTGTTAAGTACCTGCAACCAATCAGCCACCAGCTTGCTACTGACGATGCCAAGCCAAGGAAGGATGAAGGCTCAGATGATATGGACTCACCTGCAGTGTTGGTGAGGACTTCCGCATGTCACCCCAGCTGAGCACCCACACCTGGTCGTGGGACTTGTCGTAATGCAATTTGGTTGGTAAGGGGTCAACATCCAAGGACTTAAAAAATAAGACAGACAGGTATTTACACAGTGTCCCAAACACACATGACAAATATTGCATTAGGTTACCACAGGCATTCCCACGTACCCCTGTTACACCCCTTTGTGCAGCTCTGCACGATCAACTGGAGGATCACCCTTCAAAACCAACCAGGGGATCAGCAGCCAGCAAGGTTACAAATAGTGTGACCCCATGGGCAAAGGCAACACAGGCCCAACCTTTTAGTGATGTAAGCAGATCCGCTGGGAACATATCTACTTTTTTGGTCCCATATCAAAGTCTTTATCCATCACTGAATTAAGCATTCCCCTTGGAAGTACCTGCACAGCTTTCTGAGTCTGGATATCAATTATCACCACTCTGTTCTGCTTAGGCTGAGTCACATAAATGTACTTGTCTCTGACATTGACCGCTGAAGCCCAGAGGCAGGACTGAGTGTCTTCACCTTCCACTCTAGGACAGATCTCTTCCTGAGGGAGGAAAAAAATAAAAAAGAAGAAGAGGAAAGGTTTAATTTCTACAGGTTCAGGGCCCGGAGCAGCAAGAAGCTTAGCCCTGAAAATCACAGAAAAAAATTCCACGGGGATTCCATTAAGATAACTTTTTCCCCCTTTCTTTTCTGGAAAACATGAAGTAATTATTTTATCAGGTAGTACTCTGCAGCCTGGCTCTACCCAGTGACATTAAACGGCTGGACCTCCTGCAAATTCACATTGAATTTAAATAACCACACACTCTGTGGATCTATCTTTTGAAGTAGACGGTGGTTCATCAAGACTTGCAGTGCTGTCAGCATTCATTAGCAATAGAAATATCACTCTGTGCTTTGAAAAAAAGCAGAGTTTTACATTAATTGAATCACAGCTTAATATTTTTCATAAAGTCTTCATTTTCAGTTCAGGAGAGCATGCTCTGAGATGCTTGTGCTCGGGGAAACAGAAGCAAAACCAAGTAGGGTCATGAAGTCTATTCCTCCAACACAGAGGCATCCTCAGTCCCAAAGGAACCAAATCCTGTTGCTTTGGACCAAATCCTGTTCCCAACTGCCCGATGCTGTAATTTTCTCTCCAATCTTCCACTCAGTGAGTCCTGTGCAAAACTGGTGTTAGCTGTAGTGGGAGCTCACTGGTGCTTAAGTTTGAAGTCACGTGTGATCTCACCATCAAGCCTCTGCAAGCTGATTGCTCTTCATTGCTGGGCCTTCTGTTGAGCTGCTTTATGTGAAAGAGCACTAGAGCAAGACCAGGCTGGGGTGTGGAAATGAGGGTAAAACTAAGTGAATACATGTATATTTCAGTGAGCACAACTGTTTGTTTTAAATTTTGTCAATACAGCAGCCGGGCCACTTTAAATAACGACACAGCATCCCGACAGGGAAGGCAATTAGAGCAGCAGAGCTTGTTGGGGAAAGAGGAAGTACAACCAAAAGCAATGCCACCACCAGGTCTGTATCAGAATGATGGTTATGGATAAAAAGATGTCGCCTCTAAGCAGCCCCCTTCTATCAGCTCAGTGCCTTGATGGAGACAACGTGTAAGGGCTGAAGATACAAGATTCAACTTGGCTCTGTTCTCCTTTCCCCGGGCTGGGGATGTACACTGCTGCAAACTAAAACATGCTACAAAGGCCCAGACTTGGGCTTCCTGCAGCCGTTCACGCAGCCAAGCACCTGACAGCCTCCAAATTGCCTTCCTCATCCTTGGTTTGGACTCTCACAACACAGCATCCACCCAAACCAAGAGGGGCAGGGAAAGGTCAGTGGCCTTTCTGCTGTAGCTCCATCTTCTTTTGTGCCCTCTAACAGCAAATGAAGAAACCTTTGTTGTAGAAACCCTCCTAAAGTTGCAGGCTGGTGCCACTGTCTGTGTGGCAAATGCTCAACATACTGAAAGGGAAAAGGGAGGGGAAAAAGTCAACCCTCCCTGTCCAGAGGCAAAAGGCCCTGTGATATCTGTAGGAAACCCTCAGAGGTCTCTCTGAAAGGCAGCCGAGTAATGACGTGAAAAATCCCTTTCATGCCCACCACTGTGCTGACATTATTTTCTTAAGTGCCCTCTGTCCTTTGTTCTTTTCAAGCTGTTTCTTCCAGAACCACCTCTTCAATATTTACAGCTCTTTGGAAAAGAAACACAAGAACTCTGTCCTTGAGTAGCAACAGCTTAAGTGTGGCTTAACAATATCAAGCCCATGCTAAGGACCAGTCTTGGGGGAAGCATCCATCTAGATATCTACCATGGTATATTAAAATTCAGTGAAAAATAAAACCCCAGCATCAACCACAAATTTATTGAGATTTAAAGACCACAGCAATGGAGACCCACAAGAAGATCCTGACCCATGGCCTGCAGAGCCCACAATAGTAATTCTCCTCTTTTATTCCTCCCATAACTGGAAGCAAAGCTGAGCCCTTTTCTTCAGAAGGGAGCCGCATTCTTGTCTTCCCCTGTAAATTGAGCCTTTAAATGAAACCCCAACCCTGAATAAAGGAGTGACTAAGAAAGTGCTTCTGGATGTATTTCAGCACCTGTTTTTTATGACATTTGATAGTTCCATGAGCTTATATATGATGTGTGTTACTACGGAAGAGTACACAACACGGGTCACTGAAAACATCGACCTCACAGGGCCTCCAGGCACGTGTTATCCCACTTGCCATGCCGAGCTCTACTGTGTATGAGCCAGTGCTTGATGTTCACTGACACCTGAACAAATTCTACTCATGATTTCATAAAACAAAGGTTAGGTAAACTTGATGCTGTAAGAAAACTCTGGGCAGCAAACAAGGACAGAATGGGTCTCTGAAGATACAGAGGAGCAGCATGGCACAACTCTCTTTTGTGCATTCTTACTCACTTCCCTGCTGTGGTTTAACCAGGGGAACGATTCCTGAAGGGCAGAAACAGAGTAGCTCACTCCTTTGCCTACAGAGCCACTAGTAGAAAAAGCCACCAATTACCACCAATGAGTGATGTGTGTCTCTCTTCTACTGACTTTTGGACTTTCCCCACAGCCTGGGTACAACTTTTGTGCATGGACATGTAAACAGGCCAGACAGGACAAGGGAAAGTCTTTGCTTACATTTTCAAACTCTCTGCAGCATGTCAGTAATCCCCTGTGTCAGTCTTACAACAAACGTTTTCAAGAGATGATATACACCTCAGGGATGCCACATGAAGCCCACCAAGCCGCAGCACCACTGTATCAAACAGGTCCTTTAGCAATAACCACCTTTGAAGAGATTAAGAGGCACTTTCCTGGTTGTTGGCTGTAGCTGCTGGTTTAGGACTTACATAACTTGTGAAAATCCTCTCTTCGGGCCTGATGTGTCTCCGGATTTCACATTCGTTTGGCTGAAGGACCGTGATCCCATCATCGGAAAAGACATAGAACATATTCCCAACGCTCAGGCCTTGAAGGGGGATAAAGCAAAAGAAGAAGGATTATATTTTTTTTGGTATCCATAGCTGTTAGGATTTTTTTTTAAGAACTCTCCCTCCTCCCCCCAACCAACAAAATCTGCCTTACATAAAAATGTTGGTCATTTGGATGCAGTTGGTGCATTCACAAAATCAAACTTCATGTCACAACGAGGGCTTCAAGGAGTGAAGAGGTACAGACACATTCAAAAATGCATTGCCTTGGTGGTGGCAGTGGTTGTACCAAGGGACTATGGTCAAGTCTTGTGCATACACACCGAAGCGGGATTCGGTTTACAAGAAGCCCCTGTATTACATCATAACTCCCTCAGATTATGACTTTGGGTTTTTTTTTTAATGATTTCATTAAAGATAGCTTGCTAATAATTTGAGTACTGAGAGAGGGGCCTTAGTTAAAATTAATCTGAAGGTTGTCCAGTTGCAGGTAACTTGAATTCTTGCAACTGTGATGCAAAATGGAAGTGGCTTAACTGTTCCATCTGTTGCATGAATGGAAATATAGTTTCTGTTTTCTTATACTCTCTGGATGAACTAACTACAGCCACCAAAACAAATACATTTTTGAAATCTTGCAAACTGTAATTCACAAATGTGTAGTTCAGCATCGCAATAGCACTCATTTATCCAACTGGGGCATTCCAGGAGATTTGGAAAACTCTCTGGCTGTCATTGCTCTGCTGTTAGGAGACTGAATTTTATCATTTCTGTCATGCAGAAATGCCTTAAAATGCTGATAATTTAGTTGTTCTTCAGCTACATGCAATTGCAGTAACGAGCATCTTTAAGAAATGTCCAGGATCTTTTCAAACACTCTAGTTCAAAAGATCCAAGTGTCATTTCATCTTTTCCATACCACCACCAGTAAGTGCTTGCAATGACCACTGCCTCCCCCATTAACGTTGATAGTGTACTTTTATCTGCCAACAATATTGTAATGTGACAATTTGCAATTTCTGATTGATGAGGTTTTACTCATGGAGAAGTAAGGTCCTGGTTCTACAAATCTCAACAACGTTCAGCGTTGCAATCCCCTTGGCTGGTCCTGTGGTGGCAGCTCTAATCACTAATCACCTTTACAGAGTTTCTCATATCTAAGTGTTTGGAGGACTGAGGTCTAAATCATCATAGGAAAGCTTCACCATAAAAACACATATAATTTGGAAATAAATGCTTCTTTTCTGAAGATTAATAGGACATATAATATTTAGTAAGGATAGGAGGGTTTTTTTGGTGCTAAAAAACCCTCTTCTTGTGCCAAATAAGAAGCTTCAGAGTACAACTTCTCAGCATGTGGTGTTAGCTGTACTGACAATGTTCAAGTTGAGTCTCTAAACCATATGACAGAAATACCCCAGTTAGGGCATCAGGCAGGTACAGGAGCCATGATCCTTAAATGTGATGCCACAGTGAGGGATCATGCACGTAGGAAAAAAAAGAGATACTGGACTTCCACTGAGAACTAAGTTATCTTTATTGACTAAGGGCTAATTCTTTAGGAGTACATTGTTAAAACACTTCATTTGGGCCCTTTGGACCAAAATCCACGCTCACAGCATGCACACAACTCCCACCTGCTTCAATGGGATTTGAGTGAATACATCAGAGGGCAGAATTTGACCCTGGCTGGAATGAGTGCACAGATTTTCATGAGGAAAGGATTTTAATCCTAAGAAGTGGAAACAGGCAGGCAACAAATTATGACCATTGTGAAGATGCTTATTATTATTTTCATGCACTATAATAGTGTGATTTTGTCTGATGATCCTACTACAGTGAAGGTTTATTTCAGAATCAAGGTCTTAATTAGTCACAAAAATACTTTGATCACAATTTTACCCCAGTAGGTTTAGAGTTAGTGGCTTGGCAAGTCTCACCACTTATTTTACAGTGAAACGAGTGCACAATTTTCTGCTGACTGGTTAAAATATGATATAAATTCCTAATAGCATTCAGGTACCCTCCTTTTTTTTTTTTTATAAAAAAGAGAGCAAATTAAATCAAATACTTTTTCAGGGAGTAATCTTCCCTCTGGTTTTTAGGCAAAGCAGGTATTTTACTAGACAAACGTGGTGGCTTAATGTGACATATTTGCCAAGTTTTGATTTGTGTACATCTCTAAACAAGCTCATAGACATCAGTAAAACAGACTCCACACTTGATTATACTACTACTTCGAGTTACTTGGTCTGGGGAGTTATTTCAGCAGTGAAGTGGGCAATGGAGGATGTTCGCAGTTGTGTTATTTACACTAGTGAGGCAGGGATTAGGGGAGAGTAAAGAGGAGGGGGTGTCTTTTTTCCCCTTTCTAATCAAAGACATTTAAGGTTGGATGATTGGTTAAAAAACTAAAGGCTTTATAAAAGGCAACATACCTCAGCTATGTAAGAAAAAGCTCTAATAAAACAAACCCCCTGTTAAGAATGCGGAGTGTCTCCTAAACGTAACTGTTCCAGATGAAGCTGACCCTACCATCTTTATTTCTTGTTTTTTAATCAGCAGAAGAAATAAAACACAGACACTTGCTGGTTCAAGAGTGAAATTTTGAAGGCCACCTGATGACAAGAGTTTTCTTTAGTTGAGGAATACAGTCCCCACCTGTCTGTACATTTATAGTTCCCTCCTTTGAGATCAAGGGCAAATTGGTCACTGTGGAATACTTTCTTCTGCTCTGATACTTGAATAATCGTCCTCAATTTAATCTAAATGCTTGGAAGTATTTTAGAACTAAAATTTGGTAACAAAAAGGCTTTTAGCTTTTTAAGCACACAGGTTCCTGTAACTGATGGTTGCCTGCTGGTGTGATACGCTCCCTTTATCCAGGTATAAAGCAAGCAATGCTCCCTGGAAAAATTAACACTGTCTGAAAACAAGCCTCTACCTTGCATTTGGGTCTACTTGCAGTTTTCTCTGCACACAATTAAAAACTAGTTTGTACATTGAGTAAAATTCACAGAGTCACAGAACCATAGGGGTTGGAAGGGACCCTCCAGAGCTCATCAGGTCCAACCCCCTGCCAAAGCAGGGTCCCTTGGAGAGGTTGGAGAGGTTGGCATCCAGAAGGGTCTTGCATATCTCCAGAGAAGGAGATTCCACAACCCCCCTGGGCAGCCCGTCCCAGGGCTCCCTCACCATCACTGGGAAAAAGTTCTTTAAAAATATTGCACGTGCTTCCAGTTCCATGTTTAACTGGCCAGTCATGCTATGTCCACTGATTTCTTGAGGTTTTGCTTGGGTCTGTGAAAGGTTCTGAGAACTGACCCATAAATTGACTCTTAAGATGACCAATTACTTGAGTTAAAACTTTTGACCTGCAGGAAAAGCTTGTCTCTATGCAATGTTCTGTCTAGGCTACCACCAGCTTTAATTACTGCAGACCTCACGAGGATGTGATCATTTTAAAGGAGCTCAAGTCTACCAATCCATTTGTCAATATTGCTTCTTCCAGGTAAGTTTTAACAGATTTGAAAAAAAACACATTCAAATGTAAACCCCAAAATACCATTCCTCTCTTCCAGCCTTCTCTCTGCCAAGATTTCCCATGCTAAAAAATCTGTCTAGAATGAATGTGCCGGTCAAATACTACAGAACACAGGCTGGGGAATAAACCTGCTCCAAAGAGACTAAATTGTTTAGGAACATCAAGAGTAGATCAGCTCTTACTGCCCACGTTTTCCCTGTACATCACTCATTTTTATTTAAAACATGCCAGGTTGACAGGCAGCAAGTCCATACTGTTTAGCAAAATTATATTAAGACTTTCTGCAACCAGCTGCTTGGTTGTTCTTTAAATATTACCATGCTTCTATATCTGGTAGGATTATCCAACTACTTTCTTTAAAAAGGAGCGTAAGGGATGCAGTATATCAACAACCATGGAGCATCACACAGATGATGCTGGACTGATTAGGTGCACTAGAGATTTCACTTCTGAGCGGAAGGGAAATAGCAATTTGTAGTGCCCAAAATGCCATTTGCAAGGAACACCAGCAGCAAAGAGACTCTCTTCACTGCTATGCACCAAGGAGTAAGTGCTGGAGAGCTGTCTTAGATGGCTGATCTACACCTCAGGAGATCCAGCCAGATGCATTAGCTGTGTCTGCAGCCCACAGTGGGACAGCAGGCATGCATGGGGTGTTCACAAACCTGCCTGAGGTAGAGCCGGTCACTATAGGCTGGCACTTTCCTTCTGCCCCTAAGATCCTCTGGGCCAAGCCACAGCAATCCTGAAGGCTCCATGCTAAGGGCATGAAGCACAACCATCGCTTTGGGTACCCAGAGGCACTGCTTACGGAAGGGCCTTTACACCCTCCAAACGCAGAGTGGGCGTGCAGTCCTTCCCAAAGGAACAATGGGATGGATGGGAATTTGCAGTGGGCAGGAAGATGAGGTGGAGAGCAGTTTGGATGTGCAGAGACATCTCTGGAAGGACACCAAGGTCCCAGCTTCCTCATAGGCAACTGGCAGATATAAGAACTGGCTTATGCCTGAATGTCAGTCCTAGAACCTTCCTCTGGTGAGCAGAAACACTGCTCAGCCCCCCGGAGCCTGAGGCTGGGGGGGTCCCCATCCAAGATACCATACCAGCAGATGGGCAAGCTGCTTAAGAGCTCCTTGGGTCTCTGTGTGATGCATCTCACTGTATTTTGGAAATTATGACAGCACAAACACATGCAAAATCAAATAAATTTTCACTTCAAGCACCTCCATAATACATTTGAGTCAATTAGTTGCTTAGGACATTGTGTTTTTTATTCTAATTTGGCTTCCAAGATACACAGATGTTGACCTTGTGCACGACACACTATAAATCTGATCAAACTAAAGATCTTAACTGCCAATTAAAACAAGGAGAAATGGAGCAACCTTTACCTTGCATTGATTTAAAGGATAGAAGGAAGCAAAACTTGGGAGGTTTTTTGCTTGGTTGTTTTTTTTTTTTTTGCCTTACAGTCAAGAACACACTTTTTGTTGCTCACCTCAGTATGTGCTGCTGGAGTACTGGAGGAGGCCCTTGAATTGCTTGCTTAAAAACACAGTATATTGAATTTATGTCTTACTTGCTCAATTATGGTAATTTGGGAGCACTTCTGACACTTGTGCAATTGTTAACGCAGCTTGAGGACTGCAGGCTGCTCACACTGGTGGCAGTTTATATAAAATTCACATTTTTATATATTTTATGGTCATCTATTATTTTGTAGTGGGAAAAGGTAAGAAGTTATAGGCACGATTTATATTATGAGAGTGACATCTCTTATTTGAATAGTCTAGCTTTTAAATGTCTGGTCTGTACTTAATCTGGTAACTGTGAAAGTCGATAGAGTTAGTGGCAAGTCAGTGGAGAATGGCCCATCATGGAATTATTAAAGCAGACAAGCACATTATCACTACGACAAAAGAACTTTACTGCAGTACCTTCCTCTCGCCACAGTATGTTTGCAACTGCAGCATCAGAAAATTGGGAAAGCCAGAAAATAATCAGGAAAAGGAAAAAAACAAACAAAAAACAAACAAAACAATGTCAAAATTTTCATTGCAGCAAGTAACTGAAATAATACTCATCTTTACATGAACTGTTCCACTGGTGGAAACATCTGTAACATTCATTCAAATAAAATATCAGGAACGATCGATATTTCTAAATACAAATAAATTGTCTAGAGGTAATTCTGAAACTTTGACATGGGACAAACCCTCACTGAAACAGAGCCAAGTTTGACCTGTGCAAAGATCAAAGTCTTACTTCAAGAGAAGATGCTATCTTCAATTGTAATTGGAGGTATAGGACAGGCTGTGATTTTCTGTACAGGTTCAATAAGCAAGAATGACATCTTTCAGAAGCCTGAGACTGGCAGTTGCAGCAGCTAAGCACTTTGCTGCTTTTCTTCTTCGAGTTTCATGCAGCCACATTCTCTTTTAGGATTCAAATACTCTTTGAAAGTACATCTGCATTTGAATTTCTATCTAAGATACATCCAATTATTTCACAACAGACTGTAATTTCCCTTGCTCAACTATTCAAGGGAAAACGACCAATGTTAACAAGAGTACATAAATCTATTTAATGAGGAATAGAATATATTTTCCAAAGAATCGCCATGAGAACACATATTTATGGCTAACCTTGTTTTCAATTCTTGCTCTCTATTAACAGCCAGAAAAGTAGCAAAACTCCTATTTGCACCTTGTCTTTCAGTATCCCCATGAACCCAGGTGATCCCCCAACTAGTTAAGACAGCAGAATTAGGAAGGATCAGGCCTCTGGGAGCTTGTCCACTAGGTCAACGAATCATCTCTTTCATTAATTGTGTTTTGGGGACAGTGCAGTCAAGACAACAGTGCCACAGTCCTACAGGAGACGTGCACTGCGAGTGGCTGCGAGAGTATTTGTCTTTGAAGTGGAAGATAATTTCACACCAAGGAAAAGCTATTTTTCTGGTTGGTGATGCGAATACAGGCAAAATAAAGAACAGCTTTGAGAACTTAAGCTTGTGACCAGCTTCAGAAGCAGCCTTGTACAGAAATCGAAGAAATTTACGTTCTGAAGCCACATATAATTCGACAAAACATTAAGTTTTGGATTCTTTTATATCGAAAAGTATTGCCAATTGGTTCCTTCAGTGGAGACGTTACCCATACTGCACCCACTACACATCTGGCATGTGAAAGGCATCATCATTCTGGATGAGGAGGTTTTACTTTCCTCCCATGATTCCTTCCCAAGAGAGTATCTAATCCTCATATAGACAAGGCTGTCATTATCTGAAGAGTAAGAGTCCAACATACTGCACGCAATAGACTGAGCTACTGAACTGCATGTACACACAGCTACATTTAAATATACTTTAAAAAAAATGTGTGGAAAATTAAACTTACGGGTCTTTCTTGCAGAGTCTTCTATGAAAAGTGAAGATATGTCCTCGTCCACTCCCACCTCATTTTTAGCAATGCAGGTGTAGGCACCAGTGTCTTCATATCGAACGCTACTGATATGAAGTTCACTCCCGTTTGCTGTAAGAAAGACACCCATAAACAGTGTTCCTCACTCCTGCTAATTGCTATACTGCCCTTAATTGCTTTCCACTGCTGCAGCCACCCGGCGACGGCTCGACATTCACTGCGCAATGTTTCCCTGCACGTAAATAGAGATATTTGGGGGATTCTCATGAGAGCTGATGTTTTGCTGCTTTCCATTAGCACATACACAGGCTGTGCCCAAAACGAACAAACAACAATCCCAAGTGCAAACGATAAATTACTTTTCATTTATTTCTTCTTGTTTAAAAAACAAAATAAAGAAATAAAGCTTTGGCTTTAGTGGAGGAAAATTAACTTCTGTTTTTGCAAGCTGTTTTTCATCAGATCACCAACACTTGGGTTTGGGAGGGGGCTCTCTACAGTTCCTCGTGTTGTTTTTCTTTCCAGAATGGGACTGTTGGCTAAAACCTTGGGAAGATTCTGAGGTATTGCACCCAACCATGTCAGGATATCCCTGTTGCCAACACTGGTTGAGGGCTGCAACATCCCACAGCCAGACTGGAGGTGTGTGAGGAGGTCGTAAGCATTTTCACACAGAAAAATGACAAATAAGCATTTCTGTCCCTTGTTGTGCTTTCACTTGAACATGGCCCAAGAGGAGTCAAGAGCCCGATTCCCTCGGGGGTATAAGAGCAGCAGTGGGTGAGCTGCGTGCGGCCTGGTTCGTCGCTGAGGCCTGGTGTGCTGCTGACTCGCAGCCAGTGTAGTGCTTACGCTGAATGACTAACTCGGTGCTTTCCTCTGCTGATTCACACACAAAGGACAAGGTGGGGGAGAGCCAGGCACACGGTCTCCTAACAGAACACCGCTGCTGCTTATCTCAATCAATACTGTATTCCCTGAGAAATTCACAGGAGGAAAAGATAAAAAGAAAGAACTGGGGTTTTGTAACACGATTTCCAACGACTATGGCTTAGCGAAAGTACAAGAACTTCTAGTTTAAAGTGCAAAATAATCCTCCTTAATCCCAGTCTACAATACTTTAATTAATCAAAATTCTGTTCTTACCTAGGAGCGTTAGTTGTTTGGATAGTTTTGGCATGATATCAATGCCGTTCTTGAGCCAGGTAATTCGGGGATTAGGGATGCCTTCGGCGTGACATTTCAGGCTTGCCGACACGCCAGGCTCCTGCGCCTGCGTTTCAGGGTAGACACGAATCACCGGTGGCACTGTGGGAAAGAAGGAATCCGTGACTTTAAACTCACCTGCCAGACGCCAGCCCTTGTCAGGGGCTCAAACAGCGACACAGAAGATCTCTGACCCAAGCACTGGGGAAATAAGCAGTGTCCTGGCTTTCAGTGCAAGCCACAGTAATGATTTTTCTACAGCTCAATGTCAGGGGCAGCAAATATAATAATGATAACAAACTAATGAAACAACACCAGGGAGCAGCCTCAATGCCTGATTTTATATTTAGAACACTTGTTCTTGCTTTCTTTCATTAAGTGACTGACTGCACAACTTTAGTACAGCTGGATTAAAAACAAAGGAGGGTGCTCCCATACTTAAAAATTAAAGTATAAACTCCAAACTTTGGCTGAATCTAGTAAGGAACTGGGGTTCTTGCCTATTAGAAGTAGCATAATATTCAACACTTCAACTAAATATCCATCAGCAAACAGTCCATGCATTCACTACCTGTAATACTGAACATATAAAGTGTTTCTAAATTGCTTTGCTTTTTTTCTGAGGCTTCCAAAACGTGATTTACCTTGTTTCAGGAAGGCCCCTCTGAACTATTTAATATACTCAAGTGGCAGGACTACTAATTATATTACCATTTCAAACAAGTTCATTGATTTTCAATCATGTTGCCTTCATTGCTCAAATCAACAAGGTTTAATATCCCCCATTAACTATTTCCTAACGATTTACCCAGATTTTAAAGAGAGCTTGCAATATTGCAGTATCAGTGAAAACTATCAGTGAGCCCCTCCTTCCTGTCACCTCAAGGGACACGGGGAAAGGAATCATGAGGATGTGCTGTTACATGGCTGGTGGTATTTGAGGGGTGGTCACCGACTGCTGTGGTTCACCATCAAGTGCTCAACTTTTCTACTAGATTAGGAGCTCTTGGGACCCGTGACGCAAGTGTTGCAAGATGTAAAAGTTTGGTAAAACTAGGGTCAAAGATGCATGCAAAAGGTGGGGGCCCAAGTTCTTCCTCCATGACAATGAGTAACCTCTGCTAGTGCTAGTGGAGGACAGAAAAATTTGAGAATCAATAGCAAACTTCCACTGGAAATCATGGGTTGAAGGTACCTAACTCACTGCAGTGTTTTTATATAGTCCATCATTAAGCTCCAGGACTGGCAAAATTAAAACGACTCAAAAGCTGCTTTAAACTAAAATGAAATCTGTGTTTGCAGCTTGCTATGTGTCTCCATATCCATATGGAGATAGTTTAAATAATTACATTCACTAGCATATACTTTCCACCTTTCTATTCCTATTTTTTTATGGGCCTTACCAGAGAGAGATGTATTTTACTTCTGCCTTACCTACCAGCTGCCAAGCATTAACCAGAGCTGAGTCATCAGCTTGGAAGAAAATCAGCCAGGACAGAAAGGCCTCAAGTCTACTTTTTTATAGCTTTAAAAGCAAGAGATTGCTCAAGTGTAATCTGAGAGGAAATGCCCAGGGGCAAAACTGGAATCACAGAATCTTACCGGTTGGAAGGGACCTCAAGAGATCATCCAACCCCCTGCCAAAAGCAGGGGCTGACCAGGGCCGAGTAGAGGAAGAGGATGGAGAGACCAAATAAAAATGGGGACTTCTAGCAAAGGGATGGCTTTAAACTCCACCTCGGTGCACGGATTTACTTCCTTGCCTTGTCTGATTTACTTGAGAAGAAAACTGGCTTAAGATGCAGGGCAGCGAATAAAACACCATGTAAGGGCTTCATAAGCAGGGGGTTACAACAAAGAGACGAGGTTTGGTTTATTAAACTGAGTTTGCAAATTCTGAATGGAAGCCTTGGCTAGCTTTTTACCTTCTCTTCGTCCCATCACTGCAGGGTTACAGCTTCAGGAGGCAGCTGGTCAAGCAGAAGGAGAGCAAAGGAAGCGATGCACTGCTGGGAATGGCTGGCAGCTGTCAGAGCCACCCTGTGTTTATTTAAGGGACAGTGCCCAAGCAATTCAGGGGAATAAGACTGAGAGTCAGGAGCTTCTCATTCCGCCTGTACCTTGCAAAATTAATTTAAATTTCTACGAATCACTGTCTCCAGGCATGATAGGATAAAGATAGTAATTTCTGTCCACTTTGACAGAATTTTATGAAGGTCCTGCACTCAATGCTTGTCTCACCTATGATTTGCTTGCTGCTAGCAACATTTTTAGAATGAAATGATTCAGGAGCTGAGGTCCCACTGAAATCCTATGTGATTTATCCAGACTCATGGATGAGAGGCGCTTCGAGTCCTACAAATGCATCAGAAAAAGCTTGCAATACTCGTTAGGTTAGATGCCCAAATCCTGGTGAAGTCAAGTGGTAGTTGGTACTTAACTTCCCCAGGTACCTTCCTAATTCTCCAGACAGCACAACCTGCCTCTTCCAGTGCACAAGTACCGCTGTCCCTCGGTCTGGGGGTCTGCCTGCCCCAGGTTCTTGCAGACAGACTCAGGTGTCTGCGCTCACAGCTAGCTACATGAAAGCCAGCTCTGTACCAAAGACTGTGAGGTCCTGTGCTCCATGCAGAGCGGTTTTACTCCAAGTCTAGTTGTACCTTCTCACTCACCAGCTCTTAATGGAGGTGATGTCCATCCCAGACATCATCAGTGCAATGCTCCTGAAACCAGCTGACCAGGCTTTCTTACAGAGTTTGGCTTTAGGCTTTCCTCTTCATACAGACAACACTCAGGTCAGCAGTCACAATGACTGCCGCAAGGATCATGCTCCCTACAAACAGGACACTCCTGCACAATGTAGAATCTACTTGCATCTCAGTCTTTTGCCTCATGCCATGTTTATCTGCATGTGAGTAATCCACGCATCTTACCTACAGAGCTGAAAGCACAACAGATTTATATGGCAAAAAGTAGCTCAGGGGTCCTGGACACTGAATCAACGTTCTGCATGAAAATTAGCTTAACTTGAAATTATAGCAAGATGTCTTTTCAAGATTGATTAACAAGGGAACTGCTTGTTTTCAGCTACAGAAATATGTGCTGCACCTCTGTTCCTGCTCTTATCATTCTCCTGCTCCTTCCATTTTAAAACTTTTTATTTCTTCTCCCTTGTCTTACATAATTCATTGCACAGGTAAATTATGGCATGCAACTGCCTTGTGATAACAGCAAACTGCAGAATGCATTTTTATTGTCCTTGCTACAAATTAATACATTCCAAGTAAGCACATTTCACTTTAAACTTGCAAAGATTTCAGCTCCAGACTTCGGAATATATGGATTATCCTTTGCTATTTCCCCTGGTGAATATATATCATTGCTAACCATTACTGTGTCTGCAGCCAAAGGCAATATAAAAATGCTATTATCTTAAGCAAAGTAGGAGAAAAGAGGCATTCAAACAAGTAAGAGAATGGGCAGATTGCCTACTACTGCATACTGAATAGTACCTTACTTGCAAGCAGACCAATTCATTAGAATAAAACAGCTCAGGTGATAAAGCACACGATGAGCACAGATGGCGGTACCATGCCCCAAAGACACACATTGCTGCTATAGGACCTGGATACTCCAGGGCTTAATAATAATTACCAGATTAATCATTTCCTTGAGATACTTTAATCTTTCCATTTACTATTCGAAAGGAGTTTGCAGCATTATGTGTTTTCTCTTGAAAAGCCACATTAACAAAACATCCATGTTTAAAACATCTGCTACTGGAAAATTTGTCCTGTTGGACCCTTATAACTGGGCTGAAGATCGAAAGGTGCCTTAAAGCTGTTCTCAAGAAACACAATATTCTGATT
This sequence comes from Laterallus jamaicensis coturniculus, assembly GCA_022605575.1. Lineage (NCBI taxonomy): Eukaryota > Metazoa > Chordata > Aves > Gruiformes > Rallidae > Laterallus > Laterallus jamaicensis. The sequence goes on along the minus strand of JAKCOX010000016.1, from coordinate 18,989,834 downwards.
TATGCTGATGTTTTCCAGAGTGCAAGGACCAAGGAAAACGATGCCCTATGCTCAGCAGTCTCTTGATTTGCAAACTATCAGTTTTCATAGTTGATTACAACTTTATGAGATTCTTTATCCTCAGCAACTCTTTTTCCTCCTGAAAGTGATAAATTGCTTTTCCTCCCTACAGTTAGTGTATGCTGTACTAACTTCCCAAGCAATATCCATACGGTGGAGAGAAGATGATTTCCCTACTGTTCGTGGCTTCTCCTGATCAAAGATACCAGCACTTGGGATGCATTTTTCATTCTTAAACTTTGCATTGCCTTTCAGTGCATTCTTTTCTTCCAAAGACATCAAGGACCAGCTGTATACATACACTGGCTTCAATTTTACTGCTGCTGTGGATCCTAAGATGGATGGGCTCAGCCCAAACCTACTGCATCAAACATGGGCTGCACAGCACGTGTGGGCTCGATGCTCCTCGTCTGGATATCAGCCAGCAGTTTGAGGTATTCAGCTGGTGGTCTTCACATGTTCTGCCCAACAGGATTCTCACTTCTATATACTCCCTACACTGGGATGAGAGCAAGACTTCCAATGGGTGAACTTTTGATACACTTGGTTTGTCCCTAATACATTCAACTACAGCCCTGAAGCCCAGAAACCTCTTATTTTGTCAAAATTGGGCTGGGCTCCAGGCCTTCTGTTTAAGCTTGCATTTCCTAATTTGATATATGGCCTAAACAGTGAGCTGATACCTGCCAGTGTAACAGAAGAGAAAGATAACATGGATGTGTTGGATAAAAGCATAAGAAGAGGGTGAGCATAACTAGGATCAGATTCTTTTAAAGAGAAAAAGGCAATAAAAGGAAAATATTTGGTAAGCCCAAGTGGCTAAAAAAAGGATCAAAGGACACTGGAAGAGTCACCACAGCTTTGAATAACACCAAATTAACTGAAATGCTGTCTAAGAATTGACAACTGTCTGTAGAGACAGACTTGGGAAGAGTTGGTGATAAACCCTTTTACTTCCAGTCGGTTTTCCTTTCTCTTATCTTTCCCAAGAAACTCAGAGTTAAAAAAACCCAAAACCTATGTAAAAAGAAGAAAAAAAAAAAAGAGCCCTGATGGTTTCCATAGAGTAACTTCCCCCGCATTTTTGATGTCTGGAGTGTATCAGTCCCTCCCTGAAGGAGACAGGCGAGCAGCTACACCTGAGTTCTGGCTGACTTGGTTCTGTCACATTTTCTTAGAGCTTTAGTCCAATACAGAAAAGCAACAAAAAACCCTCCACTGTTGAAGATGGAGTTTTTAGTTTGATACAGACAGACAGAGACAATCCCCAGCGCCGAACAGAGCCCATCAACTATACTTAGGTTCTCGGCATCTTCACTCAATTCAGCTCATCTCAGCTTCTTCCCTCTACTCCTGTCAATAGAAATACCTCAATTTGTCCTTTAAGTTACTAAAAACCAAGAAGGATTTCCTGAGCAGAGTTCTGCCTTGGGAACTCTACCATGCATCTAAAGGCAAGCAATGCTGTCATCGGTGCTGTTGTCCCAGCAGTAGTTGTTGGGGGAAAACATGACAGAGGCAAAATTTAGAGGGGAATTTAGTGATGTGGGCAGGCAGCCAGCCGTATCAGAAACTGAAGAAAACTCCAGCTCTGCAAAGCCTAACAACTCATATGGGAGTATCAGGTGCTGTAAGATTTCTAGACCCTGCAGCATTTTCCAGCAAGCTGGTACCAGAACGTGTGGCATTTTTTGCAGTATTTAGTGATTACAGAGCAACATTAAAAAGTCAACACTGATGGTGTGGGGATTTATTTTTGTGTAAGAGTGTTCTCTTATTAATAGGAAGCACTACATGCAGCTGTGGTCCAAAACTTCCACTTCAAAAGCAAAAGGGATCTTTCAGCAAGAAGTTAAATCTAAGTGACAGGCGTGAGTTTGAACGAATCAACCCCTCCCCACACTCCATCTAGCTCTCCTCTCATTCTCGTTTTAGTTTCAAAGCCTTTGGGCCTTGTATTCTCAGCGATGATAAAGTCTACATTGTTGTCTGCCAACTAAACTCCATTCAGGCCTCATAATATATCACATAATATACACGGGATTAAGCTGTTAGCTCGCGTTTCGTTCAACTGCCATTCATCAAACAAATAAGCACTTTGAGAAAGGAAACCTATTTTCCCAGCTGCAGTACGCACAATCTAGTTATCCACATTGCTGAGGCTTTGCAGATTACTGTCTCAAAAGATGACAAATTATTATGTAGAAACATTGAGTCAGTATTCATTCAAATCAGCTGGATGCTTCGTGCTCTCCTCTAGGTACTTGCTGTGGGTAGGGAGCACTTACCCAAGTCCAGAAGACCTGAGCTGCAGTCAAACCTAAACCCCATGAACACCACAGTGCTTCCTGAAGTGCATAAATATCCCTCTTTATCATTTCTCTCAGTGTCAGCCTCTCTAGTAACCTGTGTGTAGCTGCCTGCTCGGCTGACAGCTCTCCTTTGTGGAGGTATGCACACATCTAGAGAAACAATTAACTCTGAATTCTCCTTCTAATCTATCCCTGTAATAAAGTTATGCAAATTTCCTGCAAAACTAAATACTTTGATACCAGAGTAAGTACAAATCTACCCATATTGAGTAACAGGTTACCTTGTCTCCTACCTTGGAGATACTAGTGGTCATACTAGCACACATAAATACAGGTTTAAAGTTGGATAATGATTTTGCTGACAGGGGAGGGTGGATACTCCACCCTTAGTGAAATGCTGGTTTAAGACAATGTAATTTTAAAATAAATCCCACCAACCAAGTCTGAGGTCAAGAGAAAGATGGCAAATGCCTGAACCTAAGTTCCACCAGGCAAAAAGGTGGTACAGGGGTGAGTGAGAATGCCGGAATAAGACCCATGTGATTCTCTCACCCATAAAATGGTTTGCCATCCTTCTGCAACTCCATGGGCCATACCTTTAGCCAACACAAAGAGCCCTCAGCAAACCAAGCTGACCACAATCAGGCAATAACCTGATATACAGCTGGGTGTTTGACATCTAGCTTTGGAAACACCACTCTCCATTTCTTTAAGTATCTGGGGCTGTTTGATGCAATGGAAATGACTTTCTGGAAGAAGAAATTATTGAAGCAATGCTTCTTCTGACAAAAATAGTTATTAGTCTAAGAGATGCTTTGTAACATGGCTCTTATCTCTATGGAGATGTTACCGAGCGCTCGCTCCACAGGTAGGATACCTGCTGAAGCCCAGGTATCCTCCTCAGCACCCTTCTTCTGGGTTGCCTGTGTGATAGCACAAGTGAGCAAACCCCAAGCTGCACTCACTCTCATGCACAGACAGTTTGGCACATGGCTTTGCAGATCTCTGTGTGAGTGAGATTAACACACAACTTTGCTTACAGGAAACGTTTTGGTGGATTGTCATACATGCCATTTACTAACCATTCACCTGAAGGATGTGGGTCTGATACAGCTCTTCGTAGCCGTAGGCATGGCAGGTGTAATTGCCCATGTGAATGGTTGTTACCTTGGTGATGTAGAGGGAATCATCTTCTCCAAAATCCTGTGTATGGAACAAAAGAAAGGAAAAGGTGTCTTATTATTTAGCAAAAAATATCTGAAACACCACATGAAGGGAGAGGACCTGTTCTGTGGATTTGATAGCATCACAGCTTGGGAACACAGCTTGAGTTCCGAACAGTAAGTTTTAAAGTTCATAAATCAACATGCAGGGAGAAAATGAGCAGCAATTTAAGAGTAAGGCAAAGTAACTCGTATGAGAACGTGAACTTTTGTGCTGGTTGCTAACAAGGTGCTCTTTGCACCATAAAAAAGATGGCAATCTCCAGCTGTTTAATTTATGGGGGGAATTTAATGTCTACCGATTAACCTCAGATGCACAAAATGCTAACTTCTGGGTGGGTTGAGGCTTCCTTTATCTATGCTGCCTCTTAGAAAATGCACTGTAACCTTGAGCCTGGATGGGAAAGAACTGAAACTGTTTGTCATTTATCTCAGACAATATCCTAGGCAGGAGACAAGAGGGAAGACAAAAAGCATCTTCTCAAAGAAACTTGTTTTGATCCATAGCTGCTGGTTAACTATCTTTCTTTATCCCCCTAGATTTGCTCTTGCATTGCTTCAATTTTTGATTATAGATGGGGAGAATATGAGTCATAGGGAGGTTTTGGCATTTGAATATGTTGTACCAGTGCCCTGCTTAGGAATTGATTTCAGATTATAGCTAAGAGAACCCCAGCACTGGTGGGCATGTGAAGCAGCTTCTCTCGTTACTCTGGTAACGTTCAGACTTCTGAAGCTCCAGAATATTCATAGTTCTACACAAACCTAGAAGAAAATATTAAAAAAAACCCAATTTGTGAGCTTAAAGAAAAATCTTTAATAAGCTCCATGTGTGAAGTACACTTAAATAAACTCTGCAGAACTTCACTACAAAACGATGGTACAATTCAACCTGGAACCAGGGTGGCACAGAACCAGAGAGTGAGTGTTGAGGACTGGCTTTGCTTGTGAAAACCCAAGGAGTTTTTGTTCAAATTCCCATTATATAGGCGGGAATCCAGCTTGCAGCCACGGGGTGTATGGGGAAAGACCCACACAAAGTCATGCCTGCTGCCACCTTTGTCTGGCACGGCCACCCACAAGTGAGATGGAAGGTGAGGAGGTGCAAACTCAGAGCCAAGGTCTTCCAACATGACTTCATTGAACCTACCAGGGCAGACAGCATGGAAGAGGGATGCAAATTTGCTCTGTTCACTAGGAGTCAAGAACCTGAGTCCCAGTTTCTTTGTGATAGAGAAAGGGAATCCATGCTGAAGCTGCTCCCTTTCCCTGCTGCGCCCATGGTAGGTTCAATGCTACAAGAAGCCATCCTCACCCATGCTGCTAGTGCCAACCCCCTGCCAGGCGCTCAGGAACTATGAGCAAGAGCTGCTTGACCATCAGCTGGGCTGCTTCCTCAACCAAAATGAACTGAGGCTCCTTAGATTTCACATTTGCTGAACCTTTCCTTTCCAGCCATGACACTTTGAGCATTTTTTGAAGGAAGTGATGATCCTGATGCAGTCTTGCAATGCCAGCTGGCCCCCTGAAAGAAAAGCACAAAGCAGCCCATCTCTTGCAGTATAGGATTGATCTGGTGCTACTTCTGTTGACTCTCCACTCTTTTCCAGTAACTTGAGTCTGGCACAGGAGCAACATCTACATTTCACTCTTCTCAGTGTCAGGGCAGTACTGGCAGGGAAATTTTGGAACTTGCTTAGTTTTTAGACATGCTAACAATGTAGACTGATAGTGAGCACTGACAAATGCAGAGTTTGCAGACAGGACAGCAATCCTTCCCAATGCACAGACCTTGACCAGCCACCCTGATTCTGCTGTCTGCCACCCTAAGGCAAGCACTACCCCAACGTGCAAAAGCACAACCAATTATAAAGAGTAAGAATAAATCCATAGACGTTCCTGAAATTCATTTTCTGTCATCAAAAGCAGATATTAACACCATATTGAGTGTCAGTCAGATTTGGCATCTACATGATGGGAGAAGCTGGTTAAGCCACCCAACACCTTATTCCAAATATCTACTCAAAAATTCCCACTTTCAATCATTTGCCTCTTTTCTGGTCAGCTGGATCTTCCCTGTCAGAAAGCAAAGACGCATGAGTGACTGCAAATAGAAAAGATACCAACCTTGTTCAAATGATATTTGCATGAGATAGGGAAAATTCTGGTGGTAGAGGGAACTTAACAGTTTTTAAAGTTAATCCCAAAGCAACTCAAATTGAGTTTAGATCAATAAAAGCAGGATGGTTACTTTTATAGAATGATTTATAAGGAGCTGTGGAAAAAACAGGACAGTAAAATCTTCTCCCTTTTAAGTATGTTGCTTCCTTTAAGATAGCTCAGAAAAAAATATTATCAACGCTTGGTTTGTGCTCTGTAATTGTCTTTTTATGGACGATCTGTTTTTTCCAATGCATACAAATGTATTAATAGAAGCAAAGACCCCTGCAAAAACAAACTGATGCAACACTATGGCATTATTCTCTTCCTCTCTGAATGCATTTTTCTTGTAAAGAGAAGCTGGTATTGGTAAAAATGTGGTTTATGACTTAAAAAAATTATTGTCTGACTTGTAGCACTTGAAGAAGGTTATCAAAGATGATTTAGGTTAATGCTGTATCATTTATGTCAGACACAGAAGGAAATGATCTGCCCTGTATTAGAACTTGCACACAGAGAGTAAATTCACATAAGAGTACAACATTATTTGGAATGACCAGCATTAAGTGCGGGAAGGAAAATGAGATTATGGAATTTAGGCTCACTACTGAAACTCTTGTTGCTTCAAAAAGAATACTGAATTCTGTAACAAATCCTCGAGACTTTCTGTGTATTTATTCATTGCAGCTCATGGTTTCTCCTTACGTTTCCCTGTGGATGTAATTAGTACATAAGGATTTCACAGTTACATTTTATATATATGCAAGCATCTTTATGCACAAACACTTTCCTCATATATTTTATAAAGGTGTACTTGGAAGGGCTGTAAAAACCCAAGCCCTAGAGCCTTAGGAAATGATGAGTCTTTGATTCCCTAACAGCCTCTAACCCTGCATCTAACACTCATGCCAGCCAGCAGTCCTGCAGTGGAATCTCAGGCAGCCTTCAGGAGCTTGTATGAGCTGCTCCAGAGCATCTCTTGCTGCTGCCACTGAATTAACAGGATGTAAATTAACACCAACAGTGCTGAGCTGCTGTTTTCTTTGCCGGGAAGTGGTCCTCAACAGAGTGTAACATCTCAGTGCTGCACACCATTTTATTGAGCTGACAAGGACTGGGAGTCAATAAGTACTTCTTGCATCTCCAAATACATGTAGCAGACAAGTGGGAGTCCTTTCGGCAAAAGTTCTCAGAAAGTGTTAAGGGCAAAGCACTCTGAGAGACTCAAGTTCTGAGCTCCATCCAAGCAGGCCCTGATAAGCTTGCTGGGAGAACTGGGCAGAGGAATCAGGACAAATTCACGCTGGAAAAAGGCAGAGGAAACATTTCATGTGTTCTGACTTTTTTTCCCTGATGGTTTTTGCCAGGTTTCCAAGTCACCACAAACCTGGAAGCAAAGGGAACTATAAACAGCTAAAAAAGTGATGTAACTGAATTGTTTTCTCCCTAAAACTACCTCACCTTTAAAGTACAGTACCTCAGGGCTGTGCAGGATGCTTCGGTGAGTGCTGCAACTCCAGGAGCTGGGACTGCTCCACTCCTACCCCAAGGGTGAAGTGCAAAGGCACTTTTATGTATTGTCCCATGAAAAAGCCTATGCATCCAGGAGAAAGGCAAAAAAGTAACTTGCAGGACATGGCTTTCTGCCTTTACCACTGAAGGTGAATTTTCTTAAGAGGAAGATCCAGAACTGATGAAAATGTAGGAACAAAAGGGAGAAATCATTCTAACCCCACAAACTGATGAGCCTTGCATCAAAGACAAGGATAAGGTGTTCATCACTTCTATTTTATGAATTTCATTATAAAATAATGTTACATGTTCTGGTAAGAAAAAAAATAACTCAGCAAGCTATGCTTATAATTTCTCATAATTGATAAGGTCGACTAGCAGCAAATGATAAATTGGCTCCTTGAACAGTTTGTCTTGTTTCCTCTCCCGTTTTTGGAATAAAAAGTTCTCTGACCTTCAGGAGTTTCTTGTATGTCTTGCAGCTACCCAACAAATGAAGGGCTGATTAAGTGACTTCAGAATATACTTTTTCAGGATTAACCCCCCCACACACACACACCACTCTGCATTTTAAATGGATAAGAGCTCAGTAATCTAAAAAAAACCAACAAAAAAAAGAAAAAACGTTGCTACTGCACACAGTCAATCTCAAAAAATAACAAAGCAGATCCTAGAAATGGATAAGTACTTTTTTTTTCTTGGTATTGTATTTCCTTTCCATCACTACTGATTACCCAAGGCATCGGTCTCCCCAAAGAGAAGGTTTTTCCTATTTATTTATCCCATTCCTCCCTTGTGATGCATTCCCCGGTCACGCCATCTGCCGCGGCTCCGAGACACCGCGCTTCGAGATGTGTAAAACATTGCGTATGGCTTGTAAATCTCGCTCACAGGCTGGCTCAAGTGAAACCCAAGATGTGATTGTATCGCCACAAATCTCCTGCTCTGACACCCAGAGCCCACATTAACCCGGTGCTGCCAAGCTGGTGCCAGAGGCGATGTCGGAGGGTGCTGGGCACCGGCCACCCAACTTTTTTGCCCATTTTAGATGTTTTTTTATGAACCATGTTCCAGAATGGAAACATATTTAGAACTCTTTAAATTTTTGGCAAAGAGGGTTTCTTGTTTTCCAGGAAGTCTCAGTCTGAAGAGGAATTTGCACCAATTCAGTGTTGTTAGTTTTTAGGATAAATTCCCGTTACTGCAGAAAAAACAAGACTTGCTTTAGAGGTATAAATAGGAAGAAGGAACAGAAAAACAAACCCCCAATAATCTTGGGGGAGAGCCCTGAGGACGATCGATGCCCCTCACCATGCTGATTTAAATGCGTCCATAGCAGAAGTAAGGACAGAGGGAATGGAGCCCCCTGAGTGGGTTCCTTGGGAGAATCCCACCAGTTGATGGGATTTCTTGCTAAACAGTAATAGTAGCAATAGTAGCAGTAGTATCAGCAGCAATATTATTATTATTATTATTATTATTAACTTTTAGACTGCCCTGGGGCTTGCTGGTGTCACTGGTTTTCCAGTAGATGAGGAGAAAGGCCATCACAATTTCAGAGAAACCAACTCAGCAACAAAACAGTGAGAACTGGTTCCCATTAAAAAAAGCTTGCCTGATCTTCAGAGTCCTGGAAACGTCTCTCTGATAATGTTTACAGGATTTTAAAACAAAATGTACCCAAGCGTTTAATGAGATTATTATTATGCAAAATCTACAACAATGGCTATCACTTTGAAAATGATTTCTCCTCACTAATCAAATGTCTCTGATCTTTTTCACAATAGATTCATGAGTGATTCATATAAAAATAATAAAAACTAAATTAGTCATGGGCTCTTAAATCATTTTCTTTGGTGCTTTTAATAATTCATTTCCAGAGACAAGCCGAGAACTTATGCTTCATTAATATTATTTGTTCTTGGTTTTACACATGCTATCACTTTAGTAATTTACATGGAGAGAAACTCAGCCTTAAGCAAACGCCAGAGAACTATTGCAAACACAGCCTGATGGGGTATTAATTTATCTTTTCTTGTTTTTCTGCTCAGAGAATTCAGCGCAACATAAGACACTGCTGGTGAGCCAAACAAGTGTTTGGCTTGAACATATGGAAATGAGATTTTTAGATAGTTGTGCAATTAAAATATAGATAAAAACAGATGACTTTTCTATCCTGAAAAACTCACAGAGATGATGAGGAAAATCAACGGTAGGTCATCCTGCTGGAGCTGTTGGAAGGGAGGAGTTAGCATACCAGAGATTCAGTGAAATGCTTCTATTAATTGGATCTACTGTTTCAGAGCCAGGTAACAAGTTCTCATCTTGGGAGGAAATTATAATCATCAAGTCCAACTACAGTGCAGAGGCAGGTACCTAGAATTCATGGATTTGGGTCCTTAATTCAATGAGCAGTCCCAACAGTTGGAGCTGGTATGGGAAAGTATGACTGATTTCAGAGAGCCCCAATTAATCTCATTCTCAATTATGCTCTAATGCATTTTCTTGAGCACACCTGCTGAGTTACCTTAATACTTCACAGCAGATGGGCTCACTCCTTTCTTCCTTTTCATTTTTAGATGATTCCCTCCATACTCATAGCTCTGCTTTTCTGTTCTATCACCCAGACCAAGTACACACAGTTCATCTCAAGGAGAGTCGCGTCTAATGACTCAGGTTTCTCAACCATTTCACAAGGTATGTGCCCTGTACCTTTCTTAAAAATGCAACCAAACCAAAAGGGTAGCACCTGCCTCCACAAAAATGGGATATTTAGGAAACTGAAGCCTTATATTACACCAGTTATTTAGGACCAAGTGAACAACTCTATTGTCTCCACAAAGGTATTTCTGCATTTGCAATGATCACCTTCAAACTTTGGTCTGTGACCCACTGAAGGCGTAAAAGAATATAACTTCTGTGATCATTATAGGGAATGAATAGACATTTTATACATATCTATATTCTGAAAATACCATAAACATTGATTTCCCCCTTAACCTCAATTTTGGAGCCTGTGAAGACCTGAGATGCTATAAGCACCACACAATTTCTTAAACTTTGATTGCAAAGAGAAAAAACTTGGCTCTAAACATGGAACTTCCTGTAATTTACTCTCATCACTCTATTACTGCAGCATCTAGGCTGACACAGGGTTTGATCGCTTTAACGGCCCGATTTCTATTAGCAGGGTATTAAGTGGGGTTATTCACACACGATCTTTGTATTATTTAATGGTGAAACTATTTGAAAAAGATGAACAGGAATATATCGCCTTCCTGCAGCCTGTTTTAATGAGAAAACTAATCCAAGGGACTGGAGCTTTAAAGGTTGACCATTTGCTTTGGGTTTCAAGCATCAGGCATGGAAAAGGGACATTTAAACGAAGGCGCAGGAAATCTGTATCAAAGGTAGGCAGGGAATTTGTAAGAGCCATGAGATATGGATATATGATACAGATGGTGCAGGAACCTACTAGGGGAGGGCGGATGCTTGACCTTGTTTTTACTAACAAGGACGGGCTCGTCAGTGAAGTGAAGGTCGGGGGCAGCTTAGGACAAAGCGACCATGAAATGGTTGAGTTCAAGATCCTGAGAGGAAGAGGCAAGCCAAAAAGTAGGATAGCTACCCTGAATTTTGGAAGAGCTAACTTTGATCTCCTCCGAAATCAAATAGGGGCTATCCCATGGGCTGCTCTGTTTGAAGGAATGGGAGCCTGCGAGTGCTGGCTAACATTCAAACAGCACTTCTTCCAAGCACAGAATAGGTGCATCCCTTTGAGTAAGAAATCGGGAAAGAGAGGTAGAAGACCTGCGTGGATAAGCAGGGAACTTATGAGTAAACTCAAAGGGAAGCAGAAAACCTATAAACTGTGGAAACAGGGTCTGAGATCATGGGATGAATATAAGGATGTGGCCAGGGCCTGTAGGGATGCAACTAGGAGGGCTAAGGCCTGCTTAGAAATTAAGCTGGCAAGGGACATAAAGGACAACAAAAAGAGCTTTTTCAGGTATGTAAATAGTAAAAGGATGACCAGGGATAATGTAGGTCCCTTGTTGAATGAGGCGGGTGTCTTGGTGACGGGAGATGATGAGAAGGTGGAGATACTTAATGCCTTCTTTGCCTCGGTCTTTACTCCGAAGGCTTCTCAGGACTCACATATCCCAGATGTAAGTAGGAGTGGTTGGGGAATGAGTGGTTGGGGAACGAATGGCTCCCCTCTAGTAGAAGTAGGGGTGGTCCAGGAACGATTCAAAGGAATGGATGCACACAAATCCATGGGCCCGGATGGGATACACCCACGTGTGCTGAGAGAGCTGGCGGAGGTGATTGCGGAGCCGCTCTCTATCATCTTTGACAGATCCTGGACTACAGGAGAAGTGCCTGAAGATTGGAGGATAGCCAATGTCACTCCAGTCTTTAAAAAAGGCAAGAAGGAGGATCCCAGTAACTATAGGCCAGTCAGCCTCACCTCTGTCCCTGGAAAGGTGATGGAACAGCTTGTTTTGGATGCCATCTCCAAACAACTGGAAGAGAAGAAGGTCATGAGGAATAGTCAGCATGGATTCACCAAGGGGAGATCGTGCTCGACCAATCTCATAGCCTTCTATGATGTTATTACCAACTGGGTGGATGGAGGGAGAGCAGTGGATGTCATCTACCTCGACTTTAGCAAGGCTTTCGATACTGTCTCCCACAACATCCTGATAGAGAAGCTGAGGAAACAAGGGATAGACAAGTGGACAGTGAGGTGGGTTGAGAACTGGCTGTCAGACCGGGCTCAGAGGGTCGTGATCAGTGGAGTAGAATCTGAATGGAGGCCTGTGACTAGCGGTGTTCCCCAGGGCTCAGTGTTGGGTCCAGTCCTGTTTAATATCTTCATTGACGACCTTGATGAGGGAATAGCATCCACCCTCAGCAAGTACGCCGATGATACAAAACTGGGAGGAGTGGCTGACACGCAAGAACACTGCGCTGCCATCCAGCGAGACCTGGACAGACTGGAGAGCTGGGCAGGGAGAAATCTAATGAAATTCAACAAAAGCAAGTGTAAAGTTTTGCACCTGGGGAGGAATAACCGACTGTATCAGTACAGGCTGGGGGATGACCTGTTGGAGAAGAGCTCTATGGAGAAGGACCTAGGGGTCCTGGTTGATGACAGGTTGGCTATGAGCCAGCAGTGTGCCCTGGTGGCCAAGAGAGCCAATGGGATCCTGGGATGCATCAGGAAGAGTGTGTCCAGCAGGTCGAAGGAGGTGATCCTCCCCCTCTACTCTGCATTGGTCAGGCCCCACCTGGAATACTGTGTCCAGTTCTGGGCTCCCTGGTATAGAAGAGACAGGGACCTTCTGGAGAGAGTCCAGAGAAGGGCGACAAAGATGATTAGGGGTCTGGAACATCTCCCCTATGAGGAAAGGTTGTGTGAGCTGGGTCTGTTCAGCCTGGAAAAAAGAAGACTTAGGGGGGACCTAATTAGTGTTTACAAGTATCTTAGACATGGGTGGCAGGGGGAATTGGCCAGCCCCTTTTCAGTGGTCATTGGGGACAGGACAAGGGGCAATGGCTGTAAACTGGAGCACAGGAAGTTCCGCACCAACATGCGGAAGAACTTTTTCACAGTGAGGGTGACAGAGCAGTGGAATAGGCTGCCCAGGGAGGTGGTGGAGTCTCCTTCTCTGGAGATATTCAAGTCTCGTCTGGACGCCTATCTATGTAATATGAGATAGGGAGCCTGCTTTGGCAGGGGGGTTGGACCCGAAGATCTCTTGAGGTCCCTTCCAACCCCTAAGATTCTGTGATTCTGTGTGATTCTGTGATATATGTGGAGGTGAATATTCCCTGGCAGGTGTGGAATATGAGCAATGGATGATTTAGAAAGTGGTCTGTGTGCTCCCGCTGATTCACGTCTGCCACTTCCACGTGCCCTTTGCACCGTGGATCTGGCAGAGGTTTGGTTTGCAGGGATGGAGGCAGGCTTGGACTGAGCTGGAGTAAGGTACACAGATTTCACAGAATCACAAGATTGGAAAAGACCTTTGAGATAGAGTCCAACCATTCCTGTCCTGTGCTAAACCAGATCCCTGAGCACCTCATCTCCCCTCTGTTAAGCACACCCAGGGGTGGGGACTCAGCCCCCTCCCTGGGCAGCCTGTGCCACAGCCCCACAACTGTTTCAGGGAAGAACTTTTCCCTCCCATCTGAGCTGACCCTGCCCTGGCACAGCTTGAGGCCATTTCCCCTTGTCCCATCACCTGTTGCTTGGATGGGGAGAGGAGAACCTGCTTGGAGAAGAGAATCACTGCTGTCCCTCCAAAGGGGAACTTACACCTCCAAGCTCAGCCTAGGTATCTCAGGTGTCTCTGGGGTCCTGCATGATGACAGGTATCCCATCAGCAAACCCCAGACGTTCTCCCCATGTTTGTAACAAAGGCACAAACAGCTGAAGGAAAGCACAGTGGTCTCTCCAGCCAAGATTCCTTCCCCAGAGAAGAGGCAATGGCAGAGGAGAACATGGGAACTGGGCAAACCTCAGTAGGACACACTGCCGTGCTCCCATCAGCTGCTGCTCAGACAAGTCCCGAACCAGGGACTTGGTCCTCATGATGAGCAGCTTCTCCCCCTGACCTTGGACTTGTCTCATCACAGCTCATTTTTGATTCATATCAAATGAATCCCAAAGACACTAATAAATATATGTTACAGCTCCCTGCCTCACACTTGGTAATTCACCAAATCCTTATCTACCTGCATCCTGCAACACTTGCTCTCTATGGTAATGCTCTTTGTGTATGCTTTTGCCATGCTTCTGGAGGATAAACTTTTGTTTACAAATTATGTTTATAAATGTATAAGTGTTCTATATGTTTCTCTGGGGATAACATCGAATCATGTGAAACAATATCCTATAAATACTATATAAAGACTCATGACTCCATGAGGAGTTTATTTCCAAATTGAGCAATGTTTTCATAATCACATATTTGGGAAAACACACAGCTTGTCTAGGGGGAAAAAAGTATATTATTTTGAAAGATGACACGTTTTAACCACTTCACTATTTATAATCAGAAATCAATTTACAGCTATCACAACCTTATCAGTTTCAGCTACGTTATAGTTATTTTCTGCATAAGAAAAGTTGATGTGACTTTTCTGAAGTATAGCTGCAAAGGGACTTTTAATGGATAAATAGTATGGATGTGTAATTTATGGATAAATAATATTTTTGTGCTAAAAGCAATCTTAACTGTTTGCAAGAAAAATGGTTTAATTACATGTACCATTAAGATGGCTCTTTTGCAATAGCTATGTGACAGCTCATTAACAAGAGTTCTTCACAGACAGGACAAGACAAATTATTAATATGTTGATTATGAAAGCTTCTGATTAAGAGAGCGATGAAAAGTTATTAATATTTTGTTGCCAATCAAGATATCACATAAAAATGATTTAAGCAACACACTTAAACAACCAGGCTTTATAGTAATCTTCAACCTTTCAGTTACGTGTAAATTTAGGATTATCTAGGTTTTTGTTGATTGTCTTTGTCACTTTTAGTATTAATTTGGAACACAGTTAACTTTCTTTTATCACATTTGTCATGAATCTGGAGGGAATAAAGGCACAAAGGACTTTGGAGCTGTGCCTCTCCTGTGCTGCTCTCACACCTCACCATGAAGATCCTGTTTTTTCCAGACTCAGGCGTCTATTTTCATCTGATTTCTCAAATTAGCATTTAGAGGAGAAAGAGTTTAATTGAAATATAATATGAGGATTTTTCCAAGCCTGTGACTATCCTGTAGGTTTGTATGTGATTACCACTGTGCTGGGAGCAGGGAGGATTTTCTTGAAGTTAAAAAGGTACAATTAATCTCCTGTTGCACTTCCAATTAGCCAAATTGCTAACCTTATTGTGAAAAGCAGCAACGCAATCGAGTTTCTGCTTGAGGCGTGCGAAAAGAAAACTGAAGTAATTTAATTAACTGACTTCAAGTATATTAAGAAGCACACAGCCTTAACCTCCCCACTGTCAATGCCTTTCAGTAGATCGTTGTTGAATGAGAGTTTCTGAGCCCACGAGGGGATGGAACTTTGAAGCAGCTGCTGCCACCCACCCCAACCCGTGGCGCTGAGCGTCACACGTTGCAAACCTCCAACTGAATGTTGACACAACTTCCCTGCTACACACAAGGATCAACCCCAAACACAAGTGTGTTGACCACACGTTGAGTGGTGAGGGGCTGGGAACAGGCTGCCCAGATAGTTGGTGGGTACCCTGTCCCTGAGGGTGTTGAAGGCCAGGTTGGATGGGGCCCTGGGCAACCTTGTGTAGCTCCAGGCCTGAGGTTGGTGTCCCTGCCTGTGGCAGGGGGTTGGAGCTCTGTGATCCTTGGGGTCCCTTCCAAACCAGACCAGTCTACGATTCTATGACATCACAGATTAATTTAACTTACCACAAGTATCTAATTTTTTTAACTTGCAATTAATTAGAATAAAAAGATGGGATTTACCAGCTGAAGGAATGAGTCAGGCTGTCCTTTAATTGTTGCAACTTTTGCCCTGGTATGAACAGTTAATGGGTTGTCTCTCAGTGGAAATAATGGCTGTACACTAGTTTTCAAAGGACCATCTCTTCATCCCTGCTCTGAACAAGTGCTTCAGGGGACACCTCTGAGCTCAAGAGTCCTACAGACTGCCCACAGCGAACGGGGAAAGTTAAAAGGTGGCAATCCCCAAATGACATCACCTCAACTAACCAGCCCAGAATACACATGGGCAGTGATATACTCGGAACATAAAAAACTCTACAGTTTAATTAAAGATGAAAAAGGTGTGGAGGTGTTTATTAGATAAAAACCCCCAATGTGACGCACACTGGTAGCAGGTGTGAGATGACAAGCTGATAGAGGTCATAAACTGACACATGAAATGTTCAAATTGAGACGTAAATCCTGTTTCTCCTCCTAGTAAGAATGTCTGAGTGCTCCTTTGATGTAGTTGCTCAGTGACACCAGTTCAAACAGATCAAAAGGGGATTTCTTTTTTTTTTTTTCCTTCTTCTCTACTTCATGGTCCTGTCCTAGGGGGTGCTGAAACCATTCAGAAACCAGGTAAGGTGTAAGGTCCATAGGACCACTCTCTCTGTATTGAACTTCCCCCTAATATCTCATCTAAACCTTCCTTCCTTTAGCTTTAATCCATCCCCCTTGTTCTGCCATTGTCTACTCTCTTAACAAGCTGATTCCCCGCCTGTTTCTCTGCTCCCTTAAGGTACTGGAAGGCTGCAATGAGGTCCCCCTGCAGCCTTCTATTCTCCAGGCTGAACAAGCCAGCTCCCTCAGCCAAGGAAGCAATGTCATGCTCCAAATGGTGACAAGAAATGCACTCTAAAAGGGTAATACTTGCTTTGATTTAATAAAAGAACGTTGAGATTATTACAGTTGCCAAGTTTGTGCACAGAGTGGTCAGCTATACATAGTGCACACAACTCTCCTGCTAAGGTAGAGTCAACAAACATTGTACAGAGTTGCAAGGCTTATTTCTGTCCTGCATGCTGCAATCTTCATGCACTCATGCAGAAGAGTAAAACAAAAATTTTCCACATTCCAGTGCTCCTGGATACCTGGCAATTTAGGGAGCTTCAGTACTGACTGTAACAACTCTGAACTGAGTGGTTATCAAATTAACAAGAGCTGAACAAAAATATAAATCAACTCCTGCTGTGGTGTAATTAAAATAAAACCTGATTTACTGTGTACTTTAATGCAAAGAGAAATGAAATACAGATCATATTTTCTGTACACTACTTCCCACTCTCTCCGTAATTAAATGTTATTAAATAAACATGTAAGGTTATACCATTATTCAGGTATTGTCTTCACTACAAACTGTGACTCACACATCAGGCCAACGCTGTGAATAAAGAGATTCATGTTCTTTCCATCAAGGGCATTGCCACACCCTGATGAAGGCTCCTGTATTTTCTAATGCTCATAAGTGATGGGGGCAGAGGAATGAGAAACGAGAGTGGGCTGAAAGGGAAGAGGAACAGGAGGAGCAGAGATAAAAACATACGACTTGATTTAGACAGAAGGGATATTTCCTTGCCAACTGTAATCATATTGTTTCCTGATCTTTATGATCCTGTTTCGTTGCACCAGGAAAGAGATCCCTGAGGAGTGAACGGTCTGCAGAACTGCTCGAGTCCTGCCTTCCTGCAGCTGCTGCCCACAGCCTGCACCCAAACTGTGCTAAGTAAGCGCTGGGCTACTGCAGTACTGATTTGTAACTTCATAATAACGTATTACAAATACACCTACCCTCAGCTACAGGTGTGCTGTTTCACTTTTATTCCTGAAACACATCCACATAAAAGCACAATATGAGGCCAGCCTCCAGTTTTCCTTAATAATAACAAGATAAAACTGGCTCCTTAAAACTATCATCTGGTAAATGAAGTCATATTCGATGCCCTAAAACCAAAACGACAGGAGTAATTCAGGACTTACGTTGATATCCTCCAAGTCGAGGAAGTTGAGGATGATGCCATTGCGTTTCCAGATGATGGGGGGCCGCAGCGCCCCGCGGATGCCGCACGTCAGCACGGTGCTCAGGCCGACGGTGATGGTGGTAATGCTGATCTTCTGGTCCTCTGGCAGGCTCAGCCGAACCACCTCTGCAAAAGGCAACAAACCAGGAATGATACCAAATACTACAAAGGGAAGCTGTTCCCCTTCTCCCAGCTCTGCCTTTCTTCCACGTTCCAGGAATAATATTTAAGGACTTTGGCAAAGAGATGGATATATCTTGTAAAAAACCATTTTATTTATTATTTTACTGAAATAAAAAAACCCCCACAGTTCTTTTGACTTATCTATCTCATGCAAAAGCAGCAGCTGAGGCAGCAGGCCTTCCTGAAAACCACACCAACATTCCTCCAAAACCACAGTAACGTCCCATCATCTCCTGGCCAACACTTGTAAGATGTGTCTGTGTGTTTTGCTGCATGTGGCCGCACAGGCAGGTCAGACATTTGGTACCAGAATTAGAGTGGGTGCAAATTGTCAACATTAAACACTGCAGCAGCGGTGAGTCAGCAACGGGGCACTGGGGCCACATGGCAAAGCTGCTGCAGTCATAGTTTTATCATTCACATGATGTTTTTATACTTATTCACAGGCTCTGTGATAAGAAAGCCTTGAAACTATACCACATGCCAACGCTGAAAACTGGTTTTTCAAAGTAATGGCCCATTCAGATGAACCGGGAATGTTCCCAGCTCCTTTGGTGCTACAGCTCAAACCTGGACTGGGGAATGCATCAACTGCTCCTGGCCCACTCCCTCCTGATGTCCACTGGAATAAACTGTGGGAAACAGGGATCAGAGAGATGGACGCTTTGGGAGAAACTCCTTTGAGCAATACTATCACTATAAAATGATAGATGGGATCTGGTTCCTCAAATCAGCTGGTAAAATTGTTTGTCATCCTCCTTGCCTGCTTTTCATCTCATCATCGTTACGACCCGCACAAGACCTGCGTCTCACATGCAGTGTACATCAGATCTAAATGCAACCTGCACTTTCTTTGGGCCCTCTAAAGAAGCACTGGTTGGCCCTCAGCGATTCCAAACACTTGTTTTTATCCTGTCAGTTCACAGTTTAAGATATGATTTTGCCTTAAGAGCTTTGGTATTGAAAACCATGCACTCCTTTATGGGGCTTACACCATGGAAATGCATGGAATAAAAACAAAAGAACCTTTTCCAGGTATCTTTTTCCACCCCTTTATACCCACTAAAGGGTATGTTTTAGCATCTCTTTAGTAGTTAATCTGTAAT
This sequence comes from Laterallus jamaicensis coturniculus, assembly GCA_022605575.1. Classification (NCBI taxonomy): domain Eukaryota; kingdom Metazoa; phylum Chordata; class Aves; order Gruiformes; family Rallidae; genus Laterallus; species Laterallus jamaicensis. Next base: position 18,970,729 of record JAKCOX010000016.1, on the reverse strand, counting down.
ATCTGCCCACTAAAACATCCAGTCCATTCCAGTAGCCCTGGGAAGCCTGGAAGGACTCACTTCAGGTCCAGCAGCTGATGGTGAACACACAGTGCAAAACCTGCTCATGCGACATTACCCAAAGAGCTCTGCATCCTTTCTTCTCCTGCTTTTTCCACCTCAGGAGAAGTTCATAGAACATGCCAGAGATTGTGTTAACCACTGTGAACCTGATGCTGACTTAGTGCTGCAAAGATCAAGGCTGCCCACAGGTCATGTCTGCCAGCAGCGAGCCCGTCTGCCACTGACTGTGCCCAGTGTTACTCTGGAAGAGCATGAAGAGCTGCTGAAAAGAAATGGTCACTGAAGCTTTGACAGACAGTTGAGCAAAAGCAGGGATGTTTGCCCAGTTACTGCTATTGTTTGGGCTGTGGTGGCTCCCACAGGTGTTACAGGAGAAGAGAACATCAGTTTCTAGACCTGAAACCTTAAAATCCAAGTGGGGCGATGGAGGAGGGTTGGGAAGGGAAGCAGACATTACCCACCCCAGGTCAGCAAGCAGGTTGGCGACACAGCCAGGGACAGATGACACATCATGACATCACATCACCCTTGACAGCTGCGGGAGGACAGCAGCCACAGGAGGGATGATACCCCAGCCCATGACCCACGTCCAGCTGCCCAGGGCACCCTGACAGCACGTTGCATGGGGGCTGGTGACATCAGCATTTGCTGCGTGAGAGAGAGCGCTCCTTTTTATGAATAAAATATTTGGAGTGCACTTGACAGGATAAAGAACTGATAATTACAATAATTTGCAGCATGGAGTAGGGCTAATGAGGACATCTTTTTGCGAGGAAAAATGAAATAGAGGGTCATTCATTTACAAGAGAATTGTTTTTTCATCTCACTGCTGTTTTCCTTAATTCCCTCTGCTGCTTCTCACGCTGCCTTGAGTTCCCTGGCTCATGCCGCGCTCCCATCAGCTCCCTCTTCAGCAACTTGTGTTGAGTGTTTTGTTGCAGGCTCCCTGCCTGTCTTCCAAATGACAGCTAAAAAGGCTTTGGTTTTACATTTTAGAGGTACAGTAATGAAAAACACATTAACTTTTAATTAAGAAGACACCTTACGTGGCTGCCATTCTTGGATGAACCCAATCACGCCAAGAGATGACTTATGTTAAAGCATGTAATTAGTATGGACCACTTTAATGACACACACTCTTTCTTTGAGTATTTCTATAGAGTATGTTTGAGGGCATCTTATTACCTGTACGTTTGAGGGCATCACATTAACATCTAAAATTTGCCTTTCTACTACCATGGGATTGTGTGTGGCTTTAGTCATTGTTTTATTGTTATCAGTAGGAAATACCTATACTGTTATCAGTAGGAAAGGTATCTATTTCCTCCCCAGGTATATTGGGGAGGAAACAGAGTTTCCCTAAGAGGAGATGAAGGCTGGGCTTTTAAAAACCCTTTATAAAACTTAGAACCTTGTACTTAAATTACAGAGCTTAAACACATGGCTGCTGGATGGATTATGCATACAAATTATTCAACTCACCATAATGATTTTGTGTAGAGGCTCTAGATTAAGGATTGAACACTGCTGGGTTTGGCTTTAAAAAGCTTTAGGAGATAAAAGGATTTTTTACCACGCATATAAAACTGAACAGAACTAATGGGTAATATTCAAAGTGCACTGGCTTGCAGAACACAGGCTGGAATGGAATTTGGTCCCTAAAATTGAGCAATTTCATGTTCATTCGGAAATTCTGTGGGATGATGCATGCAAACCAGCTTTCTGCATCCAACAGTATCAACCAGCAGCGGTCCCAGATGATCGTATTTATCGAGTCATGTCAAACCTGATTCTCTTCTGGGGGATTTCAGCTGAAACAACTTCTCTGTCTGTTCCAGCTGGAAATAAAAAAAGGGTTCCTGCCAACTACTCTGCCATCTGAGAGAGATGCCGTCACCAGAGAGAGATGCCACCACTTTTGCTTCAACTCTTCTCGGTTGAAGACAGGAGCAAAGCCTTCACAACGGTCCCTGTGAAGAAGGAATGGCTATAACCATGTCTATCTCTATCCAAGGCCCAGGAGCCACCTGTCATCGGGTATTGTGGCAAACCTAGCATGAAATCAAGGTCAGTAAGAGGTGGCTGGGACATCGCAAACTCTCCTGTGGTGATGGCAGCAGCTCCGTGCCTGGAAGTGGTGCAGCTCCAGGAACTGGACCTGCATCCTGCACTCAGGAGGGTGAGGGATCATCACCTGCACGCTGGTGGTTGGTACCAAGGGGTTATTCAGGGGAAGGACCACTCTGCCCTGCCTCTCACACCTCTCCACCATCACATTCAGCCCCAGAGAGGCTGCAAAGCACTGCACATCCTTTTCTGACCCAGGCGTAGCCATCCTGATGCCCTCACCTTAAATTCCTTCCAATCCCAGGTCCCGTGGTGACCTGCAAGAACATCTGACTAATCCTTCTGCCCGTTAAAAAATGCCAAGACACTGTGGAACATTCTCCTCAGCCCCTCCTCTTCTCCAGCTTTATTTCTTAAGGTGCTAAGCTGGAGTTTGCAAGCCATGCATACTAATGTGAGCAGGTAGCACTTGTTGTGCTGGTTTATCATGGAAATCTTTTCCTCCACTGTCATTTGCAGCCCGCCAAAGGCAATCATAATTTCACAATGAAGACATGTATAATTGAGGTCATTATAGGGAGCAACCCAGAATGAGCATCTATGGAGAAAAACTCATTGATTTAGCGCAGCGCAGAGATAATTTACATAGTAAATGTCGTTTGCCTGCTTTTGCTCAGGCTGCACTATATACAGAAACAGATTTCACACTTTAAAAAGTGCTTAATATCATTAATTAGATCTTTTCCCTTAAATCTAAAGAAAATATACTTTTTAATATGGTGTTGCCACCTTTAATCATTGTTACATTTGTTCATGGGTATCTTGTTGTGTTAAAACAGTATGTAGAGAAACTGACTGTTGCTGAGATTCTGCTCAGGGGACAAGGCAGTATTTTTTAAGCCTCCATCCTGCTCTCAGAGGGGAGACAACAAACCAAAACGTAGGAAGCAATGGGAGGATGACTTTCAAAGAATGTCTCCAGCTCAGATGCCTGCCCCCAAAACTAATGCTCCTGAGCAGGGAGACCTGCGTGGGGAATGCAGCCCTAAAACTACATCATGTTTCTCCAGCAATGGGTCCAGTCAGGACTGATGTAACAGGGTGAAATGGGGTGATGTAACAGGATTTAGCCTCCACTCGATTCCCCAAGTCCTGCAGCTCTCTTTATGCCCTGTGTTGCATTAGTAAAACCTCTTTATTGCCTCGTGGCCTAACATTGCAGCACGAAGGTCAACAGAGATTTTAGCATTTGTTCCAACAGGCAAGAGTCTTCCCTCGCTGAATGCATTTGCTGGTGAGGAGCTAACTGAATCAATAAAATCCCAACAACTAATGGATCAGAGGGTAAAAAACCAGGATGAACCTTTTATAATTCTTTCCCCCCTCAGTATTTTCAATGAGATGCCTTTGGCTGGGCCTAGAGAGGGGAGAGCAATTTCAGACCCTCTTAAATCTGAGCCAACTGCAGCTCATTCATTTTAAAATGACCACATTAAACATGAGATGTATTTATAAACACTCAGTTGATCCTAAAATTTGGCCAGCCACAGAGTGACTCCAGTGATACCGTTTGGGAGACCTGGGATGAGATGCACCCGCCTAATTAGTCACTGCAGGAAGAGATTAAAGGATACGAAGGGCAGTTCACAGTGGGTCTGAATCCATGAAGTGCTGCGTAATATGCTTATAAATTAATTATATTAGCATGTGATTCAGTTTCTGCCCTACTCTATAGGCCAAATAAATGAATTAATAAAGCCCTCAGTACACAAATCACCCCAGGGTTGCTCGCCTTTGCCAAGCCGTCACACCAGCTGCTTTTAGGACTATTTCCAGAAGAAACGTTGCCATGCTATCACAATTAGCTGGTTATTGAGGTTCTACAAGCCAGTCTTACCTAGATATATCTGCTGCCTTCTGACCCATCTGGAGTCAGGTGGAAGTGCTGTCCATCACCCAGCCCCAAAAGGAAACTCCATTTTCTGAACACGAGCTCAGAATGACAGGAAAGGCAGTCATGCTACTAAAAATGTTTATGTTATTAATTAACAACATTAGAGCTGTTAATGAACATGATTAAAGTTGTTCACAATTAATTAAACCAGAGAATTCCTACAGCTCCCACATCGGTTCAGAGCAGGTGATGGGGAGGAGGCTTCTGGCTTTATAACCTGTGAAAAACACCATCAAGAGCTGGCTCTGCCTCTGGCCACCTTTGGTGTGACCCACCCCTGCCCACCACCATCTCTGTGGGACATCCATGGGACATCTGAGAAATTTGGGGTCCCTCAAGAAGATGTACCACAGTCCAGCATTTCTCTAAGGCTTGCAAGCTTAATTAATGTGAATAATAAAATGATTTTAAAGCTAAGTAGCAATGTTCATACCTCAGCTTTATTTTGTACCCATAATAATTCAAGTTCTCAATATAATTTATATATCCTCAGGACCTTGGGTATGCAACTTCGGGAAGGATTTTATTGTAAATTCTCTCCTAAATTAGTAATGCTGTTTTCTAAGTCATAAAAAGGCACAATCGTATTTCTAGTGGTACAAAAGAATTCTCCTGCTGTCGCTCTTGAAGGCCACAGGCTGCGACTCCCTGAGGTAGGTCCCAACCTTGTGCTGAAAGCTACAACCTGTCTTCTTGTGGAAGCCAGAATAAACGTGTGCACATCCCTCATATCCTCAGCCCTGGAGTGATGCTGGAGGACAAGACCCTGTCTCTCATCCCTGTCAAGCTGAACAGCTCTTCTGGTCTGTGTGACCGTGACTTTTAGATTAAGTGTAAGAGAACGGCAGTTATTAAAGCAACTAAATTTTGTGATGCCTTTTGCATGCCTTCAGCACCCACATCCACAATATCACTGACACATCATAGGCTGGTTTGGGTTGGAAGGGACCCTCAAAGCTCACTTAGTCCAACACCTGCTGCAGGCAAAGGCATTTTCACTGAGTTAGGTTGCTTGAATTAGTTGATTATTTAGGTATCAAGAACATGCCAAGTAAAACAAAGCTTAACTTGAAGAATAAAAGAAACTTACATCAGAGTCTGGTCCAACTTCTCAGAGGGATCAGGGCTTCACACGCAGCCCAAGCTGCCTGTGCTCCTAAGGAATAACTAAATATTCCCCAGAACCCTCTGGAAGAGTGGAGTAGTGCTCCAGGGGAGGATGAGCATAATTTTCAATTAGATTTGAGAGCAACTGAGGACATTTCTTGTCTGGCTCTGCAAGGATGGATTCAGATCTCTTGAACTTGAGATCTGGAGGTCAGTGCCAGCTCCAAGCTGGTTTCTCACTCCCCATGCAGGGCCCTAAGTCATCCTGAACTTGGCCATGCTGTGGGACGGGGTGATCTCCTCCCAGTGAAGGTCTGTTTCCTGCACCAACTACAGAGACACTTGAGGTAACTCCAATAGAGCCACTTGCTCTGGAAACATCTATGGCTGGAGAGGCAAACTGCTCCAAGAGCTGCTGAGACTTTGGCCTAAATCAGATACAGGCTCCTTCAAAAAAATCCCACATATTCAAAGAACAGCCTTCCCACATGAATTTGTATCAAGCAGACTCACATCCTTAATAAGTCTACTAAAAATCACTCATATTGACTTTTAACCAAACACAGCTTCGTTATCTACTGTATTCTGAAGATCAATTTCTTTTTTTTTAAAAAAGAAAACAAGCAACACACTTTCCATCATAAAAATCCCATCACTGCCCTGTTCCTAATCAGAGGGAGAACATTTAGTCTGTGCAGAAAGGGATAATTCATTCATTCTTGAAAGTACATGAATAAATATAAGTTGTTCAGTGCTTAATTATCCAATCTCCTGAGGGTGATAAGTGATGGATTCATTATGTAAATAGGCATAAGTAGTCTATTTTAGAGAATAGTTTACATAAATGCATTTGTTTTTATTTTAAATTCCTATTTCCCACAGATTGAGAGCAATGTTGATATGATTAATTTTTGATAAAATATTCCCATGTTGTGTCAACAGTGTCCTTCCTCAATTGTAACAGCCACGTGTTTCCCCAGTCAATTTATTCATTTGAAAAGTAAAATTGCTAATGGCCTAATAGGCTCTCCTAATTGCTTCTGGTAGTCACACCAGTTACACACTTGACTCAAAAGATTTGTCTCTTTCTTAAGAAGAGTCAAGATCACACCATAGTTTATTTTTTATATATATACACACTATATATATAGACACACACTATATATAAATATATACTATATACACTACAGCATACACATGCTCTGAGTAGCTACAGGAAAGCAATATTGAAATTTCTCATTGAACCCACAGAAAAAAAAAAAAGAATATTATGGGTTTCTGGACAGATGTGAGGTTTTTGCAGCTGCTCTCTGTGTTCTCCCACTCTCCATCCTATTGGAATCGAAAGAAGTAATTAGTTGTTTCAATGCCACAAAAGCAACAGTTCCCCAGTGTAAAAGGTTTATTTCAGCATTTCTAGGAGCTTAAAAGTTTTCCTGGTCCTTCAGCAATTCTTTAGCTTTGAAATGGAGAAGACTTCAGCATGGGCAGGTTCCTTCAAAGCAAGGATGCTTTTAAGGACAGCCCCCATCTGTATTTAAACTACTGCGTTTCAGAGGACCAAGAACCAGATGAAAGCACTAGGCATATTTGTGTGTGTGTGTGTTACAGCAACTGAACTGATTTATTCCTGATTTAGGGCAGAAAAAGATAGCTTCTGGTGGAGGATGTGGCATGCCAAGTTTCTCCCTGGAGTGAATTTTTATGGCTGCTCTATAAACCCCCAGGGTTTATCATGGAAATGCTGTCAGACCATTAAGTCCAGGATGACTTGTGAGAACTGCCGTAACATATAGGTAAATTACTTCGAAAATAGAGACAAGTCAGGCCACAGGGTGTTTGGGGTTCAAGAAGCATTCACATATAGTTTAAAACCACTGAGACATCACAAATGGCTCCACTGAACTGCTCCAATCGCTTGCTCCCCGTTCATTTTACTCCGAGTTCTTGGCCAGCATTATGCAACGAGCACGATGCACTGAAAAATGCATGAACCAGGAAACAAGGAGCCTAGATAAAGGCCCCACACTGCTTCTAAACCCCGTGTTAAAGGTTCCTAAAAGCAACAATGAGCATTTAAAATCTTTCTTTCTTTCATATTCCCACATTTACTGCATTCATAAACAACCAAACCAGCGACAGCCTACCTTTCTAGTTGTAAATAGGCATCAGCAATACTCTTCATGGAGCTTTCACTGCTCTTTCTATGGGTGACTGAAAATTCAGCTGTGGTGGTTACAGGGATTTTGCATCTTTTCTGACCATAGCAACACTCAGGATGCTCAGCAAATATGCAAGGACACTGCTTGCCTCTGCTCACACTGTCCCAAGCCCAAACCTCAGCGCTCCATCCCCCCTTCCTCCACCTCCCACCCAACATCCATTGCCCAGTGGGGTTTTGCCTCATTCAAGTCAGAGTTCAGCCTCTCTCTGAGGCTTTTGGTGATTTTCCTTGCAAACAGCTCTCCAGGTCCCAGGCCAGCAGTATAAAATCAGAGCATATTTAATGTGTAAATTATAGTTACATAAGCGGAGGGAGGGGAACAACGCAATAAAAAGCGTGTGGCTACAAGGCATTCCCAGATATTTATGCCACACGCCCCTGGCTGGATGTGGGACTTGCATAATATCACTCAGAAATGCTGCCAACAGGGCTGCAGAGCAGGACAGGGGATGTAAAGACTCTGGCTGTGCTGGGGTTCAGCTCAATGTGCACCCCGAGGATGCTTTTCTCCTCATCCCACTGTTGATGCTGCCAGCCTTGCCTTGGAGGGTGAGGTTTTGGACTGATTTGATGCGTGCTGCAGTGATGCACAGAGCCAGAGCTGGCACAAGCAGTGTAAATCTGGCTGAGGGACACCGTGCAAGGTTGCAGCAAGGTTGCTCTGCAGCAACATTTATCCAGATAACATCTTGTATTTTAAAAAATACATTAGTTGATAAAAACTTCTGCATCAGCACTCTCATCTCCACGTCCTTCCATATTCAAAAGCACCTACGTGAAGTTTAGGAGAAAGTCAGAAACGCGCCAGCAACAGCAACAGCAATTCACAATGAAACAGGTAATGAAGTAACATTTCCTTCTGGAGAGGAGGGTGAAGGGAAACCAAAGACCAACGAACAGCACCTAAAGAAATCTCAGCAGCTCCAGAAACAGGGATGAGTGGTGGTGGTGGCAGGAAAAGTAGATTTAAGTCTTCGCCCAGACAGACAGTGACCTCTGCTCTGCCTCAGTTTCCCCCCATGGGAAAGACCTTTTCATGTCATTCTAGGATAACATGTTTACCAAGATTTCTCAGCAACTGTAGTAATAGGGGCCACACAAATACCCACAAGCATGTTGTGCTGTGGATTTCTCATTAAAACACCCTCAGAGGTTCACAGATAAAATCCACATATAAAACTGACATTTAATTACACAAAAATACTTTTGAAGCAGAGATTTGCAGCAACTGCTGGGAGAAACTTAAATTCCAGTAATAGAAGAATGATAAATGCTGCATCCTTGAAAGTAACAGGAAAAACAAATCACCCAGACTATCATATTAAAAGGCATATTGAAAAGCAAGATATGCTGGCAACATCAAACGTGGCCAGGCAGACTTTGCGTACCAGCTGACATTAGGGTCTTGAAACTTTTAAATCTGCAGGGCAAAATGATTTATAGAAGCTGTTCTTTATCATTCAGGCTTATAAGTCTCATGTCACACAACCCACCCACCCCTCCTTGGTATTAGCAGACCATTTAGATGGCTAAAGGGAAGAAACTGCAGGAAAGGGGAGCAGAGACATCCTGCATCACTCAGAGCACACAGTGATGTGCCCTTAATTCCATCCATGTGCACTATTTTTGCACAGGACTGGGCTTATTTAGAGAGCAGCTACTCCTATTTTTGTTTTGTTTTTCTTACTTTATATCCTCAACCTTATTTTCAACTAGTCAAATGCAGCTCTGAAGGCAGAAATGATTCATTTCTCCCAGGGTATTTCTCTAACACCGTTCACAGTTAAATCTGCTCCAGAAATGCTCGTGAGCACCTCTGACATGTTTGCTCTGAGTTGAGTGGCCTCAGAGAGGGATTACTTGGCACAAAGCAATTTGTAGCCCCTTTCTGCTGAGCTCCAGTCTGCTCCAGCTCCGACCTGGTCGAGCCCTCCCATCACCCCATGGAGGGCTGATCCCTGTCTTCCTTCTCCAGTATCACAGGCACAGCTCTTCCCATCACCTCCCAATCTGACATCTTCATGCTTCCCAGGGACCAGCAAAGGTTGATGGGGACAAACGATGGCCCTGTCCCACGGTCCTGCTCCTGGCTCTGCAGGGATACTCCACCTCTGCCAAAACCCAAGAAGCCTGTGCAAACTGCACCTCATTTTACAGCTTAAAGCTCAGACCCACTTGAGATGCTTCTACCCCTGCAGCCCTTTGCCCAGCTTAGCTGCCATGCCAACTTCTGCAACATGTATCCATCCATCCATATTTAAAATAACGGGCACATTTCCATCTCTTTTTCCTATGAAAATGGTCCTTTTTACCCCTGTTTTTCTGTTAATTGTTCCTGAGACAGTTCCCAACACTGCATCTCGTTATCACTTTGTAGGTGTATTAATTGGCTCAGTGCTGCCCACCCCCTCCCTCCTCCCTCAACAGGCAACTGCAGACCACAACACAAGAGATTCCTCTTGTGCTCTCAGAATACAGCCTTAGACATCACCATTTTGGTAAGGGCTGTTAAATATCGACTTTTTGAGGCTGGCTGCAGTAGGTACATGCCTTATTTACGTTTAATGATCACAAATTAAAATCAGCTCAATACAGTGAACATCTGAGGAATGTGTGTTGCATTATATATGATGAGTTATTGCTGGTTAAGTCTATAACTTAAATACAAATAGAACCTTTAAACGCATACCTAATTTACAACAGCCCAGAAATCGAGCAGGCCAAATGAAAGCTTGTTTAATGCTAAATTATTTGCCAGCCCAGCCACCATATGCCAAGTGCCACAAAGAACAATATTCAGCACATCAAGAGTCTGGGGATAGTTTTTTTTTAGGATCTTCAGCGCAGTGCTCATCACAAGCATTATCAACCAGATGCTCTGTTTTTCCAAGAAACAATTCACTCCTAATGCAAGATACAACCCAGGAATTCTCCCCTTTTGCAAGTCCACGACAACAACAGCAGCTAGAAGCAGTTAAAGCAGTGTCCCTCCTTACAGCCAGCTCCTCCCTTGGCTCGAGCCTTTCTCACCTTCCCTGGCCAAACCTTCCTCCCCCTCTATTTTATGTGCTGAGACAACATCCAAATCCTATTCATTCACTCACCAAAGGTCAAATACAAATTAGCACATGGGAAAGAGCTGCTGTCTTGAGCAGAACATCAGCACTGATGGCTCAATTGCTTTTGCTAACATCTTACCTAAATAACACACCCGTGATGGGGAAGCCACAGAAAGCAGTACCAAGGTGTAGCCACAGCTCACGATGGCGATGCCAAAGCTAAACATCCCCCATGTAAACCCTGCAGCTGACACAAACATTATTAGGATCAGTGGTTGGCTTGTACATGCCAGTGTACATTATCCACTGCACAACTCATGGCTTTGATAATGAAATGATTTCCACAAACGTAACATGACATTCACTCACTGAGATATAACACATACCTGCAGGGCATCCAGCGACAGCCTCCCGCAGTGCTTTAATTGATGTACAGTCCCTTGTGACTTACACCCGCTCCAAGGAAGCTCAAACCCCATGTTTTGAATTGGCTCAGCTGTGTTATTAATTTGAGTACACAATTAATGGCAAATTATGGAACTATTATTCAGTTAGTCCCGACCCTGTTGCAGTGCCAGACATGATGCCTGGTGAGGTTTGGTTTGGATTTGGTACAAATCCACAACACACAAAAAGGGCCCAACCACCATCAGGGATTCACTATGAAGAGCTTTGTTCAAACATACACTAAAAAAAACCCCAAATAGGTCCATGCTCTGGGGAGCATGCAAGAAGACTGCATGGCAAACCAAGGCATGGATAGATAAAATGACTTGTGTGGAGCAGAGCAGCCTTGTCTCCCCATTTGTGAGTGGTACTGCTGAACCCCCCCTCCAAAAAAAGTCACACATTATCATGGGAAGAATTGTTTGTGTCTTATCCCCGAATTTTGCTTTCAGAAGTTTCAACTATGGTGACCAACTCAGCTACAAGCGTTTGAGATGCCTCTGTCCCTGGCAATACCCCAGGTGCTTGAGTGCATGTCTCTGGCAGCGATTAATCCTAGGTGGAAAGGATTTAATAATCATTAGCTAAATTATGCTATTTGAACCAGGTGACATGAACAGGCTCTCATTTGTCTTGCAGTTATGCCTCATCCTTTGCCACATCTCTAATTTCTCTCCTTTTCTTCCCCTCACCAAGGCGACATTGAGCAAGGCAGCGAAATGCCAACATGCAGCATTGAGAAGATTGCTTCTGATCCTATAAAAAGGGCAGCCCACAAATGAAAATGCCTCCAACTAGTGCTGCAAGCTGTGAGACACGCTATTCCAGCCAGGTCAGATCAAGGAGGACTACAATCTTCCAGCCCGGTCTCATTAAGATCAGAGGATGGCACTGCTCAGCGCTGCCGTGAGCAAGGCAAAGCTCACCTCCAACTGCAGGCAATACCAACGTCTCAGGAAAAGTCCTACACACCTTCTGCAAAGCAAAGGCACCTGAAAACAGAGAACATCCAGGGTGCCTCAAGGTGTGCACCAAGGACTGACTCACATCAGCATCTCCATCCTTTGCCCCAAGTCAAAGCTATGCTTGTAGTTTTAAATCCCCCTCCCTGAAGACGTGGCTATCTCATTACACCTCGTGCACTGCAAATCATTAACTTTCAGTATAAATCAAGAGCAATGCTTACATAGGAAACGTCAAGGATGAAGTACTGAAGTCAGGGACATACTGTGAAAAAAGGCTCTTAATGATTCAGCGTAATATATTTCAGATGTTTGAGCAAACAAAGCGTTCATAAACCATGGCAGAACTGCTCCTTTCAGACTGAATGGAGCCTTTATTCCCCAGTTACAGATAATAGTGATTGAAGGAAGGAGAAAAACCAAGGACACTGAACCAAGCAAATCAGTGCTCCCCAATATTTTCAAGGAGGCACAGAAATAATTCATGTTGACCTTCTGTAGCACTGCCTACTACACTGTGGAAGCTTGCTTAAACTATTTCCTCCTAGCTTCCTCACTTAGAATCACTCGGGGGTATTAACTGCTCACTAAAATTTAGGCTACGTGTTTAGGGAAATAGCATCCCACAGGGATACACAGGTTGGAAGGTAAAAGTTCAGACAGGCATCTGTCTCAGTGTCCCAGGAACACATGGCACGAGGGCTCCACACACCAGCCATGTACATCCTTGAAGACCACGCCGAGGAGAAGCCTGACCATCACACTGGCCAGAACACTGACAGAGAAACGAGTATGGGTTGTTCTCCTGTGAATGCAGTCTTGGGAAGACTTTAGCTCTAAAGTGGCCTCACTCCAGGTCTGTGTGGACCACACCACCAAAACTTGCTGTAACTGCAGTGGGAGAGTAAACTCACACTTGCTCTTGAGGCATGAAGCACAGCTCACGTCCAAGAACTCAAAAGCGTGCTTCATGAGAGCAGAGGATGTGAGTAGTTGCTGTTTGATGGCTAATATAGAGTGGGAGAAGCTGGCAGTTGTCCAGGATGTCAAGGTTAACAACCCCTCTATTAAAAAAAAAAAAAAAATGTTGTGGGTGAATCTTAAATGACTACAGATGGTCAGGTGTTGATTTTGCATGTCCTTTGAAAGACAGTACTGTCAGCAAAACAGTGCCTTCTAACCAAATTTTGAAGTTCAATACTCTGTCAGCAGGAAGAGTGTTGGCTCTTTAACTGACTCATCAAAACACTGTTCTTCAGTTTCCTCTAGTGACTTTCCATTCAAGTGCTGCTCTGTGGCCAGCTCTCCAGAACAAGACTATCTGCACAATTCATGGTGGGGTTGTTTTTTTCCTCTCCCCAGCAATATTCCTTTATGGAAAGAACGTAAAACCCCTTGCTTTACAGATGGTGAGCTGAAGCACAGACAGACGCTATTTAGCTGCAGTTACACCTCATATCTGAACCAGAACCAGACACATGCCTTATTTCCCAAGGTTACTCTTCCAGCCTCCCTGAGATTACTTTATAATCCCATTATGGGTGGAATAGCTACACATACACAGCTGCCTTCTTGCAGCTCTTGCCTTAAAATGCGAGCAAGGTTTGAGTTTTCAGTGGTTGTCATGCCTTGGTTTGACCTTGGCTTCTGCAAACGGTTGCAGAAGGGCTGAGTGAGGACACTGCCCACTGAACCCGAAAAAGCAGTCCAGGAGGAGACTGGGGGTAGGATTAAAATGTATGACCCCTGAACTAACAGCCTAACACTGCAAGAAATGTCATCAGAAGACTTTCTGCACCTTCGTGTTGCTACGTGTCTCAGTCATCTGAGCCAGTATTGCTGGAGTCCTTTGATCCTTGCTCAATCTTCACATGTGCCCTGGAGACCTACACCAGCTACCGCTCCCAAAACCAAACCAGGGCATGCTACCTCGTGACAACAGAGCCTAAGACAAGATGACACTTCCTTGGCTGTGCTAGTACCTTCTATGCCTCTTCCCTACTTCAGCTATAAGCTGTCCTTCATCCCGCATTTTGGATGGAGAAGGTGGCCTCGTCTCCTAGGCTGTTTGGGGGACCTGGCAGGGCATCCATGGGGCCCTCCACTCCTCCCAGGCTCCCTCCTGGCCTCATCACCCCAACATCACTGTCACATTTATCATCGGGCGATGGACACAAACAGAAAATACAACAGACTAATCCATTTATCCCTGCTTGTTATTGATGAACTTTCATGACTTGCATAACTCCACCTCGCTCCATCACTCATGAGTTATGAGGTCATCTGTAACTCAGGGAAATAAATGAAGCTTCCCATCAGCCTATTGTATATCCTCATTTATTACCTTTTTATTACCAACCTTTAAAGTTTTATCCCCTAGTATCTTGTTTTACAGTAGCAGAGCATTCAGATACAGGCATGGATATCAAACCAAAATGGTTCAGTTTGGCTGGGTTTCACCAGAGGAAGAGCTAAACCGACCTATAGACACCAGTGACATTTTTCCCAAGCCATCAGACCACATCTGAGCCTCTACAACCAAGTTACACCTGTGCTCAGGGTCTTGGGTTTGCACTGAACGAGTTACAGAGTGTTCTTCTGACTAATTCATGCTAAGGTCATTTCTGGAACAAGGTTTGCTGCAGAAATGACAAGACATATCATACAAATCACAGGTTCAAAGGTGCAGAGAAGGGGCTTTGAGGGCTTGATGCTAGAGGGTATGATGGCTGTAGAGCACTGCATACAACAGGTTGAATAATGATCCTTTAAAATGCTTCAGCTGCAGCATTTTTGTGCAAGCCTCTTAACTGAATCACTTTTGTCTTTGACCTGTCAGTAAAATGCTAGAAGAATTAAATCAGGCCATACAGTGATCCTCAAGGTAATACTTAAATGCTTTGGCTGTATTTATTGCAGGAGCTCCTGTGCTCCAGATGCTCTGACAATGGGTTTTGCAGGGGACAGCAGCCTGTGCATACACCTTCAGAGCCATGCAGCTTCCCATGGAGATGCTGCGGATCCCTGAGGGTCCTTCAGCTGCACAAAGCATGAAATGAGCCATGGCCAGTGCTGGCTGGGGGAAAGCTCTCCTGGGGAGGAGGAGGCAGGACGGGGGAAGGTGTCTGCCAGCTGAAGGCAAAGTTCTTTGGAAATGTGGGGCTACAAACTACCTGCTGAGTTGGGGCAGGGGTGGTTCCTTCTCCATGCAAAGGTTGTGAGGCTTCCCTAAGCCTGCAAGCAGAGTAAACTCCCAGAAAGGCTAGAGCTGTCTTCCAAAGGTTTTGTGGGACACAAGGAACGGGAGCTGCAGAAATCTGCTGCTGATCAGCACAGACAAACGTGCAATAATTAGCCCAAGAGCAGAGAACCTATTGAGTGAGCAGCTGCTAATTGCTGCAGTCACATGGAACACTCAACCGGGCTTGAGCATTAATTCATTTTTTTTAACAGAAACCTTCAAGGCCATCATTCAGAGCTCAGCAAGAAGATCAAAGTAAAGCTACAACAGCACAAGAAAGCAAGCAATACATTGTGATTTCTCTCCCTGCTTACTGCACCGAGGTGGCAGCAGTGAGGAGCACGGCATCACCACCTGTCAAACCCAAACTGCAGCCCCAGCACTGGTCCAGGACCCGGAAGGACAAAGGGAGGTCGTAAAGCCCTCACTAATCTAAGAGGAAAATATTTGGATTGCCCACTGAAGCTTTCAGAACGTGCAAGGGTTGGAGACCTGATAATGCTGATATATTGCCACACTTGCCAAGAGTTAGAGAGTGTTATAATAAGGAAATACGGGCAGCCTGGAGAACTCAGAGCAGCTTCATAAAATAAAACAAATAGATCTTCAAAATTTTTTTTTTTCCAGGCAATTAAGTGAAGTCAAGAACATGGAGGGAGCTCGGGCTTGCTTCCAAAGGGAAGGCTAGAAAATAAATGGAAAGGACAAGAAGATTGCCTCTGAATCAGGACCAAATTCTGAAGCTGATGGGACCATTTCTATTGACTTTGTGGAAAGTCAGTTTGCTCTAAAAATACAAATGCACAAATGCCCTTTGCCTGGACCTGCCCGAAGGTTACCCTGACCTGGAGAGCAGTGGGCCCCCCAGCCCAAGGGCTGACTCCCCTCAGCTCAGAGGAGGGGATAAGTCAGGGGACTTGTGCTAACCTTGAACCATGGCTGGTCTCAGAAAAAGAACAGCAGAGTCATGGTCCCCTTCCTGAGAGGATGCTCAAACCCACGGAAACTTCTTCTGGAGAAGGAATACTAGGTGCCCACTTCGTATTACTAGTATTATTAGTATAACTATTAGTATACACCCACTGCTCTTGGGAGCAGAACTGAAGAGTATGACCCTCTGCTCTTCACAGAACCGTTTCCCATTGGAGATCACCCTTGTTTTATTCGTAACAGGAACCACCTTTCCTTAAGCATCCCTTCTTTCCCTAACTCCTCCTCGCTCTGGGAACAGCACCTTCTCAAGTAGCACTCCCCTGCAAGCTGGGATAAGAAGGTGGGTCTGGAGGAGCTGAGCAGCAGAGTCTATAGCCTGCAGGAGACTATTGGCAGGAGGATAGAAGTCTTTTACAATCCTTTACAGGTGAATGGGGAAAACTCAGTAAGGTTCACTCTCATTCCTGAGTGTGGTTATTAGCTGTGAGCGTTTTGTAAAATAAGCCTGTCATTAAGACAAACGTCTTGTTAATGGTAGGAATTTCCCAACTGAAGCATAAAAAACCCTGCAGTGCCTGCATCATTAGCTGCCTCAGAAAGCTACTCTGCTGTCCACAGCTCCATGTCACAATGGCCAGTGCCACCTTCTGCACTACTCACCTGTACCACTTCCACCCTGCAGCCTTTCCCACCATTATGCTTATTGTGCCAAGACTGTCATGTGCTGGTCCTTTCTGCCTGCATCTGCAGTAACCTGGAGAAGAACCTTAGAAAACTGGAAGGTGTTCCACCATGAGGTGACCTACAGCACATTCAGCTGCCTGTCGTATGGGATGACAATAATAGGACACCCACAACTGTGCAATATGGACACCCATATCTGTGCAATAAGAGCTAGGGACCCTGCTTTGGCAGGGGTGCTGGACCCCATGAACTCTCGAGGACCCTTCCAACCCTTATAATTCTGTGAACTGCAGCTCTGTGTATGGAAAAGCCAACCAAATTTGCCAAAAAATTTGGCAAACTGATGCTCTTCTGAAAATAAAACCCCAATGACCTGCCAGATCTCATCCAAGTTTGCTCCCATCCTCTGGGATAGCTGGTCCCTCAGTCCCTTTCCTCTACTCAGACCTGTCCTCTAACCCTGCTGCAGCAGCTCCCCAACCTGCCCATAACACAGTCCTCATGTCACAACTCACTCTGCCTTTGTATGTTATTTCTTGTAATGTACCAAGATGACACTATCCAGACCACCTGAGTAGATGCCTCCCCGTGCATGTGGTCTACTGGTTAGGACTTAAAAATGGAAATCCCCTCTATACTTAACAGGGAGAAAGTCAAATGTACCTATCTCTGACCAGTGAAGGTAGTTAAAGCCCAAAGTAACCAAGGAACTTATTTAAGCCCTTCAGTTATATGTCCTGGATTAGGTAGGATGAAGAACAGATGCCCTGGCCCACACTTGCATCACCTTTCTGTAAATAAAACTCATGTTTCCCATTACAAAATGCAATAAAAGATGATAAATATTTTGTAAGCCTGAGGGAGCCTCATATTTTTTTTCTCTCCCTGCTAGGTTGAAGGTAGCTTCAGCCTGCGTTGTGCTCCCTCTTTCAGTACAACAGCAATTCATGTTTCAGTATTAACATCCACTATCCATAGGTTCATCCCAAGTGGGTACCTGCACGTGTTGTGGGAAGGGCCATTGTTGGGCACAGACTACCATGACTTATTTCAGTGTTTATCATCTTAGGATCCTAAGTCCCAATTCCTGTCTTCCAAAGCCCAATTTTAAATCTTACCTTGATAATGCTGATTTTAATCATGACAGAGGTATCCGTGAGACTCCGATAACAGCATCTGGAGCCAGCAGAAAGCACCTTGCACTTGAAATGACCTTGGCAAAGTGACTGCTACTGAAATAACTGAGCTTCCCCAGGTTCTTCTCCAAATAATAGAAATACATCTTCTGTAATGTAATTTAAGAACTAGCTACCAGGCTGAGGGCAGTTTTGATTTTATTGATATTAGTTTAGTGAACACTGTATATTGTAAAACTGATAGAGTGGGAAAATGACTTCACTAGATATCAAATTTGATGGAGCTGGTAGCTGACTGCAAGCCTAAGTATGGGCACCATCACCTAAGGAGGCACTCAGTATTTCATTGTGGATTTTTTTTAATGCTTCATATTCAGAATAACCTAAAACAGTGGCCCTGAAAACAATAAAATATGCTCGTGTAATACCACCGTTTATGTGCAGTTACACTTCATTATCCCTGTAATCTAACATGGTGGCTCAAAAAGGAGAACACGAACATTTTCTGAGTGATTTAGCAGGATGCTTTAATGATGTATTGAAAATGAACATTGACCCCATGTAATAGGTGCTAAACTGACACTCTTAAAGCACGCCATCCGTTTCACTCAGACCGACTATCCTTCTTAAATCATCAGCATGTCACTTTTATGATGCAGATCAATCTATTGAGACTATAGGACTGTGAAATGTCATAAAAAAAAGGCAATAAGGAAAAAAAAATAAAATTAAGTTGCAGGTGGCAAGTATTAGCACTTCAAAAACGTTCTGTTGCATTACACTATTATTCCATCTCTGTCAAGGGGCAACTAAATCCAATTCTCACCTTAAACAGCCTGTGCCATCCAACGTGTTGGCTGAGGGCACGAGAAACTCTTGGGCCAGCTGAAGGGCATTTCACAATAAAGGCAAAATTTATTTAGGACTAAATTTGATAGGACACAAGGGTCAGCCTCCCCCTTGGAAGATAAAGCCGTGATTGCTTCTTTTCTTCCCTGTCGTATTCCTTAGCTCCCAGGCTTCTCACAAATTAAAGCCTTGAAAATTTCTGCCCGCTGGAACAGCCAAAATAAAAGGCAGGGTGATGAGGGAGCTAATGGTAACCCTAAAAGGTCAGGCTGGCTACCTGGCTGAGTGTTTATGCAAAGGAGACTGAGGATGTTTTGCTATGGAAACCAGCAGCAAAGTGGTTCCCCATCAGCTTCCTTCTCGCTCTCCAGCTTTAAGCTGAAGGCAAATTATAAAATTAGTTAAATCCCCTGAAATTGCCACCAGGCAGAGAAAACATCTCGTGCAGGATGTCAAGGATGTTTCGCACTGTTTAAGGGCCTACGTGAGGCTGAGTGGAGCTCTAATTAAAAAGCGTAATTATTCCTAATGATTTCCTAGAGAGGCGCAGGCTGGCACGTTGGGGGTAGGATGCCATCAGCCCGCCCTGTCTGAAGGATTCCCTCAGCCAAAACCTGCACCACCACCAGTGGATCTTTACTCAAGGAGACAAAAGTGAGGTAGTTCAGGAAATCTGTTTCCAGCAGAACCTAGAAAGTTCTGTAATACCCAACCCCCAAAGAACCGTGTCATCTACTTATTGTATGCTGGGAAGGGGAGGAAGGGGATCTCAGCAGCAACCCTGACCTGCTCAGCACAGATATTCCCCCAGAACATCCCAAAGGATGGCTCAACCCCAATATCTCAGTCCCACGACCTGAACATTGTGACCAATCCCAAACAGACTGTGATCCTCTGCTCCCTGGGAAGATAAACCCGAAACCCTGTGAAGCATTTGCAGGTGGTGCAGAAAACATCTTTATCGTTCCAAAGCTGCAGTTTGAAACCCCACCACTTCAGTACAACCAAAGGCTGTGAGCATTTTATTTCTCCACATCAAGGTGATTATCTTTCACGGAACTTGCACCACGCTAATGAGACGTAAATGATTTTTACTTGATGCCTCCTGCTCTGCCAGGTGGGAATTTATTATCAGTGTAATTCTGGGTGGAAAATGAAAAAAAATATAAAAAAAAGAAGAAGAAAATTTGGGAGGGGAAGGAAACATCGTTGTTTATTGACTGCTTTATAAAATTTGATGAGGTGATTTTCCCCAGAAGTCACTAAACAGCGATGCAGATTACAGGATAATGGGCAGCCAGGATACATCCCTGCCAGGTTGCCTCTCACTGCTGACCACCTTGCTCCACACATGCAGAGCAGCACTGGCCAGGGCTCATAATTTTCTTGAGATTTAAGGGGTTTATTTTATACTTATGTTGAATTTAGAAAAAAATTCCTGACCCCAAGTGCCAGATTTAAACTCAATACTGCAAAGTATCCCGAGCTTCACACTGTAGCAGTGATAAGACCTTTTTTCCTGTAGCATGGCCTAAACACTGGACATTTCTTTAATCTCGTTACCAAAAGCTGCTGAGCAATTCTCACTGCAGCTTCCAGAAAGCAAATAAAAGAGACAAATTCGTTTTCAGCAGGTTCCTGGCATGGAACGTTTCTGCTCAAGCAGATTCGGGTTGGCAGAGGTGTAAGAACAGAAAACAAAACCTCTCCCTGGAAGTGTAGACCAGAGGCTGCTCCCAGCCAGGCCATCTCCAACACCATGGGCAACGCAGGCACCAGCACCCCCTCACAGGGAGGGCAGAGGCAGAAACCTCCATCTTTTCCCTAAACTCTGCTTTTCTTGCCTCATGCGCCCTTTCTTAGCTCCATCTGAAGCCATGTTGTTATGTCAACCCACAACCTGCCTCCTAGGAAGTCTTTTCCTACATCTCTAGTCCTGCATCCCTTCCCCCCTTCCCCATCCTGCCAAACCCATCACTGAGCTGGAGGCTGGACCACGCTTCCCAAAGCTGCCTAAGACATCCTGCAGCTTCCACACCAGCAACCTGGTGTTTGGTTGCTGAAGCAACCTGCTTCAGCAACCAAACCCAAGGGTTCAAAGTCCACTGAGGACCAACCAGGGCATCAGGGTTGTTACTATTGCCCACCGATTTATCTGAACTCCTCCTGGCACAGGATGATTTCCAACTTCTTGGACTGGCACTGTACGTGTGAACTCCTGTGTATATGTGTATATATGATACACACACAGTTATGCACCCCTAAAGCTCACTCCAGCACAGGCACTTTCCCCCCAGTCCATTTAATCCCAAAATGGGAATGCACAGCAAACCTTTTTACCCTGACAAGCCCTGTATTTGTGCAGTAAGTGAACTGGGAGTGATTCACCCCCCACAGTAAGGGGTTTGCAAAACATATTCTAACTGTTTACTATATCAAACAGTTTAAATTATGACTGCATTTTATCTGCCCGTTCACAGAAGGCTGGCTTGTTCTTTATGGGCATTCATCTAATGGGATGCTGTCGGCGCTGTTTTCCCCTGCGACTGGTAGCAGGAGTCTTCAGTCAGCAGTTTCATTCCTAGAATAGGTTTTTATTTCAATGGGGTTTGGATTACGTGTTGCTTTGTAATAAATAAGTCCTAACTGAGACTGGCTGATTAAAGATCAATTAAAGCCTAATAAATTTTGTAATATGTTGTGGCAACAGAAGGTTGTGCTGCTCAGCTCAAGGGCTACACTGTATGGCACTAGGGGAGGCTGAGGGACAGTTTTCCTGGTTTTCCTGTGTTACTCAGTGGAGGTTGGTCTGTTTGGATACAGGATGGAGGGCAAAAGGAGAGAGGAAAGGTGGAGGGTGGGGAAGAGCTGGGATACACCGTGCCATGATGCAAATTGTCCTCGTGCTGCCTAAGGGATGTAGTTAACAAAGCTTTGTTCCTATTGAAGCCAAGCAGGGAAGGCCATTTCAGGACTGATATATTACATATAATATATATAAAAATGTATATATTTTATATGCATTTGACTCCCAGACTGTTGCATCTCTGCTAACCAGAAGTGAGCTGACAAGGTAACGAACACAAATCAGCCCAGTATTTCTCCTACCTGCAGCTGTCACATTAACGTGTCAGTAATTAACGGGACGGGTGGTGGAATCGCCTGGGTTACACAGAAGCATAGGATGGGTTTGTTTAAGTGATTCATCAAATCTCCAGGGCCAACAAAACATGCACATCACACTGGAGTCGATCCCTAACTACTCATCCTGTGCTGGCTTCATGGCATTTAGGTACCTCACCCAGGGAGAGTCACCAGCCCTAAACACATGTAAACAAGTTTAACTAATCCACCAGCACCGACAGAAACCCTCTCCCTTGCTCCTGAGGGTTTCAGCTCTGATGCTGTGTGTGCCCAATCCTCTCCCAGAGGAAATGGGAAAGGCACTATGCTTTTTCCACATGACCACTACCTATGCACTCTGCCCGATGTATACAAAATATATATATTATATAAGATACATATACACACCCCTATATATATAGACAGCTTATGCATATATATACACACACATACAGTATATATTATACCTTATGTCTGCACTTAAGGTAGTCCCCAGTACTGCCACCTTTGTGAGGAAACATTTAGAATCAACAACACACAGACTTCAAGCACACATCAGAGAGAAACTTTATGACACCTCAGAGCCAAACACCACCAAATTACCTGTCCAGCACTGAGACTCATTGAGCGAAATACCCATCACCTGCCTTCTCCCCAGTGCTGGATCTTGCATTTCGGTTGGCTCAGGTTTTAAATATATTTTAATCATCCTAATATTCTTATTATTGTAGTATGTTACTGGGATATTAGATTGCAATTAAATTGAGAAGTATCATCTGCAGATAATTTATTCCATGCTCATTATTAATGGATTACTGCAGCCTTGTTGACATTTTCCTACACCAGTGTAACTCACTGTGTGACTCCAGAAATATATAAATGATATTTTATCCCTTAACAGCCAGGGGCAGAGCCAGGTGTGTCTCTGCATCTTCTCCAACCTCCACCCAATGTGCATTTAAAAAGGGTTTTTTGGCCTATTCTGTGAAACCCATTGCCTATCAGCACCTGGGACCAGCATTGGTATGGGGGGAAGCAGAGTGGTTTGTCATCAACCTGAATCCATAAAGACTCCAGAGAACAGCAGTATGTGTAGGTGATAATAAGACTATTAGGACGATTAAAAGGTATTTGAATATTAAATGCTGGCTAAAAGGCCTTCAGCAAGCTATGCCCAGATTTTCAGAAGTCCTATGGGTACACGGTGGGCTCAGGGACAAAGTCTAAATTGAAGATAGGTGCCTGCCAGGAAAAGCCCACTGATAGCGGTCCGGCAGTGATAAGCTGTACCAGCAAATCTGCCTGGTCTGCTTGCCATTTACAGGGCATAAAATGAGCTTTGCTGCTACAGCTTATACCAGCCCCTCACGAAATACCTATCCCAGCAAAACACCAATGTGCTGAGTCCAGTGCATCCACCCCAGGGTCATTCCAGGTATAAAAATATTTCTATAGAGAAAACTACACAGGGACATCACTGCTGCCATGAAAAGACACAGTGGTGAGCCAAACCACATCACAGAAAGCCTCCCTGTGTGTGCATGAAGCCACGGGAGCAGAGGGCATGCAGGATGTCCCATGATGAGACGCTGCATTACGCCACAGCCCATGCTCACAGCAAGGACCTGCCCTTGGCAAAGCTCACCAAAAATAACCAGGAATTATTTTTCCTGATGGTTCCTGTGCCTAAGTAACTGTACATCAATGACTGGCATCGCACAGTGGCACTCGATGCTGGCTGGACCTCCACGGGTGTGCAGAGCTTGGTGAGAAGGTGAGAGCAGAGTCTCTTGTCCCAGGAGGATGCTGAGAGTGTCAGCTCACAATCACCCCAAATTTCAAGCTACACACCACACTGCCTCCTCATCCTCAACACAACAACCTTGTGCCAACAATCATCCCGTGCAACACCCCGGATCTGGGAGGAGCAGAGCTCCCAGCCCATCCCATATCTCCCACCGGCTCTGCCGGGGGGGGGGGATGTTTATGCAGCTCGAGCATCAGGACGCACACGCTTACCGGTGTTAACTGGTGAAGCACACTTCACAGGAATTTGCATCAGAAATCTAAAAAAAAACCCCCAGTAAAGTGGCATTTTAATGAGCTCCTGTTAGCTGGCACCTTGCAGGTGTCAGGAGAGCACCGCACGGATCCAGCACACCAGCATCGTTCGGGTTTCGACAGGAGGTTAACATGCTCCCCCTGCGACTGCTGCGGTGGCTGAGGGCTGATAGATTTCTCTGCTCTTTCCTAATTAGAGGCAGATGATCACTGTGACAGTGATAAATGTTATTGCATGCAGTCAATTTAATATTACAAATATTATAGTGTGGTTTTTACTGCCGTGTCAACGCCCTCTGAAGCAAATTCAACACTCCGATTATGAAGGAAGCTTTTAAAGATTTTCCTTGTAAAAAAAAACCTACACAAAACCCAGACAAGGTTACTTCAAGACTCAGAGATCTAATTAGCAGAATGCTGCTTAAGCAGAGCATGCCTCTAACTTTCTGGTTATGGTTCTTGCATAGTGTTTAAATTCCAGCAATATACGTAAAGCAGCAATTCAGCATTAATGCCCTGCTGGATAGTACAGCCTTATTTTCATTTAGCTTGCATGAGTACAGAGAAAAACCCAAATCCAGGAACAAATATTGCTCGTTCCTTGGCAGGTAAATTACAGATTTTGGACCTTTTATTCCCTTTCCTAATTGCACAGCCTTGAATAAAATGGGTTTATAATGAAAAGGGATCCAAGAGCCCATAGCATTTGAGTAACACTGATGCTGCTGCTGGATGAAGGATGCAGATGTTCCCTATAAACAAACTCAAAACATCTTGATATCCTCTCCAGCACAAGGACACGGGGCAGACCAGGGTGCTACTTTTACAGCAGGATATCGAGACCCAAACACAGCAGGGATCAGAAGTATTTTGTTGACTATGTAGTGTTGGAACGCCAAAGTAGTTCAACTTAAGGTTTGCCTTTCACAGACTCACGGAGTTGTAGGGGTTGGAAGGGACCTCGAGAGATCATGGGGTCCAACCCCTCTGCCAAAGCAGCTCCCCAGCTCATACTGCACAGATAGGCGTCCAGAGGCAAAGTCATTCTTGCAGGAGTGTGATGCCTCTCAACGTTCGTGGGTCAGACACTCATGGAATAGTCTTAAACACCTGCTTTTCTACCAAAATCACTGAATCATACTCAAGTACCGATTAAGGGCCCAATTTAGCTCTCTTTCTCATACGTGGCACTGTGTTGTAGAGAGGAATGTTTGCCCAGAATCCCCTCGTACTTCACCAACACTCAATGCAATTTTCATTTCCCAGACCTTGAGCAGCTCATTTTCCTCCATGTGGGACTTTCACCCAGGTCCACAGAGACCCCATAAAACCTCTAATAAAGAATCAATAGAAAACCACATCAAATCTTAATGCTAATCTCCTTTCTCAGTTACATTTGGAAAGAGCCACGGATGCTACCTGAACGGACGAGTAAGAAGGTAATGAAGTTAAATTAACAGCTCTGCGTGTGGCTCTAATAGATTAGAGCAGGCTAATTTTAAATTATGATAATTTCATTTAGACATCAGCCAAGCAAGTGAGCTTCACATTCTGTGGGCATAACTACTTCTTAAACTCCTGCAAGGTAATGCACAAAGATGTACCTATGCAAGATAGTATCACCGAATCATAGGGGTTGGAAGGGCCCTCCAGAGCCCATGGGGTCCAACCCCTTGCCAAAGCAGGGTCCCTAGGACAGGGCACACAGGTCAGCGTCCAGACAGGGCTGGAATCTCTCCAGAGAAGGAGACTCCACATCCCCTGGGCAGCCTGTCCCAGGGCTCCCTCACCCTCACTGGGAAGAAGTTCTTCCCCAGATTGGTGTGGAACTCCCTGTGCTCCAACTTGAGGCCATGGCCCCTTGTCCTGTCCCCACAGACACTGAGAGGAGGCTGCCCATGTCCCCTGTGCCCCACCCTTCAGCTATTGACAACCATTGATCAGA
Source organism: Laterallus jamaicensis coturniculus (assembly GCA_022605575.1). Lineage (NCBI taxonomy): Eukaryota > Metazoa > Chordata > Aves > Gruiformes > Rallidae > Laterallus > Laterallus jamaicensis. The sequence goes on along the minus strand of JAKCOX010000016.1, from coordinate 18,944,874 downwards.
TCCCCTCTCAGGCTTCTTTTCTCAAGGCTGAACAGCCCCAGTTCCTTCTGCCTTTCCTCGTAGGGGAGATGCTCCAGTCCTTTAATCACCTTCATAGCCCTTTGCTAGACTCTCTCCAGGAGATCCCTGCCTTTTTTACACCAGGGGGGCCAGAACTGGACACAAATACGCATAGGTACTAGATGGTACCTATAACATTAGGATAAAACTTACTTCAGTAACCACACATGCTGGAAGTTGGTGCAACTGAGGAAATAAATCCAGGGATTGATTCCACACTCGGCCAAATCAATACCAGGTTTTGTATTTTTAATTGGGGTGTATCATCATCCTCCCCTCACCAAACTTCCCCTGTATACAACAGCAGCAGAGGTGACCTTTCCAGTGCATTCATTTTAAAGTCCTGTTTGCTTATTTTCTTGGGAAAAATACAAGTTTCCTGGCCAGTACAACACACCACATGAAACCTGCAGCACAGTATGAGCTGAGCAATGCAATCAGCAACAGCAACCTCAACTCGCCAAAGAACACACACCATCATTAAAATTATGGCTTGCATTTAAAGATCTAACAAATTTCCCAGTTAAGTTATGCACATATATAAAACATCCCCAAAAAAGAGTACTGTTACACTTTTGGAATGGAAGATAGCAGTGCAAACAAATCTCCCCATCTTTTACTCAGGAATACATTTGCAGAGTAATTACATGGCAGGAAAGCTAATGTAATTAAAAATAATGCAATATAAATTGTTGTGGAAGTTTAATATTCCATGCATGCCTTATTCCTTACTCCACTGGAAGTGTTGGTTGGGTTTGAGAGTGGTTTTTTCTATTCAGATCCAGGTGGCAGGAGGTTTCTAATATGCCAAAATACCCAGTGCTGCGCTCTCATTCAATAGCATGACACAGAAATAGTACTTTGGGACTATTAACAGTGTTGAAACAATCATATTCGTGTTGGCATGCCACTAAGTTTTTGGATTTCATGAACAATTTTAAGGATGTCTGTGGTTTTACCAGACCTCTGGGGTTTTTTGTTAATGCAAGTGTGACCCCAGTGTCAGCGGCCAGCACAGAAAGATGCTGCAGAGTTCATTCAGGATTGGATTGTCTTTAGGCTGTGAGAGGAGCAGGATGGCACAGGACTGTCCTTGGACCGGTCCTCACTATCCCAGTTCAGAAAGTAGTCATTAAATCCCATTATCTATACTGGCCAAAGCACTCTCAAGTTTAAACCATCTATACTGTATAGATCACCAATGTCTATCAGTCATCTCTATAGATGTACAGAGATGACCAATACCATTCCAGCTTCCTACTTCTCAAATCTGGCTAACTCACACCAGTACGATCCTTGTAACCCAGCATAAGTACATCCTTTGCCTCCATACACCCACACATACAAAGCAGCAAAGCAAACGAGGTGTCAATTACACTATCTCTCTGTGGGCAAAATTGAAAGCCATATTCTTTATTGGCTCTGCTGTCAGGGGAATCAGGAGAACCCTTCCTGCACATCCCCCTGTGCTGACCTGTCAGAGGAGAAGGATTTTTGCCTCCCAGAGCACCCACACAGGTTGATGAAGAAAAAAAGCTGGGTGCCAAGGTGTCTGTACTCAAGGACAAGGAACAGGAGCTTACAGAGCTGTGCTGCTGAAGCAGGTGCTACCAACCACCCCCACATCCAAAGGTATTTATGCTGTTTACTCTCATTTTCTTTGGCTTTTTAAACTAAGTTCCATGGATGTGGTCAGCTTCTGGTGAAACGATGGCACTGAAAGCTGCCATGCTCTGCTGCAAAAGGACAGGCTTTGTAAATCAGAGCTTACAAGGTTATTGTAGCAATTGTTCAGATTTTTTTCGCTATATTTCATAGTTCAGATCTCTCTAGTTTTCTTTTATTGTGGGGTTTTTTTGCTGTTAAGTATGTAATATCTTAGCACTGACCTTATTACAGGTGTGCAAGCATATAATGAATCAATTGACTTGTGAATGAGATGCCAGTTTGAAATGCAAACACTGCACCTCAAGAGTTTCTTTTCTATGTCATTCCATCTCCCAAAACTCCCTTATGCTGGGTGTATTCCCATGGTCTCCCATTCCACCTCAGGAAAATGCAGGAAAGCTTTCCCCATCCTGGCTTAACAACAAACTTGTCCCTATTATGCCACCATGAAACACTTCATGTTCACACCTTGAATACCTCTGGCACTTAGTGAAACAGTTAAGACGACTTTGCAGTGAAACCCCTGGGTTTCCAGTGGTTTTTTCCCAGTGATCTTCCCAGGGATGCTCATCTCCTACAACAGGAGAGTGCAGGCGGTGAGCCACAGGAGTGATTTTCACCCTGAAGATGCCTTGAGGCATGATGACATAAAGCCCAAGAGAAAAAGCACAGTGTCATGATGCCATCTGAAAAGGTTACATTGCTACAAACCAGATTTTACCCAAGGGAGGAGGTGAGAAGTACTTTACAGAAGGACCTCACCAGGCTGGAGACACAGGCCAACAGAACCCAGTGGTGTCAAGCAAAGAGAAACACCCAAGATAGGCAAAAAGATGTTCATTTCCTCAAGATGGGAAGGCCTGACCTCCTCAAGCCACAGACTGCACTCTTTTGATCACTTCAAGAAGATACGGCTTAGGTAGGGACTCATGACAGCTGCTGACAAGCTCCGATCCCTCACATTCCTGTTCCCACAGGCAGCTCTGCCAGCATACAACCCTTCACCTCATCAGAAGAGAACAATGCTTTTGTCCAAGCTTCCAGCAAGCTGATGTGGTTAAAAATAAAGAAGAGGATGTCTATCTGAATGTCTCTGCATGCACTTCCGACATGCATTAAATTTGCCATCAGTGACTCCATCCATCTCTCACTTGCCAGGGAGCTGTGTGGATTGTTTACAGATAAACCAGAATGAATTGTAAACTCCTGTCAGATGAGCAAGATGTACTGGCTGTGTCACTGGGGCTCTGCAACGTGTTTTTATAGACAACAATTGCTGACGTACGCACAGGAGAGCAGCTACTCCTGTTTCGTGGTGACACTCGTCCCTGTCTGATACAGAAGGATCATTACAGCTGGGCCTGGCTGGAATTGTTCATAAAGTGCAGGATTTTATTTCAAGTGCTCCAGTCTAATTTCAGAGATGTACACACGAGTATACGAAGTTCTGGAGAGACACAACATTAGCCTGGTGATAGCGTGTTTTATTAAAGAGAGGCTCTAAACCAGCAATTTCATTCTTTCCATCCCAGCAGGAATAGTAATGGATTTTATCCACGTGGATCCAGTCGATCTGGAGCTTGCTGGCAGCTGAAGAACCAGGGAAGAAGAGAATGCACATGCTTACCTCATCCACAGGGCACTGCGACTTGTACGCTCAGCTGTACGGATGCTCAGCAGCTATGAGCACCCCTCGTTTTGGGGAGGGAGGGCTGCAAAGTCCTATGGTAAGGTTCCCATCTGGATATCAGGGTGCTGGGAGGGTAGGGTGTCCAAAGAGGATTAGATTCCAGGACAGCTGAAGGATATATCATAGCTAAAGTGTCCATATAAAGTCCGCATAAAGGGCTGAAGATGAGACAGCTCCTACTTTCCCCCAGCACTTGGTTCATTCCATGCTAACTCTCCTGGTGACTGCCAGAGGGACAAGCATCGGCAGATGGACTCTTCTTCCTCAGATGGGGAAAGCTGGGAATGTCAAAAACTTCCTTCCTCCTACACCTCTCTGATAAAATTATTTAGTTCAGTAAAACAAGTATAAGTGGTGCAAACAGTGTAGCTTCTATGGCACGTTTTCCCTGGTCAAAAATTAAAATCTATTGACAAGGCAGTGCTTTAGGGAGCACCCAATCTCCCTCCTCTCCCATCCAAAGCTTTTCCCAGTGCTGGCTCTCCGTTCAGCTAACGGGATTTTCAGGCTTTCCAGTAAAGGTCAATGTTCTTGAGCACGACTTAAATAATCAGCAGCTGAGGAGTTCTCAGAACTTCACAAGACAGACAGGCAGGGTGCTAAATAACCAAACTGCCAACTTTCCACTCTTACTGTTGCAAATTGAGAGCTTTCCAAAGACAGCCCCATTATTAATGCTATAAATCCCTTACACGTTTTATTCAAACATGCAGACAGGGATCCACGACCCTTGTGACAGGTAATTTACTTTAAGGGACTTAAAGGAGAAACCTTGTAAATCAGTTTGCTGGTTTTTAAAAGGTAAAACTCCCAGCTTGAGGGGAAATAACTTAAATTATTTTTTCTTTCTGGGTATCTCAGACAGGGGAAGGACCATTTAGGTTTTACCTGAAACGATGGGATGGATAGATGCTGGGTCTTACTTGGTTGCTTCCTATGCTTTGCGAAAGAGATATCCGAAATAATTTATCATCTGTAATGTTCGCATCAAGCATTTGTTCTCATCAAACCTTTTCATGCACAAATGAAAAATAAAGACATGAATGCATTTTTCTGACATGCACATCCTTTTTTCTCTCCCTGATCACTGAACAAAGAACTCTAATTCCTCTTTTTCTTTGCAGAATAAGCTCCCTGAACACTCAGATTTCATGTCTGAAGACAGCACGGCTCTATCATGGGCTGGGACAGACTGGGACCACCCTGCCCATCTCTGGTTTTCTGCTCCCAGGACCTGCATTTGATCTATACATTCAATCAGCAAAGAGCATTCACACTCCTACACCTCTGGGTCTCCAGATTTAACATGGCAGAAGACCTGTATATTAAGGCCCTAAAAGGGATTTTATGAGTTTTGCCACAGTTCATCAACAGCTAAAAAATGGGCAGGATTTTGCAGCTTCACTCAATGCAGAATTGAAAACCAGGTTGGCTGAATACTTACTTTGTTCTAGATTTGGCTATTAAGTCTCATTTGGTTATTCTCATTCTTGTTTTTTTAAACACAATTTAGGTTTCTAGAGATCTGGACAAGCGCTGTCTGTGAGCTCCCAGGACACCCACGCAGGTGCCCAGCCCCCACTGAGAAGCCACTGAAACTCTGCACCCACGCTTCTGAATTCCCACCGCGTCTTTAGGTCTTTTTCAGACATTTAAATGCACTTCACAAGGTGGCCCATAGCACCAGGTGTTCTCCTCTAACACCCTCTGGAGCGAAGAGTGAGGACCAGCAAGACACAGAATCACCAGATTGGAAAAAGCCCTTTAAGATCATCAAATCCAACCATCCCTGTCCTGTGCTAAACCAGATCCCTGAGCACCTCATCTCCCCAGCTGTTAAACACACCCGTGGGGGGGGGTAACTCAGCCCCTCCCTGGACAGCCTGTGCCACAGCCCCACAGCACCACCAGGACCTCTTTGCCAGTCCCAGCAACACACACAGAAGTACTGCTGAATCCTTTAATTGATGCACAGAGCATCCAGCTCCATTCCTGCCCCTCATCCTTGTAAATCCCTTTGCAACTTGTGAAGAACATGTTCCTGCTGGGATTTCCATTCGCCACCTTTTCTTATTCTCCCAAAATCCCTCATACGATGCCAGCAGCTGCCACAGCATTTATCTTCCACAATCATTAAAGAGTAAGAGAGGATTGTGTCATGTTGAATGAGGTGGGTTTTAAATCTTTATCTGGTTTTCAGGTCTGATATACGAATCCTTCTAAGGTTCTTTTCCTGCAGCTTCACAGTGGCATTCTTTCATGTAAAATATTAGCAAAAGAACCCCACATGCTGCTTGCAAAATAGGATCTTCCACTGAATTAAGGCATTACAATGAGGCCAGTGGTGTGTGTGTGTTGCACAGTGGATGTGATCACCCAACTCTGAAATAGTTTCCATTGATGTCATTCATGGAAGGAACCAACAACCCCACTACAAATCAGGTAATCTGTTAAAAATGTTTCAAATTAAGTACTGTGGTGTTTTCTCATCTGGAGGCTGAAATAAGCTGGGAAGAGAGTATCTTTGCATTTACTGGGGACACCAGCATCATCTCACTGGTGCTGAGAATAAAGCCCACGAGTATGTTCCCACACAGACCAGGATACCCACTGACATGAGTGGTCTCCAAAAGACAAGTGAAAGGAGCCAGATCCAGTGATACCAATAAGTGTGAATCATGCTGCACATCAGAAATAACATCCTGACACAGAGCTGAAGGAACCCCCAGTTCCAGCCTAACAGATCACCTAATAAACCATGCAAAAATTAAATCCTCCTCTTCTGAAAAGATTATTGACCTTTTGGACCAAGAGGAAGGTTGGTTGCTTGGAGACATGAATTGCACAGTTGAATGCAGAGGTATGGGCATCAGGAGAGAAAACACAAAGATAAAGGCAAGCCATAATCATGAAAAGAAAGAGTTCTCTTAATTAAAATTAATGTCTGTCTTTTGAATTACATCTAGTTTATGGGTGATGGGTGTGCAATGCTGTACAGACCCATTAAATGTTTTTCTAGAGCAGTCTCAAAAGGAACGGAGGAATCCCCATGCTCCAGGGCTCTAGCTGAGTTTCTAAAATTTTGTCTACATCAGTTACGTGTTCACAGCAACCAGCTCTGTCCTGGAGGGACAGGAGTGTTCTGGTAAACTACAGCTGACACACATAATGAACAACTCAATTTCTTGAAGGTTCAATAAGCAATAATCTGAAGGTAAAGTTCCCTGTTGCTGACAGCTGCCAGGTGGGAAAGGAGATTTGGTTTTATTAAAGACAGAGGAAGAACCAATAGATTTTTTTTCACTGGGATCCAAGCAAATACATGCTGACAAGTTTAATATTTGGGGTTTTTTTTATGTGTTAATCTTTGAGTATTAACCTTGGCTAATTCTTTTCCATGAGGTTACAGAATGGCTCTGCTGTCGACAGTGAGGAGCTGCTGTGCACAGCACATCTCATGGCCTTGACTGCAGGATTATAGCTCAGACCTCCCGCAACTCATACTGTCTCAAACAGTGGGTATCTCCACACTGTAACCCCACACCAGTACTCCACAAAGGACAGCTTTTATACAACCAGGAAACACATGCAACCATCAGAGTTCTCTAGATTCTTCCTCTCTCCATTGCTACGATGGACCAGCCAAGAAACAAAACACTATGATGATGAGCTACTTCAAACTCTACCAGGCTGTTATGAACAGTAAATCCATGACAAATCTACTACATGTTGTAAAGATACATAAACAACATTCCATGCTGTAAGAGCAGACCACGCTCCAACTACCTGGTGCACTAATTTATACCCCTCTAAAACAGATCTGGTTTGTCTAAGCATCAAGCCTGCACCCAGAATGATTTGAAACCATGTTAGAAAATCCTTTTGTGTTCTTCTCATTTCATAGCAACTAAAATTCATGTTTAGTAATGTATTCATCTCTAAGAAAGGAGACGGCTATTTCAAGAGTTCTCCAGCAAAGGATGCTTTGGCACCGATGAAAAGAAAGACCACAATCAATCAACCAAGCAACCACCCAACTCTGAAAACAAACCACCACTTTGAAACTCATAATCTATAATTCTGGGAAACTGGCACTTCACCCTCTTACTCAAAATGTTGCTGGACACCCAGAAGCTATTAGGTACAGTAACAATTTCTGCTTTGCCTCCAGTCCACGTTTTTCCTCTGGGTCACTTGTGAAACATTTTTAATCCTATAAAACAGAAACCTAATTCAAAAAGTATCGATTCCAGATATCTTTTTATCTTTCTGACTTCAAGCTCTCTCACAGCTGGGCTGGTTGCCTGCACAGCTCCGGAGTACCTGCGGCTGCACAGCATCATCTCACATGCACAAAACATCACCACTGCCACCTGATTTTTACCACCCAAAAATAATAACTTGGCTGAAACATCACCCCTTAAACACACAGGTGATATTCCACAACCACAGAGGTATTTGAAAGAGGGTAAACTTTAAAGGCAGGAGTCACTAAGAAGTCCTGAGTCAGTTCTACTGTATTAAATGAAAACAAAATCTTGTCTTCTGGATGAATGGAAAACTCAGGTCAGTTCTCAACCAACTGTAAATATTAAAATTCTCATATAGCTCTTCACAGTCCCAGCTATAAATGACAGCTACTTGGCCAAACTCCAGCACAGTTAATTACACCCTCACATAAAATAATATCCCATCTAATTTAATTGGAGTATGACACAATAGGGGATTTGTATTAATCAGAAATTTCCTGAATACTAACTCATTTAAGGAGCAGTTTTATTACAGACTTCTATTAATGCAAGTTTTCACTAAAAACTGCAAGCTGTAACACTGCCTCGTTGTATTTTTGCAGTGATCTGTCTTAGGGTTTATACGATTCGCATCACTGTAGTATCTGAGTACCTCCTATGTGAAATCAATAGCAATATCAAAGCCCATAACTGGATAATGAAGTTTCTAAAATGACAGCAGAGTTGAAATCCCCTTCTCTTACACCCTTCTCCTATGCTGTCATCTTAAATTCAGGGCTCTGCTCGTGGGGGTTTTTTGATGTTGTTTTTGTTGGGTTTTCTACAACCACACAAACACTTGTAAAAGAACTCGTGGAATCTGACACTGGTCTGACACCTGTAACAAGTTGGGATTTTTTTTCATCATAGAGCTTTTTAGAGTAGATTGGGTCCTTAAACAACAACCAAATCACTGCCGAAGCCACCGAGCCTCAGGGTGGAGAGTGATGGAGAAAGCATTTAATGGAAGGAGGAGAACAAATACTGACAATGTGACACTGGAAATGGGGTCATGGCAGCAAAACCAACCATGGAAGAGGCTACCTGGTGACACTGCCTGCAATAGCTGCTTGGTGGACACAGCTGCCTTCCTGTCTCTTTGTAAAAGTGGGCACAGCAGCCCTGAGTTTCATTTTAGATGCACAACAGAACAGCTTCACTGATGTTACTCATCCCTTTGAATTCAAACATCTCAAAACCCTATCACTGCCATCGGTGGGAAGTGATGCTCTTTGGGCTCAAGGCCACGAGGATGGATGCCAGCCTTGCCACAGAGGCAGAGCCAGCCTGTAGTATCATCCTGATGTCTACTCTGCTGCTGGGCACAACACATCTAACATGCAAAACTGGGGCTCTGAGCTGAAATTCGGATGCACAGAGGTTATTATAATTTAATATACCTGGTTGAGAGGCACCCAGTGCTCTCAGGCCATTCGTTCCCTGCTGAGCTCAGCCCTACACATGGCATGCAGCCTGAACTCTGCCTAAACCCCAGTCTGGGTATATAAACCCCCCGGATTTGTGTGGTTGATACAAATAAACACAACCCAGAAGCTGCCGCTGCCCCTGACAGTATCATAACTGCTATGGGAAGTTTAGGGCTGAACGGGAAGCTCGGCGGCAGCACAGAGCGTGTTGGGACTGGCACGTCCCCCACTCAAGACACGTGTCCTCCCCCCCTTTTATTTAACACTAGGAAAATAAATTTTATTGTAGCAAGAAGCTTTGATAATTTCTTCACTGAGGTTAGACGCTGCTTGGACTCTGCCAACTGCTACCGCCAGCAATAATGCCTTAAATCTCCCTGGGCAGGGTTTGATGGCACAGTAATAAAAATGTCTGTGCCCTGTTTATACCTCAGCTTCTACTCCTGCAACAGTGGTGATGAACACCATGTTTGATTTCTCCTGGTATGGAAACACCCTTGCCTGTCATCTCTGTTTGCTCTCAGTTTCTTGCCTCCTGTTTACTGCCAGAAAAGCAGATTCCAACTTCTCCAGGCACGGTCGGCATCTGGCAGAGGGTTGTGCATCAGCACTTTGCATCTCAGATACCTCTGCAACACTCCTCACATTCTGCGCCGAAGGGCATTCAGCTCTCTGGTGAGGAACCCTGACCATCACTGCTCCATCTCAATTACACAGCTCAAATGCCCATCTCATTTACATCACGTGAGACGAGGGAATTCTGGCCCATGGGGGGCACAGAACCCTAATTTCATTTAATTTAGCCTGCAGTCACAAGACTTCTTTTTCTGCTGAGTTATTACTGGATAGCATGAAGATGTATGGCCTGCCAAATATGTTTAAATGACTTTTTGGTCCCCATCATTACCAGGAGAAAGCTAACACGATGTGTCCAATCTATCTAAATAGAGATGGGAGGGAGCTGGGAGGAGGAGATGGTATCTAATGAAGCAGTAAAGAGCTGAGGCTTTCAAAAGAATTGATAGACCCTAAATAAGTAAATATAAAATAGTAACAAAGGTGTGATTGCCTCATCACCTTCTCACAGTGTGCCAGGTCAAAACAGCTGTACATATTAATTCTCTCTGGTTTCTAGGCAATCCCTTGTCTTCTGGTGGAAGCAACAGCAAAAATGTATTAAAAATATACAAATTGCCCCCCCAAAAAAGCTGTACAGGCCCACAGGCCACTTGTTACCTGCAGAATGGTTTGTCTAGGACACATGATGGGAGGTGCAGCAGAAGAAATCTCAGCTCAGCCATGGGACATGTCCAGTCTGCAACACATCCAGCAGGTCTTCACCAACCCCTTCACTGGGATGCTCAAGCACAACCAACACAGTGTATATTTTACCCAAAATAAAATAACAGAAAATAAATATACGTAATAAGGGCTGCAAAACCTAGCTGGAACAGCTGCTGCGTGTTCTGAAGTGATAATGGGTCAAAGGAAACCAAAGATAAAGGAAACAGTAATTCCTTAACATCTACATTGTTGGAATTCCTGGAAGCGATGAACTTAAGGAATAAGGAAAACTTTTATTTCTGCATTTGATGTTGCTCCAGACAGTTGGTACACCCCTGTGCACACTCTTTACCAAAACAGGGGCACAGACCCAACTGTCAGACAAGGTAAGTGTATGAAAAATGGGTACCTGAAGGTGGAAAACCAGAATGGTCTTTTACCTGACATCACTGCCTGGCTTTAGAGGGGAAATAGCTTGACTTCAAGCTGCCAGAATTATCCTGCACTTGATTTGAGTGTCATATTAACCAAGGAAAAGGGGAAGCAAAGGAGGAAGCAAGGCAGGGGGAAGTGAGGAAGGGGGAAAAAGGGGGAAAAAGGGAAAAGAAAATAAAAGAAAACTGTATTACACTAATTTCCATGGCATCCAGATGAAATCTATCTGAAAAGTTTGGGGAACCAGACTTACAACTCTCTCCTTTCTTTTCCTCATGAGATGACACCGAAATTGGGAACCTATTGTTACACAGCGCGAGCAGTGAACAAATTAAGACTACAAAAGCCTTTATACTGGCCTCCAAGAACACTGGATAGCACCTGACTACAACATATAGTTCATCTTAACACAGCCATACCCAAAGCCAACCGTTTTTCCCAAGCCCAAGTATCCAGCACTCCATAAGAACATCTCAGGACACGGCTCTCCTCCCCACAATCTTACAGTGTGAAAGATCTTGCTGTGTTGTGACACGCACCAATTTAGCACAAACTCTGTTTGTTTTGATTTCTCTATAGCTCTTTGGGGAGAGAAAAATAGGGAAAACAGCAGTGGAAAAAGAAAACAGTCTGAATTGGATTTTTATGCAAATGAACTAAAGATAAACTCCATATCCTCTTGTAACATATTCCTGCTTGCCCACAGATGCAGTAAAAAGCTGCCTCCTGAAAGCTTTTCATCCCTCCAAGAAAAGAATAGTCCAAAAGAAAAATGAGTGTTGTAAACAATCCTAAGCAGTCAATTTGTTAAGCAACCATGCAAGTTACTTCTGCTTGGAGCAACAGAGCAACACCAACAAGAGCTGCAAACTGCCACGTGAGCTGCATCAGGATTAATTACTTTATATTATAACACCTGGCTGTAAGGAGAGCAAAGGAATTTTACCTGGGTTTGGCCAGCAAGGAAGCTGTTTAGGTTACTGGGTTCTGTGAGGGAATAGACAGCTTAAAGGCAGATCAATCAAGCTGCTTCCTATCAGGCCATACGGCAATTTAACCTCTTTCAATCTGGATGCTGAGCGATGAACAAAGCAAGAGGCAAATGGTTTGAAATGCAGCCATGGTGGGACAGGTTTAAACTGGGCCTGGCAAATCGCTTCAACTATTATTTTTGAAAATCTTTCATGAAATCAAAAGCCATGAGCAGTAGAACCATCTCATCACTAACTAGCATGTCCTGCCAAGGAAAGTAAAACGCGGTTCAGAGCAGAGTCACTCTGCAAATGAACATAGTGAGAATTTGGCTTAAAGGCCTGACTACCTGCTCAGACTTAGGAAGGAGCTTCTCCATCAGCACGGGAACTGAAGCAGCTTCAGACAGCACCAGCCCAAGGGGGTCTGACTGCGGTACCAAAGATGAGGTGAGTGCCCAAGGATGCTCTCATGGGAAGGGTAGTAGGACTTCCTCCTTGGGGCATTCCCCTCACCTGCCCAGGCAGTGAGCTCATTATCCAGCCTTGCCCTCTGTTAGGAAAAACAAGCACTTCTGGTGCCTTTTCAAGGTTTCTTGGGTTGGTATTTTTTAAACAAGATTTGCCATGATGTAAAACTTTTCCCTCTCATAAAACATGACTGAAACCAGTAGGTGGGCCCAATGATTTTGGGGGCAGTATGAAGGGGAGGTGAAGCAAACAGCTACCTGCCATTGGAGAGACATGCCCGACCTTTTGGTGCCCACCACCCAGGACCAAACACTCAGGAAGATAGGAATAAACTTCGTCTTTCCCCTCTCCAGCATCAGAGCTGCCTCAGACCCAATACATGGCAAACGGCTTATTCTTTGATTTAAAAATGAGACAACATATTCTCTCAGAAAAACCTGCTTTTGTGGTCCAGGGTCCTCTAACTTTTATGACCACCCCTAGGTTACTGTTACATATACAATGGGATGACAGCACTTAAACCACAGGGAAATCTGGCACCTCTGTCCTATGGTTTCTTCCTGGCAAAATAAAGGGGAATTTGAGAGAAACCACTTGCAGCAAACACATTGCTTTTAAAAACCCAGAGCATGAGCCTTTACCCTTTGTGTAAGTCACTCCTCAACATTACAGTCATCTCGGCTTTCAAGCTACTCCGGTCCTTGTGAGTGATACACAAGGGTGGCCAGCTCAGGCTGTGCTTGTTATGCTTCACAGAAAGATAAATAGTGGCTGGTGGCAGCGATTCCCTGGACCCCCAGCTCACACAACAAGCACATCGTGTGGTGACGAGCAAGTGGTGACGGCAAGGTCATGTTCTAGGGGAAAGTCACTCAGAGGTACGCTGGAAATGAAGGCAAGCTAAAAGTTTTCTTCAGACGTTTCCACCTGGACCAGAAAGCAGTTGGGCTTTTTATAAGAGGGGAAAAAAAATAAAGGTGATGTTCAGTGTCAAAACCCTTCCCAGCAGTGATGTCACTGTACCAGGATGGGTGGTGAGAGGGCCAGGGTTGGCAGCAGGATGTCCCAGCACCAAAGGCAGGCAAAACTCAGCACAAGGCTGTGGGCATAGCCCGGTACCGGCCCTGCCACGGTTCTCACTGGAGAGTCCTGCTAGCCACCCATTTGGTGCTGGCTGTGGGAAATGGGTCTTAAAAGGCACAAAGTACATCAGCAAGTGGAACTCTGAAGGGCGGGAAAAACACAAAGCTGAATGCAATTAAAAAAACAACCCCAGAACAACCACAGCTCCAAAAACCAACTGATGTTGCACCCAACCCCTCCCCGTGGCCCAGCATGGCTCTGCCATTCCACCACACACCAGCACCAACCAGCGTGGGGAAAGGCTGAATCCCACTCAACAGAGGTTTGATTACTCACAGCTTCAGAGGAGCATTAAGACTCACTGGGAAGGCAAAGCTTGTGTAAGTAGCTCTGACAGAGAAGCCAACAATCCCTTTGCTGAACACAGTAATAAAAAAACAGAGTCTGAAAAAGTGTTCACAAAAGGATGGTGAGCAAGAACTGTCTCGGGCAGCCTAACAGAAGATTCCCAGTCATAATTTGCAAGCAATTTTAGAAATTAAGTAACAGAAAGAAATTGCAAGGAAAGTTACCTATGTGAGGCTTCTGTTTCCAGCAGTTCTCCAAACTCATTTTGATGTGTTTGCTCTACAAACTCAGACTCTAACCAATTTCTTTAGCTGACGGGTAAAAGCCAAGGAAATTTCCTGTCATTTTGATTTAGGTAAAACTCTGTGAGCTGAGATCATGGTGTTGACATTGTAACTCTTGTTCAAGCATACGTAATTGTGAACACTTTGTTCTACTATATGGATGACTCTCTCCTTTGCCTTGTGGAGGGCACGTACTCTGGCAAGAATTTCCACTCCCATAACTACAGCTCACACAAATTAATACCCTGTGATGTGGCAGGAGCTTTGCCACCAGCCAGTGCTGGACACACCACAAACATCCTCATCATCGTTACATCATATGAAATCTAGGTATAGCTATTGATGTATTGCCCAACATTTTAAGAGAAAAGAAACTTGTGAAGCTTTATCACAGCAAGAAGATGCTGTCCATCCCCCAGAGCATGGGCACCTCCATCAGCATCCCTTTGGAGAAAGAGCTTGTGACACTTAGTTCACCCTACAGAGTCACACCACTTCATCCACATCTCCACCTGCTCTAACATCAGGAACTAGCACTGGTGCAGACTTGTCTGAGAAGTTTGTAGCACAGGAGTGAGTAAACTCAAAACATTTTTGATGTATTGTACCAATGCGTGTCCTCCTGCTCTGGAGAGGACAGGGACATGGCGACTGCCCATGAGGAGGAGGAGGAGATAGCAACAGATATGTTTAGGAAGGGTCTGAATGGCAAAGAAATAATTTCTTTCTTACACTAGTTAGAAAGAGATCTGTGAGACAAATATAAATTACCCATGGATTTTCCAGATTTTCAGTGTCTTCGAATTGAAGAGAGATGCTATAGCCCCTGACAGCTGCAACCCATCTGCTATCGACACAGAGTAACTTCTAAGCATCAAAAAGAAGCCTCTGAAACATCTCTTAGACCCCAATAGTGAAATTATTCAGGAGGCATGCAAGGAGGCGGCTTAGAAATCCCTTAATTTGTCAAAATGGGAGTTGTCCATGGTCCTCCTGTGTCTTCATTCAAAAACCTTTCCATTTATTTCCACCAGAGCCAAAAGACACAGGTACCAAAAAACCCAACCCAACCCTGAGTTAATGGAGAAGAGAAAGCCAGCTGAGCAAAGTGCCAGGACAGAGAGCTGGGCCAGTGCAAACTGGGATGGCAGCAGCAGAGCAACAGCATGCAGGGTCCTCATTACTGCACTTCATTAGCCCACTAAGGCAGGGAAGGATGGAAAAAAAAAATCAAGGAAGTAGCAGTTCCTGTTACTCCTCATGCTGTTTTCCCCCCCAGGGCTGTTGCTGGTTTACTTACTTATTTATAAGGCAGGTACCCTGATGAGAGATGTCTTGGTGATTTTACAGAGTGGGCAGAAGAAACAGGTTAGAAAGGAGTTTCTCAGCACCTGAGACCCCAAATATTTAGAGAGGTGTGTTGTGGCACATAAGCAATTCCACTTTAGTAATTCCTTAAAACCTCATTTAAGTTCCAAGGGTACGTGAGGGGAATCGGACAGCCAGAGGTCACACCAGCTCAGACCCAGAACAAAGACCAACAGAGTATGTTTGAGAGAAGAGATAACAGATTTACCACAAATAAACTTCAAAGTCAGGTTTGCTGGTGTTTGCCACTGGGTTTGCTGGGGATCAAGCGCTCAGCCAGGAGCAGCAGCGTAATCTGGGGCTCTGCCAGGCTCCTGACAACAAAACGACCCAGACGACTAATTAAACAACACTAATTAAACCAATCATCTTGCTTGGTTTGAGTTATTATTAAATCATCACAAGATAATCATACAAGAAACAGTACGGCTTGGACACTGCTTTTACTATCTTGATACAGCTGTTACTGCACCCATAGCAGGTACTGAGATGCCTGCAGAGCCCAGCACCAGCCACCAGCACCCTACCAAACCTGCCGTTTCAAGCCACTTAAACCAGTTTTCATCCAACAACTTTTGAGGCCAATTTGAAATGAGTTGGGCCTCTCAATCCAGGTCCTATGGGGCATCGTCCACAAAAACTAATAACAACCACCATAATAACAACAGGAGATCAGAAATGCCCACAAGAAGTATAACCACTTCATCAGATATTTCAACCTCTGCCGTGAGCAACCTGTACCTAATCCTCAGAGTAAATTACCCAGTGCTCCGACAACAGGCACGTAATGAAATTGCTTTGCCACTGGCCCTGGCGCTTTCTTCAAAGTTTCTGTTATTATAGGAAATTAGTGGATCAATCAATGCTTATTATTGAAGCACTTTTTGTTTCATCAACGCTTGCAAAGCCTGATGGAAGGTCTGCAACTTTGGGAGCCAGCAGACAGGAGCACGAGGGTGATGGGTTGGAATGACGTAATACCAAGTCCCCTACAGCTTTCTTCTCCCCTTCTCTCTTGCTTCCTCCTTAAAGGAAATTACACCTGACACGTCTTCCCCTGCCTAATGTTTAACAAAAGGAAAGCTGATCGGTGAGTGCTGGGAGCTGCTGGGAGCCAGAAGAACACAGCTAACCCTCCCCTTTATTTTAGTTTTTAAAGCTCTTGGACACATGATGCCTATAGCAGGGGAAATCTTTTATTCCCTGACATCCTCTGTTAAAGAGCTCTTAGAGAAAAGGAATCCAACAGTTCATTACTCCTATCTGCTCAACACACTTTTGACTTAATTGTATCGGTGTCTCCTTGCAGGGCTTGGAAAGGGAAATCTGAAAAGTAGCTTTTTTCACTTGCTGGAGCCCTGATCATGTGCTGGAATACAAACTCTATTATTTGCAGCTTGGATAATTTGTTTAATGCATCACGTTCAAGAGGCCACCTATGCTAATGCATTGGAAGAGGACATGGGTTACCCCCACTCTGCTTCAGTAAGGAGAAGACTATTTCGTGAGCCAAGCCCCTCCCATGGATCCACTTGCCTTACCTTGTGCTGACCTGCACTCGGTGAAGGGGGAAGTGGAGAGCAGGAGGAGACACCATCGGTGCTCACCTGGATGGCTCTTTCACATGCATCCCTCTCCTCCATGGGACCCGATGAGCCTGGAGGGATGGCACCACCCTCCCGTGGAGCCAGTGCATTTGCAACCCCTCCAGCACCCACAGGTTTGTATTTCATGCCATGTCAGTGTGTTTCACCATGAAAATGCCCATCTGGCAGTTAAAGAAGAGTAAAAAAAAGCATTTCCATTCTCTTTGAAAGCTATTTGGACTGGATGGGCGACCACATAAGGACTGCAGGATGCATGTGTGCTATGTCCATTATAAATTGCTTTCATCTTCCATTCAGCTCCAGTCGTTAGATGTCAATGCGTTAATTATAATCTGTGGTGCCTGTTCATCACATTACACTGACGTAGTCAATAAATGCCAATTAGCATACTGGAGTCTTTCCATGAACGTATCTTGCCTGATTTAGAGTGAATGGGTTCATAAAAACCCATCTTAAAACAAAATAAGGAGGATAATGGCAATTTTCTACCAAATTCAGACTCATACACATCTAATACTCGAGCTGACGATTGGTAAGTAAATTGCATTAAAACAACTCTGTTAGCTGTGCCAAAAGTTGGACTACACTTTACAGCAGACCCCACACCTAGGAGATGCACATCTATTTTTCATAGTTTATATTGCACCAAATAGAGACTAGCATGAAAATAAGCCAGTAATAATTAGAGTTAAAAGAAATGGATATGTGTTCTCTAAACCAGTCAGAGCACATACCCATTTATACCTCCCAAAGTCCCTAAATCCCCACATGGGCCTGTCTCAGGGGCTGGAGGTGATTTCAGTGGCTACCACAGTACAACATGAATTAAAGATGGGCAGTGCAGACATCCATGCTGTCTACTGCAGGAGAACCTGGCACGGAGCTCTTCTCACTACAACAGACTGGGGTCCCCTGAAGAGATGATATCAGCACTGACCAAATGCAACCAGATGTTATCACTAATTCAGAAACAATTTGCCTTCAGGTCCTACAGAATTATCAACCCTATCCAGTGATGCTTGCACAGCAGCTAGGGATGCCAGGACTCCTGTGCTCTTGTTTGGGTTTTTAGGGCAGAAAAGGGAGTTTTAGTTCCATCTGGTATGGTCCATTCCCAAATTCAGGTTGCCCCTCAGCAAGAAGCCATACAGGGTGGGACCGCCCATGTCCTCCTCCCCAATGTGTCCTCAATAGGCAACCAGCATCATTCTACGCAGGACCAGCACACAGACAAAATCCACTTTAGATTTCCTAAGAATAACAAAGAGGTAAGAAAGAAACAAGATCTGTTATTTCTGATGAAGCAGGACCTCCCTGCCTAAATTAGGAGGGGGTTGAGAAGTTGGCAATGCCATTCCTGTCCCGCCAACCAGGCCCCAGCAGACAGTTTGTTTTTAGTTCAGGGCTGAAAACTGCAGGAAATCACAAGCTTTCCATGTGGAAAATCCCTAGAAAAATAATTACCCTCTAGAGGGACTTCTCCCATGCAGGTAAAACGCCATTATTTTGGAGGAAGATGCTATGCAGCATGTGACACATCACATCCATCTCCAGCTTCATCAAACAACCATTAGCAAATGGTTTTCATCCAGCCCCCGGTTTTATTAAGGAGCATACTTGAGGGTTGTGCTAACAGAGGCAGCTCAGATACCCAGAGCAGTATATTAAGCCTGGAGCAGCAGCAGCAGCGCTGCCGTGGCAGCAGTGATTCCCCCACCTCCCAGGACTGGACCGCTTTGATCAGTAGCCTTTTAGAGGTGAGCAGAAGAGAGACAGCAGACATTTGTGCAGCAAAGATTTTAGGATTCCAACTGCTGCGCCTGGAAATGCCTCTTGGGTATTTTTTTTTATTATCATCATCTTTATTTTATTTTTGCCTCCACATGTGCACAGCAGGACAGCAAACCAGGCTGCGTGGTAGCACCAGGCGCTGGGGAGCGCTTGGATTTCCTCCATGATAAGATGAAGCACAAATGACATTGAAGAATCTGGTCACAGAGCCAGGCTGGAGAACAAAAGCACAGGAAAAGTCGGTCTCTGGGCAACATCTTTCGAGGAAAACTTGAAAAATCAGCCTCTACCCAAAAGCAATGTCAGCAGCAGCTCCACCAGACTGGAGCCCTGCACTGAAGCTATGTGAGACTGGGCTGGGGGAAAACCCAGTTCAGGTAAAAATACAGCCTGACAGTGTATCTTCAATGCCACCTTGCTCTTCCCAGCTCCTGATTCTCACATTTAATCTTGTATTTAAAAGATGTGTATACCCTATAAAGCCACAGGATGAGGGTGCTTTTATACTCTCCTTATCCCCTGCTCCTTTTTTAATGCTCTGCTTCGAAATGCCTGTTCATCCCTACCCCCTTTCCTGTCTCCTTCTGCACTCCATCCCCACTCCAGCAGTTTTTGGAGGGGGATGCAGCATACTGCACACCAATGCCAGGTTTGAACTGGCCACTGAGCAGGACACTGCTCTGAATCAAACCCCCTGCAGTGCCAGGGGTACCTATGACCTTATTCAGGGCTGTGTGTTGGACAGAACAACAGATGATAAAATAAAGGCTGCACAGGGACAGCACATTTCATGTTCTTCCTTGTAAATCACAGGCACAAATGACTTCTCCAAGCAGCAAGCTCCTGCTAACGCTGCTGGGATGCCAGTGCATGGACTGCAGCAAAAGGTACAAGAGCTGAGTGCAGCGTGGAGCTCGAGTGCTGCAGGACCTGGGCAGAGAGACTCAGATTCTGCAGATGTGGTTTATAGACTGCAGAGGGAGAATCTGACGGCAGGAGCTGTGCTTCTCAGGCACAGCAGGCCTGAGCTCCGAGTTATTTATTTCTATTGACGGCTCTTGATGTTCTTTCTGAAGTTTTGATCATCAAGAAACTTGAGAATGAGCTTTTTATGATGGTGCTAAAGACAGACATCGGCAACAGCTGAGTTTCACCTCAAATCCTGATGCCAGCAAAGCTTCTCCAAAGCTTTTTTCTTTTTTCTATTGGCTAGCACCTTTTTTCTGTCTTTTTTTTAATTCTTTTTGGAAGTATTAAAGCAGAACCAACCTTTGAGTTCAGCTTATTCAATTTCCTACTGCTATATTTTTCAAGCTTCTATCTGGACATCCTGGATTTGTCAAGGAGATTTTCTCCTGTGAAGAACATGAAATAAAAACATCTCAGCTGTGGCTCTACATAAATCGTATCGTTGCACTGGGGATATGTACTGTACTCGGTAATTTTCTGATGGCTGCTCTGGCATTTTGATTAAAAAATTAGCACTGCAGCTCTGCAGTGCTATACAATAAAGAATGTGCTAAATGAACTAAGAACTGGCTGATGGACAGTTCTCAGACAGTGTTTCTCATAGGCCACCACCTCTCCAATGGGGCCGTTCCTAACGGCGCCGCATGAAGAGTCATCCAAAGCCCAAATCTGTTCAGCATCTCCACTGAGATCTGGGATGAACATAGAAACCCCAGCTGAGGTTACAGACACCACGAACAATGGAGCAGAAGGAATGATGGCCGTGCTGAGCTTTTGGGGTTGGCCAGTGACCTGTGCCCATGCACAATTAATGTATTTTAGTGTAACCACGTACGGAGATGTGTGTAACACGCTGCCCAGGAACAAGGACTGCAGGGCAGAACCATTACAATTAAAGTGAAAAGGAGAGGAGGCAAAAAGTCCTTTGGCAGAGAAAAGGGTCAGTAAAGGACAAAACACACAATGGTGATCCCAGACCAGTGCAATCCCTGCCTGGATGATAGGGAAGAACAACACAGGCATGCAGAGATTTAAGTTCTGCACTGATGCTGGTGGTACTGAACTGAAAAAGCACCATGACAAGTACAACATGAATCAGGAGATCTAGCTGCAGTGCACACACCTGAAACATATAAAAAGACTTTTTCTAGTACGTTAAGGAACAATTTTGGCCTTAAAAGCGATGAATCTGCTAACCTGGTCGGAGAGAAGATGAAGAGCATGTAGGTGGAGAATGATTCATGAGATGCCTGAAAGGACGACAGGGAAGGGGTCCTCAGACAAAGGCAGGCTTCAAAAGAAAACTCTAGCAATTAACCACCAGGAAAAACCAGCAGAGAAAACAAGAAACAAGAGGAAAACAGGAGATAAGATGTCCCAGTCTGTACATAATAAAATAAGATCTAGGAAATCCTGCCCAGGATGCTGCCATATTACCCCTTTAACTTCACACCAAGCCTCATGTGTTCCAACTGAGAGTTCCCTCACTTTTAGTGAAGACATCTTTGTCCCATGACTGTGCCACATTTGCTCCACTGATCCACATAAAGACAGACTGAGACTGAAAAACATCTAAAGCCCATGCAACACAGAAGGTTTGGATCCGATTTTCCGAAATGGAAACCCAGTAATTCCACGTTCCCAGCCCACTGAGAGAGAAAATTAGACTCTGCTTATGTGACCCAGAGCTGCACGTGTATGTCAGCCATTCTGTGACCTCCCCAACATCTCTACTTGCTGCTCACTGACGTCATTTTGTGTCTGCAAGCAACCAAAAATACCATTATCTGTGCTTGTGATAGAGCTCTGGTGAGCACTGCTGGGACACATCAAGTCTTTTTTTTTGAGAAATGGTATTTGCCTGGTTTTATGCACCAGTGAGTCACTGGAAAGTACATATAAATATTTAATACTCTACCCTGCAAGAGTGTGTGTAGACATTTGATATGGGTTACACAACATCACCTCCAAAGCACTACTCTGTGTTGCAAATTCTTGCAGTTAAACCCAAGATTAACCAATCGATGCACCCCAAAAAAGCATTTGAAAACCGCTGCTACGCTGTGTTTTAGCAAGCTTTCTCTGCAGTTTGTAGACAATGGATTTCCAATAACAACTTGTAATTAGTTCATTTTCCCATGTTTGGTCGTTACGTGTTAAGCCCGCTGACATTTTGCGGATGGCATCTTTCAAAAGGAGAGGTATCTGAAAGAAATACTCCAGTTTGGCAACTCTCACTGGAGTGGAGCAGTTCCAGCTACACAACTGATACATCCTCAAGGAAAGAAACAGCAAAACTAGTGTCAGGCACACTGTCTGGAAAGATCTGGAGAGCAACTCTAGAGCAGCAAGCATAGAATCACAAGAATTTCAACCATAGAATCACAGGGGTTGGAAGGGACCTTGAGAGCTCATCAGGTCCAACCCCCTGCCAAAGGAGCTCCCCAGCTCATATTGCACAGCTTGGCATCCAGACGGGGCTGGAATCTCTCCAGAGGAGACTCCGCACCCCCTGGGCAGCCTGTCCCAGGGCTCCCTCACCCTCACTGGGGAAAAGTTCTTCCCAATGTTGGTGTGGAACTTCCTCTGCTCCAACTTGCAGCCATTGCCCCTTGTCCTGACCCCACAGACACTGAAAAGGGGCTGGCCATTTCCCCCTGCATCCCATCCTTAAGATACTTATAAACACCAATAAGGTCCCCCACCCTTAGTTGTCTTTTCTCCAGGCTGAACAGCCCCAGCTTACTCAGCCTTTCCTCATAGGAAGTATCCATATTTGCCATTGATCCTGCCAAAATTTTATTTGAGGAGACTCCTGACTAATACAAAGTATAATTCCAAAGTGTAGAAATGAAGCACAAAGCTGAGGAGCAAACCTGGTTGAGTGAATTCATCTCTGACCTCTGCACAGAAGCATTCCCTTCCCTGGCCTCAGGCCATGTCCCTCCTCCCACGCCCAGGATGCATCCACATGCATTGTCCTTTTCCCTGAGCACTCTTAGTTTGCTCTCTGGAAACATAGTTAAGGATTTGAAGCATTTTCACATCAGATTTGCTTTAAATCTGCTTTCCTGATACGAATTAATTCTGGTTTTGTTTGGTTTTTTCCTCCCCTCTGACAAAATGCCTTTTACTTTGCTCAAAATGCAACAAAACAATGGAGAATATTCAAGGGACCCAACTCTGACAGCCGTCTTGTGGAGCTCCAAACAATGGAGGGCTCTTTGCTGGAGCCCACTGTTAGATTTTTAGACCTGAAGCTCTGGACAGATGATTTTCACTGTGTGAAAAAGGAACCACCACCTTTGCATAGTGTGTTTCTTTGATAGCAAGGGGGGCGGGGTGAAGAAGAAAAAAATCAAAACAACAAAATTCTCCACATCCAAAAATTACCTGGCCATTAAAAATGAAATAAGGATGAACTCACTTAGATGTCTCCCTAGCTGAGTACCCTACCAGCCAAAAATTAGATCTCCAGACTCACCAGAATCATTCCTAGTGCTAAAGCCAGGCATCTTACAGTCCATTTATGGCAAGGCAAGGAATTAGGTGCTTCTGAAGATGATCTAAAGAATCAGAATGTATTGATCTGGGAGAACCTGAGAACTGATCAAAGGCACCTTGACCTCAAACACGTGCTGGGAGCTCAGCCCTGCGCTGCAGCACGAGCAACAGCCCACGCACAGAGAGCCCTGGAGCACTGGTTTCTGTACTGGTGCTTTATTGAGCTGCTGCATCCATCCAGAAGGCAACAGAGCCAGCTCGGTCCTAACAAAGCCTAAAAACCCAGTGGAGGATCACATCTTGGGATGGGAACACTGATTACTAAATGCCATTGGGGTGACTTGTTGGTGCATCCCAGACAGTCCTTACCTGCTACAGCATCACAGAGTCATAGGGGTTGGAATGCACCTCTAAAGATCATCGGGTCCAACCCCCTGCCAAAGCAGCGTCCCTAGGACAGGTCACACAGGTCGGTGTCCAGACAGGGCTGGAATCTCTCCAGAGAAAGAGACTCCAGTCAGCTAAACAGTTTTACATTTCTGCTTTTTGCCATATTTTTTGACTTCTAGCTTAGTTTTTGCTGTAAGATCTCAGTATTGAATCCATCATTCCAGAAAACACCCCATGAGTCGCCTTCATCCTCTGTACCATGGCTACACATCACTCCCCAAGGCAAACAGGAGTGGGTTGCTTCAGCCAACTGAAGGAAACCTCATTTCTTTTCCCCGAGTAGTTCCCAGCACCTCTCACATTGCCTCAAACCAAAAAGAGAGGCTGGAGCTTCCCTGCCTGCTAAGGCATGTTTGAAGTTCAGGTATCACATAGCTCACAGGAGGAGCAAATCGATGTTGGTACACTAATGAATTATTTCCAAGTTTGCACCAATATCTGTGGCAACATGAAAGGAAAATCCCATACTGGGGAAGATTACAGCTGAAGAGGCAGAGGATGGTGCACAAATTGTCAATATTTTAGGACTGTGATTTGATCCTGGAGATAACTGCTGCTACAACATTGCTCAAGAGAACACCTCAAGCAAAACATTTTATCTCACAATAGAGTTGTCCGATATAATTAACTGGGCTTGACCAATCTAGCTGGAAGGTAGCAGTAACAGACACCCAAACCGACGTGCCGCGCCACGCCGCCGAGGAGCAGAGCTTTGTGAAGATGTGAGTAAACATTTCATCTGAACCTGGAAGTTACGGGCACAATCTCCGCTGGAACAGCTAGCTCACCAGGAGTATCACAGAACCATAGGGGTTGGCAGGAACCCCCAGAGATCATTGGGTCCAACCCCCTGCCAAACTGGGTCCCTAGGACAGGGCACACAGGTCAGTGTCCAGACGGGGCTGGAATCTCTCCAGAGAAGGAGACTCCACACCCCCTGGGCAGCCTGTCCCAGGGCTCCCTCACCCTCACTGGGAAGAAGTTCTTCCCCAGATTGGTGCAGAACTCCCTGTGCTCCAACTTGAGGCCATCGCCCCTTGTCCTGTCCCCACAGACACTGAGAAGAGGCTGGGCATTTGCCCTGTGTCCCACCCTTCAGCTATTGATAACAGTTGATCAGATCCCCTCTCAGGCTTCTTTTCTCAGTTATACAGCCAAACAGCCCCAGTTCATTCAGCCTATCCTCACAGGGGAGATGCTCCAGTCCTGTATATTGTGGATGTATTTTCCCAAATACCGGTATTTCATTTTCCCCACACAGAATTTATCACCTTCCTTAAAATAACTCCCTCTCCCTGCTTGACTCAATGGCCCCTTTTGAGGCTTCATTCCCTCTTCCTCACAGCAGAGCTCGGCTGTTCCCCAGCAAGCTCAAAACCTTTGTGACAATGACAAAGCTCTGTCCTGGAGTAGTTTCTGGCAGCTCAGAAACAGGCATCCCTCAAAAATAACCCTGTTTCTTACTGTGCACTCCTAATGAGCCTCCAGAGGATGCTTGGAGGGGCCAGGGATGGCTGGTTCACTCCTCTACACCATGAGGTTGCATCACCTGGCGTGCAAGACAGCTAACAGAGATTTGGGGATTGCTGCTGTAAATCTGGAGCCTCTCCAATGCCTTCACTGCTGCTTCTCCCCACTAGCAGTGATTTATCCAACACCCATGCCCAGCCCACACTCTCAATTAATTTTCCTCACCCAGTTAATTAGAATTCACCCATGTGCTTTGAAAAATGTAATGAACACAATGGCAAGCTGTGAGAAGAGGGTGTTGGTTAGGAGAGCGCTCTAACTGGCCATGAACTAGAATCAGAGAGGACTTTATTGTAGGGTTAATAATGTCTCATGAGCTAACCAATGTTGACAAGATAAAGCCATTTTGATGGAATGCATGTTTTCCCTCTCTTCAACATATCTGTATTACAAATTGACCTGTCCACATTGATGATAATATAGGTCTAGAAGATTATACTAATTTTTTTCCCCCTTCAACTGGGCTTTCACATCTGCCAACCTGCTACTTTCCCATCAGGGAAGACAACAGGAATGCCAAAAGTGCCATGCCTAATTCCAGTGACCCCCAGTCAGTCAGATGTGGCTCCAGAGGCTATATCCAAAAACCACTCGCCTGAGCATATTTAAAGTAGGACTCAGCTGGGTGACATGCTTGCCAGACTATCTCCATGCGGATTAATTATATGCATGCTCTGCTTTGGCTCTTATGCCAAATAAGCCTTTCATTCGTTACTCATTTATTGAATCTTTGTGATAATAAATAAGACACCAGACAAATACACTTCCTGGTACTCTGGTTTTGGAATGTGAAGTTCTTGAGATCATCTGATTAACAGTGGTTTGATTTTTTTTTAAAATTATGATCCTGAGCCTGCTTATCTAGTAATATTTATTAATAAGAAATTAGAAGACACCTACATGTTGTTTTTGCCAGAGCTTCCAGGAGAGCTCTTCATCTATCTCCTATGTTACTGACATATGGTTAAGGTGATTTGAAGAGTGATAACTTTACTCCTGTGTCAATAGATATTCCAAGTCATCCTCACACATGCAAATGAACTTCTAAAAGTTGTATTCCTGTGATTCAGAAAGAACTGTCAGAAATTCAATGACAGGGTTAGCAGAAGGGCCATTCTTTCTGTCCACAACCCAAAACTCTGCATTATGAAGCAGAAGCAAATGATTAGCAGCATTAGAAGTTATTATTAAACCCAGAACCTATTAGATGTTAGGGGGAAACCACATTTAGGTGAAAGTAAGAGATGGGATTTCTCTGATCCATGTGCTTTTCATTCATTTACAGTCGATCAACATGGACAGGGACCAAAAGCACCCCGTGAATCTCTGTGGGTCTTGGAGAGAGATGGTGGGTCACAGGAAAGCAAGAGACACATGGAGTGAGAGACAGACACCGTTTTGTGGCTCTAAGCTACAGAAGGGCCATAAGACTCTTTAAAATGAAACCCAACTTCCAAAGCAGCACAAGAACAGCAAATTGGAAAAGCTCTTTGCAATATCAAGGTCATCCCCAAACCTTTCCAACACTGCAATGCTATAGCAGAGCACAGCACACCGAAACAGATGTAACGGAGCTTGTGAGAGGATAAATTGGATTGAGACTTTCTGATGTCACTGGATGCTGGTAATTAGGTTCCTCAGCTTGCTGAGCATCCATCTCTGCTGCCAGCAAGCAAAAGCAAGAGGCTTGGGTGAAATTCAAGCAACAAAAGGATCTCCCTAATGGGCCAAAAATGGGAAAAATGTTGCAGCTTTAAACTACCATTGCAAGCCAAATGCTGGCTCATGATAAAGCAGAAATTTCATAAATACTTAAGGACTGCAAACCCAAGTGTGGCTCGAGAGGAACGTTTGAAGCATTTTTGAGGTGTTTTGTTCCTACATCATGTAGTAAAGTAAAAGATATACTTTCACTAGCACAAAAGTTAGCTTACAGAGCCCCCAAAGCTTTGCAAGTTGCAGACAATGAACTTGGTTTTTAAATTGAAAGCCCACAAGCCATTAATCGCTCTTGGTAAAGACAGAAATTATGGGAAAATTGAAAATGGAAAATTCAGGTGGGTTCTCAGCTTCAGGTGGAGAACAACTCTCTTTGCATACAAACCTCTTTTGATAGATCCTCATTGTTACATCGTGGGTTTCCTCATAATATTTCTGCAGCTTATCGATTACTACCTCTATCCATTGGCTAATATTTCCTACTTGTCTTATTTTCATTGCCTACTTAAAATTCACTGAACCAAGAACTCATACAAATGACTCTTGGAATTTAGCTTGGAGTTGCTGTGACTTTGAGAACCCATTGATCCAAAAGTGCACCCAAATAACTGCGTGTCAAGCCTTTATGGCTAGGTTAACTCACTTTATGGCCCTTCTTAATGGATGAGGTTTTATGTTTTACTGTATATCTGCTGGTCTGAGTGCGCTGTGTTGAATTAAATGCATATGCAGTTCAAAGAGGTCCAAGGTGACAACTGGGGCTAATTTTAAAGCACTTTAAACATTATTATCCAAAGTATTTTTAATTTTTTAATGAAAAGCCAAAAGTCAAGAAAACAGAAACCGGTTTCTTTAGAAAAGAGGGTATTTGGCAAAAATAGAGGTTCTGTGTGAGCACTGCAGCTTGCCAAAGAGCATCAGTGAGGAACGTGCTGGTGTGGTGCACATGGTGACTCTCCTGCAGACCAAACTTTTCCCACCGAGCAGACATGGAAGCAGGTTTAGAAAATGAAACCAAGAGCTACTGAAACCACTATGCCTAAAAAATGCCATATGCAAAGATCAGGAGGCAACAAGCTTTTTTCATCAGCCTTTTGCCTGCACTCAGCATTTCAATGGTTGAATCCTACTTTTGTTTAAAGATTCTTGACCACAGACAAGTACTCTGTAGCTCATGGTCCTGATTACTGAATAAACCACCACTTCTGTCTTTCTGGTTTGGTATCTCAAGGGGTCAGGCTTCAATACAATTTTCTATAACCTGGGTGAAGGAAGCAACGTGGGTCTCTTCCAGGGAAGGACATCTGTGAATGCTTACATAACGCCTGAACATAACGTTACGAAGATAACTAGGATGACACAAGTACTTATACAGAAAACATCCTTTCCAGGCACATTATTCAGTAAAACACCTTCCCCACAGCATCTAACGCACATTACCACAGGACAAGTTTCACTCCTGTTCCCTCAGGGTCACTCTGAAACCACATACTCAGGTCAACAGACCTGGCCAGTTCACCACCACCTCTCCATTGCCAGCACAACAAGCAGCACAACAAAATAAATGAGAAAAGTTCCACACACTTTTACCAACCGCCTGGTTGACACTCATCCTTTGGAGCACACTAACCTTGAGAAACAAGACTTCTGTAGTATTTCCATAGCATTAAATTAAAAAAAGGGGTTATCTTTGCTGACCATGTCTAGGTAGACAAAACTGTCGCCATAGATATTCACATGATCACAACACCCAGGACAGACACAAGCAGTGGGACTCACGGAAGGCGGTGTAGAGCTCCTGCAGCGTTAAGCGTCCGTCATTGTTGTAATCATCAAACCGGAGGAGGTCTTCTAGGGTACAGTCCAACAAGTCATCTTCCAAATCCTCCTTCTTCATCAGCTATAGCAAAGAGAACAGGTCATCTTCCATCTAACGTGAAGCTAGACTGTCACCCTGCCCCACCCAGCCGATTTTCCATTCAAAAGACCTTTGGGGAGACAAGTACAGATTGATCCATGGATACATATTTGCTTTGCATCAACATGCCACTGATATTCTCATTCCTGCAGCAATTTATGGGCCACGAATTGGTGAGGAGACTCTTCCCTCAGCAGCAGCCCAGGAACGCATTTTCACTTTGCAAATGCATTGAAAGGTGAATATTCAACAGGGGAAGAGGAAAGTCTGGGTTTTCTCTTCTCCATAGGCAAGGGTAATATTGTGGTCCTTGCTTCAAGGAAGAATGGGCAAGAGCAGACAGTATATTCAACACTAAGGTGTTTTTCCAGCCCTTGACAGTTTGTTTCTTACAGATTCTAAACATTTCACACACTCTACATTAAAAATGAAAGCTCTGCAAGTCATACATCCAAGTTAGCAAATAGCCAAAATAAGATCTAAGCATAATGAAAATGTTGGGTCCTCTGAATTTATGGTAGAACACGAAGGAAACTGCTGAAGTGTTGCATCTTCCGGGCAGGAAGGCTTTTTGCTGTAGTCCAGGGACTCTTTTATTTACTATTCTAGTCTTGGCCCATTATATTGAAGCAATTTAAAGTAATAATGCTAAAAAAATGACCCTTCACCTAGCAAGTAAAAATGTTCAATAAAAGCGAGATCAACCATAACTTCCAAGATCAATCTTCTAAAGATGGAAATTTCCTTTTGTCTACCTTTGTATTGAAAATTGATTATCTTTTCATAAGACTGACAAGTTTTTACTAGTCCTTTTGATTTAATGTCAGGGAAAAAACCCAACCCCACAACACACAGCACTTCAGCTGCAACAACATTCAGTTGATTTATGAATCTGACTTTAAAATACATTAAAGTTTTAAATGGAAATAACACCAATTGCCACCGTTCTTAATAGCCCCACATACTCTTGGGCTGCAAAACTACATGGGCATTTCACTCTGCTGGATCTGGAGGGAAAACACTTCCACAGGATCAGCCAGGAGGCAGAGCAACGATAAATAGAGGGGGATGGACCATCTGCTGCCATTTCGGTGCTCAAAGCAATTCTGTTGTGGACACAGGTCCTCACCATCTCCCACTGTTGTCTCTGGAGGGACTCTGCTTCCAGTTTCTCCCTCAGGGTGAATCCCTTTGCAATAAGCCTCCTGAATTTTCCCCTCCAGGTCTTAAAAATGACTTTATTCTGCAGCAGTGCACATTACCTGCCTCAAGTTTCCTCCGTGCAGACAAGGTTATAGAGCTCAAGAGACTATTTTTCTTTTAAATAAAACCAAGAAAATGCACAGCAGCAGCTCATCCAGCAGCCAGAAAGAACAAGGTCCCACTGCACCACGTTCCTTCCAGCTGCCTCTACCTGTGGGCAATGAAATCCCCATCTTTGGAGGAATTTTAAAGTTGCAGAGAGCTTCAACTTAGAGACAAAACAAATAAATCACAAAACTACCTAACAAGGCAAGACACAACTTCTGTTAAGACTATAACATGGACAATTAAAAATTGTTCCTTAACTAAAAAGAAAATAAATTGCCATGAAAACTGGGTGAACAAATGGGTCATGTAAGAAAAGATGAAAATCATCTTCTTGTAAGACCCAACAAGGAAAATAAAGAATGGACACGTTTATTGTAACACGTGGATGCTGCTGCTGTGAAAGCCCCAGAGCTGCGCTGAGACGTGTCATCAGCCCTGTTGGGGCTTCAGCCACGCTGCCCAAGAGCAGCCCCTCAGCTCAGGATTTAAAGTATTCGTGGTTTATCTCTATTCTGCATTAACTGGCATCATTTTGTCTTCCAAGGGGTGATCACGCTGTCACTTCAGCAATCATAGAATCACAGACTTGTAGGGGTTGGAAGGGCCCTCCAGAGCTCATCGTGTCCAGCCCCCCTGCCAAAGCAGGGTCCCTTGGACAGGGCACACAGGTCGGCGTCCAGACAGGGCTGGAATCTCTCCAGAGAAGGAGACTCCACACCCCCTGGGCAGCCTGTCCCAGTGCTCCTTCACCCACAATGCCAGTGGAAAGGCTATAGGGAGGGTGGTTGGGTGAGAGAGCTCCAAGCTGAGGGCTGAGCTTACTCTGGGCCATCCAACTGAAGTGGGCTCAGGATGCACCAGCATGCTTACCAATCATGGTAGCAGTGAGAAGAGGAAGAATTAAAGTAATTTAATTACACCAAGGTGTCTGCTCACTCTTGTGAGAGACCCAGGCTCAGAGCACATCTGCAAATGAAGCCCACAGGAACTTTGCTGCAGACCTTAAAGCACCGGATGCTGCTCCTTTAAACTGTAAGTCATCACTCCTTCCTAATGGCAATGGCTTCAGGCTGACAAACCTTTATTTCCCTGTGAGGTGAGTTTTAATATCCTGACGGAATAAATTTCATGTAAAAAGGGGAAAAGAATTGCAGAGCAGAACAGACATTCAGATGTCACTATGCAAAAGCTGGCTTTGAATTCAGATAAAAGTGTTTTCTTATACCTCCCGTGTCTTTATAAAAAAATCATCATGTTTAGATGAAGTATTGTATAAATTCATAGCTCTGAGATCTAAGGGAATTTACCCTGACGCTTTGCATTGCGCTGAAAGGATTGTGCATCATGTCAACAGCCTCAGGGTTCAAAATTCACAGCAAACCATCCTACACAGGAGCAAGCTCAGGGAGGAGAGATCTTGTGTCTGTCCTCCTGCTTCCTCACAGCTTGTATTTACATGCTGGAACCGGAATGCACTTCAGGCCCCACCTGGAGTGTTGTGTCCAGTTCTGGGCTCCCAGGTATAAAAAAGCCAGGGATCTCCTGGAGAGAGTCCAGAGGAAGCTGAGGAGACGATGAAGGGCTTGGAGCATCGCCCCTGTGAGGAAAGGCTGAGTGAGCTGGGGCTGTTCAGCCTGGAGAAAAGACGACTAAGGAGGGAATCTTATTAATGTCTATAAATATCTTAAGGATGGGATGCAGGGGGAATTGGCCAGCCCCTTTTCACTGTCTGTGGGGACAGGACAAGGGGCAATGGCTGCAAGTTGGAGCACAGGAAGTTCCACACCAATATGGGGAAGAACTTTTACACAGTGAGGGTGAGAGAGCCCTGGGACAGGGCCAGGGAGGTGGTGGAGTCTCCATCTCTGGAGATATTCTAGATCCATCTGGACTCCTATCTGTGCAATATGAGCTGGGGGGCTGCTTTGGCAGGGGGTTGGACCTGATGATCTCTCAAGGTCCTTTCCAACCCCTACAATTCTGTGATTCTGTTTGCTGGGAAGTGTTGGGTGGAGATGGAATGTTCCTGCAGAGCTTGGGAGAGCATAACAGGTCCCAGGAAGGTATTGGCCTGCAAAAGGCTCTGAAAAGGCGTTGGCCTTTTAATTCTTCTCATGGATGACACAGTCCCTGAACAGTTTTGGTGGGAAAAGACCTTTGAGATCATCAAGTCCATCTGTTAACCCAGCACCGCCAGCCAAGACCATCCCACATCTGCCATAACGCCTCTTCTCCTATTCACAGGGCTGCTTTCTCAGGTTTGCATGGCCAAAGAGACAGTTCTAGACACGGAGTGATGGGCTGCAGTGCCTGAGCTGCATGTTTGGTTCCTTTTACCAACCAGATGAGCTCCAGCAGCACGGCATGCCCCTAATTAGAAAGAACAGGGCTTTTTCCAAGCTCTCACTTTTCCTATCGTTACTAAGCTCTGCTAATCACCATTTCAGCATCTGCCTAGGGATTCTGGGGAAAACAAACCTGCTTAAAAAGTATTCCAACCTCACTGTCACGTTACTACATGCTAACAGTCCAGAAGGCAGGGCAGAAGAAC
Source organism: Laterallus jamaicensis coturniculus (assembly GCA_022605575.1). Classification (NCBI taxonomy): domain Eukaryota; kingdom Metazoa; phylum Chordata; class Aves; order Gruiformes; family Rallidae; genus Laterallus; species Laterallus jamaicensis. The sequence continues at coordinate 18,912,146 of JAKCOX010000016.1, read as the reverse complement.
TAAGATTTCTGCCTACCTTACACGCACCTAAAAAACCCAAATTAATTCTCCCCAAGCCAACTAGCTGGAAACACTTCAGAAGGTGACGGTGAGCAGCGAGGATTAGTATCTATTTTGAGGAACAGGGATGGGGCTTGAAAGCTGCCATGTTTAGTGTTTGCAGAGGAGCTTCAAATGTTTGAGACAAGCCAGTCTCCCCAGAGATGCAGAGGCAGGCTCGCAGGCTGCAGCAGATTTTCCTCCTTTACCTGCTGCCAGCCGGACAGTTACAAGTGCCCGTTCTCACAGGAGCGCTCCCGCCTGACGGTCGGTTCACACGTTGAATGAGAAGCACCATCCGCTTCATAATCCCATTTTCATCGAGCAATAAACCCACCTGAGCCAGCTCAGAGCTGCTGAGATGCCCATCGCTGTTTACATCCAAGTGCTTAAACAGATCTTCAACTAAAAAGCGCTTCTGGGAGACTCTGTCCCCAGGAGGGATGCTCGGTGGGCTCTGCCGATGAGCCTGCAGGTCCAGGAGGATGCTTTTGAGCCGGCTGTAGTCTGCCATCGTGCAGGTGTCACCTACAAGATAAGACCACATTATCAGACCACATGCATTCGTCTCCATCTTTTTCAAGGACTGAGATGCTGAAGGGAAGGATAAAGAGGCCCAGTTAAACCAGACTGCCTGGACACACAGCACCCCTCAGCTCCATGTTGGAGCAGCTCCTGCAGTCCTTAGTCCTTGCCTTTTGTCATAGCTGGTAGTTTTACTAAATCCTGCTAGCAGGGATGCTCTCCAGCACATTGCCTTCCAGATTAGAGGGCTTCAGTGACTGACCCACCCCACCACCAAGCTTTGTAGTCCTCACACCCCATTAAACTGGCTCCACATTTTCACACAGATAAGTTTATCTATCCTGGGATTAGAAAGAAAAAGATAAATCTGGGGAAGCTGATGCTTAGAGAGCACCACAAACACACACAAATGGCAGTGCTGAATGTCCCCCTGTGCTGATGTCATGAAGTCTGTAAGGGCAGCCCATGGAGGTAGGATAGTGACTGGGAGGAGAGGGGACTGCAGGGAACCCCTGTAGCTGGGGGTTGCTGGTGCCTGCATGCAATGCCCCAATACAGCCTGATTTAAAGGCTTTCCTCAGCCCCTGGCCAGGGAGAAAGGGTTACTGTCACAGCAAAGCCCTCAAGGCACCCGCCCTGACATGACACAGGCTCGGCTGGAGGAGGTGGATAGAACCTTCACAATCCAGAAAGCTCCAGCTGGGCTTGCAGCAGTGTGTGCCTTGAGGAACCCAGCTGACCTTGAAGTAGACCCTGGAGCACCCTGAGCTGTCCCACAGTGTGTGAGCATCAACCATCACCCACCAACAGTCCTTACACATTCGGCTCTTCCCATAAGATGCCCTTTTCTCTGTAACATATTTCCCCTGCAATGTAGATGCCTTTATTCCCCATAACAATGGTTTTAAAACAAATGTGGGGATTTAAAAATGTGGGTGTCATCACTGACCCAGCTGGATTAAATCTCAGGGAACCTCAGCTTAAGGGACAACCTTGTAGATCAGCTCCCCAAAGACTTCAAACATTATTCCCCTAATAACAGAACACCCTGACAACCAGTGATCCTGTCCTTTTCTTGCTGAGATGCACCGTTTTTGGCCCTCTGGTCCCAGTCCAACCAAAACCAATTAAAACTCTGGGTGGGAGGATTTTGCTGACAGCAAACCCATCTACTGTCAAGATTATTTCTTTTTGTCCTTCGTATTATTGTGCTCTCAACTTCAAAAGCACCATGAGGTGTGAAGGTGATGGAGGACACCGAGGCTGGACATGCATCCACCAGTCAGGCCAGTGCCCTCCTGCTATAGTAAGTCAAGGCTCATTCTCCACCCCAAACTCAGACCTCTCAAGTTCTGAGAGCATCTCACTGCTCAAGGATGCTAAGCAGCTACAAAACCTTTCCTTCTCCCTGAACAATCTCCAAAGATTTCTTGGTTCCAGATGGGATCAGGCTCATTTTAAGGAAAAAAAAAAAAAAGGCTACTTAGCTAGTGTTACAGCCTTGTTAATTATTTCTGGGGGTTTTTGGTTGGTTGGGTTTTTTCCCAACCATATCACTTGATGGCTATTGTGAAGGCAGCACAATGAAATTTCTTTCTTCCAATCATGTGCTTATTTAAGAGAAGAACTGATTGCCATATGCAGTGCAATCAAGCAGTTTTGCAATCCTCTTGTAAATATCATTTCAGCTAGGGCAATAATAAGGTTTTTTTTCTTTTTTCTTCAGTTTTCCTTCCTCTTCAGTCCAACCCTAATCCCAGAGATGTATCTAAGGCTGATAATGACAGGGAAATCCACTTAATTGGCTTCCACCTGTTTCTGCTTTGCGGTTTCCACCCATGAATTGAGCATACCTGCACGCTTCAACAGCAGTTCCAGCACAGATTGTGTGTTCACACACGGCAAAACCAAAGCACCACATGAAGGAGAGGATGCAAACACCACATCTCACTTCCTGCACAGGTGGGACCTGACCAGCTCACCCATCAGGATGCACCCAGACCCTCAACTGCAGCACACAGTCTGAGCTGGTGACACCCTTTTGCTGCAGTAAAGTCCTCCCCGATTTTTCTGTACTCTGAAAACAAAGTGACCACAAAAGGGCTTTTTTCAAAGAAAAAGCCAACCCCACGTTATCTGGCTGTAAGACAGCCCTGGGGTGTGTGCCCATTTCAGGGTTTTCCAAGGGTCCTGGCCATGCTGCAGCCCCCAAGCAAATGTGATGGGCACAAAGAGCGAAACAAGGGAAGCTACCAAAGGACAGAGCTGGGGACAGCAACTCCCAAATCCTGCAATAAACACACAATGCTTTTCCCCCCCCTCTGTGTCTGGGGACCATCCATCCAGCTGAGCCCCCTCCTGGGTAGCAGGATAACACTGTCCCACCACGTACCCAGCAAGGAAAGCTGGTGATAAGACAATTATGCCTCCTATTTAAAAAGTAAGTCCAGTTTCACATGCCATTAACACATGTCATGGTCAGAAGGTGCTCTGAGGCCCTGTTAAAACCACTCCCAAACCTCATTACCATCACTCCCCTCCAGAGAAAACGTCACTCTTCACCTCTGCTGGCATCACATCCCTCATCCCTCAGCACATCTCTGCAGTGTGAATGTGACAGACTCCATGGGTCTTGCACCTTTCAACGTTTTCCCCAGACATCCCAGGGCTGCAGCAATGCAGAGGCAGCCCTCCGGAGCACAGCACTGGAGATGCTCAGCAGCACACAACATGCAAAGCAACGACTAAAACCAATAAAGTTCTGGGCCAGGGGGGGTAAGATTAATAAATTTTTGCTTCTTTGGCTGAACTAACAGATTGACAGGAAAAGGCACTAAAATTGGAGTATATATATGCATGCATATATGCATTTCAGTGTATATGTATAATTTATATATTTAATATCACTTTAGTGGAAAAACAGGGGGAACTACTCTAGGTGCGAGGAAATACTCTGACCTGGAGCTATGACTTCATAGTAAGTCTGGCCACAGCCTCAGTTCCCAAATCACCCATGCTTGGGATGCCTGGGCCGATGTGTTTCAAACACAACTTGAAGGCCCTGCAGCCACCAGACGCGCGTGCTAGAGGCACCTTGGAGCAGGCACTGCCTACTCCTCCATCAAGGAGGGATGAGATACATTCAGGCAGCTAGCAAGCTTGGCAAGCCAATGCCAAGGACAGCGAGGCTCTCCTGTGGTAAAGCTCCTTCCCCCCTCCTTTACTAGGCATCATTAGTTCATCCTTTAGGCTGCTATCGGTCCCTGCTTGGCGCTGGCTGCACAGGTCTAGCAGAGGACAACTCTGTGTTTCCTCCCCTTCCCACCTACGCCTCTCCTGCTGTTAATTACACTTGTAATCTTCTTACTGTGCTGGAATCTACCGGTTTTATCCACTAAATACCATCTCCTGAGGTTTCCAGCAGCACTGCCACTTCTCCCGTGTTTCTGTTCCTCCAGGGATTATGGCCAGAGCTGCTGTGCTGAAGGAAGTGCAAAGAGCCACCCACGTGTCCTCACTTTGTCCCCCTTCTTGTCCCCGCTCAATGCGCCCCAGCAGGTCCCTTTGCAGCACGTGCAGCACGTCTGTCTCATCCCAGACTGTTCTCATTGAGAGGTCTTGTTAACGATGTCTCTCAGCCAGGCTTCCTCTTCAGCACTTCCTGGAGATGTGGATTCTGTTTGTGATTGTAACCCAGCTCGGAGGGGTTCTGTATTTTCACAGGTGGCTTGTCTGAAGGTGGGTGTCACAGCCTGCGTGCTGGGAGGTGACCACCCCCAGAGATTTCTCCCCTTCCCAGCTTCTGAACACCACAAATGTCACTATGTGAGGTCTAAGTGCCTGTGCCACACTCCTGCCTGCGATACCTACTGACATGCCCACCACACAGCCAGAGAATGATGACATGGATTTGGAATGAGCTGATGCCACCGCTCTGTCTCCTAACTCTCCACTTGATCATCTTTCTTCACTACTTTATACAAGGGGTGATGTGAAAAAAGTCATGTGTGTCCCTTTCCTACCTTTTCCCATGGTACCAGTAGGATTTGTTCTGCTGACTCAAGGAGGAGAGTAAAGGGCACACCAGAGGCATAGAAAGATAGAGTGGTCTGGGTTGGATCAGAGAGCTCCAAACCCCTGCCACAGGCAGGGCCACCAACCTCCAGACCTGGAGCTACACAAGATTGCCCAGGGCCCCATCCAACCTGGCCTTGAACACCCGCAGGGATGGGGCACCCACCCCCTCTCTGGGCAGCCTGTTCCAGCCCCTCACCACTCTCATCAAAATTAAAATGTTGAGCAACAAACACAAGGTGGAGTGTTTTGCATGAACTTTACTCACATAACACCATTATATCTGGATTCCAGCTATGCAATTAAAACAACCCCAAACCAACAAACATTAAAAGGCCCCTGCCAGCACTTGAAGAGACACTGCCCCACATCTGCTGACAGCTGCTCTACGCTTTTGAAACCTAATTCGATAGCAATGCTTTGTACAACAAACACAAGCCTTCCCCAGGAAGCTTCTATCCTGTGGTAGGATGCTCGGGGCAGAGATGCCTTTGCTGCATCCTGTTGCTAGAGGTCAGCTTGCATCCTGCCTGCATCCCTCCTGTGAGCTCCCCAGCCACCTTTGTAGCCCTGAGAAGAAAATGCTAGTGGCTCTCAAACAAGCCTTGTCTAAGTTGCACCTCCCTCCTGTGCTCTTCAGATAAAACTTCAATACACTCACCACGCTCAGCAGAGAGGGATTTCTGGCCAGTTTTTTATTTTTTGGGTAGAAACAGACCATTAAGCACATCCTCCAGCAGCAGCCTGCAGTGGCTCTCCACCCCCAAGCCTGACTCCAGCAGCAGCCATGACTGCATGATGTAGGATGGAGCTGAAGGCGAGGAACCCTGCCACAACACTCTGGCCAAGGAAGCCCACGATCCCCCCCCCCACCATGCCACACAGAGAGAGATCTCCAAAGAAACAAGCCCCTTTTATCCATTTACAGCACTTTCATCATCACAGAGTCACAGAATCGTAGGGGTTGGAAGGGATCTCCAGAGACCATTGGGTCCAACCCCCATCAGTGAAGCCCAGAGCTGTTTGAATTGAAAAAAAGCCACCAAAAAAACAAGCAAGAAAAAAAATAATGAGCCAGAAGAAAAAATAAAATCCTGTATTAAGGTCTGATTGCTAAAGTGTGGCCAACAACCATCACGTTTACATGCTCTGCTCACTCCAAGCGATGCTGTTCCTTGCTCTGTTTTGCAGCAGCTACGTAATTCATCCTGTTTAGCACTTCTGCATGCTTTGGCAGATAAAATATTGATCAGCCTGCCAAGAAACACAGAGTGCCATTCTGTTTTCATGTCAGAACTCGGTAATGAACTACATTTATCAAGAGCATCCTCTCTGTGAAAGGTCAGTGGTGGATGTGGCTAAATTGTGATGACAGATCATTAATCCAGTTCCCTCAATAATTGTCCTCTTTAAGAATTTTTACTCCTGGTTTTCATGCATTGTAGCAGGTTTTTACAGCGGGATCCCTGAACAATCTTCAACCCACTTCTGAGTCAAAGCAGATAACAGAAGCAGCAAGTCTGGGGATTAAGTGTCCTTCAAAGGAATGTGGTTAACATGAAATAGAAGCGAGGAAGTGCAGAGCTTGCTCTGATGGGTAAACTAATCTCCTTGTAAAATAATACTGTGCAAGGTGCCTTGCAACACTTGTACTGCTTTAACATCAGTACTGCTTTAAATACCACCGGTAACACCCACAGAGCACCCACCTCAGCACCCAGCTCACCTGACCAGAGGTGCAAACACAAGTGTGTCCAGATGCCTTTAGAGGATTTGAGCCCCACGGGTTGCAGAGCTGGGTTTCAGCACAACTGTGGGGGGTGTGGGGATGGGATGTGGCACCAGTAGCTCTTCACAGCATCTGTGGCAAAGGCTGTGCGGTCATTAGCATCCAGGCAAAGTAGAAAGGTATGTACCAAGAAGGTATGTACGGAGGTTCGGGCTTCTTGTGACTCTCTGAAAACTCTGCTGCAGGCAGGGCCGGCAACCTTCAGGCCTGGAGCTACACAAGGTTGCCCAGGGCCCCATCCAACCTGGCCTTGAACACCCCCAAGGATGGGGCACCCACCCCCTTTCTGGGCAGCCTGTTCCAGCCCCTCACCACTCTCTCTGTAAAGAACTTCTCCCTAATATCTAACCTAACCCTTCCCTCCTTCAGCTGTGATCCATCCCCCTTCTCCTGCCATTGTCAACTCTTAACAAGCAGATTCCCCTCCTGTTCCTCTGCTCCCTTCAGGGACTGGCAGGCTGCAATTAGGTCCCCCCACAGCCTTCTCTATGCTGAACAACCCCAGCTCCCTCAGTCTCTCTTCACAGGGGAGGTGCTCCAGCCCTCTAATCATCTTCATAGCTCTCCTCTCGACCCAAATTTTCACCCAGGGATTTTATCCCTGATGTGATTTCTACAAGTTAAGTGAAACTCTGGTGAAGTTCCTGCTAAGAGGAGCAGATGTTTAACATCATGCAAATCCCTGAACATGAGCAATCCTTCAGCTCCTACTGCCGAAAAAATTCAATTAACAATAAAAGCCCAAACTAACTTGCTTATCTTAGGGATATGTTTCAGTTAATAAGATGTACATTTATCAGATAGCCATATATAATTTAGCAGCAACTGGGAGCTCACTGAATATATCACAGAAATGGAATGGAATATATACTACGAAGTAGATACTATTAAGCAGCCAGACATTTACAACCTGGAAGAGTTAAAACTTGCCGCAGCGTATATTTATTTCAATATTTCACTTTATTACAAGAAAAAGCACCCATCTATTACCCCACAAGCTTTTAAAATATATTAAGAACCTAAAAAACAGCACCAGAATATAAATTCCCAGTTCTATAAACAAAAAACCCCTGCTATTTCTACCTTAAACAATTACCTTCCAAACTGCACAAACCCAAATGAATCACAAGCCTTCGCCCCAAACATGGAGGGGAAGAGGCAGATGGATTTGCAGCCTTTCTCAGGAAGCCCAAGAGTTACAGCTTGGTTTACAAAGCCTGAAATTTGTCTCCTTCCTGGGAGGGAGCAGGCAGCAGTACAGGCAGATGCTGTTTGGAGCAGCCCCAAGGGAGGGAGGCAGGAGGAAGGATGCCACTGGGAAAGTGGGCTGTAAAGGTAATTTATCACGTGCCTATCACCACCTAGGCAGTGTGCCACAGATTTATAGATTTTTTTTTTTAAAAGCCAGAAGGGATCACATGCACACTTTGACCCCTTACGTTGCACAAGCACCAAATTCAATGAGATTTTTCCCTGCAGCAGCTCCATAATTTGTTTGCTCTACAGCACACCTCCTAGGAAGGCTTCCAGCCCTGATTTAAGCACATAAGAGCAATTTTTCAAATGATTACTTAGTCTCAGTGGGCAAACATATTTTATTTTTAATTTGTTTAGCTTCAATTTCCATCCACTGAATTTTGTTACACGTTTGTCTGGTACATCAAACCGTAAGTCTTACATCCCATATGTCATCTTTCAGGGTTTGCAGTGATGCTGGGCTCAGCTCACGCCTTACCTGCCCTCTCTGATGAGCTGTGGGATACAGCAGCTCTCACTGAGGCACCTCATGTTCCAAATGACTGGATTTTTTTTCCTCTTTTTCTAGGAATTTTATCATTCCATGGTGGGCACCAAAACAACCATGCTTGGAAAACCCTTTGGCTTATCAGCAGCGAGTTGCTCTACTGCAATTCAGTGCCCAGCAGCTGAGCTGGCTCAGTTTTTTGTGGTACTGCAAGGTGATGCTCTGCTACCCATGGAGACCCCGAACCCATTCCCCAGCCAGGGATTTCTACAAAGTTTTGGCAAACAATTGGTCTCATCCCACAAGGGCATCACTCCCAAAGAGACACTCATATAGCATTAAAAAAGATGTAACTAACCCCAACTCCTGGGCTGGGAAAGTTCTCTGTGTGACACCATAAGCAAGGCTGTTCCTCCTGCTGCTCTTCTTACTTGCTGCCTGCTGAGTATTAGCTGCTATTTTTGTGTTAAAAGATTAAAAATGTTTGTCAAAGCAGAGAGGAGAAACAACGCTGTGAATATCAAAGCACAGGAGGAACCACCAAGCACTCACAGCAAACAACTCACATGTCCCCAACTCCACCCTCACCCAAACTATTTGGTGAAGTGCAAATACAGTAACAGAAACCACAAGTGAATTATGCATGATTCATCAACAGAAACCTATGTCTAGTGATTAATTTACTCACAACACAGCCTGCTCTGCGGTACCCCCCCGCGCTACACACACACACTCACACCCAGCTCCACAGGCAGCTCAGCAAACATCATGGCATAATGTCAGTGTTTATCAGTATCTGAAGGGTGGGACACAGGGGGACATGGGCAGCCTCTTCTCAGTGTCTGTGGGGACAGGACAAGGGGCACTGGCCTCAAGTTGGAGCACAGGGAGTTCTCCCCCAATCTGGGGAAGAACTTCTTCCCAGTGAGGGTGAGGGAGCCCTGGGACAGGCTGCCCAGGGGGTGTGGAGTCTCCTTCTCTGGAGAGATTCCAGTCCCATCTGGACACCGACCTGTGCAACCTGTCCTAGGGAGCTGCTTTGGCAGGGGGTTGGACTTGATCCCTGGAGGTTCTTTCCAACCCCTGTAGTTCTGTGAAAGCTGTGATTGTTATGTTTATTCTACACATTTCCATGTGCTTGTGCTGCAAGGGTGGATGGGTGAGATGCTTCTTTCCCTAGGGTGAGCCCTCTGGACCAGCAGTGATGGCAGGGAGGCTCTGAGCAGCGTGGCTGTGCTGGGAGGGACTACAGGAGTATTTTGGGGGAAACTGCTGACTCTGGGGCAGATTTTAGTGGGTCTGGGGAGCAGCCTGCACTGATTTGGACGTCTCCCCATCCCATGTCTATCCAGTCCATTTAGAGGCTCTGAGCTGAAGCTCTTGCCATGCACTCAGAAAGCTCCTGGCATGGGGTCGGAGCCTCCAAGCACTGCCCAAAACCAAACAATAGGAATGAATACAGCTCAACAGATCTGCTGGGACCCTGCCATCTCCCAACACAGGAGTGTCAGATGTGGTCATCAGTGAGGGATTGCAGCTTCAAGTACAGAAACAGCAGAGTCAGGCGAAGGACAGCAAGGGAAGAGCTGTCACCCATGGTGTGATCCACATGGTGTGATGCACATGGTTTGTGGGCCAGAGATGAGGACAGAAACCCAAACCAAACACACCAAGCAGGAAGAATGCTTACTTTAAAGCCAGTATGCCTTTTGCAATGCACTAAACACCACTTTACAGCTGTTGCTGTGCTTTACCTTTAATTTCTGCATCTGAGATTGCTTCTTCTGCACAATGGGAACAGACTTGGCAGAGCATTAACACCTGGGGAGTGCCACTTTTTTTGGAGCCAAATATTCATCTCTGCTTAGTCTGCTGGTCGGGGTGACCAGAAAGCCTCTGCTGCCAACTCACAATCCTCCTCTCATCCCGACTTTAACCCAGGCCTCCTGCAATTCAAATTAACCAAACTAAACAGGCTTTTGTTGGATAAATGCTATGTTTGCTCCTTCTCCCTGCCTCAGCTGATGATGCTGTGCAACCTGCCGTCTGACATTTTACAATCCCCTGCTTTCTTCCTATTAGAGAAAGCAAAATTGCCTGGATTCCTCCGGGAAGTAACCACTGCTCACTTTTTTTTTTATGGCTGACTGGCACATCTATCAAATACTTCTAGATAGCAAATGTATTATTTGGAAGCTTTAATAAATGCTAAAGCCCTCTGGCACTAATGTAAATTTTACTGATCCTGTTGTGCTCTGAATCACCTTTCCAAACAATTCACTGGCTTCTGCTTTGCCATTACTGTGTACTATGGAGTCCCACGATTCTGATGCTCCGCTAAAGGAACTTCTGTTCTTACTGCCTGGTTTCTTATCTGTACCATGATGTACACATGGGAAAAGCAGCTGGAACTGTGAACCAGAGAGGCTGCTGCACACCCTCCTTCGTGATAGATGGAGTTGAGAACATTAATTTTTTTCTTGGGTTTTTGTGCATTTGGAGACAATCTTGCTCCTATCACTACCCTGCAGGATGTGCCCTGGGACAGCAACTTTTTAAGCAGGTCTGAGCCAGCTGCTGCTTACAGTTACCCTGCTTCCCTTGGTACCATCCCTGCTCAGAAGGGATGCAATGTTTGTGACTGCCCTTGCAGACAGGGAGAGCAGAGGGTACATGCGACACACAAGCAACAACTTCCCATGATATTTTCAATCCAACTGCAATAAGAAAACACCAGAATTCTCCCCAAACTGTGTCCCCTCCTGTGTCCTCACAGCCAAAGACATCCAGAGAAACCCATCACAAAACAGAATCACAGTATCACAGAATCATAGAACCATAGGGTTTTGGGACCTCCAGAACAAATCGGGGCCAACCCCCTGCCAAAGCAGGGTCCCTAGGACAGGTCACACAGGTCAGCATCCAGATGGGTCTGGAATATCTCCAGAGGAGACTCCACACCCCCCCTGGGCAGCTGCTGATTTTCAGCAGTTCTCCACCTTGCACTTGAACTGCGGAGCCTCGGAGATGCTCTTGCTCAAGCACGAAAGGACTACACAATTACAGCAAGCAGGACAATTTATTATTGTTAAGGATGTGTGTAATGGTCTAATAACGATGTGCTGTGAGTGTTGTTCAGATGTCATTAGGAGACCTCTCAGGCATCTCATTAGTAGATCGTAATGTACACCCTAAAGGGCATTACTGTAATTATAAAATGTTAACTTCTAAAGAGGAAAACACAAGTAAGGAGGGAGAAAGTACTTGTATGTAAAAAAAAAGTAAATTGAAAAGGAGTAAGAAATTTCACACAGAAAACTTTAATTTGCCCAGCAAAGATATTAGAGAGAAACCTTTGTGATACCCATATGTATATGTGAGAGTCCTCTCACTCCTCTGGAACTTGATGAGGTCAAAACTACTCCACTGTTTTAAGGGTTTTCCAACACTTCAGTTGGATTTTGGCTATTATAACCATCCTGCACAATACACCACCCCAGAAACCAGTAGAGCCTCCCATGATGGGCTGTCAACACTTGCCATTTAACAGCTCCACAGGGCGTTAAGTAGCATCCTGTGAGGATGGATGCAGGCAAGGACTCCACTTCCTTCTGCACGAACTTGACCAACCAACTGCAACATTCAACCCAGCTACACCCTGGAGTAAACCTCTAGCTGACTGTACCAGGGCAGCCACAGCATCACAGCTCTCAGGTCTCCCACCCAGAGAGACAAACACACATCCACGTTCCAACATAAACCAGTCATGTCACCTGCCCGCTCCCATTGGAGCCCAGATGACAGAAACAATTAGATTTGTAATTTCTACTTTAAATCCACATACAAGGAGTAAACACAGAGGAGCAAGAAACGAATAAATTACAGGTCACCAATGCAACAGGCTGAATTTGGGGGATTAATTCCTCTCCTATTTCTTTGCAGGATTTCTTTTTTTCCCCCTTCTTAAGCACTTTAATGATAGATGATGAATGGGGCAATCATGTAAGCACTGGAAGTGTTTCACTGCTGACAACACAAATAACCTTTCCGTGGTTCAGGGTACCAATTCTGGAGTAGATCTGCTGGAGGCCTGTCAAGATAACAATATCCCTACACTGAAACATCAGCAGCGGGATTTTTCGTTATATGTGTCACTAAAGCAGAGGAAAGCTCCTTACTGCAGAAATAAAGGGATGGAAACATGTTTTTCCTGAAGGTTTTCAGCACTGAGAGTGACAGATATTCCAGGGTAAAGCCCAAATGACAAATCGCTGTGTTTTGATCTGTGAGAGAACGATGCTGAGCTGCTGTCGAGAGGGAATTAGTGCAACTTAAAGGCTGGGACACAGGGAGTGATGTCCCTGAGGGAGCTGCCAGCCCAGGAAACAGTGTGCTTGGTGCCAGCACTTCCATATCCATCTGGCAAAGCTGCAGCCTGTGCTCTGCCTAAATGGGGCTCCCTGTAGAGCCCCCTGAAAAAGGGGGCTCCCCAGATCTGCACCTCTCATTTGGATGAGGATTGCTTCTCCCACTCCCTTACCTGGTTCTGCCTCAGATGCAGCTGAAACCCCCACACTACAGGGATGCTGAAGAAGATGGAGGTAGCACAGGGCATCATCCTGCTGCATCCCAACAGTCAGCCCCAGAGTTGTAAAGCCTTTCAGGGCTTGGAAAGGAAAGAAGGAAGAAAGGGACAAGCCCACCAACAGACTCTTAAAAAAAAGTTCAAGCCATTTACAAGACAACCTTTAAAGCTTATGTACCACCTTCATCCTTTCATGCCCAAACGGCACAACAGGCCCTCACTATCGCACTGCATTTGTTCCCCATAGCAGGAAACCTTTTAATTTCATTCTCTGCTCCATATCCAAACCACTCAGGGTTTATTTCTAGTGCACCAAGTACAGCACGACTGACAGATACAAGCGATGCGTCCCTTGGCTCCCAGGGCTCTGTCACCCGATGAACTGAGATGACTTCACACCCTTATGCTCTCAGCAGCCAGAGAGCATCCTGAGGCCTTGGGCTTATTCATGATTTACAGCCACCCTTGGTTCCCACAGACATCACCAAAATCCCATCTCACTGCATCCAAACAGCATGGGACACAACTGAAACCCAAACCGCTGAAGAGGATAAAACTCTGAGGTTTATTATTGCTGGGAGATTAAAATTCAATACTGCAGAAGAGAAGGATGTTAAAATGCTGCACAGATTTAGCTCCTCTCTGCTCTGATAACGGTAAGTCTGGTTTAACATAGTTGTATTGACATAAATTCTATTTGTCAAGGGCTCTGAAGGAAGAACTGATGCTCTTGTCTCGCACTCCCAGCCCCTGGGTACCCAAAGTGATTTTCCTTGTCTGCCAGAAAACAAAGGGAGCTGAACCTGCAGCCAAGGCACAGGTAATTCACTGCTGCATCAGGCATCGTGGAGCGGCTGTGCTGGCAGTACAGTAAGAGCAAAGGTCCGGATACCCAACGATCTGAAGTGATGTAATTATGTAAGGAAGTCCTTCCAGCGCAGCAGGTTCCGTAAGATAATAAGACTTGCAGATAACATGCTTGTTTCTCCTGTGGAAACCTTTTCTAATCATCTCAGTATCTTGCTAAAGCCCCCTGCAAGTGTACAGAGGCTCCACGTTAATGAGAGCACCGAATCAGTGTATACACAGCCTCGTACAAGCGCTTCTCTCCTTGTCTTCAGCACCACATAAAACACAACAGCTACAGAAAACGAGGGAAAGTTCCTGCTCCAGAACATAAGCCACTGAATTTCATGTCATTTATTGGAAGAGGGGTCAGGCCCCCAGTCATGTCAGGACTTCCTCATCTCTCACGTGGGTTTGTGATGTACCAACTCAGATGTGTCGCTGCAGGTTTCTGTTAAACCATTTGAAACGCGACCAAAAGGCAAAAAGCAGCTTCGATGTTCAGGCTTTAATTAAAAATTCAGCCAAACCACGTGGCAGGCAATGAAAACCACTTGGTCACCACAGCTTCCTACCTTCCAAACACCTCCAAAACCACTGCCAGGTAGAGTTAAAAACCGCATCAAAAGGCAGCCACATGTCCATCACTTTTCAAGTGAATTAAAGGTAACACATGGATGCTGCATCGTTCTCTTGCAGGCTGCTGAGAACTCTGCTCACCCCACTTTTACCATGGTGGAGTATCAGTGAGCTTGTGTGACTCAGTCTTCGTATACAGCACAAGTAACTGGAATCAAGACCAGTCCTCATTTAGTTCAGTATCTTCTTATTTGTCAAGACCTATCCTTATCTATTTTAGTATCTTTTCCCCCGCAGTCAATAAAGGTATTTTCTGTGTTTAATTTCCCACCCCTGCAAAAGACAAGTTTTGTAATTTGTTCTGCCTGGGCTGGAATGACCTCCCCAAGAAAAAAAGCAAAAGATTCAGCCCATCATCTGATAGCTTTGTCTGCACACACAACAGAATAAAGCCAAATTAACCATTCCCTCCGTGGGCTGATGCACTCCGATAAGCAGCAGCCAGTCACATTAATGGGACTAAACTCCCAGCTCAGGTGTATCCAAGCAAATCAAGTAACCTCTCAAGTTTTTTCCTTTTCTTTTTAAAATATAAAAGCAGACAAACAGCTGAAAACTTTTAAAACGAATACTCTAAAATTTTATGCCTCACATGCCAGGATTTGTAGTATCACAAGAATGTTTTGAGTTGCAGTAGATCAAGCAGAAAAATATATCTATGGCTGTCAGATAAATTTATTTTGAGCTGTGAAAAAAAATTTCTATTGCTATCTAATGTAAGGTAGCATCCTGTCATCCCAAAGATACCAGCCAACAGTCTGTTACAGGCCTAATTCATCCCTCAGAGATATTGCAAGTGACCTGTATACAAAACGCAGTGGTGGTATTCACGGGTGGATTTGTAGTGGCAATGTAACCTTGCTGCATTTTTAAGAAATAGAAATCTAGTAAAAAAAAATAGAAATCTAGTAAGACTGCATATCTGGACCTCTGTTATGGGGCGCAGGAGGTCAGCAGCGACAGCCTGAGCTGCCTGTATTACAGGCAGCGAGAGAAACCACGGAAACGCATTTCCACACAGTCGCTGCCTTGCAAATCACTGCTCCCGCCAGCTCTCACCTCCCAGATCCACACAGGAAACATGACATATGCCAAAAAGCCCCGAGCAACGCAGCAAATGTCAGCAGAGCAGCACTTTGTACGGTTTTGATTATCCTTTCCTATGACACACAAAGGACCAGCCTGCTCTCTAGCTAACCGTGCTGCCAGCGTCACCTTTTTCCATGGTTTTAAAGTTTGTTACTTTAGGGCCTTTGGCTTCTGATCGGCTCCATCCCCTCCAATGGACCCTTTGGCTGTTCTCGCGATGTGGGTGACAGAGCCCTGGGACAGGCTGCCCAGGGGGGTGTGGAGTCTCCTTCTCTGGAGATATTCAAGTCCCATCTGGATGCCAACCTGTGTGCCCTGTCCTAGGGACCCTGCTTTGGCAGAGGGTTGGACCCGATGGGCTCTGGAGGTCCCTTCCAACCCCTACAATTCTGTGGGTCTGTGGATATCAGGAACCACGGGGAAATGGGGAGTGATGCAGAGGCACCATGTGCCATCAATGAAAGGTACCCCAAAGATCTCCAAAGGGAAGTCATGCCCTCCCAACACAGTTTTCTGCCCCCTTTGCCTCTCAGGAAAGGGAAAAAAAAATCAAACCCAGAGTTTGTTCTCTAAATACACACATATTTAGGAAGGAGGGCCCTTCCAACCTCTATGATTCTGTGGTTCTGTGATGGGTTCAGGCTGGAGAAAACCAGTACAGGAAACCTCGAGCCCTTGAATTTCCATGTGAAGCCAACCCAGAAGGTTTACAGACCACACGCTCACCCAGGAAAAGCAAAACTGCTTAAAGAGATTCAAATGTCAAAACAGTTCCTTTGCTTCCAGTCATTAAGTCTTAAAAGAAATAAATTAAATTTTCATGTCAGGTAGATCTCCACGGTCTTTCAGGTTAAAAGGCGTTTTAAGACAGCTAAGTCTGAACTTTAAAATAACCATGATTAAAACCCAGGGAGACCCTGAAATCAATTTATTTGCCGAGTTTTAATTTATAAACTCCACCAAGGACATTCAGAAAGGCCTTGTCGGAGAAAGGGGTGTGCTCCCTGAGCTTGCTTTTCCACGGGCATGTTTTTTAATGCCACGCTCCCTGGTGCTTCACTTCCCACATGCTCACTTAGTTGTCACGCTGCAAGGGATGCAATGCAGGCCAGAGAAAAACTGGAGATAAAACACAAGTACTGCAGTTGAATACAGTGGTAACAGCACATTTAAAACAACACCTGGCAGACGGATCTGCAGATGGGACTGCTTCAAGTCATAAAAGGCAAGACTGCGGCTACAGTACTTGCTTCAGGGAAGGAAATGCTGAAACACTACTGTGGAGATAAGAAGGTTGAAGGATTACAACCATTTCTAAGGAAGGATGCCACCAGCAACATCCTCCATCACTCCGCCACGATGGCATCACTGCATCAAGCCTTGCAGAGATTGCTCCAGCCAATAAAAAAAATGGGAGCAGCCCACGGCATCAAGGCAAACTCCCCAACACTACCATCCTTTCCATGGTTTTTGCTACCAGTATCAGGAGCTGTTATTAATGAAGCTAATCTCTCACCTTCAAAGTCAACAGCTATTGCTTATCTGCACCTCCGCTCTTCCAATACACTCTGAGCTGGAAACACATCTCAAACTTGTATCAAGGCTTCAGGGAGGAGGAGGGGAGGATGAGTTGCAGCCACCTTTTACTAGTACTTTCCACAAGCTGCTAAAAATTCCTCAGTTCATGATCACAGCCCCGAATGCCACTACCCACAGAGGCTGCAGGAAGGGGAAGTCACTCCTTCCCCAGAGCACAGGCATTGCCAGCACATCCTGCTGCAAGCCACATCCTCCCAACTCACCTCGGGACACAGGGTCTAGACAACACTGTGAGAAGGGTCTACATGAGACAGCAGCAAGAGGTTTTGATGACCACTGAGCTTACAAAAATGAAATAAATCACCTGTATAAAAATAAGCAGCCTGAAAATACACTGAGCTGTATGGAAGGGGTTATTTTTACTCCTTACAAGTTTTAATATGGTGCTTAATGAAAAGGTGCTCAAACACACATTGCAATGCAGACAATGAAGACATTAAATGGCATGATTCCTCCTGCCCATGAAGGCCAG
This sequence comes from Laterallus jamaicensis coturniculus, assembly GCA_022605575.1. Classification (NCBI taxonomy): domain Eukaryota; kingdom Metazoa; phylum Chordata; class Aves; order Gruiformes; family Rallidae; genus Laterallus; species Laterallus jamaicensis. The sequence continues at coordinate 18,894,745 of JAKCOX010000016.1, read as the reverse complement.
CAGCAGGTCTGGGGACCACCATGACTACAAACTCAGGAATGCATTAATCTAAATTCTCCTCAACTCACCCAAAATTCCACCAGCTCAGCAGGGCACATGTACCACGTTAATACCTTCACATACACTTATATACATGTTGGTACACACAAGGGCAGGGTGCAGCAATACACGGGTCAGATGCTCAGTGTGCCTGAGATCAGAGGACACAGTGGAGCTGCTTGCTGGCTAATTCAGTGCTGGCATCTTTATTGTGGTAAATTGTGCCACTAAACCCTATCAGCTGGCTGCTGCGTCCCTAATAGGTGTGATGCTTGGGATGTACATCTGTTTTCACAGTGAACATTCCCTGCATGTGAAAGTTTAAGTTGTTGGAAAAATACACTATAAATTAAAAAATAAAAATCCAAGCAATGGAACTGTGCTGTGAGCTTATGAATCTCCCTGTATGTCAGGGAAACGTTAGCATTTTCTGCAGGAAAAAAAAGGTATCTATTTCAGAGTGAAAGCCATCAGCTTTCCAAACATCCCCTGCACCTGTTTTGGACTTGCTTAATTATTTTCTTTTCAGCTGCAATGTATACATGGTGTTCATCAGCAGGGATCCATCTTCTCATCTCACCTGAGCACGCAGCTGTACTCACAGCATGGAGAGCTGGTCCCTCCATCACCTTTCCAGCCTTAAGTCCATCGTACAACCTGAGCCCCAGCAATACCTGGCAACAAAGGTATCTTGGCAGGAGCACTATTTGTGCCTGACATTTGTTATTTTAATGTGGAGCTGAAATAAATTTCCTTTCATTAAAATATCTAATAAGGGGTTCTTTAAAAACATTGGGGGGGGGGATCCTATCTTGTTTTCAATGAGTTTTTGCTGCTTTAACTTGAATCAAAGAGCATCTCTTTTGGCAGACTCCCACCACACTCATACATCAGCTGTTAAAAACATCTTGAAAGGCACCAAATGAAATGAATCACATCTGGCTCCAATTTGGACATGTATTTGTTTTCTAAACAATATTAAATTCAAATCAGTATCTTCAAATTATAATATCATCACATTAAATTGGGTAGAAATAATGAGAAATGGCCTTATTCAGACCACGCTTACTGTCTATATATTCTTACCTAAATAACTGGGATTGCCATTCGTAAATAACTTCACAGAACTAATAGATCACCCAATCAGATCTAAATTAAAACTCAATGTAAAGGCAAGTGCCTCAACAGCTAGTTCCCATCCTGCTGGACAGCAACACCTGTACGTAAGAGGTACAATATGTGAACATCCACCCCAGGTCATGGCCACTTGGAGCTCCGTAAGATCTATAGGTTATTGATTCCTCTTTAGTGCAAGTATTCAGGCACAGCCAACACAAGCCTGTACCACCGACCCGATGCACACCATTTACAGCCTGTGTTTGTTACCACAGGCTATGCTCTATTTGCACACTCCTCAAGCTTCACACACAAGCCAGTTCTTTGCTTGATAGCGAGGGCAGCGCAAAGGCAACGGCTCAGCGGGTGATGCCTGTCATCATTACCATCCCAGCCTCTGACACCTAAGCAGGAGCTTACACTGCTCAATCACAGCACCACCAAACAGGGAGGAAGAGGATGCGATCAGTGCCATGACACAGCACTGGGACCTGCCACCCCATTCATGCTGCGCACACAGCCACTGTTTTCTCCTGATTCAGCCTCAGGGTACAGCTGAATTAACCAAGAGTTATCTTTGGGTTAAGGTCATCCAGGTGTGATGTTTTGGGTAGCTAAAACCCACCACTCATGGGTTAAGTCAGTCCCAGGAGTCCCTCAGGAGAAAGATGAGATGCCCTCAGATGCCCCTTCAAGGTGCTGGTGATGCAGGAAGCATAGCACAAGCCAAAGCACCCTTCAGTGACAAAATTCCTCTCTGTGGTGATGGTTCCTGATGAGCTTCACAGCCAACCTGGGTGCCAACCACACCTCAGAGTCAGACCTTCTCTCTCAATCCCCTGAGTACACTGGAATTACTGGGGGTAAACGGAGATAACTCAAATTCCTAATTCGGTCTGCAGAAAACAGTCCAGACACCTTTCATAAGAGCATCACTGGTGTAACACTGCTGCTATGATAACAAGTTTTTGTTAAAGGTGGTAAAAAATTATTGCAAGTTCATAAAGATTTCTATATGCTGCCATATGTTGAATAACACAGCTTCTGGTACCCTTGGGGCTGTGTCACTTGAGGGCACGCCTGGCTTCCTGGTGTGAACATCCTGCTGCCCCTTCAGATATATTGTTTTGGGCTGAGACTACAGGAACAAACACGACAGAATTAGCTATAATAGCGTCAGCAGAAATCTGGACACCTCCCTCAGTGTTGCTTCTCGTTGCTCACAAATAAACCATTAAATTAACAAGATGAAAAAGACAAAGTTCAATTAAATAGCTGATCGCATAGGTCCAGGTAGCTATGACTCATAGGGGTTCAGACAATCTGTGCAGAGCCAGACAGACACCTCCCAGCACAGTAGCTGTAATAACACTTGCAAAGAAAACACTTCAGTCTTTCAGGGAAAGAAGCTTCCAATAATCATATCCAGACCTTTTCCTCCCAATCCTGCCCAGGGGCATTAGGCATCCCTGGTGTAACCAGTCACGATCAAAAGCCAGAGCATCTCTCCAACCTGGTCTAGCATCTGCTCACCTCCATTGGTGGCAGAATCCCACTGGAGCAGAAGGTTTTAAAAATGCCAGAAATGGCAGAAAGGTTTTACTGAAACAAAGCAAGATCAGAAAGATCTAAAACAAAACCCCACAAAAATAAATAAAAACCCAGCACACACTTCAGAAAGTTCTGCTGTCCCTCCACCATTATTTCAAAATCAAGAGTATCCATTTTATCCAGACAATGAATAGGGAGTTATATAGTAATTTACAGCTGCCCTTTCTGACCTCCAAAGCAAACCAGCCATCAGCAGAAATGAGATGCTGTCGGCTTCCAGGGTGCTTCTTGGCAGGTGAACAGAAAGCAAGAGCCTGTTAGAGGGCGAGGACGGGGGACCCAGAACCTTTGCAATGACCCCGTCTCACTGTGAGGATGCTGCCAGCAAGCACCTCAGCAGGAGGAGCACAGGGAGGAACCACTGCAGATAATGTCACATACATCTCCTCCTGGTAGCCCCACGGCAGCCTTGGAGAAACATGCCCCATGCAGGTGTCAGAGGACTCAACATTTCTTTCTTTTCTGGCCAGAAAAAGTGTTAGAAATATGGAATCTAGAAATATATTTTTTCCTATTTCCATTGTCTAAATAAGTAACTAGAATGTGATGAAAAGTTCGTTTCTCTGGGGCCTGCACCTTCCATACGTCAATCAAGCCAATGATATCTCCCTTTCAGGCAGATGTTCTCATCAAAAAAGCCCAAAGATGGTATCTTCATCTTCAAAGGAGGCAAGACAACATCTGAAATGCCATAAAGAAACAGGAATTAAAACTGGGCTGAAGGGAAGGAAACATACTCTATTTTTAATGCCTATTCATTTTGTAGAGTAACTTAAAAAGACAGTAACTTTAAAAAACACTTTTCATCCCTCTTTCTGTTGTGTTTTGGGTGCACTCTCTTCATTCCCAGGTTCCTCTCTTGCTCTTGTTCCCGGATCTAGACAAGTGTTGGCAGCACCAAAACCAGCACCACTGGCTGTTTTCTAACATCCAGTCTGGCCATTGGGTTCTCCAGCCCTGTAGAAGCAACTGGGGAGCAGAGACCAGGTCTGGGACTTGGAGCAGCTCTTGGACTCCTGAAACGCTTGCTGTGACAGAGAGTAACTACTGACAAACATAACCCACTAATAATTAGCCAAACTCCGACATGATGGGGGAAATTGCACACCTGGAAGAGAGGTCATATGCAAGTCTCCACATTAATAAATATATAGACAGTTTTCCCAGGGCATCTCAGCAGTGAAACCAAGTTCTCCATGCTGCAGAAACTGCCCCAAAATTTTCTTTGGGCAACACAATAATTCAGAGAACATCTGATGCTATCAAACAGTAAGAGCCATGGGTTGAAAATGATGCCTTGTTTAAGAGCCATGGTACTTGGGGTAATGGACACTAAGGGTAGCAGCACATCAGCGCTGGGTGGTCAAGCAGCCCTCCTGCTACCCACCCTAAGGTTTAGAAGTCTGAATGTAGAAGTATATTCAGCATATAGTCAGACTACACAGCAGGAGAGAAGATGGACCAAGTGAGGTCAAAGTGAGGTTTTCCCAGAGAAGCTGGGGCTCCCCTGGATCCCTGGCAGGGTTCAAGGCCAGGTTGGATGGGGCTTTGGGCACCCTGGGCTGGTAAGGGGTGTCCCTGGCCATAGCAGAGGTGGCACTGGGTTGACTCTGAGGTCCCTTCCCACCCGAACCAGTCTGGGGTTCTGCAATTCAAACACAGCTTTCCGTCTGGCTTCAGACTGCAAGAACATCACAGCACTTCTGCAGCATCCCTCCTGCACCCCCCATCACCTCACAGTCCCACCTGGGCCAAGAGCTTCACCTCCGCAGTGCTTGGAGACGTGCCCTTGTCAGAGGCTGATGAAGCTCTGTGCTCCCAGTGAGGATTGAGGTCTTAAGAGTGCAAAACAATTACGCAGCAGCTGGACAAAAGAAATTGCTCAAATGAGCAATAAAAAGCAGAAGGGAAAGCTGAAAGACATTCTCTAAAATCTTAATTAATAGGAAAAGCTTAAGGACTGAGAGACACCATAAATCCAAGCTGTATAGATCTCTGATTAAGGTTTGCTGCATCGTATCCTGCGGAAGAATGGAAATGGTTCTACTCTGGAAATACACTTGAAAGATGATAACGTGGTTTTGCTTTCAAAGATAAAGAAAATAATTCAATTTAACACTCAAATGGGAGGTGGGGACCCACACTGGGGGTGCTGCGGGGATGGAGGCACCTGGCTCAGGCATTGATCTTGTGGGAATAGAGATAAAGCAAAATAAGAAAGAACCCAGTCCTCCTATGACTTGCAGAAAGAAAAATGGTAAAGAGAAAAGATATTAAAACACCTATATTTCTTCAGCTATTGCTGCCCACATGCCAAATGTCCTCTGGATAAGATGTGCCCATCATATCCAGACTAAAGTCACAGAGCTGAGAGGGAATAAGCAGCAAAGCATCCATAGGTCAAGTAGGAAGAGGGCCTGGACCTTGCCTCCACCCATCCATCAAGCTTCTCCTGACCCAACACCCATCACCTCTTGCTGTCCACAGGGCTGGAAAACCAACCCTAGCACATCCAAAGCAGCAGTACAACAGAAATGGGATCTGGGGACCACATGTCCCAAATACTCTCCTTCCCTGTGGAAGCCTCTCCTTCCAAGCCCCAGTAGAAACACATGGTGACCTCTCCTGTGGAACTGCACGGATGAGAAGTTGCACTGGGACTTACTGAGACAATTTCCAAGTATTCTCATACATAATGGGTCCTCCTTGTGTCAATTCTCCTGTTTCTATCACCCAATTTGCCTTCAGCCCTGGCCTCCTGTGTACAACCCCAAGAGGTTCTCAACCTTCATGAACCCATCAACTGGGTCTTGGCTCCTCTGTTGTTAAAGTTGGTCCAAATTAATCGCCTTAGAGAATAGGCGACTAGCCAAGAGCACACCACATCAGTGTCCAGGCATAGCAAGCCAGCTTCTACTGTCCCCAAATATTAGAAAGACATTGATGATTACCCTACATCTGGCCATTGAGAAACTCCCCACCAAGGTTACACCACCAAGTCCCATTTAAGTGCACAGAGCAGGAGTTAGGAGACTATGGCTTCCAAGGTTGTGCTCGCACCTCCCTGGGCAAACCAGCAAGGTGGGAAGCCCACAAAGATAAGCTGATTGGTTTCTGTAACCCTGTGCCTGCAAGGAGCCAGCTACTGCTTTAGGTTTTCACTTAATCCAGAGATACCATCAATAGCTTTATTCGTGGAAGCAGAAAACAAGGGAGGGTCAGCCAGGACTAACAACGAGCTTCTAACATCCATTATCTATTCATTGGCTTGGAAAGAGAAAGTCACCTGAGCCATGAAGAAAGAGCACCACTCTGGGTTTGGCAAGGAAGAAGCTGGTTTCCAAATGGCTACACCACCACCAGCAAGAGCAGGAGGCCTTGCTTCACCAGAGAGAGAAAAGAGATGCTGCTGTAGCCATTAGCTCTCTATGGTACACCTCACTGTATTCAGGAGGTACTGTGGTTCCCTCCAGGTACCACGCAGGCTGGCTTCACCCTTGTGCAATGCAGGTAACCTGGAGAGATCTTTCTTAAAAATAAATCCAACCAAGTTTTTTTCCAGAGCTCCACACTCACCGAGAGCAGCTGCAGGTCGGCACCCTACGAAGCACCCAAAAAGCTGCTCTCTGCCCCCACCAGAAACCCAAGTGATGCTGTAGGGAAAGCTGGGTTAAAACTGGATTTCTTGAAAGTTGCAACATAGGCCTCTCGCTGTTAACCCAACTTCAGCACTTGCATTTGATGAGGGTTACTTGAGGGGTACTTCTCCCTTGTTCTGAATGCTAATTTTGGGATGTTTGAAAGTATAAGATGGCCCTAAGGCAGGCAGGGAGGAGGAGTCATTCCAATGTGTCAAGTATTATAGTTAGCTATGGAGAGCAATTCCTTGCAAAGTTTTACAATAAAATAACTCCTCATGAGCAAGTGTTTTTTTGAAAAACCTTGTTTAAACCTGGTTTAAGATTTAATAACAATATCTTTAAAATAAAAATATTAGCCTCCTGACACACAGATGAACTTAATAAAAACATGTTAGAATTTAAAAATCCCAACATTGCAGTCAAATTCTCAAGTTATCACTAATTATTCTACAAGGTCAAGGCCACTTCAAGAGCTCTAAAACAAAAATCTTCATGAAACTTCACTTTGTTTTGCAAGGAAAAAGCTGAACACTGAAACCATCTATACACATAGATGCTACAAACAGAATCGAAGTTGTGAAGTCAAGAGAATGCTCTTTCTTCTTCCTTGAAGATACTAAACACCACCCCTGAGTCACCTTACTCTTCAGATTCCTGTAACTCAGGGAACCCACAGCAACCCAACTTTCCCCACATTAAAAAAGCAGCAAAAAAACACATTAGCAGTTGGGATGGTTATTTAAAAAATATCATCACCTCAGGAGAGGGAAAGGATACAGACCACCCCGCTTACGTGAGCCTGCATGCCTGGAGCCAGCAGTATGCGTGAAGGGAGCAGGTAAAACCCCTCCCTTCCTCATCAACCCAGAACCAATACACTGCTGCCCTCCCAGCCAGCGTCCCTACGCTTTCACTTTGGGGGGGTTATACTTCAAGGGCAAATGTAAAAACCCTGAAGTAAAGCAGCCTGCACACACTGCCCACAAACATAACTGTGCTGAGCTCAAGAGGCAGTGAGTATTGATCCCGCAAACAACTCCCCCTCTGACATCACCGGGAGCTCTGCGCGCCTGTCTCGCAAGGGACCGGAGCATCACCGCTGCCCTTTTCATTTGGATCTGCCTTTATTCAATCAGACCTTTGCTGAAAACAAGAATATCTGCCCTGACACCGGCTCTGAACCTCTCCCCAAGCAGAGCGGGGCTGCGATTACGTGCTAATTGCAGTTGCCCTCCTAGACACACCAAAAAATGAGGCTTTGTTGCTAAAAGGTTTATTTCCGTCAGCAGTCTTGAGAGGGCTCATTATAAGCCATCACCAGATGTCACCAGTTCTTCATAAAACACAACAAAGAATGTTTTTTCCCAGCAAAAAACAACCCCCAACCGTCAAAGTGTAACAAGAGCCAAAAATACACCGTTCTGAGTATTTTTAGCTGTGGTAGAGCTTCCTCTTTTGCCATTGTATATCTAACCCAAGATGATCAAGAGACCTACAGCAGAATCGTACGGCTTCATAACCCAGCAAAGCTGGACAGCCGGGATGGAGCAACACATCTTTATCTCTCTTTAAAGAAAAGCATGCAAGAGTAGGGTCAAAAACACTACAAAAAAAGGAAAACAAGTTAATCAGCTGTGTGTTTCACCCAGAGAGCTCCTCAGGACAAAGGGCTGTCATGCTGATCCAAATTCAGGGGCACCTGCCCTATGAAATCTCACCTGTGCACCCAACTCTGCAGTCCCATGAAACCCCTCTCACACAAGGGGGATAAACTGAAGACTGAGGGGTATTTTCTATTGCTGGCTGTACCTGGAAACCCAGCCGAAGAGACCTCCCAAGGGAAATGATTCACTGCAGCTGCCATATCACTTTCCCCATTTTCCCATCTCAAAACAAATTTGGTCACTTTGTTTTTATTATCAGCACAGAGAAGAGCCTGAGTGACTGCCATCCAAAATGCATTAGGACATGTGTCACTCACCCGTTGCACACAGTGGCACTGTGGGTATGCAGTCTGCTGCTCGGAGCATTTAATCTATTTTTACCTCAGGGTTGCTTCAGATGAAAAATATTCTGTGCACAAACAGTGCATTGCTACTTGCTGATCCCTCAGTTATATTTACTTCACAGGCAGTTTAAGACGTGACGTGAACTGAGCCACTGGTAAGATTTTACTATGAGCTATCACAGTATGTTAGGAGTTGGAAGGGACCTCAAAAGCTCATCTAGTCCAACCCCCTGCCAGAGCAGGGTCACCCAGACTGAATCCCACAGGAACACATCCAGGCGGGTTTGAATGTCTCCAAAGAAGGAGACTCCACAACCTCTCTGGGCAGCCTGTCCCAGGGCTCTGCCACCCTCACAGGGATAAAGCTCCTCCCGACATTCCCATGGAGCTTCCTCTGCTCCAGCTTGCACCCGCTGCCCCTTGTCCTATCGCTGCCATCACCGCAAACCTCAGTGGCTGTCATCCTACTCCACACGTGGGGAAAATGCTCAGCAAATGGTTTTAGCTTCATCTACAACCCCCAGCCAATACTTTATGGTAGCTACAGGTCCTCAGAGGAACAAGGAAAAAAAACTTGCTTTCATCTGCAGGATATGAGTGATGAAACCAGAATCCATTAAAGTGACAAGGTATTAGACAGAGTGCACGACCCTGCAAAATTCCTCTGGATTAAGAATATATTTGGCTGTTTCTACATGTGAATCTAGTCTGAACATCGAGATTTATCTGTTTAATATTAAGAGGTTTCTGCAGACAGAGCTTAAAAAAGCAGCTGCTTGAAAATGTAAATTTGTAAATTACATTTGTAAATGTAAATTCTCCATCCTCACGTGCCCTGACCCTGAGAAAAATCAGTCCCCTCTTATGCTCATGAGGAAGAGCTCAAGCCCACGTTAATTACACCAGGGTGTGAATCCCTCTTTTTTGGATGGCAGCATTAAAACCCTGGGATGAAAGTGAAACGATGCTCCACCTCAGCTGCTTCTCCCCCTTCTCTTCCCCAAGCACCTTGGATGCTTCTTTAGGTATATCGAGCAATTCCTATAAATAGTTTCTGAACATCATCAGGTTGGACATACAGCTCCCCAGGAGCTCTGCCCAAACCACACGTGGGTTTGGACCAACTGGAAGTTGTCCTTCTTGGTAAAGCAGCTGCACACAGTATATTTTACTATGTGGCATTACTCAGCACACACTCTCTCCATCACCACAACTTCCTACCTAGAAATTTTATACAAAGTAGGTGCAAGTTTGTACTATTTAAAGCTGTTGCCAGCAGACAGCAGAAATTCAGGAGAACCAACAGAATCTTCTCTTCAAAAGCTGGCTGCAAAAACTTCAGAAGACAGCTGTTAGCATCCTCATCTGCAACTACTGCAGGAAGAAATTACACAGCTTCACCTTCCCTGGATGTGGTTAAAAAAAAGGGTAGATCAGGTACTTAGGGACCTGGTTTAGCACAGGACAGGAACAGTTGGACTCGATCTTAAAGGTCTTTCCCAACCTGGTGATTCTGTGAGACTGTGAGGTAAGCATGGAAGCTTTCTAATTCAGGGAGGAAAAAGTGCTTGCTTTCCAAGACAATAAATAGGACCCACTTTTAAGCAGCAATATTTTTAGGGTCCCAAAACCCAAGGAAATTTCAATTTTTTGCCCCAAAAAGAAGCAATAATGTCAAGAGTGACATTATTCAAAGGCCTTCCTGGGCTTGGGGCACCAGAGCATCCAGGAAATAGCAGGATGTTGGGATGTAACATGTGGCAAGAGAGACGAGCAAACACAGAGACTGGGAGAAGAGGCCAATGAGGCAGCAGGAAAAGGACAGGTTTTGCATTGCGAGCAGCAAGCAGAGCATCCCACCTGCCCGCCAAGCTGCCGACTACTTGCCACCTGTCTGCTTATATAAAGCTTCTTCTAGTTTATACCGAACAGCTTGAAAACTGGTATATAATATCAAGCTCTAAATCAGCGCTTCACGCTGACACGCCATATGCCAGCCTGTACTTAGGTAGTCACCAAAAGTGGTAGCAGCGATTATTTAAAAATTATTACAGTTTGTTCACGCAGAGAATCCCTCCTTGCCACAACTCAAATCCTCTGGGATGAGGTTTTTTTTTTCAAAATCAGCATTTTTCCACACTTTTTCAACCATGCTTTTTGCTCTTTAAATATTTTAATTTTCTTTTGTTTTAAACCAACAGCCCTGATAACCGAGATACTAATTTACAGGGGTGTTTTTGAGGGGAAATGACTCTACAGGACTGAAATTAAAAGGTATGAGTTACTCTCCATCATAAGCTTTTTCATTTTTCATGGCTTAAAAGGGATTTAATACTTTATTGAAATTCTGAACATCAGTGCCTCACCCGAATACTGTCTCCCAGCAGTAAATTCTCCTAAATGTTCCCTGTTTAGTGAAGGATTAAGCCCCTTGTTTAACAGTACAGCGTGCCTATGACCGCCCTGTATCAGTTATTATTGATCAGTGCTGGGTGACTTTAATGATTTCGATGGTAATGCACAGAATTCCATTTGGCATTTCCATTCCAAAAGTATTAAAACTGAGGAAGACCATCTGGAAAGATGGACTTGACAGCTCAGAACAACCACAACGCAACCTCTAGTGCAGGGAAACTGTGGAGACATATGGAGGTGACCAAGGACCAGCAAAGCAAGATGGGTGGTATCTTCTAGTTCACCCTAGGATATGAAGCAGACACATGTGGGAAGGGAAGAAAAAAGGGATAAAGCTCTTGGATGCATTGGTGGAGAAAACATGACCTCCTCAGAGTTAATGAAGGGCAAGAGCCTGCAAGGCATGAGGCTGAGTGTCGCTGGCAGCAGGCTCTGGTGAGGAGCAGGACTTGCCGAGGTAAAGCGCTGCCAGAACAGGGATGAGGGTGAACTTGCTGCCCAAGATAGGATAGTGGCCAGACACACCTCTCTGCTTGGGGAAACAGCCCAGCCGCTCTTACTTGGGACAAGAGCAACGCAGGGGACAGCACGTGGGCAGTCAGATTTAGAGGGAAGGTGAAGACCCTTGGTTGTACCACAGATCTCACCGCACTCTGCTCAACCTGGCAATCCATAAACCCACAAAACGCACTGAACAGAGTTCAGCTGCAGGACTCACTCTCTAAATTAATTTTTCATACTCAGAAGATACCGAGAGAAGCTTTACAATCCCAGTGTTCCCTGTTTGAGAGCTCTCCTTAGGCTCTTTTTCCTCTCCTGCATTAACAACTAGAGGTGAGCAGCTTGAAGAGCTTTCACAGGTGCTAGGAAACTGCTCCGAGCTCATGGCTGGTTGGAGACAGTGCTTCCTGCCACCTTCTCTCCAGGCTTGTCCCAGCCTAGATGTCTGCCTGGGACCAAAGCATCATCTGCTGCAGCACGGGACACTGCCTGCTTTGAGGATGCTGCAGGAAGGGCAGCATGACACGGTGCTGCCAGGGCCACAAGCTGTAGTCATGGTCTCCAAAAACACATGATTCCCAAACTTCATTTCACAGGACTGATTTCTCCTGGATCAGCCATTCAAAGCCCTCCTGTGGGCAGCTCGAGGCCTTTTCAAAACCAGGAATAACTGTGCTGTTCTCTCTGAAGTGTAATTTTTAAGAGCACAAGGAGCAGAACTCCAAATGCTACTGAAGCTTCTCTCCTGCCCTGGACTCTGACAGGTTTCCCACCCAAACACAGCACCTTCTCAGCATCTTTTTGGCTCAGCAGAAGCAAGGAGACTCCATCCTGCCTCCTCCCAGTGCTGGTGACCGCTTAGAGCATTTGACCACCACACCTGGGAACAGCACCCACCGAAACAAGCCACAGCACAAAGTCCCAGGGCACCCTCAGCCCTTTAGTGAGAGGTCAAAGTGGCCAAAACCAGCACACAGGAGCCGTTTCCAGCATGCTGGTATGCTTAAACACTGCATTGTGATACATCTTGCATCATTCAGCTCTGGGAAACTCATTTTTCAGGTTGATGCATGTAACAAGTAGAGTTACAGAGAAAAAAAATAACATTATAGTGCATAAGCCCACACAGAGTTGAAAATAAAAATATGGGAGCAGAAGGGAGAACCTGTTCCCATGGATCCTGCCTCTCTGGTGGTACAGGCAGAGCTGGGGGGCTGCAATCAGCACTGACACAGGCTCTCCCTCAGATGAAGAAAGCAGAAATAAAGAAAAAGCAATTAAATTAATCAAGTAGGGAACTATTTACCAGCTAATTTAAATACCTAATTAATCATAACTTCTTCAAAACAGCCTGATAAAAACAAGCCAATGATGCCCAGGCAGAAAATAAACAGCTTCCCTGGCTCCGGCTTGCAGCTGCATCCCAACCACATCCCTGGACCAAATCCCTCTGATCTAAACCTCAGACCCCTCAGATTGAGGCCAAGATGATCCCTAATTGCACAAACAATATACAGAAAAGCGTAAATGAGCCTAAAAAACCCCAACAACCCAGCATGAAAATTCTCCTCCCTGTTTTACACTCTAACAAAATCTATTTTTCCATTTATCTGTACCTTTATTCCTACTGTAACAAGTCCCAAGCAATAAGGAAAATTAAGACTGACATCTTCCAAGGTGCTCAGGAGTTCTCTCCCTCTGCAGGATTTACCCCATCTCAGAGCAGAAGATATTTGCTGATGCTAAAGGAGTTGGTTTAAAGCTTTTAAGAGAGATTTACTCTGCTGTTAACATGGACCTTAGGAACACACACAGCTCCACGTGGCACCGAAAGGCAGGGCTTACCACAGAAACTAATTCAGAGATAAATCTCCTGTTGACTCAAGCATTTGAAACGTCTCTATAGGGATAAACCTCACCAGGCTCGGCTGGAGACAACACCTACTTGCTCCAAAGCCGGTTCAGCCCAGGACTGTATAGCAGGACATCATTTCTACAATAGTTTAAAGTATTTTCTTTAACACACCAAGCTAAATCTTTCATTTTTAACCTTCCTCAGAAGAAGAGTTCACAGGTCTCCCAGCTCTATCCTTCAAAAGCCACAGCAGCCTCCAAAGATGATCTCTTCCACTGCCAGAAGACACGAGTCACAGCCACCTGCAGACTCTGGGTACCATTCTCAATGCCACTACAAAGCACTACTCCTACATCCCACCCAAACTTTGAGAGGCCTTTCATTTTAAAAAACCACAACCACCCCAAATGTTCCCAAACCCTATTCACATTTCCTTTTTACTTATCAGGACCTGCACAGATATGTTTTGCCCTCAGCTATGCTTCTGAACTTGGGTAAAGCCACTGTGGGGTTTTTAACACCACAGGATACAGCCAAGGAGGAGCCCAAGAAACCCAATGCTGATGCTCTCTTCTATCCTGTGCTGATTTTTTAAATCCTAACTTACCCTGGAGCAGCTTCTCATTCCCTCCTGGCACCAATGGCTCCATCAGCAATTCTAAGCCATGACCCTCAACACAGCCACACCAGAAACACCACCTAAGTCAGGGTCTCTGCAGCCCTTACGGGTGACACTGGGTTGAGCAGGTCCCCTCAGACAGCATGGTAGTTATCCCTGGCACCAAGAGCGTGTGAACGTTTGCTGGGTGACCAAAAGGAGAAAACTGGAATACTAAATGAATGGGGAAAGACACAGAAGTTTTAAAAAAAGACAATAAATATTCTATAGGAAACTTCTAGAGAGGCTTTGTGCTCCCAGACCAAAGCACTTTGTGAAACCTTTTGCAGATGTGGCTCTAGGGTGGTTTCTGAACCAATGAACATTATGTGAAGGAGGTGGCAGTAAATAGGTTAAAGATACTCAGGGATGCTGTTATTTGACAGATGACATCAAAACATCAGAGTTCTCTGGCTCCTTGCTGGGGATGATAGCTTTTTGTGGAGCCCTTCAGTTGTGCAGACAAGACCTTATGGGTCAGATGCCACCACACACTAGATCCACGCTCATGGCTGTAACCACATGGAACTGAGTAACGATTAATTCTTAAACCCTCTCCCATTCTTGATCTTTTTTTGAAGCCTCCAAAGCAAAGGTGAGTGCAAGGAAGTGCTACGTGCTACATAAAGGTGGTCTCCTCTGTTCCATAGCACGTGGTCCGCAGCCAGACTGAAAAGAAATAATAATGATTAAAAAAAGATAAATCTGAGTCAAATGCCTGTTCACAGAACGTGGTGAAAAACACCTTCACCCAACACAGAATAAAGAAAAGGGAAAAGAAAAAACAGACAGAAGTATTACAAAATCACACAAAGAAGCCCTTTGAATAATTTCTGTCCATTAGCAAATTGTCACCAGTTTAAGAAAGTGGTGAAATCCAACATTAAGAAATCTGCCCCAAATCCCCCTGGGCAAGAAAGGGGACAGGGCTGGGCAGGAGCCGGGCTCCAACATTTCCTGTGGGATTTAGTCTGGGTGATCCTGCTCTGGCAAGGGGGGTTGGACTAGATGAGCTTTAGAGGTCCCTTCCAACTCCTGATGTTCAGTGATGATTCTGTGACAGCTCTCAAGCTCACTACAGCCAGAGCAAACCCTGCCACCAGAGCAGCCCCCAGCGCCTCTTGCAAAGGAAAACAAAGCTTTTCAGCTTTAGAAGAGCCAAAGGAATTAACTCTGACCAATAAGCCTGAAACCGCAGCCAGCAACCTGCTCACATTGCTAAAGTGACCCCAAAGTAACTGCACGCCGACTTCCAGCAGCTCATTATGTAAAATAAAACCCAGCTGAAAGCCAGCGTGGGGCCACAAAATGCCTTCAATTATCTTCCAGCTCTGTTCCAGCAAAAACACAGCCAAAATCTCAGGGGTTCAGGGGTTTGTGCTGAGGTTTTTTTGCCTTAATAGCCTTTGACTTCATCAACACCACAGAGCTTCAGCGAGATTTTCTGCCAGTTTGTTTGGATCTAACAAGCTATGTTACCATTAAACCAAAACACAACGTGTCCGGGAGTGTTAAGCATTTTCCACAAGGTCCTGTTTTACAGTGACTCCAAGAACAAGGATGCCAAATTACAGGTCCACAACAGATGTTTTCCAGATGTGCTGAGCATCCCACATACACGTTGGATGCGGAGCTCTTCCAAAACGCTACCCAGCTGTGTTTAGGTAGGTTGACCCCTGAGTTTTCGCCTGTGGAAAGTTATTCTTAGGAGTATTTCTTAAGTTTTAGGAATAATTATTCTTAGGAATAACTTTTTCCAAAAAAATGGCCACATCTCTCAGCAAGGTCTGATGTTAGCCACTGCAAGGGACAAATGGGAAAGCGATGGGAAGTGGTGGATGGAGAGATACAGCACTGCTGGTGTGACATCTCCACTGCACACCTACACCCCAGGGACCAGCCTGTGGAACAAACTGAATGAAATCCACCCAGGATCACAAACCCACAGGTGATGGGCTTCAGCAGCATGACAGTTGGTTAAGACAGACTGCTCTGCACTCAGACAGAAGGACCCACACAGGAGGGCGATGCCAGCCCAGCAGAGTGGGAGCAGGCACTGACCTGTCCCTCAAACCAGGGCCACATTTGTCAGAGCACATGAACCGAACAAAACTACTTGGCTCTAGTTTAGAGAAGGGATTTTATGCTCTATATGGTAAATAGTCCTTAGTCCATCCTCCTCCTCTCCCCCAAGTGCCAAGTCAGCAATGGCATCAAGTCCTCTCTTTGCTATGATGCCTCTGCACAGCTTAAGCCACAGAGATGATCCTCGGTGCTGTGTGAGCAGAAATCCCCACACTCTCCCACGCAGGAGCACCCCAAAGCCCCTACCCACAGGAGCCAAAGTGTGATACCCACCCTCCCATGCTGGCACAGCTCACTGTGGGGTCCCACACGTGGAGTCCTTGAACCAAGGGGTGTCTAAATATTTCCTGCAGAAGAGCCTGAACACATCTCAGATCCAAAAAAAGGCCAAGTACCAGAGGTACCTGGGAGACCCCAAGAGATTTTGCTATTGCTGCCAGTTTACACAATGCTGGGGGCAACCACCCAAAGCCAGCCCCACTGTCTGGCCGGCTTGGGTTAAGTTTATTCACAGCCAGATTTTGAGAATCACATTTCCAAATGATATTTGCTTTAATTGGCTTGCCAGTCCTCTCAGAGGGGCCCTGAGAGGGCCCTTCCCCAGCAAGTAACCACAAATACAAGGTTAAATCCATGTTTTTTTAACAAATATTCAGGAACACTTGCTTCCTGGCAACACTCCCATTAGTAAACCAATTTGCTAAAATATTCATGAATAGCAAACTAGAGGGCCACAGCCAAAGAGATTACGTATGAAAATACATCTAAATATTCACTGCAAATGTTTTCATGGTACTTGCCTGGCTGTAAATTTAATGGAAAAAACCCAAAACAACCCTGTAGTAATTCTGGGCACTGCAGCTTTCACCTGAAAACCTCTGGCAAGATCAGCCAGTGTTGGAGAAGGGTCCCAGAACCATGCAGGGTCCTTGCCTGGACCAGAGAGGAGCTGCTGGGGCACCATCAGCCCTGAAAAGCCCTGCACTGAGCCTTCCCAGTGAGATGCTGTGCTGGATTGGCATGGAGGGGACGATGCTGCTACAGCAAAGCTGTGCCCAAGCACTAAGAGCAAAGGAAAAGCCCCATGGGTATTTTGGATGCCTTCAAACTGAGTTTTTCCATGACTTGGTGAGCAGGATAAATAAACCCCCCCTGAAGTTTCCAATATTACTCTGAAATAATGAAAATATATAAAATTCATTGTATTATACCTGAAAATGTAGCTTTCACTAAACTCTCAACTAAATCAGCAGCCTGGCAGATGCCAAGCAAGCAAGGAGGGAAGAGGACAGCTCCAACAGACAGACAGGAGACTGTGGTCACTGTGGGGAAGGACAAGCCCCCTGCATTTTACATGGCCAACCTCCTACACATGAGCCTTTGCTCACCCAATAAGGCTGTTTTCAGTGCAAACAATCCTCACTGAGAAGGAAAACAGATGTCTTCCTTTGGACTCATCACACCAACATGCTTTTTACCACCAATGTTAGATTTAAAGATAATTATAAGCAAGTTCTCCCTCCACATCACATGGTTTTTCCCTCCTATGAATTTCTGACCTCAAGAACAGAAGGGGAAGGAGCTGTGGTTTCCTCCATCACACACACTCATTACTGAGGGGATGCTTTCTCCAGCAACATCGTTATGAGGAGGCTGCAAAACTGTTTTTTCCCAAGCCTGATCACTTTATGCAAGCCCAGGAACAGGATGGGTTCGAAAACCTGCTGTCCTCTCCATGCCAAGGGACAGCAGGTTTATAGCTCCTTATAGGGGTTACACACCACAATCACACTGTCAGCGACCACTGCCTGCTGCATCCCTGCTTGGCCACAGTCTGTGCCCATCCTGCACGTGCCAGGGGATTTTACTGGGACAGGGAGCCTGGAATTAGGAGGATTTAACAAAAGCTCCAATAATCATTTCTAAGACCTTGAGAAAGACACAGGCTCTCTCTTCTGGACTGAAATTCCTTCTCTAGGATGGGAGAATTACTATCTTCCTGGCATGCAGGGGTGTTGCAAGGACTAATTCATGAGTTTTGTAAAATATTCTGGGACACTTTGATGGAAAATGCAAAACATTATTGGCAAAAGACTCCCATTTAAATCTCACCCAGAAGCCTTCCTCTCACTCCTTAATTCATGATTGATCCCCTCTCAATTGGAGGTGGTGGGATTCACACATGCAGGCCAGCAGCCGAACAGACCCCTCCACACACAAAGGTGAGGGTGTTGGTGGTAATTCACACGAGAGAGCGACTGGTACCCAACAACTCAACGAGCTGCAGTGGGATGCTACAACGCTGAACAGTGATCCCCCCAAACCAGCTCTGGGTGAAGGGATGGGGGATGAATCCCACCCCATCTCCACAGCACTCAATCCTACACAAGCACTACTACAGCAGCACTATTGATTAACAACACACTTTACAGTTGAAATTCCTTTCTGTGACTCAGCTTTTTGCCCCCCTCCTCCTCTCCCCCCAATATATAATTAAATAGTGAAAGCCATCAGTAGCAGATAGACCAGATCTGCAGATCATTCATTAGCTCACTACATCGACTTTTGGTGTTTGTGGGAACAGTTGGCTTTCCCATCAGAGGGGAAGGCTGATATCCTCATTGGAAGTGCTAGAGGTGAGGTTATGGTGTTGATATGATACCCAGAAGTAAAGCAACTGGGGAATTTCAAAGGGCTTTATCAGCACCTCATGCTTCTTTTAAACAGCATTCCTCTGGCTTCGACACCTCCGGTTGGATTCAGCCCTCTTGAGTTTATTAGCAAAGAGTGTCTGGGGAGGGGGAGGATGCTGGGGGGATGCAGGCTGCTGGAAGCTGCACAGCCTTGTTTTCCTTGCAGCCACTTAATTGAATCCGCAGCATCCAGCCTCTTGGTATTCCCTGGCACTCAGAATTTCAATTTGCTCCATGGATTTTTTCAACCAAGCACCCAGAAAAATTAGCATTTGTGCTGAATAGCTTTTAATCAACTATTCTCAAGTGTCAGTCCTTTTTATCTTTAAAGCACTTACAAATCTCCTTGCCCAAGTCTCCCCTAGCCCTAATGTTTATTTTACACACTTAGGTTCCACTCCATTCACTTTCCAGCCTCCTTTACCACAATCCATTCCTCTGTAACACTCAACTCTATCTTTTACCCTTCTTACCCTTTTTTTTTTTTTAACCTTTTTAACCTCAGTTTTCATTTTAAAGCAATCCCTTGGTCTCTCTCAGGGTTTGGTTCTTTTTGGTCAGTGGTTTTGTTTAATTAAAAGCCCTCCCTGGCCTCTGTCTCAGCACAGGGTGGGAGTTGTTCCCAGGGAGAGCTGCTTGGCACATTACCTCCCCAAAGGTGACCCTTACTTGCATCAGTCATTTTTCTCTGAATACAACTTGATTTTTGAGAAACACAGGCAACTTCACAAGTGTCACAAGAGCATTGAGGAGCTCACCTCCTCATTCCCATGGTCACCCATTAACCAATTTATCTAATTTGGAAAGAACCCAAATTCCCAGGGCACTTCCCCAGCATTTTTTACTGGGGGAAAAGAAATCAGCCATGGCTTTACCTTTCAGTCTGATAACAGCTCATGCTAAATCTGCTCAATTCACTTGCCCCTTTTTTCCCCAGCAGTGATTCCATGGCAAACTGGGGCTTGGTTTCACACAGAACTGGAGCAGCTGCTGGGAAAGGCAACCAACCCCAGGGGAGAAAAGCCAACCTGTGACAAAAATCACATATAGAACATTCCAACCCATGGCAGGGGCGATGGAACAAGATGATCTTTGAGTCCCCTTCCAACCAAACCGTTGTCATCCTAGGATATATTCTCCATATACACATATACTCTCCCTCTTAAAGCAGCGCCCTGAGTTTCCACCTGATGGCTCTTCCCAGCAGAGGCATGTGAAGAGTGCTCCAATAATGCTGAATTCCTGCTGCTCAGGACTGAAAGCTGAACATTGTCCAGACTGCCACCAAATCACAGGCAGCATGTGTCAGATGCAAACAGCACACAAAAATAGGTAAACATGAAAGACAAGCATCCCCTGACCCAATGAAGTTTGCACAGGAACTCTGGATGGCAAATGTAAGCCATGTCCCTGTGTCTCTTCCCACATCCTTTGATTCTCCATCCTCTCCTGTCCTCTTCCCCTGCTTTCACTCACCATCACAGCTGCAAAGGCCGTGCATCAAAAGAAGCTTCATTATCACCTCTCAGCTTCCCCAAAATCGCTGCACTGAAGATTTGCCAGTGCCAGACTCACAGCCAGGTGAGCAGATGCCACCCAAAAAAATAAAGAGCTGCATTTCAATTCTCTGCCCTCAATAATTCCAACCTGCAACACTGGATGCTTCAAACCAAGAGCATCTCATCCTACCACTGTCTTCCTCCACGCCACGGAGTTTTAAGCTGAGCTTTTTTAAATTCTCTATTGTATAAATATTATATAAAGATATATACTGTATATTTTTATATATATACACATGTTGGAGGGCCAACATTTCAGTAATGCAAACAAAGGTCCTTTAAAATGCAAATGACTAGAAAACACCCTTAAAGATCTTAGCCACACACCTACAAACTTCCTGTTACCAGAGGCAGGAGCAGACCATCTCATGCTCATGTCTTCACACAGATCAATGGAGCTTCCATAATTTATCCCAAAGGTGTGTGCACCTTGTTTATAAGGAATTAAATCATATTTAAGAAGATTCAGCCTGAAAAGCCAGGTAAAACTAATCCCTCTCCAAAAGATTCAGTAGAAGGAGCTGAAAAAGCTGCTTGGGAATACTAAGTCCTGAAAAATTCAGTATAACAAGAGTTGCATTAGCTCCACTCAGAGCCAACACACATCTCCGTTACATAGAGCACTTATCTCTCCCTCCTAAGAGCTGGAACTCCTCACATACTTACACAGGACACTAAAAAGATCATTATAGGCCAGATGTACATGTTGAAAGCCCCAGACTTCCCAAGGAGGACTCATGGCATGCCTCCCAGCACCTCTGCATCCATCTCAGCATCACTTCAAAGCTCAATCAGCAAATATTAACTGTTGGCTGGAAATCCCACCAATTAGTTCACACTCAGATTTTTCCAGCTGGAAGGAGAGGTTAAACAGAACAGGTCCCTTTGAGCCCACAAGTCAGCCAACAGAATCAGAATCACCAGGTTGGAAAAGCCCTTTAAGATCATCCAGTCCAACTATTCCTGTCCTGTGCTAAACCAGATCCCTGAGCACCTCATCTCCCTCCCTTTTTTTTTTTTTAATGTGTTTAAACAAGCAAAACATTCACCACCTTTCTCAGAGATCTTCTGAGATGTTATTCTCCAGAACAAATTATTCCTGGAAGTAACAAAGCACCGAACTAACACACAGATGGGCAAATAAAGTACAGAGGGAAATAAACCACCACCACCACCTGAGGCTGAATTCCTATCTGCTGGAGATCACTGCAGCGATACGTTGCCTGAGTTATTAGCTTGCCTGGTGGGGTTGTTTTTTTCCCAAGTTTGTAATTTATTTACATTCAAGCATAGAAAATTTTCTGTTGACACACCAAAAGTTATCATTTTCTATAATTAGAAAGAAACTTTTCAAAGAACTGGAGGAAAGATAGATGAGAAGCTGGAAATGAAAGATGCTGCTGAAGGCCATGAAATTGTAAGATTGTGGGAGGATGGAGGTTGGGAGGGACCTCAGTATTTAACCATTTAATGCTCCATACTCTATATTATATGGGCATAAATGGCATGAGAGAATGAGAATGGCAGGTGGTTTTCCACAGGGATTCCTTTCCAAATTCTGCACAAAATCTGTACAAAAATGTAATTTATTACAGGGAAAAAGACTGACCTTGTGTGAGAAGGGATGTTACTGTCATGTGCTTTTTTTTAAGCAAATAAAAATTTAAGCAATGAAACCAAAATATTGAAACAAAATTACTCCTGACATTTTTGGAGAGACTGGAAGAACAAGAACAGAACTGGAATATCAGACATGACCATTCCTTCATAGGGCTTCATCTCTCCATGTAACATCCTGTCAGATCTCATAAATTTAAGACTTCAAGAAGAAGTTGGACTGAATAAAAAATAAAATGAAGCAATTGGCACAGGTATAGTGCATTTACTTAATGGGAAGTTCAGAAGCTAAATTAGACTGAAGTCATGTCAGAGCATGAACTAAGCCTGACCAGCCACAGTACAAATTCACTATTCAGTCCAGCAAGAAAAGCTGAGCTTTTTATTAAACAAACCCCAATATTCCTGGATAAAGAGAGGATGTTGGGACCATAGAAAACAGGGAATGAACTTGGGCAAGCACCACGGCTGCCTTCCCACAACGGGGGTTTGGCTGAGGGGCTTGAGGATTGCTGATCTCGCAGAGATAAAAGCAGGGAGGGAAGGAAGGGGGGAAAAAAAATCACTCCTAAATCTTGAAAATGGAAAAGCATAGCTCCAAATGATTTCTCTAATGTACGGGCACTGCTAGAGAAGCACACTGCTCCAATGCTGAGGGAAGAAAAACTCTATTGCTGGCTGAAAATGAGAGAGAAAATGAGTGATGAGACCAAGTGGGTGTAAAAAGTCAAGAGGAGAGAAGAATGAAGTGGAAAAAGGGGGGACTCTGCTACGGGAAAGCAAAGCACAGTTCAAATCACTCTGATAAAATGGTACAGCTGCATTATCAGAGGCATTTATTCAAATGCATTTATTCAAATCAGAGCGTTTCCAGGCCAACTGCTCGTGCTGGACATCTGTGGGACAACTGTCATTACAAGCAGAGAGATCTTTCTGGGTTTCACAGGGACTGGGAGTGCTGTTGGGGAAGACTAATTTCTTTCTTCTCTCTGGCAAAGAGCCAAAGCACTTTACCCTCATCACCAACACCCAAATTGAGATGCTTTGGAAACTTGCAGAACAGTGAAAACATGTAAAACCCCCAAAACACCACATAGTAGAGAAATCTTAAAAGGAACATTTTCCTAGGGGACAACCAAGCTATGGCTCATACCAGCAAGGACAAGCAGATCAAGAATTTAACAGCTATGAGTAGGAGGGACATTTCTTCTGAGACCTCTAACTGCAGCACTTCCGCTCTATGGTATTTCCCTTTGGGCTCCAAACTCCTGAGTGAAATTTTCCACCTATTTATCACTTCCTTTGTCAACTGAGAAAAAGGGGTGGTGTTTGTATTTTCATGCACAGCATACTGGGGAGCTGAGACACACCAGAGGGTGCAGGATGAAGCCTGGGGAGATCTCTCCTTCTGGGACCTCTCATTGCTTCACCCACGTTTCCTACCACAAAGCTCTTCCTTTGGTGTTGTGTCCATTCACCAGCCTTGGGCATAGTGGCCAAATTCTGCACACCAAGGACTGTCACCCTCCATGAAATCTCTCACAAACACAACGCTGACACTATCAACCTGCATTTGCCAATACCAGAGAGTGGTCACCTCCATGGTGACCAACACCACCAGCAGATGTCTGATTTTTCAGGTTGTTCTAGAAGACCTGTATCAATTTAACAGTGCCAGGGAGGGAATCTGGGTGTCTGAAGGCACACAAGTTGTTTTGACTCCTTGAACTCTCAAGGTTTCAAAGAGTCACTTCATTCTGGGCTGGGGCAAAGGAGAAGTTGATTGTCTGTCCAGAGCCAAATTCTCTTCTGCTCTTTCTAATACTAATGCTAGTGAGGAAGCCCAAATCAAGTGATGCTTCTAGTCACACGCCAGCATTTGCTGCACGCTGGTATTTACAGAGCACTTCACGTGCGATGAATGCATTAAAAGACAGGGGGAAAAAAAAAATCCTTTCCCAAAATACACAAAAGAGAACAAGCCCTTTGCTGTTGGTTTTGTTATCAGCTTACTGTGGACAGACAGAGCTCAGCCACCCAAGTGGAATTGGAGTATTTGATCTCCACCATCCAGTTTGTCGCTGATAACTGGGTAAACTGGCAGAGCACACAGGCATGGTCTGCAGCGTCTCTCAGCTCCATGCAGGGACTTATGTCTTAATTGAACAAGTCAACCGGGACAAGAGACCAGGAAACAGCAGCCCACTCATCAGCCTAATTGTACTCAAATAATTAAGCTATCTACTTGATAGAAAAGAAACAGAAAGCCCATGCCTGACAGACACATGCCCAATCCCCAGCTGAAATATGTTCTGCACCTCTTTTCCCTCCACTCAAAGTCTTACACTTTGTGTTTTATTTATAATGTCACTTACAAACCTGTAGCTTAATTGTTTACTACACATTTCTGTTTAGAAGACAACACTATCAGCCTCAATTTACAAACAGGAGACTAAAGCTCAAAGAAATTGAGAGATACGTGGAAGGCTTCTCAGGAGCTGCACCCCAGAAACCAGGGCTGAAGCCAAATATCCCTATGGAGCCCCATGCTGTGGGATTATTCCCCCCCCTCAATGTAAACTTTTTTCCCTACATTTTATCTCTGCAGAGAGCACTGGGAAGCACTTTTTTATTTATTCATGTGGGAAGAGAAGTGAGTTTATTTCTTTCTTCCCTGCCATAAAGCTGTTATTCTGCTGAAAAGCAGATTTAAGCAGTGATCCATGGCAAGAGTTTAAGGGTTACCTTAAACTGGGACACAAAACTACTACTTTCTGACATCATTTCATGGTGTGTTCAGGAAAGTATTCAAGCGTGACATTGTATCATTAGGTATAATACAGCCATTGCAGAAGCACTGATTACTGCAATGAGAACTCATTTTCTTTAACACTATATGTGATAAGGGATGAATAAAGTCCAGGATGGAAGCATCACAGTGAAGAGGTGGGCTTACACAGGAGAAGGAAAAAAGACGGCACTTTTTGGGGAGTCAAGGGAAGAAAACCCCCACATCAAGTAGGGTCGTGGAACTGCTGAGTATCTTTGAAATGAAGGTTTCCCCTTTCTTCCTAAGGCTTCTCATGCTGTGGGCTCATCTACATCTTACTCAGGGGTGGAGGCAGCTCCCGGCCAGATCCATGCATGGTCTGACTTGGTCCCTGGAGGCTGAAACCCCAGCACTAGGAGCAAGGCACAAGTGTCCTTTTCAGATGCCCCTTGAGAGACAAGCAAAAATCCCTCTTCGCCTTGACCTGCTCATGTGCCTTTAGGTGACCCCTTTCTGTGATGAGCTCCCCACAAGGTGGGCAGAAGGTCTCCCCTCAGCCTCCTCTTCTCCAGGCTGAACACCCCCAGCTCCCTCAGCTGCTCCTCAGAGGATTTGCCCTCCAGCCCCTTCCCCAGCCTGGCTACCCTACTCTGGATATGCTCAAGGACCTCAATGTCCTTCTTATGGTGAGGAGTCCAGAACTAGACCCAGCACTCAAGATGCAGCCTCACCAATGCCGAGTACAGCAGCACAATCACCTCCCTGGACCTCCTGGCCACACTATTTTTGATAGAAGCCAGGATGCCATTGACTTTTCCCAGCCACCGGGGAAAAGCCACAGGACTGTCCCTTCAGTGATCTGGTGCCACAACCATACTGGAATTCACTACTGAAGCAGTACAGCAGCTGAAGATGGACACATCTTCCCAGCAACCAGAGCCATCTTTGAACTTATTTAAAGCTCTGTTCTGGCAGCACACTTCCCGCTCCTCCTGCTTCACTTAAGCAGCTCCTTCCCTCTGCCCATCTCGTTTCCCTAAGTAGGTTTTTGTTTCTCATTTTCACAACAAAGTTTTTCTAACACCATCTACTTCTTCTTAATGCCTTTGTCATGCTCAAAGCCTCATGGAATGAATTGGATTGTAAAAAGTTATTACACCAGCAGCTGAAAGCACCGAGCAGCAGCACAACTGCAGCACACACAATGCATACAAGCGATGTTAATTATTTACCAGTTCCCAGTTTGATTACATTTTGGGTGGTGATGACACTTGGGGGCTTAATAGCTGCATAAAACATTGTGTTATGTTCTACAGTGTCCTAGAATAAATCATCCTTGAGAAATTTATCTCTCAGAAAAAAACTCCAAACATACCACTGGGCCATTTATCAGGATTAGGGTAAAATGAGTGATGAAAGTTCCACACAAGTATTTATTTTTCATGATGCCCTACCTTTGAAGAAACAGTCCTTGCTGTGGATAATGTAGATTTTCTTCCTCTGCAGGCAGGAGGCTCGATGCAGCTGACAATGATTTTCATAAAACTTGCCATCAGATCCACACACAGGCATGTAGTTGGACTTGCAATCTTCTACACATCTGCACTCGGGCTGGTTGGTGTCCTTGTTCACAACACACACGCTCCCCCGGCCGCAGTACTTCTTCTCACATGATGCATGGAGGCCATCCTGCCCATAAAGCACTGGGAAAAGCAAAAACAAGTCCATGTGAGCAGAGCTTGCTGAAGGAACTGTTCCTGCCTGATGCAGCATCACAACAACCACAGGAACGACAAGGTTTCTGAGGGAAAACACACCTCCCCTTCCAACAGCAGAGAACATCTTCACACCCATATAGCCAGACACAGAACACCCCCCAAGGATAAAATTCACATGGGTTTCAATGAAAGCTCAGACAACTGCTGAGAGCTTTTGCAAAAACAAGCCCCAAAGAAAGGCTATCAAGGTCAAGGGAACGTGTTTTGCTGTGAAAGTAACTGTCGGGATCTGCCCCTACCCATGGAAAAATGACATAACGAACAATAACTTTCCACTCCTTTTAAAAACTGGTAGGATACAATGCTCTGGATATTACCACACTACCTGCTGTTTGGTACTAGCTAAAGGCTAAGGAGGTGGCCCTTGTGCTCTAACATTTTCAGCTTCTGAAGTCCCCTCACTCAAAGGCTTACGACAGGATGTTACTATAACTGTGCTGGAGCAGGCACTTCCAAGCAAGCTGCTACTCAGAGCAACAACGAGCTTTACAGTCAGCAAAGAACTCCAGGAAATGATTCTCTGCTAATTGGAGTACGCAAAGTTGGTGATTTCAAAGACATGCTGCAAAAGGCCTAATTAAAGCAGGAATAAACAGGTTGAGGGCACAGCCTTCTAGCAGCACCCAACGCTGCTGGCTCCGTCAGGACCCACATGTCTGTTGGGAAGCAAATCCCTGTTTTACCACCGTTTGGGTCTCGGTGAGGTTTTGGTGTGTGCTGTCAGAGGAAACTCAAGAGGCACCATCCAACACCCAAGATGCTCCAGCATCCAATGGAGTGATCCTGCAGCAACTGCAGACTCCAAAACCTGGAGTCCCTGGAATGTGTCCAGAGAAGGACAACCAGGCTGGGGAAGAGGCTGGAGGGCAGATCCTCTGAGGAGCAGCTGAGGGAGTTCAGCCTGGAGAAGAGGAGGCTGAGGGGAGACCTTATTACTACTTACAATGACCTGACAGGAGGGTGTAGAGAGGTGGGTGATGGTCTCTTTGCCCAAGTGCCAGGTAACAGGATGAGGGGAAATGGCCTCAAGCTGTGCCAGGGCAGAGTCAGGTCAGACATGAGGAAGAAGTTTCTTCACTGAAAGGGTTATCAGGCACTGGAATAGGCTGCCCAGGGAGGGGGCAGAGTCACCATCCCTGGAGGTATTTAAAAGATGGGTAGATGAGGTGCTCAGGGATCGTTTAGCACAGGACAGGTACGGTTGGACTCGATCTCAAAGGTCTTTTCCAACCTGGTGATTTTGTGATTCTGTAAAACGCACCCAAGGCTCTGCCCCTCAAAGATCTATTCAGCCAAGGAGAGCAGACCAGAGCTCATCCACCCTCCCCATCATCACATGTACACATGAGGAGCATCAGCACTAGCTACTTAAGCCATTGATCCTCTTTTATCATGCTACATTTCATCTACCAGCTATCAAGGGGTTAAATCATGCATAAAGACAAGCAAAAGTTTCTACAAACCCCCATTTTTCCCCATGCCTGTTAAGCCTTTGTTTTTATCACTGTAAATCTGAAAGGGGGAAAAAAATCTGTTATTGGAGGATTAACTATCTGACTCAATAACTCATTAAAATTCCTTCAACTTGGCAAGCTAAGAAATATTGACTTTTCCTGACTTGTAATAAACTAGAAGGTCAGAGCATCTCTGAGCAGTGCATAAAGTACCCTCCCTGGAAGGAGCATCTGAATATTCTTTATTTACTTTACTAATTGTTCCAGAGTTTCTGCAAACTGTCCTCAAGAATGCAAATGTTGTGACACCAGGAGACACCACCACCAAAGTAATGGATGAGGGCTGGAGGAAACTCTGGCAGGGTACCATCCTCCACCTCTTGTTGGCAGGACCTGCACCAGTACAGGCACTTGGCTTATCCACTGCCAAGTGCATCAAAAGATGCATTTTGGAGACTGCTGTTGATGCTAAAGATATTAAAAAAAATAAAATTCAAGGGGTAGTTATTGTCCATATAAATGTAATTCAGATACAATGACAGCAAAGCCCTTCCTGTGCTGTCTTGATGGCTGAAAAATCGATCTCTCAGAGCTAGCACCAGCCAAGCACAGCACCCTGCACCTCACTGAAGGTTATTTCTCCCCACTCCTTTGCAGTGGGCTGTTCTGATTTCATGCATCAGGTCATACCCAGGCTGTACCTTACCCCAACAGCTGCCACAGGCACCAGCCACACCAAAACCCTCTTTGGAGCCTCAAGTATTTTCAGTATTTTGATTTTTTTTTATTATCAAATGCAGCATTACCATAATAATCCACTATTCCACAACGCAACTGAAATTTTAAGGGTTTTCTGAATAATACAGCAAAGAATTGCTTAAGCACCAACTTAAAGACACCCAACAAAACACTTTGCCTTTTCCACATCCACCCTGGTTACTATGGAGAAGCCAGAGAAAGGCTGTCTGCAGTTATGCCTCGTTCCATTTGCTCACAGTTTGGTTTATTCCACACTCCCAGATGGAGAAGTCCCATATAAACAAGCTGAGTTGGGTAAGGGAGGAGGAAGGGTACCCCACAAAGAGCCAGTAGGGTAAGATGCACGTCCTCAGGAGTTGTCATGTGCTTCCAAGTAGTCCTCTGAAATCTGCGTGCCTGCAAGCTGAGTGTTCACAGGGGATGTCTTCCCCAGAATCTGATCGTGTTGATAGCAGCTCTTTAATGCAATTACTATTTGCATAATCCTTTGAAGAACTAAAGCTCCTCGTGAGCACACTCAGCCATACAGACAGTGCCTCTGCCTGGCGAGGACAGCAACAGGATGTGAAACACAGCAGAGCTGCTGGAAACCACGAGGAAAGAAGCTATTTGACTATAAAACCACTTCTGTCTTTGCCCAGGTAATAAATTAATCCAGAACAGCACCACACACCATGGAATCACTGAATGTCAGGGGTTGGAAGGGGTCTCTGGATATCATCTAATCCAACCCCCCTGCCAGAGCAGGATCACCCAGACTAAATTCCACAGGAACACGTCCAGCTGGGTCTGAATGTCTCCAGAGAAGGAGACTCCCCAGCCTCTCTGGGCAGCCTGTCCCAGGGCTCCAGCACCCTCACAGGGACAAATTTTCTCCTAACATTACCAAGGAGCTTCCTCTGCTCCAGCTTGCACCCACTGCCCCTTGCTCTGTCACTGCCATCCCCGAGAAGATCCTGGCTCCGTCCTCCTGACCCACCCTTTACATATTTATAAACATTAATGAGGTCACCCCTCAGTCTCATCTCCAGGCTAAAGAGCCCCAGCTCCCTCAGGCTCTCCTCATAAGAAAGATGTCCCACTCCATCTTGGTGGCCCTGTGCTGAGCTCTTAAATCCCTGGAAAGGGGCTTTCCTTGTTTTCCCACTCCCTGGATCACATGGGCAGCACCCCAGCTGGGAAGGACACCCACGAGCAGCTCAGCAGCCTAAAACCCGCCTGCCATTGCCAGTTTCTTTTGTTATTTTATTATTAAAAGTGACTGAATTCCTCAGTCTTACAGGGAAGATTAAAAACACAAATGGGAAAGGTAATCAAGTGAAACTACCAACGAACTGCTCGCGGTATTTACGAGCCCCACTGTCCTGTACAGGAAGAGGCATAATTTATTGAATTTATTAGTAGCAAAGAAAGTCATTTACTTAGGGTAAAAATTCACCATCTTGCAAAACAAAGTCCCTTTTCAACACTAATTAAGTTTATCCGATGTGGCCAGAGTCTAAGGCGTTACTCTGCACTACACGGAGGGAAGCAGCTCACCAAAGCACCTCTCACTGCTTCCCAGCTGGCCCAGAGAAATTTGGAATTTCAGTGGAAAACCATCAAAAGTCAGTAAAATAACTGAGCTCAGGAATTCTGTAAGGCTGCTTAGCAGACTGCCCTCATCTCAAAGCAAGACTTTAATATGAAAATGAAGATGCTATTGCCACATCAGAGAAACACATCCTCTGGCTGCTCATTAATTCATAATGAGAGAGACCTCATCTACCTTTTACATGTCACTAGATGTGTTACAGATCAGAATAAGCCTTACAGACATGTCTCTCTCTCACTACCAAGTACAACCATACTCCTTACTTCAGCAAAACTCCTGGAATTCAAGGGAAAGTTGGGTTCATGACAAACACCACCTTCAATTAAGACCAACCAGACAAAGCCATCACACCTATAGCATAACCAAAACACCCAACAGCTCCATAAAAAGTTGCTTTTACACTACAGAAACGTAAATTGCTGCATTTATACATAAAAAAGCCCGTTTTCCTTCAAGGAATGAGCTCCTTCAGGCAGCTGGGCACTTGAGTTTATTGAAGGAAAAAGTTCTGGTGCTACAGCAGGACTGGAGCCAAAACTGGAAACTTTAAGGGGCACTGGAGATTGGTATAATTAAACCAGAAGTTTCTGTGCAGAGTCCCTCAAAGGCAACACTGAGCCTTGGAAACACTGATAAAAACAATGAAATTAAACCCTCTATAACACAATATGAATATTTAGTCTCTAAGCTTGGTTGTCTACTTCCATTAGGCAGACAAGTAAGAGGTCACTAGAGCTATTCCTCCAGCATCATGACAGTTTCCCAAAATCAAAAGCTTCATTAAATATTTTTTTGGGATGGTTTCATGGTTTATGAGGTCACTAATATGAAGAGAGAGGCAACAGAGATTTAGGCACCAAAAGATCCCAACTCTGGAATGGTGACCATCGTCACCATCCCCCAAGGGTATTTAAAACATGCATAGATGTGGTGCTCAGGGACGTGGGTTAGTGGCTGGACTTGACCCTACAGGTCTTTTCCAACCAAAACAATTCTATAGGAAATATATATTGAGGTTCACGATAAAGACATGCTGGCCAATATAGGAAATCATATCTGGTTTAGCTCCTTGCCATGGATCTCTACTGTGCAGTTTGCTTAGTTGTCATCGTCTTGGAAGAGATGCTAAAGCAGTGATTCAGAAAAAAGCTCTTCTAAATGTTTCAAGTTATCCATCCATCCACTTTGGTGGGTGTCTGGCCTCCAGCCAGGGTCAAACCACCACAGTACAGCATTCTTCAAGGCACTCCTGTTACACTGCCACTGCGTAAATATAGACTCAGTCTGCACACACACACGTGTTTTACTTGACTGTATATTTAATTCTCTCAGCACTGCACAGTCTGAAGAGTGCAGAAGCTTTCCAGTGCTGGCTCTGGAGGGAACAGATCACATTTGTACTTTGGCTTCTTTGGTAACACTCTGTATGAGATGATGACACTCTCCAGAAGGCAGGCAATTAAATTCCCATACACACCACTCAAAATCAGCCTTGTTGCCTTTAATCTTGCTCAGCAATCTTCTGCCTGCCCCATCCCTTCAACTCCTCTTCTCAGAACCAGCCTCCCTCCTCTCGTTGCCTCCGTCAGTCTTTCATCCTCTGACCAGCACAGCAAGCCCTGGCACTCCACAGGCCACTATAACACGTGAGAAATCAATATCGTGGCATCACACATCTTTCAGCTGTCCCTTCAGTGAAGATCTTGTGGTGGGGACTATGAACCCACTAATGCTATAACAACAGAGGACTTGCCAGTTTTCCTGGCCATTCCTCCTCTTGCACTACCTGTGGAGCTGCGGGAGGCGAGCCAAGCAGCATAGGTCCCCCCAAGTTGTCATTGCCAAGCTTTAAATCCATCCATGCCTGTTGCCTTTTGCTTGCTCCCCTTTCTTCCCCCCAGACATGTCACAGGAGGGCTGCAGCACGCCCCACACAGTGACAGGGGACACGCACAGCCATCGCTTCTCACACCTGTGCAAGCACAGCAGACATCTCACAGCATCAGCAGTGGTTCACAACCAGAAGACACACTGTTTGCATTAAAAGGGCACTCTACACTCAACAAAAATCTCTTCTCTTGCTATTTTTTCCACTCCTTACTTTGCAATAAGGCCATTTATCAGAAAATCACAGCATTTGTTTACTGTACGCCTCTCTTCCCCTTACACGCACACAAACCCAATGCTATTTCAGATTGGATAGAAAGATGTTTTCAGTTTCCTATTTATTTTCTCATCCAGAACATCAGTTTATAAGGCTTACTGAAGGGAAGAAAGAACAGGAACAGAAAGCCAGCTCATCATCATGTTTGTCTTAAAAAAAAGAAGCCCATTATTCTGATTATTTATCTATTCTTCCAACCAGAAATAACAAGCTTTTATAATATCTATTCAGCTTCATTATGACATTATTCTTCAATTCTGCTTAGTAAGAAAAGGAATCATCTGACTTGCACCAAACCATGCAAGTGCTGCTGCACAAGGGTTCAACGTGATGGATTAGAGACCTCAGCTCACATCACCACAGCGATGCCTGTGTCAGCAGTTCCACTGGTGTTGCCTTCTAAGAGGTGCACATCATATGTTCAAATATTACATTTTTATCTGTTAAAGCACAGCCCAAAACCATAAAAAACACCAGGCTTTCACCTGTTTCCCTGGCTGCTAGGAAAGGATGGAGGCTGGCAGTGTGTACAACCTAAATATCCCATAATTAAACATCAGATTTTCCAGTAAATCCCATTTTCCACCTGGCTAATGGTGCTACTTGGAAACACCTTGTGACTTGGAGGAATTGGCTTCACTCTGCTGCTTCTCTGAGCCCCTACACCTCCACCAGAAATAAGCCTTCAAACCAGCCTCCTTCCTTCACTAAAGGAAAGCTCTTACCCTCAGAAGGAAGCGAGTGTGAGCCTGCAAATCCACCTCCTGGGACAACTACGACAAGAAATCTATGGGGTCTTTTACAGTCCCTTCTCCCACCCCTCTCTCCCAGGAGGGTTAATTCTCAAGGATAAAAAGGAAATCTATCCATAGTTGTACATACACATAACTTAGGACACCTCTATCATTTACCACCAAGCACAAAGGCAGACATCTGTGGGACCCGGCTTATTTTATGAGGCTGTGTCCAGAGCTGATGCTTTGCCTGTGCAAGTTGCCATTTGCTGGAAATAAGCAGAGAGCAAAGGAAAAGAAAGTATTAAAAGCTATTCAGAGGTAATAGGGTTTGTGTTTGGGTGTGCTTTACTTCTGGGTGAAGTGCAATGTATGTTTGACTCTCAGCTCCTTGATGTAGGTGGCAGCTGGATTAGCAGCATCACCGCATCACATCTACATCAGCATAAACTTCCCGCTTCAAACTGTTGAGGCAGCACAGCACCTTTTCACTCCTACCCCCACACTTAAGACACTTCATTTACCTTTTCCCAACTAGATGCCTCAGAGCCTCATAGATTACAGGCGGAGGAGCGCTGCCGTCTAACAGAGGCGTGAGGCTGAGCCAAACAGGCCCATTACAGGGAGAATTACAGTCACGCAGCTGCCGAGCGAGGATGTATTATTACCTCTGTGCTGGGATGCAGGTGAAAGGATGCTTTTATCAATCAGTTTCCAGCCACTCTTCAGAGAGGGGAATAGCTGGCAGAGGGACACGGACCCCATCTAAGTCATCTGCTCATTTGTGAAGGTCCCTTCTTTCTGTTCTTAATGAGGAGTTTTAATCTCAGCCTGAGAACACCACAGCACACGCACGGTCTGAGGAGGCAAAAGCCATGGAAGGAGCCTGCAGTGATGGAGCAGCAGCAGCTGCCTCCAGAATCACCTTCTCTGCTGCTGGTTCAGCTATGCATTCAAAAACAATGAAGGGAAAAAGGTGAAGCTCTAGGGAACATCAGTCTGAAGATTCTTTGGCTAGTACAGTGTGACAGAGATGTCCCAGCTGCTGCCTACAGCCCATCCGTGGTCTCCAAGAGCATCGCCAATGACCTGCAGATCACCACTGGGACTCAGCAGGATGTTCTGCATCTTTTATAAGTGAGCTCTGACCTGAAGGTTGTCGGGGAGTACACTGCAGCAGCCGATGAGGTGAGCAATTTCCTTCAAGGTAAAGGGAGGAAAAAGCATCTTGGCATATCACATCCATGGTGATCCCTGCACTTATGACAGCATTTCCTTCTGGAAAGGCTCCAGAGGGGACACCCTCCCCAGAAGGTGAGTGAAGAGGCAGCAAAGAGCCTTATCCAATGTGGTGCTGGCACAGAGGGGCCAGGGCAGGACTCCAGCCACAAACCCTACTGGATACCCCAGCTGTGAATTCTCCAACTGAAGCTTCTTTGAAGCTGCTAGAACACTCATGGAAGCACTTTAAAAGAACTCTGAATGTGTTTATATTTGTTGGTCTGTTTGGTTTTTCTTTTAAAAAAGATAGCCACTGCAGGAGAAGACCCAACCACTTCTGACCATAACAGGAATCAACCCCCTCCCGACCACAAAAAGAGTGTATCATCAGATGTAGGAAAGCCCTGCTCAAGCCTGCTGACCCCAGGTCTCCTTCACACTGAGATGAAACGGTTTTATTTTGTTTTTCAGCTGCTCCAAAACAAATGAGAAACCTGAACTTCAAAGAGCTTCACCCCAGCCTCACCCACACCTCCTCCTCTTGCATAAACAGGACAGAGGGGACTTGGAGCTTGGGAGTTTGCTCGCACCAAACAGGGATGCAGAGGAGATCCACACACCACGGGCATGCAGGGCACATTGCTCCTGGCTGTGCCCCATCCCAGGAGGGACAGAGAGAAGACTGGGGGGGGGGGGCAGGGGGGAAAAAGAGCCAGGGCTTCCTGGAGCCAGCAGCCACCACGGCTTCTGCCAAAGGCTTCATGGCTTGAAAACCCACCCAAGGTTTTTGAGCCTTCAAAATTAGCTGGTTGGTAGAAAGAGAGGGAAGCTGGAAAAAGCCACCTAACAGGACTGCCTTTAAAATTAGCAAGAACACGATGTGTCTTTCAAGTATTTTTATACACATTATGCAATGCTTCTCAGATGAGGTTCCTAAAAACTCTTATCAGGAACAAGCTGCATTCGCTTTAGAACAGCAGCAGATCAAAACCAACCCAACATCTGGACAGCAGCCAAAGGCAGATGTAGACCAAGACTGAAAAGAACTCTTCCATGAACACGGTACCATCCAACAGCAGTGACCCACTCAGCAGCTCAAAGGCTGATACTAAGCATGGGTCAAGGATGTTTTCAGACTTTGGCTTCAGTGAACACCTGTAGGGAAACCCAGATTCAGGCACTCACACTGCCAGACTGAGCAAGACAATTTTAACTGAGATGTCACTAAAAAAAAAATACAACGTACCCCACAAATTCCCCAACTATAGACATGCCTTAGCTATCTCCATCCCCTGGTACAAGAGGCTGCAGTCCTTAAGCTTCAACTCAGCACTGGTGAGCAGTGAATGCTCTGCAAGCTTGTAGCCAGCCTGAAACATTGCCAGGCTCAGCAGCAATCAATAACCATTTGCATTCCCCTTTCCCAACTCTGTTATCTTTAATGAAGTTCTTTCCCAACACTAGGCAATAAGGAGGAACACTGCTCTCGAAGCAATCGCATCCAGTTGCTCTGTGCCTCACACTAATTTGGGGATTCTCAGCTGCTTTAAGTCTCCCTTTGTGTCTCACTCCAGCACTCCATGTTTTGTGGCCACACCAGCTCGCTTCCCCTGCTCCAGAGTTAATGCACAGAAAACCTTCACCTCAGAGAGGACAACACCTTGACATGGTGGATACTGTCAGCAAAGGCACTCCAGACCAAGAAGGCTGTCCTTCGTACCAAGCTCTGCCCTCAGAGCACATTCCCCACTCATAACCCCCCTACTCCTCATCAGCGAAAGGAATTACACCACTGTGATTACATCAGGGGGCTGGAGCACCTCTGCTGTGAGCCAGGCTGTGAGAGCTGGGCTGGCTCAGCCTGGAGAAGAGAAGGCTCCAGGGAGACCTAATTGCAGCCTAAAAGGGACCCACTTAACAGGGTCCAACAGGAACGTGGGAGAGGGGCTGGTCACCAGGGAGTGCAGGGACAGGACAAGGGGTGATGGCTTCAAGCTGGCAGAGGGCAGGGTTAGGTTAGATATTAGGAAGAAATTCTTCATTCTAAGGGTGGTGAGGCCCTGGCACAGGGTTCACGGAGAGGCTGTGGAAGCCCCTGGATCCCTGGCAGCTCTCAGGGCCAGACTGGATGGGGCTGTGGGCACCCTGGGCTGGGGGAGTGTCCCCTCAACTAGACAGGGTTGGAACTAGATGATTTTTAAGGTCCCTTCCAACCCAAAGCGGTCTGTG
Organism: Laterallus jamaicensis coturniculus; assembly: GCA_022605575.1. Classification (NCBI taxonomy): domain Eukaryota; kingdom Metazoa; phylum Chordata; class Aves; order Gruiformes; family Rallidae; genus Laterallus; species Laterallus jamaicensis. The sequence goes on along the minus strand of JAKCOX010000016.1, from coordinate 18,858,244 downwards.
ATTCAATAACTGAATGCTTCTTTCTTGAAGGCTTCTCTTTTGTAAGACAGTGACTAACAGTCCTGCTCTCCAGTGCCAGATTTCAGGACCTATTCCTGGTTGATCCCACAGCACACATCCTCCCACCATCACCAGCCTGGACACATCACCCTGACCTGTGACAAGCAGCAGCAAGTGTATGCATCAACATCTTAACCCCTAAATTAAACAAGACATCCTTTTTTATCCCCACTTACCCTCCAGCAGTTACTTCTGCCCCATGTTTCATATACAAAGGAGGATGGAAGAATTAATGCCATTTCCACTGCATTACAAACCTTTTACTCCCTCTGCATTTGCTCTCTGCCAAAGGAAGCATTTTAACATGCATTTGCCTGATGGAAGAGTTACAGGCTATTGAAGGGATAACACAGTAAAATGAAAAACCTACTAAAAAGCTATTTTGAAAAGGAAAAGCCTTTAAACTTCACATAGAACCAGCGCGGAGGGTATCAGCGCCAAAATGGAACATTAGCACTGAAACACTAACAATAGCTGAGGTTTTTTGGTAATTCTGGGGGCCATGAGCATCACCAGTTCCTCAGGTTGAGAAGCATGATGTAAAAAGAAAAATCCAGAAGAAGTGAAAATAAGGTAACACAAAATACCAGTAACAGATTAAAGGTTCCTGCAGCATTTTGTTTTCAAATGTGTTTTGAAGTTAATCTGAATTGTGTTAATTATCACTACTGGGTATCTGGTTTG